>OX420943.1:8672533-10083533 GCA_949091785.1 Polymixis lichenea | reverse complement strand
TCATAATCGTCTTTTCCCAAATATGTTGGGGTCGGCTTCTAGTTTAACCAGATACAGCTGAATACTAGTATTTCAAATTGGGAGGGACTGCCAACCTAATCTCCACAAATCAGCTGGTGGGTACACGATACCCAATTTTTTTTTGAGGGTTGGAAACCATCCAATAACTTCTCCCAATCTGGGTGGAGCAGGAGAGCTTGTCAGACTTTTACTGACTAAAACCCACCCGTGTTCTCTCAATTGCGGGCCCCTTCAGCTGGTGCTGACATCTCTATGAGGCGCGCGTGGAACACAACACGCCGTCGACCCGGGTTTGGTTCTTACCGGACAGCGAGCTACCTTACTCGCCGTCTGCAAGCTCGCGCCTACGGTGGCTGGGAATCAGCCTGGGATTCCCGACGCCCAGGACGTCTCCTGCGGACGCTAGAGCCGTGACGGCGCATATACTGACTCTTCGCGAGCATCACCGCTTCGCAGAAGGAAGCGGCTACCCAGGCACTCTCGCTCCGTACCATGGCCTAGACCAGGGCCGGACACAAGAGATCGCCACCGCCGATCGCCTCCACAAGCACACGGCGGTGCTCTGCCCAAGCCGGGTAGACCTCCATTGTATGCTCCACCGTGTCCTCAGGGCGATACACGATACCCATTGGTAAAACTGGTTATTAGATTTTAGGGCTTCTGACGACCCGTAACGACTGTCAAAGATTGAAATAGCCTTATTAAAAAATAAGATGTGGAATTAATCTTACAATAGAAAAGTAAAGAGAATTTCAAGATTTCTATCTCCATTTTCTTAACTAATAAATACATAAACATTTTACATTTAAAATGTCTGTAGTAAGCCGCTTCGTCAGTTACAAGTTGAGCTTCGAATCCCCAGTCTGCGGTCTTCAGCTACACGTATGACCAAACTAAGGGTCCCGGCGGACGGACCGACAAGTCACAATTTATGTAGATAATATTAGGGTACAGCTGAATAATCTCACACAAAATGAACGATTATATTCCCCAGATGATATAGGATTACAGTAATTTAAATTGTTTGTTGTAAACGATTCAACAAATGTCGTAATAGAAACCCTTGTTGAATTATTTGATTAGACGTTGTAGCGAGTTAGACCTTGGTGTAGGTCAGACGGTTTTTTTATTTTACCGTGAGATATTTCGAAAGGAGCTCGTGGCTAAGCATTAACAGCCGTACGGTTCGATGGATCAGGCTTGCCGCGGTCGGTCTGTGGATGGCTAAACATCTTTACGGAGCCCCACCGTGTCTCGGAATAGACATTAAACTGTCATTTGTGGATCTTTGACAGTCGTTACGGGTCGTCAGACGCCAAAAGTCTGACAACCAGTGTTATTAATTTTTGGACCATGGGGTAGTTATTGTTACCCAGTAACTGGGTCGTGGAGTTAAGATAGGCAGTCGCTCCATGTAAAATACTGGTATTCAGCTGTATCCGGTTAGATTGGAAGCCGAAAAGGCCTGGCAGATTGATTAATATTGTAAGAAAAATAGGGAGCAGTACACACTGGCCCTAAGTCAAGTTTGTGTTCTGTGTACACGCTACTAACGAACTATTTCCGTATCCCTTGCAATTTTCCTTATATCTTCGTATTTGTCGCGACATTGTGATGTTTTATTGGAAATTGAACAAGTAATGTTATTATTTAAGTAGGTATAACATTTATTAATTTATATATTATTCCAGCATGTTTGCTGACGCCAGCGTAGATGACTTCTACGCAATTATGCTTAAAAAAGTTGCGTCGGTGGTGCAACGCGTACGTGGGAGCCCGAGTAGCGTCCTAAGGATGATTGGCGAGAGAACCAATACAGTTCAGCTCAGTAGGTTCACTGAACTCCATGTGTTGCGAGACCGGTGAGCCTGCTGTGCAGGGGTGTTTCTTCTTTTATGACTTTTTGTTTTTTAATTACTAATATTAGATACCTTGCCTTGCCTATGAACTTTTTTGTCTGCAATAAATGATTTTTATTTTATTTTATTTATTTCTACGAAACATCATGTTAAGAAAAACCCACAACATCCTGTGCAATTTATAATCAATAAGGCAATGGGTCATGGCTAATACGTATCTACGTAGGTACAGTCACCAAAAGAAAAAGTGATCAGGGTCGTCAGATATAGTTGAAGTTTAGTAACAAACTGTTGGATTTTTCAAATTAAATTAAATTTAATAATTGAGCAGTTTGTTTTCTATTAATTACCTAAGAAAAATCTTGGTCGAAAACATCCATTGATTTCTTCCTAAACGTCAACTACATCTGACCACCTAGATTATTTATCTTTATTTGGTGGCCGTACATAAACCTCAATAATTATTTCACAAATAGATATGAATGCATCATTGAATCAATGATCGTTATTAATGATCGAGCTTTTCTGAATGAAGGAAATGTACTGCTGAATTGAGATTGATTGCAATATCTTTTTTCCTCTATATGTATGCAAAAATAATTGAATGTTTATAAAAGTACAGAACTAGAGTTATTGAATAGGAGTTTAATTCTGGGGCAGAGGCTCGTAGCTAAGTAATAACAGCCGGACGGGTCGATAGATCAGGTATACGCCTGGTGCGATCGGTTCGCGGATAAGTGCATCTACATCTGCATTTACATCTTTTTATCTTTTTGTACATAACTATTTCTTTATCGTTTTAAAAGGGTCATTGTACTCATCATTATGAACTACTTTTATTACGCGATTAACCCTGAAATCGTGGAATAAAAAACGATTAAAACGATCAAAAAATCTCAGCATCTTTGCATGTCTCGGAAAACACCGTTCCTGCAGTAAATTGTGGATCTTTGACAGTGGTTACGGGTCGACCGAAGACCGAAAGTCTGACACACGGTCTTAGCAAGGGGACTAGTATTACTCAGTAAATGAGTTAGTTATGCAGTGGCTATATGTAAAATACTCAATTTAGCTGCATCCAGTTACACTGTAAGCCGACCCCAACAAAGTTGGGGAACGACTATTCCATTGCTTCGTAGTTAAGTACGTACGCAGTATTATCAAAATGAAGAGAATAGCGATGAATACAATTGGGAATTAGTCCAATGAAATTTACCAACTTAATATATGTAGTAAAATAAACTTATCGATTAGAAAAATAATATGGAAATCAGTATGTTACTAGTACTAGTTACTAGTTCATCATATCAGCCACAAGACACTGCTGAACATAAGCCTTCCCCAAAAGGAGGGGATTTGCCATTATCACCACGCTTGGCAGACGGATTGGCGATCGCAGTAAGGTGGTAAAATGCATAGAGAACGCTGCTGCCCATTCTCTAATAAGTCCCTTAATCGCCTTCTACGACACCCACGGTAAGAAATGGGTTACTAGTTACTATTTCTTAATTATTCAATAGGGTAATATGAACTTAGAGAGATGTTGATGGTTTTTATAATTAAATTCAAGAAGTAAATATTTGTAATAGCCTCGAATCATATTTAGATCAACATACAACCCCTGAGGGGCTTGTGACTAATTAATATTAGCGGCACGGGTCGATCGATCAGGTTAAGCTACGCTTGCCGCGGTTGGTTCGTGGATGGGTGACCATATTTAGATACCAAGACCCTTCCGTGCCTTGGAAAGCACGTTAAGCTATTGGTTCTGTTGGTCCAAAACGTTTTAATTCAAACCAATTTTGTAACAGCATTCTCCACTAAAAAAACAGTTATCTTATGCCCATAAAAGTTTACAACCATATTCCAAAACGAATACGAGAACTACCATTAGATACAATTCTTCAAAAAGCAACTAAAAACTTAGCTTCTCCAAAATAATTTTCATACATTAAAAGATTTTTTTAATATAAGTAGGTATTATACATAGATTTTAGCATTTTTTTTAAATTAATACGAAGGTTGTATATTGTACATGTATTGTTGTTATAAATGTATTGCATATAATATATGTTTTATTTTATTTCATATTGTATAAATTTATCCTTACATACACAGCCTTATGTGTTTTGCATTGTGTCTTAAAGTAAAAAAAACTTTTTTCAAAAATATAAACAACCGACTTCCAAAAAAACACTAAAAAGTGAAAAATAACTTTAATTTCGGAAGTCGGTGACTTTGGATACGTATTTTAATTTTTTGTCACCGCCTTCCGAAATTAAAGTTATTTTTCACTTTTTAGTGTTTTTTTGGAAGTCGGTTGTTTATTTTTTTTTTTTTAGTTTTTTATTTTTCACTTTTTAGTGGTTCACATGTGCTTATCCCTTCACAGCGTACCGGCGTGATGTTATGTTATTAACTGGTGTAAACAATTGACAGACATGAGATTTCAGCAATCCCTGTCCATTTGCTATGATTTATTGAGGAGTTCCGTTGCCTATCTCCGAATTTCTTCATCAGATCTTCACCAAATTGAAATGGAACCACTCCGAGAAAGTACTCTTCCAAAAACTACACAAATTGCTTCAAGTGTGCCTATAAAATTTGAAGAGTTCTCTCTATTTCTCCAGGATCCCATCATCAGATGATCATGGGACCACCTGGGAAGTATACCCTTCCGAACAAAAAAAAATAATCCAAATCGGTCCAGCCATCTTCGAGTAATCGGGGAACATACATAAAAAAAAATAAAAAAAAAAGGTTCCGACGAATTGAGAACCTCCTCCTTTTGGAAGTCGGTTAAAAATAGTTTAAAAGTTAGGTTTTTCATCCATGTGTAATTAGTAATTGTAAATATTCGTTTGCTGCTTTCAGCGGCGGATGTGTCCTGGACGAATTTATACTTTACCAACTTTGTACCTACCATATCCGTCGAATAAATGTCTTTCTTTTTGAATTTCAAAGCTTTCTAATTTATTTTTAAAAATATTAACAAATTTCCTACATCCTATCTTAACTCTTAAAATATATTATCCTTTCTTAAAATAAAGCCAAGTAGCCATACAAAGATTCTTAAAAGCCGCTTTAGGAGTTTAACTTTAACCAAATGTTAGTTGTAACAAATCCTTTGTGAGGTTGAATTTCCTTTACATAATAAAATCAATGGCTTAAAACGATTTGCTTAAGAGCTTCAACATTGTCTACAGATCTATGAACAGTGATCAAATAACTAGAGGTTGCTCTTTGCGGAAGCTGCAATTAGTTTTTTCCATCAACTAGGTATTAATTGTCTGAAGTGCAACCCTTAACGATTTTTCGTATATAATAAAATACCTACAGGTAAGTAAAACTTAAGTTATCTACACATAAAATATTTTCAAACGTTTAAATGTAATCTAAAATATTTTATTGAAGTATTCAAATCATAGAGATATAAGCTCAATACAGGTTGGTGGATGTCACATGTCTTCGATTTGTATGGTTCTACAATATACCGGTTTCCCTATGATGATTTCCTTCATCGTTTTAAGAGCAGTGGAGATGAAATTTAATATACAAAGTAAAAATGCCGTCTTGGGTTCGAACTCATGACCTATATACTCGGTGATTCGGGACCAAGTCATTCATTCAAGGGGGGATTTACCATTATCGCCACGCTTGGCAGGCGGGTTGGCGATCGCAGTATGGTGGTAAAATGCATAGAGAACGCTGCTGCCCATTCTCTAGTAAGTCCCTGAGTCGCCTTCTATGACAGCCGCTGGAAGAAATGGGATGGTGCTATTCTTTTACATCCGGTACCACACGGAACCAAGTATATGTAATTAAATCAATACGTATATTTAGGTGTTCCTGAACTATTGAAATTGCACCTAACACTGCTTGTCTCTGCATCACGTAAAGCTTGAAGGTAGAAAATGCCTATCAACTAAGTACACCTCCGTACATTTGTGCGCTAATGAATGAATTGTACAATGTATCACACGTACCCAATCACCTCAGTCACCAATTGGCTTATCTCATTCCTCAGGCGTAATATTTACTCTGGATATTAGGACAAAGATCCTTATTTACAGGTGTATTTGAACAGGATCGATGTTGGCAATTTGGCGTCAGTACCGAAAGAGCAAAGGCATGTTACGTTGGTATAGGTAGGTACCTACATAGATTGCTAGGTAAGTATCATCTTCTTTAATTTTACGCCATGATTTCCGAGTTGAGCTGCACGATTATTGACAAATGCAGGCACTGACTGGACAGGTTCACTCAGTCTGTGTGGTTCTTTCCTCCACAGATCATTTCAGACACCTATCTACATGGTCTTCATGAAGAGACTGTGACCTCTTTGTTTGGTTCGGCCTTTTTAAAATAGGAACCCCCGACCACATCTACTTTCAAAAATATGTGCTTATACAAACCTACTTACAGAAATAAAATAATTTATCATTTACATAAATTCGGTGAAATAAATTGATAAACAAATTAATTACCAACTTAAACTGTCCGTACATTCAAATCACAAATGTCATTCTTTGACAGTTGAATTCGTTTAAAATTGGATGACTTAATATTCATATTTATTTTTGCTTTTAAGAAAAAATGCTAAATGTGAAGTGCGCATTGCAATTACCTACTCTCATTAATTAAATAAAACCAATTACATTAATTCTGTTTCTAGATGCGAGCATTACGTAAAATGAAAATTGCTACATAGAAAATTAGTGCGCAGTTAACATTAAAACCTTTAGAATTATACCCAAGTATTTCATCTAAACTTCAAATCTTATTACGTATTAATTTTAATTATAAAATGAACATTTCAACTAGAAATAGTTCTAAGTTAACTATGAACTTGCATTGTTTCTAAGATTTTCGACATTGAACATAAACTTAAACCGATCTCCTTCACGCTGCATCTTCTATTCTATATTATTATACCTAAAACGCTTTTCAAACTTAGACAAGCTGTCTACGCCGCAAATATCTTTGCAGTGGTTTTTGGTAACTTGACATGAACTTATATTGTTAAGTTACCACGTCCCAAACTAATCTCGGACTATTAGAAGTTTTAGTGACGTTTTACAAAGGTTGGAAGTTTTGTTGACGTGTGGCTATATTGAAGGTATTGATTTATTCGTAAAAGCCTCAATACAATCTTATTTATTTATATTTCTTATTCAATTCAGAGCAACTTTTTGTGTGCCACGCTGAAGTAAGTGTATCAATTTCTATACTTCCATTCTAATATGATAAACGCAAAAGTAACTCTGTCTGTATACACCGTGACATTTTAGTCGTCTTACAAAGGTGGTCCACTCAATGTATCCGTCATAAAATACCTCTAGGCGCGATTAAAACATTGTTACCATTAATTAAGATAATAGGTACTAAGAAAAATAAATAATGCTTTAGAATTATGAAACACCCTCCCTGTTAGTAATGTTTGCGTATCAAACGATAGAACATATCGCACCTTTATTTCGAAACCGTTACTAAACGAAAAGACTAAATTTTACCGGATAATTAATTTACAGTTTTTGCATTACGGTAAATAGAGGTGGTGAACACATCTAAATTTCTTGAAAATTTCGTTTAGTATCAGTTTCGAAATGAAGGTGCGATATGTACCTACCTACCATTGCATTCTACCATTAATTCCACCTCCATAAAAGGTTGTTTCAAACTACGTCATGCGTCTTAGTGAACGATATTTGAATTTTTTGGCAAATGTTCAAAAATATCATTTTTTTTTATAAAAGATTAGTATTCATTGGATACATGAAGTGGGCTGCCGTTGTAAGACGACTAAAATGTCACGGTGTACCTTTACCATAGGTACCTTTTTACACCGAAAAGATTTAGAAAGCATTACGCGCACAGTTAAACCATGACCTAACTTAGGACATAGAAAACTTTTTGTCCCGGTTGGTACGTTTCTGTGAAATAATTTTTCGACCTCCGGGCAGACGAAATATCCCAAGATTTTACTGTCTAGCTTTTATACTGTGGTTTTTATTAAAACTTCGTCACTCACTGACATACTCATCAAAACCTCTAGGGCATTTCCCAAATACCGAGAAAGCAGACGAAACCGGGAGCGAAAGCCGTTATTATCGTTCTGTCTAATCCCAACTTTGCAAGTAATCTGACAGTATCTCCTTTCATTTATTACAAAATGGATCTTGTTTATGACGGAACTCTAGGAACGCGTTCGGTGTCTTATTTAACTTGTTTAGCCAATTTCAAAAGGGAGCACCAGCAGTATGGTCTCCTTCTCCCTTCCCCTTAAGGAGCTCAACACGTAAGATTGAAGGAGTTGATACATACCTTGCGATCTATGTAGGTACTTATATCACCGTAATGTGCCTTGCTCTTTCGGCACTTAGTTCCAAATTGCCAACATTGATCCTGTTCAAATACAACTGTAATTATGGATCTTAAATCCATCCCAAAGGTTTTCTTTAAAATATAGCTTTACGGCAAGGCCGTCCATTATGTCACCCCATGGAAAATGTCAACATTAAAATCTTAAATTTTTGTGGTACATAATAAAGAGTAGTCTATTCTATCCACTTCGAAATAGGTAAAGTAAAGTAGTTTAATGTAAAAAGGTAGGACAGCAAACAAGGCTGTGTTTATTAAGTGACAACAGTTTATCGAAAGTAAATATTGTGTCGGAAGGTAGCGTTTAACAGAGGTTAGTAGACCAACTAAACTGTTAATAATTATGTCTTCCAAGAGCATGGCCATTTTTGAATTTAAATATGATTCAAAAATGTATTTCGGTAAATAGAGCGAAAAATGTTTACATTTATTTATTTATTTATTTATTTATTGACACACCAACGACTTATTCACTAAATCATTACATTACATTGTATATCAACAGCTTTGCGGTGAATTTGTCACTTATAGGTGTGCACAGCACTTGTACCAACCTTGTCCTTGTACTTGTACTTTATATCAACACATATCAGCCTAAAATGTTCCCACTGGTGGAACATACGCCTCCTCTTTTTGAGCTCCATTCGAGAGGGAGTGGGCTGTAATCCACCAGACGGGCCCAACGCGGGTTGGTAGATGTCACATGTCTTCGAATTTGTGCTTCTAGCAAAATATTTGTCTCAAATTAATTATCTCGAAATGTAGGTACCGTCATGCTTCAGATGTGATCCTTGTCGTCACAGAAACAACATTTGTTCGGATTCGGTGAAACTATTGTTTTCCGAGAACGTACAATTAATCATCGCGGATGCTGTTGAGATAGCGTTACCCGTGGGCTGCAATCAAGCTAGGAAGTGGGCGGGCTAGAGTACTTCCTTGAGATTGTACTAGGAAATAAAAGAACTGTGCAGTGTGCAGAATGCTTTTGGAGAAACTTGCACTGTTTTTCATCGAACAAATTGTTTAGCGTCGGAACTTTGACTTCAAGGATTTGTTGGAGGAAATATCGTTTGAATTTTCTTAAATACAACTAGAAAATGGAGAATATTAGTTATCCTTTGTTAATGTCCGCTTCATTATCTCGTTTTATTATTGACTTCTTTATTTCTTCATGTATCTTTATTAATTAAAATCAAACAATCTTAAAATAATAATATATACAAGTATATAAAAAAATAAGAATCATATAGCATCAAAAACCCGTCCGCATCGTTATCAACAGGAAAAGTTCCCAGTAGGCTGGCAGTATTGCCACATTGTATGGCAATGCAAGTTAGCCAGTCCTCTGGTCACGTGTAGAGTTGACCAACCGCTAGGTAAAATGGAAATAAAGCGGAAAGGGGAATGCCCAAAAATGCCTTTAATGAACAGAAACTACTGTTAGTCCTTAATTCTATTTAGAATAAAATATGTATAATGAAATAATTCAATAGTTTGTATACCTAGGGTGAAAATATAAGGTTCATTTAAATATTTAACTTGATATCTGTCTAATTTATTCATAATTTTATTGGAGGTCAGTGTTTATTTGACACGAGTAATCGACATTCAGCCATACAGGAATTGTCAAATAATTCTTCACGAAGTATTTTATAGAATTACTGCACAAATAATTAATTTAATATAATTGTACCTATTTATTTAATAAATATAATCAAAATAATATACATGCATGTCAACATTTCATTAAAATCAAATTATGTTTAAAATAGAAAACATAGCGTAGGCTATATGCGTCACGTGTCCTTTGGCTTACTGACAGTTTGATATTACTGCATTTCATTCTTTCGATTGTTTACTTGACTTGATTGATTTTTTTTTGCATTTACGACTTGAGTTACAAATATATTAATTTATAGGATATTTATCGACGACTGTGGCCATTTTTAAAGGATTTTGTTTTCACTTCATAGATATAAACGTACATTGTGTTAACTGCTATCTCGATATTCTATCGATTAAAACATTTAAATTATGTTTTGCTGCTTAACCTTGACTTAACCTATATTTTAGAAAACATGGTTGGAACTGGCATCTACCAAGATTTTTGATAATGATTGAAATTGTAATAGGTTCCCTACGATTTGTCAATTTGGCGTATATTTCACTGTTGTTCATTTGGGCCATTTTTGTCCTTGGCTGATGGGCATTCTCCTTTGTTGGCTTACGTTAGGCATCCTTTCGTATAACAATGCCCTCTTTCTACTTCTGGTACAATTTGAAACGTTTCATCAACAACGGTAATGAACAAGACAAAATTGTATCCAGAATTCTCAGCAACGTTACATGCATATCAACGTGATCCAAAAATGATTTGATTAACATGAAATCGTGGGAGGCATTCGGTATTATAATATCTTTTTCATCGAAAATTCTCTGATACAGCATTCTTTTCATCGCAAATATATTTACATCATTCTGAAAGTATGCTTGATATACGCGCGTTTTGCATTCTTTACCTTTGACTTTCATGTTACATTTATAAATACTTATTTATCTCAAAACCTTTTGTGTCGTGGAACAAATATCCATACTTAATTTGGTCCCTAAGTGCATAAAGATGTACCAATACCCCTCCGTGCCTCGAAAAGCACGCTGCGCTGTTGGTCCCAGCTGTCATTCGTGGATCTTCGACAGTCAGTACATTCGTCACGAACCCGAAAGTCTGACAACCAGTGTTATCAAGGGGTATTGTGTCACCCTGTAACTTTGTTGTGGAGGTCAGATAGTCAGCACTCTATGTAAATTACTGGTATTCAGCTGCATCCGGTTAGACTGGAAGCCGACCCCAACATAGTTGGGAAAAGCCTAAACATATGATGAGATAATGAGGTAAATGAGAAAGCAACTCTATTTGTCTCTTACTTGTTCATACCTTAACCACTGAACCGAACGTTAAGAATTTTGTCAAATAGGCATATAGTCTGGGACCTGCAGACACAAAGTCGCGGGCAACAACTAGTTTTAAAAGTAAATTGAAGGTCTTCAACTATAGGAGATGGACTGCTATGAAATAAAGTTTTTAAGTATCTATAGGTAGGTCGCAGTATGGACCACATAATTGTCAAGTATGTTCAAAGTGAATTACAACTTATATTCCGCGAGCCTCGTTAAAAGCCTTCTTCCGATACCCATGTATAACAGCGTAAGTAATTAATATACGTCTTTTGAACGCAGATTTTCACTTAAAATCAACGGATATTTATTAAGTAAAATATTGCAGCAAACTGCGACGGCATCGATGCATAAAGATATAAGCATAACTGTATCTATATGAAACTGACATCAAACCGGTGCATTCATTTACATTTACTGAAGGTACAGATTATATAACTGGTATTTAATGAAAAATTTACTTATTTAATATGGCATACAGCCTATAATGATCCCACTGCTGGGACACATGCCTTCTCTAGGTGAGAGGGAGTGGGCCGTAATCCACCACGCAGGCTCAGTGCGTGTTGACAGATGTCACATGTCTTGGATTTCTTTGGTTCATGGGTCATTGATATAGAAAATTGATTAAAAATCTAAAAAACACGCTTTAAATCGCAACTAAAAAGGCAAAAAAGCGTGGGTGTTTTTTGAGGTATTTTTGCAATCAATTAATATCAAGCACCCCACGCTTTTTTGAAATTATTTTCTGCTTTTTTAGTTGCGTTTTTAAAGCGTGTTTTTTAGGTTTTTACCCTCTCACCGAGAGAAGGCCTGTGCCCCAGCGGTGGGATCAGTATAGGCTGTATGCCACATTAAATAAGTAAATTTTCCGTTAAATACCAGTTATATAATCTGTACCTTCAGTAAAAGAGATTTCTTTAGAAATAAGCATCACCTCTGTACCTATTTTTCTGTTCTAATCTTCTTGTCTGTTTATATATGTGTGTACATAAATGGTTAAATAAATAAATAAAATGTAAATGAATGCGCCGGGTTTCATGTCAGTTTCATACAGATAGAGTTATGCTTATATCTTTATTTATTATTTTTTATCTATTATTTATTTTCTATATTTTAGTTCTGCTAACCACAAAAGCATGATTGTTCAGTTTTTTTTTTAATTATTGAATTGTCATCGGTTCTCGATAAGTTTACAAAGTTTAAATAAAATCTGACTGTTCGAAGTGGGTCAAAATCTAGTCCAAAGGAGTCGGTTACAAACAAACAGGTGAAGCTAATAAAAAGCGTGCACAAACCCAAGATGCACAGTCTCGAACAAAAGTTACACTGAAAACTGTCCCCAATTATACATCAGTGGTTATAGCTTATGATAAAACACATTTTTTTCCAAATTCAACTTTACTCGCATGACTGAAAATGGTTTTACAAAAAAAAAACTAGATGACTGTCGACTGTCGTGACGATACTATTTGACACTTGCGCACATTGCGCCCTATTTATGGAGACGTTTTTGAGACGCTGATGATGATGTGTTTCTTGGGTTTTTTGTATATCAGTATGTACAAAACACATAATAGTTAGTTTCACTCATTTCGTTCAAGTGAACGAATCTTATTGAATCACCATTCGCAACCTGCCAGTGTAATACGCATTTATTTCTATTGTTGTGCCTTGTTCATATTTTAATACAGGCCACTATAAACTTCTTATTCGTGTGGTTTTATTACCAGTGACCGCCACACAATGTTTCTAGGACATACCAGTTTCCTCAAGATGTTATCCTTCACCGTTTTGAGAGCTGTGTTGATAAAATAATTAACACAAAGTAAAGCGTCAGCTTAGATTCAAACCTACCACTTGTAAGTCACGGCCGTTACCACTGGGCCACCACTGCTGAGCAAAAAGCAAAAAAAAATATTTTTTCAATAATTAGCTGCGACTGTGTTTTTCATTACCTTAACTCTATCAGCCAGGAAACGGACAGTCATCAACGTGTTTTAAAGTTAAGTAATAATTAACTCTTTTGAAAAATAAAAACCTTTAAAAAAACACTACTTATCTAAAAACTCTACAAAGTGAAAACTTTAATTTCGGAAGGCGGTGACAAAAAATTTAAATACATATCCAAAGTCACAAACTTCCGAAATTAAAGTTATTTTTCACTTTTTAGTGTTTTCCAGAAGTCGGTTGTTTTTTTTTGGAAAAAGTTTTTATTTTACGATAAAAATTATAAAACGTAATGTTGTATAGGCGGTCGGGTCCTCTGAGGAAGGCGGATTGGCCTATGACCTAGTTTATTGGTACTACGGTGGATCCTGGATCTCAAACTAAACGTTTTTTTATCACGCTTTCTGAACTTCTTTTGTTTCATAAAGGAAGGTACTAAGAAATCAAAAATATTTGTAACAATAATGAATCGTGATCTTTTGTTTTTCAATGACGAGTAGAAACAGTAATGAGTCAGCAATAACACACACACACACTAGTTTATAAGACATGTATTTACGAAATGAACCTGAGTTTGAATTACACGTATTTCTTTTTTAACGCGTATATTTTTGAATGCCAAAAGTGTTGGTTAATTTTCTAACTAGATCATTTTTACATAATACATAAATAAGCTAACAGTCTTTAAATAAAAAAGGGGGACAAAGAATGATACTAGGAACTAAAGATTCGTCCGCAATTCTTTCTTGCAACAGCAAAAGTGCACAAAAGGCTAGCAGTCTAAGTGAGCGCTCAGAACCCATGACCCTAGTGATACAAGGTGGCAATGCCGTAAGTTATATGTAGCTCCGTGCCACAGGATCATAAAACCAGTCCGATTCAGTTTGTCTCTTGCTGCCATCTACCAGCGACGCCATAAACCGAGGTCCGTACCCCACAGGGGGGCTCCACTTTAGCGAGTAGTAGCTCTAGTTTTAAGTTTTTTAAGCGTGGCTGGTAATCTTAATTTATAAACAATATCGCAGGCAACTTCGTTAAGTAGACGACCACCTCATAGGTTGAACTGCGAGATGTCATTCACAAAAAAAAAAACAATAGGATCATATTATGAAGCTATAATGTTGACCATTGTTTACCCAACTAAGCACATGTTCTTGAAACCCCTATATTATTGTAGGTACTCCAGCTAATAACCCGCAAATGGCTAAAAGGCTAACATAATATACGGCAACTACTGAAACCACGTTATCTCGTGGTTAATATAATACTGTGTGGAACTCTGCGAAGGTAACCGCTAGTAATTGAGACGACGCTTTCAGAAAATGTTGGTGCAGATTTAATAAAAAAAGATTTCCAGAAATTACTTGAGAAAATAATCTTCGGATAAAATGATAAAATCTCTTCTCTGTCAGGTACACTTGGAGAGATTTCTTTAGAAATGACTTTTGTCTGCATGTTTTTGTTGTCTTATTTACTGAGTAAATAAATGGCGACTTTCTAAATAAAATAAATGTAATAATAATTCACTTATTTATAATGAAAAAATGTTACATCTTTAGTGAATTTTTTATTTAAGTATAGCTTATCTTTACTTATGGTGAGTTAGAATTAATGATGCGAGTAAAAATAAATGTCAGTCAAAAGACGCGACAAACATCGCTGTAGAAGGTATTATGTTCTATCTATGGTATGTACAAAAATAATCTGTTTTAGTCTGATAATCACCAAGATACGTAATAATTAATTGTAAAGTTCCATTGGTTTTTTTTTTGAGGATGGGATGTCTTCAAGTAACTTCTCCCGCTCTGGTCGGAGCGGGAGGGCGTGTCAGACTTTTACTGACTAAACTCCACCCGTATTCCTTCCGTTGCCTGTGTACCAGGGGCCGCGGTATCTCTTCCGAACAACCCACACCCCTGGCAGAAGTTCCATTGGTCAATGGAACACTCAGGACACCTTTACTTTTTAGTAGGTATACGATATTTGACATACCCAACCTATCTCATCATCTGCCTGGCCTTTTCCCAGCCATGGGGTCGGCTTCCAGTCACGGCTTTTACATGGAGCGACTGTCTATCTGTTCTACAAAACCCAGTTACTGACTACCCGTAACGACTGTCAAAGATCTACAAATGACAGCCGGGAACAACGGTTTTTTTTTTGGGTGGGAAATCATCAAATAACTTCTCCCGCTCTGGATGGAGCAGGAGGGCGTGTCAGACTTTTACTGACTAAACCCCACCCGTGTTCCCACAGTTGCCTGTGTGCCAGGGGCCACGGTATCTCTTTCGAACAACCCGCACCCTGAGAACAACAGTTAAACGTGCTTTCCGAGGCACGGAGGGGTCACCCATTCACGGACCGATGCCAAAACCTTCTATCGATCCTTTTGGCTGTTATAATTTAGTCACGAGCCACCTAACCTTATCCAATCTATCTACTTAAAAAAAGAATGAATTGACAATCACGCAAACTAGCGAATATTTTGTGATCCATATTTTATGAATCATCAGAAAACGTGGGTTATATTGTAATATAAAAATGTATTAATAATCGAAAAACCTACCGAACTCGACGAAATTACATGCAAAATAACTTTCTTGGAAAAAGTGACACGAAAATTGAATATGGGGGAATATGAGCGTTGGTTATTTTTAGACTTTACTGCTAAGGTTAAGAGTTTGCCCACGCTTCTCATCTCTATAGGGTTATATTGGAAATAAACCCTTCAGAGTCTTTAAGAACAATCATATCGATAGTCAAATATGACATTCGTAACTTAAGCCCTGCCCACACTAAGAACTCGGTAGTTCGACACCTTTTTCCCAAGAATCAACATGAAATAATATTTTCGTTCAGGCACAGTTCTGTCTCAAAGATAACGTAATACATGTATCAAGATTAATGCCTAAGTGTGTAAGTGATATTACAGCTATTCATAATTTCTCCTGCCCTCATCCCAATTTATTTGGGGTCGGCGCAACATCTCTTTTTTTTCCATATCTCTGTATTAGTCGCCATCGCGATAGTCACTCCCTTTTCTAGCCATATCATCTTTTACACAATCCATCCATCGTTTCTTTGGTTTTTCCTTACTCGTACAGTCATCCATATTCTTTCTAAAAACTTCTTTCCTGTCGTCATTAACATCTTACAGCCACCGCCAAGAAGTAATTTGTAAGAAATACATCGAACAACAACGTTAAACAATGTGTTCGATGTATTTCTTACAAATTTTTTCTTTACACTGTTTTGCTTTTGTCTTTGGATTTTCTTATAGTTTGTTTTGTTCATTAATAAATCGAAGCCGATAAAGTTACGAATTTTGAGGTAAATGTAAAGAAATACAACGCTGAGAGAATTTCCAAGTGGAATAATTGAGTATTTTGACTTTAAATAGAATTTGTAATTGATGATTTTGTGGGTGGTTTAAAAGACCCCTACAAATGGCTATGCTAGCCATACATAAGTATCTGCAACGGACCCTGTTCAGTCAGCCATGGTGCCAACTTCGATGACTGTATAACATAAATATAACACAAAATGTGCTACTTATAATTAAAGGTTTATGGTTTGTAGTGAAGTAGATTTTAGTATTATGTGCGATTTGGCTGTAGAAGTTAAGTAGGTAGTATAAAACCGATGGAGAATTTACTCTTGATTTTAATCAGGAACATATTATTGTTGAACTAATAACCCCTAAATTGGAGTATTGATGCTACTGACCCGCTACGCAATGACCAGTAGAATATCGATATTTTTTTAAGTTTATCTTTTGTCCTGAGATTAAATGTCGCAACATTAAATAGTCGCACACAATCCGATTAAGAGCCCGTGTATACCGAGACACTAAACGCATAATTCAGTTAGTATTGTGTAAGTGCACGAGACAAAGATACACCATGTCTCCGAGTATGTAGGTGAGGCAGGCGCGACCGTAAATCGGTGCACTTACCTGTTGAATGCAGCCTATTACGTTTTATTGTAGGTTTAAGATGTCAACTTACATTATGACCTGGTTAAAAAATAGGGTGATTAATTCATTGATGTCCTGTGGAAATTTCAATGAAATGTGAGATTTTTATATGGAATTAAGCTTGAATTATCGCGGTCGACAGTCGAAAATAGCGCCATAAAAGTAATTTACTGCTCTACTTTAATTTTAATGATTTCACCCATTATGAAAATTTATCATAACGATTTATAATGCTACTCACCTGTGCTCAGCAACGCTCCCACAGTATAACGAACGATATTATAATTTTACAGCGACGTATATATTTATTTTATTCAGAATTCTCTAATATAATAAGTAAGTAGTCAACAGGTAACACAGATGCGAGTATCATCAACAGTTTCTAAATATTTCAAAAGTTACAACAAGTTACAACGCGCTCAGGATCATGTTACTGAGAGAGCCGTCCGCAACAATAATAACACTGACAGGAAGACGAAACCAAGCGTACATGGGAGTGAAGAGAAGGCAGAGAGGAAGCGAAGAGTAGGCATCACAGGTAGCACGAGATCAGCTCAGAAGTACAAGATACTAACCGAAACGAAACTAAATCAAAGAAAACCGGCCACGAGAACGAAGTGTTAACACGCGCGACGTGACTCGAGCAAGTTCGGTTAAGGTGTGAAAAGTCTGTAAGATTCAACAAGTGGTTTGCGAGCGCCGGCGACGCGGGCCGGCTCGGAGGTCCTCGCGGCGGGAAAGCTCGGCCGCCAGTGCCCCGAGCTGCGCCGCCCGCCTCACTGCGGGGCGCGTCTGTGTGCGTGCAGCCCGCGCGCTACACCCTTCATTGTTAAGACCGCGCCTGTGTGCGGCGCACCCCTGTCCGGACGCGGACTGCGCGCGCCTGTCCGCGTCCGCGCGTCTGTACGAGTGTATGACGCGCCTACGGGTCTGGCGCACAGGTGAGCCCGGGCCGACCTCCAGCCAGCTCGTCCCTGTCCTATCTATACCGCTTTTACAATGAAATGCCTCGGTGAACACAAACTACCTGCGTGCTACATTAGCGGACGCATAGCTCCCATAAGTCGCCCACTTTATTCACTTAGTTTTTTGTAACGAGCTCGTATTACAACGCTGAATTACTGCTGCGATTGTTGGCACATGAAAAGGTTGAATTCCTCGCACTTGTGGAGTGCCCGAGCGAAACTTTCGCGTGCCTTACCGAGCGTCGGTACATATTTATTTAGTAAGCCTCTCTTGCTTGAATTTCATGAATAGTTCACATTGCATTGTAGTGAATAATTTCATATTAATTTGTTTAATTAAACAAGCGTCGAGTTAATTACATTGTTACTTGGCTGCCAGTCTGTGGAAAGGTTTCTGTTGCACAATGTAATTCAAACCTTTTGCAATTATTCTGTTGGAATTTAGTTGGAAAATTGTTTCTACAAGGTTCTGCCACATTTATTTAACACTGAAGTCAGGTTAAGCGTTGTTGTACCTGTACGTTCATCTAAAATATTTTTCATCTGTATCGTAATGCACTTACCGTATCAGCAGTACGTATTTTTTATTCACGTAATTTCATGTCAGTAAAGCGCTACGCGCGTAGCAAGACTGCAAAGCTACGCCTGACACTAATTCGTAGCAGACGCTTGTAATCAGCTTTCCTTGCTACGGCGTAGCAGCGTGGAAGAAGTGATACGTTGCGGTAGATAATGTTTTACTATTTTCTAATAGATTTGTATAATGAGTTTTTTTTA
Source organism: Polymixis lichenea (assembly GCA_949091785.1). Lineage (NCBI taxonomy): Eukaryota > Metazoa > Arthropoda > Insecta > Lepidoptera > Noctuidae > Polymixis > Polymixis lichenea. Next base: position 10,064,649 of record OX420943.1, on the reverse strand, counting down.
CTGTCAAATAATTTTGTCAAAGTAAATTTCTAATCAAATAAACATCTACGAAAACCAATCGTAAAATAAAATCAATAAATATCAGTTTTAAATCTCCCACTTACTCATGATAAATTGATTGGTCCAGACGTTCTGAGAATCAAGCACTTAGTATTTGAAATATATATTCAATTAGAAATATTTATTTAGCTAGGTATAAAACAATACATTTTAAACTTATTAAACACGCACAGAGGATTATTTTTGGAAGATACCTACATATTTGAGTGATGAATGCGTATCTATTTACGTAAGCAAACAAATAATTGTATTATCTGTTATAAAAATGAATAATATTCCACCTACGCACGAGACGGTAAGGTGAGGTGATACAAGTAGACCTACATTTGTTTACGCCCACATTTTGATGACTGTATAGAGTTTCAGTAAAGTGGGCCTCTTGTCAGTTACAGGTAATGTTAACGCCAAAGTGTTACCAAGAATTTCCGGGAATTTCGAATTTCGATACCGTTGACCTCAAAACTTCTGCACTTGTGCACCTATTTTATTTATAACTAGCTGTGCCTGCGACTTTGTCAGCGCGGAATAGTTATTTTATATTATTTATTAATATTATTATATTTTGGGAAATGTGTGAGAGTTGTGTGCGGGAGAACGAATAAAAGTCACTCTGCTATCTACGGTTATAATACCCGTACAACACACAATTAATTAATATAAATCAGAAGGAGTACTGACAGGATATATAAGTATTATTTTATATGTACCGTCATAAATATCAGCCACGAACCATTTTTTCTTGCTAAGTCAAATTGACAGAGAACAGCTTTTTAAAGTTTTCTCGCGATCGGACGATGAAGGTCCGTATCCCACATCACCCCCCTCCAGAGACCGTCAAGGGCGATAAAAGTCTGGGAACCTGACATGACGACCAGAGCGAGTGGTATCCTCTTTGCTACTGCTGGGTGGAGTGTTTTCTCTTGGGTCAGCTTTGTGTGCTAAAATGTAAGCTGGTTTAAGGCGGTCAATGGAAACCGTGACCTCTCTGCCCTTAAATAGTATTCTGAAGACTTTGTCTCCCCTTTGCAGAACTTTGTGAGGACCTGTGTACGCTGGTTGTAGCGAACCACGTACTGCGTCTTCACGAAGAAACACGTGATCAGTGGTCTGCAGATCCTTAAATATGAAAATGCTGGTCTTGGCGTGACGGGACGCTGGAGTTTGTTTCAGGTTTTGTGCGAACTTGCGAATGCGTGTTGCGAAATCTGCGACGTCGGTCGTTCCTTCGTCACTTGGAGTGAAAAATTCACCTGGGATCCTTAGCGGTTCGCCGTATACAAGTTCGGCTGAAGATGCTTGGGCATCCTTTTTGACTGCGCTCCGTATACCAAGCAATACCCACGGCAAGGACTCTGTCCACTTGTCATTTGCATGGCACGTGATGGACGCCTTGAGTTGCCGGTGAAATCGCTCCACCATGCCATTACATGCCGGATGGTATGCCGTTGTCCGCTTGTGCTGAAAACCAGCCAATTTGGACAATTGTTGGAACAGAGCCGACTCGAACTGCCGACCCCTGTCCGTGACTATATCCACGGGACAGCCAAATCGGGCAATCCATCCGGATAGCAGTGCTTTAGCTACTGTCTCGGCCGTTATGTCGATAATAGGTACGACCTCTGGCCACCTCGTAAAACGGTCGACTGCCGTCAGACAGTATCTGTAGCCCTGCGAACTTGGGAGCGGGTCCACAAGGTCGATGTGGACAGTGGTGAACCTTGCACGTGGGAGGTGATACGCCCCTAATGGCGCAAAAACGTGTCGGCTTACTTTGGCCCGCTGGCACTCAAGACAAGCTCGAGCCCACTCCCTGCAGTCCTTCCTAACGCCTGGCCAAACGAAGCGCTCTGCGATTAATTTGGCAGACGCTGTGACACCAGGGTGGCTGAGGGAATGTAGGCTGTCGAAGACTTGCTTTCGTAGCATTACAAGCACAAATGGTCTGGGAGGCGTTGTACTGACGTCACTGTACACATGTGTACGCTCTCCTGGGACCTGTACCTTCTCCAAAATCAACGCAGATCCTTCCTGGAGTAGCTTGGACAGTTCCGGATCCGTAGTTTGCGATTCCGTGAGAGTATCGAAGCTGACCGGTACCTGAAGTGCTTCCACGCGAGATAAGGGGTCGGCTACGACATTGTCCTTGCCGGAAATATGCCTTATGTCGGTGGTGAACTGGGCAATGAAGTCTAGGTAACGAAATTGCCTGGGTGAGCAGTTTTTCTTCATCTTGTGGAATACGAAACTGATCGGCTTGTGGTCCGTATATACAACGAAGTATCTGGCCTCGAGCATGTAACGGAAGTATTTGATGGCCTCGTAAATGGCCAGCAGTTCCCTGTCGTAGGGAGAATACTTTGTTTGCGAATGGCTGAGCTTCCTGGAAAAGAAAGCTAATGGCTGCCAGCCATCATCGCTAAGCTGCTGTAACACCGCGCCGATTGCGGTATTCGATGCATCAGTAACCAATGCAAGTTTGGCATTGCAGTCGGGGTGTGCCAATAGAGCAGCGTTAGCTAAGCTTGCCTTGCAGTCCTCAAATGCTTGCAAAGTATTCTCCGCAAGACATATGGGCTGCGAGCCCTTTACGTTGCCAATCAAGAGGTTGTGAAGCGGCGCCTGTTTCTGCGCTGCGTGGGGTATGAAACGCCTGTAAAAATTAATCATACCTAGGAATCGGCGCAGCTGGCGGACATCTTTGGGCGGCGGGAAGTTGTTGATCGCCTCGACCTTGGAGTCAAGCGGTGTGGTGCCCTTCTCGGAGATGCGGTAACCTAGGAAAGTTACCTCCGGTTCACCGAAAACACACTTGGACGTATTGACCAGCATATCAAAGTCCCTCATCCTGCCGAAGATAATGCGGAGATGCTCCTCGTGCTCAGCCTGTGTCTTTGAGAAAATAAGAAAGTCGTCCAGGTAACTGTAGCAAAAATCTAATCCTCTGGTCATCTCGTCCACAAAACGTTGGAAAGTTTGGCCTGCGTTACGCAGACCGAACGTCATGTACGGAAATTCGTACAGGCCAAACGGTGTGGTTATTGCCGTCTTTGGGATGTCGTCCGGGCTGACAGGTATCTGATTATAGGCCTTCACGAGGTCAATGGTGCTGAAAATTCGACAGCCTGAAATGCTGTGAGCGAAATCGTGAATATGCCTGATCGGGTACCTGTCAGGGATGGTTCGTGCGTTGAGCATGCGGTAATCTCCGCAGGGTCGCCAACAGTTGTCCTTTTTAGGCGCGAGATGTAGTGGGGATGACCAGGGACTCTCCGAGGGTCTGGCAGTTCCGTTGGTCAACATCAGCTGGAACTCCTGTTGAGCAATTTTTAGTTTGTCCGGCGCTAATCGCCGAAATGAAGAAGATACTGGAGGGCCTGGGGTCGTGCGGATATGGTGTACAGTGTTGTGTGGTGTAGTGCGTAGTGTACTGGCAGGTCGGGTGATGTCAGGAAAACATTCTAATATTTTATGATACCTCGAATCACCAGAAGTAACCTTTACAGAAAATAAAGATGAGTCTGAGTGATTCGAGGCTATAGTAAAAACATTGGTGTTACTGTCAATTAACCGTTGATTTCTACAGTCAACGGCTAATGAGTAAAAACTAAGAAAATCTACTCCGATAATCGGTTTCGACACTTCAGCTACCACAAAACGCCACTTAAAGTCTCTACGAAGTCCTAGATTTAAATTTAAATCGACAAAACCAAATGTCTTAATGGGCGTCCCATTAGCGGCCACAAGTTGGTAGTTTGTACACACGCGACGGTCACTAAGTAGACGGCGGGGGTAGACGCAGAGGTCGCTACCTGTGTCAACCAGTAACTGCGTCTTGGTGCTCCGGTCCGTGACGAACAGGCACCAGTAGAAGCGGGGCAATCGTCTGTCGCCATTACTGACTGCCCGCGGCGTTTCCCTTGTAGTCGCAGGGTTTGATGCAACGCTTGGCCTTCTCACCGTGCATTGCGTGGTACCAGCATACAGGATGCTGCCGATAGCTGGAATCCGAGCGGCTTGATGAGCGATTGCGTGAGTGCCGTCGCGCGCTTCTACCACGGCCGTTGGACCGATTCCGCGAACGTCTGTCACGCAGCTGCAGCGACAGGTCCTTCATCGCACGCTTCAGCTCAGCGATCTCGGCTGCCATCTCGCTAGTGGAGGGTCCTGTTGCCGAAGTTGCTGCGACGTGGCTCGCCGGCACGACGATGTCCTGGACGCGGTCAGCCAGATCGGCTAGTGCCTCCAATGTGCTGTGGGGCTGCGATGCCAGGAGGGGTTGGATGCTGGTGGGGAGTCGGGTACACCAGATGGTGCGCACAAATTCCTCGGGCACGGTTGGTCCTGCCAAACCCTGCAGGTGTCGAAGAAACTGCGACGGCTTTCTGTCTCCCAGCTCCTCATGCATCAGCAGCTGCTTCACCTTCCGTTCTTGGGAAGCTGATAGTCTTCGCACCAATTCAGTTTTTAGCTTCTCGTAGCGGTTGTTGGCGGGCGGGGACATGATTACGTCCTTCACTTCCATCGAAAACTGGGAATCGAGGTGCCCAACGACGTAATTATATTTAGTGACGTCATTCGTCACCCCAGCATTCTCGAACTGCGCCTCTATCTGCGCGAACCAAATATCGGGCTCCTCGGGCCAAAACGGCGGTAGGCGCAAAGTGACACGGTACACTTCGGCCGGCTCGACCTTTGGGCTGTGCTTTGAGCCCGACAGACGCTTGGGCTTGCGCGCACGGTGTGCAACGTGTTCTGTGGGCTGCGAAGGCGCGGTATGCTCCGTCTCACTGTCACTCATTGTTTGTTACTATTAATGTTCTTTTCGGGGTCACCAGTTTGGGAAATGTGTGAGAGTTGTGTGCGGGAGAACGAATAAAAGTCACTCTGCTATTTACGGTTATAATACCCGTACAACACACAATTAATTAATATAAATCAGAAGGAGTACTGACAGGATATTTAAGTATTATTTTATATGTACCGTTATAAATATTAGCCACGAACCATTTTTTCTTGCTAAGTCAAATTGACAGAGAACAGCTTTTTAAAGTTTTCTCGCGATCGGACGATGAAGGTCCGTATCCCACAATATTATATGAAATAAATATAAATAGCATTTCCAAAGTAAGTTACTCCTTATTACATCAGCTATCTGCCAGTGAAAGTCCCATCAAAATCGGTCCAGCCGTTTCAGAGATTAGCCGGAACAAACAGACAGACAGACAGACAAAAATAAAAAAATGTTATTTTGGTATATGTACCGTGAATACATCCTGCATTTAGTAAAAAACGGTTATTTTAATATTACAAACTGACACTCCCAATTTTATTTATCTGTATGTATGTATATATAACTTTTGCCAGCGCCTACGCCCGCGTGGTGGTCGGAAAAAATTCTTCGGGAACGTACTACCGAGATAAAAAAACATCCTGTGTTAATCTAGGTTATAAAATATCTGTTATCCAAACATCCCCATTTTCCATTCAGCCGTTTTTACGTGACTGAGTAACAAAACTCCAAACATAATCCAAATCTTAGTCTCTTAGTATCTCCAAATATTAGTAGAATATTGTTAAAGATGTGAAATATTATGACCCGCTTGAAATAACTTATTTAATTACATATTAACTTTGGTTGTAAATTATAATAATGTAAGTAGATCGCACGGTACGTGCGTCGATGACTGAATCTGTAGGCGAGTCGTGGGGTGCGGCGTTGACTGGATCAGCTGTGTGACCCCTCCCCCCGCACGTCCTCCGCCACTGCTGCACCACGCGTATGAGGTTTGAACAGATATGTTTTTTTTTTCAGACATACAATGCACCCACCATGTTATTTCTCCGCTGCCTGACTGCCTGGCTGGCTGCCGTTGGTTTTAATTCAGCCTTAGTATTTTTTATGTTGCTTCATCATCATTATTCCATCTACCATCAGTCAACGACTGTCATAGATCTTCAAACGACTGCTGGGACCAGCGGCTAAACGCGGATTTTTCGAGGCATGGGAGTCTCGATATGTCCCGTCCACAAACCAATCGTGGTGAGCGTAGCTTGACTTTTAATCGATCCGTGCGGACATTATTATTTAGCAACGAGCCCCTCAAGCGTCTCGTCTGTAAAGAGTACAAATTAATATCAACAGTCACACATTGAGACACACGGACATTGAGGTTTTGAGACTGTTGCTGCGCTGGTTTTATTGATAGAGGCTAATAAGAAAGTAAGAAAGGAAAAAATATGATTTTTTGGAACAGTACTAAGGGACACATCCACGGCACTGAGAAATTAATCAGGAAAATCTTAGCCTCCACATTGATGGATTTTGATGCGCCGTACCTCACCGAGGCTATGGACGCCTGTTGACACGCTTGCCAGAACTCAAATCTACCTGATAATGCATTTTCCCAGAGACAGTGGGGCGCTCTGCAGAGTTGTAGAAGACAATTTACTGAACACTTCTACTACAACTCCAGAGCGTGCGGCGCGATTGCTGGCTGTGGGTAAATGGGAGTCGGGTCTGTGGCTTCATGCACTACCGTCGTCGAACATTAGCACTTTGTTCGACGACACTACTTTCCGCCTCGCTGGATTTCTACGACGAGGAGCTCCGTGTTGTTCTCCTCATCGCTGTAACTGCGGCGTAGTTGGCTACAGTGTCGGACACCACGGCCTATCTTGCAGTCGAAGTGCGGGTCGCTTAGCGCGGCACGCGAACATGAGCGACACCATCCGACAAGCTCTTGTCACCGTCGGCGTTCCAGCTGTATTAGGACCCAATGGTTTGGCACGCGACGATGGCAAGAGACCGGACAGAATGTCTATTTCCATGGAAGATGGGTAGGCCTTTAGTGTGGGATGCAACGTGTGTCGATACTCTAGCGTCATCCCATCTTCCTGGCTCGGTGTGCTGTGCTTGCACTGCCGCTGCGGTTGCGGACAACCTCAAGCAGCGAAAGTATAACAACCGTATTGGATATTATATTTTCGAGCCGTTTGGGGTTGAAACCCTTGGGCCGTGGGGTCCGAGTGCTCATGCTCTCTATAAGGAAATCTCTAAACGACTGGCTGACACTTAATTCCCGTGATCCAAGGGCCGGTTTTTACCTTGGCCAGAGGTTGAACATTGCTATACAACGTGGCAATGCTGCCAATCTCTTGGGTACATTACCAGTCGACAGCGATGCGGATGAGTTTTTCGACGCTTTGTTTTAGTTTATTTGTTTTAAACAAATTTCCTATATCCTAACTTAAGGATTTAGGAAATTTGTTATTTTTTCATTTTGAACAAAATGCAAACTGACACAAATATGCAATATTTATGATCGGGTACTGCAGTATTTCGGGAAGTATGAGTGTTATAGAAATATCCCGTTCGATCCAATAAAATATTCTCAAAGTAGAAATTGCAAAGCGTTTCCACTTGGGTGTCGATTCAACAGCAAAATTCTGAGAAACATACTAGTCATTGATGGACTACTTACCTTTTTCATAGGATAATAATTTTTTATGTCTAGCAAATACCTACCTAAAATAAAATTTCGTATTAGTACCGTAGTATTTTTTTTGTGTACACTACAGATCTTTTATTACTAACTTGATCTACATAAGTGACGAGTTGGCGGAAAACCCATTTTGATGGCAAATATCGAGATATACACCGTGAAATTGAAATGGTTGTTTTCCCGCGGCAGAACAACTTGCCATAAGGAGTACTCTTGAAGCATAGAGTAAAAATTAAAAAAATAAGATTTTTTGTTTTAAAATAATTAAAAAAATATTCATCAACTCGATAAAACAATACTCAATAGTAACACTAGAGGTAACTAGTAGATACTACTCGAATCGCACGCACCGCTGACAAAGGGAACAGCGATGCATAAATGATTATAGCAAAATAAACTCTCGCACGTGGTGATTTTTCATAATGGTTAATCTGCCATTTTTTGTTTCTAATATTTTATTTGTTTATAAAACTATTGTATGACCAAGACCAAACCATTTCACTGCGGGAAAACAACCATTAAAATTTCACGGTGTATATAAAAGTTGGTAGGTAATTGGAAGCATAATTAGAACGTGTAGGTAGAGCGGTACTACTTACTATACTATTACCTCATCATAATCTGCCTAGCCTCTTCCCAACCATGTTGGGGTCGGCTTCCAGTCTAACCGGATGCAGCTGAATACCAGTATTTTACATGGAGCGACTGCCTATCTGACCTCCACAACCCAGTAACTGGGTAACACGATACCCCTTGGTAAGACTGGTTGTCAGACTTTCGGGCTTCTGACGACCCGTAACAACTGCCAAAGATCCACAAATGACAGCCGGGACCAACGGCTCAACGTGCTTTCCGAGGCACGGAGGGGTCTTGGTATGTAGAGATGGTCACCCTTCCACGGACCAACCGCGGCAAGCGTAGCTTAACCTGATCAATCGACCCGTGCAGCTATTGTCACTTAGCCACAAGCCCGTACTACCTATATTGTTACTTACTATACTATTACCTACACCCACAATTTTACTATCGCACGCCGACATTAAAGGCTTCTTCAAACAGACGCGACGCGACTCTCGTAGACCATTTTCTATGAAAACTTATGGAAATTGTTCTACAAGTCGCGACGCACCTGTCTGAAGAAGAAAGCCTTAACTGTAAATACTTTGTCAATTGTGTCGAGTCTACTTCTGTTTATGGGATCTTCTTCTTTTCGTTTCGATGGTACAGTCACCAAAAGGGATAAATAACCAGCGTCGTCGGATATAGTGTTCTCTTTTTAGGGGGTGGGGGGGGGGGAATCATCAAGTAACTTCTCCCGCTCTGGGTGGAGCAGGAGGGCGTGTCAGACTTTTACTGACTAAAACCCACCCGTGTTCCCTCAGTTGCCTGTGTGCCAGGAGCCACGGTATCTCTTTCGAACAACCCGCACCCCCGGCAGGTATCGGCTCTTGCGGACCCCACCAGTTGATCCTAACATCTCTTTGAGGCACACGTGGAACACAACGCGCCGTCGACCCGGGCTTGGTCCTTACCAGACAGCGAGCTACCCATTATTCGCCATCCCGCAAGCCCGTGCCTACGGTGGCCGGGACTCAGCCTGGGATTCCCGACGCCCAGAGCATCTGTTGCGGTGGCTAGGGCCGTGAGAGCGTATACCGTATATTGCCTCTGCCTCACGTGCGCCGCCTCCTTCTTCGCGAGAATCATTACTTCACAGAAGGAGGTGATGGCTACCCAGGCACTCTCGCTCCGTACCATGGCCTGGACCAGGGCAGGACGCGAGAGATCACCGCCGCCCATCGCCTCCACGAGGACACGGCGGTGCTCCGCCCAAACCAGGTAGTATGCTCCACCGTGTCCTCAGGGCGATCTACGCAGTGGAAACACCCTGGTGTTTTCTCTCGCCTTATGCGAAACAGGAACCTCCCGAAACAGCCGTGTCCGGTGTGAACCTGCGTCAGGCGGAAGGTGAGGCCACCATGGCGCCTCTCAATACACTCCTCAAAGAGGGGACTTACCACCGCAATCGTGGCGTGCCCATCGTCGGATATAGTTGAAGTTTAGTTTGAAACCGATGGATGTTTTGGAATGAAATTAAATTTGATAAATGAACCGATTGTTTTCTAATCATTATTATCATCATCAGCATTTCAGCCGAAAGACGTCCACTACTGTACCGACCGGTACTGTACTGTGTCGACCGGTTCTGTGCTTCTAACTAGTCAGGTGTATAGTATGGAAACGACTTCTAAATTAGTAGGATTGCATAACTATACAGACGAATAATTATTTAAAATTAACCCTGATGCAAATTTGTGTATGTAGGGCGTTAGTCTGTAAGAGTGGGGGTGGTGTGTGTTAGTTAAAATATATTATTTTTAACATTAAATGAGGATTTTTTCGATACAAAAGCGCGTTCCGTATTAGCCAACATCTCAACTTTAGGTGAATATGCAAAAACGGTTGAACGGGTTTCGATGAAATTTGGCACACAGATAGTTGACCTGTATTAACACATAGGCCTTTTATCCCAGTAGTACTTTCCCGTGGGACAATTTTCGACCAGCACGCGGGCGAAGCCGCGGTCAAAAGGTAGTTTAGAGTTAATTTGCTGGATATTACCGAATTTATTCCTATACTACCTATCCCATGTTCCGCACAGAATCAAGTTTTTAACTGTAGGAATTTCTGAAACCCATTATTGCTAACTTCGTTTTAAAATTTTGGTGAACCTTTCGTGGTATTTTTAAATCTGTTTTAAAAGCTTTATCGATGAATAAATAGGTCACGTTTTCGGTATACGAAAATAATAAAAATGGTGTGTTGTTACACAGAAAATGATCGCTCCTACTAATCCCGTAATCTGGCAGATTTCTATTTACCTACCTACATTTTTTTTCTGGCAATGCTTCTTTATGCAGATTAGGTACATCTAGGTAAGTAGTACAAACAAAACTGACGTTGATCATTTGTCATAGTTGCCTTTTAAATCATAGTCGAGTCGTAGTAGAGTCGCTCAGCATCGAGCGCGACGAAAACTGTTGTGATGGACCACGAACGGTTCAGGTTCCACCGAAGAACACATGCGATGAGGATGGCTTCATCAAGGTGGGGAGCAAGAAGAGGAAGCCTAATTATCGCAACCAGTGTGGGACGGCGCTGGCAGGTTCTAACATGCTGCTACGTCCTGCAATACCGACGACGCTGCTATACGTGTCCCGTTTGCACCACTCTACGAAGACTGAGGACATCGTAGAGTACTTACGGGTGAAGACCAACTGGACCTTGAGGGTGGAGAAGTTGGAAGCGCGTCATAACACCAACTTCAATTCGTTCGTGGTGCGCGTTCCGACTCACTATTTGGTGACCTTCCTCAAGGAAGAGTTTTGGCCGAAAGTGTGCTGTATTGACGTTTCCGCGGGCAGCTACGCAACACCTCGCAGCGTAACACGACGCCGTCTCTTCGCGTGCAGTAATTTTAAATTTGTTTTTTAAAATATGTATTAGTTTATAGTTATTATTTTTATACTTATATATGTATCGTGTTTTATGGGCCTTAGTTGCCTGAAATAAAGTACAAATAATAATAGTCGATTTTCACAATAACTTACATGGTGACACTTTTTGATAAGATAAATAAGTAATCAGAAAGGAAGGTAAACATTCTAGTATAAGCTGATCTCGCATTGTATAGGATTTCCGTGCATTGCGAGATCAGCGTAAACTGGAAATTATAGCTTGATGTGTAGCCGTGTGTACCTGTAAAATCTTTTTATTTTTTCTCCTTGTCTCTAATTTTTCATTATGTCAATGTCATGCATACTTGTTATTTGCACGGTTACTGAAATGCCGATTTTAGATGTTAGTTTATTTTAAATGTAAGTGACCGTGCTCTTGGTGTGCTTTTTATAAACAAATAAATAAATCCTTCTGTGTGTTTAAGTCGCTTTTATCATCACTATACTGGATCACTTCCACACCAATCCTCTTGTGCACGCACCATTTCACTTTTAACCTTTTAAACTGTTCCCGTTATTCGTGATAACTGATAGACAATATTAGTGACAGCAGCTACCTCACTACAGTACAACTATTTTCTTATTGTCCCTCGGCAAACTTCGTGTTTCGTCTGTCTTCGGATTTCTATCATTTGCCCTTTGCAATTGGTGCAGACCGATTTGAGAGTTGGTACTCGAACGAAAAGATTATTTGAATTTAAAATAACTTTTCTAAACCCAGTAACAAATCGGGTAGATGGCTAGTAAGTACTTGCCTATTACCAGATGTATGAAATTTAGACGTGACAAAAAGTTCTTAAATATTGTATTACTTCGCGTTCTGTAGTTTCAACGGTTTCTACCACAAGAAGGAGTGCTTTAGAGTTGTTAATACTCTTTTAATTTTATGAAGGTAATTTCTTTTAAAATAGGGGAGGAAATCTCGTTCATAATCGGAAATGCGATGATTCCCGAGGGACATTATGAAAATAGTTGTACTGTTACTTCTTTGAATGAAACAGTGTATCTATAACTAATAAATAAATACACTACACTATATATGCTTAAGTCAGCAAACACTCGCAATAGACCGTTTCTTCCCCTATTTTATCCGTATACCTATTACTCCTTTTGCTAAAATAAACTGAAGTGGCGTTTAAAGTCAATGTTATTGACTTGAAAAGGTTTGGATGGTATCGCGAAGGAAAGAGGGTTATCTTCAACCTGTTGCTTGTACCATATTTTATTTTATAGTGACTCAGGCTTCGGCACCGTACCGTCCCACAGACGAGGAAGCGACTAACTATCGACGAATTTTTCGTTCAAGAAACGTAGGTACAAAAGATGTAGGTCCCATGTACTTAAGTAAAATAGATCCTTGTTTAACTACCGGACTCCTAAAGGATGATTTCCACCAAACGGATCGGAACGGATTTTACAATCTATAAACGATATTAAATCGTGTACACAGTATGTAAAGTCCATATTACCAAGGCACGCAAAGCAGGCTGTCGTTGCGTACCAGGCGCGGTCTGAGGGGGGTCCTAGGTGTCATGACACCCCAAAGCCGTAAACGTAATTAAAATAGTAATTTTTCGAAAATATGATAATTTTTCTTATTAATATGTAGGTAGTGTTTGTCTGCGACGCCCCCTCCCCCCCAAAGTCAGTGGCTGCGACCGCGCCTGTCGCGTACGATCAAAGCCGTGGCCGGGCGGCACCACTCATTCTCGAAAGTGCACGCACTGCAAACGTCACTCAATCATCGATTTAGAAGATTTTTTTTTTTTTGTTTGGGGCAAAAGCATACGTGTCATTATGACGTTAGAAATTAGAACACGTCAACACGGTAAGAATTAAACTATTTGACTGGGCTCAGAAATACCTACGTTCGCAAGCGACGGTACTGAAACGATCGTATGCGTCGACATCCTGCCCCACTAGCCCCACGCGATCGGCTGTCGCATCCGTTCGTATCCTTTCGTATACGTTGTGATGCGGGCCGTTTCTAAAACGTCAAAATAATGATGATTCAATGAAAAAGTTTTATACAGTCTTGAACCAGCCATAGGTAGGTAGGTACCTACCATCAAAAGGGGTGATCGGGATGCAAGGGTGAATCGGGATGGAACTTTAAAAGGCATTTTAACATAGAAACAATGGAGTTTTTGAAGATAGGTACTGGTGATCATTTTGGTGTCAATAAGTATTGTAAAAAAATATCAGTGTGACTGGACTAAGGCGTCCTGGAGCATCTATACCTAGTTGTTCGCTGACGGTTCACATTGTACCTACTCGTCTGATACCGCGACAAGACTAACTATCAATGAGAGTATCCGCCCAGCGGCATTCGCTTGGCTTGAACTCGCTTTTATAAAATACTCGAGAACACTTGGTACACACGTTCACAGCCTGTCACTGTGCTGCTTATTGCCAAAAACGTAAGAAAACTTGATTTCGCGAGCTACCCAGCAGGCCTAGACAAAACACATTTCCGCAGGTAATGTCATTCCCATGCATTTTGGCGTAGCGTTTGGTGTGAATGCTAACAGAAATGTGTTTTGTCTCAGGGCTCTGGTGTCTGGTTACCTGGTGTTAGGTACAATATTCTTAGTGGGTATAGACAGGTGAAGGTATGTAGGTACCAAGCGATTAGCTCGGTTGGATAAAATTGGTTACACAACGTTAGCGCTAATTTAATTCAATCATGTAATTCACTACCATAACAAATTTGCTTTACAGAATTTATAATTATCATCAATACAACTCTCTTATATTATGTAATTTTGGTGGAGTTGTTTTAGTTTTGGGGGAGTTGATATCATGAAACTCAACCAATTAACCCAACACACAAATATTTGTAGAATTTACTGCCATCTGTTGAAACGTATAAGAACCAGTTTTGAATTGGCTTCTGGCTAGTTTTATAAAAAACGTAACAGATGACGCTAGTAGCGCCTTTCAAATTCTTGGCACTTTAGGGCCTAGAAAATTATTTTTAAAAAGTTGGAAAGTTTTGGACAACAGGTCCGAAAGAGTTATAGTATTTTTTTAAAACCTTAAAATATTTTATCTCATTTATCATTAAACTTCGACCGGATACAATAGACAATTACACATTTCCAATTACATCTGCACTGCTGTGAAACTTCCGTCTTTTTTGTGGCAGTGGATGTTTATATTAGACAGAAAGAGACAACCTATCCACTTATGCTATTTATTTTCCTGTTCTGATGCTTATAGAACGTGAAATATCTTTGAATGAAAGCGTCAAATCAATCTGTCATTCGTCGACGACGATTGGCGAATCGGCCGCATCAGCGAACTCGAGTTACGTACGAGTTATTTTACAATTTATTGTAAACTGAACTGTATAAGAATGCATTATCGACTGTGAGGCGCGCGTGCGAAGTGTTCGTAAAAAATAATTGAACGAAACGTGATCGACAATAAGATGCCTTTTGTAAACATCAAAAAGCAATATCTAGCAATCGGGATGTTGATTTTCGTTTTATTGTTTTTATTTAATACTAGGCCCGTTTTTCAATGTCAGTTTAATGGAGAAGTGAGTTCATATCTCCCAGTGATTTACGGGATTACTCCAACGTACCTGAGACTCGCACAAAAGGCGGATCTTACAAGGTAAAAATTGTTTATCGTGATTCTTCTGCCCTTGATTTATAGCTTACCTCATTTGTTTGGCTAAAGTATTTGGCAATGGGTACTCTTAGTAAGCCGACAATTATTTTAATTGGTTAATTGATGAGCTTGCACAATGAGTACCTTGAGAATGTGGAGTAGGTACTTGTCCTATGGGAAGTACGTACCGCCGAGCTTTATTTGTGGAGTTTGAAGAAATCTGTGCGATAATTAATTACTCACTTTTTGATTCTGGGAATAATGTCTGCTTCTTAATAAAATAAATTATTTATTGTGATTCAGTGTGCATGTGTATCTATTTGTTAGTGTGGTAATTAATGCAACCACTCAATAGATACAGCAGATAAATATTCATTATTACAAAAGCATTCTAGTGGAATCCCTTTAAAGCTTGAGAAGACACGGCCATAAAAGTATCACGCACATCATTTAAAAGGCTTGAAAATAATTTGTAGCAACTGTATAGATTAAAAGCAAAATTTGATGTTGGTAATCTTATCTTGATCAAATCCTTCTTCTGGTCTATTGCAGATCATTTTGTTTTGAGGCTTGGACATGTTTTGACTTCCGTTGTTTACATGGTTAAAATATATATTAAAATAAAACTAATTTCAATTCACTTAATTAATTGCAATAATTTCCAGAAGTATTCAGGTTGTACAGTAATCTACCAACCCGCACTGGGCATGCGTGGTGGTTATCGGCCAACTCCCTCTCACTGAGAGGAGGCCTGTGTCCCAGCAGTGGGAACTCTGTAGGCTGATTATGTGTATTCAGGTTGTTACAGTTTTTGTGAGTGCCAACAGGCAGTGTGTTGGATGTTTTTGAAACAAAAATATAAAAATATACTTATTTAATAACAGCGAAGGCTGCTATAATTATAGCATTATCATTCGTCTGCGCTTATCCAAATTTATTTGGGGTCTGCGCAACATCTTTGTCTTCCACGCTTCTCCATTATTCGTCATCTCTATAGTCAGACCCTGTTATATTATTCCATCTAAAAACAAAATACTTTACAGTTATTTATTTAAATCCTTCCCTAAATAATCAATGCGAACCTATTTTAAGTAACTACCTTTGCATTAGTAATAGAGTACCTCCCTGTGTGGATAATAATAATATGTTATGATTTAGTGGCAGTAAGTGGCTGGATAGTTATGTTTTATCCTCGTAATGGTATTTCTATTGTGTTTCTAAAGTATTATTCTTAACATTCGGAATTAAACAGGGTGGTAGGGACATCAACACACATAGTACATGATTCTGGACTTGAAATTTTGCCTTGCGAATATCAACAGAAAAATAAAATTTCTACCCTAGGGTTCTAAAATCATCTGCTGAATACATGGTTTCATTTTGCATGTTAATGTCCCTGCCACCATTATTATTCCTGAAATATTGAATATAATTAAGAATTATGTAAAGACTAGAAGACAAGCCCATTATGGTTGGGAAAAAAGCTAGGCAAATTGATTATATTTGTAAAATGATTAAATAAGAGATGCTGAGTTATTATCCTGAATCTATGATAAACGATTTTATTTCCGTAAGTAGGTTTGTACAAACACTTTTACACGTCAATCACATTTTTTAAACTAGATGAGGTTGGCGTTTCCTATCTGACTACTCTGAGAAGAAAGGCCGAAACCAAGTCGGAGAGCTTATGCCTATCGAAGTGACTGTCACTGCTATCACTTAGTCACTCACAAGAAGATAGAATCTGGGTATGGCTAGAAAAGAAGACATAAAAACCACTTGAGCAAGCAGCTGCACCACCAACTTTGCTTACCTCCTAAACATGGACGTCTCATAAGTTTTGGAAGAAAAGATTGTTAAACCAATTCTGTTTTTCCAGGTTATCACAAACACTGATGCATGTGAAGAACTTCCACTGGGTCGTGATCGAAGACTCCAATGAGAAGACAAAATTGGTTGCAAACTTGCTCAAAGAGTCCAATTTAAAATACACACATCTTAATATCAAAACGCATAAGACTAAGGCATCTACGGTATGTTTGAAGCATTTGTTTGATAACTTAAAATATTTTATTAATAATATTTTATTATTAAATTATAGAATATATGTGATAATTCAGGGTGGTTTGCTGAAGGAACTAAGGATGACATAGTCCAGAACAGGAAACTTGTTTTGTTGCATTTCATATTCTGCTTTCAGTAAGCTGCCTTTTCCGGCCCTATATAACCTTAATTTGTTGTTGTATTTTGGCCTTTGTGGGGTCTCCCACAATAGTAAATTAATCGTGTCTCATAAAGTCACATTAGTCAGTGCTTGATAGATTTTCGTATCTTAGGAAACTTTTTTGTATGTGAAGCTACTGGCGCGCCTTGTGCGGTATGCGTTAGCTGTAGAAAAAGTTCAAAAAGCATTCCTTAGATGGCTCTACAAACACTTGTATGGGTTTTATCCTTTCTTATATCCCACTAAATTCCTCTTGGGTTGCATAGGTTTCAATTATCTAGAAGTAAGACGGTCGCGCGATCAGATGACTGTTATATTTAAAAGTCTTAGGGGAAATATTGATGTTCCTGATCTACAAAACGAAATCTGCAATCTATTTGTCCCAGACAATTACTCTCGTGGCAGAAAACACCGCTTACTGGCTGTTCCAACTTGTCGTACTGTTGCACAGGCCAAGTCACCTATTCCTCGGACATTAACCGCTATTAACGCTCTCCTGAACTCGATATAGATCTCGATATGGTTGCGAATGAATGGAAGATGATGCTGTCAGAATGTTTGATTTTTTTTTGTGAGAAAAATGCATGACTGTCATGACTGTGTTAAGTAAATAGATTGTAATGTGTATATTGATATGTTTAAATAGTGGCATTGGCTTCGGCCGTTCTATTTAAAATAAATCAATAAATGGCAAACTGTACCAAATTACACCGTCATGTCCCCTCCATAGCCGCTCTTTTCGATATTTCGATTATTTTCGATAGTCTACTTATAGCGTATCGATGGCAAAAAGTTCAAACATCTTTGGCCCAAAATTCAGCTGCGCGAACTCTGCGCACTGACTCAGTCATAAGATCATCAAATGCACAGGTGACAGGGCATGCGGCGCTGGATGGAAGGTGGGCCATTGTCAGTGGAGAGATGCCGCATACGCACTTAAGATCTGAGCCGTCCCTGAACCCCATGTCCCGTGCCTGACGGCCACATTTATTTGAAGCAAATATTAGCCCTAGGCTGGTTATTCAACTTCATAATTTCTTACAGTGCTGTTCTGCTATCGAAGCAATCAAAGACAGACTAAAAAGGCTCACGATATATCTTTTTCTCACATTTTAATAAACATTTCAGGTCATGGATATCAATATATGTCTGTTTAGAACAAGCATATTCAACACGTCTTGGTATTGTGTATGTCCGCCAAATATTAAAGGGAACTCATATTTTTAACTGTGTCGTAGGAAAACTTGCAATTCATTTAGTTGTTCTTCAGATATTAGATTGCTATGAAAACTATATCAAGGTAGGTACGATTAGTAACACTTGAACTTTGGAAACCGCCCTTACAGGTACGAAATAAGGGTGCTATCAATATTATTTTTAATTTTTTTCTTGGCAAAAAAACATTCATAATCACTATCATTTCAGCCCGGAATCACTCACTGCTGCATAGGCCTCCCCTTTGTCTGCCATACTTCTTGGTTAGGATAAAACATTACTGAAACTTATTCCACACTGACCACACGTCTGTGGTAACACTGTGACCTTATGCTGCACCTTAAGGGGAACCTAGTCGCAGGCTCGAACTCACTGATGGGCCTGGCTAAAAAGTACGCTGTCTCACCAGGCATCGTGTCCGACAGAGGTAGTATCAGTGATGAGCAGTTACAAGCTAGTCTACACGCACAACATTATTGAGGGAGATGCAGGATCATTTATAGTACAACGGGCGCGGAAAAAATTAAGAACAGTCCTTCGGAAGATCGGGTTTTATGAAAAAGCCATTGCCTAAATCAATGACCATTATAGTTTATTGAATTTTTAGTTTTTTTGAGCTTTGTCGGTACCGACTTGGTTTTCAGATTTTATACTTCTTTTTTTTACTTAAACACGCCCAAAGTTAGGTTAAATTAGCAAGAAAAACGAATCTTTGTTGGCTCCTAAGTTTTTAATGACTTTTTATTTTAGTATTGTGTTTCCGTACAGACAATATTAATAATGATACAAAACTTGGTATAGTTTTGGATCATGTTTAATTTTTGATGTAGGTACATTGTCGAACAGTGGAGTAATATACTCCCGAAGTTTGTATGGGAAAAATGTGGACTAGATTCACCTGAATTGCGTATCACACTATCAATCACAATCTGAATCATTTTGAAGGAAATTGCTAATCCATTGCTTCTTATGTTCGATAAATTTGTCTGCTCAACAACGTACCTAAATACCGCAATGAATGTTGTTGAACTACTGTCAAAATAACATCCATTCCTATTGTTAATGTGTTACACAATTACTCTTCTGGTCAAGCGTAGTCCGAGTTTTATTAGAATTAGGGGCCAGCTTACACTGGTTTTGTTACCAAGGAGGAGGCTGTACCTATTGTAAATAATTTATCCTTTTACAGCCTTTGCCTATAATGCGGAGTCGAGGGGTGATCGGTACTCAATTAGTGAGTACAATAATATGTGATTAACGTTACATAACCGCATCCAGTTACGTGTCTGTTGTGCTGTGTACATGTACATTTATGTAGAGGCAGGGTGTTATGTATCCACGGTGGGATTCGGTTTTTATGACTTTATGTTTTTTGCCATGACCCACGCTTCATGCCATATATACAGGGTGGCAGTGACATCGACGCGCAAACTGTAACCAAGAATTCAGCACAATGTGCTACATGATTCTAGCGTAGAAATTTTACGTCAGCCATCAACAAAAAAACATCTGCTGTTTCATAGAATAGCCCAATACAGCTACAAAAAATTTCGGTCCGTCACTGCCAGCCTGTATAATTTCTTAGAATTTCGTTTTATTTCCATTATTCTGTAAGTAATAAAATTATTTCACATAATTAGTATAGATTTTTCGTTTAATAAACGAAATTTAATGTAAACTACAAAGGAAAAATTCCGCTTTGATCACTTGATTTCACAATTGGGTACCTCCTACTTACATGATCTATTGTCATATTCGGCATACTTACTCTGAATCTGCCTGTAGAAATCAACTTACGTGAAGTGAGCTGTCATTCAACCTAATGCTAGGGATTGACAATTGACACTATTGACAGCTCACTTCACCTCATTTTTCTCGGTGAGATAATATTTCAGATTGGGGTAAGGCCGCGGATTTTGCCACTTTGTAACATAGAACTTCTATGTTACACTAACATAGAAGCAACGCGAAAGTAACACATAATATTTGTAAGGCTAATTGCATAATATAGTATTTTAACCCACTTAAAAAAAGGAGTATGTTCTACGATGCGCTAAGACCAAAAGCTTCAGCCCGAAATTTTCATTTCGACAACTGTGAAAGTTTCAATGATAGCAGAAAAACCTGGTAAATGCGCGTGATCAGAAAAAGGTTTAGAACTGTAAACAATCAGAATTTGACCACTTACCAAATTAAGGGAACATTATCAGGAAAACAAAAACTACGATAAAAGTAAATGTAGTAACAAGATATTTATTGTGATATATTTATCAAAAAGTCTTCTTGTATTAAAGGCACTAAATAACATTCATTATAGATATAATTATATACAAGCTATACTTTTCCAGTTTACGCTGATCTCGCATTGTATAGGATTTCCGTACAGTGAGAGGTCAGCTTATACTGGAAATGAATAGCTTGATGTGTAGCCTTGTTTACCTAGGAATATGTCTATTTAGTTATACTTATTAGAAATTAGCACCGCCGTGTCCTCGTGGAAGCGATCGGCGGCGGCGATCTTTTGAGTCCGGCCCTGGCCCAGGCCATGGTACGGAGCGAGAGTGCATGGGTAGCCGTCACCTCCTGCGACGCAGTAATGCTCGCGAAGAGGGAGGCGGCGTACTTGAGGGAGAGGCAGTTTATGCGCCCAGGCGGCCTTAGTCGCCGCAGGAGACGCCCTGGGCGTCGAGAATTCCAGGTTGATTCCTGGCCACCGTAGGCGCGGGCTTGTGGACGGCGAGTAATGGGTAGCTCGGTAAGGACCAAGCCCGGATCGACGGCGCGTTGTATTCCACGCGCGCCTCAAAGAGATGTCAGCACCAACTGATGGGGCCCGCCAGGGGTGCGGGTTGTTCGAAAGAGATACCGCGGTCCCTGGCACACAGGCAACTGAGGGAACACGGGTAGGTTTTAGTCAGTAAACGTCTGACACGCCCTCCTGCTCCACCCAGAGCGGGAGAAGTTATTTGATGATTTCCTACGAAAAAAAAAAACTTAAGGGATTATGTATTTTATGTGCCAGTAAGTGAATTATTAGCCTTCTTGAACTTTACAAACGCTACTTTACTTGGTAAAAACCTCGACCAATAGGATAATACGTAAAGAACTTTTTTTACAATGGTTACCTTGCCGTGTAAAACGATAAATATAATAATCTACGTTATGCACAAACCTTTACAACACTTCAACGTTACCAGAACATACAATCAACGTTACTTATAACATAGAAGCTACATAGAAGCAACGTATAAGCGCAATTTTCAAGATTATAAATAAGCATAATTTCAAAACCGAGCCGAATTTGAAACAAAGACACATAATCACGCACTTCTTAGTCACTCGCGCATAGTATTATGTAAGAGGTGTGAAATAAAAACTGTTATTTACCTTCGAAATCGCCAAAATTCACAATAAAAATCCACTGCCGAAACACAAGTGTATAGTTTGACAACACTCCAGAGACGGCAAAATGACATCTTTTTTTTCTTTAATGCGTTCCCTATACTGTCAGTTTTGCTAGTAAAATTACTAAAAACTACCACTATCTGTTTTAAATAACTAGAAGCCAAACTTTGGTAACATAGAAAATAGTAACATACAAGTAAAAATATGGAGACAAATGTTTGAATAATGATAATTCAATGAAAATCGCATTATTAAAGATATGAAAACCACGATAGAGCAGCTTAACTTAGAGGCATTTAAGATAGTCACAAATAATAAGACTTTTACTAGAAAAAAATAAAGTTTTGTAGCTTTAAATGTGTGGCCGAACCAAAAAGACACCGTGTTTTTGACGAAATTTGGGGGTCTAGACAGCTTTAACTCATTGTATTTTATAAAATGTATGACTTACATTCACTTTAAGAATACATTGTATGAGTTTAAGAATAACGTAATCAAACAATGTTTTTTTCATTGCAATTTACCAAGCATTATATTTTTTAAGAGCAATCAAAATTTGGGACAAATTTTTCATTCAAAAAGTGGCAAAATCTACGGCCTTACCCATTGACTGATTGGTATGACCAAGTTCCCATAAAATTGTGGGTAATTTGAAGTGAATTCTATTGCACTTGCTTTCCACCATTTTCACGCGTTTTCTTGGTTGCACACTAGGAATTATACAGGCTGATTTGTAAAACATTGGACATACTGAAGGAGGGTTTAGTTGTTCATTCATTACTGGATTCTCGTTGCAAATAATTATGTAAAGTTATAAAGCATTTTTGCCTATTCTAAGCCCCGTTTAAAGTAACTATCATAATTACCTTCCTGCTCTTTTTATTCCAAGTTTCAGCCAATTACAGTCGTCTGTGCAAGTACTGGGTCGCTTAGCAAATCTAAGTAAAATAAATTATTTTATACTGAAATGTTTTCTTTTTTCTTATTTTTATTTCTTACTTAAATAATAATTATTGTGAGCATAATATATGCTCAAAATATGTTTTGAATAAATAACAATATAATTTAAATGTTATTATGTTTTGTCGTTCCGTATGTCCGTCGACAACCAGTCATTCTGTATATCCAAGAGCAAAAAGTGTTAGACCGTTACTTATTTGGAAATCTTTTTGTTTTGGATGTTTTTACTATCCAATCTAATATTTCACAGTCAATGTATTGTGCTGTTTAAAAAAAGGTTTTGATTCGATTTTTTCAATGTTTTTAGTTTCTCTAATAGCAGCAAAACCTTAAAACATTATCCATTTAGGTAAGCATGGAATTATGGCTTCATAAAACATGTGCCATCACGGACACTGGACGGTCGACCACTTTTCAACCTTATGTCTTATGTGCATAAGGGTAAAAAAAAAAACACTAAAAAGTGAAAAATAACTTTAATTTCGGAAGTCGGTGACTTTGGATATGTATTTTAATTTTTTGTCACCGCCTTCCGAAATTAAAGTTATTTTTCACTTTTTAGTGTTTTTTTGGAAGTCGGTTGTTTACTTTTTTGAAAAAAGTTTTTTATTTTTCACTTTTTAGTGGTTCACATGTGCTTACCCCTTCACAGCGTACCGGCGTGATGTTATGTTATTAACTGGCGTAAACAATTGACAGACATGAGATTTCAGCAATCCCTGCCCATTTGCTATCATTTATTGAGGAGTTCCGTTGCCTATCTCCGAAGTTCTTCATCAAGTCTTCACCAAATTGAAATGGAACCACTCCGAGAAAGTACTCTTCCAAAAACTACACAAATTGTTTCAAGTGTGCCTATAAAATTTGAAGAGTTCTCTCTATTTCTCCAGGATCCCATCATCAGATCCTGACTTGATGATCATGGGACCACCTGGGAAGTATACCCTTTCAAACGAAAAAAAAATATCCAAATCGGTCCAGCCATCTTCGAGTAATCGGGGAACATACATAAAAAAAAAAAAAAAAAAAAGGTTCCGACGAATTGAGAACCTCCTCCGTCGTTTAAATGTCGGTTAAAAAGTGATCCACCGCCATTTTCCGCGGTTTTACTTGTAAACATCGAGAACTTAATAAATTACTGTAGTTTTATAGCAATCTAATAATGTTTAATATTCATAGCATTATATTGTAATTTAAATTCATGATTTCATTACTAAATAATTTGCAAGTTGATCTGTACTTTCTGATCCGTTTGCGAATAACAATTGGCTTCTGATCTATGAAAGTGTTTTTTATTTTTCTATAATACCTGTTTGGTATAGTATGCTATTCTTTCGAAAGTAGCAATAATCTTTCAAAATTGTAAATATTTTCTGTACGATTTAGAATTCTGTAGACTACAGTTTTTTTTTGTGTGTTATTTTGGTTTTGAATAAAATGGTCTTTATGAAACTCTTGAATATGGTCAGTGAAAGTGTACTAAATAATTGGCTGTAAACAGTAGCATATGCGATAGCGTACTAATAAGTGATTTTAGAACGGGAATTATTTTATTGATCCTTTAAAAACTTATTGACATTCTAATGAAGAACACTTTTTAAAATTAATGAACCTCTGATTTTTTTTTGAGCTTCTGATGATTCAGATGTTTTAAATGAATTAGCGTCTTTTAAACTTGACCAAATGAGGTTAGAACTGTCCAACGATATGCGTTAGCTGAATTGGTCCCAGTAACTACGCTAGTGCACGCTGGCCAAATGAGGTTTGGTTAGAACTGTGTCCAACCTCTACATTCAAGTGTGTCGTAGTTACTTGGCTATTTACCTAGTATTTTTAGGTCTAAGGTTAAACAGGAATTATTAGAGGTACACAATAGAGGAGCAATAATTATATTAGGATATTCAATTATATTTTTAGGAGATTAGAGATTATAATAGGTTCAGTTAATGCACCCCAAGTATGTATTCAATAAAAATATTGATTTACGGTTTATTAGTATTGCATAAACCTCTCAAGATTAACCATTGAGATAAAAAAGGGAGTTATGCAAGTTCTCAATCAGTCTTGTTAGCTGCAAAAAAAGCTATCTTGATGATAAAAATAAGAACTAAGTACTTATTTTGCACGTTCACTGACTAGGTTTATCAATATATGCAAAACGTATTCCTGGGATCTTCTTAATTTGCCGTAACTATAGAATTGGTACTAGTTTTTCCCTTTTTATTGGTGGTAAAATAGAGTTTTCAGTTAAGGCCACTTTGCACGTCCGCAAAAATATCGCAGTGGGTTTTTTTGCACAGATCTTCAACGCACTCCTAAGCGCTGAGAGTTGAAAATAGAACAGTGTGTTTTATCGACGCGCTAGGATTCAGGAGCACTCTGTTGGATGCTCAATGCTCGGCTCAACACCAGGAGTTGAAAATTCAATGCGCGAGAAAGTTCCGCCGCGACATTTTTGCATCCGTGCAAACGTGAATTTCACCGTTGAAACTGAACGCGGTTTAGATATGCTGAACGTGTTCAGTTTCTTTGGTGAAATCCGCACTTAGTCATAATTATAAGGAATGAAGCTGATGTGTTACAGTTTGTTTGTTAAAAATCTATGTCTGTCATGAACTATTTACTTCTTTCACTAACACTTCGTCACAGCTAAGAGTGCATTGTTGGATTTTCAACTCTGGCGCAGGAGGTCTGGCACGTAATCCGTGGTCTCGGCCAATGTTACGGGCATTTCCTACACCGTATCACTTAAAACGTATAAGATTAGTATGGGGTCCCAACTATGAATAAATGACAATGAATATGAATATATAATGACAAAGAATGAAGAATAAATGAAAATGAATGATTTGGCAGTAAGTTGTCCTTACCCTCGATACGTTAATCGGGAGTAGGGTTTCCTCCGAAGTATTGAACTACTGTCGGACGGGCCCGTTTCTTCGTTGAAGGGCTTAGAGAGTGGGTCCCAAGAGCCGAGGGTTGAAAATCCAACTGCACTTAAGCAATCGATTGAGGTGTCGTGTAGTGTTAGTGGAAACGGGCATTATCTGTTTTACTCTTCGTGCTGTATTTATCACTACAAAAGGGATGTTTGTTTCTAATTCTTGGACGAAACCACAACGTAAAGAATTTGTAGTATTGATGACTAACAAAACATGTGAAAATCTTTATTTGATTAGTTACATTTTGTAATTGGTTCGTGTAAATATTTCAGGCAAGTGGTGTGGAACAGAGGAATCTAGCTTTGGACTGGCTCAAAGGCCACTTGCAGAAGGCCGAAAACAAAAGAGGCGTTGTGTATTTTATGGATGACGACAACACGTATTCACTCAAAGTATTTGATGAGGTAAGTCTATTATGAAATACGTAATTATTTGTTCTTAATTAAATAGGCTGCCCAGTTGAACTGACTGGCAGCCTATTTAACTAAGAACAACCGATTTCAAACGAGTCGGTTTTTTGTAAGGCTCCTGCAGACGAGAGACGGTATTACTAGAACAATTTACCTATATGAAAACCTCATTGAAATTGATATACTACAGTTGCGTCGTGCTGTCGCGTCGTACCGTTCTGCTCGAGCTTTTTGTAAAAAATATGTGTCAAATTTTCTATAAGTCGGTACGAAGGTACTTTATCACAAGATTTAAGAAGTTCACTATTTAAATTAAAAGAAAAATCGCACATATTATTTCGAAGCGAACACAGAAGCTCCTGTCTTGGAGTTTTTAAATACATGAACGAATTTGACCTCCTTGTCTTTAAATAAAATTCACATTTTATTCATCACGTTGCGGAAGTAGGTACTTACATGTTTGAGGAACAATTTTTCTTGACATTATTAAGTATTACTTACACTTGAATAAATATTTTTTTAAGTCTTATGCATACTCAGGTAAGGTACATTATATAGAAACAATTTGTCTGCAGCATAATTAATTAACTACTGCGACATCATTAAGAGTTACTTACACCTGAATAAATATTTTTCAGTCTTATTCATATGTACTTACATAATATATTTACCAATTTATCTGCAGTATAATGAATTAATTACTGCAGCATCATTAAGTATTACTTACAATTGAATAAATATCTTTTAAGTCTTATGCATACAGACACATCTGTAACTAAACGTTTGGCGCTGCTAAACGTATTTAAGTAAGCAGCGTAGTTAAATTGGAATGACGTAAAAGCATCATTGCAATATCACTCTAGGTACCTAATTTGAAGAGGTGCAAGCTTTTACGTCGATCATGAGTGCCCTACCTTAACACATCATTCTATAACTGCCAATTGCTGAACCCTTAAACCCTACGTTTCCCTGGAGCACTAATTCTACTACATACACTATTGCTACCAAGAGGACCACAACATAATTTGTTTCATATATTTGATACAACACATGAACACAATATTTTAATTTTTTTTTTTTTTAAACGTTGCCCCACACTAGGAATTACTCCTGTATTGTGGGTGCGTTTACAAACATTTAAATTCACATACACAAACAGCCAGACCCGGAACAACTACTTGTAAGTCATACAAATATTTGTTCCGTGCGGGAATCGAACCCGCTACACGCAGCACAGCAGTCAATCGCTTAACCACTGCGCCAACCGTGCTGTCAATAATTTCTTCATATTATTGAGATGGGTCGTTAAACACTAAAAACGAGTGATGTACCGACTAGTCGGCCATATTTGTAGTCGGCGACGAGTCGGTGCCTAGTCGGCTAAAACCGACTAGTCGACCCATTTTTTTTTCGTATTAAAATGCTATGCTTGAAAATTTAAAAGACTGTCATTGAAATCTTTACTGTTATTATTTTCTATGATAGATTCAGTTTTACAGTTTACTTTCAGTGCAATTTAGAATAGAGTAGGAAGGAACGGCGCTCGGACGTAAACCAAAATTTAAAAAAAAATCATTGTAAACAAAAACATGTCCCTACCAGTCACACCACACCACCACACCAACGAGCCGAAATCGTACTCGCACAAGAACGTTACCGATGTCACCCGAACTCAACCGAAAGCAGTGATCGGCTTGGTCGACTAGTCGGCTAGTCGGCCTAAGTCATAGTCGGCACATCTCTACTAAAAACTCAAAACAAACGTCCATTGCCACGCACTCCCAACATATAATTTTCTGCTTCATTTGTGCTTGTGCATGACTGACGCATATCAGACCTGAGGTCAGTGTCGATTTAAGAGATAACTTAAAATAGCACAAATGTTCGTTACTTCGTTTTTAAGTTATTGTACTTTTTACAAACCGCCCAGGTAAGGTTTAAGGCTCCCACAGACCGGTGCGATGCGACAGCGCGACATGA
Source organism: Polymixis lichenea (assembly GCA_949091785.1). Lineage (NCBI taxonomy): Eukaryota > Metazoa > Arthropoda > Insecta > Lepidoptera > Noctuidae > Polymixis > Polymixis lichenea. Next base: position 10,036,815 of record OX420943.1, on the reverse strand, counting down.
CTAGTAGACCATTTTCCATTATTTTTATAGAGTAAGTTGGGTGGCGCTTGTCTGCAGGAGCCTTTAAGGTTAGAAAATGATAGAGGCAGAATGATTTAAAAAAATATTTAGCGTTAGCCGCACTTAGTGATTTGTGCATCTTTCCTTCAAATATTGTGTTGCCAAAACGTATTCATTGGGATTCTCCAGAAACACAAAATCAAATGCTCGGAATTATAATGAGTGTAGGTACGTGATAGAATGCTCTATCCTTTTGAGTTTTAGGTATAGCTGTGAAATCACAAAGAAAAATATTACACAATGTATATTCTTCGCGAGTGGCAATACCAAGTACCCTAAATAGTCAGCCCCACAGCATTCTTGATGAATGGCTTTATAGTCTTAATGAGCCACTTTATGAGCTTTTCCCATGAACTTAGTTTGTGTCAATTTGAGAGCTGGAAAAACAGGTATCACTACCTATTTCAAGTATACATATGTGGCTAATTACTGATAGTTATCCTTTATTCCCAGTAGTTCCATGTATTGGTTGTTAATTGTGGTTAACGTCTACCTTGTTGGTCCAGTGGTTGCAAGCGCTAGGTACCGCTAAACATGAGGTCCTGGGTTCGATTCCCGGGTCGGGCAGTGTTGTTGGGTTTTTCAATCTGTGATTTTTCAGTAGTAGCTTGAAGTCTTAATTTGTGATCGGTTGCTGGCAATACGCTCGCCCCCTATTACATTGGACTTAAACTTAACTGGCGAAAAGTGAACGTACTAGGTATAGGTACACGTCTGCCTATCCCTTCGGGGAACAGGCGTGAAGTTATTTAGTTTTGTCTAGAACGCTTCTAATTAGTTTGTCGAGCATGTCAATTTAAAAAATCGGCCAAGTGCGAGTCTGACTCGCACACAAAGGGTTCCGTACGTCAAGGCAAAAAAAACACCGAAAAAACACATTTCATAAACTTATATAATATGCAAACCCCCTTTAATTTTTTACTTAATTTAATTTTTATTATTTGTTGTTATACTGCGAATAGAAATAAACTACATATCGTCTGCTTACGGGTAAAAAGTAATAAGTGCAGTCTGTGTCATTTCGAGTAAATAACATTTCAAAGTTTATGTTTTAATTTAATCTATTTTAAACACATTAATTAAAAAAAAACTGTTAAAGCAAACTGTTGCACTAATTACCCTTCTTTTAAGATATACTCTTATCTATATAATATTTACAAAATGTGAGAAGATATCATTTTTACAAACTTACTATCTCAGCAGCCATTGGACATTGCATTTTTTTATTTTACCAGTAGATAGCCTGTAAAAAATTACACGTGACTGCATTTTTAACTCGATTTAGTAAAAAAATGTATTTAACTTGTTTTACCAGTAAGCAGACGATATTATGTATAGTTATAATAATAGATAATGGATAAGATTGGTTACACTCACTGGACTTTTCCACTCAAAACTCTGTGGTTCTTTCCTCAAATGATCGTTTCAGGCACTAATCGTTATTGTCTTCATGTGATCTGACCAAGATTTTGTCTAGAATATAGCAGAGACTGACCTCTGAGTTTGTTTCGCCGTTTCTTCTCGACTTATCATCATCTGCCTAGCTTTTTTCCAACTATGTTGGGGTCAGCTTCCAATCTACCCGGATGCAGCTAAATATTTAATTATATCCACTATACTACGTTTTATTAACCGACTTCAAAAAGAAGGAGGTTATCAATTCGACATGTTTACATATATTTTATTTTTTGTGTATGTTCGGACATAACTCTTTCATATATAGACCGGATTTGCAAAATTCTTTTTTGTTCGAAAGGGGTTTATTCCGAAATGGTCTCATTTAAATTCCATATAGATCTGAGGGGAAATTCTCGTAATTTTATTTTTTCTTTGAATTTTTCCTTTGTGTATGTTGATCATCCTTACTAATATTATAAACGCGAAAGTTTGTATGTATGGATGTTTGTTACTTTTCACGCAAAAAAAGGCTGAACGGATTTGGATGAAATTTGGCACAGATAGATTATAACCTAGATTAACACATAGGATACTTTTTATCCCGGTAGTACGTTCCCGCAGGATAATTTCCGACTTCCACGCGGGCTAAGCCACGGGCGAAAGCTAGTGTTTAATAACTTCTTGTCACTGTTATTTACTTAGCAAGTTAAGGTATACTTATTATTAAGTACTTAAAAAAAATATATAATGTACTTAAAAAAACAACCGTCTTCCAGAAAAAAAACACTACAAAGTGAAAAATAACTTTAATTTGGGAGCCGGTGGCAAAAAAAAAAAAAACTAAAATACAAAACCAATGACAACGACAAAATGAAAGTTTTAGGTATCTATTTCACGTATTTAGTGTTTATTTTGTAAGTCGGTTATTTATTTTTTTGTAACTATAAAATTGGCCTTATGTACTATATTCAATATTATACCAACCGTTCGTGTTTAAAGTAAATACGTACATCGTTTTATCGGCCTCTTTACTATATTAACAAAAATTGATTGGTTAGTAACTTTGTGTCACATAATTACAATGCCTATCAGCTACGCTAACCACACACTATCGGTATAGGTACGCTTCCGATAAAATAAGAACAAATTGTATACAGGGTATATTTTTAACCAGTGCGGAAACTGTAAGTAACCATGAATTCAGCGTATCATTCTAGACCCTCGTAGCGTACAATTTTTTCGTCGGTTATGCAATACCTACGCGGTCAAAATGTATGGAACAGTCAAAAATAACTTTATTTTCGGATGGCGGTGACAAAAAAATAAAACATATCCAAAGACACGTCTTCCGAAATTAAACTCATTTTTCACTTTGTAATGTTTTTTCGGAAGTTAGTTTTTTTTTTTTTTTTGGAAACTTTTTAAATTAGTATCTAGCTAGGTATGAATATGATATTTATAGCCTGAATCTTCTCTGACTCTCTTCTCAATGTATGGGGAACGGCTTAACGTGCTTGCTGATTGGTATGTAAAGATGGTCACCCATCCACTGACCAAACGCGGCCGATGTAGCTTAACCTGATCGAACGACCGGGGCGGCTGTTATTACATACCCACAAGCCCCTCAAAACCCAATTACCTACCAATTTAACATTTACTTCCTCATTTATAAACGTTGCTTAAAGTTAAGAGATGGTTTTTTTTTTGTGTGGGAAATCATCAAATAATTTCTCCCGCTCTGGGTGGAGCAGGAGGGCGTGTCAGACTTTTACTGACTTAAACCCACCCGTGATACCGCGGCCCCTGGCACACAAGCAACTGAGGGAACAGTTGCTTGTGTGCCAGGGGCCGCGGTATCTCTTTCGAAATACCCACACCCCACAGTTAAGAGATGGTTAAACGTCAAAAATGTATGGTTAAACAGACGTTAGGTAATAATTGTTTAACTTTAAGCAACGTTTATAAATAAGGGGGTTAATGTTTTACTATGGCGCATTCTGATTATTTATCCTCAGTATGACATCCATGCGTAGCGACATTTATTGACACATACCTATGTACAAGTATTACGTACGCTACGTTGTTATTTATAAACAATAACAAAATGGCGTTAACTTAAACAGGAAAGTGGTAGCAACACTATCTTCCTGCGTAACGCTATTTGTCAGGTAACCAGTCATTTTGTGTTGTTTAAACTGAAGAAATGCTGTTTTTTTTGTTGATAAATATGGAATAGACTCCAAAACAAGTCGATAGTAGCTAATGTCGATCTCATCATCATCTGCCTAGCCTTTTTCCAACTACGTTGGGGAAAGCTTCCTGTCAAACCGTATGCAGCTGAATACCAGTATTAAACATGGAGCGACTGCCTATCTGACCTGACCTCCACAACCCAGTCACTGGGTAATAGTACGATACCCTTTAATTAGGTAAGACTGCAATGGTTGTCGGAATTACGGTTTTGACCTGACGACCTGTAACGACTGTCAGAGATCGACGAATGACAGCCGGGACCAACGGCTTAACGTGCTTTCTGAGTCACGTCTTGGGATGTAAAGATCCCAACAAACCCTGCTTAAATATTGGCCTCAAAAACAGGACTGGATTTGGAGCACCTAACGTGTTTCTGAAGCTCTAAAGTGGATATGAAGCGGCGATTGATTATAAGACAATACCAAAAAATATCACAACACCAGGTACCTAAATTAGCCTTGTTAATATTGTTTGAACATGAACAATAAGAAGTCATCCAACTCAATATAATTATCTAAAATTAGCCAACCTATAGACATTCTGTGGCTTGGGTCACCGACACTATCTTATCATTTCCTTCTAACCCGGGCAAGTATCAGGAGTTCCGACGTCCCCGTTCGTTTCCTAAGCCAATATACAAATAGATAAAACTTGATTACTAAAGACATTGGAGCGAAAATTGATGGCGTACTAAATGTATGGGGAGCATTAGGCAGCCCTAGGGCTGTCTACTGTGTGTGTAAAAAAATATAATAATAAATAATAATACCAGTCCGTTATTGTTTCACTACAAAGGCCCTCTTTTCATACAAGAAGGCACTAGCTTTGATCTCCACGCTTGCTCTAGACGCATATGCAGCAAAATTCTGCAATTACCAACCCGTCTCATTATTTATGGCCGAAATAAATAAGCACCGTAATCATCGATATTTTCCCTTCACCAATGTCAGTTTATGCGCCCAAGATAAACGCAGAAAGTACATAATTTTTATATATAATATAGCATGCGATTTATTCAAATATATAAAATTAATAATTAGCATGCTATTTATTGAGTTGGTAAAAACATCTTGCTATTTTTTAGCTAGGCCGTAATGGGTGGGTTTTTGTTTGTGGATTATGTCTTGGTGACGTAATTGGAGTTGGATTGGGAATTAAACCATCCAATACAAAGTATTTAAAGTAAATAAAAGTGTGTAATGTATGTATCTTAAGTAAATAATACATACACAACATTTCAGATCTCGGTCCGTAACAATACAAAGTTCGTTGACGTTTACTTAAGTACATAATCTCGTGATAACATTGCCACTTAAGGCTCCCGCAGACCTGGCGGCGCGACGCAACCGCGTGACTCAGTTCTAGTGGATCAATTTTCAGGAAGTTTTCACAGATATAATTCTGAGAAATTGTTCCAGAAGTGTCGCGTCGTGCCTGTCTGCTACCCTTAAACCCCTGCCTACCCAAGTATCTATTTGCAAGTCTTCGAATATTTCCATCGATTATTTCTAGTTCTGCACAATACTAACAAACTTAAATGTTGACATTTTCACAGTTTTGTCCACTCCATTTAATAAACACCGGTTTGAGTTACTTCCTTCAAAAATTTGTAGTTACTAATTTACTATATTGTTACTACGTTTCGATAACAGCGTTATCTTAATATAGATATTTTGTAATACTCACATGGTAGTAATTGATAAGATCCATAGTTAACATTCATGTCTAAATCAACTGACAACCTTTATGTTGTCTGTTACCCTTTACCCAACGATTGGTTAGGGTAACATTACACTGTTCACTTTTTTTATTTACTCCGCTTTAGAAGAAGGTACCTTATTGAATCGCGTAAACATTCTTACTTAGAGATTAGAGATAAATAACATTCGAACCTTTTATTTCCTGCGTAATTTGTAATCAAAGTGAATCATTTTGGTTGAACCGTTGTAATCTACTTAATAAATAAAAAAACACATTAATTCGATTACAGAAAACACGCACAGCCTAAACCGCTGTGCTTAGAAGTATGAATTATTACACAAAAGTGAGAATGAGTTAGTAGTCGTATCTATATCAACCTATTTTACTGCGTGTAGATAAATAATTAAATAAGAAAGGATTTTTGAATGAAAGATTGGATGAAATATAAACTGCCTCTTAGTTAAATATAGAATTACAACTTTTTAATCAAAAAGTTCAAATAACTACACTACATAGTATAAAACAAAAGTCGCTTTCTCTGTCCCTATATCCCTATGTATGCTTAAATCTCGCAACGGATTTTGATGCGGGTTTTTTTAATAGATAGAGTGATTCAAGAGGAAGGTTTATATGTATAGTACACCGACCTCCACGCGGGCGAAGCCGCTGGCAAAAGCTAGTTGTAAATAAGTAGAACTTATGTGACAATGCAGTGGTGGCTCAGTGGTTACTACCGCGACTTACGAGTCCAAACTCCGAACTCAGACAAGAGCTTTACTTTGTGTAACTTATTTCATAGTCAAAGTCTTTATTTAAAAGGCACTTAAAATGCGCATTTGAACGTCAACATTTACATTAAAATAGAATTGATTCTAGTCGCCCCTTCCAAAATGTAGTTTCGTATGGAGAAGAATGGGCAAGAAACTCCACCGTTACTCTTTTAAAATGTTTTAAGTAGGTACAATATTTAACATAGTACATTCATTATATAATTAGGTGTGAAAACGATGCACTCAGAATAAATTACCGTACCAAAATAGATGAAAATAATGAAATTGAAGCAATAAAGATAAATAAATTTTATGATAGGATACATGGTGCTCACATATTTACAAACATTGTAAAAGTAAGTATACGATTTTCCTAGAATATTAACAAGTAATAAGTCACTGAGTGTAAATCAATGGCATAAATACAATTAATTATACAATTCAATTAGCAACCAGTTTGATTTTGTCTAGACTCTAGATTGTCCTATGGAGCAGGACCAGCATGTTTCCAAGCATTCTTATCTTGGATATAATCCTCTAATTTGTAATATGCTTGTTTACAAATTTTAGTTTTAATATGAGTTTTAAATTACCTTTCCTTTAATTGCAATATATCACGAGGTATTTTGTTATAACATTTAACACAGTACCCCCATCACCACAGCTCTCAAAACGGTGAAGAAAAACATCGTGAGTAAACTTCGACGACATGTGACATCTACTTACCATCCCGCACAGGACCCGCTTGGTGGAATACGGCCCACTTCCTCTCATCGAGAGGAGGCCTTTGTCCCAGCAGTGGGAACATTATTGGCTGATTATGTAAGGTACTGGAGGCAAATTGGTCAGCGAAATGTCGAGAAATAATTGTACAAACAAAATTGCTGGCGATTAAAAAAAATGCGCAATTAAGATGCCGTAACAACTTTCGAAGAACTTAATTCACAAGTTGATAGTGTCAGTGTGTACCAAACAAGTCCAAGTCCCCGCTCATACGGACGTAAAAAAATCGCAGCGGGATTTTTTCGCTATCTTCAACGCACTGTTTAGCCACCTAGAGTTGAAAATCAAACGGTGTGTTTTTTCGACGCGCTATAATGCATTCCGTTGGATTCTCAATTCTCGGCTTAACACTGAGAGTGGAAGATTCAGTGCGCAATAAAATTAACACTGAGAGTGGAAGATTCAGTGCGCAATAAAATACAGCCTTTTGTTACGCGATTTTTTTACGTCCGTGCGAAGAAACCGACCCGAGATAACATGAACCTATGAAGGCTGACTCAACTTAACTACATCATCTATGTTGCGCTTTGGTTACTGCACTCGGCTATTTAGCGGGTTATCTTATCAACGTTTAACATAGATGCTATAAATACATTAATGACTAATAGTGGTAGAGGTTCCAACAGCGATCATAGTTTAGCCTATACGTGTTACGGATCATTTGACCTTTATTTTATTTTCTCGTCTTATTTAATATACAAACTAGGTACCACAAATAATAAATAACGTCATTCGCTTCAATCACATACTTTGTCTTGATATTACAGCTTCTTTCTTTTACTGCTTGAATACGAGACCTTTGGCTACTTTTTATGTGTGCGTTTCATATCTATCTTTTGTTATGTGCGTTTTGTTTGTGCAGAATTAACATCTTTATTATATGCTGAAGAAAGACACACACGGTTTTCGTTACTTATATCAAAAAACTGCTTCTAATTATCCGTTTCAACACTAATCATTTTCCAATCGAAATCTAAATAAGTAAAGTAAATTCGCCTGAGTCTAGTCAGGCGGTGTTCTGCGGTAGCATTTTTCATTGCACTAAAGGGAATGAACGAAATCCTGTATAAAAGATCAAGGTTTGTAAGTAGACTGAATAAAACCTGATTTACACGGTGCGATTTAATTGCCTGTGGCGCATTGGGTTTTCAACAATCTGCTAGGCGCCGAGAGTTGAAAATCCAACAGCTTATTTCTTCGACTCTATGAGCTCTCAACGCTCGTCTCAATACCAACAGTCAAAAATCCAGTGCGCGACATTTTACGTTAGTCGTAAGTTGAAGCAACAATAAAAGTTTCGTCATCTAAACTTGCTTTGATACGGGCTATCACACCGCCAACTTCCAAACTCCGGACTGTTACAAAGAAATTCATAATGGAAAAACCTAATATCACTTTACCCGACCCGGGAATCGCGCTTCCGACCACAAGACGAGCTAATAAAGAACTCTTAATAGTCAAAACTCCAGTAATTCCTCTAAGTGGTATAGTAAATATACCTAATCCTTTTTTTTGCCATTTCCAGATGCGGAAAACAAAGAGAGTGGGTGTCTGGCCAGTCGGCATAGTGGGGGGTATGCGGGTCGAGATGCCCCTGGTGACTGACGGGAAAGTCAGCGGGTACAACGCGTGGTGGAAACCCTTCAGACCATTCCCCATCGACATGGCAGGGTTTGCCATCAATGCTACACTATTCTTGGAACATCCGGAGGCTAAGTTCTCCAGGAAAGTGCAATCTGGATTTCAGGTTGGTTGATAAATATACGTATTTAAAAAAAGTACGCTCACACGCACGTCATGGTAATATTTGAAAAACGAGAACCGCCCTTAACCTATTAAGGTCACTCCAAAAATTACAGAAATTAGATGTAGAAATTTTACACAATGGGCGCCATTTACTACTTTGAAATAAAGTTGCTATCGATGTCAAACTGTAAACAGCTTTGCTGTGTTGACTGTTTATTCTAAAAAAAATACCAATCGAATTGAAACCGACTTAAAAAAGGAGGAGGTTCCTCCTTTTTTAAGTCGGTTTAAACGAGATAATTCAGGCAGCTAAGTACTTTAATCAATAGTGTGAAGAGCGCTTCAAAAATGACTATTGGCTGCGTAATGGAAAGAGGATTTCTTTAGCATGAGTATCGAACTCTTTTATGTACTCAACAAGCTGCACTACTGCAGATATCCCAAGAAAAGTATGCGCTTCGGGAATTATCGTCTATCATCGGAAATACGAACGTCCGATGATGATATTTAAAATATAGCTGTTCTAACTCAACCTAACCTAACTCCATTGCCCCCTAAAATCCTACCTTACGTCCAAGCTGAACACCTGGCTACGTGGGGGGCGGACACGCGTACTGTACAACTGTACAAAAACTTATGCGGCTAACAAGGAAAGGTAACCCCTTTATGCGAAAAACCTCAACAAAAAGACAGTGTCCGTATCCAATCGCAGACACTGTTTAAAAAATAAAACACAAACATACTTAATCTACAACAAAACAAAACCCAAAAAGTGAAACAAAAAACAAGACAAAAAAAAAAAAAGCCTAACTCCATTAATTCCAAAAAAAACTTTTGAGAGACAAATTACGATTTGGGAACGGAGTAGGAAACTCAACGAAGAAAAAACCTCATACAAACAGTGATAAGTGGACTGCTATACAGCGCAATTTGGAATGTACCACTAGAAAGTAGGGCTGACCATTATTCTCGGGTGCTAATTCGTAGACGCGGACGGTTCTTTGACATAACAAATAGTAGCATAGAAAGTTACAAATAAATAGCTAATGTTTATTAATATAATTGTGTGAGATTACAATCACTACAATCTGCACTTAATTGATAATATAAACTCAATAGTTTCAAGGCAAGTAGGTAAAACTCATAACTGGTGTTTTCACGTGTCAATTACAATTACTTTCACATATGAATAATTGTATGTATTATTAATTTCCACAGTCAATCTGTCCGTCCGTCCGAATGTGAGTCAGACATTTTACTTGGAAACGATTAACTATGCTAGAGTAAAAAGAATTTCGATTTGTTTCGCTTTTTTTTCAACCTGTATTGTTGTTCTACTGGGCAAAGGTCTGCCTCCCCCACAGCGTTCCACTGTGTCCTGTGTGGTGCCTTCTCAGGCCAATTTCCCATAAACGCCTATAAGTCATAACGTCAGCGCTTCATATAATTTCGGAGATGATTTTGTCCTTGAGAAGGATTTAGCAACAGTTGCTAATTCGAAATCGGCTTTAATACGGGCTTAGTCAAATCTTATTATAGGTATTTAACACTAGTAGGCTGTCTGCTAAATACCTACGAGTGTAACCTAATTAATTATTATAATTAATTTTTATACTTAGGGACTACTCACGCTTATTCAGCTCTGTTCAGCTTTTGTCCATAGAAAACAACGATTTTGTATAGAGTCCGTTCAGCTTTCTGCGGCTGAACGGGTGCGTACGCATCTCATACAAAATCGTTGTTTTCTATGGACAAAAGCTGAATAGAGCTGAACAAGTGAGTAGTCCCTTAGGCCACGTAGGAAGAGACGTAATATTGGTGTTACGGGCACTGGATCTAAACCGCACTGCTCAGAGCCTAGAGTTGAAAATCGAACAGTGTGTTTTTCGACCGACTGGGGTGCATTCTGTTACATTCTCAATGCTCGGTTGAACACCGTGAGCTAAAAATCCACAGTACCTACGCGATAAATCAAATCAATTCATTTCGGATTAAAAATTATATCGATAGGTGTTAGTAACAAAATCAAAATCAAAAGTCATTTATTCAAATTAGGCTGAGAATCAGCACTTTTCGAACGTCAAAGTACATGAGACAGTCCCCCAAAACGCCCACCCTTCATCACTTCCTAGTGCTTTAGCTGGGAAGAAGAAGTGGCGGAACAAACTCCCCAGCAGCACAGCTGTCTGTTTAGTCGGATAGACTTGATTCTATACATACATAGGCAAAGTAATAAACATTACGAGACACAAAATATTAATTAAATAATTAATCAAAATGTCAGCTAGCCATACCAATATACCGACAAATAAAATGAAAACTGTCGAGGCCAAATAAAGCCTAAAACAACCCATCATAGAAAATATTGTTATGAGTAGATCATGTCAATAACTAGTGACTTAATAGATAATTATAAAAAAATTGTTAGACAGGCAATAAAAAATAAAATAATAATACTGTCACTACATTATGGCTTTCAAATACCGGATTTTTTCAATACCGGTATTGGAAAAGTCAATACCGTGATCCCGGTATCAATACCGGTAATCCGGTATTGAAACCAAATTCAATTACGACATTAATAAAACCAATGAAATACATTTTCTATTTTCAAATGTAGTCTTTATTGTTCTTATTTATTAAAAATAATAAAATAAATACATTTTAAACATAGCTCTCTTATATAACAATTTGGTACTGGTTGATTATTTACGTAGGACTAGGAATTAGGAACATAATGAAAACTTAAACTTAATCTAGTCTTTTGCAGGAAGGCATTTCACGTAGACTTTGTATAGTGCAATATCAAAAAATATAAATTTCTTATTACTATCTAAATGTCATCATGTCTCATGTAAAAATAAACAAAGGTATCATTATTTGTAGAAAAGTAAGCAAGTAAAGTATAGCTTAACTAGCTAGCAATTATTTGGTAATCATTTTAGTAACATTATTAATAATTATGGAATAAAAAACAATAAAAAACCTAAAACTAAACAAGTAACATAATAAATCAAGCGTTAATATCAATTTCTGAAAAACATAGTAAAAAAATGTAAAAGTATACTTTTACATTTTTTTACTATTTTTTTTTACTAAATAACAGAATAATACAAAATGTTTTAATACAAATTTCTGAATTTTAAACGTTTAATTTAATTTAATTTTGAAAGTGAGATCGCAAAAAAAGAAAGCGCAATAAATGTTGAATCAGACAGCGAACTTCTCAGCTTGTTACTTACATGTTGTTCGCCAAGAACGTTTTCGGTAAGACACGAAGAGGCAGCAACGACGGTAATCTAATTAAACGAGTAAAAATACGCGCTAGTAGATCACAACATTCACAACTTGACAGTCACAAGTTAACACTACACAATATCAAAGTCTATATACGCGTTATCCCGTCGACCTGCGAAACTGACTGACAATAACAAAAACGACATAAGTAAAGCTCGATTTCGGGCATTGTCTCAGGCGGGGCGCGGGAGGGTGAGTTTAAGATAACAGCGGGACGCTTGCGCTGGTGAAAACAAGTGTGAGAATAAGATTACATAATTTTCAGATCTAATGTTTGTAATACCGTAATCACGGTATTGGGGCGTCAATACCGGTATTGTAAAAGGCCAAAATAAAATCCGTCATCACGGTATTACGGAATCCCGGAATACCGGTATAGAAAGCTACACTAGATACGCCAATTCTGGAGAAAGAACATAAACATTGTCTTGAGTTAATCACATCGATCAACTATTCTTGTCATTTAAATAGTCGTTGATGGAATAGTAAGCCTTTAAACAAAGGATTGATTTTACTTGAGCTTTAAACGCATTAAAAGGCAAATCTAGCAAAGAAGAGGGAAGCTTGTTATACCAAGCCCAACAAATGAGTTATGAACCTTATGAAGCCGGTGAAAGGGAGCACGTAGTTTGTCCTTATTTCTTGTGTTAACGGTGTGAATATCACTGTTTTTAGTGTACAAGTGTATATTTTGCCTAATATTTAAGATGTTAGCGAATATGAATTGTGATGCCACCGTGAGAATACCAACATCTTTAAAAAAGTCCCTCAAGGAAACTCTGGCACCTAGCTGGTAAATTGCACGAACAGCACGTTTTGAAGGACAAAAATATTTTGAATATCAGCAGCTTTGCCCCACAGCAGAATACCGTAGGACATAACGCTGTGAAAATAACTAAAGTAGACTAACCGAGCTGTATCGACGTCAGTGTATTGTCTTACTTTTCTGACGGCGTAGGCGGCTGAACTGAACCTCCCCGCTAGGCTTGATATGTGTGATCCCCACTGAAGTTTGGCATCTACTGTTATGCCCAGAAAAACTGCCGAGTCTACGGTTTCAAGCACCTCTTTATCTAAGACGATGTTGGGACCTAGATTTCTAACATTCGGTAAGGCAAAATTTACACATTTTGTTTTCTTGGCATTGAGAACTAGGTTATTTGCCGTAAACCAATCCGTAACCATTGAGAGAGCACTGTTTACGTCGTCAAAATCTTGTCTATTCCGGTCTACTTTAAAAATAAGAGAAGTATCATCTGCAAACAGTACAATATCACAAATCCCCTTTAAATAGAATGGTAAGTCATTGATATACACTAAAAACAAGAATGGACCGAGTATTGAGCCTTGGGGCACACCTAACTGAACTGGTAGCCTGGAAGATTTTTCACCATTAATTTCTACACATTGGAACCTATTTTGTAAATAAGAATTTATTACTTTTAAAGCTTCGTTATGGACACCGTCATAACGCAGTTTTCGCAAAAGCGTTTCACGGTGCACGCAATCAAAGGCTTTTGGAGAGATCAGAGAAAACTCCAATAACATTTTGCGAGTTCTCCCATGCTTTAAATATGTGTTTCAACAGAGCAACACCCGCATCTGTAGTCGAGCGACCTTTTGTAAAGCCATATTGCTCATTATAAAGGAGGCTATTTGAATTAAAATGTCTTAGCAACTGCTTGAGTATTAACTTTTCAAATATTTTGCTATATGCAGGTAAGATAGAAATAGGCCTGAAATTACGAACGTCGTTTAACAATAAACTTAGCCTAGTGTTAGTACAATTTAATCGTTTCAATTTAAGCATGCGCCGTGTTGAGCGCCCTTCGCATGAACACTCATCCACTGCTTCAACAGTGGCGAATCCCACCTGTTTGCCAACGCGTCCAGGATGCCGTTTGCGGTGCCACGCACGCGTCTGAGCAGCGAAGCGCTTGGCCTACGGATGATTGCATAAAAGCAATCAGTGTGTGCCTCAGCAAATAGAGTCGAGGAAACTATACGACATGATTAAATTATTACAAGAGAAGGTTTTTATTTAGACCAGGTTATGTAGGTCAGGGACTACGTGGCGTGCCTTTTAAGTTTTGTCGTTTGAACAAAAAAAAAAACAACTAGAACCTTATACTACTTTTTATTGTTTTTCAAAGTATTCATTCACTACGTAGTTTAATACACTTTTCCATTCTCTCGAACCAGTTATTAAAACATTTATTCCACTACAAAGTAGGGGTGTTCAATATGGCTGATTTGAAAGCGTTGACTGCTTCTTCACTGGACTGGAACCTTTGACCACGAAGAGTTTTCTTAATTTTAGGTAATGTAAAGAAATCGTTAGGGCTTAGGTCGGGACTGTATGGAGGATGGTCTAGAATTTCTAAGTTGTCCTGCTTCAAATACGCAATCGTTCGATGAGCGCTGTGTGAGCTTGCGTTGTCATGGTGTAGGTTGATGCATCGCTTTGGGTTAGATTTCCGAAGTCCGGCGATGACTTGTGGTAAACAAACTGTGGTATACCACTCTGCATTAATCATTCTACGATCTTCAAGTACAATCATTGCAACATGACCCGTTTTCGCCACGACCGTAGCCACCATCTTCTTTGAAGTGTTTCGAGAGCGAACAACTTTAGACGGCTTGAGTTCGTCTTGGAAGACCCAGATTGTGGATTATTGTTTGGAATCAAGATCGTAGGCATAGATCCAAGATTCATCATCACTGATGAGGTCGTAGACGTGATTTGACTCTCCTCGGTTGAACCTTTGAAGAGTTTTCTTACACCAACTGACGCGGACCTCCTTATGATCGTCACAAAGCAAATGCGGGATCCAACGAGAAACTAGCTTTCTCACACCAAGCCCCTCATGCAAAATCTTCTGAATGGTTGTCCCTGAGATGCCTTAACGCCTCTATCTCCCGATATCTCACATGACGATCTTCGAGGATTAGTTGTCTCACAGCAACGACGTTATCTTGAGTGAAGGCAGATTTTAGACGTCCTTCACGAGATTTGTCACTAAGACTGGTATGTCCACGCTGGAATTCTAAATACCAGCGTTCGAGAGTCCGCAGACATGGGGCTTTATCATGAAGCACGGATGTTATCTCTCCAAAACACTGAAGCCGTGTTAGGCCTCTTCGGAAGTTATAGAAAATTATTGCACGGACATTTTCCTTAGTGAAATTCATTTTCGTACGTGACCTGACAGATTCAAAACAACGTTGTGACTAAAAAAAATGCATTAATCCTAATTCCTTCAATTGTTTTGATATTTTAAATTCCAAATTTGAACTTTCTAAATTCAAAATTCGCGGCAAATATGTAAACGACAGAACTTCAAAGGCATGCCAGGTACCAAGAGTTTTTGAATTGTGAGCCAAATATGTATATAAATAAAATAAAATAAAAAAAAAAAAAAAAAAAGATACGTTTATTTCAGACTATTAAATTGTCCATATTTTGTTACAACGTTATCTTAAAAAAAACTATGTTAGTCGTGCGGAGATCAATTGTATTTAAATTAAAATATGTTAATCACAATTAAATTAAAATAAATTCGAATTAAATTAAAATAAATTAGAATTAAATAAAAACAAATCGAAATAATTTAAAATTAAATAAATTAAACTGAAATAAATTAAGATAAAATTGAAATATTTAATTGTACATAAGCTAAACAAAAACTAAAATAAATGATTAAATTAAAATATAAAACAATGAATCAGGTAACATGCAGCCTGATCATCCTTCCCACAGCTACCGATACTGGCCTGTCTGCAATCATCCTTAGGATTCTGTTGCCACTCCCTCGCATTCGGCGAATGAGTGAGGCTGACTTTTTGCGCATTATAGCGTAAAAGTCATCCACCCTTGCATCGGCAAACATGCCCGAGGCACTGCAAAATCGAGGTAGTCGCATCAGAATCCTAAAGATGTTGTTATACTGTACTCTGAGAGCATTGTAGGCCCGCTGCGTGTAGTTGGTCCACAGGGCACTGGTGTAAAAACTTTGGCAGTAGGCTCTGAACAAAGTTATCTTTACCTGTGCTGTACACTTTGCAAACCTATGAACCAACATGTTAGCGCGCACCGACAATGCTCTCCGCTCTCTCTCAATGTCTGCGTCATCATGCAGGGTTTCGGTCACAATATGCCCTAGATACCTAAACTGAGAGACCCGACTCAAAGATACCCCGTCAAGATACACTGGTGGTATATGCTCAGGTTGTTGAATATTACCTCTGATGAGCATATACTCACTCTTGCTAACGTATAGTATACTCGTAAGATATAGATACAGTTCTTTTTTCAAAACTGACGACTAAGTCTGGTGCTAAATTGTCACTTTTGTATTAAGAACTTTACTGAAATCGAAAAAAATACAATTTTTATTTAACGTTAAGTATGTGTTAACATAACGCAGAATACTTTTTATACCGGTAGTACGTTCCCGTGGAATATTTTCCGTCATCCCCGCTTAGAAGCCACTCGTAAAAGCTAGTATGAAATATTTTTTTGCTGTATTTGTAATAACTGTATGCAATCAATAATAATAATAATTAAATAATAATAATCGCCTGTACTATAATCGTAATGTGGAAGTCTATAATGATTGTATTTGTCTATTATTTGGCTTTAAGTGACGATATCGTACCTTTCACTCAGTGCCAACCCGTGTCAGTGCTTATCATATCAGACACATCCTGTACCGTTGGTCCACTCATAAATAATAACTATACACACGATGAATGATATAACGTACTTATTGGTACTAAAGTAAAATTTAGGTAGGTACTTCAGATGATAGTGTGCTGAACAAGATACTTAAGTACAAGATTCGATTTAGATTTTAAAGTACTAGAGACTCTTCAAAATGTAGTTGAATGTATTCAATTCAATATCTTTTCGAAGAGTCTCAAGTAGGTATATACTTAATTTACACCTTCGGGCTCTAACAATATAAAAAAAAGTGTACGAGTACCACCGACACGAAAAGAAGAAGACTCTAAAGACTAACTTGAAGACGTGGAAGTTTGTCATTCATTCCTTCTGCACATGTGGCTTCCTTGGTACCGCATTAACAGCATAACTATATGAAAGTCTATTAACTGCTCCCAAATTACAATTTTAATTTTTATTCTTTTTATTTTTTACAATATCTGACATGTTGTCGTCATTATTTGACATTATACATCAATTTTAATATCGATTATTTATTAGTGATTGTTATGGAAATCATGTAACTAGGTTTAAATAGGTTCATTTTATTTATGTAGATTCTTTTACATATTGTGAATGAGAGAACGTTATAGGCCTTGCACACTGGATTTGTAGACGATTTTCTATTCTGTATTTTCATTCCTCTTATTGACAGGCCGGCACTGTCCTATACCTGTTATCACTGTAATTTGAAGACATTGTAGAAGCCAATTATTTTTAAAAGAGTAACCGTGGAGTTTCTTGCCGGCTCTTCTCCATAGGAAGCGACAAATTGGAACCGTGCATCTAGCTTCTGACGTTTCAGTGTCCATGCAGGTTTATGTGAAATAAAATATTTTGATTGATTGATTTTACATTTAATTATTAGCATTAGGTACTCAGCCAGTAATCAAAAAAAAATTGTAATGTTGGTCCATAATATTCCTTGTCATCGTTTATTTCGTTTTTAAAGAACGTATTATTTATACTCAATGAAACTTTCAACATATTTCGCATCTGTATACATAAAAATGTAATGGTTTCTGCTGGTAAGCTCAACACTTGAGAACGGTTGGACTGATGTGGCTATCTTTTGTTTTAAAATGTTCATAATAGTCCGAAATAGGCTTTTATGGAAAGAAAAAATTCGAAATCCATCCACAGTTAACGGGGATATCGCGTAACAAACAAAAAAAAACATACAGACGAATTGAGTAACTCCTCCTTTTTGAAGTCGGGTAAAAAAATTGGGAGTAGTTTTGAAATGATAAAATTCAAGAAAAACTAAACTTCCTTTTGTCGATGGGCTTTTTAAATTTGGACAGGGAAGCTACTAAATAAATAGGAGGTACTTCGGGGTAACAAAATCAAAGATTGTTTGTTATAAAACCTCAAAGATTCTAATGATAATAACATCATGACTAATCATACCCTTGTTTAATTTACAGGAGAGCGAAATATTAAAATACTTCACAAGCAAAGAGGAACTGGAGCCATTAGCAGACAACTGTACGAAGGTGTACGTATGGCATACTCGTACGCAGAAGCCAGCAATACTCAACCCTAAGAAGCTGAAGCGTCCTATCATCCCAGACGACCACATCGAAGTGTGAGTCCAAAACAGTATTACATTGGTCTTCGTGTACGGGGAGTATCCTCCCACACAGAACAAAACCCTCCATGTCCATTGAAGGGTTAAATGTTCTCTATACAATGTTAATCTTTTACAATCTATCTTTAAGTACTTGAATACTCAATTGGTGTATACTCGGATCAAAAAAAAAAAATGTATTTTCTACTTTTTGTAGATTTTTCTCTGATTTACTTTATATTTGCGTGTTGTAAACTTGTAATCGTTTCGTTAGAAAGCGAATTTAGCTCCGAAATGCCACTTAATTCCTTGTATTAATGGAGGTAGTTACAAAATTGTTTTGTGCAATTATTAAGAGCTTATTTATCATAATTTATACAAATTATTCACCTGGTGGTAGTCTCGAGAACAATTATTTGAAAGGCAATATTAATTAGTAAATTAACGTGAAGTAGTTTCAAGCTAGTATAATATTTATTTTTTAATCAATGATGGACTCAAGCACGTAAAATATAGCCCATAAGTATGTATTAATACGAGAACGTCATTATATAGAAAATAATTATGTTTTATACGGAAATTATCAAGACATGATGAATACAACTAGCTTTACTGTTGTATATTTTGATTATGATGTGGTCTGAGTAAAAAAAAAAACATACATGACTGCTAAAGCCATTTTATTCTAAACTTCATAGAGAAATAGTTGGTTAGCATTTACCTATGGTAATGCAATGGCAGTTTTCTGAGTGCCAGAGTGAGACAGCCGTAGCAAACCGCTTAACGCTAGATCGAGAGCCAACGATAAAGAACGTCAGCCAATAATTACTTCTATCGCTAAAAATATGTTCAAGAATCCATTTAAAAAAAAATCACATTATCTGGAGCGAACTTTTGTTTCCGATGTCGTCGTGGTGAACGCAATTTTCCGTACAGGATGCTTTTTTGTAGGATTTAGAATCACTAATTATTTAATTTTTCTAGACGAGTATTTCGTCAACTCATTTTCATAATTTTTGGCAGCCTTGTGCCGCCATCTGCCGAGTATAGGCGTGTCTTACCTTTGGTGCCGTACTTCCCTGGTCTAATATTTTATATTCAGCATCATCATTTCAGCCGAAAGACGTCCACAGCTGGACATAGGCCTCCCCCAAGCACCGCCAACTCGATTTTTTTTTCTACACATATTATTTTCTGTCCAAATGTTTTTATAACTGCTGTTAAATCATATTCAAAACAGGAATAGTATTTTTATTTTATTTTAACCATACATGGTATCTTCTAAAATGGTTCAATGAGTCCGTGAAAAGCTCAGCAGCAATAAAGCTAGAAAGAATTAGTAAATAAACATGATCTCAATAACATATTCTAGTTCTTTCAATAAAATCTTAGCGTGTCGAAGGGAATCTAAATAGACTTGGCCCAGAATTCCCTACGTGTTTGGCGCCATCACTAGCGTCCATCAGTTCCTGTAACGTGCAGCTAACAGGACACGCAAGACATTATATTAAATGTCCCATCGTTTGTGGAACAGCACCACATTTACACTCCAAGGCGAAGTCGCCTTTGAATCTCCACCTGAATAGGCTTTCCTTGCTTCATCTAACCTGAGTCTGTGTAAAGACTTGCAGGTTAACCAAGGCATCTCATGTCCAGGTGGGTTATCTCTAGGTAGCACTGTCTCGCCAAAGCTTCAGTGCTTCTTCTGATCGTCCGTCAGTGAGTAGAACGACACACTTTAAAAAACTTCGGCTTTTCAGCCATTGTGGCACAGGGATGTTGTCAACAATAATGACGATAGTCAAACAACCGCAATACTTCAGTTACTTAATTATGCTCAGTACTCGTTTGAAGTGTCACGATACTGACACTTCAAACGAGTACTAAACAATTACTGTTAAAACTGAAGAGGTTAACCCTGCACTAATCAACCTCTTTAATTCCATTAGATTAGGAAAAAGCCTTTTCGAACCTTTCTATATTCCGCTTGACGTCATCTGCACCAAAAGTTCCCCTTACTGTTTTCTATTTTAAAAAGATATTCTTACGCTATGTTTTTTCGTACTCAAGTGAATAGTGATTTATTATAACAGTGGATTCTTGACAACGTTAAGGTTAAATGTAATGATTGGTCGTGCCATCAATCGCGGTCTTATTATCATAAAAGACAAATTAAGAAAAAAAAATATTCAAATGTTTTCTGTGGTGTACTTACAAAGTGTACATTACATTTTCAGCTGTTCAGGAAGAGGTTTTCCAAATTATTTTTATGATATCATCACAATCTATCATAATAATAAAAAAAAAAATTAATTCGTGTTATTAACTTTAAAATTGTTCCATTGCGTTCAGTATTATTACTATTTTTTTAAATTGTGGACTCTTTTGTAAAAGAAATTCTAGGTCGCGTAGAAAATGCTAGATTTTATAAATAACAATTGACATTTTATATAAGTAATGTAGCGTAATAGCATAATTATATTTTACGAAAAAAAAAAAACATCCCCTAGTGCAATGCTAGTCTTATATTTTTATATAATATTTTGCAATAGTCGATTTCTTATAAACAAAAATTATAAACTATAAGTTTAAAACATTTTATTATATCATAGTCGTCATAATACTATCTTTAGATATTAGTAAATTATTTTATAGACATTAGTTGAAAATCATGTAGCAACTATTTTTAATCGTTTAATATTCCCGTAATTTAAACGCCATCTTGTAACTGCTGCCATCTAGATTAAGTTTGCAAAATCTTTGGTGTAAGGGCATTTTCACGGGGCTTATTAAGGAAGTACGCAAATTATGTTAACGCTAATTTCTTAAATTACTTACGAATAACAAAATATGCAGCAAAATGTGGGTACTTTTCTAATGACCCCATAACTTACTACTAAACATGATTATTATTATGTAGTTTTGTTTGTCCATTTTGAACGTTACTGACTTAAAATGGACAAGCAAAAAAATCTCTTAACGGGTTGCGCTCATTTTTTATTGATATTAATTGACTAAATACTCTTTTTAATTGAAACGTGAATCATTTCCTCAGTTCATGAGATTATTGGCTATTTTATTTTAGCAATTTAATAATTTGTCCGTTTAGAACAGGGTACTAGTCACTTACACGAAGTGTCCCACCCTTCTTTACAGGCTCGTTAAAAAAGATCGATAGCACCATCGCTTCCAATTTTTACAGCCCAAACATGATTTTAGAATGAACAATTAGTGAAGGTCGACCATAATGTACCTACCCTTATTTTAAATTAATGGGACATGTCTAATGCCTGCTTATCGTTTTTCTAAACTAATTATAAAGATAAAATATTGATTTTTTATGGTTAACCTTTCACACTAAAGTGGAAGTTTTATCGCTATATTCTCACGCGATCGAGACTTATGCGGGTGAAACCGCGGAGCGCAACTAGTTAATTCATATGGGTTTATTTTCTTTTAGCTCTAGACCTAATCGTGACTTAAATGCAGCATACTTTTGAGTTAAGTATTAATCGGGGAAAAAAAAAACAAATCTGCTATTGAGTGGCATAGCGTATGACCCTACTTGTATACCTTAAACCAGTGTGCTTTAATATTAAGGAGCTTCCAAAACACACGCATTTTTGTGATGGGATGCTGCCAAAAACAAGAAAAGATATTATTAATATAATCAGCGCTGGCAAAGTATAGTAATTAAGAAACAGAACTAGAACTGCAGATTTACCGCACAAGTCCTAATTATTGAGCCTGAAGATGTACCAACACGGGCAAGTAAATTGCGCAATTTTAGAGAATAGTGGTCAACTAGTACGTTCCGACAATACCCAGCAATCAACTCCACACTAGGTCGAGCCTGTCTCGTGGAGTCCATGAGTGGACTAGCTTGCGGAACCCACCAGTTGGTATTGACATCTCTTTGAGGCGCGCGTGGAACACAACGCGCCGTCGACCCGGGCTTGGTCCTTACCGGACAGCGAGCTACCCACCACTCGCCGTCCGTAAGCCCGCGCCTAGGGTGGCCGGGAATCAGCCTGGGAGATGTTACATGGTTGTCATTGATTTTTTGGTTCAAGGACATGCTGGGTTCTTCACGATGTGTTTTCCTTCACTGTTTCGACAACAGTGGTGATTGAAATTATTTACACAAAGTAAAGTGTATGCTTGGGTTTTATTAACTCACGGCCTACAACTCATAGAAATTGCTCAAAATTGCGCAGTTTTATTAGCCTGTATCAGTGCACCACAAGGAATTAGTTCTCAAGCCTAATTAGTCAGTAGCTTTGACACTTTAGAAATAGCGTACTGAACAAAGTTGGTTCACCTCGAAGTTTTAATTGCACTAATACATTTCAAGCAACTTTTTTACTGCAGCACTTGTTATAACTCTTCGTTTTATTGTAGCTGTTAGTCTTAGCTGTAAAAGTAAGCATAATAAATTAGTTACGAAATGCTCAAACTTCCGAATCGGTCTAATACTTGATTCCGTTTAGCGTAGATATCGTTTTGTACTTATGTGTTTGTTATTAGAAAATGTTGTAAAAGATAATTTTATCAAGTTTATGACGCTTGTCAACTTTTCCAGAGAAATGTGTACTGCGACCACGAACTACTATTTTGTACCCTCCATGAAGAATGATAGTCGACATACATCGGTAATGAAATGCTTATCAACTTATGAATAATTTGATTATCTTAATGCTTGAATATTTCATTATTTTTTCTGTCTCATGGGTGTGTCCGTATCTGTTATAGAAAGGGAGAGTTTCGTATTCAATGATGGATCATTGCTTTTCTGGTTAATATTGACGATATTATTTTCGTATTCAGTTATTACTTTAGTCATAAGGGAAGACTTTTTCTCACTTTCCAAATTATCGTATGGCAGGGTAAACACCCTGTTAAAATGGACATTTTTTAATTGATTGATAGGTTGTTTCTATATGAACATGAAAGTTGTTCATATTTTTGGGTAGACCACCCTGTAAAAAATTGGAAAGTGATAAAAAAGTATTTCCGTATACACATCAGAAAAATGTAGTACGGATCATCAAACTGAAGAAAATTCTCCATGGGACCAACATCATAATCGCGAAAAATTATCTACTGTCGTATACAAAAATTCAATACCTGCCCGACCTAAATATTCCAGCCATGACTGATATTTTTTTCTCGAAATTGTTGTTATATGTTATTCCCAGTTATTCATGTCGATGGTCTGTACCCAGAACGGGACCACATCTTTCTATTACATTGAACCGATGCCTTTTCCTGAAGCAAAAATGGGTGAAATAATCTGTCTAGGTTGGCACATGGCACATTTAAAACATAAGCTTGTGCGCAATTAAACTTATAGTAAGTGACACAAAACAAACTGCAATGATCACTTGTGAATAATTACCTATATAACTCATACCTCTTTGGGCGGATTCAACCTATAATAACTTGAGTAGGTACGTCTTATCCTGAGAATAAAAAATTCAGTAAAAAGGTAAATACTTTCTGAATTTACCTCGGATTTTAGTGATATCGGTGAAGGAAAAAACATCGTGAGGTTTACTCACGATGTTTTTCCTTCATAGTTAATATACTCATAAGTTCGAAATCTCCAACCCGTCTTGATCAATGCTCGTGCTATTGCGACAATAATAGGCTGGTATTGTTATTAAAAGGATCGCAGGATAAGATTTACTCAAAGTTTGTCAAATCCGCCTTTATAAGTAAACACTAAGCACAACTAAAGTGTTAACTGATACAGCTATTATCATTTCCGCTAACACAAGTAAATGCATGGCTAAATAAAACGACGTCGGAGTTCCATCGTATGGTTTACCGACGAAAGTAGAAAATCCAGTAGTTCGGTTTAATGTTATGCATTCATTTCAGTCTTGTCTAGTGTAAGAGGAAACGGTCATTAGACCTTTGTCAATCTACATGCTCGTGAAATATTTTACGAAACACATTTTTTTTTTTCATTACTAATGGTACGATTCTGAAACATTTTCGTACTTGTGTCACTCTTCACAGAGGGTACAGAACTAGCGTAAGTATTTACTAATAAATTTTAGTTTTTTACTGTCTCGAGGAAAAGGAGCGTTAAGATTAAATTAAGGATTACCTGAACTTAACAAAATATTTGGGATTCGTGCTCGAGGTATCTTAACTACGTTTTGTCGAATACTTGTAAAATGAAAGATCTATGTATCAGTTAATCCAAAAAAAAATTGTTTGAATTGAATTAATTAGTAAGTGAATATCGAATCTCAATTGTATTGTTAACTTTTCCTTTTAGTTTATTTATTGAGGGTTATTTAATACGCATCACTGTTTTGGCTAAAAAAAGGCCTAAAACTCTCTTTTGTCTTTGTCAGGCCTAAAACTTCATAACGTTCTATTCTAATCAATTATTTGTGTGATTGTTTTTTTTTTATATAATTGAATTATTATTGTATTCGAATACGTAATTTTGAACATTTTGAATGACCGTGTCGCGATGGCAATAATATAATATTTACATATTATACAATAGATTTAGTTGTACCTTTACAATTTATAAAAAAATGTATCTTCCGTTGAATAAACTCTAGTTTAATTTTTGTAGTGATAAAGTACGAACGACTAGGAAACTCTTTATGTGATGATTTTTTAGATTTCTATTACTATAATTTTGTAAATAGGTACTTCATATTTAATTTTACTGTATGAGAATTAAAAAAATGCAAATGATAATACGTGTCGTTTTCTTTATTGTGTAACTACCTAAGTATATTGTTCTAACCAAACAGTTTGTATAATTCTTTCATCAGCCGATCTATTCTGTAAAATCTCACAGTAAAAACTAAGGTGAAGTGTACTGTAATTTGTGTCAATTCCTAGCGTCAGGTGGAATGACAGCTCACTTCACCTTTGTTTTTTTTTTCATACAAATTGACATGGTTGAATATTATACAGGTTTGCATCATATACATCGACGTAAATTTTACGTCACTTATTTTATAAAAAGTAGCTGTTCCACTTTGACAGCGTTGGTCTTATGCACTTTTCTATAAAACAGCAGATTTTTATTTGAAAACCGACAAAAAATTTCTACCCTACGGATCTGGTCATGTCATGTAGTTAATTCATGGTTTCAGTTTGTGCGTCGATGTCCCTGCCATCCTGTATAATATTCAGCAACGTCAATGTGTATAAAAAAGCATGGGTACCTATTTATGCGGTATACCCAAATGTCCTTTCTTTGGTATTGTTCATCGAATCGTTGAACTCCTTAAGTGCTGAGTTGAGCTACACGATTACTGACAAATGCTTGCACTGACTGGACAGGTCCACTCAAATTTGTGTGGTTCTTTCTGCAAAAACCATTTCAGACACGGTTCTATATTATGGTCTGACCAAGATTATGCCTGGACTTTAAACGTATAGTTCGGAAGCGCCTCCGAAAAAAACCCGAACGCACAAACCTCCAGCTCGATAACGGGTCCCAAACATGAACGTAGCTTCAACTTTTTTGCCCACCCTAGAAAATTTTCGATCACGTAGGGAAACACCAAGCATAGCCATAGGTCATCACTGGCAACACGCACTGGTCAAACACTTTCGTCTTGAGACAATGCGGTATGTGGGGCGAGAAGAGATTACGTAGCTTCCCGAACGCTGCCCAGCTGAGTCGAATTTAACGGTTGACCTCTCTCGAAGTTGGACCTACCTAACTGGACAGTTCGTCCTAGGTAAACATACTCGTCATTGATTTGATGTTGGAGGACGTCTTCAAGGTTTTGGATTGGAAAGGGGTTGGCCTCTTTCCAATCCAGAACCTTGAAGACATCCTCCAGTGCAGCGGTGAACAGTTTCAGAGAGATAATGTCTCCATGTCTGACACCTCGCTGTAAAAGGATAGGTTTCGAGGTCCGGTCCTGGAGTCGGAACTGACGTGGCGTTTTCGCACAGACACTTCAGCACCTCGATTTACCAGAAGTAAGATGGGCCTATAATTCTTAAGAAGGGCATTATCACCCTTCTGAAAGAAAAGTACCACCACACCTCTGTTCAATGCCTGTGGAGTTTTTCCCTCGAGTATGACGGAATTAAAAAGCTTCTGGAGGACATTGAGAACGGGTTTTCCCGCTGGCGGCCTTAAGGAGTTCGGCCGTAATTCCGTCATCACCGCCTTGTTGTTTTTAAGCTACTTCAGAGCCATTCTAATCTTGTGCTTATACAAGATTAGAATGGCTCTGAAGTAGCTTTTCTAATCTTGTATAAGCTGACGTCCGGGATGTCTTCAGTATAGTTTCGGGTCAATCTAGCTCTTGGGTCGTTTGCCAGATTCCTAACGGGGTTACCTACTTGTTAACGTGAATAACTGTCATAATAGATTAGGTATTTAGCCGTTGTTCACTCCGGTTGGCGGGTTCGAATCGCAACCGGCTTGTATGATGAGGTAGTTGACGGATTCTCGTGAACATCGGTGGCAAGATGAAATGAAAGAACTGATATCACTTTAGTAATCGGTGAAATGAAATGAAATGAAATGAAATGTTTATTTATGTAAGTAGATCTTAAAAGACACTTTTACACGTCAATATTTTGTTGGTCAATATTTTTTAAAACTAGATGGCGCCGGCATTTCCTAGCTGACTGTTCCCTGAGAAGAAAAGCCGAAACAAACTCAGAGGTCATAGTCTGTTTTAAAGTCCAAACATTATATTATTTAAATTTTATGTGAGTCTAACAATGCAGGGTAATGTCTGGAAAGGCCTTTTGAAGAAAGAGCCATTGCAGCTTTGAGCTGACCTGTCTCAACAGACGGCATGTATGTAACAGTCACCGTGTAGCTCAACCCTATTTTAGGGAGCTCAACGACCCGTCACAAGACGCTACCAGATTTGCAGGACATTTGCGTAGGCCATTTACAAAATGCTCAAAACCACCAGACGAGTTACAAAGTAATGTGTTCAATCTAGCCTGCATAGTACTCACATTCACAGTTACTTTTTTCTTTAAATGTCATTAAAAATAATGTCACGTAGATCAATACTTAAATATAAAATGTCAACAGTATCTATTAAACACATAGCTTATATAACAGTTTGTTGCTTGAGGGTACATTGGAGCAACTTAACTAGTCCCAAGCTTTTTTGTCATCCAAGTAATCTTTAACTTTATAGAAACCTTTTTGACAGAGTTTCTGTTTAATAAATGGTTTAAATTTATTGAAGCTTAGTTCCTTAACATGGCTTGGGAGTTTGTTGTAAAAACGAATACTTTGGCACTTAAATGAATTGCTAATTTTTTGGAGCCTAGTCGTGGGCACAATAAGTAAATCTTTATTTCTAGTATTTATGCTATGAACGTCGCTGTGTTTAGAATACAGATTAATGTTCTTTTTAACATAAATTAGGTTCTCTTATACATATTGAGATGCGACTGTCATTATATTTATTTCCTTAAATTTATCCCTCAGTGAATGTCTACAACTTAGGTTATAAATTGCTCGAATGGCTCGTTTCTGCAGCACAAATATAGCTTGAATGTCGGCTGCATTTCCCCACAGCAAAATGCCGTACGACATTACACTATGGAAATAACTAAAATATACTAATCGAGCTGTTTCTACATCAGTCAAATGACGGATTTTATAGACCGCGTAGGCTGCAGAGCTTAGCCGCTTCGACAATTTAGTTACGTGTGGGCCCCACTGTAGCTTCGAGTCCAAAGTAATACCTAAGAACACAGTGGTGTCCACAAGATCCAATTCCGCCCCATTTACTAATACATTGGTTTTCACCTGCTTAACGTTAGGTGTCAGAAATCGAATGCATTTAGTCTTTTTCTCGTTTAATAGTAAATTATTAACACTAAACCAATGCACTATTTTAGCAAGAGCATTATTTACATCGTCAGTAACTGTCTGTTGTCGTTTAAGTTTAAATAAAAGTGACGTGTCATCTGCAAATAACACTATTTCATGACTGTTCTTTAAAAGACAAGGTAGGTCGTTTATATATATGAGAAATAAAAAAGGGCCAAGAATTGAGCCCTGCGGAACTCCCATAGTGACAATAGAGCCTGGGGATCGCTTGCCGTTAACGTCCACTCTTTGGATCCTATTATCCAAATAAGAAATAAGAAGATCCAATGCAGTGTTTCTAACACCATAGTGATGCAATTTCCTGACCAACGTTTCATGTGAAACACAATCGAAAGCCTTAGACAAGTCACAAAAAATACCTAGGGCATCGTGTGACTTCTCCCAGGCCTCATAAATATGCGTAAGAAGCTCAACACCAGCGTCGGTAGTCGAGCGACCCCTTGTGAAACCGAATTGTTTACTGTTTAATAACTTATGTTTATTAAAATGTCTTTGCAACTGATCTAGCATCAATTTTTCAAATATTTTACCGAAGGTGGGAAGCACAGAAATTGGTCTAAAATTCGTGGGGTCTGATGTGCTACCCGATTTAAACAAAGGTATTATTTTACTATTTTTCATTAGGTCAGGAATTACACCACAGTCAATACATTTATTAAAAATAATTGCCAATTCAGGCGCTACACTGTTGATTATGCATTTTGTAACCTCTACGGAATTTCCCCATAGATCAGCAGTTTTTTTAACATTAAGCGTATTGAAAGTTTTTATAATATCTCTAGCGCTAACATATTCGAAATTAAATTCATGGTTACAAATATCAACATTTTCCCTCAATAGGGACTCGGCTACAGTGGGTGAAGAATTTAAAGTTTTAGTGGTTGAGACTGGAATATCAGAAAAGAAATTTTCAAAAACTGTGGCAACTTCTAAATCTTTTTTAATAACTGTATTGTTAATATTAAGGCTGTAGTTACTACTACGCTGCCTATCTCTTCCAGTCTCCTTATTTATAATTTCCCAAGTCGTTTTTATTTTATTTTGACTATTTTTAATTTTTGAGCTTAAATATCGACACTTAGCTTCACTACAAACTTGTTTGAATAGTTTGGAATAGTTCTTAACATATTTATAAAATTCTTTGCTCTTATTATAATTTCTTTCTTCATACAGTTCAAAAAGTTTTATTCTACTAGTAAATATCCCTTTAGTTGCCCATTCACTGAAGTTTGCAGAACCATTAACTGAGATCTGCTTGGGTATAAAAGTTGAGTTAAATTCTGTACAATACATAGCAAAAAAAGAATTGTACAGTTCATTAGGATCATCACTAAAAGGCAAGTAGGGTAATTTACTATTGAGTTTATTTTTAAAGCTCTCCAAGCGACCTGCAGTTTTTGGCACTACGGTGATAAGTCTCTTAGCCACTTTTTTATCTTGCTTATTAAATGTAATCAGTTGTCCACAGTGGTCAGAATCTAGTTGACTTATAATCTTTTTATTAATAGGTGATATGTCAGTAAATATATTATCTAAACATGTAGCTGACGTGGCAGTTATTCTAGTAGGCTCTAAAAATATATAATTTAGGTTATATGACTGAAATAAATTTTTAATTTTTAGGCACATTGACGAGTCCTCTAATAAATTGACATTAAAATCACCACATACAATTATTTTTTTTCCTAATTTACCAAGTTTTTGTAACACATCATCCATGATACTCTCAAAGCAATCATAAATCGATGATGGAGGCCGGTATACACTCAATACAACAAGCTGCTCCAACTCCACACAAGCTATTTCTATAGTCCGCTCTACAGAGAGGCTCACAACATCTTTACGTTCTTTGAATTTAAGTTGTTTAGTTAACAGTATCAACGAGCCACCATGTATTGCATTTTCTCTGCTGAACGAACTACCAACCTGGTAATTACTGAAATTAAACATGAACTGATGGCTTTTTAACCAATGTTCTGTAATGCATAAAATATCAATGTGATTATAGTTCATGAATAATTCAATTTCAAGGTCTTTTCTCAACATGCCTTGAATATTTTGGTGCACCAGATTAACTGTGTTACAATTTACTCTGACATTTTGATGATTTGAATGATTTGAATTGAATGTATTTAAATTTAAATTATCTCCATTAATTAGGCAAGAGGTTTCCTCTATTGTCTCAACTTCTAATTTAAATTAATGTCAGCTTGTGTAGCCAAGTTATTGGCTGAATCAATTAAAAAGTCAGATTTTTGCTCAATAGTAGCAACAGGTTTAGTAGCCAAGCTCTTGGCTGGTAAATCAATATAGAAAAAATATAGCGATAAAGCTATTTGTCTTTTTAAACAGCGTGGTAAATACAATTTGTATTTTGTCACATATAAATATTTACTAACATACTAATTGTTAGTGTCAATTACATGCAAATTATTATCATTTAATGTCATATTATTTAACATAATATTTAATTTGTGCC
Source organism: Polymixis lichenea (assembly GCA_949091785.1). Taxonomy (NCBI): domain Eukaryota; kingdom Metazoa; phylum Arthropoda; class Insecta; order Lepidoptera; family Noctuidae; genus Polymixis; species Polymixis lichenea. The sequence goes on along the minus strand of OX420943.1, from coordinate 10,006,170 downwards.
TAAAATTATTTTCTTTCTGTGGCAAACTGCTACTATAAGGAAATGTAAACATCACAATCTGTCTTAAATTGAGTTCAAATAGTTTGTTAATGTAATAAGGCAGACTGTCCTGATTCACACTTCCTCTGTCACTAATTAATAAAATCAAAATAGTGTCCTGGTGGAAATTTAAAGTAAAAATCTTTGTCACTATATCAACATAACTTAAGCCAGGCATACAATAATTGGTAATGGACTGTCCCTTGCAAATGTTTGATAATAACTGCCCCATGTCTTTTCCAATTTCATCACTAAATATCACAATATCACTATTTATTTGGGTTTTTACACTGTTAATAGATTTTATATTAACTTTAGATATTTTGGGGGAACCAACAGAGATGAACCCTTGTTGCAATGAAGTATCACATGCCGGAGTCAAACAAGCCGGTGAGGATTGACTATTAGACAAGCTGTTGTTGGTCAATAATTGTGTGTGCTCACAGGAACATGAACTAGCAGTCACCAACTCATTCATAGCCAGCATGTATTCCCTCATTTGTATTTCTGAGATTTTATATTTATTTGTCATGGAAATTAATTTTTTATTAAGATTTTCAATTTCAAAATTTAGATTTTGAGTGTCATTTTCATATTTTAAAGAATTGTTTTTACATTTTTCGGAATAAAAATCTAGTTTATCTAATAATGAAAGGCGTTCCCTATTTAGTTTAACATTTTTATAAAGAATTTCTGTCTATGAACTAGTTTTTGAGGTGAGGAGGTGTATTGTAATTACCAGTGTATTAGCACAAACAAATGACCATAACTTGAACTGAAAATTGTTTTAATGAAATTTTACAGGAGATGCGTTGAATATGACCGCTCTGCCTAGTGACCAGAGAGCGAGAGGCGAGAGAAAAACCATAGATTCACACAAGTAATGAACTGGTGTTGCACGCAATGAAAATTAAAGTTTCGATACAAATACATATAAAATATGATAAAGCTATGGAAGCCAAAACTTACAACTAACATTTATTAAAAATATGCAAACATGTTAATTTGAGTTAACAGGCGTAATTAAAAAAAAAATGTGTTTATTATCTTAAATCTAGATACAATTAAGTTGCCGGGGCTTCCCAGAAAGTAATCCGAAGATACTTGTGATGGGATAAACCTCGCTCTTCCTTGATTAATTCAATTGTTTCGTTGTGCTAATTCGGTATAAGTTACACATTTTTTATAAATCCAATAAAAATTTAAAACTAATAAAAACAAATCCATAAGAAAAAAAAGAAAAAGGAAAAACAAAAATGAAAGTGAATTAAATCGTGCTTATGGCAGAAAGGTGTAAATGTGTGTTTATGTGCGTGTGAAAGTATATTTTGTGTGTATGTGTGTGTGCTTGAGTGGGTGTGTGGGTGTGCGTGTGTGAGTTAGTGTGTATGTGAATGTGTGTGAGTGAGTGGGATGGTGTGTGTGTGAGTGTGTGTGTATGCGTGACGTTCAACCCTGTGTAACCAAAATGTCTTCCACGGCATCATAATTTAGTGTGAAGAGCCATTCCTTCAATATCTTCTTACACTCGTACAGCTGCATAGGGTAAATGTTAAGTATGCGATTTACTTTATTGTAAACGCGTGGGGCTTGAGCTACATTTTGGCGACTAGCAAAAATTGAACGTGCTGAGTATGTAGGGGCTACTATATCACAGCGTCTTCGTTTAAGTTTGGCTTGGCTAAAGGGTAGAATTTTATGGTATCTGAGTACAAAGTATAGGATGTAGAGTTTCCTGACAGAGAGCAGCTTAGAGCTTGAGTATAGAGATTCAGTAGGAAACCTGTAGGGCCTGTTTAATCAAGGATCTCTGTGCCCTCTCTAGATCTAAAAAATAAGTCTTAGCTGCTCCACCCCATACCGAGACACAATAAATAATTACAGACTGGGCCAGTGCGATATAAATTTTATTCTGTAATTCTATACTCACAACATGTCTCAGAGATTTAAAAACCCATATGAGTTTTCTTACCCTCCCTATAGTTAGTTCGAGGTGTGGGTACCAACTTAATCTTTGGTCTATTACAATACCTAGGTACTTGATGGAATTTACCTTCTGAATAAAAGGGCAACTACAGGTAGATTGGATAATTTATGATCTCTCATTAAATTACTTCGGTTAATTCAGCTGGACGGCTGCTCCCCCTAGACAAAATCCTATAGCTACGCCCATGGTCCCAGAGAAACACGACGTACTACACGTATCTTGACGATAGAACTTTGGGAGCCGATGAAGAAACGGTCTTAAATTACTTAAAATCCTTTAAAAAATAACTTCATTCGATTGGCCTTGATCTTACGCTTTCGAAATGTGAACTTTACATAACGGACAGTACTGAAAGACATCTGACGCTTTTCAAATTTAATTTCTTTCTATTTAATTTAGTCTAGGACACCACGGCCTGCCTTGCAGCTGAAGCGCGGCACGCAAACATTAACGACACCATCCGACAAGCTCTTGTCACCGTCGGCGTTCCAGCTATATTATAACCCAATGGCTTTGCACGCGGTGATGGCAAGAGACCGGACGGAATGTGTTTATTTCCATAGAAGGTGGGTAGGCCTTTAGTGTGGGATGCAACGTGTGTCGATCCTCTTGCGCCATCCCATCTTTCTGGCTCGGTGTGCTGTGCTGGCGCTGCCGCTGCGGTTGCGGAAAACCTCAAGCGGCGAAAGTTTTACAACCTTATTGGTAATTATATTTTCGAGCCGTTTGGGGTTGAAACCCTCGGGCTGTGGGATCCGAGTGCTTATGGTCTCTTCAAGGAAATCTTGAAAAGGCTGGTTGACACTTCCCGTGACCCAACGCATACAGCACTTTTCGGTCACAGAATCATTAAAGTAGCAACAAGTTGTCGCAGTTTCGTAACTGCTACGAAACATGGTGTCTGTGTGGAGTTTGGTCTCTATGTGTGGTAATAGTTCGCACACAATTTTACCGAAAAATATTTCAGTAACTATAAGTAGTCTTTGTGTTGACACGTAACGTAATCATTTGTGTAGACTTATTTTTAAACACATGTTCAGTTTGTAACTTGCGTACAATCGAGTAAAAATGTGTAGTAGCAGTGTGGTCACCATGTTACAATTTACACGAGGTGTCGTAATGTTACGTCAATATTAGGTACTGAACAATATATTGCTAAAATGTGAATAAAAAGTCAGCTTATGGCACTGTTTCTCAAATTATTTCGAAAAGTGAACAAATAATTGTAGTTGAAAATGAGTAGGTACAGACCGAAACAATTCCGTCTCACATCGACTTCTACATAAAAGTAAACAAATTATTAGTTCCAAAAAAATCTATCTCCAAGTAAGTACATCATTTTTCAGGTAATTAACAGATACCTATTAAATTTATCAGTATATATATATATATATATAATTGTGTTTGTTATACGAAATCTTATATTGTTTACTTGAAATATTATTAAAATTAACTACTTATTTCCATTATTTTTTCATGTAAGAAAGTGCTAAACTGAGTGGTTATCCTCTTTTTTTTTCTGGGTGGGAAATCATCAAATGACTTCTCCCGCTCTGGGTGGAGCAGGAGGGCGTGTCAGACTTTTACTGCCTAAAACCCACCCGTGTTCCCTCAGTTGCCTGTATGCCGGGGGTCGCGGTATCTCTTTCGAACAACCCGCTCCCCTGGGGTGGTTATCCGCTTGATATACATTTTTAATCGCAGCCTATATGATCAAATATAGGTCTTTGCTAGAAATTTACGGTCATGACTCAGCAGTCATGACCGTAAATTTGCAGCATGTGAGCAGGTAGGTAATATTCATAGTTTTTGTCACATTGTAAATGATGTCTCAAGGTTCGGCTCTCTACCTTTTTAAGTGCATATTCATTTGAAATTATGTTGTTTGGAATACGAAAAGGCGAGCAACCCTTAGCGCAAATAGCGAATCGCTTATATTAATTCTCAAAGCTAAATATCAAGGACCGCAAATCCAAACTGATTTATCCTCTTATAAAATACGAAAATTTGTTGAATACGGGTGAAAAAGTATTTACTACTGTAAAAATAAGTGAGGATTACCAGCTGCCAAAATATATTAAAGACAAATGGTTTTTAACTACCTACCGATAGTAATATCGTAGAAATGAAAATCACAACTTTTGATCAGGGTTCAACATACAAATCGTTGGAAAACTCAAACTCAAACTCAAAGCATTTATTTAAATTAAACCATTTACAGGCACTTTTGAATTGTCAAAAAGTCGATCAGTTGGAAAGTTAAAGCTAGTTGCCCATTCCAAAACGTAGATCTCTATGGAGAAGAACGGGCAAGAAACAGGAAGAAATATGAAATACAAATGTAATTTTTCTTAGCGACCATTTAATTATTCCCATATAAATATTCATGCAACATAACTTCCTTACGAACTGGAAGAATTAAAAAAAAATCAATTTTTGGTAATGTCAAAGCTAAACTTACATCTATGGTTTGCAACTCTCAAATTGGTTTTTATTCCAGTATTGACAACTTTAAGAAACAAAATAAACAAATAAATTATTCGATTTTTTTTAAATTCTCAAACAATCAGTTAAATGTTTTTTTTTAATAACACAAATGATCAAAAATAAAAAATTACATACAAACGTACCCAAAAACCAATTACAAAACTGTCAGTTATATATGTACTGTAGCTGCAACAAACGCTGACGCCATAAATGGCCTCAGAGTCCGAACGTTTGAGAATCGCTGGAAACAGTAAACCATTTTGTGAATTCGGTAATTTATAACTACTTCTGGTTTCACGTCGACATATGTCAACACAATCTAGTAACTTCCTGACCAGTTGTGACTAAAATATTTTCTCTAATTAAAAATATTTTTTTAAATTATTTACCAATTTTATGGTTTATTTCTGGTTCCATATCATATAGTTAGTATTAAATCTATTATAGTAAAAGTTTCCAAGCTCTGGGAATGTAAAAATTTTAAAAACTTGTTAGTAAAAACTATTGTTTACATTGAACTACATAGGTTAAATTACAATTTTATGGAGGCGCATTGATAAATTTCAAACTATTTGAACAAATTGCACAATGAAATTCTTTTCACATTATCATTTGAACAATAAAAACCAATTAATATATAAATAAAAATTTACCTTGACAAACAGTGAAGCTGTAAGTAGGTATGTTATTTTCTTCCTAGTATTTTTTAACTTCACGTCGCAGAACGAAAAGCGAACGATTGAACGAACGAATGATTTCTGAAAAGTGGTTGCATACTAAGAACAATGTTACCACACAGCAACCTAACTTTAAAACCAAATGTTACTGTGCCGACTGTTCCCCATTTGTAGTCGTAGCGACGGAACTAGGTCGACTCACCGACCAAAACATGTTACTGGAATAAATCAGTGTTGACACTATAGTGTCGAATTGTTTCGTAACGGCTACCAAAAAGCGCTATATGGGAAGGGCTGGTTTCTACCTTGGCCAGCGGCTAAGCATTGCGTCACAACGTGGTAATGCTGGCAATCTCTTGGGAACATACCAGTCGACAGCGATGAGGATGAATTTTTCGACGCCATTTTTTAATTTATGAGTAGCTAGGTTTAGTTAAGTTAGTATTTTTTTTAAGATTAATAAACTACACCCTAAATTGATCATGTGAATATATTTAATGGTACCCATCACATCTTATGAATGAGCCTTAATTAAGAGAGACGGATAAAAACTCATAAGTTAACGCCTTGAAATCTTTCATATTTAGCGTGCAAGTTTACCAATTCCGTGCAAGTTTACCTTAGTAAATGCGATAATTGCTATTTTGATGACGGTGGTTTTCGAGGCAAAAAATATAAAAATTGGGGCTTTTAAACATCCAAACTCCACCGCGGGGCAGTGGCAGCATATATCATTTTATTACTTGACGAATTCATCCATTGTTCAAATAACATTGTAGTGGGGAAACCGGGGCAATGCGGGCCCCTTAAGGAAAATCTTGAATAAAACCTAAGAAAAACAAAATAATGACAAAAATCGACAGGCATTTATTAGTCTCATTAATGTTCTTTAAAATAAACCTAAAATAATTATCTTAGTCCACCAGTCTTTGGTGCTAATCAAACTTAAAAAAAAAATAGAAACTGCCTGTTTTGCCCCGTTTCCGGGGTAAAATGGTCATATGCGGGGCATAATAGGCATATACAGGCATATTCACTTAAATAGGTTTAAAACCGAGCACAAAATGTACAAATGTGATGGGACTCGTCATCATTATCCTCTTCGCCGGTGCAAAAACAGTGGGCCCATCTGTGGCATGCACGGCAAGTGACCCAACCCTCAATAGATTCAGAGTACCGACGAACTTCTATGTCTTTAATATATGCAGCTAACTCTTCTTCTTGAGCAGTTGAGAATACCAGTCTATAGCTACCTAGTTTTGTTGATTATAAATAATGTTTTTTTTTGTATTCTTCGAGTTTTCGTTGCAAAGTTAATTGTGGCATAGTGTATGCAAGAATGGCCCATTTACAGCTTCACCTTCCGTTTGCCACATCCCTTACTGCTGCTTGCATCTCCTCCAAGCTCCGTTTGGCACGTTCTGTCATCATTTGGTAGTGGTGAACTATAATTGTATCTGCAGAAAAAAACATAAACTCAATACAATTATCCGAGGCAAAACGGGCAACCTGCCATTTTGTCCCGCTCAAAATGCCCCCGAGTTCAAATAAAATAAATGTTAACCTAATCAAACGAATATCTGGTAGTTAGTTCACAACTCTTTCTAGTTATTTAGTCACATAATTGGACGTAGTAATTTACTTAATAACTAAGCATTTAACACATTCACGAATTAGCTACAATGCAGACTTAAAAATGAAAAATAATATTAAATTTATCAACTTACGTATTTTCGTTGTACCGACAAATGACGCGCAGGTACACACATACAATCACTTGTCTCGCTAGGGCAAGGTCTACTAGAACGCAATCCGACTAGTTTCGAGCGTCTTGATTTATTATCCTACGGGGGACAGGGGGTGTCCGTTTTACCCCGGGGGCCTGCAATGCCCCGGCTTCCCCTAATGATTTTTTTTTATATCTATAGTTCGACTTATTATTATATTCAGTAACTATACTCCTTAGGTTTAGGTAGATAAATAAAGGTAAACAAAAAAACCACGTGACTCATAGATGCGAAACCTTTTATTTCAAATGTTAAGATCATATTATTTATATTCATATAATCATAGGCCCTTTTCGGAATCTGATAAACTATCTGTGACATTAATAATAAATCGTTCCGTTAAATTATTTTCCTAGCCATATTAACACAATTTAACAAAATCGAAACGCACTCGCAAAATCTCGTAAATGTCGATTGTTGAGATCACAGTCAAAGTCTGGCTAACCGACTAAACATATGTGGGTTCCAGACTGGTTGCGGAAGGCGGAGGATAGAGTGTTGTGGCGAAGCCTGGGAGAGGCCCATGTCCACCAGTGGTCTGCGATAGGCTGAGTTGATTGATTGATTCTACTATTTTTTTCAAACCCGATTTAATTGCGAGTATCGATTAGGCTAAATGCAACTATTGAATCGAAATAAAAAATAGGTGAGGCGTCAGCACCAAGAAGTGCCTTTTCGCAACACAATTTTTAGTATTTTTTGCCAATATTTGATCGTGTTTTTGTGTAGTTTAAGTTTGAATATTTTCAGCAAGATATAAGGTTGTTATGTATTTACATACATATTCTAAGCGAATGTAAGTTGCCTACGTTTTGGGTAGCTGTAGTAATACCTACTGTAGTAATTCGTGAACGGGTGCTGTAGGTACTGCTTGTGGTGACTGTTCATCTTGCAGACCATGGTTTTGTTATTATTAATTGTAATAACTGTTTATTTATTTTATTCCAAAGGTCCTAGTTCAACTTTTGTTACTTCAAGTTATAGCTATGTTTACTTAATGCAGAATTGCATATGTAATCGGGCACGCCCTTAATGCCTGGAGGCTTTTAATTAGATTGTAAGTTCTGTTTACGTTTTTTTTTAAATTATTTCTTTCTTTTTGAATGTTTGTAGTTTTCAATGTTTTGTTGGTAATATTGGCGTGTGCTGGCTGCGTGACAAATGGCAAATTAATTGTTTTTTGTGTTTCGCAATGATAACTATGTATAGAATCAAGTTCTTCTAACTTAACAGACAGCTGTGCTGCTGGGGAGTTTGTTGCACCACTTCTTCTTCCCAGCTAAAGCACTAGGAAGTGGTGAATGGCGGGCATTTTTGGGGGACTGTCTTATGTAATTTTGACGTACAAAAAGAGCTGACTCTCAGCCTAGTTCATTGATATATTCAAAATCAAAACTCATGAACTTTTGATTTTTATTTTATTTTAAACAACTTTCGCAGTAGATTGACGCGGTTTGACCGGCCTCATCATAAATTATAATTATAATAATAAAACCATACGCTGAAAGTTGATATCAAATCCTAAAATGCAACATCCCGCTGAGTCAGCTGATGTGAATGATGATGTAGATCAAAATCTAGTCGAACAGAGAGGTTAGAAGTGACTGACCCCTGACAGTAGGTCGACGAAAAAGGTTTTTTCTTATTTTATAGGTAGGTATAGAGTAGTAAAATCTCTTTCGCTGTACTGTTTGTATCTGGCTGATTTAGATACCAAACAATAGATGACATTTAAAAAATTAAAAGGTTTCACGGATTTTCCGCCATTTTTCAATTGTTTTTCTGTCCGCCAAAAGTGGCCATAATGAGTGAATCTAACGATGAAATTCGATACATAGGTACATTACATAAACTCACACCCTCCCACGGGGGTAGGCAGAAGCTACACAACCCTGCCTGCTACGATCCTAATATTCTTACCTACTCATTTTGCCTCTGAAATACTTTTTCGCTGACCTTGCGAAGACGCTATAAATAGGAATAAGTTTCCGTCCACGATTAAGTTATAACTTGCACGATTTCTTTACATTTAATGGACGTGGACTTTTACGATAATATCGTCACTGGACCTATGTGGCTACAGTCCGGCCGTCGAGAGAATGCGTTCTTGACACCCGTCAGTTTCATACAAACGAATACTTACTTAAGTGTTTTGCGAATTTGATCTTTATTAGTTACTAGAATTGTCGCACTGACAGGTGTCAAGAGCGCATTCCCTCGACGGCCGGAGAGTAGGAGATAAAAAAGCGCACATTTAAGGCTCAAGTATTCACCATAATGTATCAAACAGGGAACATACCTACTTGAGGTCGGATATTTTATTAACAACAGAAGGTAGATAAGTAGGTACCTAATACTTAGGTTTTATCTTCTAAAATATTTTCCGAAGGGTTTACCTCCATAATCAAGTTTAGGTAGGTAAATCAGAACTTCAGAAATTCGATTTGGCCAATAATCAAAGGAGGCTTGTCATGCAAAATGTTTTAGACGTGCGACTGACTTGAAAACTTTTTGAGTAATAAGTTTTTTCTTCGCTACCGCTAGCAGGTAGGTGCGGAAGAGTCTTTACAATCGAGGGGTGAATTTGAATGAATTTGGAGGAATAATACCTACCTACAAGCAAATGCCTGTATGTTTGTTTGTCTTTTTAAGCAACATAAAAAATGGATTTTTAGGGTTCGTACCTCTGGCTGTCCGTCTGTCTGTCAGGACTTTTTATCTCGGGAACGTGTGGCGGTATTAAGTTGCAATTAAGATTATACTCAGGGCTGCACTCTATGAAGCTGTGAAAATATCAAACATCTATTAACGTAAAAAAAATACGGCCGTTTATGCCACAAAAAACGTATTTTTCGAATTTTCAACACTCTAAAGGAAATCAAAATTTATAGGGTGCTTGCCGTTGACCTAGCTAGAACTATGAAATTTGGCAAGTAATATCGTTCGTTCGTTTATCGTTTTTTGACAAGTACAGGGAAAATCTGGGTTAAAATTTAGTATCGTTTGGCAGGAGAGGGGGAGTGGGGGGAAGGGGAGGGGGCGTGTCCCCCCTCTTCCCTGACACCACTCCCATGAAAAGGTAACTCACCGTTTCCGAGAAAAATGATTTTCGCGGGGCTCCATGGTCTAAAAAAAAATAACCACGAAGGGGATGGCGGGGTCTGTGTTCGCTCGCTTCGCTCGCTCACTAGACCCCGCCATCCCCTTCTAACCTAACCTGTCCGAGTCGGGGTGTCTCAAGTCCCGAGCTCGCTTCGCTCGCTCTTGCATCCTAAGTTCTCCTAGTAGCTAGTCGGAGCCCAGGGGTTTTATGGTTTAAAAACCCCGAGTCGGGGTGCCCCAAGTCCTAATCTTGCTTCGCTCTCTAGTGCATCCTAAGTCTAGTAACAGTTGTAACTGCCTTATTAACACATACGATCAGTGGGAGTACACTAACTTTCATCTAAGCAGGATTTTTAGGATGATAAATAAAAACTTTTTTTTTACGTTCCGTTTTATCGTTTTTGCACTATATTTACACTACAAACAATAAATTGTGTCAGTCAGATTTGGTTGTCAATCACTCATTTTAACTTTCCGTTTTCGCTTTTAGCTGATTTGAGGTTAGAAACTTATTTTGTAATTTTCTCGAAAAATATGCATTACCTTTTAATATGAGTGGTAGTGTAATCGGGGACACAAGCCCTACCAGTTTTTACCATTTTTACCCCCCTAACTCCTGCCAAAGGATACTAGATCCAACCCAAAATCTGAAAACTATACATTTGGAATTAAATCATAAAAAAATATCCCCCGCCATTCACAATATCAACAAAAATTCAAAGGTGAACGGCAGGCTTGTATGGGCGTTTCGTACCACTAACAATATTTCGTGTTTTGGGATATTTTTTACTTTAATTGGTAGTTAATATGATAGAGAAGCCCTTTTAAAATTCTTAGATTTTTAGAAGTTGGGACGTAAAAGTTATAACCAGTTTTATTTTTTAAGGTTATGTACTAGTGTACCAATTTAGATTGTTACATTTAGGTACATAAACATTGTTTTGGTGATAAAGAGAATATTCTAGATTGCTTGTCGCTATCTTTGTAGTGTTTTACTTACCATTTAAGTAAGTAGATTGAGATGAGGATCGTACCTACTCAGTGGGGTGCATTAGGAGATACCTATGTCCAGCAGCGGACTGCAACAGTTCGATGATGATGAAGTTCTGATGGGGTTTTGAGTGTAAGTAAATACAACGATACTTTGTTTTTGTAAGTAGATTTATTTTATTGTACTTATAATTACTTCATGTTATTTCTATTGCTAAATAACAACAATTGCAACATTCCGGAGCTAAATGTTGCTAGATGTTTAACATGTGATGTTATATGCCTTGCCTTATCTTTTCCCTATACTCTGTCTAAGTTAGAGCAGGCAAGGTATAGTTTAAACAGGTTTTGATGGCTGGGCTGCATTCCGAGTTACGATAAAATCGATTTGAGCGTGCTCACGCCCGTTCCGATTTAACGTGAGCGCGATAACGAAGTCCCGTGACGTCTTGACGTGTGCGTCTTACGATAACGCCGACCGTGCCCTAAACTAATATCACCGTGAGAGCTGTCATAAATGATAGTTGTGCTTTTTGAGTCGCATCATATCTTTAGCTAACTTAGATTCGTTAGAAAAGAAATAGTAATTCTAGCTAGACTCGCCACCTAACCAAATAAGAAGAAAACTGTGGTGTAATATAGGTTTTGAGTGAGCACTGATAACGCGTTCACGAGCGTTCCGTATTGTTGACAAAAATGACAGCTGTTAGCTGTTATAATCGTGATATCTAAATCGGAAAACACCAAATGATTGATGTGAGCCCTGTGAGTGATATTTTTCTCATTCGGAAAGCAACCTCAATCAGTCGTCCCTTCATCTTTTTATAGATATTATTAATAAATCCCAACTTCTAAAAATAGTACACTTACACGAAAATAAAAGGCAAAAGTAAGCGGTACGAAATCTGCCGTTCACCTTTGCACGGAACCCTCGGTGGGCGAGTCCGACTCGCACTTGTCCGTTTTTTATGTATGTTCCATCAGAATTACGTCATTTGTAAACCGATTTGAAAAATTTAAGTATTAGCTACGTATAGGTATCTACGTATTTTTCTCAGTTAGTTTACGTTGATGATTTTATTTTTGAAGTGGCTTTCGTAAAAAAAAAACCCTTACTTACCCAAATTGCTGAGACTTCTATTAAAGGTCAACTTGTCCATATAGAGAGTGATGGATAGAAAAACGAGACTTCGGTACCTATAGTTCGTTTTTTAAACCCAGATAACCCAGATAGTAGGCAATTTGACAGGTGTATTGTCAAACTCTCAAATCAAACATACCTACTTGACACAAGACTTGAAATGTTAGATTACTGTCTAGGATTAAAAAACGAATTTTAGATTTAGATTAGATTTTATACACCTACCTACCTAATTCAACGTAAAATAAACCACAAGCAGTCTAAACCGCAGGCCGAATCATCTAACGCCTGTCAATTAAACGGCGAATTCTATCACAGTCTAACCGAGTGGTTTGCCATGTTAGCCCGGCTGCCCCACAGTGTCCATTCACCGCCTCTCAAGGGCTCGATTAGTTCCCTCGGAGAAGCTTGAACAAATACAAGCGTAAAGACTAGTTTGTAAACAGAGGCCTAATGTTGGAGATAAACTCAATTTTATAAGTTGCTAAAGTGGTGTCTAGGTCCTAAACTTAGGTACCTAATCTTGGTACTTAGTGACAAGTTTCGGGACTTGAGTTTTGAGTAGCTACCTAACTATCTACTTCATGTAGGTAGGCAATCTCACCAAAAGAGATAAGTAGCTAGCCAGGGTCGTAGGGTATAGTTGAAGTGTAGATTGTAATAAACCGATGGATGTTTTCGGACAAAGTTTAATTAATTTATAGAAAACAAACTAATAATTTCTGTTTCTTACTGAATTTCGACTATATCCGACGACCCTGGTTACTTATCTCTTTTGATGACTGTATCTAATTACATACAAATGTTGGCACGTAAAAGTTGGCACGGAGCTTAGCCTTCTTAGAAACGAAAAGAACCTAAGTAATAAACAATTAATAACTGACACTTCTTTATTTCAATATCAGCATACAGGTGACCGCTGCTAGACATAGGCCTCTCCAATTGCACGACATTCAGCTCGATTCTCGGCAACTAGGTTAAAGTCGGGTATCCGCGGTCAGGCGACAATGGCGGTCACCACACAACCTTCCAAATTACAGCTTGAATGTTCCTCGAGCCGTCGCATTGGCTCCCCCTCAGTTCTGAGCACAGGTCAGGGAGAAACTTTCATCAGTTTGTTTCGCGCTGATTTTTCGTAACTATTTGGCCGCGGAACATAAGAGGTAAGTGTCTTCATTTTCATGTTTCATTCGTTGCCAGTGTTATTTATTGCCGTGTCATTATCTATCTACCTATGTTATTATAGATTTCAAGGACTTTGCCACAGGTTTTTGTAATAATTATTGTGAACCAGAAAAGTATACGGGTGGCTAATGCCAGTCATGCTGAGCGGTATTAACTGCAAGTTATTTTTCCACGTACATTATTGTTGACCTTGCATTCTGTTATGATTTATTTCATTTTCCTTTTTATGATGTTGGGGACTCGAAGTAGGAGCAACGGAACACCTACTTTACCATCGCTTTTAATCAACTACAGCCACACAACACCAGGAAATAGTCTTGTTGCAACTCCATAAGTCCTGCAACCGATAATAGACAATGCCATTCCTTCAACTTCAGGAGTTCCCGCCAAAGATCTTCTACCAGTTCCGAAGAAACCCACAAACAATTAGAAATTGCAGGGAGCCTCTCGAAGACAACATGCAACTGTTCCAACAAACACTCCAAAAAAAACAGTAAAAAGAAGACCAGCTAAATCTAATAATGTCAGAAAGGTAAAAAAGAGAATTCTCTAGAATGAGAATAAGGACCAGAGTTCATCAGACTCTGAAATCGAAAGGACTGACGTACGCGATGATGATGACACCGAGGTCGATGATCTGGAGAATAAATACATATTATTTGACGATTATGACCCGAACAACAACCGTTGGTACAGGTGCGTACAGTGTGGGCTTTGGGCTCATGCTGAGTGTTTGGGTCATGAGTCTCCCGAAGGCTACGTGTACGTCTTGTGCCACTAAAAGCTGGACCGGTATTTCTAATTTACCGACCGGTATTTTCAGCCATGTCGGATAATACCGGTCAAATATTTTTTTAAAGAGTTGATTGCACCATATCTGTAATTAGATAATATTGATCTCAATGGTTGTTATTATGTTAGACTAATACCTTAAGTTATGTTTCATAAGAGTTTCATAAATAAATGTTGCATTTTCACTGAGTTGAAGTCATTTTTGCTTAAGTGACCGCCAATACCCTTCCTCAGCCTATCATCCAGCTGCTACCAACCACCTTACGAAGATCGTCGGTGCACCTAGCCTGAGGTCGTCTTACCTTACATTCATTCATCTTAACCGGTTTCTCAGTATGACTTCGCATTGCAATCACAAAAAATGCAAAATAATAGTACCTACCTAGTTCGGTATTTGTAGGCAGGTGGATAGGTAAGTTGTTATATATCAGTCTCCATGAAAAGCCTAATGTTTAGGTACAGACAAACTTTTCACCATCAAACACAACACAATCGTTTGAACACAATGCACAGTTTCACAGCATCCGCTAAATGACTCCGTGAACACGCTATGGTCTCATAAAATTACGTGTTTTCAGTGTTTTGCTACTCAAAATGACGCTTCTATTGAAAATTGCAAAAGTTTACGTGGAGCTGCGCGAATTTTTCAAAGAAAATATGGGCGAGCTCTCGAAACTTGGGCAATAACGCCAGAAGTGCAGAGCTGGAACATTCGTAGCACTCAACTCTATGATCTGTATCGTGAAATTTAAAAACGTCGATACTTATTGCTACCTAGGGAGGTACCTGTATAACTACGTAATTGCTTATCACTATGCAGGTAGTAAGTGCCGTGGACCTTACATCGTTTGTTTAGGGATTTTGGAGAGAGTTTGCGGATCTAACTACAAACACTGAAGTGGTTTATGATGTAAGTAGATTAAAATAGACACAAGGAGCAAAAGTCTATTAACTCTTTCGTTTTTAAAATCATAACGAATGAGTAATAAAAATCAGAATAGGAGTAGGTACCTACCTACTAAAATTGAATAAATATATATTTATTAACTCTTAGCTATAGGTACCTTTCTGAAATGCTGGAGCAGTGGTGGCCCAGATGTATCGGCCACGACATACGAGTTGTGGCGCTATAGGTATTTTTTGTAAGTCAATTATTTTGTCACAACTATTCCTAATACGGTGAAGGAAATCATAGTGAGGAAACTGGCATGTCCTAGAACTAAAAATTCAAAGACATGTGACGTCTACCAACCCGCACTGAGCCTGATTGGTGGATTAGGTACAGCCCTCTCCACTTTCTCTCACAAAGAGGAGGCCCAGCAGTGAGAACATTAAAGGTGCATTATGCTATAAAATGCTGCAGAACTGTACTTATAGAATCATTTTGTGTAGATAAATATGTGATATTGCACTTTTGTTGGTGACCGTAGAAAAATAAACCTATTTTCAAAAACCGATGCATAATTAAGTTTTAGAGCGACAGCCTTAATAATAGATTACAGACTTGGAATCCCAACCCGAGGATGAGCAACGAAAACTAATTGGCTCCGCACAAATTCCACACGGCCACCGGTCAATTTGCCCAAATTACCGACAGCTGGGTAACCTAAGGCTTTTAATTGTACTCTTTACTCACCCTCTTTGGGTTGAATGAAGAGTGAGGGATACGTATTGTAGTTATTTGTACCTAATACCTATAGATATGTACAGTAGAATGAACACACACGCACACACTTACATATGTATACACATTGATGTCTGTATTTCATATAGGATCTCGTAGCTAAGTAATAACAGCTGCACGGGTCAATCGATCAAGTTAAGCTACGTTTGCCGCGGTCGGTCCGAGGATGGATGACCATATTAACATAACGAGACGCCTCCGTAGATACCTCGGAAAGCATGTTAAACCGTTGGTTTCAGGTGTCATTCGTGGATTTTTGACTGTCTGTCAGTCTTACCAAGGGGTATATACACCGTGACATTTTAGTCGTCTTACAACGGCAGCCCACTTCATGTACCCAATGACTACTATCTACTACCATTCATAAAAAAAAATTCTTTTTTTGAACATTTGCTTATTCAAAAACATGAAAATATCAAAATCAAAATCAAATCAAAATCAAAATATTTTATTTCACATAAACCTGCAAGGGCACTTATGAAACGTCAGAAGCTAGGTGCACGGTTCCAATTTGTCGCTTCCTATGGAGAAGAGCCGGCAAGAAACTCCACGGTTACTCTTTTAAAAATAATTGGATTTTATAATGTTTTCAAATTACAGTGATATTAGGTATGGGAGGACAGTGCAGGCCTGTCAATAAGTACCAGGTACTTTAGAGGAATGAAAATAAAGAATAGAAACTGTAGGCCTACAACGTTCACGTATCACTAAGACGCATGACGTAGTTTGAAACACCCTGATATGGAGATGGAATTAATGATGGAATTTAATGGTAGGTAGATATCTTCTACCGTTTGATACGTAAACATTATTAACAGGGAGGGTGTTTCATAATTCTAAAGCATTCATTATTTTTGTTTGTATCTATTATCTTAATTAATGGTTACAATGTTTTAATCGCGCCTAGAAGTACGTTATGACGGATACTTTGAGTGGACCATCTTTGTAAGACGACTAAAATATCGCGGTGTATACATGTCACCGTAAAATTGTAAATACCGTTAGATTATAATCTACCTCGCGAGATTGTGAACTGTCGAACGATTGTGAACCGTAACATACTGCTAGAGGCTCCTACACACTATGCCAGCGGCCATGCCGCCAACAAGGCCGGCGGCATACTCGGTTTCTGCGGTAAGTACCGGCGGCCTAATATCACCTTCAGCATACCCGCAAGGCAAAAACGCGCCAGCTGTGCCGCTGGCATGTGTGTAGGAGCCTTTAGAATTGAACGCATTATTTTTTTGGTAGATTATAATCGATCGAAATGAAACCGTCAAATTGTAAACTGGTGTCTAGACGAATAGTACCTTGCGCTATTACTAAATAGTCAAGTAACTGCCACTAACTTGGAAGTAGCACTCGCCGGCCGCTACCGCGGCACCACTCGCTTCGCTCGCTCGGCTCGCGCGCGGTGGGTCGCAATTCTAACCTAACCTAACCTATTCAGTCGGTAAGCAGTATGGTGCAGTGCACGTAATCTCGCGAGACAGAGTATAAACTAACGGTGTTCACAATCATACGGTAACATAAATGTACTGTTATCCAGTAATTAGGTTGTGGAGGTCAGAGAGGCAGAGCTAAGTATGAAAAACTGATATTCAGCTGCATCAGGTTAGACACGAAGGCGACCCAAAAATATTTGGGAAAGGCTAGGCATAATTAGATAAGTAGATATTATTATTTTAGAACCTGTCTAAGCAATTTCAACGAATAAATACCTACCACGGGATAATTTTCTAAATTCCGAACGATTAAAATTCAACACCGGTCTGACTGGAGAATAATTGAGTTGAATTATTAATTCAAATGAAGGATTCTCGAGAAAATCGAGAGGCAGGACATACATTTTTGAGGAACAGGAATTTAGTTTGTAAAGGTGTACAGATGTTCACGTTTAGGTATATATCTCAGTTAGGTAAAGATCGCGGCACGTAAGTTGAACCAAAATCAGCCTAAGGTAGAAGCGCGTGCATTCGTTGCCTCGCACGAAAAATAATGAGGTCGCCGTCTAACATAGTCATTGATGTAACTTATACTGAAGTTTGGAAATAAATTACAGATCGCGGCACGTAAGTTGAACAAAAATCCGCCATTTTGGTTCAACTTACGTGCCGCGATCTGTACTGAGGTTCTCATAATCGCTTCATTGCCCGTTTAATGAGAACAGTGCTTAAATCTCAAGACATGTATGTACCTTCGCATTTTCATACCAAGCAATTCCTAAAAGGTGTGAAAAAATTCAGTTAATTTTAAACGGCGTACCGTGGAACAAGTTGTAGGTAGGACTTAGTAATTAGCTTGGATGAAGTTTCTCGGGTGTCTACGTCTGTGTGGATTAAATGAATCTGCGATAGATCCTTATGATAGCTTTCTGTAATCGTATCTTGCAATGTTTTCATAGAGATACGTCTTGACACTTACATAACACCAGACAACCATATCACGCCTGTAATCCCTGAAGGGTTAGGCAGAGGTGTAGCTTAGTTAATCTACAGCCACATTTCGCAAGTTGTGACTTAAACATTTGAGTCCCATGTAATAAGGGACGAGCCTATTGCCATCAACCACACACAAATCCAAACTCCGACTGCTGCTGAAAAATTTCTAATGGAAAAAGCCCAATAACACGACCTGGTAATCGAACCCAGGACCTTATGCTCTACAGTAGCGGTTGACCCACTATACCAATGAGGCAGTCGAACGAAGTTGAATAATATAGTCTATAAAGAATGGCAATGAATAAAAGCCCCCTACCATATCACCTGGCAAAATTACGAACAATAAAACTCAGATCAGTTAAGCTGAAATTAGACGTTTAATTTTTAGAATTTTTCGATAACATCCGAACGTGAGCACGTTGTACCTATACTAACATTAGCAATCAGAAGTATTCTCTATCCATTCAATCATACAAACGATTTTTGAACATAAATCATGACCTTTTCCTTCTAGAACACGAAACATTATCGCCTCCTCTAGTAGGGCTTCCAAAAACTAACTTGATTATATAGATTAACTTCCGCTGCTATTCGTGACCAAACCCATCAAATCACCGTCCTTGGTGACCTTACAGACTATAACAACAGTGTCACTTAAGTTTCCCAAACATTTGGCGTGGGCCCGATTTCCCTTACGTTAGGGCGAGCATCATTTATCTTAATAAGGGAGGTTGATTGTCACTGGCGCTCGTCGACGTCACGTCGCTCGCTGCAGGTACGGCGATGAACAAAGAAAAATTGTGTAATTGGCTTTCTCCTAGTTGTTAAGAGATTTTTTCCTTAGTAGGTTTTTTAATTAGGTTGTTGTGATTGTTAAGAGAATATTCGGTATCTATGCTTCAATGAATACTTAGATTGTTGAGTAGGTATCTCCTTACTTACAATTATTTAGATTAATTAGAACACTAAATCAAAATGATATAATTAATTTATTAATTTATTGGATCTCCCACAGAGGCACTTACGTGCAAGTATATAGAGCAGGGGCAAATACCTACAGAGTGACTAATGTATTTTTTTTAACTTTGATAATTTAGATGTGATTACATGAATAATTAATAATAATATTAAATTCGTTGAAGGTGCTCTTACACGAGCAACTAAAATTTCTCCATCTTGGGCAATTCTCGTCAACTATGACGTCACGACTACATCCAGCAATTTAGGGCAATGGCAACATGCAGCAACCTGTTGCCAGAGATGCGGCCACGCAATATGGAACAACTTAAAAAATTGCCAATGCACCTCCCCCGCCGCCTCCGCCGCCGGCCGGTTCCTCTCGCAAAAACGAGACGTAGCTATATGTACAAACGAGATAGAAAGAAAATTTATTAAAAATTTCCAAACCGATTGGATATTCGGCAACTCATGAAATATATGGAGCAATCATTAGCAACATTGCCGAAACATATCTATCCGCAATTTACTGGTGTTGCTCCAGATTGCTCCACTTAAGTGATCCAGATTAATCCATTAGTGTTGCCTAGCAATAATTGCTCAAAAAATTGCCCGTGTAAGAGCACCTTAATATTCAGCTGCATCCGATGATACTGGAAGCCGACCCCAACATAGTTGGGAAAAGGCTAGGCAGATGATGATCCAGTTCGTTACGCTTCGAAAATTCGTTCGTGATTAAATTAAATTCGTATTTATTTAATTCTCTGTACAAAGCAGTCTTCAAAGCCGAAGCATTAAGCTAGAAGCGACTCAGTGTCTACGTAGCTTGAACCCGAAATATAATGCAGAAAAGATCGTTTTAGAATGTCTTCACGGTATTATTACAGTAACTGCATCAGCGTCTTTATGTAAAACATGCAACCAAAATCCCATTACCCAAAATGACATAACAAACTCACATGGAATAACATCTTGAACAAAAGTTGCAACGCGTGGCGTTTACATGAGATTCTACATCTACTAGAAATTCCCGTGGAGCGGAGACAAATTACGGAACTAAATTCCGCTTCCCCGGAGTTAAAATATTGCCTTTCTGCATACGTCCTGAAATATGGTCGTCATCTGCAATGTTGCTTGATATAAATTGCCTCAGGAGAAGTATTCTAGGAATTAGATCTCACCTGTAATTAGGGAACCGTCTCGTCTAGATGCAGATTAATTGTCTTTGTGAACGTTTTAATCTCATTTGCGTTTCTGTTGCGACAAGCTGGGAAATTGTTTTTTTAGCGGGGCTTTCCTTTTGTTAGGTAAGCTTTTTAGCGTCATGTTTTTTTTGGAGCGATGTTAAGGCAGACTATTTAGGTCTTATTGGCTAAAGTCTTTCAATCACCGTCTTTCAGATTTTGAAGGAAATTCACAAACCATTGATTCATTTGTATCAAAAATTCGTCTGCTGACAACTTTAATAACGCAATGAATATTAATGAATTTTCAAAATGAAAGGTGTTGCAATTGTAAGTTTGTCTGGATGACCTTTTCATCTTTTCATCATCATATCAGCCGAAAGACGTCCACTGCTGGATATAAGCGTCCCCCAAAAGGGGGGATTTGCCATAATCGCCACGCATCTTTTAGTGGTAATTTTTTCTCCAAAGAGAGGTCAGGCATTGCGGAGCATAAGCCTACACACACTTTAAAACATTCGGGGGCATAGTAACCATTTTGGTAAACCATGAGCTACTCTAAGCAGGTAAGTAGCAACTTTTTAAATAGCGATAGAACGATGTACTTACAGCAAGGAAATATTACTTTCTTACATCATAGTAATACTCATCAAGGGCTCATGGCTACATAATAACAGCCTTACTAGTTGATCTAAGGTCTAGGTTAAGCTACGCTAGCGCGTTATTGGCCCGTGGATGGGTGACCTTTACATACCAAGACACCTCCGTACCTCGGAAAGCACGTTAAGCCGTTGGTTCCGACTGTCATTAGTAGATCTTTGATAGTCGTTACGGGTCGTCAGAAGCCTGAAAGTCTGACAAAACAATCTAACCAAAGAGTGTCGGATTACCCATGAGTAATTGGGCTGTGGCGGTTAGATATATAGTCGCTTCATGTTAAATACTGGTATTCAGCTGCATCCGGTTAGACTCGTAGATCTTTGATAGTCGTTATGGGTCGTCAGAAGCCCGAAAGTCTGACAAACCAATCTAACCAAAGAGTGTCGGATACCCATGAGTAACTATAGGCTGTGGAGGTTAGATAGACAGTCCCTGCATGTTAAGTACTGGTATTCAGCTGCATCCCGTTAGACTGGAGGCCGACCCAAACATAGTTGGGAAAAGGCTTGGCATATTGATTGATTGACATTATAGTAATACTCATTGGTAGCTACCAGTGGCGAGGGGTGAAATGAAGGCCAAGGTAAGCCGTTTAAAAAAAACACACCGCTTGATGCAAACTTCGAATTTCTTCAGAAGATAAAGCCCCATCGCTTTCACTTATAGTGAAATGATGACTCTGTAGGACTCAGAGAATTTAAAAGGAAGATTTGGTTTTCTTTGCGCGCAGGTTTTTTTTCAGTAGCACTTAGAAACACATTAAAAATAATCGTACTTTGAAATAATGAACAGTGGATCGGTGAAAGGTGGGATTAAAATGGGTTTAAAAAAACCTAATAGTATTTCAAACGTAATTCCTACTTCGCCAAAGCCAAAAAACTAATTTCAAAACTATGTTAAGTTGTTCTAACTCCATTTTAATTCCATCTATTGATCCTTTTAACAATGACGCGGACGGTGGTCGTTTCGATTAATTTCCCAATCGGAAAATTTCACTGGCACTCTGGGTAGCAATTAGCATATAAATTAATTCCGTATTATTATACCTTCCTGTGTCACCGTCCATCGGGAGCTCATAGATAAGGGAATTTCATAGAGCGCTGAAGCGTGACGGTTTTATGTAAAATCATAATTATTTTGAATTGGTATTGATTGGCAGTTAAGTAATGGATTTTCTGTTATCAAAATGAAATCCATGGATTTGTTGTTGTTGTCCCTTACAAGGGAGTGATGCTAGCAAAATGAAGCGCTTTTAATTCAGTTCAAATAATCGAAGGAAGGAAGGTAAATGGTGCCATTTACCTAAGGAAAGTAAACGGCGCTTATCACAAAATGGAACGACCTACGGATTCACTTCGTTTTGGGCTATCATTATTATACTAAATCTACGTAAATAACAGCGTATACCTAACTAATGAATAAAATAAAAAATATAATAATCTAACTTAACTAAAACTATTAACAAACTAAAACATGCCGTCGAAAATTCCTCCGCATCATTGTCGACTGGTGGTACCAAAGAGACTGGCGGTACAACCACGTTGTATGACAATGCTTGTATGAGAGCAGAGGTGGCCTAGTGGAACGACCGTGACTTATAACGAGTTTTGTTCGTAGGTTCAATCCCCCAGATAGGCACTTTTCTTTGTATAAATTATTTCATCACGTCGTTTTCCTTCATCGTTTCAACCAAAATATTCGAACATCTGTGACATCTACCAACCGACACTGGGCCTGCGTAGTGGATTACAGGCCAGTCTCCCTCACCGAGAGGAGGCCTGTGTTCAGCAGCCTCTGGCCAAGGTAAGTCAGGTTGGCTTACCTTGGCCAGAGGCTGCTGGACACGGGAAGTGTCAACCAGCAGTTTGGAGGTTTCATTGAACAGAACGGTGAGACAAACATCTCCAAATGTTGATGATATATTTTGGAATAATGATAGATAGGTATAGAGAAAAAGGACTTTTACTACCCCACATATAGGTCACTTTCCTGACAAGATCATTCCTATTTCATATTTTGCAGAAGTAATCATCACAGAATTGTTGGAAAAATAAACAAACGAAAGGTTCTCACAAAACATTGTGATCCTGCAGGGTTAGCACGAGAACCGTTTTGTCGATGGAAGAGTAGATAAAAATAACGTTTCCGTGTAGACAGTTGACAGTTTTGTACCGAGAAATGTAGACAAGCGATTTCTATTCTACTGTAGAAAGCGTCATGCTAAGCCTGCTGGTAACGTTGCAATGTAATTCCAATAGATATTAATTGGCTCGGTCACTAGGTACAAATCACTAGACCGTAATTTACCCGGCATTTTAATTAAATTCCTGTCAACAAGCAAGCTATGTTTGGATCGGAATAAATACGTTGTTTCAGTTTAAACTAATCCGGAAATGTTTATCTTAACTGATATTGTTTGATACTTTATTTCCATATAAAGTATGGAATCAAAGTATCAACCTTGCCGCGGTTGATCCATGGATGGGTAACCATCTTTACATAACCCTCCGGGCCTCGGAAAGCAAGTTAAGCCGTTGCTCCCGGCTGCCATTCGTAGATCTTTGACAGTCGTTACGGATCGTCAGAAACCCGAAAGTCTGACAACCAGTCTTACCAAAGGGTATCGTGTTGCGCAGTAATTGGGTTGTGGAGGTCAGATAGGCAGTCGCTCCATGTCAAATACTGGTATTCAGTTGCAGCCGGTTAGACTGGAAGCCGACCCCAACATAGTTGGAAGAAGGCTAGGCAGATGATGATGATGACTTTGCTTCCATATAAAGAGTGTTTGCCTTTTTTTCAACAATGATGATTGAAAACTTTTGGACCTAGTTGCGATCCCCAGTTTTCTTCATTACAAAGTTTTCAGTAGCAGTCTGTTATTAATCTTAGTGAACGGAATAGTTTTAAGAAGGGTTATAATTAGAGATCGGATAATTGGATGGTGTATAGTATGGAAGCGACTTCTAAATTATTAGGATTGCATAACTATTCAGATACATATTTATTTAAAATTAATTGCGATGCAATTATGTGTAAGTAGGGTGTATAAAGTCTGTAAGAGTAGTAGGGAGGTAGGGACGTGTTAGTTAAAACATTTTTTTACATTAAATTAAGATTTTTTCATTACAAAAGCGTCTTCCATATTAGCCAACATCGCAACTTTAGTTGAATATGCATCCGAATATCCGATCTCTGGTTATAATAATACCTAAGTAATCTAAGTTTCTAAATTTTTTGGAAAACCCACAAATAGAATCCTCACGGGAGAAACATCATGTTATTAGCATTACTCAGAAGTTGGACAACCCTCGATAGTTAGTTGATCTAACTTCAGAAAAGGGCTTTCGATGCCAGGGTTCTGTAGCAATTTTACAATTCCTCGAAAATTCCTTCTCCTGTAGCCTGTCGTGCTATTCTATAAAGTTTACTTCAAATCTATGCGATAAGCAAACAATTCCATTCGACAGCGAACTCATTTATACTTAGGTCTAAATAAGCACAGATTTAGTACGTACATCGACACCATTTGAATTTTAAAGTGATGCAAACAGCTTCCCCTACGACGACGTTTCGATAATCATTTCGTAGGAAAACAAAAAACATTGAAAAAACGAAACCCCTTCATTAAAAGTTTATTCAATTCAAAGTATCAATAGCCTAAAATAGACTAACGAATGAATAGTACAGTTATTGGTTGGACAAGGCGCCGTGATTAGGGGTGGCACGCAATCCGGCGCGAGGGCATGTGACGCGCATACTAAATGCAACACGCAGACCAGTCGTCTGTATAAATTATAAACGTGCAAATTGTGGGTGGCACCCCTAATGATGAATTGGTTTAGTCTAGTAGGTATTGTTAATTGGGTTACTAGGAATTTTGAATAATTACGGTAAATTTTATAGGATTGCGTTTGTTTGTCAGTTTGTGCGAATTTCGTGGTTATTTGCCACGTCAAATACTGAAAATTTTCGATTCATCAATGTTTTAACTTCAGCCTGGACAGATAATCGTAGTTTAAGCTAAAATATCGGGTCGTCTTGCGCGAAGACTCGACGAGTTTCAGCCACCGGGGCAGGCAGGGTTTCGTGGAGGATACAGCCCCATAGACCAGATCCCCACAGTGCGGCAGACTATGCAGAAGTCCGAAGAGTATAATCGGCCCCTGTGTCTTGCATTTGTGGACTATGAGCAGGCTTTTGACTCTATCAACATCTGGTCTGTTTTGGATCCTCTGCAGCGATGCCAAGTCGCCTGGCGATAGATCAAAGTGTGGAGATGTCTGTATGAAAACGCGACAATGACCGCCCAAACTCAGGATCAGCAAACTGAACACATCCCCTTGCGTCGAGAGGTGAGACAAGGGGACGTAAAGTCCCCGAAATTATTCTCTAACGCACAGAGGATGTGTTTAAGACGCTGAACTGGGAAGGACGTGGCAATAACATCAACGGCGAGTACATCTCACACTTGAGATTTGCAGATGACATCGCCATACTGGCTGAATCGCTGCATGACTTAGTTGATTCTTCTGTAGGTACGCATTGCTCTAAAAGTTGTTCCAGAATACGTTTACCTCGGGAAAACTCTGTAGTTTGGTAAGAATAACTTTGAGAAGGAAGCTAACAGAAGAATTCGGCTGGGCTGGGCAGCGTTTGTGAAGCTTCGTCGAATCTTCTCGTCGCGTAATCCGCAGAGCTTAAAGACTAAGTCTTCAATCAGTGCATCCTGCCTGTTATTACGGAGCCAAAATGTGGACACTCACGGTACGGCTAGTCCATAAATTCAAGATCGCTCAACGAACTATGGAACGAGCTATGCTCGGAGTATCGCTGAGAGATAGAATCCGGAATGAGGTGATCCGGCAGAGAACCAAAGTTGTCAACATATAATAATAATAATAATAATAATATAGCCATTTATTTCCCAAAATATAACAGTTTACACTTTCAACATTCCCTAGGTAACTATATCATGCAGTATTAAAGTAACATGCAACATAAAAATAACCAAATCTAATAAAAAAATAATAATAACATGATAAAGTTACTAAACTTAGGTCATTATCACATTAAACGTTTAATTACCCAATCATCTACCGTTTGACTCAATTATACATTTTTATTTCATTTAGAATTTGTATATTCGTATTGATCATTTAGAGTTTATTATTATTGTTCATACTGACACATTATTTTAAAAGGGCAAATAGTAGTAAAAATAAATAGTCTCATTGTAAATTCAAATTATGAATAATAAATAATAAAAATGTAATTAATAACAATTGATTCAAAAATATACGTACGACAAATAACAGTTTAATTTCATAATTTAATTCAGATGATAAGGTAAGTCTTAAGGATTGGAACAGATTTTCAGTTTTTGGGTACCCAATTTTGGGCAAAGGCCTCCTCCATGCATTTCCATAATTTTCTATCTTTGGCGAGTCTAGTCCAAGTTGGTCCCGCGACTCGCGCGACGTCGTCGCCCCAACGGCGGCGGCGGCGCGGGCGACCACGGCAACATATAGCTCACAGAATTAGCAAGCTGAAGTGGCAATGGGCCGGCCACATTATCCGTAGAACCGATGACCGTTGGGGTAGACGTGTTCTTGAGTGGAGACCGCGAATCGGCAAACGTAAGGTAGGACGCCCTCAGGCTAGGTGGAGCGACGATCTTCGCTGGGTGGCTCGTAGCAGCTGGATGAGAGTTGCCGAGAATCGAGCTGAATTGCGTGCAATTGGAGAGACCTATGTCCAGCAGTGGACTGCTGTAGGCTGATGATGATGATGAGGCTAAAATAAACATACTATTTAAAAGACATCGAGAAGAATAAAGTTTGGGTGCACTGCCATTTTGAAACCTGGATGACATTTTGAGATCAGTCAAATGTTCCCTCGGCTGTATAATCAGTGTTTTCTGCCCACCATGACGTACGGTGCTGACATGAACGCTCACGCAGGCGTCTGTGTACAGCCTGAGAGTTGCACAGCGCCTGAGAGACATGGAGCGTTCCATGCATGGCATCAGGCTAATAGACGGAGTTCCAAACGTCGAGATACGAAGACGATCGAAAAGCGATATCGATATCGATATCGGAAAGCGTATTATGGAACTCAATTGGAGTTGGGCAGAAGAACACCTGGCAAGGTGTAAGGCTGTGACAAAGCGGCGTCCAAGGACTGGAAACGAGCTGTCGGTCGTCCGGCGGCCAGATGGGCGGACGACATTTTTGCACTCGCGGGCAAAACTTGGATGAGACTGGCACAGGAGCGTGAGGATTGTCACACGAGAAGAGGTTCTATGGCCAGCAGTGGGTGAAGTCCGCTTGTGGATGATGATTAAAAAGATCAATCAATCAATCAACTCAGCCTATCGCAGTTAGAGACTGAGACTGCTGGACATAGGCCTCTCCCAGGCTGCGCCACAACACTATATCCTTGGCTTTCCGCATCCAGTCTGTCCCAGCCACCTTTTTAAGGTCGTCGGTCCATCTAGCTGGAGGCGTGCCACACTACGTTTGCCGATACGTGGGCTGCACTCCAGGACTCGTCTGCTCCACCGTCCATCGGTCTTTCAACAAACATAGCCAGCCCACGGCCACTTCAGCTTGCTTACTATACAAGCTATGTCGGTGAGTCCGGTTCTTTTCCGGATAATTTCATTCCTGAATTTACCCATCAAAGAAACTTCGAGCATTGCCCGTTCAATAGCGCGCGACCTTAAATTTGTGGACCAGCCCAACTGTCAGTATCCACATTTCGGCACCGTATGTCATCACGGGCAGGAGTCACTGGTTGAAGACCTTATTCTTCAAGCATTGCAATTGCAATTTAAAAAAAATCACATACTAAGTAGTAGTAGTAGTTCCACATGCTAATTTCGTGCAGATGCTACATGGTTGAACACAATTAGCATGGCGTATACGAAAAGAGTTTATTTATTCAAACTCAAAACTCAACTCAAACTCAAAGCATTTGTTTCAATTAAACCATTTCCAGGCACTTTTGAATGATTAAAAAGTAGATCAGTTGGAAAGTTGAAGCTAGTATTTTTACACACACGCCGAGCATGTTACTTGCTAGCAAACAAGCATGCTTTTTACTAGTGTGTGTATTGCCTTTATTTTCATTGGTATTTGATCCTAGTAAAAGTAATTACACTCGTCTTTGAAGTGAATTTCCAGTATTTATACCCCGACGATTTCTCTTAGCTAAAGCAAAGTAATTGCCCTTTAGTTGAAACAACTAAACAACGAGATAAACGCTACCAAAGCTATTTCTGTTACATTTAAGATTGAAACACTATTTGCTGCAGTTTATATTTTATTTACTCTCTAACACGGTATTTATACAATGGAATTCTTTAACTCAGTACCCATTTACTTATTTATTCTAGTATAAAGCAACTCAAACAACTAGGAAATGTGGCAGGATTTTCCACGTAAATAAAACGATACCTACCTTGCATGGTGCCCCCCCAGTGGGTTCCCGCATTGTCATTGCGGGGGGGCTCAGTAGCCGTGGTCACCCTCCCACGGTGAAGCGAAGAGGAACCCCAAGGTGGGGCCGCTCGTCAGGGCTTTTGCCTCCAAGCCGACGACGTAGCGGCCAAAAAGTAGGTTGCGGTGAGGTGCATCGCAACTGAGGTGGGCCGCGATGTCGAATGGGAGGCATCACGGCTGAGGGTTACAAGCTGCGGCGGAGGAGGAGTGCCGGTACTTCTGAGGAGCGCTCTTCCTTTCCGTGGCCTGGACGGGGCCACCACCGTTTGATGGCAGACGCGGTGGGGCCGCAGGGGAGGAGGAGTGTCGGTATAGCGTTGGCCGCTATCCCTATCCCTTGCGGCCGAAAAGTGGTAGGCGGCGGGGCCACTGTGCTGAACCGTCGCAAGGGGACCAAGGGTGGCAGACACGGGGTCGTCTGGGGCCCTTATGCTATTCGGTTCCTGGGATGGTCACGGCGTGCCATGTGTCCTGGTGCGCCAGTGATAGAGGTTATTCCCCTCCGAGGTGGGTCCGGTGACGGACAGTCGCGGCGGGTTCGCGGATGTTTTGCCCGTTTCCGTGTCCCCGCCTCAAGCGCCACTGGAGGACACCTTGGAGTTTTAGTGGGTTACAGTCCCACATACCTGCGCTATCTCCCCATGGTAGCGCAGCAGGCATTTGTCCACGTTAATAAAAAAAATCGCGCGTTGTGTTCCACGCGCGCCGTCAGAGATGTCAGCATCAACTGGTGGGGTACACTAGGGTGAACTATTTTTAACCGACTTCAAAAAGAAGGAGGTTATCAATTGTATATGTTTTTTTATGTATGTTCGGGCATAACTCCGTCATATATAGATTTGCAAAATTATTATTATTTTGGAAAGGGGTTTATTCCGAAATAGTCCCATTTAAATTTCATATATATCTGATCATGAGTTTCGGAGACAGAAAACGGAACTCTTCAAAAAATTACAGCAAATCAACCGCGATTGCTGATATCGCATAAATATGCATTGTTTTGACCCCAAGGATGATGAAATTTCGAATTGGTTTGGTGTAGGTAAGGGTAAACCATTAGATAAAAGTGTTATTGATAGTTTGAAGATTTGATTGTTCTTAGCAAGTCTTCAAATGTACAAAAGTAGCCCAGAATACCGAAGTATACAAATATATAATAAGCTACCTGAAAATATAGGTCCACGAGGACCTATTAGGAGGTATTTAAAGCGAGGTTAAAGGCATTGCTCTTAGAAAAATGCTATTATAGTATCCTAGAATTTATGGAAGTTAAAATTTTAAAATAGATTTTAAATACTATATCTGTGTGTTAATTATATTACATATTAGTTTTAATGTAAAAATCTAGATATAAGTTGAATTAATTTAATATTTGAATTGTGGAAGTCACTAATCTACGTCATAGTAGATCTCACAGTAATATTATTAGTTTTAAGTTATCTTGCTGCGCCCTAACATGATCATGTACTCACTAGTTTTAAGCCTAGCGTTATGTACATTGTGCATTAAACAAACAAACAAGTAACTAAAACAAACAAGTATAGTGTTGCAACTTAATTATCTTTACACAATGCTAAGCTAGGTTAGAACCCTGGCAGATGCTTTATTTTTAACCGTCTTTGGATTTTTTTTTGTTTGAAAGGGTATACTTCCCAGGTGGTCCCATGATCATCAAGTCAGGATTTGATGATGGGATCCTGGAGAAATAGAAAACTCTTCAAATTTCATAGGCACACTTAAGCGATTTGGGTAGTTTTTGGAAGAGTACTTTCTCGGAGTGGTCCTATTTCAATTTGGTGAAGATCTGATGAAGAACTTCGGAGATAGGCAACGGAACTCCTCAATAAATGATAGAAAATGGACTGGAATTGCTGAAATCTCATGTTTGTGTATTGTTTACACCAGTTCATAACATAACATCACGCTGGGACGCTGTAAAGGGAACCACTAAAAAGTGAAAACTTAAAACCTTTTTCAAAAAAAAAAACAACCGACTTCCAAAAAAACAATAAAAAGTGAAAAAAAACTTTAATTTCGGAAGGCGGTGACAAAAAATTTAAACATAAAAATCACCGACTTCCGAAATTAAAGTTATTTTTCACTTTTTAGTGTTTTTTTGGAAGTCGGTTGTTTTTTTTTGTTAATTATTACATCATCACTGCTCTCAAAACGGTGAAGGAAAACATCGTAAGGAAACTGGCATATCCTAGAACCAAAAATTCGAGGATATGTGACATGTTCCCAACCGCACTGGACCCGCGTGGTGGATTACGTCCCACTCCCTCTTTCCGAGACAAAGCCTGGTGTCCCAGTAGTGGGAACATTAAAGGCTGATTTATTAATGCTAATCTTGATACAACTAAATCTATCTAACTTAACAACAGCAATTTTGTCAGTTCGCTCACTGACACACAACGCACAGTCTAAGCGTCGAATGGGTCTAGAAACAAAAAACAATGCACAAGAGCTCCTTATAAAACGAAGGTGAGCAAGGAAGGATTTTGAAAATACAATCCTTAAGGGCTTCAATAGCGCATGAAAATTTGTATGAACATTTTATCAAGCACACGGCTTATAGATATCTAAGCGTTTTCCAATAATGAGTCGACAGATCAAGGCCTCTTTACAGACAAACTCTGCATAGTTTTCTACAAAATCCATAGTATTAATACAATCCAATCAAATCAAAATACTTTATTTCACGTAAACCTACATGTGCTCTTACGAATCGTCAGAAGCTAAGTGCACGGTTAATTGGCTTTTCACAATGTTTTCATGTGTTAAAAGGTATGGGAGGACGAGGGCAGTGTACCCTGACAACAAGTACCAGGTGCTTAGTAAAATAAAAAATGGTATACAAATTTACAGTCTGCAAGGCCTCCAATGTTGGCACATTCACAATATATAAAAGAATCTACATAAATAACAGATGCATAAAATATAAAAACCTATTTAAACGAAATTACATGATTGCCATGACAACCACTAATATATATATAAGGTTAAGAATTGAAATTGGAATTGAAATACAATAGGTAGAAATAAAATACAATTCTATAAATTTTCCATTTATTTTCCATCATTCGTGCACTAGATTTAAATGACAATATCACTATTCTACGATTTCATATCGCCTGCGTTCCCCGTACGGACGCGAGTGGAATCTTGTTATCCAGTGCGCGAGGCTAGCTATTTGTCACCGTATGTAATCCTATCTGGTGCTACCTGGTTGCATAGGTATCTACTGGGAAATTTTAGCACCTACAATTCTACTACATCTTTCTGTATTTTCTATCAGTCGGTTTTTTATCGGACAGAATACCAGCGCTGCGACACTTTTTTAAATGTCGCAGCATCATGCTGAGATAGGGGCCTTTTGGCCTCGTACAGGACTTTGTTTTTATTTTTTTTATTTTAATTTGTCTTGTTAAGCATATTGTGTAGTTGTTTGTGATATTTTTGTGCGAGTCTAATAAATACTTTTTCTTTCTTTCTATTTTTCATGGACGGAAAGAAAAGTCATGTTTGGTGATTCAGTTATGTAGGACCGGCGGCCTTTAAAAGGTGGCTGGGTCAGACTGGATGCGGAAGGCGGAGGACAGGGTCTTGTGGCGCAGCATGACTGCGATAGGCTGAGTTGATTGATTGAGTTACGTAGGAAGGGACTCCTCTGTTGTATCCTTCGGGGATTATAGGCGTGATACAATTCATAACGTTGTATTAAGAACGAAATTTATAACAAAAGTTGTAGTCAATATTTTTAGTAGGCCCCACCTACAGTTTTGTTAGGCATCATCTGCCTAGCCATTTCCCAACTATATCCAGTCGTATTCCAGTCACTCATGACTCACTTTGTGGCGGTGACCATGAAGTGAGTGTAGTGAGATGTCAACAGTGTCAATCCCTAAGCATCAGTGCTATTCTGTAAAAATCGCACCGTGATAACTTGGGTAAAGTGACCTTAAAGTACGCTGTCAATAGCATCAATCCCTAGTGCCAGATGGAATGACAGCTCACATCACCTAAGTTCTCACGGTGAGATTTTCATAGAATAGATCGGCAGGTAGCAGGACAGCTCACTTCATCTACGTTTTTACAGAATAGCTCTGCTGAAAACCAGTAGTTATATATGAAGCGACTGCGTTTCCGACCTCCACAACCCAGTTAGTGGGTATTACGATACCCCTTGGTGAGACTGGTTTTAGATTTTCCGTCTTCTGACGACTCGTAACGACTGCCTAAGATCCACGAATGACAGCCGGGACCAATGGCTTAACGTGTTCTCCGAGGGGCGGAGGGGTCTTGACTAACCGCGGCAAGTGTAGTTTAACCTGATTGGTCGACCCGTGCGACTGTTATTACTTAGCCGCAAGCCCCTCATAGTCCCTTCAGTTTTGTTAGTGTTAGCTGAGTTTATTGTAGGGCATTAAAGAGCCTTTGGGATCGGCCATTTTATAATACGTCTTGCACATGGACACAATACACAGACAGTCATGCCTGTCAGCTATTCTACCTTCTTAATTGCTTACTGGCTTTTCTGTTCATCTAATGAGCTATTCTGTTATAACTCAAGCCCACATGTCAAGTAAATATGATTTTATTATGTAACAAAAAGTGAAAAATTTAAGAAAAAGTATGAATAGAAATTATAAATAAAAATTTGTTAATTATGTAGATATGTTGTTTAAATATGGAACATCATCACTGTGTAAAACTTTGCGAAATGTTTTGCCGGAGATCGGTGCATAATTATTATGGATTCAAATAATCCTAAAACTTATGAGAGCTATAACATAATAACACGAATAAAGTATAATATATAAATAAATAAACACGTGGAAGCTTTCGATTAAGTTTGTAAGTATCTACTATCCCAAAAATCTTTTACTAATGCTTGAGAAGACGAGAATTTTATCGAACAGAGAGCCTTTAATTCAATCTCCGGTCAGACATCAGGGGTCCGTCAAGATAGTTCTCGTGCTAATCCATCAGACGCCAGCGGTTTGTCCACCTCTGTCTTAGTTCATCTAACAGGTGGATAAAAAAAAAACATTGGAACTTGGGGAAAGATTGCTTGGACGTTTTACTTCCTTTAACCATACGCTGTTAATTTTATTAGGACTGAAACGACTTCATACAAAATAATACAACTTAAAGTGCATTGCCTTTTAATAAAATTACGGGAACTACACAATCCAAAATAAAGCATTAAAAAAAAAGGAAAAAAAAACTTTAATAAACCTACCAAACTGCGTGACAGTTTGTCCACAGGATTAACATGTAGGTAGATACAGATAGTTATTAATTTGGCAGCCGCTAGCCGGTTGGTGATGACTTTGTCATATCAAAGTTATAAAATACCTACGGGTCTACCCTTTATAGCAGAACTTTGTATGTCATAATATTATTTTGTATAACAGCGAATAGCATAAACTTCATTTCGCGGAAAATCGTTTGGCACACACTCATATAGCATACATTCAAAACTCATAATTTTGTAAGTCAGAATCATCTTTAGGCATACAATTCATATCCATAATATTTAAAAAGTAGAACGATGGTTCTACTGATACTGATACTGATATGATGATATCACAGAAACTTTATGGTCACAATCGTCTTTTGGCATAAGTAAAATAGGTACTATTCGGTTCTGGCAAACGCCGGCCGCTGCCGCGGCACCGCTTGCTTCGCTCGCTGCGCTCGTGCGCAGGGGTCACAGTAGAACTGTAACCTATCCTAACCTAATCTTGCGAATATTTAAAATAATATTGAACCTAATCTAAATTAAAGAAAGAAAGAAAGAAAAATAGATTTATTTGTCACAGAAACACGTGCATATAAAAGATGACATACATAACATTAAAAAAAACATGACAACAACACAGATATTTATACATAGGCATAAAGAACATAAATAATCGGCGATAATAGTTCGGTACCGGGTAGCCTATTAAATATATTTGCTCTAAATAAAAGTTATGCTAAACGAAATTATGCGGAATGTTAACTTTGCCAAAGGTAATTATGCCAAATAAAATTCTGCAATCTTAAAAGTATGCCATTATAAATTCGGACATATAAACATTCGGCCAAACAATAATTATATTAAATTATTTTTATGCCTTAAAAAGAAGATTATGCCAAGTGTGATATGCCAAATAAATTTCGGAACATCAAGATTCTGCCAGCTAGAGGGAACCCAATGCCTACTTGTTACCTAGTATAGTTCAACATTTTGTAGCTTACAGCCTTGCGAGCTGGTTGCTTACCAAATGTTCATAGACTCCATCCCTTCAAGTATTAACCATCTTGAAAGCTCTCAATATAATAAAGGCCATGCAAAAAGCCTAAATCCACGTTTGCACGGGCGTAAAAATATCGCGTTAGAAATTTTTAGCGCACTGTATCTTCAACTCTCTGCTTAGCGTCGAGACATGAAAATCGATCAATGTGTTTTTTCGACGCGCTGGGATCTTGTATTCTCCATTGTTACTCGGTTCAACACTGACAGTTGAAAAACCAGTGCGCGATAAAATCCCGCCGTAATATTTTTACGTCCACGAGCGTAGTTTAAATGCCTGGTAACTAGTTCAAAGAACATAACCAGCTTACATCAAAGTAAATACATGAAAGTCTCAAGAGGAATTCGGGATACATACAAAAAAGATGTGTACGTACACAAGTCTCGAACTAAATGCTGGCTACATGAAATATTCAACTGTGAAAAGGGTACGTTCTCCAGGGAGCTGTAATTTAAATAAATATTATTTCACCACATATTTTATGTATAAGCACCACGACGAGGACTACGTTTAATGTGCTCTTTTAATAATAAACGAGTTTGTGTATTATATTTTTTTATTGTTGCATAATTTATTAAAGATCTGTTTGAATTATTTATTGATCCGTCTCACTCAAAGGGTATTATTTACTAACGTGGTTTACATTTTTGACGTTGAATCGTTTCTGAAATTGAACCAGCGTTTAGAAGTTTATCTTAAGAGCGTTCATTCCACGCGGGCTGGCAACAACGCATTTATAGTAGTTTTTCGTGATTATTTCATTAAATACAAACAAAAGTAGTCACTATTTTTTTTTAGCCAAGTATTAGATCGTTGGTATTTATAATTATTTTTAACATTTACTCTTTAATGAAAACATTGAATCGTACTAAGTAATGCAAATAGAAGATAATTGACGTTTTGTATAAGTAGGTTAGTACCAAATACAAGTAAAAAACATTGCATACTAACTTGAAAATACCAACGATCTAGTGCATGGCTGAAAAAAATGTTTACTTTTGTTTATATTTAATGAAATAGTGCAAGAAAAACTGCCATAGATGCGCCGTTGCCACCCCGCGTGGGGAGAACGCTCTTAAGTAAGTGTCGTCGTCTGAATATCAACATACTACAATTTATTTTATCTGTGTCGTCCTATAATTAAATGCAAAGTCTCAGTCTTTTTGTTAGTGCGCCAATGACTCAAAAACCATTTATGCAATTTCCGTGATTTTTCTCTAGATTGGTGCCTAATTCTATTAGATAGGAGCCTAAGTTTTAGAGTACGGTGTATATGTAGTGCAACTGGGCCCATGGTTTAGAGTGGCATCGGCCCTAACTTAAGAGTTCTAGGTCATGGGTTCGAACCCAGGCACTTTACTTTATGTATTTAATTTCATCGCCACTGCTCTCAAAACGGTGAATGAAACCAGCGTGAGGAAACCGGCATGTTTAAGAACGATAAAATTCAAAGACGTGTGATATCCACCAACCCGATCTGGACCTGCGTGGTGGATTATGACCCACTCCCGCACATAGAGAGGAGGTTTGTGAGCCAGCAGTGGGAACATTAAACACTGATTATGCTTCAGTTTATAATTATGTGACAAACTCGAGAGAGATTCATTATTACCAGCCTCCGGGGCTGGTAATAATGAATCTCTCTCAAGTTTACAAGTTGTCAAAGGAATGCCTATTAATTTATGTGTAGTAATACCAAAAGAAAAATATGTCGAACTTTAAAAACTTAGGATTGGTACTCTCTAGAATGTATGATTCGTTCGTACCCCAAATTCAACCTCCACAGTCCCAAAAAAACGCATTTGCAAACGACCGTAGGAGCAGCACAGGTTATATTTACGGACACAAGCCGCCTGCCCAGCTCACGTATCGGACATTAGTTCCGTAGTTCCCGCTAGCTCACTAATGGCTCAAACGTACGTGCTCGATCATATTCCACACTATTCTGTTACATTACGTTACGTACGTTTTGGAGCAAGAAAAAAATTGGACGGTTTTTGATGTGGGTACGTTGGAGGCCTTGTAGACTGTAGATTTGTAGAGCATTTTCTATTTTATTTAGTACTTGTTACTTGTTGACAGGGGTAAATTTCAGAATAGTGACATTGTCATTTATTATGAGTGTAGGTACGAATTATGGATAATAAATGGAAAATATATAGAATTGAATTGTATTTTAATTTTAATTTCAAAGATTTCAAATCTTATTAGTGGTTGTCATGGCAATCATGTCATTTGGTTTAAATAGGTTCTTATATTTTATTTATCAATTTATATGTATAACCTCATTCCAATCTATATAGTTATCTTCGGTATCTATATACATAAATCACATCTTCATTCACAAAGGAGTACACACTGGTTTCAATTCGACAGTCTCGTGCTTCGTTAAGGTGTATGGCATACATGAGAGATTTCATTAACGCTACCGTGGCACAGTGGGCACTCCCCCTTGCCTTTATTGAGAGAATATTGACTAGGTTTCACTGGTCGGCAGTATTCACTTCGTATCCGTCTCGGAATATTAAGTCGTATATAGGGTGTCAAGGACGTCGACGTTCAAATTGAAACTATGAATTCAGAATGATTCTGAATCGTCTTCATCTTCACATTCTACGTTGAAATATTTCATCGGCTACAAAAAAAATAGCTGTTCAATACTTTTTGACCGCGTATGCATTGCATTGAAACAGCTGATTTTAGATAGGTACCGACAAAAAAATCTACGCTAGGGGGTCTAAAATTACGTCATTGTGCTGAATTCGTGGTTTCAGTTTGCGCATCGATGTACCTTGCCACCCTGTAGATATTATGTATTGTGAGAATGGGACCAGAATAAACTTAATAAAGGTATGTACTTAGGTGGTTTCTATGGTAAAGGTAGGATGGGTGCATTTTGCTGATAAATTATATCTTTATGATATCAAGCCTTGTTCAACGTTTCGATATAATGAACGATAACAACGTAAGGGTTTTGAAGTATCTCAAAGGCTTACATTATCAAAAAAGAAAAGAAAAGTATTGGCCCATTTAAGTTAAACTTTTTTTGGAATTAAATCAACCTCATCCAGGACTTTCTTCGGTATACCGAAGATTTTCCGCTAAATGAAGTTGCCACACACTCTGGAAACTCAACATAGCTTTAACAATGTTTTCTATTGAAATCGGAAAGTGTAGAGACAGTCACGAAATGACGAACCCATCAAAAAATGTCCGCAAATGTCCTGCAGATCTTGTTGCATCTTGTGACGGGTCGTTAGGCTTTGTAAAATAGGGTTGAGCTACACAATGAATGATGCATGCCGTCTGTTGGGCAGGTCAGCAGAAAGCTGCAATGGCTCTTTCTTCAAAAGGCCCTTCCAGACATGACCCTGCATAGTCAGACTCAAATAAAATTCTAATAATATAAGTTAAGACTTTAAAAGAGACCATAGGTAACCTATGAGTTTGTTTCGGCATTTCTTTTCAGGTATCAGGCAGCTAGTAACAAAATATTGATGTGTAAAATTCTCTTAAAAGATTTGCTTATAAAAATAAACCTCTTTTTTAAGTAATTTTATTTCAAAAACTTATTTATGAGCAATGAAATAAAATGCCTACAATCTTTGTTCAATTATATTGCCAATGTATCCAAGTGTAGCCACAAAATATTACCATTGTGTGTTTATTCGTAGCTACATATTATTAATATTTTATGGTAGGTACCTACACACAGAATATTGGTGGACGTGTGCTTACATCTTTTTGAGGCTAACTGTACCTGTAAATATTGTACCTACGTTACCTGTAGTGAAAGATTTGAGACGTTTTGAAGTCCCGAGTTCCTTCGTATTGCCGTATCGTGCTATTGTTCAAATCCGCGAAGCGAACTCCAGATTATACTTGAAACTTTGAATCTAGCTTTAACTTTTAAACAATCGAACAGTTTCGAGAAACTTGCGAATATAATGCATTTATTGTGTTGTACATATTTTATAGACTTTGAAGCTGTTTTATTTGTTAGAAATACTACTTATCTTTAGATTTTCTGATACTTTACGATGCCCCATTGGTACCATAACGGTACAATAGATGTATGTCCCTTGTCAATATAAGATATAATTACTCATATTATTGGTCGCCCGCTGACCGCTCGCTCTCCACTAGTTTATCGCAGCGACAAGAGCTTTCTAAGTCACTCGCTGAGCGACGCTCGCTTGGCGGGTAGAACACTCAACGAGAGACTCTCGCTTGATACATACGCATGCCAGTTAGCAAGTCATTATAGCCCAGCGACAAAACTATCCGAACTACACACTCGCTGCTCGTTGCCAACTCATTTCTAGTTGCTAGCTCTAATCGCTACTCGCTAATCGCTGACGATGGGATTATTATTACTTTTGCTTGATGATCTATCTTTAACTGCCTATCTATAACGAGTGAGCATGATCATGATCCTGCGGAATTGATTCCCGATGCGGGCAAAGTGTCATTGGGTATTTCCATCAGGAATTTCTGAAAAGTAGCCTGGATTCCCAATTATCTACATGACACTTAAACATAATTGGCGAAATCTAGGTGTACTATATTAGTAGTACAATCCAAACTATAACCCTCTCTGCCTGCGCGGGCTTGCGGACAGCGAGTAATGGGTAGCTCGCTGTCCGGTAAGGACCAAGCCCGGGTCGACGGCGCGTTGTGTTCCACGCGCGCCTCAAAGAGATGTCAGCAGTAACTGGTGGGGTCCGCAAGGGCCGGTGCCTGCCAGGTAAGCGGGTTGTTCGAAAGAGATACCGCGGCCCCTGGCACACAGGCAACTGAAGGAGCACGGGTGGGTTTTAGTCAGTAAAAGTCTGACACGCCCTCCCGCTCCGCCCAGAGCGGGAGAAGTTATTTGATGATTTCCCATCCCAAAAAAACCCTCTCTGCCTAACCCTACGGGGAATACAGGCGTGATATATGTTATCTTTTCCTATATTTTTGGCGCTTTTCATAGTAAGGATGATAAAGACAGTAACGTACGACCGATGATAGAGGATTTTGTCTGCACTAGCTGAGAATTTACAAGCATAATGTAGTCAGCTTTAGAAGCCAGCTCCGTGTGAAAAGAAACTTAATCTTACGTCGGTTTGTAAGTACCTAGTTGGATACTTTCATGATAGTCTTCTTCCTTCTTGTGGACCTCTGCCGATGGAAATATTGTCGTCAAATAAATAAAATCACGGCAAACCACATTCGGTGCCTACGAATAGAGCGATTGAATTAAATTCATTGCAAAGTGGGGTAAAAGCCGGATAGTTGCCACATTTTGTGAAACCACCATAGGGTGGTTTCACAAAATGTGGCAACTATCCGGCTTTTCGGCATTTTTTTTTCGGCATTTCAAGTGCAGTTCAAAAAGCAAAATACTTTATTTGTAAAACTGGCCGATACTTTGGTTTTTAATCTACTTTATGAAAAGTAAAGAATATTATCTTAAATATTTTTAGAGTATTAGCGATTTTAGCGGTCCCCTAGGTATATTTTGAGAAATCTATCCTACATACCTACCGTATGTGGGATAGATGTCTGTTGCTGGGATAGTTGCCTAATTCATATAATTTAGGTTTAGGATAGATGCCCCGCCGAGAAACAGGACATTCATCCCGCAAAAACTTTGATCGCAATTTGCCTTCCCATGCAATAGCACATAGACTCAGTGGTTGTTAGAGAGTCTTTCGATAGAATAGTAAAATAGCATGCGATTCATCTGCGAAACTACAGTAATAACAGTCGGGACAAGTATATCCCTGGGGCAACTATCCTGGCTTTACCCTAAACGTAAAATCGTGACGCGTTTTTTTTTAATGAAATGTTAAAAACTCTTTCAGTTCCAAAATTCACTCCTGCTCCGGGGTGAGTTTATCAGAAAACGCTTGAAAAGTTCCCTCATCTTATATTTTTCATACAGTGAAAAACAAAAAAACGTCGACGTTCGAAAATCTAAAAAATGGAACAGAATTAAAGCAAGCCCAAGGGGCACATAACATTTAAACGAACTATTCCTAAAAGACACAGATTCGAAAACTCCAATCGTGCGGAAAGTCATTGTCCGTCCAAATTTGGTTCATTTAATAGCACGGATACTAGTGAACGGTTAGGGATATTGAAAATTTATCAATGACCTCTACCATTCGTCTGGCCGCCAGGTAGCTATTAGTCCCAGGACTCCAGGTAGTATGTACTAACCTTGTTTATTTTGCGGAAATGCCCAGTTTTACACAAACTGAATTAAACTTTTCTCTTTGAGCGGATTTTGTATGTATAGGGTAGGTACATAGATGCGGGGTTAGAGAGGTGTTTGCTTTGGTCTTTAATACCTAAGGTTGCAATAAAGGATTTGAACTGAATTGAGAATTGAGGTTTATAAACACTACAGAATATTATCATACTTAATATAAATAAACATATTTTGTGTGGATGTATTTTTACTCAATCACGCAAAAACGGCTAAACGAATTTAGATGACATTTGGCATACAGATATTTAATAATCTGGATTAACACATAACATACTTTTAATCCGGATAGTACGTACTCGTAGGATAATTAATCGAGGTCCACGCGGGCTAAGCCGCTGGAAAAGCTAATAACAGAATATTTATGTTTTTAAAATCTGGCTTCTGTCAAAAGCTTTTTACCAAGCTTGATGATCACTGCCTGTTGACTCCTGCAAACCACTAGATTTTAAGGAAAACTGTGACGTAGGTAATGCTAAGTCGTAGTATTCCTTAAAGTGTTTCTTCAAC
This sequence comes from Polymixis lichenea, assembly GCA_949091785.1. NCBI lineage: Eukaryota > Metazoa > Arthropoda > Insecta > Lepidoptera > Noctuidae > Polymixis > Polymixis lichenea. The sequence continues at coordinate 9,964,484 of OX420943.1, read as the reverse complement.
GTGAATATGTATTATTAACATGTAGGTTCCATTTTACATTTTTCGCACACGACAGTGATGTCAAAAAGTGAGATTTTATAACTAAATCGGGGGTTTTCGGAAGTGGGACGCGCGGATACGATCGCGCCCGGATATTGCAAGTCACGTGACGCGGATATTGCCTGAGAAGGCATATTTTATCATTATTCTTGAAGCTAATACAATGTCATTCTCTTTTTAAGATGGATTTGAAAATTCGTTCACTTTAGAATTGGAGTTCATAATTTTTCAGAAAGGGTCACGAAATAAAAAAAAAACTCGGAATAATTTCCAAAATAATTATATTCAGGGTGCACATGATTCTGAACCACGCTATGTTGCAGTTTTTCGTCGCTTATAAAAAAAACTGCTGTTTCATAGAAAAGTGCAATAACAATACGTGGTCAAAATGTATGGAACGGCTTATATTATTTTTTCGTAAACGTCCCTGCCACGTTGTATTAAACGTTCACACAAGAATATTCACAACATTCGTCAATAATATCTAATACTAGTGAACAATACCATTATAACACGTTTTCATAATACATGTAGAATTTAAGTACTACCACTTAGACTAGAACTACCTAAAACAATTAAGTGCAAACTGAAAGAGAAAGAAAGTCAACATTAGCGGCCCACAAAGTTTCAGTTACGTTCAGTTGATCCCTGCACTGGCTGACTTTCGGTAAGCGACCGCACTGCTCTGACAACGTGTGGACGATTCGCCGCAAGTAAACAGCTACTAGAAGAGGTGTGAGAATATTTATACTCCTTTTTAGTTACGTTCAGTCGATCTCTGCACCAGCTGACTTGCGGCAAGCGACCGCACTGTTTGACAACGTGTGAACAGTACGCCACAAGTAAACAGGTACTAGAAGAGATATGAGAATATTTATACTCCTTTTTAGTTACGTTCAGTTGATCCCTGCATTGGATGACTTGCGGCAAGCGGCGCACTGCTATGACAACGTGTGGACGATACGCCGCAAGTTAAAAAGAAGGGACATGAGAATTTTATACTCCTTTCAGTTACGTTTAGTTGATCTCTGCACAGGCTGACTTGCGGCAAGCAACCGCATTCTTTTGATAACGTGGAACGATACATCAGAAGCTATAATTTACTGAAAGTGATGATAGAATATTTGGGTAGGAACAATACCTATTGCAAATGGACTCATGAATATTGCAATGAAAGCTTACTTCTCCGTTAAAAGGTTGCTGATAATGTATTCAATCAGAACCGATTTTGTCGTTTATATTATTTAACTCGTGTGGTGCCGGACGTAAAGTGCCGTGTGGTGCCGGACGTAAAAGAATAGTACCATCCCATTTCTTCCCATGGGTGTCGTAGAAGGCGACTAAGGGACTTACCAGAGAATGGGCAGCAGCGTTGTCTATGCATATGACCACCATACTGCGATCGCCAACCCGCCTGCCAAGCGTGGCGATTATAGCAAATCCCCCCTTTTGGGGGAGGCGTATGTCCAGCAGTGGACGTCTTTCGGCTAATATGGTGTATTTAAGCTTGATTGTGGGATTGTTCGTAGGTTTTCATTTCTTGGTTTTTGTATGTCGGAACCACGTTCAAAGGATCAAATGCGTTGGTACAAGATAAACAGTACTGTAGAGCTTCCATTCCACGCCATTTTCGATCTGTGTTCTTTAGTTTAATTTGGCTCTTCGCACATGTAAGCATGTTTAGAATGTTTTGGTTTCTGGCTCCGTTTGACACAGCTACGTCTGATTAATGTACATACATAGTTAACTAGCATTCTTAATTACTGAGGTACCTAGGTTGCCATTAAATAGGTAGGTATATTTTACAATTCCTTCGTAATACTTTGTTTTCCGGTAGACATAGCGTTGGAAGGCCTCTTCTTCCTCATACAAGTAGAATGATGACCTTGTGAAGGTCGCAGGAATCGGCTGGATGCGGGAAGCGCGGAGCCGGTTGAACTGGCTGAGCTTGGGGGTGGCCTATGTCCAGCAGTGGACGTCTTTTGGGTGAAATTATGATGATGATACGTTAACGGTAAATACTATACGTTTGCCGTATACGTTAACGGTAAATTCTTTTTTCAAGTTTTATATGCGTTTGATCATCTGATGGGATACGGTCTACAATGGCTTGCCTAGAAGTAACCCAGGCCATTCACTTCATAAGCAACACTTGAAAATCCCCAGGTTAAAGCCATCCGCAGTGTAAGTTGTAGTTAGCTAGCTATTTTATTTAAAAAAAATCTCTATTGTTTTGAGTCGACAATGGACGCAAAACATACAAAAACGTACAAAATTCCAGGCTTTTTATTCTACTATTAATGGCTGTTCACTTTGTGTTGTGCACAACGAGATAGTTTTATAACTAAAAAACATACATAGTATATAGGTATTTATTTTTAACTTTGATGCCTACCGTATTGAAAGTTTTAATAAATTACTTTATTTTTACGTTCGTGAAAATGTAATTCAGTTTTAGATATTGAGATGGATTACGACATGTTATTCTCGTAACCTTTTAACTGCAAAAAAATTAACCAGCCTCTGCTTTTTATTCATTTTTTTTGTCTATCAAGTATGAAATAGTATATTTCATTACAAGTGCGGAAAGGCTGTCATTGCAAAGAGTTCCGACAAATGTCTACCCGAGCCGAGGCGCAGCCGAAGGCGAGGGTTGACAGTCGGAACAAGTTGCAATGACGGTTCCGCAGGTGTACTGAACGACTATTTTTAATACAGTTGCGAAAAAATGAAGCAATTTAATAAAATAATAAAAACACAATAAACTCAACTAACTAATCATTTATTTCTTATAAAAGTTATAGTACACATGTACATTGAAATTGGTACAGTTTTTTAAAGTAACTGGGGAAGTTTTAGGTTGCATATTTACTGTTTGAGACAAACTATTATTAATTTCGTATGATTGTTCATGTATATTTGTCATACAATGGCGTTTGCTAGTTGATGGAATTGGATCTGATGAATTATCATTATCAACGAAGGTAGATGGACGAACGTTCTCTTCAACATGTGAAGAAGACGGACTGGACCTTAAATTAATGGATTGTGTGATTTTTTTCCCAGTTTCTAGTTTGTTGTTTAATGAATCACCAATATAGCTTTCTGCAACTTTGTCTGATTTCCAACCTCCTAGTCGCTTTAAGGACGTCAAATTGGCTCCTGAATCTGCCAATAATGTAGCAGAGGTCCTCCTGAAGCTGTGCCCAGTATAATACTCAGCATCCGGCAGACCAAGAAACGTTGCTATTTCTTTTGGCATATTACCAAATTTGTTTATCCCGATTGCTTGAGCTGTACACTTCCCTTTTTGGTAATTTTGAAAAAAACGGTCGGTTTTTCCTTTTTGGGACCGCTGATTCATATATTTTTGCACTATTCTAAGAAAATCTCCTTCAACAACAAAGCTTCTCGGTATCTTATTTTTTGTGTTCGGAATCTTGATTAGTAGCATTTTTCCATGGGCTTCAATATCTTTTAAAGTAATATTGGCTAACTCCTCTCTGCGGCAAGCTCCAACAACGCCAAAAATCAGAGCAACCTACAAAAAAAGGGATTTGATTAATATTTTTTTAAATAATGTTTTGACTGTATTTTGCGATTTCGTAAACTGAATACTAAAGAAAAATATAAGTACTTATTAATAAATTACCTTTGTGGCTAAATAACGATCATCGGGAGCTTCGTTCAAAAACCTTTCCACTTCATTGGATGTTAATATTTTCGACTTTTTACTTGTAAAACCGTCTGATTGTCGTTTTAAGAAAGCATTTAATTTTGGGTATTCACTTATATCCACGTTGTTCCTTATTTTCAGCATACTTTTTATCATCGAAAATCTCGACCATAACGTAGACGGTTTTAATTTTGCTGAGAGTTCGGAGAAGTATGCCAACATAACATTTTCTGAAAAACTATTTGCTTTTTTCTCTTCTCTCCACGCAATAAATTCGTCGTATGTAGATATGTAACGACTTTTTGACTTTTCCGGTAAAATGTTCTCCGAAGCATTTTGTGCAATTATACTGAGTTCCGGTGGTGTTAATTCAAAAAAAATAGGGTCGAAATTACTCATTTTGTGCAACAAACAACTAAACTCGCAAAGAAAATTTCTGGAAAATGGCGCCAACCGTATAATATAAGCAGAGTTTTTTTTTTCACCCATTTTGGTAGGCAAAGGGAACTATCCATACAGCTTAGTCTTCAGTAGATTTTTTTTATTGATATGAAATGAAAATGAAATTTAATGAGATGAAATGAAATGAAACCTAACCTAACTCATTCAATTAAATCATTAAATCTGATATTGAAATAAATTAGTAGCTTCCTTTTAGAAATATACGTATTTGTATGAATCACAAAAACTCTTTAGTAAAAACTTCATGGTTGGTTTTTCTTTTTAATAGACATTATTTTGACAGTTGGGAAAGAGAACGCACGAGTTCGGGAAAGGTAAAAAAAAAGCACTCGTATGTAATAGCCCACATCCCGAACGCTATACGTCCCTGCAATACACCACTTTTTGAGCAACTGTATTAAAAATACCTTTTCCCAGGTCTGGCAAATTGTTATTGGGTTTAGCTATTCGAATTACTCAGTAGCAACCTGGAGTCTTGTTTTGTGCCCGGTTGATGGCAATAGTCTTGCCCCCTATTACATGGGACTTAAACATGCGAAATGTGGATGTAAGTATCTACTAGATACGTACATAGATTAGAAAACTAGACCGTGAAAGATCATTAAAAGTGAAACCATTTATTTTCAAATAGGCACATAACAGACACTTTTGAATGTCAATATTCATTGGCCTTCATTCGCTATCTGTGTATATATAACGTGCGGTAAGCCCCTTCTTTCCAATTACGAATTCCATACAGCGTTTACCAAACCATTAGATAATTATTGCCCTAATTATAACAGGAGCACCACAACATCAAACATCACTAGTCAATGAGCTAACCACAGATAATAAATTCAAATCGTGGGCACGATCAAACTCGCTCCAGATGAAAGAGACCAGTGTAAATAAATCAGTCATTTTTAATTAAAGTGTTAAGGTAGGTATAATTTATGCGTAGAATGGAAAGGGTAATTAGTGGCCGCTGTCCTCTGGAGTGATTTACGAAGAAAAACGTCAAGAGAAAAGTGTAAACAAAGAGGATTGTTCTAATTACCCACCTCAGCGTAGTTTTTATACTAAAACAAAGTGAAGTAAGGAGCATTAGAGTTGATTAAGAATACTGAAATGAAGAGAAATGACGTGTTTCGTTTGTTCAAAAGTTTGTTGGAGTTGTATGTAGCATTCGTTCTGCTTTTAAACCACTGAATAAAAGGAAGTTTGGTATATACTAGCAACTTGTGACTTCGTCTGCGGGAATTTCGTACCTTCTCTTAAAAACTTCAACGCCCCTTTCACCCCCTCGAAAGGGTAGTTTTGGAAAATTAATGAATACGGTCTTTATTACTTACCTAAATAAATATTTCTGGTAAGTTTTAACTTTGTAAGCTGAAGTAATAAAATCTTTCATACAAATTGTACCTATTTCCTGAAATTGGCCGGGAGATTGATGATTTTCATCATTTTATAATATTTACTTAAGCGGGCTATTACAAATTGAAGTATTCAGTTTAAGGTAAATTTAACGGCGCGTGGTAGCTGATCGCTCGTGTCTGTCTAGTGAAGTACGCTACTCAGACATGCTAACCATTATGATTTGGACGCCCAGGAACAAACCGGCGCGGACTTAAAGCTAAAGCCCGCGCGTCCCGAGATTTATTACTGATTCATAGCGTTGCATTCAACAATTGTTTTAAAATATTATTTTACTTTAAAATTTCAAATGAATTTTATTTTGATTTGATTTGATTTGAAATAGACTGTATTTATTTTTTTCGAACAAGTTAACCTTAGTTATTAAATACTTTTTGTTTGAATTTCGATTAAACATACATAGACAAAAAATATAATTTCATACTAAAAATTATCATTAATTCTCTGTTTTACGGAATTATTTTTGATTGTATGAAACACAAAAAAATGATTCAAGCATTCCAAATAACAAGGTACAGTCCTACCACAGACATTTTTATAAATTACTAAACTATTATATGTTCCGTGTAACAAAGCATCTAAAGATGCTCGAAAGTAAAATTTTATGAAACATCCTTTGCCGAGACAAAGTTTTTACTAACTTGTGTAAACAAATTGAAAAAAATTTTTAGAGCGCTCCCTAGACAACTAATGAAATTTTCCAGGACACATATTTTTTTTTTTTGGCTTTAACTAAACCATAATCATTCATCAAATCTCGAGTCAAGCGCTCAAATTCGAGAGAAAATGTGAAAGCGCCCTTAACTACATCGAGACAGCAATACTGCGGGTTAAATGCGTAGCACACTAACAGTAACAATGGCTTGCATTTTAATAATTAAGGTGGATCTTGGCGACATTTTTTTCTTACAAACTTCGGGGGTGTATTACCCCACTGTTCGACAATGTACACCAATCAAAAATTCAACATGGTATGGTTTTGTATCATTATTAATATTGTCTGTACGGAAACGGGGTACTAAAATAAATAGCCATCAAAAAGTTAGGGGCCAATAGATATTCGTTTTTCTTGCTAATTTAACCTAACTTTGGGCGTGTTTAAGTAATATAAGAAATGTAAAATCTCCAAAACCAAGTCGAAATCGACTAAGTTAAAATATCGAAAAGTTCACTAAACTTTATGGGTCATTGATTTATGCAGTGGTTTTTTCATAAAACCCGATCTTACCAAGGACTTTTCTTAATAAATTAATACGCGCTTCTTAATAATAATTACGCGCCTGTTGTACTATAAATGATCCTGCATCTCGCTCAATAACGTTGTGCGTGTGAGACTAGCGTCAAACTGCTCATCACTGATACTATCTCTGTCGGACACGATGCCTGGTGAGACAGCGTGCTTTTTAGGCGGGCCCATTAGTGAGTTCGAGCCCGCGACTAGATTCCCCTTAAGCAACATTCATTGCGTTATTTGCGTTGTTGAGTAGGCAAATTAAAAAAAAAAATAGGCAATGGATGAGCAATATCCTTCAAAATGGTTCAGAATAAGACTGATGGTGTGCAACGCAATTAGGGTGCTGGCCTGCAACTTTACCACTTAGTAGGTGCAGTGCCTACATGGCAAATAAACATATCGCATTATTGATCACCACACACACACACACTGTACTGTTACCATTTCTTTAATTACCCAAACCAAATCAAATTTATTCGTAAATGTAGGTTTCATTACAATTGGACGTTTTAATAAGATAGTCAGTTCGCTACATTTTACTCCAGAGCATACAAGTAATAAGAATGATAGTTGTGTCGAAACCTCAGACACATTTAAAATAAAATAACTCAATTACTTACATACTAAGACACAAATCCTTACGTAGTAACACACAATTGCCAATGACAACGTAATAATAATAATCTAAATGTAAAAACAAGAACATAAGCTTTAAACGAGCAATTCTTGTATAATATATAATCTGAATCTCGGAAACGGCTCGAACAATTTTCATGAAACTTAATATGCAGGGGCTTTTGGGGGTGAAAAATCTATTTTTTACTTTTATTATAGATTTAGCCAGGTTTCATTTTTAGAAAACGTCAATCCAAAACAAAACCGAGCAAAGGTCATTTAGATATTTAAAAACAGAAACACAGAAACAGCTATTTTAACAACATCTAAACCAATGAGGATAATAAAATCTTTAACTTGTATGCCATATTGTGATAATCTAAATGTCAGTGGTGTCCTATATTAATTAAAACCCGAGTCCAGAGAGGTAATTGCGTAACGCAATCACAGTAGAAACGGATTTAATTTTGACAGCTCGACAACAATCATTGCGTTATTTAGTTTGTTGAGTAGACAAATCAACAATCATTTATTATGAAAATTCAAAACTATTCTAATTGTCATTAATAGTAATTTACGCGATTAGGGTACTGATTTACTAATGATGCGTTTCATATCGTAGATACATAATAAGAAAAAAACACTTGAGAGGTGTCAAGGGACACCCGGATGGTACGAAGTTCCTTTCCATTAATTAGTGAAGGAATTGTAATAAAATTTAAAAAATTGTACATATACATACACACTTACACATATATATATGCACTCTGTCTATGTCTCTGTGTGCAATCAATCAATCAATCAATCAATCAATCAATCAATTAATCAATCAATCAATCAATCAATCAACCAATCAACCAATCAATCAACCAATCAACCAACCAATCAATCAATCAACTAATCAATCAACCAACCAACCAACCAACCAACCAACCAACCAATCAATCAACCAACCAACCAACCAACCAATCAATCACTCAACCAATCAATCAACCAATCAACCAATCATTCAACCAATCAATCAACCAATCAACCAATCAATCAAAGAAGTTGTAATACTTACTAAGTCTCCCGCCACGTCTAGTGTGTCTGAACGGGATAAAACCCAGAAACTAAAACGGATTTTCAAACTGATTTAACCAATGGATGGAGTGATGCATTAGGAAGATTGAAAGTTTTGTTCTTCGCTGAAATATGACGATGATTGTTGAAGAAGTCAGAAAAAATCATGCCGACCGGAGCTTTACTGATGTGCGCCGCGTAAACCGATAGAGTTTTATGAAAACCCTGGTAAAAATCTCGGTACACACGGAAATACGTTTCCCGTGAGATGTTTTCCAAAATCCACGCGGGCGAAGCCGCAGGATAAAAAGAAAAAACTAGTGGTAGATCCCTAATTACTTGGTAGAAGTACCCAACAATACTAATTTATTTCTCGATCACAAGCACAAGCGCCATTATTAAAATCAAAATCAAATCAAAAGTCATTTATTCAAATTAGGCTGAGAATCAGCACTTTTTGAATGTCAAAATTACATAAGACAGTCCCCCAAAACGCCCGCCCTTCACCACTTCCTAGTGCTTTAGCTGTGAAGAAGTGGCGCAACAAACTCCCAAACCCCCTACAAATTAATTTCGTATGAGCGAGCGTGGCGAAACCGCATGTTCTTCCATTGAATACCTACAGATAATATCTCTCATAGACTATTTCTTCTTAAATAATTGACGCAGTCACTGCTAAAAAAGCACTAATTTGCAGGGTGCATTACCAGCGATGCCCAAGCAGAGGTCCGTACGCCACAGGGGGTGCCCTTAGCGAGCAGTCGCTCCAGTGTTAAGTTTTTTTTAAGTCCTGGCTGGTAATATTAATTTATTAAGATTATCTCGGGCAAGCTCGGTTAAGCACACGACAACCTTATAGGTGGAACTGCGAGATGCAATTCCCAAAAAAAAGGTGCACCGGACGATGCACTTAGAATATCGTAATATATGTATCCTAATAGTAAAGCTGAAGAGTTTGTTCGTTTGTTTGAACGCGCTAATCTCTGAAATTACAGGTCGGCAGAGCAAAAAGAAGAAAAGTCCGAAAGAACGCTTAACGAAAATATAGTAAAACGCGAGCGGGAGTTGGGATTCGACGTGGTGGGTTGGGGCCAAAATGTCATGCGGACAAAGTAGCAGGCAGAAGATAGTTGTACTATAATCTTCGTGGAGGCTCTCGTTATGGTGATATTGTCATCATCATCATCATTTCAGCCGAAAGTTGTCCACCGCAGTACATCTGCCGGGGAGGCCGAGCGTCCAGAGTCCCAATCAAGCATCTCCACATGGAGCGGTGCTGTGCTTCTTGCATCCAGCGAATTCCCCCCTATAAATTGTCATACATGAACAGTATGCAAAACCAGTTTCACAGGAATAAATAATAGATAATAAAAATCTAAAAAACACGCTTTAAAAACGCAACTAAAAAAGCATTGCAAAAAGCAAAGCTAAAAAGCGTGTTTTTTAGATTTTTTTTTATCTATTATTTATTCATGTGAAAATGGTTTCAAAAGTATTTTGAGGTATTTTTATAATCAATTAATATCTACTTGATACCCACGGTTTCTTGTAATTCTGCTTTTTTAAAGCGTGTTTTTTAGATTTTTTTATCTGTTATTTATTTTATATTTGTCAGTTCTGCTACAAAAGCGTGATTTTTCACTTTTTTTTAAATTATTGAATTGTCAACGGTCCTCGATAAGTCTACTTTAAATGAAATCTGACCGTTGGAAGTGGGTCGAAATCAAGTCCAAAGGAGTCGGTTACAAACAAACATACAGGTGAACCTAATAAAAAGCGTGTAAAAAAGATAAAACAGGCAACAAAAAATAAACACACAACTTTATATCTATTGCTAATACCTGCAGCAGACAGTTAATTTACGAGGAGTTTCGTTTTACCGGGAAATGTTACCTTTAAAGGCTATTATTGACACCTGCGGGCCATTCTGTTAGAAAGCCTATAAATCGGCCAAATAGCCGCTTATTCGTGGGAACTGACAGTTGCATCCTCTAACGGTGTTACGGGATTTTTGCGGGTGTGTGCCAGGGTAGGTAATGAAAATCCTACTTATATTATAAATGTATTTTTTTTTTATGTTTGGATGTTTGTCAATCAATCACGCAAAAACGGCTGAACGGAATCTTGGTTGTTTAAGAGTATTGAGTTCCCAAAACTTACACCTAAGTAATGGCGGAAAAAAAACGTACAAGGTCGTCTGTTAATTCTGAAGTCCATGCAGAAAAAGGCGCGGGCAAAACCTTATTTCATAAATGAGGAATTGACTGACTGATATATTTTTACGCCTTCATGGCTGAACAGATTTAGATGAAAGGGATAGACCACAAAACAGAGTCTGTGGGATTGACTAAAATCTGGGTTAGGAAATAGGATACTTTTTTATTTTGGTAGTACGTTTCCGTGAGATAATTTCCGACATCTACGCATGTGAAGCCACGGGCAAAAGCTTGTTGACAATATTTTTGTGGAGGTCTAGAGGAGAGATGGTGACACCCGTTAAGTAAACACATTAAGCCAAGTTTGGTAAAAATATCATCTCTATTCGATTAAAAGGAAACAACATCTGTGTGATGGTCGGAAAATGCATTTCAATATCAAATCTTGCGTATTAAGTGCAGTTATACATATTGCATTATTATATTTTCAAGAACGAGCAGCATCTTCTTTACGCTAAAATACCTAACATAGTGGAAATTAATGCAACAATTCATCCTCACGGTCATTCAGTTTTAAAAGACTATCAGGATATTTTATTTCGTCATAATTTAGCCAATGCAGCATGGAGAAATACTTTAAAAAAATGCAGGCTGGCAGGGACATCGAAGCACAGTCTGTTAAGTACATTATCGCAGGGTATTAAAATCATGTACTGAAGAAATTTTAAGAAATATTTCGTCAGTTATTAAAAAGAAATAAGCTCTACCAAACATTTTGACCGCAAAGGTATTGCATTTTTCCATGAAACAGCTGTTTTTTTTAAATGATAACTGGGACTGGAACTGATAAAATTTTTGCGCCAAGGGGTCTAGAATCATATGCCCGTATCATAATTATAAATCGACATCAACTCGCAACCTGAAATCATGAAGGTTTCATGCTACGAGTAGATCTCCTTGCAACCCTGTATTCCAAGTTTTATTTAGCTACACATAAAACTAGTAGTGGCAAATAATAATCTAGGCCTTGCGGATGGCGAGTAATGGGTAGCTCGCTGTCCGGTAAGGCCCAAGTCCGGGTCGACGGCGCGTTGTGTTCCACGCGCGCCTCAAAGAGATGTCAGCACCAACTGGTGGGGTTCGCAAGGGCCGATGCCTGCCAGGGGTGCGGGTTGTTCCAAAGAGATACCGCGGCCCCTGGCGCGCAGGCAACTGAAAGAACACAGGTGGGATTTTTTGTCAGTAAAAGTCTGACACTCGCTCCAACCAGAGCGGGAGAAGTTATTTGACGATTTCCCACCCAAAAAAAACCCTATATTTAACCTTTACCTTGTTAGGTACGTCAAAAGTTTTAAGTATATTGATGCCACGAAGATACCTACAAGATAATAATAAAGAGTGGTGGTATGTCATAAAATATGAGAATTTTTCAATAACATGCTCGTCTGCTTTGCAGTTCGAACGTTTAATATCAGCGGTGCAGGTGACGGTGCGTGGCCTAAGTTGTAGGATGAAGCGAGATTGCTCCTTTTTAGGTAAAATATTAGGTAATAAAAGAACCACGACCCAAGTCTTCCCAGAAATGTAACACCTAATATTGCATGTACTGAAAGGTCGTAGCTATATAATAATAGCCGCACAGGTCGATCGTAGGATAAGCTACGCTTGCCGCGGTCGGTTCGTGGATGGGTGACCATTTACATATCAATACCCCTCCGTGCTTTAGAAAGCATGTCAGGCCATTCTCAGATCTTTGCTAGTAGTTATGGGTAGTTAGAAGGTTAAAAATCACACAGCCAGACTTACCAAGCGGTATTACCCACTTACTGGGTTGTGGAGGTGAGATAGGCAGTCGCTTTACGTACAATACTGGTACAGCTGCATCAGGGGGCCCACTCTCTAAGCACGAAATCCGTATCACTTACGGACCTGTGATTAGTTTGGGGCCCAAACTAAGAATGAATTACTACACGATTTGACAGTTGTCCCTACTCCCTATATGGTTTTACCCGTCCAAAAAAGTTAATTAATCTGCTGTAGGAGTCTATTCGAAGTTTTGAACTATTTTCGGACGGGCACGTATTTTCGTTGACGGAGTTAGAGAGTAGCCCCCCTGGTTAGACTGGAAGCCGATCCTAACATAGTTTGGAAGGCTAGGCAGATGATGACCATTATTAAGATAATTAGATGAAATATTTAGCTACTGAGTAGTTAGGAAAGTTGTAGATTATTGGCTTTTTCTGTTAGGTTTGTTGAAATAATAAGTAGAAATCTCAGCTAAAGTGTTTAGCCAGCTATTAAACACCGTAACATTTTAGTCGTCTTACAAAGATGGTCCACTCAATGTATCCGTCATAACATACCTCTAGGCGCAATTAAAACATTGTTACCATTAATTAAGATAATAGATACAAAGAAAAATAATGAATGCTTTAGAATTATGAAACACCCTCCCTGTTAATAATGTTTACGTATCAAACGGTAGAAGATATCTACCTACCTACCATTACATTCCATCATTAATTCCATCTCCATAACAGGGTGTTTCAAACTACGTCAGGCGTCGTATTGATATTTTCATGTTTTTGATTATGCAAATGTTCAAAAAATATTTTTTTTTATGCAGTCATTGGGTACATGAAGTGGGCTGCCGTTGTAAGACGACTAAAATGTCACGGTGTATAGTAAAATTTATTATAATTCGCTATAAAGTCAAATGGTAATGATGATGATAAGGACCCAGAAAAGTAAAGTAAGGTTAGAATAACAATTAAGTAAGTTTTGGAGTAGGTATAGACTTTTAACACAAAAGTATTGTAAAATGTGACTCTGTTCTCTGTTCTTTGATGCCCAGTGGCAGTGGCGGCCCAGTGGTAACGGCCGCGACTAATGTAAATCGTAGCTTCAAACCTGGCACTTTAATTAATGTATATTATTTCATCACCGATGCTCTCAAAACGGTGAAGGAAAACATCGCGAGGAAACCGGCATGTTCTAGAACCAAAAATTCGAAGACATGTGACCTCTACCAACCCGCACTGGGCCCCTGTGTTGGATTACGGCCCACTTCCTGAGAGGAAGCCTGTGTCTTAGCAGTGGGAACATTACAGACTCATAATGCTACTATCCTCTCCTACGGAGTTTAAAGTATTCTCCTCCCGTCTGCCGATTTCTTCTGTAAAAATCTCACCGTGAAAACTAAGTTGAAGTAAGCTGTCTTGTCATTCCATGATGCTACAGATTGACACAATTGACAGCTCGCTTCAAGCTCAATTCACGTTTTAATTATGAGATTTCTTTGGCCGTTCTCTCATAACTTATAACATTTTATTACCGATTCCCTTCTTCTAAAGTATTAATTTTCAATAACAGGTGCGCTGTGTAGCGTTTGGAATCGAATTCGTGAAATATTCAGAATGATTTAGATCGTTCCAACGATTACTTCATGAATCAATTCGCTTAACGATTATAACAGTTAATTAATATAAAGTAGATATAATCGTTGTAATGACTAGAAATCTTTCCTGAACGTAAGTTATTTGTTTCTGGAACAAGTTTGACGAAACGTGTATGAGTGAGTCGGCGACTGATGGTAGTAGACAGGTATGAGGTTCAATGAAGTCAGGTAGCTGAACTAGTCAAATTCTATCCACCCACAGTCCACACGTATTGTTTTGAAATACAGGGTTGTGGAATGGAAAATACTAATGGAAAGTTTTGGAGTAATTTATAATGACGAAAACCGTTTCATTGGTACGGTACGGAGCTTGAATACCTCACTACATTTAGGATTCTAATAGAAATTAATTCGCTCAATTCGCTCAGGAGTTAAATCAACTAGAATTCTTCGTTTCGTGCGGGATTCAATGACACTAGACACTGCTTCATCCCTTTAATGAATTACTCAATAAGATGTTAGAGATTAATGTATTATCAATAGTCATTCGTAATCATTACTGCAACCCGAGACAAGTACCTATTTATCGATTTATTGGTAGGTATTTATAAGTTCTGGTATAGTTTATTGTATTTATATCTGGGGCTTTTTTTGCTGATTCTTAGAAAAAATTTAAAAGGTTGTTGGTTTTAACAAATAAAGCCAATAACGAAAACAGAAGAATAATTTCCTTACTGTACAAATATGTAGTCAAATTTTGTTCCAACATCTTAATGAGGTAAACAAAAACCTTCATTTTATCCTGTTAAAATTACAAAAAGTAATTATGTACAAAGTGAGGTTTAAATACAGCAGGATTAGTGCACAGTCACGCCTAAGGGCGGTAGACATCTTGCCTATCTTTTAACATTATGTTATGGAAGAAAATGTACACGAAAAATGAAACACGACATAATTTTATATAAACTTTAATGAAAGATAAAAATTACAATGTTTTATAGCAAATATACTGTGAACTTGGCTTTCAGCTTTTGTTAGTGGGATTTTGAATGGTCCTATGTATATATAGGTACTTAAAATTGAACATATACGAGCGCTAAAAATCGCGACACATAATTATATCGACTGATTTTTATGTACTACTTGTTAATGATGAATTAAATGATTTTCTTGTAAACTTCAAATTTACAATAGTTTTGCTATAATCTGTAAATGTAGACTGACTTATTCTTTGGTATGAAGTTATAACGATTTTTATCTATATTTTAAAGGACTTTAATATATTAT
This sequence comes from Polymixis lichenea, assembly GCA_949091785.1. Classification (NCBI taxonomy): domain Eukaryota; kingdom Metazoa; phylum Arthropoda; class Insecta; order Lepidoptera; family Noctuidae; genus Polymixis; species Polymixis lichenea. The sequence continues at coordinate 9,949,143 of OX420943.1, read as the reverse complement.
GCTATCTTATAAAATACAATCTTTAAAATTTTTCATGATTTATAAGTAAGGTTAACATTTACTTGCTGCACAGGTGTAGCATATAGTTTGGTTTAAAAAAAAACATAACTTAGGGACCTTATATATGTAGTAGTCTATGTATATATTTTTCAAGGCACTTTCAATATGTTTTCATGATGTTCTTAATAAAACAAAGAAAACTTATTAGATATTATAAAAAATATATTTACAAAGTATAAAATCAGGTTTGATTTCAACTTAAAGGTAACTGCGTAAAAAACTAAATCCATTAATTGATGTACCTGTAGGTATAATAGTCTTCACGTCAGTGATAACACTTTGTCCTTGACCTTGGACTGTAAAAATGTAGGATAGAGCTTGTACTGAAGACGTGGCCAGTTCGTACGGTTTACTGGTTTTATTAACACTAACGTGTAGCCTACAGTACTAGATAGGTACACACGGCTACACATCAAGCTAGACATTTCCAGTATAAGCTGATCTCGCATTGCAAAAGATTTCCGTAGAGTGCCAGATAATCGTAAACTGGAAATGTGTAGCTTGCTGTGTGGCCGTGTTTACTATGAATCATTCGATTTAGACTAAACAAATGTAGTACTTAACGCTTTTTCTTTGAACCCAGATCAGTACATTTCAGCGTCAAGAACTCAAGCAATGTATACGGAAAATATGAATAAAATCTACCAAAAGTCTGATAACGGCTGTTTAAAACATCGACAGAAATATTTGATTCGTTCGGCGAATTATGATCAATCAAGGAGACACTAAATACTAACAAATATTATGATAAAATTACTGTAGATAAAGTAACAAAAAATAACACATACAATTAAGAGTCGACCACTCAATAAAATATATCATTACAAACAACTTTACACACTACTGTCTTACAGATTCACATTATCACTTTCACTTAAGCGAGATTTACATGATGAAAATAGTGTCGTACACACGGCTACACATCAAGCTATACGTTTCCAGTTTACGCTGATCTCGTACTGTGGCCCTGGTGTGAGTTTTATTGAACCATCTAGATCAAATGCATCGATCGTGTTCGGCGCTCCGATTGGTCCGTCATGAAGCTAGGGCCAATCGGAGCGCCAAACGTGCTCGAAGCGTTTGATCGAGATGGTTAAATGAAACTTACGCTAGAGCCACTGCAATGCGAGATCAGCGTATACTGGAAAATTATAGCTTGATTTTGTAACCGTGTGTACAACAGTAGCTTGGCTGTTCTGTTATGGGCGTAAATTTAACTCCTCCGGACCGGATTTCAGAGGACACTAGCCACGTGGAAGGTATTATAGTGCACAACTGTGTGGACACAGGTGCACTCACTCTTCCCGCAGTCTCATAGTCCGATAAGACGGCCATCCGTCACTACCGGGGTGAGATCAGGCCACCAACTTCCAAATTCCTTACTGTTACTATGAAATTCATGGAAAGCCCCAATAGAACTTTACTTGACCTGGGAATCGAAGCCAGGATCCCACGCTCAGCGGTCGTTGTTATGTCTCATAGTGTGCTCAAATTAGTTGGCTCAAATCATTGTTAATATGTCTCTATATGACAGCGTGTTAGTTGAAATTATCAGCTATTCAAATCCTGGGTCTTAATTAGATAAAGCCCGAAACAGAACAGACGAGCTAGTGTTTCACGACACAAGTTTCATAATGTAAACCCCGCTTTACAAAAACGTAAACCGTGCGATTGTCTGTCACAATTTGGTGCCATTATCACTATCTCATTAACATAACTACATAAGCATGGTTAAATCAAGCGTTTTTTGGAAGTTTTAAAGCGATGAACAACAAAAACGATATGATCCCAAAGACTTTTTATCTATTAAATAAGAGACACAATAGAAAAGCTGTCCGTGCAAAGCGTACGCTTCCATCATCGCCATCGGTATAAAAAAGATCCAACAATGACAACAAATTTCCCGACAAAAATCGCACAGTTCACGACATCTTAAACGTTTTAAAATTCTTTACTCTAAACAGAGGAATGTTTCCCGGTAATAATGCCCGTGGTCTTATTGTATTCGTACTCTTTGTGCCCATTGTTAGGCCTCTTCAAAGTATCGTCTGTGCCAGATTCCCCGTTGTCTTTCAACAGACCTTTCTTGTCACTGAAAATCAATAGGACTTTTATAGAACGTGATTTAAGACTTCAACAAAAAAGACGTCGGATCGAGGTTAAGGTGTCGCGCCAATTCAAGATAAATTATTCCCGATTTTTCATTAATCTTTTTTCCCGAATTTGATTTTGCTTGATTGAATTCGGGATGGCTTAGTAAATTTTGATTTGATTTGTCGTTTATTACTTTCCTTTTAATAATTGGTAGGAAGATTCTGAAGTTGGAACTTCGGGAGCGTAATTTTTGTGATTTAATCGTGTTTAATAGCAGCTCAGCTCGTGATGTAATTTGAGAGTTTTTAATAAAAAATAGATTAAGAGGAAAATGAATTTATGTACTACGATGATTATGTTATTAAGCTTAATTTAATGATGATCCTTCATATTTACTTGTGAGGTATTTGTTGAGATACTAAATACCATTATATTAGAACAGCTGTTACTTAACTCAGAGTTTTTAAATCTTACCGTGCGTTTAAAGGATTCGGTTTCCTCTTATTACTCTTCTTGCAACAGCAGCTGGCTATGATGCCCTGCTTCTTCCAGAAGTACAGTAGTAAGTCGAGCAGTACTAGACACACAACTACTACGACTATTGATATTCCTATGAGAGCTCCTGCAGACAAAAGTGATGTGAATGCGCTCGGCTCACCTGTAAATTATAGAATTATTTGAGCTAGAATGTTTAACACCATGCCTGATTATGATAAAAAATCATCAATTGTCATCGTCCGGTCTCAATTTTTTTGGGTTCTGCATATTTCTTCTTCCACAGATCTCTTATCAGCCATAATTACAATATTTACCAGCTGCAGTCTTAGCATGACGCTTTCTTTTACTATTCTACCGTAGAATAGAAATCGCTTGTCTACATTTCTCGGCACAAAACTGTCAACTATCTACACGGAAACGTCATTTTTGTTCTATTCTTCCGTCGACAAAACGCTGCTCTATGGTTCTCGTGCTGAGCCAAAGTGTATGAAAGCCAAAGCACGTTACAAATGAGCCCAAATACATATATTTGGGTTCATTTGTAACTTTTAGTTTTTTTATGAATTTCCATTTACATGTATCTCTAACAATCTCATGTAGACTGTAATGCCACAGCTGGGCAAAAGCCTTTGTCTCCCTTTTCCACACACGGTAGGAGTCAATTTCGTCCCTCAATCATCGTCTTGTGTGCCGCGATATCGCCTAGCATTAAATGAAAACTTAAAAAGCTTTAATCTTTTCTTGTTAGGAATACTGAAGTTTTTTTTTTTTTAAGGAAAAAATATATTGAAGCATCCAACGTCTCGCACTAATAAGATTTCTACAGGATTAGGTACATGCCGTCGTACTTAATTATGGGAAGAATTATGCATTTTTAAGGAGGATTATGGCAGGACGATTTATGCATTTTTAAGGAGATTCTTGAAAACAATATAGTCTTGCAACAACGCATTTTTAGTAGTTTTTCGTGATTATTCAATTATATCCAAACAAAAGTACAATTTTTTTTTCAGCCAAGCACTAGATCGTTGGTATTTATAAATATTTATAACATTTGCTCTTAAACATTTAAAACATTTAATCGTACTTAGTAATGCAAATAGAAAATAATTGACGGTATAGGTACCGTCAATTATTTTCTATCGATCGTCGATTATTATAAGTAAATACCAAAAAAACTGTAAAAAAAAATAGCAAACAAACTTGAAAACACCAACGATCTAGTGCATGGCCGAAAAAAATGTTTACTTTTGTTTGTATTTAATGAAATAATCACGAAAAACCGCCATAAATGCTCCGTTGCCAGCCTGCGTGGGGAGAACGCGCTAAGACTTTTACTTTGACTTTTGTCTGATAAACACAAAAGATGGTCATTAGAAGGAGATACCTAAGAAATAATTTTTAAAACATTGCCCCACACTAGGAATTTCTCCTGTATTGTGGGTGCGTTTACAAACATTTATACTCACATACACAAACAGCCAGACCCGGAACAACTACATATAGGTCATACAAATATTTGTTCTGTCGGGAATCGAACCCGCGACACGCAGCGCAGCAGTCAATCGCTTAACCACTGCGCCAACCGTGTTGTCTATTAAGCGTGCGTGAATTAAGTCCCGACTGCGTATACGTACCGGAGAGTAAAAGTAATATAAAATATATGAATAACAATCAAATTGTAGGCCACAGCTCTTCATAAAACAAAATGTGGAAATAAACCTGAACATTTCATTACATTTGGAAATCCATAGTAAAATATCTCACCTATAGTAAGTGACATATTAGCGGGCGCAGAATTCCCCTCGGAGTTGTGCGCGATCAGTTCAAAGTAATAAGTAGTGTTGTGCTGCAGATCCCGCACTTCCAGCTCAGTTGTCGCTATCAGTCGGTGCTCTTTGCATAATGACTCATCTAGTTCCTCTTCCATCTGTGGGAAATAATTTGGAATAAGTTCTATTACGATGTGTTAAATTAACTGGTTTCTGAGCTCTGATTGCGATATAAATGTGTACGAGTATGTCGCAGATGGATTGCTTAGTTAGCTGTTTTATATAACCGCTAGCTGTTTTACAAAACAGCTCCGTTATATAAAACAGCTGAACGACGTTTAGCGGGTTTTCATAAAGACTGAACTTTAACTCGCTGAATTGCATACACGTTTTGCATTTACCAATGCAGCGGTTCAACGATTACAGGTTATTATAAAAAAGCGTGAAATTAAACGGCAGATTGTAGATTTTAGTTCTAAATCCTGTCACTCGTGAGTCTATCTCTTCTCTTCGTCGTAACGATGATTCCTTTTGTGGGTTTTAAATAAGCTTCGAACAGAATTCAGCTACTTCGACGGAATTATCGTCGGTCTGTGTCATAACAAAAATAATGACCCCAAAACAGATATAAATAAAACGAGTAATATGAGCGAAAATGGCCCAACTCAAGTGAAGACAGCAATTTTAATAAAAGTTATTAGAATTTTATGAAATTCAGCCCTAATTAAAAATACTAAATAGCCAAGTAACTGTGACCAACTTGGAAGTAGCGCTCGCCAGACGGGGTACCACTGTTTTTTTTGTGTGGGAAATCATCAAATAACTTCTTCCGCTCTGGGTGGAGCGGGAGGGCGTGTCAGACTTTTACTGACTAAAACCCACCCGTGTTCCTTCAGTTGCCTGTGGGCCAGGCACCACAGTATCTCGTACCTGCACCCCTGGCAGGCATCGGCCCTTGCGGACCCCACCAGTTGCTGCTGACACTTGCTTTACTGGTTCAGGTGGCGTGATGTTTTGGTCAGAGCTTGCTTAGTTAATGGAACAAATTAAGCATTGAAAGCAACAGAAAAGGCTTTTTGTGACGTCAGAACTTTCACTTTATATTGTCTATTTTAGCCACTAAATCATCCAATTTATTTGTCTGTCCACAAACTTCCAAACAAGTCTCGGTTTTAAACGCAATAATGATAAATGTACCTACGTTAAACAGGAACAAAAGCTGAAGCATCATTAGGCAAGACAGGCTTGGATAAAGTCACTTGAAATATTTATTATTAACTTGTAATTTTATAATGGTAACAGTTAATTTACCAAAACCGACTGATAAAGCGGAAGCTGTGAACGATGGCAGAGATATTTGTAGGAAACAAAGATTGACTAGCAATAGAGCCTTACTTATAATATTGATTCTTTTATTCAAAGTTTACGTTTCTGAAATATTGTCTTGTGGTTGCATAAGATAATTATACAATAATATTTCTTTACAACAAAAGTCATAAACAATTTTAGATTGAATACCAAATTCTTTTATTTTTTTTATTACTCCCAGAAATGCACGAATATTACAATGAACAAGAAACAAATAAACAAAATGGCTTAAGCTAAGTGATTCACAGTAAAAAAAGACCCTGACCTCTAAACTAGGTAAAAACCTGTATCTTAGAAGTCAGTGTACCTTCAAATTATACATGGATATAATAAGCTTATAATTTACCTAGATAGGACACGATGATATACAAAGTAAAATATTAAGAAACAAACATAAAAGATACAATGCAAAGTTAGGCTGGTGTATAGGGAAATATAATAAAAAGCAGGAACATAATAAAAGAAAGAAAAATAAAACTGATTTTGATTAAATTGGAGAAGTGTGTGTTTGTTATTTAGTGAGTGAGAGTATTTGTGAGTAAGTGTAGTGTGTGAGTAGGTGTTTGTAAAAGTGTGTTTTGAGCGAGATCTATGTATATTAAATTCGACTTAGGGACGTATTTAATTTTGAGCTATAAAATCCTATATGTTGAGGTTGGAATAGTTTCCAATCAAAAGATCCTCAGTCATACGGTAGGTAAGTTTTTGGAGATATTGTTGTAACTCAGATTTACACTGGTATTTAGTTTTAGGGAAAATTTTTAATAATTTATTTAACTGGTTGTAAAGTTTCGTACTGTTGACGTTATAATGCCTTTTAGCGAAGGAAGTCTTACACGACTCTAACGGGAAAACTGTGTGTTTGACCCTACCTTTTGGCTCTGATAACGGACGAGTTGAGTGCTTACGAAGCATGGACTGGAGGATATACAGTTGCCTGACTGATAGCACTTTGGATTCTGCATATAACTGTGCTGTAGAGTATCTCAACGGCCGAGATAGTAGGACTTTCAGTACGGCTCTCTGAGCTCGTTCTAGTCGTACGAAATTATTTTCACTGGCTCCACCCCAGGCTGGAATACAGTACACTAAAATGGATTGGCACAACGCGTAATATACGACTTTAAGGGTGTCTGTATCGGCAGAATTGCGTAATTTTTTAAAGACGTATATGAGTTTGCGAGTTCTACTCGCCAGTGAGTGCAGGTGTTTATGCCAATTCAGATGTTGGTCGATGTGTACACCTAAATACTTAACAGTAGGTGTCTTGGTAATTTCAGAGCAGTCACAAGAGGTGGAAGACGAACATGTGTGCATTTTAAGAGATAAAGATGTTGGTGGACTTAAATTTGATCTGATGGCGAAAGGCATGCAGAGCGTTTTACTTACGTTTACTGTTAAAGAGTTATTACATAACCATTTCATTACACAAGCAAGTGCCATTTCGGCGTTACGATAGCATTGAGCCCAGTCTCTTCCATCAATCAACAGAGAAGTGTCATCGGCGTATGAAATAATTTTACAGTTATGGATCGGCAACTGACACAGCTCATTGATGTATATCAGGAAGAGGGTAGGGCCCAAAATGCTACCTTGTGGTACACCGTATTCGATCGGGAGCTCATCACCAACATTTTGCCCAATTTTGACCACCTGTGTACGACTCCGTAAATAATCCCTGAAGATTTCCAATACCACTCCCCGGATTCCAATGGCTTCCATTTTACTCAATAATACTGGCGCGGAAACGGTATCAAAGGCCTTAGATAAGTCGATAAAGATACCTAAGCATTTTTGCTTATTGTCAAGAGTCCTTACAGCATGGTCAGACAGTGCCATAATGGCATCTTCGGTACTCATTCCCTTGCGGAAGCCGAATTGGTTGGGAGCTATAATATGATTGGCATTAAGGAAGGAGACTAGGCTCTTGTTTAAGACTCGTTCCAAGATCTTTGACATTGAGGAGAGAACCGAGATAGGTCTGTAATTGTTAACCTCGTCTTTGCGTCCAGCTTTATGAACAGGGTGAACTATGGCCCTTTTAAAGACTACTGGGAATACGCCAGATGAAATGGCAAGATTGCATACATGTGTAATGATGGGAACCAAGACGTTGCGTGTAGCTTTAATTACGTTAATGGGGATGCCATCCCAACCAGTAGCGGAATCGGGCTTGAGGCTCATTATAATGCCTTCCACATCAATATCTGTAGTTTCAAGAAGAACCATAGAGCGACCAGACTTGGACAGTGTTGCACTAGGTGCGGAGGATATTGGTCTTACTTTGGATGCGAGATTTTTACCAATACTAGCAAAATATTCATTAACTAGATTTAGTGAGGACCGTGGACATACGGAAAGGCTTAACAATTCGACGGGGGGAGGAGTGCATGAATTAAAATCGGCCACTTTTTTAACCACATCCCATGTTGCCTTCATATTATTTTTCGCTTTGGAGAATTCTTCTTTTTCATACGCGTGTTTGAGTTTTCTTAACAAAGTGTTGCAGTAGTTGCGATAACGAGTATATGTAATACGCAAACTTTCATTATCGCTACATGTTTTTAATTTTCTGTGCATGCGGTCGCGGTGTCGGATACACCGTAGTAAGCCAGGTGTAATCCAAGGCTTAAGAGTTCTATTTTTCCTGGGGACTTTAAGTTCGTATGTATTTTCCTTTATGATGGTAGACAGACCACATATCAACTCCTCCGCGGCTATGTTTGCATCTTGCATCTGTAGGATAGGAGTCCAGTCATTTCCATTAATAGCCTCTATAACTGAATTTCTATTTATCTTACATTTGGTACGAGGCAAGTTACTATATCTATTGTTGGTTTGCAGAAATAGTAGAAGAGGTTCATGGTCGGTAATAGACGATTCAATAACAAATGCTGTGGCGGAAAGGTTAGTTTTTAAGAGGATATGATCCAAACAACTAGAAACACGCGTGGGATATAGATGTGCGGCGAGGAGTCCATGCGCAGCAGCACAGGATAGATACTCGTCGGAGTTAGTATCATTGTTACTGTCACTGATGTCGATATTAATATCACCGATCAGGACAACAGACTGTGTGGGAAGCGTGAGCACTTTGTCTAGACTATCGATGAAATTGTTTATGTTTCTATAAGAGGGAGAACGATATACAGCAACTATTGAGACGGTCTCCATAGTACAGATAAGGCAGTTGGCATCAGCGAAAACGGGTTCTTTTGTTTCATGCTTTATAAAAGATTTAATGTAAATTGCGCATTGTGCTAATATCGTACCTATAGAATCTTGAAAACAGATTAGGCAGACGTACATTGTTGTAAAATGTAAACATGTATTATCCAGAACGCCGTATATAACTGTATTTCTTTTTATACATCCTGTTAGGTTACACCGTACTTTGAAAAATTGGGAATTACCACGGAATTTCTTTATGAAGGACATTATTTAGACCAAAAGGCCAATTCTCGTTTTTATAATATAGTTACAATCTCATCTCTACGTCATTAATGTCAAAACTTGTCAAATGCGTAGGTAAATTACAAGTATTTTTGACAGATTGACTCCGTGTTCTATTCATACGTGATCGCCGTACAAATACGCGACCGTACCGTGCAAATAGCACTGTTTGTTTGGAAAACCAGAAAACGCGCGACCACGCTTTCAGGCTCACCGAACAAAAAGTGACATACTTAAATACATAATGAGCGCGACGATCGCGTTTTCGCGCGACGATCGTTTTTAAATAGTACGCGGCCTGAGACTGAAATTAGAATGCAAACGTTCTTAAAAATACGGAATTCTGGCGCAAATTATATGTGTAGGAAGTATTTAATATTCTGTTTGGCGAGAGTTCAGAGTATTTGAAGCACACGACACAAACTTCTCATTACAGTATGTACGATCTGTAACCCCTCCATCCAGTAATGACGTCACGCATACATACCGGGCAATATCGTAAAGTGTAGTAGTCTATGGGCTCGCCGTTGTTCTCCGGGGCTTTCCACTTCAGTAACTTGTTCGAAGATAGCTCGAGCGGGTCCACTTCCCATATCGGGGGTTCTGGAGCTGACCTACAAAGACCATAAATCGTAAGATAAGAAAAAGGGGGAATTAAAATCGATACAGTGTAACAAACTGTTTACATTTGCGTTTTCAATGGTATGATTTAGTTACGACTAGCTTTTACCAGCGGCAGTGGCTTCACCCGCGTGGAGGTCGAAAATTATCCTACGAGAATGTACTACCGAGACAAAAAGGATCCTATGTATTAATCCAAGTTATAAACTAACTTTTTGCCAATCTGTTCAGCTGTTTTTATGTGATTGAGTAACAAACATCCAACCAACTAAAATACGAACTTACACATTTATAATAATTTGTAGGATATTAAGATTACGACCAAAGAGGTTTAAGATGATAAAAACTGCTGCCGATAAGCCATGTCTCAGTAATGCCTACCAAATCAATTTCGCTTGTGTTGCTTCTGGTACAGATAAAGAGACTAGACTACTACAGGTACCAAAATCAACGGGATCCTTATAACTAAACCTCTATTAGCATTTTGTGCCTACCTAATACAATTCAGAAAACTGACTGGACAAAGGGTAGCTGTAATACGGTTCGTAGCAATCAAGCGACAAACGAGCGATCCTCCCAATTTCCGAATGTCCAATCAGTATTTTTTTGATAGCAATAAATTGAATCAAGTTTAATAATCACGTTGTACAATCCCGCAACGTCATCTTAATTAAATTGAAACGTATTACTTCGATAATGACTGCGACGGGTTATTTTATGGAGCGTAAAAAAACAATATGGCGCGTAACCTCAAATTGAATGCGTAGGAGACGGAAATATACAACAATATGAGTCACGTATGTGGTTGTAAGAAGGTATAGTAGACGGCCGGCCTGGTGTAGTACGGAGTTTCAAATTTTCAATAGAATACGAGGTCAGTTTACATAAACTGGTTTTGTTACCAGTGACGTGGCAGACTACTGTATGTACATAACTTTATACTCATTATTGATGGCTTTGTGTATTGGTTTACGTAATTCCTCAAACTGTAACATGTTATCACTACATAGTATAAAACAAAGTCGCTTTCTCTGTCCCTATATCCCTATGTATGTTTAAATCTTTAAAACTACGCAACAGATTTTGATGCGGGTTTTTTAATAGATAGAGTGATTCAAGAGGAAGGTTTATATGTATGATACACCGACCTCCACGCGGGCGAAGCCGCTGGCAAAAGCTAGTTAGTTACAATAGGAAAGATTTACAACAGATTGAGCAGAATAATAAAAAAAAAGAATTGATTTGTGAATGTGAATCAATGTAATTATGACCAGAACTGAAGGCCCCTGCATGTTTTTGTTTTGAAGTTTCATACTTTTGAATGAAATAACAAAAAATGTAAAAATTATGATTGATTTATAAACTAAAGACGATTATACCTAATAAGAAACCGATGTCAATATAACAGACATAAACAATACAAAACTTACTTATACATAGTTGTAAAGGAAAGCTGCTCACTCCATTCTCCAGTGCCAACCTGATTGATCGCAGCGAATCTAATGTAGTACGTAGTGTTAGGCCTCAGTTTCTCCAGCTTGAAAGGGATGCCAGTAGCCCAAGTCCTGTTGGGGTGAATGTTGGTGACCTCATAGTTGTCAGCTTCGTCATACTCGGCGACGAAGCCGATGACGTCAGGACCGTCATAGTCAGTTGGAGTCTGAATGTAGAAAGACGCTGATGTTGCTGACTCCTCGGTTGTTGTAGCCTGGAATGACAATGATAGTCTTGGTTTTCTTGCTGAAGTGACGGTTATAGATGTAGATAAAATGTATGGTGTTACAAACGACGATCTCAAAGAAGGTCAGTAATTATCTTGATTTAAATTTGGAAATTCTCTATAGTCATACAAATATGTACTAATGTCAATAGAAAAATACATACTAAAAATATTCAAATAATTTAAAAACGAACAGTTCTAAAGTAATTATAAATGTACAGGTATATATAAAAGAAAAAAATCATAATGCATCAAAAATTTGTCCGCGTCGTTGACAATAGGAAAAGTGCTCAAAAGGCTGGCAGCAAAACTACGTTGTATGACAATGCTGATTATTGGGGAAAAAATAGGCCAGCCCTCTAGTTTTATTTTTAAGTATGGGAAATCATCAAATAACTTCTCCCGCACTGGGTGGAGCAGGAGAGCGTGACAGACTTTTACTGACTAAGACCCACCCGTGTTCCCTCAGCTGCCTGTGTGCCAGGGGCCACGGTATCTCTTTAGAACAACTCGCATCCCTGGCAGTCATCGGCCCTTGCGGACCTCATCATTTCAAAATAATTTGAAATATAGATTCCTTTGAATACAACATAACATAAACAGAGTTTTCGCAAGAAAGAATATTTTCATTTCTAGTGAAACTCATTTAAATATTTAAAGGAAGATTGTATGAATTTCTGTAATGAAGTCACTGGTGGGTATTTATTTGTAGTTATAAACAGTTACTGAAGTTTGGATTATGTTATAACGTCTTGTTCATAGAAGAAAACTCATCTTTTTCCTGCCCATATGCCAATTTATTCGGGGTCGGCGCAATGTGCAATTTTTCTTCAACGATTCTCTAAACATATTATTATTCACACAGTCCAGCCATCGTTTCTTTGGTGTTCCCCTACTCTTATAGCCATCGACATTCATACACAAAACTCTCCTCAGGACATTTTCCTCATTCCTCGATATCATATGCACATACCATGACAACCGATTTTCACGTAACTTGTCAGCTACCAGTGCCACTTTCAGACTTCCTCTTTCTTTGCCTTCCTTATTTATATAACAACATATATAACTAATGATCCCAGGTTAGTATTGCCATAATCACTCACAATTATTCCTTCAATAACTGCTGAAGCGGTCAATTTAATTTCAAATAGTAGAAAATCATTCGTCAAAGCATTTAAACTTAAATTGACAATTAATATAACAACGAAAATTCCTGAAACATCATTACAAAGTTACACAACAAAAGATGAAAATACCAGTTCGTTGCTCAATTTCAAAGAAGTAAGATTAAACCACAATAACAGAATCTATTTGTAATTCAAATTAACTTTGTGTTTGTTTAGTTAGAATTTAAAAGACTTAACTCAGAAGCCACTTAATGTAAGCAGAATTTAAAATTCTTTAGTTGTATGAGTATGGAAAGGTCATGGCTTAATTGTTCGCAGATTGTTGAGCGGGTAAAATACAGTTATGTCGACAGTGAGTTAGATACGGCCGTAGTTTGTTTTTAAACGTAAAAACCAGATCAACACGTGGGCTGATGACAGAAAGGTCAAATGGAAGACTATGCAATACTAATATACAGATGTTGTTCAAGGAATAATAAAAATAAAAAAAACATACAAGATCGAGACGAAACTACGACAGTAAATTAAATTTTGTTTAGTTAGTAACGTTTTCAATCTGCTTACAAAAATTCAGCCAAATATGGATATACCTATTTGGTTTGTATATTTGTTAAGTCAATCAATTTAGTAAAAAATTGCCAATCAGTGGAGCTAGACAAAGGTTGGCAAAGTCAGTCCATCACTACTATTTACCTACTCTGCTTGAAAAAAAAAAAGAAACACATTTTCAAAAATCCTAAAGTCGAAACGTTAGGATTTTCAGATAGTTCAAAATACTCTTACATGCCCTGATTTGAATTTATAAGTGTATCCATCGTCTCCATATTGTATACAGGGTGGCAGATACATAATAATAATTATTTATTTATTTCAAAAGTGTGTTCTGTTACAATAAATATAATTTTACAATTTAGGGTCAATGGAAAGAAATTAACAAGTAACATAATTGAATCTGGCGTCCTAGCTAGGTCGTTATATGGTAACCTGCATTAAGGTACGCCAGCCCAGGTTCCCACAGGGGTACAAACATTTTAATGGAGACTGCTTAGGACTACGAGGGTGTGTTTTGTGATGTACGTGTCGTGTGTGTGTTTTGTGATGTAACTGTGTATGTACATCGACGCACAACCTTAACAGTGTATACGAATCATGAACTGAATCCATGGGTACCTCTCTTGCGTGGAAAATTTACGTCGATTATAAAATAAAAATCAGCTTCATAGAAAAGTGCGCGGTCAAAATGTATGGCAGAGCTAATTTTTTTTTTAATAACCACCGATTAGAATCATATTATGAATTCATGGTTTCCGTTTACGCGATCCCATCGGTCCCTGCCACCCTGTTTTATCTGACATGCATTAGTATATAAATGACTAAAAAAAGATGCAAAGGAGCGCAGACTAAAGTATTAGGTTGGTACAACATTTTACTTACATTTTCAACGACTGATGGAGCAAATCCTTTTATAATGTTATAAATTTTGATTGCATCGCCAAATTCATTATGAGCTCTACACTCATGTTTTCCAAACGGTGCAAATTGGCTTGAGAAGGTAAACGAATGTTCTAATGCTGTTTCGTAATCAAGAACTATATTGTCATGTTCTTGTTTCTCTATTGTTGAATAATTGCCTGATACGTAACTGAAAAGAGGGAAGTTACATGAAGTTATAATACCAGGATTATTATACAGGTTGTACGGGAAACGCTTCCGGAAACGAAGGCAGGTGATAGGCTTAGTGATTCTCGATACAGTACTAAAAAAATAAAAAACTACCAATTTTTTTTTTGCATTTTTCGTATACTTTGCTGTGAGAACAATTAAATGAACCATTATTTGAAATTAAACACATTTAAAAACGACCCCAAGTCCAGGCGGCGACTTTAGGTTTAGGCATACTTTGTAAAGCGCCGCCAAAATAAAATAAGTAGAAACATTACAAAAGCGTCAAATATCTTAAATTGATGCAGAATAACCAATTTCAGGCGAAAGGTTATTGGTATCCTTTTGCATTTAGGTTGAATTTTACCTACGATCTGCCTTCGGAAGCGTTCCCCTTACACCCTGTATGCTAAGTCTAAAGTTAGTAAGTCAGTAACAATAGCCGCTCGAGATGATCGATAAGGATAAGCTACGCTTGACGCGGTTGGTCTCAAGACCCCTCCGTGGTCCGTTGATGGGTGACCATCTTTACATATCAAGACCATGCCTCGGAAAGCACGCTAAGCCGTCGGTCCCGACTATCATTCGTGGATCTTTGACAGTCGTTACGGGTCCTTAGAAGCTCGAAAATCTGACGCTGGTAGTCAGACTTTCGAACTTCTGAGGACCCGTAAGGTCTTACCAAGAGGTAGGTAGGTTATATGCTAGATCTCAAGTCAAAACTTTGTGGATAAAGTTTCCGACTTTAGGATGAGCCAAGTCGGGGTTTACCATACTCTTACATGATGTACCTAAGCAATATTGTATAGTTAAAGACAAATCAAATTATAGAAACAAGAAAGAAGGGCTTCTGAAACCCTGAATGGTGATGTCACAAATGAAATGAAATGTAATTGGTAGGATTTCGGAATCACTTATACACGTCATATTATTTAAAAAAAATAAGCTAGATGTAGTCGACATTTCTGATCTGACTGTCCCTGACAAGAAATGGCGTAACAAAATCAAGGGTCAAAGTCTCTTTTAAAGTTTAGACATAATCTTGGTCAGATCATGTAAAGACAGTGTAGATTAGTGGTTGAATAGTCTTTTGATGAAATAACCACACAGATTTGAGTGGACTATTCCTGTCAGTGCAAGCATGAATCAGTAATGGTTTATACATGTATGTCGCAAATCAATCAAATCAAAAGTCATTTTTCAAATTAGGCTGAGAATCAGCACTTTTCGAATGTCAAAATTACATAAGACAGTCCCCCAAAACGCCCGCCCTTTACCACTTCCTAGTGCTTTAGCTGGGAAGAAGAAGTGGCGCAACAAACTCCCCAGCAGCACAGCTGTCTGTTTAGTTAGATAGACTTGATTCTATACATAGGTGGGCAAAATAATCAACATTACGAGACACAGAACTTAAATAATTTGTCATATGTCAGCTAGCCATGCCAATATACCAACAAATAAAATGAAAACTTAACTCAAGCATAAAAATAAAAAAAGTAAACAAAACATATACCAGAATAAAAATAAAGCAGTAGTGATAGACCACTTTCATTTATCTGTATTACAGTATATGGCAACATACAGATACATACAGTGACATATAGATATGAAGGACGTAGGTGCTTTTTTTCTAATTCGAAAAATATTATTCAAACATACTTCCAAGTAAAATTCGCTGGTGGGTTGCTGGCATGCGCACAGCTTATGTTGACAGTTTCTCCGTTCCATCCCCAAAGAGGTTCATACGTTCTGTCAAAATACGGCCGATGTAGTACTGACAGGTACATTAACTTCGTGCTCGTGTCCACTAGTATTGATAGAAAAAACATCATGATAACAGAGTTCTATAACATTTAATATCTACGTGACCCGATATTTGCCTTTCAGCAGATGGTGCTTAGTACTGATTGTTGCCAGAGCCGCACGTAATCACTAAAAATATTGTTTTTTTTTTTTTTTGGGAAGGGCATCTCGTAGTTGACCTTGAGAGGCCGTAACTACTTAACCGGGCTTTCCTGTGGGGACTATTAGTTTTTAGGCTAAGAGCCTCCAGCCAGGGTAAAAATATTGTGTAGTTAGTGCACAATTTATACAAATTAGGTGTGACTCTGGTTGCTTACGTGGATAAGCGATATCTAAGGATAGATTTTGTTGTTGGTATTGCAAAACTATGGATGGCGTATAATTACTGCGAAATTGGGCGATAAAACGACATTTTGTACTAGTGAAAGGGTGCACAATGCTTTATGTGATGCGATGGAGGCTTGGAGCGACGATACGTATGAAATTTTCACGAATTTTCACTTGTTTCTTCGAGTTTGCACGACAGGCGCGAGCGACGCGTTTCGATCACAGCCAACCGCCATAATTTCTTTTATTCTATTTTCCAAATGTTGCGGAGATTGCGCGAATGGCGCTACTTAGTGTAGCAGTCTTGCTCACACGCAAACAAAAAGCAATGTGCAGGAATGGGAAAGGAGATAGAAAGTTGCAAAAGCAAATTTATCTATGGATATTATGTTATTCACGTGATTATTATGTAAGTCTTGTTGATAACTTTTAAGTTGGCGTTTTTGTCGTAATGGGTTTTTATTTTTATGTTTTGGTGTCGGAGGTTCATTCTTACTTAGCAAGAGAGCCATGCTATTTTATGTTCTTCAAAATGTTCAAAAAACAAGTTTTTGTTCTCTAAATTAGTTAACTCACCATCATTGGTAGCGTTGCAAATATATATTCCTTCACTAGATCTAGTTACTTTAATTATCGAGAAATTCGGTATTTCGTCATCATAATCCGTGTCCCTAGAACAAACATTATTTTGAAGTGAATGATATATTTAATCCGTTATAAACGTGGTAACACTGTGATTAACGATTTTATAAGTCTACCCAAAGGGCAATGGAGAGGGCTATGCTTGGAGTTTCCCTACGTGATCGAATCAGAAATGAAGAGATCCGTAGGAGAACCAAGGTAACCGTCATAGCCCGAAGAATTGCCAAACTTAAGTGGCAGTGGGCAGGGCATATTGCTCGCAGAACAGATGGCCGATGGGGCTGGAAGGTTTTGGAGTGGCGACCGTGTACTGGAAGACATAGCGTTGGAAGGCCTCCCACAAGATGGACTGATAACCTGGTGAAGGCCGCAGGAATCCGCTGGATGCAAGAAGCACAGAACCGTTCGAAATGGCGGTGCTTGGGGGAGGCCTCTGTCCAGCAGTGGACGTCTTTTGGTTGAAATGATGATGATTTTATAAGAATCCGTGTCGGAAAATCATGAAAATTTTACATACCTCTCCTCTTCCAAACTTTTTCCTTCATATGTTATCGTAACGTTTGGATCTGGCAAGCCAGTTGCGTTACAAATGATTGGCATCATTGCTCCTTCCACTGCCGATCTATTGGAGAATCCTAAGATCTCAGGACGAATCAGAACCTGAAAACATGATAATGGGTCAGTTCTTTGAAACAGATTGTGCGAAAGGTTGGGCATAGGTGTATCCATAGTACACACACAATTCGCCAGTTATATTAAGTCCCATATAATGGGGGCGAGCCTATCGCCGTCAACAGGGCTTTAATCCAGACTTCTGGCTGTTACTGTTAAATTCCTGATAGAAAAACACTATAACACTTTCCCCGACCTGGGAATTGAACCCTCAGTCAGGTCAGCAGTAGACTTTTAATTTTAATCATTTTTGTTTGTAATGAATTTATATGCCTTTTTTCTGGATGGGAAATCATCAAATGACTTGTCCCGCTCTGGGTGGAGCGGGAGGGCATATTTATATGCCTAGAGTTTGCTTAAATATTTAACTTTCTTGTATCATTAACCATTTAGGAAACCAAATAAATTGTATAATAGCCTCTGATTAGCCTAAAAAAATTCAGCAATTTTATTTTATAGTTTACTATAGCAAGAGATTTTACCGTTATATTGATTTGCTTCTTAGAGATTCCAACGAAGTTGCTAGCAACGCATTCATATATCCCAGCATCTTCAGGTGTTATGTTTTTAAAACGAATAGTGTCGTTCGTTTGTTGCGTCCAACCAACGGTTTTGTTTTTACCGGGGGTCTAAAAATAAACAAGTCTTTTTTGTACAGTACGCCCAACGTTAGTGGTTATTCACACTTTGATGTTGATCTGGCCTAGCGTAGCACGCAGTTTTAATAGAAAAAAACAGGCCATATTATACTGGTTCCGTTACGTACCACTAGTGACGTACATCACTAAAGCCTCTGGGGTCTATACGGCGGTCATAAGTTGTGACGTCACCAATCGCTGTCAGTAGCGGCTGACGTTTCAAAGAGACCAAAAAGATATTCGGACATTAAAAACGGAAACAGTTCACTGAATCTAGATTTTAAACCACTTTTACAAAATCATGAAAGCCAAGGACAGTTTTAAAGTTGAACCTAAAACTGACAAGGTCAAAATATGAATAGTCCATAAAGTAATTCTCCACAAACAATTTCTAAAGAAATATCGAGACTTTACACCAACTCCTCAATCACCATCAGTCAACTTTTGCTCTTGCTATTAACCTCTCCGTAAGTTGAGTACCTACTTTTA
Source organism: Polymixis lichenea (assembly GCA_949091785.1). Taxonomy (NCBI): domain Eukaryota; kingdom Metazoa; phylum Arthropoda; class Insecta; order Lepidoptera; family Noctuidae; genus Polymixis; species Polymixis lichenea. The sequence goes on along the minus strand of OX420943.1, from coordinate 9,930,194 downwards.
AAGTACTAAACAAACTTACTTTTATGGTCCGTTCGAGTTATGGAGCTACAATGAGTCCTTAGCGACTTAAAGGTAAGTGAACTGTCAGATTTAATAAAGGTTTACTACGCTGGTGAATCTCTGGGTGAACCCTCTAAAAAGGTCACCACAAACACTGTACCCATCTACTGCCTAAAGTCAAAATTCTTACATTTTTCTTACGCCGATCTAGATTTGTGACAGTCCGCCTCGTATCTTTTTAAAAATACTCACGGTCTTGTACTACAAATACCTAATAAAATGACTGAAAAATTACGCCCTAAAAATTCAATAAATTCTTCCATATCCAGCAAAACACAGGTCATCTTTGTTCTTATATTATTGATCTTAGCGCAGGTAAGAGCCATATGGGATTACGTGAAGAGGATGGCAGTACAGAAAAAAACAAAATCAAAATTTCCTCTAGGTCTAATATACGAGTACATAGTTCGTTCAGCAGCATTTACGGCAAAAACATAAAATTGTTGATTTTCTTACCGCTTCTGGTATTTTCTTCCATTCCACTTTTGGTTCAGGCAACCCTTCCGCCATACACTGTATCATCAAAGCTTCCCCTGAAGCCAATACTGCCTCTGGACTGGCTGACAGTTGCGTGATTACTGGTCTTGTCATAACCTGTGTGATAACAGTGTTTAACGTTATAGATATAATGACGATGTAAGAATTGATCTCACTAATACCTCGTTTTTTGCTTGTAGAAATCTTTTGCAGCGTATCGAAACGAGTACCACCACTTAGTTACAAAATTCTATTGTTGACTGTCACATAATTTGGAACACAACATAAAAATTGTACCTTCCAACAGAGTAATTATTTTTATCATTTCGCTTTCAATAATTAGTTTATCAATAAATATGTTGTACCTTAACTTCTATATCTATTTCAACTTCTTCGCCAGTAGACAATACTGATGCTGAACACTTGTATATCCCTTCATCATCATTATTTACATTCTTTACAATAAGTCCTTCAGGCATGAATTGATATTTTACTGTGTCGTTGGATATCTGCAAACAATTTGAAAATATAGGTAACAAAAATAATTGTAGTAAGGAATAAAAAAGGAGATCATCATTTCAGCCGAAAGACGTCCACTGCTGGACATAGGCCTCCCCCAGGCTCCTCCACTTCAACCGGTCTTCCCGCGGATTTCCGTGGCCTTCACAAAAAGGAGTTATTGACAATTAAATCACTACAAATCGAATAAACGAATTATTTTCTTACCAAGGGAAATATATGCAGGCTAGCGATGTAATGAAAAGTAATTGATAAATTCAGATGAACATAAGTCGCCAAGAACTCCAATCGGTTTAATAGCTTTGTCAACAGGAAATGAGTAGCGCGAGGGCATCATTGAGAAGCTAACGAAACCGGGTATTACATGCTCACATATTCGACCGACTGTTGGCCAGACTGCAGCCATTTATTTGAATTACTTTCTGCAAAATGGCTTTTCAACATCATGGGTAGTCAGACAGAAAGATTTTGACTTGTCCTTATTTACATCCGGGTAATGTAAGATGTGTGCCATGTGATAAATAATAAATTCTTTATTGGCATAAAAATGCGTATAAGCCAAGTGAAGCCCTAACTCTTGCGCTAGGTATAAACACATACGTGTTACAGGAGCCAGTGAAACATATGTACCTATGTCGTTTATGATGGCTCAATGGGGTTAGGTTTACAGAGCCTCCCACACACGGGCACGGTGTACCGTACGCGGTTTTATGGGAAGATATGAGGCTGTGGGAATCGGCCGTACTTAGTAGTGGGGCCTGCTAAGCATTGTGGGCTGATACCAGTCGGGTGTGTGGTGAATGTACTTGTATCTTCCGGGACCCCGATCCATAGTAGTGAAATTAACCGTGGGTTTTTAGCCGGAAAGAGTCTGACAAAATTATACGTTCTCCCCAGATGGAGGGTATCTATGACGATTTACCCACAGAAAAGAACAAGGTCATGTAGAAAGCTCAGAGAGACTGTTGTGATAATGCTTGGGGCCTACTTCCATCCAGCATTGGATGTTTGATTGATGACTGTAATATGTGTGTATAAGAATACATTTCTTACCTCATTCTGTCCGTCTTTTCCTCTGTACCACCTGATAAGAGGTGGACTGGCTCCCTTAGCTTGGCAAGTTATTAGAGAATTGTTGCTGTGAAGCAAGTACTGGTCTACCGGCGTCCCGTAGAAGTATAATGGATCTGCGAATGTACATAATAAAGTTAGTGTAATAACAAGTAATAATCTGTCCATAGCCAGCTGGACACCGAACGAGACACAATCAAACAATAGAGGTTTTATTTGTATTACGTTTGAGGGCATTTAGTGGCCCGCAAAGTATTAAGGCTTGAAAAAACTTGTAGGACTTTGAAGTTTTCATAGAAATTGTTCTACGTGAGTCGCGTTGCGCTGTCGTGTCGCGCCTGTTTGAAGAAGCCTTTAATCAGTTTTCGCGACTGACCGCTAAGGCTTCGACAACGAGTTTTAGATTAGTTATTCTCACATACCTACCTAGATGTAGATTGGAATATGGGATTTTCCGTAGATAAACAGCGACTATTTCTACTATTAATTATAATTTATATTAAACAGGGTAGCAGAGCATCGACGCGCAAAATATAACCATGAAATCAGCACATAATTCTAGAGCCCTAGCGGTAATAGAATCATCTGCAGAATTCAGGGTTGTGGGTCGTTAAAAAAAATCTGTTGTTCCAAAGAAAAGTGCTATAACTACGCGGTCAAAATATACGGAACAGCATTTTTTGTTTTTTTTTAATAACCGACGAAATATTTCAACGCAGGGGGATTCAGAAACATATACTGAATCTATGGTAACTGGTTTCGTGTCGATGTCTCTGGCACCCTGCATAAGGGAAACGCAAATGCACTTAGTTGACTTACCAAATACATCCAAATTATGAGTTTGAGAGTGTTGTGTAGTTTCAAAGGTCGTAACGCATCGGTATGCTCCTGCTAACGTCTTGCTTGCACTCGGGATTTGGAGAGATATGCAGTCAGTCTGTTCCTCGGTGTACACATTTGAATCTGTACCTAGTCTTGTGGAAACAATGGTCTTATTTAGGACTTGACAGCAAAAACAATGAACAAAACGGTAAATTCATTAAAAAATGTCACGTCACCAAAAACAGATCGTCCGAACCGGTCGTCGATAATGTTAATGCCTTGATTATACACATCAAGTAGGTAGGTACAGTGGCAATACTTGTAAGTACTCAGTACGTGTAATTAAAGAATAAGAAAGTGAGCTTATATTTAGCGTAACTTGGAGTATCAAAAGAAGAGCACAATTAGTTGCAAACCGAATTGAAGTTTTCAGGATTTTAATTAAACTCACGATCACGATGGCCACACATATTGTAATCATTAACAAAGTAACTGTTGTAAAATATTGATAGACTGTTCTTAAGTAATAACAGCTTGTGGCTAAGTAATATCAGGCACACGGGTCGATTGATCAGATTAAGCTAAGCCTGCCGCGGTTGGCCCGTGGGTGGGCGACCGTCTTTAAATACCCGTCCGTGCCTCGAAAAGCACCCTAAGCAGTTGGTCCCGGCTGTCATTCACGGATCTTTGACAGTCGAAAACGGTCGTCAGAAGCCCAAAAGCCTGACAACTAGTCTTACCAAGGGGTATCGTATTACCCAGAAGGTGGGTTGTGGAGGTCAGATAGGCCATGTAAATACTGGTATTCAGCTGTATCCGGTTAGACTGGAAGCCGACCCCAACACAGTGGAGAAAAACTAAAACAGATGATGCTGAGTTGGTAAAATATAAGTCTAATTAAAGTATTAAACATATCACATACCCCACAATAGGTTTGTTGTAAGGATCTAACCATTGCAGATTCTTCAGCGTATAGCCCGGTTCCACACAGCAGCACTCTTCATAGAACGTGCTGCCTGTAGTTACACTCCTGTTGCTAACGGAATTCTCTTGAAAACACGCGGAACAATCTGTAACAAAAAAAAAATATGTTTCGGTAAATATAAATCATGTTAGTGAACGAAATACCGCGTCTATCGTCATAATTTCAGCCAAAAGACGTCCACTGCTGGACATAGGCCTCCCTCAAGCTCCGCAACTCCGACCGGTTCTATGCTAATCGCATCCAGCGGATTCATGCGGCCATTACAAGGTCGTCGGTTCACCTTGTGGGATGCCTTTCAACTCTGCGTCTTCCGGTACGTGGTTGCCACTCCAGAACCTTTCAGCCCCATAGGCTAGCTGTTCTGCGAGCAATGTGCTCTGTTCACTGCCACTTAAGTTACGCAATTCTTCGAGCTATGTCAGTTACCTTGATCCGCGTCCAGTAATACTGTAACTAGATAAGAGTCTCTCCCTAGAAAACTGATCTAGAAAATTGGTGACCCTTATGACCTGAGTCACATAATATAGTCCTGAACAATTATTTTGAAGTCCTGCGATCCCAAGACTGACCAACTATGAGAACTTTCCAGTTGGCCTCAAAACATGGTTAGGCATCTAGAAAATGTATTGGAAAATATTGCTCTTGAAGTACAGTTACTGGTTTGATCAAATTCTGATTACGTTTTCATATTAATTATTCGCAAAATCACACGCTTGTTAATTACTGTAATTTAATCAAATAATTAGACAATCAAATCAAATCAGAATACCTATCTAACTAATTTTATCCACACAATAAACATTATTATTAAAGAGAACTGTAGTTATACTGGACGAGGTAGATTGGCCGAGTTTTCTCATGGCGTAGCTTATTTAACTTTGCCCAAAGTCAGTCGCCGGGAAAGATCGCAATCCCGCGCTTTCGACGCGTAACGTAATATTAAACTTTTACATAAGTTCATTTATCGGATCAGACGAGTTTGTCGTAAGGCGGGATTAGATCGCAGTTAAATATTATCCACAAAAATCATACAAGTTCTGTGTAATGTGAAAAGTTTTATTATAGATGAAAGAGATCTGAAAGAAGTCAATGATACGCATGGAAATGTTAATTATCTTAGAGAAGTTCTCAAGTTAAGTTGTTCTTGTAATAAGATTAGTCGGTTTTAGTTCCAGCCTATAATTGCCATCGCATAATAAACCTAAATTTACTTTTTTTTTCTTTTAACTTTAGGTACATAGTTTTTAATTTGTGGAAGCTTGTAAATGGCAACTGTAAGCGATGTTTATTTGTCTAAGCAGATTCTATTTTATTTTTGTGTGATTTTTTTTTCTTTTAACTTTAGGTACATAGTTTTTTAATTTGTGGAAGCTTGTAAATGGCAACTGTAAGCGCTAAATGTATATTAGTTAAGTAGATATTAGACTGTAAGCTTTCTGAAGAATAAATAAATAAATAAAAAATAAATAAATAAATAAGCCGCACCAACCTACTACCTACTTTTCAAATAAGACTTTTCGTGGCGATCAATCACCACGGTGCTCATTCCTTTGCGAATTTCGGATCATTAGATATTTACGTCAGTAAGCTACTAGAGATTATGACGAAGCATAAACATAGCATAATCAGCGTTTAATGTTCCCACTGTTGGGACACAGACCTCCTCTTGGGGGTGGTCGTGATCTACCACGCCGGCCCCTTGCGGGCTGGTGGATGTCATATGATTTTGAATTTTTGGTTCTAGGACGTGCCGGTTTCCTCACGATGTTTTCCTTCACCGTTTTGAGGGCATTGGTGATGAAATAGTTTTCACAAAGTAAAGTACTGTCTGGATTCGAAATCACAACCTACAACTCGTAAGTTGGGGCTGTTACAACTGGCCACCACTGCTCTACAACATTGAACAAAAACCACGTTTTTCCTTCTAGCCACGTTTTCAGAATCGGTATACATACGTAATAAAACAAGTCACTTGTAAAAACTGATCAACAAAGATAATTTAAATAAATATTTAATTATGAATGTTTGTAATGTTTAACTGATTTTAATTAGAAAGCCGCCGAGCTCGTAGACTATTGTGCGAAATAAGGATACTTGTAAAAATCAGATACTGTTTAATTTTTTTTCATGTGTCGAATAGTTATTTGATATTGAACTGTCGACTAGCCAATGCTTATTTTTTAAATTATAACTTCCTCAATGTTGTGTTTGTAGGTGAGTGTATACGTCCTTAAAAGGAACAACAGGGTTTTTGTTACATATTGTATATAAGTCATAAGTAATTTATTTAATGAAAATATAGGTGCACTGTGTTGAAAAATTAACAAAAAAATACCATTATAAAATTGCAGTTAAATTAAAATTCATCAAATATATTTAGAAAAGTCAATAAAAACACTATCGGTCAATTTACAATACAATACCATAAATAATAAATGTCAAAGTAATAAAATAAATCATAAGTTAAAATGTCATATGTCATCTAGGAATTCAATGATACTGTAATAGTCTTTCCTCAATAAACAGGTCCTCAATTTGTTTTCAAATAAGTTAACACTGTATATGGTTTTGAATTCTATAGGTAACTTGTTGTATAAAAATACAGACTGATACCTCGGGGTATGTTTGACAACTTTTAATTTCGGTTGAATAGTGTTGGGCAAATCTTTCCTACGTGTGCTAGCTCTAGTTTGTCTTTGCTCATCAGTCTCAATTTTGTGCAAATTTTTAACTAAGCTGGTTAGCAACACTAAAATGTAAAGGCACGGCACTGTCAAGATTTTTAGTCTAATAAAATGGTCTTTACATGATTCCGTCTGTTTCATGCGGAGCATAGTCCTTAGAGCTTTTTTCTGAATCACGAATGCCATTTGTATGTTATACTTGTAGCTATTGCCCCAAAATATCTTAGCCTGGACTCCACCAAGGCAAAGTACACATTTTTAAGTTGAGATCAACTTAATTCCTCCCTTAGTGTTCTAATCGCATAGCATGCCGAGCTAATGGACTTCGTTATAGATAATGTCTCAACCTTCCAATTCAACAATGCATCAATGTGTACACCCAAGAATTTTATTCAATGGGCCCGCGGTGGAATTTGGTCGACTCCCTCATACAGAGAGGTGGCCTCTGTCCCAATAGTGGAAATAGGCTGATTTTGCTGTAGACAGCCAAGGCCTACAACTATACTATAATATCAAGTATACAAGTACCTAAACGACAGTTGTACCTTCACCGTTTCGAGAGCAGTGATCATGAAATAATTTACACAAAGTACAGCGCTTGTCTGTGACCAAACCTTCGACACACAAATCGCAAGTCTAGTAAGTAAGTTACGAGTATGACGAAGGATAAGATTGAATTCTTAACCAAGACAAAGTAAGCCGAAGCTTTTACCTCAAAACATATATACTTAATAAATATAACAACCAAAATAGTTCAGAATAGAGAAAAACATTGTCCTCCACGTGTCCCCAAGATTATATTCCGTACATCAAAGACACCTTAAGCTTCCCAGAAGTCATTATTTTCCGTGTACGATATTATTAGGTGGAATCCCTACAGACAACTAATCAGATGAAATTGACGTACCTAGTGGTCGAAAATTGTGTCCAACCTGTGTCTCAGCGTAATCAATAGCGATGGTTTCTATGTAAGGGGGATACGTACTGAAAGGGTCCATTCAAATTGCTAACGATGTTATTGGTTATGTCATTATAGCTATTCAAGTAAAGTGAAGATGAATAAAATAATTTACTTCGATAGCCTTTTTTTAAGGACTCTTTTATTTAAGTGTTGGGTCTTGATAAAAGTTTAAAAAAGTTATAAAAGCGGGTAAGTGTCTAAGTAATAACAGCGGCAAGGTTCGATAGATCAGGTTAAGCTACGCTTGCCGCGGTTTGTCCGTGGATGGGTGACCATCTTTACGTGCGAAGACCCCTTGCCTCAAAAAGCACATTAAGCCGTTGCCCAGTGGTCCTGCCCATAGGTCATAGGGCTGGAATGTCGATGGTCATATTTTGATGTCATTTATCGTTACAGGATACACCAATAACGCTTCTACCCGCAGGTATAAAAGAAATTGCAATAACAAACATGGAACATTTAATTCTGTGCACCCGAAGTGGTAACACGTCATCGGTGCTCATTTGCTACTACTGCTGCTGCTGGTGCTTCATTTTCGCCGGAAATTGATTGTTTGTGATATTGTTGTGCCATGGATATTCAAAAAGAAGGTATGTACGACATTTTTAATCATATTGTGTTTACTTTTACCCTGTCACTATCGGTAACCAGCACCGTCAAAGAGAGGCTTCGTTTCTTGCCGCTTTCCCATATTCAATCAGACTTTTACTTAGGAAGGAACGAATCGCCAAAGATGGAATATATATCAAAATAATCTCTAGTTTGTCTAGTTTCAAACACTGTAACGTAGGTGCGCCAAGGTGCGCCGAGGATTCCTCAAGGTAATTGAAAGGACTAGGTCGTATGTAGGTTAAAGTTGATACCTTAGGTATTTCTGTAATTTTGTTTTTCTTTTATTCTGCAGGGGCCACCATCAAGTGTTCCTCGAATGGTTGTTCTAAATACCTGGTTATCTGCGACGAATAAAGAAAATGAGGCAGATAGATCTCGTGAAGTGTTTGGAATGCTAGCAGACTCTTTACCGGACACTGATAATATCCAGACCGATTATTTATATGTCAATTAAGCTATGCTCAGAAATAATAAATTTATAAAACCAATTTTATTGTTACCTATTTACTTTCCTATTTTTTAGTATGGATGAATGCTTTTTTTTTGAGAATATATCTACCTTGCTATTAAAAATATATTTTTTACTTGTTATGTGTTACTGTGTTATACCCTTAGAAGTTTAAAACAATCATGTCTTAGGTAAAAAAGTTATTCTTTCATTTTTAATCCGACCTGCAACCCCTATGACCGCCTTCTTAGGAACCGTGACCACTGTGCGTTGGTCCCATTGGCTGGCTGTCATTCGTGGATCTTTGACAGTCGTTACGGGTCGTCAGTAGCCCGAAAGTCTTACCAAGAGGTATCGTATTACATGTAACTGGGTCGTGGAGGACAGATAGGCAGTCGCTCCACATAAAATACTGGTATTCAGCTGCATCCGGTTAGAGTGGAAGCTGACCCCAACATAATTGGGAAAAAGCTATGCAGATGATGATGACGTCTTGATGAAAGTGGAACTTAGTTTTTTTTTTATATTCACAACCTTTGCTTAGGTGGTACGTGAATCTAATAAATAGAACAAATTGATGCATGCATCTATGCCGTAATTAATAGAAATAGCCTGTCCAAAGCACATTGCCTTCCCATTTTCTAGAACTGCTATATAGTTCAATTAACAGTTTGAAATGAGACACGTCTTTTCCACCAATATTTTGGGTTCTGTGTTGGAAAATCGAAGCAAGGTTTTAAGAATGATATTTTACAATTAAAATTTTCAGGACTACCACATCACATGAACACATGGGATTTCCAACTAATTATAACTCGTTAAAAACAATTAAAGTTAATTGCTCTCAACATCAATGACCTACAAACAATGTAACCAAAAAAACGGTAAAGTGCAACTCGGATTCGCTCACGAAGGGTTCCGTCCGAAAAAAACAGGTTTCTTGTATCGAGACCCCTTTAATTTCTAACTTTGTTTTTATTTTTATCATTTTCTGTCATAGCAACAACAAAAATTACACATTCTGTGAAAATTTCAACTGTCTTTCTATTACGGATCATGAGATACAGCCCGCTGACAGACAGACGGGCAGCAGAGGTTGGTTTCCCTTTGGGTATGGAACTCTAAAAACTATTTGATGATCTGACGCTTAGCAACAAACATAAAATTTTATTATCCCGTAGTAAACTGTAACTTTATAAACAAAACTACTTCAATTTCAAGCGTAAATAAAGTCGGTATGTGTAAAATGAATCTTGGCTCTAGAATTTATAGTGCTACTCAAAATGTTGGATAGACTAAGTTTAATAAACAATTTCAACAAGTTGAGAATTGATTAAATACCAGCGCAAAGTTTTAAATACCTGAAGTCTAAAAAGTAGAGGCATTCAATTACTTCAGAACCATTAGAGATAGTCTATTGAATGGTCTTGGATTCCATAGCAGATATAGAAACTTGATAGAAGGTATAGTGAAGTTTCAGTCAAGTTTGGGAAAGTAGTTGAATAAAACAAAGGGATTATCAATTGATTTTAACATTGGCGGAGAAGACCGATATTGAAGCTCAACGTTGTGTTGTAAATGAAAATAAATTAGCCTTCAGAATTTTCATAGCGATTGCTATTAGATGACATGATATGATACTCAGGTAAAACGAGTACATTCATGCAATTGCATTCCAAGTACGCTATTATTCAGTTAACCAGATTACATACGATGAAGTTTGAAACACAATACACATGCAAATAGATGCAACAAAGTGACAGATCTTCAAGATTACGGTTCCTTACATCACTGCTAAAGTCACAGATGACGGTTTTTATGTCTTTGTAACAAAGCAATGGATGAATAACATAATTATGTAGGGATTATGTGTCATGTCTTTCAAGGAATGCAAGGTCGGAATCATTGAGGCGTTAGAGTCATCAATAAGGAGCAAAAGTTAGCCATTTTTATTTAGCGCTTCCTGCCTTTTTATTGTGACGTAAGACCTTCTATTTTTGTCGCGTAAAATGTCGGTTAACGAACCAATTAGGCAATTTGTTGTTAAAATGGAAGTAGGACACTATTCAAGGTGGTCCGTGGATAATAGTTGATTGAAAATATTTCTAACTAGCTGTGCCCGCGGCTTTGCGCGCGTAGATGTCGGAAATAATCCTACGAAAATGTGCTAGGCGAGACAAAAAGTAGCCTATGTTACTCATAACATCAACTATCTGGCAGTGAAAGTCCCGTCAAAATTAGTCAAGCCGTTTTGGAGATTAGTCGGAACAAACAGACAAATAAAAATTAAAAGCATTGTTTTTTGTTACGGGTATCGATACTTGCACATGCATTTAGTAAGAAGCTGTCATTTTGACGTTACAAACATACACTTCGATTTTATTTATTTGTATACATGATATAAATATAGTTTGCTACAGAATAGAGTTTTCGTTGCCTTGGACCTGTTAAATTTTTGGGTACGGCGAAGATAATTTTGCACTGTTAAATATTTGTTTGGTATGTTGTGTAACTTTTTGGTTATGGTAAGTATCAGGCCAGTAGAGCCCGCTTTTACGTTAAAAGCTGCTTCATTTTGTTTGTCTTCGACAGAACTGTTAATAATCCTTATTTTCCAATTTGGCCTTTTACACAAAACCGCGAGCAAATACATTTCGCCAAAACAAGGGAAAATCGAAGAAAAATAATGTAAATCCGAAGAAAACTTCTCTACTCCCCCTAAATTATCGGTTCGTTAGTAGAAAAGCATTGGGAACGAGGCAAACCACTACGATTTAATGTTATTTCTCCCAAGTGTAGGAATTAGCACATGGAAAACATCGGGGGTGAAGCCCTATCGTTATTTTTATGGTGCAAATGGAAAAAACCTATGAAATGAGCGTAAGATTTAAATGTGGAGGGGTTCGTGTCAATATCGCTTTGTAAGATGCTTATATTTTCAGTCAATACCGCTGCATTAGTTTGAATGAAAGAAACGGAATGAGTTTTTTTTATAAAATTACTTTCCAATGTAAGTGACTACATAATACAGTCTTCTTGTTCATAACTTTATTATATTCGTCGACAAATATCACCTGTTTTAAGAACGTATCATTAGAATTTATCAAATCATTATTCAACTTATGGCTGATTTTTCAGTAGTCATATAACTTTTATCTGAGGAATAAATATTGCGGTTTGACAACTTTTGTATTGAAAATATGTCAAACTGTCAGATTTATTCTTCAGATAAATGTTATCTGACTACTGAAAAATCAGCCCTAATACTAGTTTTATTGATAAGTGCATAAGTAGAGAGTTACTTACGTAATTCTCTTTTTTAGAAATGAATCCTACTATCCTACGAATAAGGTAAATCCTACTTCCCACTGATATTATAAATATTTATTTTTTGTTTTGGTTGGGAAATCATCAAATAACTTCGCCTGCTCTGGGTGGAGCGGGAGGGCGTGTCACACTTTTACTGACTAAAACGCCCTCGTGTTCCCTCAGATGCCTGTGTGCCAGGGGCCGCGGTATCTCTTTCGAACAACCCGCACCCCTGGCTGGCATCGGCCCTTGCGGGCGCCATCAGTTGCTGCTGACATCTCTTTGAGGCGCGCGTGGAACACAACGCGCCGTCGACCCGGGCTTGGTCCTTACCGGACAGCGAGCTACCCATTACTCGCCGTCCGCAAGCCCGTGATATTATAAATATGAGGTTTGTATTTTGTATTTTTTGGCATTTTTGCCTTCTTCATCATCATCGCTCAGCGTCATCCAAAACACCTGAACGGATTGATGAAATTTGGCACACAGATAGTTATTAACCTAGAATGACACACAGGATACTTGTTATCCCGGTAGTACGTTCCCTTGGGATAATTTTCGACATACATGCCGGCGCGGCGAAGCCGTTGGCAAAAAAAAAAAATCTAGTATTTCAATAGACTATAGGCAATTGCATTCATTTTCCTATAAATTAGTGGCTATCACCGTCTAACAACCAAGTAGTCACTTATCAAATAAGACCATCACATATTCAACAAATAACTCAGCAACTCATAAATATTCCGTCCTAACAACGTATCATCAGACTAATCGTTCCATAATTTACTCGCCTCAGTATCGACACTTGCCACAAGTTGCCCGTCGTGCGAAGTATTATTAAAGTGACATAAACTATCGTCGTGCCGCGTTGTCTTTCAATTAAGCCCCATTATATTGCTGCTGTACGTGTACAAAGTGTTGTTTATAAAACATGTATTGTTGTTTGTCGTATCGTGTTACTATGGTGCTGCATTGTTTTCCCGTTTTGTTGTGAGAGAAAAGTGTACATAGATATTTTGCTGTCAGATTTAGATTCATAGAGCGGACTATCTGTGTCCACGGCTCCGCTACCGGGACGAAAAGCAAGTAGCCTATGTTACTCCTTATAACTTCAGCTACCTGTCCGTGAAATTTTCGTCAAAATCGGTTCAGCCGTTTTGGAAATTAGCTGGAACAAACAGACAGACAACCAGACAAAAAAAAATGTTATTTTTTTGTTATAAGTACCGTATACACTTTCATGCGCATTTAGTAAAAAGTTGTTGTGTTGACGTTACAAACAGACACTTCTATTACATATATTTATTATGAGTGTGGATGTCCCTATAGAAGATAGACACTTGTGATAGTTAAACGATAACGCGATGATTAAATGTAAGATTCTATCTAAAAAGTTATGATTTTTTTTACAAAAAACCACTATACAGAGGCCAGCACATCATTTTTGATAGATTTTGAACTTTATTCCAAAATGCTTAAGGTTCACGTTCAATTGGGAAAATTTGACAGTTTGGGGTAGCTTGATGTGCTGGCGTCTGTTCATGTCACCGTATTGATTGTGAACACCGTTAATTTATAATCTATCTCGTAAGATTATAAACTGTCGATAAATTGTGAACTACACCATACTGCTTACCGACCGAATAGCTTAGGTTAGAATTGCGACCAACCGCGCGCGAACAGAGCGAGCGCTACTTCCAAGTTAGTGGCAGTTATTTGACTATTTAGTAATAGCGGTACTATCCGTTTTGATACCAGTTCACAATTTGATGGTTTCACTTCGATAGATTATAATCTACCGAAAAATAATGCATTAAATTGTAAGCAGTTGTTACGGTTCACAACCTTTCGACAGTTCGCAATCTCGCGAGACATATTATAATTTAACGGTATTTACAATTTTACGGTACATACTCACAGCTACATATCAGGCTACTTATACATTTCCAGTTTACGCTGATCTCGCACTGTACGGAAAGCCTTATACAATTACGAGATCAGCTTATACTGGAAATGTATAGTTTGATGTGTAACCGTGTGTACCTACAATTATATTCGTCTTTATGAATAGGTACCTTCTTAGTCATGTACGCAATTTTGTATTTATACCAGTATGTCAGTATCAAATTCTGAATAAACATGTTTTTGCATTCTTTCATGCGTTCTCATTTCATATTTGCACTTCATTCATTCACACCTACATTCAAGCTAATTCTGCACAGTCGGAAGGGGACACAGCATGACGATATGTGATACAATGAATTAAAAGTTAAAACGGACATCTGCTCATTCCATAATACATTCATTCAACATCTGTATGAAAATAACCCAAATAAAATACACAAAATATTATATGACCGTTTGACATTGAGTGCAGATGCGTGTTAATCACTGTCCATCTAAATAAAACCAGAATAGATTACACGTCACGGTTTTGCCCACTAAACAATGTGTGTGGTCCTAGTGGCAGGGACATACCAGCGAGACAAGCGTTTTCGCGAGACGAGGCGCCAGACCTAAAAAAGGCGGGAGAAACTCGCGGCGAGATTAAAAAATTGAACACTATATTTTTTCGACGCGCTGAGACTCAGACGCGTTGCACTCTTATGCGGTTCTCAATGCTCGATTTAAGACCCAGAGTTGAAAATACAGTGCGCATAAAATCCCGCCGCGATTTTATTACGTCTGTGTGAATGTCGACTAATGTTAGCGCAGCGTTCGAAAGCCATCCTAAACGTAGCGTTTGTTCCAGAGACGCGTACGCCTAAACAACAGTGTGATACTGACCTTAATCGAGAGATGAAACAACTAATAATTGGTTAAGCCGAACTCGGTCTAGTTTGAGCGAAATATTGGATATTTGAGTAGTTCGCTACACAGTGGGTAAATTTGCGCAGTACTGTGTTGTCGTAGCCAATTTAAGTGGGCTAAGTACTTGCTTGCGCGATATTTTCGACGTAATTATTCGCACAGAGCACCTGATTATAAGCTCTGGCTTAATTAGAATGTAATTAAGAACCGGGAACTCGATTCCCTGTTTATAGACAGTGGATATAGGAGTAATTGGCACAGGGTAATTATTGAGATAAGTTGTATTTAGTCGATGTCTTAAGAGCATATAAGGTAGGTTTCCCACCATCCTATCCTACTAATATTATAATTGTGTAAGTTTTCATGTACGTTTGGATATTTCAATGTTTCGAAGTTTGTTATTCAATCACGCAAAAACGGCTAAACAGATTTGGATGAAATTTGGCACACAGATAGTTTGTAATCTAGAATAACGCATAGGATATATTTTTATCCCGATAGTACGTTCCCGTGGGATAATATTCGACCTCCACGCGGGCGAAGCCGCTGACAAAAGCTAGTTGATATTATTTTATATGTGAAAATGTTGATGTTTAGATGTGTTTGTTACCCAATCATGCAAAAATAGCTGAACGAATTTGGAAAAAAATTGGCACACAGATAGTTTATAACTTGGATTAACACATAAGTTACTTTTATTCTGGTAGTAAGTTCCTGTGGGATAATTACCGACCCCAACGCGGGCAAAGCCGCTGGCGAAAGCTAGTATCACAATAAATGTATTCTACTCAAGTGAATCTAACAAGAAACTTACTAACAACATCGTTACATCTAAAACATTTAACAAATGCACAGTAGATTGGTCTCATTTGTCTGGGTGTCGACCGCAGTCACGCAAGTCATCAATCTAAGTAGAGAATAAGGAACAATTTAATTTGTGAGGGGTACACGACCAACAGTAGGTATAATGTTGTACCAGCAGTTAGAATGTTAAACAAAAAGTAGTAAGTATGAGCGACACCCGATGACGGACAAAATTCTAAATACGAAGTTTAATTTCGAAGAGCAACTAACTGTTCGTCTACAATTTAGGTCCGTAACGTAAACTAGGGTCTACTTTATGTCATCGTAAAAACGGGCCCTGCCGACGGTAGTTGATCTGTCAAAATAAGTGTCAAAGACAATTCTTTCTCAAAAGAAAAATGACAACTGACGTTTATTCTTAGTTCTTCTTCATTAGTTCTTAGGTCGGGCCCCAAACTAATCTTATGTCCGTAGGTTATACGAAGTAGGAAATACCCGTAAGTATGGCCGAACCTACGGTGTTGCGTTTGGTTGAATGATATATCAACCCGTTTGTCAGCTAGTGTTCGTTCGAAACACTGGCTGTTACAGCAGATTTTTCCCGCCAGTCATCTTTTACCAAGGAATCATTTTGAATTTTTGGCGAGTTTGTTCCATATAAAAACTATCAAACGTCAGTTTTGTTCTACCTACGAATATTTATGTTATTTCAATTTGTAAACATCAGCCCGAAGTCGCCAATTCGGCAAGTCTATAGATTTGCCGAATTACAGACTACGGGCTGATGTTACCAGATTTTAGAAAAATGGGTAGCCTGGTTCAAGTCTAACTACTTAACTCGTGTGAATATTATTACTCTAAACATTATTTCCTATCTACCTATGTCAAAAACTTGACACGGGATACGAATTGGACGCCTTGCTGGAATATGAATATTTCCTATTTCGCCGGATGATATGAAAATGTGGAAGGAAACATTAGGTATGTATACTTTTGGGAGGGTCCAGGTTCTAGGCTTCAAGGTATTTTACACAGAATTATGACGTTAATTCTCCATCATGATCATAGCTAAGCTTTACTAACAAATTACGAAATTATACTTTTGACCTCCACATCCCAGTAACTGGGTAACATAAGTACCACGGTAAGCCTAGTTTACAGACTTTCAGGCTTCTGACGACCCGTATAATGACTGGCAAAGATCCACGAATGATAGCCGGGACCAATAGCTTAACCTCTCCGACCTCTCCGTGCCTGGGAGTGCTTTCCCAGGCACGGAGAGGTCGGAGAGGTTTCGAGAGGGGGTTCACGGAGAGGTCTCGGTAGGTATAGATGGTCACCCATCCACGGATCGACCGTGGCAAGCGACTTTTATTACTTAGCCTCGAGCCTAACTAATACTTTAGTATGGATTCTAAAAATGTAGCTCAAGATAACGTGGTTATATCACGTACAACAATGGGCAGCTGTTTTCTGATTATAAAAAAACAATATCACTTTGGTCGATCTGGAAATCGAACTCAGAATCTCATGCTCAAAAATAGGAATAGCGTATGACACCGCTAGACCAACGAGGCAGTATTTTTCGTCCCACTTTGCTTATCTCTTTGGCGCCAACCACCCGATCATTCCTATTCCCGTCTCCTGCATAAACTCCTAAAATAGGAATGACCGTTAAAAGTTAATAGGTCACGGATCATAAGTTCCCTATAAATATAGTTCGTCGTCATCTGGTATTAATTAGCGTCCATTGTTTTGTACGTAACAGGAATTTGACGTAATTATAAGATTATTATCGACGTTAGCCGATAACCAAGGTGATTTTGCTAATTAGCAAACGAGATGTGCAGGAAATGTGAAACTTTAAGTTAGATCTGTGTACAATCATATTAATGTAGGTGTGTATAATAATAAGTAGGTGCTACAATTGTGTATTGAAAGAAATTATAAGAAAAAAAAAATTAGCATAGAAGGCACATAAAAGGTCTACAGCAGATAAAAAATTAAATAAAAAGGTTAACGTGCGATGTAAGGAATTAACAAGAAAGTGTGCCTCACTTCGCCAAAAAACTCCAGTTCAACAAAGATGTCATACAACTTTCCAGGAAACCTTCAACTAGTTTACAACTGGACCAGAGCCCCAATTCTGTATCGTTATAATGTTTCCCCGCGGAATCTTACTACGTTCAAACTACGTCAATATAGTTTTTTTTAAACCTATGTAACGGTTAGGAATCGAAATGTCATATTCTGTATGTTCCAAGACAATTTGTCGACATTATTACTAAGATATTAGCAGAATCCATGTGTGATTGACATGGTTACGAGTAAGGAATCGTTAAGTGTATGACCACATTGTGTGAATTCAGGCTCTGTATGTACCCTATTAAGAAATTCTCGTGGCTAATTTAAAGCCCCACGGATCCATTGACCGTCCACTTCATACCGAGACCCTCCGGGCCTTGGAAAGCACGGCGGCTATCATTCTTAGATCTTAGACATTTGTAAAGCGTCGCGTCGTCTGACAATCACTTTTATCAAGGGGTATGCTGTCACCCAGTATTACTGGGTTGTGGAGTGTTTTAATGTAAAATATTGGTAAATAATCAGTTTGCTGAACCCGGTTACAATGGAAGCTGAACCCAACATAGTTGGAAAAAAGCTTGGGGGATGATGCCTATTCAAAATCAAAATCAAAATCAAAGTCAAAATATTTCATTTCACATAAACCTGCAAGGGCACTTATGAAACGTCAGAAGCTAGGTGCACGGTTCCAATTTGTCGCTTCCTATTGAGAAGAGCCGGCAAGAAACTCCACGGTTACACTCTTTTAAAATTATTGTTATTTTATTTTTGCAAAATGAAGTCTTTTTTTAGTATCTACAACTTTCAGGTGATTTATCAATACTTATCGTATAGTATCCTGAAAGCTTTGAAGATTAGAGTATACTATCACGAGACACGCCCTGTCTCAAGAGACAGTATCAGAATCGATTTTGTTTGATATGTAGTTACCTAAGAGCCTATGAGTGAAATGAAATCTCGTCTTAGATTGTGTACGATTGGTCACCGATCGTACCTATTATACATCACTTATACATCGAATCTTTGGTGACGTGTTTACGAACATTATTTAATTTTTTGGTTTTATGTGTAACCTTTTTTCTGTGCCCACTGAACTCCCTGAACCATCTCCAGACCCAAGCGGGAAGATGTAATTCAAACCTGGTAAAGTGGAGCGACCTTGACGTAACGGCGGCAGGGCTTGGATGTGGAGCCATGTCGCAAACTATACTCCACCTATCCTGCCCTATGTGCACCAAAAAATGAATCAAAGAGTCCTCTTGGTTACCATCGACGATGCCGTAGAGTCGCCACTCTCAGCCCGTGCCCATACTAAAATACCGTAAGACATGATACTATGAAAGTAACTGAAATAGACTAACCTTGCGGGTTCTACATTAGTGAATTGACAAATTTTCTTACAGCATATGCTGCTGAACTTAGCCGTCCTGCAAGAGATGTTAAATGAGAGTCACAGTCAAATACTTGGCGAAGTTTTGGGGCGACAAGATTTGAAATACTTATTACAAACACAATTTTATTGTAAAAGAAAATGAATGATAAAATTATAACATTTATTGTGTCATAAAATTATCGTACACCGGGCGCCAACTGTGACATTAGACTCATAAATTATGTTCGTATTTACTCTACATTAATGACTGTGGATTAAAATAGCAGTCTAGATTAAAGCAAACTAGAATATACTAAAACCATTTTGTTGTACTATTTCGTGGTATAGAATATTTGCTGTCTATGTTAATACTAATCTAACTAGTAATTATGAATGATAAATTACCTCTGGGGGCGACGAACTACGCACTGGCTTTGGGTCCTTCATTACATTTTAAAGGATTTTGGTATCATACATGATTCAAACTTTATACATTTATTTGTTTTGAACTGTATTATGTATTTTAATATATATATATCTAAATAATCAGCCTATAATATTTCCACAGCTGGGACACAAGCCTCTGAGCTGTGAGGAGTGGGCCGTAGTCCACCATGCGGGCCCAGTGCGGGTTACTAGATGTTAAATGTCTTCGAATTTTTGGTTCCAGGACATGCCGGTTTCCTCACGATATTTTCCTTCACTGTTTTGAGAGCAGTATTTTTTAAACCACATCGCGTAATTACCAAGGATACCTATGTTTTACTCATTGAGACTCAGATGCTTTCATCAATCAAATATTAGGTTTTCGCATTGCAATTACACACAGCCAACTCTACTAGATTCTAGGCTACAATTTTATCCTGACCGTAATCCCTTAACCACCAACGAAACAAAAATATGAAGAGATATTTTACCAACACCCAAAACATTCCTTATTAAATAAAAACAAGGTCACTCTTCCCGACTTGTCTTATATCAGTCAAGAACAGACATCGTTATTATCCAATTGAATACATTTAGTGAGCGGTATTAGTCTTGCAGCTTAATAAGGGCAAATCAGGAGCAAGTGTTTGAGTTCCGACCTTTTACTTTTAAAGTAAAATAAAACTCAAATAAAGGAAGATACATCGACCTAATATAACAAGCAGGGTTTGCAACAAGTTGCTGTAAAATAAAAGTTAGATGAAAAGCATTCTATACCTAGGTTAACTTTTTGATTCACTGGTATTTAATTTAGGGTTGATTTTTTTATAGTCGGATAGATAGCTTTTATCTGAGGAATAAATATGTCTGTTGACAGATTTTATAGGAAACATTTAAATGGTAGCTGTCATAATATACATTTATTGTTCACATAAAAAATATCTGATTGTAAAAATGCTCATTCCAAGCCTTGTTTTGGCAAACAAAATGGTATATTCGTAATCTGTGCTATTTAGCAGATGTTTTTTAAATCATCAAGTACAATCAATAATTTATTAATGTAATCGATCTGATATTAGTTTATCGTTTATAGGTCGAAATTTATTATTTGACCAGCTAGTTTCGCAAATTCAAGCGTTGTTTTTATAATAAATCCAGTGGTCTGGTATTTGGTAGTTCATCAATCTTGGCGAGATTCTCACTGACGAAATAGTTATTTGTGTTTGAAATTCTAACAGGCTCTTCTAAGAATTACAATGGAGCGGTAGAGAGAACAATATTTATAAATTCTAACAGGCTCATCACAATCGCGAACAATGTTTGTAATTATAAACATTCTTTACCTAATAGGATTGATCGAGTAAGTCATCTATCAATCCGAGCTTAGAATATCCCTAATCTTAATAACAAAAAAACAGTGTGATTTAAGGTTCTACGTACCTAAATCTGATGACCGATGAGACAAAAGAGAGAGAACTTGTTAGTTTTCACTTGAAATATATCCATCTTTTTCTTATTCCTCTACAAGACTACACAAAGTATCAAACATTTTGCTATAACTCTTATGCAAGACATTGTTGTCTGTAAAATTAAAATCTTTAACACAACGCGTGCTAGGCGTCATCTATGTAAATATTTCCTGTAGTAACATAAAGCACGGGTCGATCGAAGGTTAAAAAGCTACGGTTGTCGCAGTCGGTTCGTGGATAGGTGATCATCTATTGTATATCAAGACTCTATTTTGCCTGTTAAAGCACGTTAAGACGTTGATCGCGGCAGTCATTAGTGGATTTGAGAGTCGTTACGGTTTCGTCATAAGCTCGAGTCTGAGAACCAGTCTTACCAAGATGTGACGTGTTTCCCAGTAAATGGGTTGTGGTGGGCCGATAAGCAGTTGCTCCATGTAAAAATACTGGTATTCAGTTGCATCTAGTAAGACTAGAAAGTCTTACCGGATTCAGCTGAATATCAGTATTTTTTGGGGCCGACCCCAACATAGTTGGGAAATGGCTAGGCAAATAATGATGTAGTAATATAATAAAGCATCTGTCTCGAGTCAAGGCTGCTAAATTAGATGGCAAAGCATTACACGAAAATTCTTCAATTCAAAAGCCCGAACACGCGTCCCATTTAGCAGTACCATGACACAAATAATGGGGCTCATAATTTCAGGAATTGATAACGTCACGTTTGCTTAACGAGCTCAACTAGTCGGCGACCGAACGAACGCATCAAATTGACGATGCACGCTCCTAACGTTACGCTTTTAAATATTTTGTTACCGTAACCAACACTTGTGGAATTTGTTATACAGGAATATGTAGATTATTGTGTTTTTATGCGTTATTATCGGTAAAGGAGGAATTATGGCTAGAAGCTGCGCTACATACCGATTCGAAATTACCAAAGAAAACTACGAAAAAGTCAATAACCACCGGTTTCTGGAAGGCTTCAGATTCAGAGCATCGTTAGCGTTTTTTCGTAAAGTCGAATTTTAAATTTTGAGAAAATTCCAATTTCCAGTTTTGTTTACATAATTCCATGTTTGTAACACCATAAAATATCAATCGATATACTTATACATATACTTTAGGAAAATATTCCTTATGTATCAATTGATATTTTTCTAGATTCAAACGCGATATTTCGCGATAGAATGTAGCGTAGTTGTAATTTATTTATGCTAGTGAGTGAACTTTTTTTTTTAGGACAGGTAAACTGCTTTTCTACACCTTGCATAAAAACTCACTGAATATGTTAAGATTGTATTACTAATTAATGAGCAGAAAGATACCAATATCAAAGATGAGTTAACTCTTACTTCAATATAAACTGAACAAAGTCAACATACATAAAACTTTTATAAAACTGACTGCAAAATCTAAGAAATCTTTTCTAGAAACGTGTGATGGTTACATTAGTCGCACTCATCCTGCCATTCCATTATTTCGTTTACACTATCTCGCTACTTCAGGTGTAGGAGAAAAATATAAACTTTATTACGTAGTTTTACGTTGAAGAAAGTAAGTTTGTCACTGAGAAATGGTTTACTTCAGCGCTGAAAGTAGTGTAGCTACTTTGTGTCACTACTAATAAAACTAGAACTACGTACAATGTTGAATAAACACTAAAGGGTTTGACCTAGTTTAGAATTATATCTGTTACTGAAACTGTGGCGCTTTTGTAGGGAGTTGGTATGCTACACGAGTGTACAACTGAATAAAACTGTTTGAGACTAGTAAGTCCACGTTTGGATCTGACGTAAGAATATCGCAGCGGTTTTTTTCAAGCACTGGATTTTCAACTCACTGTTTAGCCCCGAGAGTCGAAAATTGGACAGTGTTTTTTCGACTCGCTGGGATGCACTTTGTTGGATTCTCAATGCTCCGTTCAACAATATCCCGTCCCGATATTTTCACGGTCTAAAAATAAAGACGGGTGTCGGATAATTGATAGACGTTTATATCGTTTTCGCAATAAGAATAAAAACAAGCTGCCTTGTCTGCATTTTTTTTTCCATTTCCCGATGCCTCGCACATCAAACATTTTCAAAGTGTGCTGAAATCCTCAACCTGCAGATTTTGAAAAATGGACCACTTTTCGGTACGCATCGACCAAAACGCTACGCTACCAAAATGGGTCGCTACCTAACATTCTAATTCCGAAACATTATCACTTGCCCTGGTAATAAAAATATTTTAGAAATAGTTTATTTTGAGGCACTATAATTGTATGGAAAATTTACTACTGTTGACTAAATGTACTCTTTTTTTGTTATTAAATAAATGATTATTTATTATTATTATTATTAAAACTCTTTTTTAGTTGATTGTTCAGAATAACGAAAGCGTTGTGGCTAAGTAATAACAGCCGCACCGGTCGATCGATCAGGTTAAGCTACGCTTGCTACGCTTGCCACGGTTAGCCCGTGGGTGGGTGACCATCTTGACGTACCAAGACCCCTCCGTGCTTCGGAAAGGACATGAAGCCGTTGGTTCCGGCTGTCATTCGTAGATCTTTGACAGTCGTTACGGGTCGACAGAAGCCCGAAAGTCTGACGAACCAGTCTTAAGGCTCCTGCAAACAGGTGCGACGCGACAGTGCGACGCGACTCACGTAGAACAATTTCTATGAAAACTTCATGGAAATTGTTATACAAGTGTCGCATGGCGTCGCGTCTGTTTGAAGAAGCCTTTACCAAGGGGTATCGTACTACCCAGGCACTAGGCTGTGGAGGTCAGATAGGCAATCGCTCCATGTAAAATGTTGGTACCTATTCATCTGCATCCCGAAACCGACCTCAACCTGGTTGGGTTGAGGTCGGTTTCGGAAAAGGCTTCGCAGGTTCATATTTTGTTCAGAATAACTCAAATATCTGGATGCGTTTCGCTTACGTGACCTCAAACTAATCGCAATAATAACATTATTGATTTAACATTAGCGTGTTTATCCTAGATCCCGATTCGGATTAAATTTCAAACATTTTAATGTTTGACTTTGACGTGAGATTTATTCTATCTTACAGTCGCATAAATATTTAAACAAAAATTGTTTACAGATCTAAATAAATAGCTATTGCTATGTAAAAAGATAAGGTCGTGTCATAGGAAGTCACTTGTATGCTCACGTCTGGATATAGTGATCAAAAGAGAGGAGCCTGTTTATTTTTACACCTGTGCCATACAGTAAAGAATCGATGGATAGAAGTTGATAGCATATTTTTCATAAGAATTTTACTTACCAAAACTAAGAAGTGAAAACGAAAAAAATATAAATATTAAACTTTTTACAAAAAAAACAACTGACTGCCATAAAAAACAACAACGTGAAAAATAACTTCAATTACGGAAGTCCCTGGTAAAAAATAAAAATATAAATCCAAAGACACTGACTTCCGAAATTTAAATAAATTTTCACTTCGAACTGTCTTTTTTTTGGAAGTCGGTTGTTTTTTTTTTTTTGTAGAAAAGTTTTTATTTTTACTTTTTAGCTATGGTACTCTACACCAATTAGCATACCGCTACTTGATATTAGTGTGTGTTGTCTCGATCAGTCGTGATGATGTCTCAAACTACGTATTAGAACACCATCAAGATACACAACATGGATTAAATACGTATTATCGAAGATAACGCAAAAACTGCCCAAGTAAAGTCAATCAAATTGATATGGAATTACTCCTGGAGTATAAGCTAGCCATTAAAAAAAACATTTTTGATACCGATCCACAATTGCCGTAGATATCACGGTATATACGTACAAAAAAAAAATAAGACGAATTGAGAACCTCCTCCTTTTTTAAAGACTACTGGGATTCACATGATTATATGTAATATTTCCATTACAAATCTGCTTCTATTAGCTACTAAATTAGTTTAGAATTTAACATAAAACACAGGATTAGTTAAACTCTCAAGGCGTTGAGCCTCTGGCAGTGTATTACAACTTCATTTTCTTCGCAACCTTTTGCCGAGTTTATTTTGTTATTTCATATCCTATATGTAGACGTAGTTTCTACGTAGACAGTCATAAGCATCAGAAGCTTACATTTCATATAACCTGGATAATATATTTTAACGACGAACGAAAAAAAAAACGCATATTCCTTGAAAAGTTTCAATAAAACCTTTTACCATTTATTACGATTTCCCTGAAACTGATTATTGGGTAATATCGAAAATGATATTTTATTTCGCTTCGACACATAATTCGGGGAAAAGCGTTCGAAATGGTTTCTCGTTTGATAGACAGTATGAAAATTGAGTTGCACAAACTTCGTAATACTGAACATGCACGCTTTGACAGCCCTATTTTCAGTTTGCCTTCAACTTTGTTATTAAATTTGCTATTCCATATTCAAAACAAAAAATACTGGTAAAAAAACCTCCATTAGTTCACTATGTAAAGTTGAAGGTTCATGGTTCAGTTACTGGTCGAAGTTTATTTATAGATAGTCACAGTTTATTTATAGAAATTACTAGCTGTGCTTGTGGCTTCGCCTGCGTAGATGTTGCAAATTAACAAAATTACCTAATGGGAACGTGCTGCCGGAACAAAAATTATAGCCTTTGTTACTCCTTAAAACATCAGCAATATGTCCGTGGAAGTCCGATCAAAATTGGTCCAGCCGTTGTGGAGTAAAGTCGGAACAAACAGACATAATTTATTTTTATTTTTTATAAGAAGTATTAACCTACCTATTTAATAAAAAAAAATATGGTTTTAGTAAAAAGCTATTATTTTGACATTACAAACAGACACTTCAGTTGTATTTATTTGTATAGATTAAAAAAAACTCACCATATCAATATTAATTATAATGAGAAGAATAACCTTTAACCTATGAATGGGTTGTATTATTGTACTTTAGTTATCTAAAGATAAGGAAAACCGAAATTAAAACATCTACGACTTAAGGCTTTACCAAACAGGCGCGACGCGACCGTCTTGGTGTAGCGTCGCGCTAGTCTGAACGAGCCTTTAAAGTCATCGTCACGTCGCAAAACCATACCACTACACCACAAAACCACTACACACAATACAACCACACATACAACCCACCAAAAACTTCACAAACTTACGAAAGCGCCAATTCCTATTATTTTTCTTAATGATATTTTTATATTGTTTTTTAGTTGTAAGCGCTCCATTTTACCGTAATGTATGTCCTTAACATAGCTCTCAATAATGTTTTGAAGATAAGGAGAAAAGAAGATCCGCAGCACAGGTTTTACTTAATATAAAGTGTCTAAATTTTAATAAGGGAGATATAAATAAAGTTATAAAGAAAATTTGTAAAGTAAAATAAAAACAAAATAGCAAAAAAAAACATAATTCGACTGGTGTAAACTACTTAGAAGTCGTCATACGGAAGTCTGCATGTCCATTTAAATAGAATTCCGCGAAAGTCTTTGCAATCAATCACTGTAAAGCTACACGACATTCAAAGTGTCGGCCAAGATCATTGTATATTGATACTTTAATTGACCTGTAACTCTTATATTGGGAGGTACATCTGCGAAATTACTTCGGCCTTGTGGTCATGCACGCAAACTTCCCGACACCAGACATTATTAGTGTAAATTATATACAATAAACACTGCATATATGTACTATGGACATTTATTATTACTTCTAACGTCTCCAAGACAATTCTTACGTTGAAATCGAATGTAATGGTTTTGTTTTTCAACTAAGTTTTGCCAGCGGGGTCGCCCGCGTGGAGGTCGGTAATCATCCCATGAGAACGTACTACCGAGATTATAAGTATCCGATGTGATAAAGCAGGTTATATAGCATCTGTTTGCCAAATTTCATCCAAATCTGTTCGGCCATTTTTGCGTGATTGAGTAACAAACATCCAAATGTCTTAAACACAGACACTGCATAATGTTCAATTGCACATGTATATTACTTTTAACGTCTGTACATTATCAAGACTCATTTAAATAAGAATTCCGGTTTGACTGTTTGCTAAAACAAGATAACTTAACATATTTGGCGAGTAAGTAATTAACTTGTCAGATATGAGGATATTCAAATCCCACAGCATTGATTACTTTTCGCACTGAACCTGCGATCAAAGTTAGGATGCAGGATGGCAGGGACGTCGAGGAACGGGTTAGGGGTCATTTGGCCCACTATGAAACTGGGACCGCGGACCAGTTACCCCTTTAAAAAAAATTATAATGGTTAACTGGGCCCAAATGTGTTTTGCTTTCAATCAATCGGAGGGTGGCTTAAAATGGTTTATATATTATTATACAATAGATATTGTACATAATGTACATTTATATAATTATGTATTCTTTATATTTTATCATTTATTTTATTACTAGTCCATACTATTAGATAGATAGATATAAATATATTGACATGTAGATTTAAGAAAACCAGTCTGTTAGTATTTAGTCAAACCAACATTTTAATGAACAACGTAAATTATTCCATAACAACAATGATGTACCTATGCATTGATTTAAAAACTAGATGTATGTAATTTAGGTACCTAATTAGATAAACAATGCATCGCGGTAGCTATTTCTATGCATCCGTCAACTTCCTGTTATTGCAATTCATTATTTTTGATTACCTTTTTTGAAACTATGGAATTGATTCTCAATTAATTAATGAAAGTTTATTTATTAACTATTTATTGTAAAAATGTAAAACATAGAAATAGTACATTAGGTACTGCCATGGTCTGTAATAGGGGTATTGATGGAAGAGCATGTAAATTTGGGCCGAGGCGAAGCCAAAGACTTTGAGGACTGTATGTGTGGTCAATCAATGCCTGGCTGAGGTCTCAAATAATGCGCGGAAATTCAATATATCTATATCTATTCAAATATTTTTCAATGTAATGTTAAGTACTAGTAATATAAAATAAATGATATTATATAATACATATATGTTTATACATATGTACAACATCTGTTGTATAATAATATTATATAAACCATTTTAAGCCACCCTTTGCTTGATTGAAAGCGAAACAGATCTGGGCCTAGTTAACCATTTTCAATTTTTAAAAGGTGTAATCAGTCCGCGGTCCCAGTTCCATAGTGGACCGAATGACCCCTAATCCACACTAGATTTAACCTGGGTTTGAGTGGAAATTTTTCGTCGGTTATATTGAAAACTTCTGGTGTTTTATAGTAAAGTGCAATACTTATGCGGTCAAAATGTGTGGCAGAGCTAATTCTTTTTTGTAATCATCGGCGATAGATTCCTACACTAAAGGGTCTGGAACCATGTGCTGAATTCTTGGTATAATTTTGCGCGTCGATGTCCCAACCACCCTGTTTAAGTATGTACGCACAAAGGCTACAGATTCGCATTAACTTGACGGGTTTCCCAATTGCATTATAGCTATGGATACAATAGCTTGATAATACGTCATTGTACTTGATATCGCGATGGCGCTGATAGAATTAAGTAATTAGGTACGTCCGTACCAACGTATTGTACTGACTATCCTGAATTCATAACAGTACCAAGAAGTCTCTTAAACTTTAACTTAATTCATATTATTAGTAATAATCTAGTGGTAACCGCCCCTAAAACGACACAGTGACCGGTAATAACACGTCCTAGAATAAATACAAATTTTCCATTCAAATAAATTGCAAGTTTTTCCAATCATTTTCACGAACGAATAGTAGGTACCTACGTACGTGATTGCAGTGATGAAAATTCATTTTTACCTACATGAGAAAAGTATTCCGTAAAATTCCACAAAATAATTAGAACTACGTAGGTACATAACTGTTTCTTTTTTCTTCTTTTCAGAACATTATTTATTGTTTGGCTTACATAGGTTTTTTATTATTTAACACAACTACTTAACTATTTACACTAGGTACGTACTAAATTAAATGAGTTACTATACGAATAATAACAAAAGGAAACTTGGGCGTCGAGGTTCTCGTTTATTTATTAATTTGTTTGTTATTTGATGACGAAGATTTAAAATCACTAATAAATGCGAACCGGTCCATAGTTACATTCTTACATAATTATGGTAATGATAGGTGAACCTAGGCAAGTACATAATATCGTGAAGCAATATGCAAGGACTTGTTTCTTTACTTAGATTTTGCATGTTAACGACACAGGTCAACCGGATTGCAAAAATTATAATTGAATAAGTGCACACTGGTTTTCGAAGAAGCGTTTGATTATGCAATAGAAAAGGTGGAAACATTTTGTTAACAAAAAATAACATACCAAAATGTAGGTATAACGAAAAAAAGTAAATACAATTTATAAACTCACCATTTGAAAATAATATCACAAAAACAGTATAAAAAACAAAATTCTTCTTCATTGTGAAAAATATTCTTCGTTTTACGAAACAAAACACAATCAATACAGATAAAAGTTCAAGGCTGACACATTCTATTTTCGCGCCTTTTTTATTTAAATGCGTTCGAAAAATGTAGTTGCGTTCCAAATCAAGTGATTGTTTATGGTTCGTGCAGATGCGAGCAAGGCTTGACGCGACTGATGTTTGTGCCTCTATTACTGACACTGTGAGCTCGGACTCGGATACGAGACGTAATATTGAAGTATAAACATCACGCTTATTTTTAGAGCATTTGAACTGCTGGAATGTCACTCTTTATGGTGTACTACTACTTACCCGAAGATCTTTAAACGGTTAAATTAAAACCTTACGTAACTTTTTAACAAGTGGATGATCAGGTTGTTTGCTTCCATTTTTATAAAGGCAAATGCGTTGTTTTTTGTTATAAGTTTAATCGTTTTTCTCCCGTAAATGGGATGATATTTCAGAATTTTATTCTTGCAGTACGTTCGCCCTTTTGAACGTCTAAGGGGTTCTTATTGCGCACGAAAATGAACAAGCTGTGTGCTTCCCCACTTAAATAAATTGTTCCTTGTTACTGAAAAGAACAGCATTAAGATGGCGTATAATGGTTTCTGGAATCTTAAAGGGTAGCTCGAAAGTAGCAACGTTGCAAAATCATGTTTGAAATGCGTTCTAATGGATTAATCGCGCTTAAAAGCACCCGAATTGCTGACAAGAAAAGTAATCCAAACAATAGAACCCCTCCGTAGAAGCTACTTAAAAATAAAATTATGATCGAGTTGTACAAAGCTTGTATTTTTTGTTTAAGAACAAAACTCTTTCTCTTTGGATTTTTATCTTCTGCACAGAACACAAAGGAAACCTTTCCTTATTATCTGCATCACTGATGACCAGCTAATAATCACATGAGTTATTTAATTAATTGGCAATCACAATAATAATTTAATCATCCACCCACTTCAGTGACGAATAAATAAATCTGTAGGTAAACCACATAAAAGGGATGTTTCCATACCTTTTCTCGAAATTGTCGGAACAATTCCTGAATTTTGTCCCTTTTGAGTGTTTGCTCGGACAATTTGCCTAATTGCCTTCCTACAAAAACAATCATCTTAAACCTGAGGCAAACACTGACAATAACATTCCGAGAAGGGGAACACCGATTATTTCGGAGCCCATTGTCCAAACCTTTCTGGGATGCTGTTTTCCTGTTAGAAGGCCATTTTGGTCACCTTTCCCCTAATTGTAGGCAAGCGCCTTAAGCAAACGTTTTCAAGAGATACTTTGTTACAATTGTGTTACATGTTTGTGTCTTAGGACGTATACAGATAGTATGTTTTCTGACTCGGTTTTCTTTTAAAGATAAACCACTCTAAAAATGACCGCCCCTCCACTGCTTCTCGCATACATATTTCAAACGTTTGTATAGAAATTTTAGTGGATGGGCGTTCATTTTTAGAGTGGTTTATCTCTACGCAGTTTTGTTTATTTGTTCTCTGTTAAAATTATTGCAACGCCAACGGATTATTGATGCATTACATCGACATTTCATACAAAATTGAAGAGTCTTATGTGTCGGTATTTAATATTTTCTTCGCCATAATATTCAATTAAGGTTTCTTCAAACAGGCGCGACGCGATATTTGTAAAACAATTCCATGAAGTTTTTATATAAATTGTTCTACGTGATTCGCGTCGCGCCCTTTTGCCTTCCCATACCTTCCCATAACTTCTGTTCGGAGGAAAATTGGCGACAACATTTAGTTTAAAGATTTTTAGTATTTTTAGTTTTAAGGTTTTTTTTAAATGATGTAGTAGATAGTGACAATAAACGCATTTATATTTTATTCTTTTTATTTTGCAGAATGAACTCTTTCTCAAGGACATTTTTTTTACTGGTGACTTAATAGAACGTATCCGCCAAAATACATGCAAGGTTGATAGATAACTTGGTCTTCACTGTTTCTACAACAAGTTAACACAACTGCCATGTATTACCGGAGCGACGCGACGCCTCTGAACTTCGAAGGAATCACATGGCATTTTTAAACGGTTTTATTTAGCTTGCCCTGTTTGTTGTTATTTAGACTATTTCTTCTACTGAGTCACTCATTCAATTTTGTTCTTTATTATTTCATACATCGTTAAAAGAATGATGTCGCAAACTCGCTATAAAATAATTAGTTCATTTAAGAGCGTACACACGGTTTATTAAATGTTTCTTTCATCAAGGTCATGGCTTGTATTTTTAAATGATAGATCTAATTTTTATTAGAAATTATGTAAATGTTTTCACTTGTACCGATACGATTGCGCAACGTGATGTTATATTTTTGATGTTGTGTAATTGGTAACTACATTTTTTTCATACATGCTAAAGTAATGCAATAGAGCGACTCTGTCTGGCCTTCAGCACCCAATTAAATATCTACTCGGAGAAACTGATATTCTAAGAATACACAGTATACGTTGTTCGATTTTCGGGCTCATGAATACTCTGAGAGAATCTATGCATAGCAAATTTTTTTTTACTCTATTTTATTTTATAACCAAATATGTCATTCAACTAACGATATCTTGTACGTTCTATTAACTACTCTGTTAATGATGTGCACTTCTGTAAATAACTAATTCACAATTCCTAAAACTGTAAGTATGCGATTTTTGTTTGTGTGTGCCTTAGTGAATAAGTCGTATAAGTGCCTTATCAATAAATAAATGAATGCATAGCTACTATTTAGACCCCTCGTTAATCAGTACAATTTACCTATCGTGTATATTAATCCCTCACTATTTTGTTTCCCATGTAAACAGGACTTAAGAACACCTTTATCTCCCGATTGTATGATAAAATCTCTTTGTGCGTACTCTTGCCTTTCATACATAAACGTTTGGATTTTCCACTCGTAAGTGAAATACATTTATTTTGTGCTGATAGCAGATTTCGCTGCTAGGTATATACGCCCTTGGAAGATTTCCGGGAGAAAATAAGAACGTTTAGTTTTAAATGTGTTCAAACTAAAAAATTAACCTGTTGTTTAACCTATGACACCAAAAGTAGGTAAATACACAAGTCAAGTCAACTCTAAATATGTATTTTTATAACTTTTTCCTGCATTGGCATTTAAGTTTTAATTTTTTTTTTTTTTTTTACAACAAACAATACAGAATGTGATTTCTTTCGTACTAAATGTAGTGATACAGTCAATTTATAGTAATTTTAGAGATAAAAACCGGCAAAGTGCGTGTTGGACCACGCACAATGAAATTTTCCGAAGTTGGGTTGAATTTATTCCAAGAACAAACATATAATTTTAGTTCAAAAATATATTCTGTTGTACCTACATCCCAACTGCAAATGTGTTTGTAGGCGCAATATTAAGTAAGCCCCCATTCATTTGATATCTCACACGTTACCTATATAGATTGCAAAACTTAGATTTTTTTATATGCTCTAATTCTCTCCCAAAATTAACTGTCATTTATTTGCGTGTTTTAGTCACACAAATTCATTTGTGTACCATTCAAAATAATCGGTCCATTAAATTCTCAGCAAATTGGCTGTGAGTTGACAGACAGAGACTCGAGAGATTCTATAAGGGTGCCGTTTTTTCATCCTCTTTACTATCCATTTTTTCTTTTTTTGATTACAGAAACAGTGAAGTACAAAACATTATCTTGGGTTATATACTCATTATTACGTAAGTGTTTCTCATCTGTACCTACACCATGTGTACCCTCCCACTAGTTCATAAAGCAATTCACTTTAGTTCAACTCCTTGATTAAATTTTAAATCGTCTGGCAGAACTAATATCTATGGTTGACATCTGCTCGCAGTGGCGGGAGCCTGGTACGAATGTCAGAAGCCATCACGTTTGCTTGATGCCTCTAACTTTATTACGGGAAAACTTTCCGTAACGGCATCCGTACTAGGTAATATTGTAGAGTTAGTGTCTATGGATTTTAATGTTTTGTTATTAATTTGGAGTGCTGGCCCAGTAGTAACGGCCCCGCCTTGTTTTATTTCGTCACCACTGCTCTCAAAACGGTGAAGGAAAACATCGTGAGGAAACCGGTATATCCTAGAACCAAAATCATTAATACATGTGACATTTATCACCCTGCACTGGGACCGCGTGGTGGACTACGGCCCAATCCCTCTCAAAAGAGTCGAGGCGTGTGTCCCAGTAGTGGGAACATTATAGGCAGTTTAAGGCGTGGTCTCTCTTGTACAAGGTTGTGAATTCAAATCCGGGCAAGTACCAATAAAATAAATAAATAAAATAAAGTAAAATCTTTTAATTTCAGACATATTTGGCCCATACATATTGTTAGTAGAACGACTTAAAACTATGTTAGTATCTAAAATTAGGATATTAATTTAAGTATTTGCCGCCCTCTGGAGCTCCGGGTACATGCACTTGTCTTTGAACCCATTGCTCCAGAAGGGGGCTGTCCAGCTTGTGACTGAGCACATTCAGGATGGTGTCGGCGCTCCAATGCGAGCGGAACATCAGCAACGCGGTACGGCGCACACTGGTCCCAAAGTGGACATTGATAGTACCTTGTCCTACTTCAAATACTTTTCTGTAAAAAAAATATTCCTTTTTTTTTTGTATGGGAGCGATTACATTTTACTCAATTTCTCAAAAACTTTAAGCGATGTCGAGATGGCAATCACATATGTTAGAAAACTAATAATTCTGAGTATTTGGCTCGAAGAAACTTATTGCTTATCTCTGCGTACTTTCGAGATAATAGTGACAGAAAATAAAAAAAATTTTATGTTCATTTTTTGCTTTTTTTTAATCATAGCCTTACTTTAGCACATAATTATAATGTATGCGTAATGTCAAATAAGTAAAAAGAGACTTCTCTGTAAAAGAGGTTATGGGGGCTCACTAATGACTGAAAAGCTATGACCTTTCTGAAGGAGTACTTTCATCAGTTCTAAAAAACAATCAAAATGAAGACATATTAAGCTGCAAACACAAAGTTGAATATGTTCACAAACGATTCTGAAAAAATATTATGGTGAAAGATTAATATTTGGGTCTATATTCTCTTGAGAAATCTCTATTTCCTCGTTTTCCAACGAAAGCAATTCATTGTTCAAGATCAAAGCACTAGCCTCTGGAAACAACTGTTTATGTAAACGAGCAAACTTTGGTTTGATATGGCTGATGTAAGGATCTGAGCTAATTAGAAAGCTGTGGATAATGTCTAAATTAGTCTGAACTCTACCGATTTTTCTTGTATGTGCCATTCTAACATTCCGGAAATCTTTATTCCTCGCTTCGGAAGCTTCTTCGGAAAGCATGCCTATCGGAATAAAGGAGAAATTTTCACAAATATCAGCACCGTGTATCAACAATTTATGGACACTTGAAGGCATGTAATACCATGGATATAAGTTTACATATAGCATTGCTGTTTCTTTACAATATTCCCTAAACAAGTTGGTATTAATAAGTTGACCAGATGAAATTGTTTGTAAAATGACTGCAAATCTCTTGATTAAATCAGGGTGGATACCCGTTATTTCAGCAGATACTTCATAATTTTCAAAAAACCTTCTTGCCGTGTTACCGTCATTGGTTGTACCAAATCCCTGTTTTACTATGTCAATTAACAAACCAGTTCTTTCCCGGAATTCTTCTTGTGTCAAATTCTTTTTAATTTCTTTTAACAATTTATCTTCTTTTCGTACAGCCCACTTTTTGAAGTCTAAGTTGTACGAAATGTGTAAAATACATTCCATACATCTTATCCACATATGAAGCGAAGACAGACCATATTTATACATATCTTCTCTGATGAGTCTTTTGGATACAAAGTCCAAGTCATTCATTTTGCTAGGTGGGGTATTGCAAATATTACAAACAGCTGCAGAAGAAGTATTGGAAATCACAGTAGAAATTTTCCCATCAATCATAGTCATGTACAAATCATGTTTAATATCAAAATTATCTACAATTGTGGGAACAAGATTACGAATTTCTTCCTCTAAGGATGCACTTTCCTTCTTTATCAATTCATTTGTTTCTTTTGCAAATATAAAGCCAATTGGACGACAATAGTTTGTTGAAGAGGGAGCAGGATTTTGCCACAAGATAGTACCACTCTCTTCTTCCAAACGAAGCGGAACCAAACTAATCATGAAAACTGAAGAATCGTCAATTTTAGTGTCGGAGTGTGACTTTTGTTTATAATTACTTTGAGAAGATGACCCGTCAAAACCCCATTTGCTTATTAGTTTTAGCGATTTTTTGTCGGCAGAGTTGTGCTGAATTGTTTTTAATATCCTATTAGTTGTCAAATCTAGAAGCGATTGAAGTCTTATCTTAGCATCAGATTCAGTTACAGTTATGTCTGACTCTGGAGGATAACAAGTTTTTTTAGCTTCCAGGAGCTTTTGATAGGATGGAAGACCATACATTTTCTCTGAAGCAAGAATAGTTCTTAAATTTCGATATTGCCATTTTGACAAATTTGTTGAGGTGTAAAGCGCTAACGTTTTATCATCTGGTAAACACGGTTTGTCAGTCTTTTTAGCGAATAGTACATCATATACCATCTCACATTTTTCCTTGTTTTGGCTGAGTTCGTTTAATATAGCTGCTAATTTTGTTTTTTTAGACTCTTTTAATTTGGCACATAAAGCATAAACTAATTCCTCCTCTGTGTGATCTAGAAGTGTTAGAGAACGCCTTTTCTTCTGTTTATCAGATATATCAACAAATGGTTTTTTACTTGTACCATAACTTAATTGATGAGTATCCACTTGCGTTTCGAAATTTGGAATTACTTCCTCGGCAACTTTAAAAATGCTGCTTAAATCGATATTTTGACATTTTGGCCAAACTATTTGGGATTGTAACCAGTCTGAATTTTTGTTAAGAAAGGTCTTTTGAGCTCTACTGGAAGCAGACCATCTTTTTGAGATATTACTTGAAAAATTACGACAAAATAATTTAATATTACTCAAATCTTCGGAAGACAATTCAACACCAATACGTTCAATAAGGGCATTAAATAAAAATTCGACATTTTTAAAACCACCTCCTGATTTAAGAACAACGTATAAGTCTAAGTTGGCGACAAATGCGGACATATTATAATTTTAAGGAAAATTGAAAACAAATTAGAATCAAAGATATCAAAGACAAAGTGACTTTGATTTTAACAAAAAAAATTACGAAAACAAATTCGACGAAAGAAAGACAAACAAAAATTATTTGATTTTAAAATCCAAAGATTCAAAATACAACAATAACAAAACAAACAAACAACAAGCATTTCTTCAAGCGCACAGAAAAAATAAGGACACGTCTTATCGCAACCACATTTAGTTGTACACTGAGTGAGGTGTACGCGCGCGATTCGTGACCTTATTACGTTACGTCATGAGAGGCGGCCATCTTGTTATCCCGGCAAACTCGCGTTGAAGCTCCATTTTGCTGGCCAGCGGACCTATTGCGATATGAGTAAGGCTATGATTAAAAAAAAGCGAACAATTAACATTAAAAAAAATTGTTATTTTCTGTCACTATTATCTCGAAAGTACGCAGAGATAAGCAATAAGTTTCTTCGAGCCAAATACTCAGAATTATTAGTTTTCTAACATATGTGAATGCCATCTCGACATCGCTTAAGGTTTTTGAGAAATTGAGTAAAATGTAATCACTCCCATACAAAAAAAAAAGAAATATTTTTTATAGAGAAAAGTATTTGAAGTAGGACAATAATATTTTTTTGCCTTATCTGTTATCATTATATCAACAATAAAAAAAAATATCAGCGGTCTACTATCAATGTCCACTTTTTTTTAATTTGGGACCAGTGTGCGGCGCCGCAACACAGTGTGAAAGCCGTCTTTGTGCGCGTGCGCAAACATCGCAGACGCACTACAGTAGCCTGGGAGGCCCACCAGCAACCTGAACGCGTTATTATATTGTATTCGGAGAGCATTGATGGTCCGCTGCGTGTAGTTGGACCCACAGATTGCAGGTATAGAGAGTTTGGCAGAATGCTTTAAAGCGTGTAATCTTTACCTCTAAACTACACCTTGCAAATCTGCGTGCCAACATGCTATAGCGGGTCGCCATCGCTCTCCTCTCCCTTTCGATGTCTCCATCGTCTTTTAAATCCTCGGTAACCACATGGCCGAGGTATTTAAACTCTCTCACTCTTTGATGAGCGACAGCGTTAAGCAGCACAGGTGCCACATTCCCGAGTTTACGACCCCTGGCTTGAAATACCATGAGCTCGCTTTTCTGTACATTCTACAGGAGACCATTTACCCTTGCATACTCCTCACACACGCCTATCAGTTTCTGAGCGCGGCTATTGATGGACTGAGCAACACTATATCGTCTGCGAAACTAATACGGTTAATACAGTGACCATCGATCGAGCATCCTACTCCGACGTCGCTCAGCCCAACAATCAGCCAGTTCACGTACAAGTTGAAGAGTGAAGGAGATGTTAACCCCCCTGTCTCACTCCACATGCCAACCTGTACTCGTCAGAAAGTTCGCCAAGCCATGTGACCTGGTTAGTTTGGTGGTCATACCAATATTTAAAAATGTTAATCAACCAATGACACGAGTTAATCTTGGATTATCGGTGATGAAAAACATGGTGAGGAAGCTTGGACTTATGGTTGATGTAAGTCAGAAATCGGCTAACCCGCTTTTAGTAAGCCACCAAGACTCGTCCCTTCTTGGTATGAAAAATAACAATAAGCTGGTATTATTTTAAAGCTTGCGATTTTCTTTAGTTTCTTATCCCAATTTATTTGGGTTTGGTGAAACATGTCTTTTGTCGTCATTTTGGTTGTCAGCCCCTTTCAAACCATATCATCATTCACACAGCCCATCCATCGATTTTTTGGTCTGCCCCTATTCTTATAGCCATCGACATTCACACTCAAAACTTTCCTCGCGACATTTTCCTCATTCCTTCGTATCACTTACCTATACCATGACAACCAATTTCCACACAACTTTGCAGTTACCAATGCCAATTTCAGGCTTCTTAACACCTACACTGAATTTAATTACTTTATCAACCAATCAGAACTTCGAATACCAAAGGTTATCA
Organism: Polymixis lichenea; assembly: GCA_949091785.1. Lineage (NCBI taxonomy): Eukaryota > Metazoa > Arthropoda > Insecta > Lepidoptera > Noctuidae > Polymixis > Polymixis lichenea. Next base: position 9,891,810 of record OX420943.1, on the reverse strand, counting down.
CTCAATCAACCCGCAAAAAGCCTTAACTAACTAACTAACTTATTTGAGCGTGCGACATTCAAGAACCTAGACATTCCGGCAAGAGTAACCCAGACTAATTTTGATCCTAACAAAAGGTATTTTAGGAATCTTCCAAAATGTTGGAATAAGAAATTGATTTTACGGTAAAAGATAATTCGTTTGATTGGAAAGACAATTACAACATTTTCAACGTTCCGATTGATAAACCTATAGCAAGATGTCATTTGACCTCAAAATCCTTGCCTCAGTCTACAATGAAAGTAAAATAGGATACCAAATTCATCAGTTCTGTGACAAACTCCGGAAGTACTCTATCCTGACCTTAATAAGGAAACTCGAGTTTCGAGATTCTACTTTAGGCGTTATTCTCAATTGAACTTTTAAATTGAATTACTTAGGCACCTACATAGGACTGTAGGAACCTCCTTCACCGAAAATTGCTTGATACTTATTAGTTGCCCTTTCAGTGTTACGCAGCCGTAAGCCTGATTGATTTACACGGTGTGATTTCATTGCCTGTGGCATACCATATAAGTTGAAGCAACAATAAAAATCGCACCCCTTAAACAATTTTAAGACGAATGCAAGTCATTTGTTGCAATTTTTACTCGACTGCAGCGAAGCAAAAAGGATAGTTATAATTTTGACCGGGATGTATATGGGTATGTATGTAAGTTCATATGTTCCCTCTAAACTCTAAACTTACTTAATATAATTTGACAACATTTATCGTTGGAAGCGTCTTGATCATCCGCTTGTTATATATAGACTGTGACGTCATATTGAATTGAAAATAGCGCCCTCTAGCGGAAATAAATTCATAAACTAAAATAAATTGAATATGAAATAACAAAACAATACATTCTAACAGTAGCAGGGAAACGATCATAAGCTTTAGAGCAAAGTGGCATACGACCACGGCTTTTAGATGAGAATATTGTCATGTTTCGTACTTTTTAGAGGGTATTTTTTTAGTTTTTGACCCTACTTTTTAATATAAGCCAAAGGCAAGAAACTTGCTATGTGCAAATAAGCTTTATTTACACGATGCAAGTTTCTTGCTAGGCAATACTTGAGAGTATTTATCAAAAGTCCCATAAAGTCTGGTTGCACCTTTAGTAGCCATAAATAGTTCAGGCTTGCAATTTCCCCTTTCTTAACTCAGTGTTGGAACTACTGGCGCAAGAAATTGTGTTATGCAGGTTGTTGGCGCCACAATGCCTTGCTCATTCCTGTCTGGACTCTTTCCTTTGTTTCTTTAACTTAGTTTTGGAGCATTATACTGAACTTTATCCGACTGTTATGAATTTGTTTTGAAGAATTGAAACTGATGTGATTTGTGAGTTGTTGACTTTATTTTTAGTTTTTACTAGCTTTCGCCTGCAGCTTCGCCCGCGTGGTGATCGAAAATTATTCCACGGGAACGTACTACCGGGATAAAAGGTATCCTGTGTGTTATTCCGGGTTACAAACGATCTGTGTGCCAAATTTTCATCCAAATCCGTTTAGCCGTTTTTGCGTGATTGAGTAACAAAAATCCAAACATTTTAACTTTCACATTTATATTATTAGTTGGATTAATTATTAATGTAATTAATATATAATATAAATATATTATAATAGGATGTATAGTTTCATCTTGCTTACCATAATATACCGTAAACAATGTTGACTATTATAATAAATACTCCACAAGAAAAAAAAAAGTTTATATAGTTGTAGGACCTACAATGTAAAATTTAGTAATTCGAGGACGTGAACTAGAAAAAAGAAACATGTTAACAAAAAATATGTACTAGTATCCTTAATACAGACCAGAAAGAAGCTTTAAGCAAAACTTTAACATACCCTCACCAAAAACAACAAAATGAAAAGCAAACTAGCATACTATTGCTGATAAAATAAATTCGCTGAAGAAATATAGAAAGTATTAATACTTACCTACACATTCTATTTCCCGATAAAAATACGATTTGGATACGAATTTTGCCACTGGCTATGTAAGGCATGGCAAGGTAAAATGTGAGAAAATATTTATAACTTAATATTCAGTTTGGTAAGCTTGTAAAATGGGAATAAAAATACAATAATATACGTACTTAATAAGAATAACTTCAACTCTACAACTATGAACAACAGTTTAATTTTAAGGACTTGTGTTTAATTTTCTGGAGTTTTGCATTACCTTGGTCACACTGTGGTCTTTAGAGAGATCTACACTCCCTTCTTACAAAACAAGGTTTTTTGAAGTGAAATCTTCATTAGGCGCGTTGGACATTTTTTAATATGGGAAAAAACAATTAGATAAACTAACAAAGGAAACACAAAGGTGGTGGTGGTGGTGGTGGTGTACAAAGGTGGTCCACCCGATGTACCCGTCATAAAATAGCTCTAGGCGCGATTTAAACATTGTTACCATTAATTAACATAATAGGTACAAAGGAAAATAAATAATGCTTTAGAATTATGAAACACCCTCCCTGTTAATAATGTTTACGTATCAAATGGTAGAAGACATCTACCTACCTACCATTACATTCCATCATTAATTCCATCTAACAGGGTGTTTCAAACTACGTCATGCCTCTTAGTGAATAATATTTTCATTTTTTTATTATGCAAATGTTCAAAAATTTTTTTTTAATATAAATGCTTAGTAGTCATTGGATACATGAAGTGGGCTGCCGTTGTAACACGACTAAAATGTCACGGTGTATAGTGTGTATGTACGTACATAGATATACATGCATGTTGGCATTTTTTGTGATGGGAAAAAAATGAACTTACGACACTGTTCAAAAAATAAACACGTAATTGTTTAATTTTTCACTTCTCTCGGCACTCCCGGAGTGCCACTGTTTTTTTTAAAACGGTTTAAACCACCAAGTCAGTTTTTGAATTAAGAACCCAACTTGTATAGAAATGCAGTTCTCTTTTTACAAAACTGACACATCTAAGTCCGGCGCTAAGTTGTCATTTTTGTATTATGATTTTTGTCCAAATCGAAATAAAGTTGGAAATGCAAAAATCCTGTCTCAGAGTTTTAGGCTAGAACTAACGTTAGATCGCGTTTTGTAATAAGATAGTAGGTTAGAGGTTTAGTCGAATAAGCACCATATTCGCATGGACGTAATTGTGAATAAGAATATAGCGGCGGGATTTTTTCGCGCACTGAATTTTCAACGCACTGTTAAGCGTCGAGGATTGAAAATCGAACACTATGTATTTTTGACGCGCTGATACTCACACGCGCTGCACTTTGTTGGATTCTCAACGCTCGAGTCAACATCGAGAGTGAGAAAATCCAGTGCGCTATAAAATCCCGTCGCGATATTTTACGTCCTTGCAAACATGGTCTAAGAGACCAGCTTATTCTGGTTTGTTACCTCTGATGTGTAGTCTACCGAACCTCTATATTTTTTTTTAATTCAGGATATATCTTTAACTAGTGCGCGAACTGTTACCATGAATAACAGCACAATTATCATTATAGACCATAACGTAGAATTATTAGAATTATTTCTGGTCTAGAATATTCAATATTCATGGTTACAGTTGGCGCACAGGTTAAAATTCTTCCTCTCTAGGATCATCGTGATAGATTTAACAAACTGCGAGTATTTTGCCCACTTTTCTAGAGTCTTTACAAAATTTGACTTCAATTACGTAGCGCAAACAAGAATTGTCGCTAAGTTTCTACATTGTGCCAGGAAAATTATAACAGAAAAACGTCAAAAATTTAAGGCACAAAAACATCGTACCAATAATAAAGTATTTCCCTTAAAACGCCGTCATTGTTTGCACTCTCAAACAATGAGCAAGATTGATTGATACATCCGTGAAAAATAAGCAGAAATGAGTGGTTTCCCTGCGGTCGGTGGACCAAGTTGATACATAAAATAGCTTTTAAATTAAAAGCCGATGGTTGCCTTTAGGGGCTCTGTAACCTGATGGTGTCCCATGGGCCTGTCATGATGTTTGATTTATTGATTTCGAATTTGGGAAACAGGAATTTTGACCTATATGTTTTTTCGATAGACGTGAGTGGAATTACAAATGTGGCATTGATTTGTGTTATTTTTAGATTGTTTTATTTGAAATATATGCTGATAGAGTCAAAAATGTACGCTGTATTGTGCACGAAATTCCCGGGCAAATCTATTTCAAGGTTTTAATTATTGGTATTATTTTAAGTCTTTCTGCTTATATATTCCGTTAACATCATAGTTTTTGAAGTTTCTAGAAATTCTCAAATAAGTGGGGTTTAGAGTACCTACCACACCCTACAGAATTCTGATTGAAACTGTTTCGGCGAATTAGCCTAAACAGTTTCTAGAAACTTCAAAACCTATGATATTTACGTAATATAAAAGCTGAAAGACTTCAAATAATATTAATAATTAAATACTTGCAATAGATTGGCCCGGTAATAGTGCTACGAGTGGGCTTTTGTTACTTAGGATATTAATAAGTTGTTTTTAATGGTGATTAACGATGTTTTATATACCTGTCTTATTTTCGTAGGTCTAAACTTTAGTACTGGCATAGCTGACAAAGTTATTTATCCAAAAAAAAATATTTCTTACTAGTTTTGCCAGCGGCTTCGCTCATGTGGATGTCGAACCGGGATAAAACTTATCCTATATGTTAATCCAGATTACAAACTATTTGTGTACTAAATTTCATCCAAATCCTTTCAGCCGTTTTTGCGTGATTGAGTAAGAAACATCCAAACATCCTAAAGGCTCCTACACACATGCCGGCGGCACAGCCGGCGGGTATGCTGTAGTTGATGTTAGGCCACCGGCACTTGCCGCAAAAACCGAGTATGCCGCCGGCCTTGTTGGCGTCATTGCCGCCGACCGGGCCGCCGGCATAGTGTGTAGGAGCCTTTACTTTCACATTTATAATACTACTATTATTTAGTAAGATAGCAGGATCTACGATAATTATTTTTGTCGTCACAGCAATATTGGTCAAGAACGGTCGTTGTCGTGACAATCAAGTGTTTAATTAATGACAAATTGCACGGAATTGTCGCCGCGACGAGATAACAGATTTAAATACGATTATTAAAAAATCATTACTTACTGCTGGGGTCTTGTTGGTTGGAGATCAATGCAAGAACCTTAAGATTGTAATACTATTATAATAGAAGACTAGTTTAGGCCCACAGCTTCGCCTGGGTGGATCTCGAAAATTATCCCACGGGAACGTTTTACTGGGCCAAAAAGTATGTTACTCCTTATTACATCATCTACCTTCCAGTGAATGTTCCATCAAAATCTGTCAGACAGCCGTATCTACTTCCATATGCATTTAGTGAAAAGCTATTATTTAGAAATTACAAACAAATACTTCAATTTATTTGTATAGATTTTATTAAAAGTAAGTACTTAATATATTTTTTGAGGTTGGGAAATCATTTTATAACTTCTCACGCTCTGGATGGAGCAGGAGGGCTGTCAGACTTTTACTGACTAAACCCCACCCGTGTTCCTACAGTGGCCTAAGTGCCAGGGGCCGCGGTATCTCTTTGGAACAACCCGCACCCCTGGCAGGCATCGGCCCTTGCGGACCTCACCAGTTGTTGCTGACATCTCTTTGAGGCGCGCGTGGAACACAACGCGCCGTCGACCTGGGCTTCGTCCTTACTGGACAGCGAGCTACCCATTACTCGCCATCCGCAAGCTCATGCCTAGGGTGACCGGGAATCAGCCTGGGAAGTACTTAATTAATAAAGTAACGAGGACGATGCATAGCTACCAGTAATACTTACTTGGTAAACTGTAAAGACTGAGTAAGTTATCTTCTACTTCTACAAGTTTTTCTTTGAAAATAAATTGAGTAAACATTTTTTGCAACGTTTTGTTTCCAAACAACCTGCACTAGTGTCTAGTGGACATCGTTCTGCGGGCAAAGGTTAATTAATGATCGTAAGTTTTTGCTCTCCAACTAAATAAAGGTGGTACACAAATTCAATTTATTTTTCAAAATGCCATAAATAAAACGCACATTACATAATAACCCCATAAATTATGTATTAAATACATATTTAATCTCCCAAAAGAGCAATTGTACCTACTTACAATATATTCGAAGTTATTATTTGCGTTGAACAAACCGCCATGTTCAAATATTGGTGCATCTCCCTAGGGGAGACGCGGCACAGATGGTCCACTTATATTACCACCTTAACGCGGGGAAGTTTAGGAGTAACGTAAATCGGTAATCAATATCTCTGCTATGGCTACGTATCTACAGTTGTCCATAGATACTCCACTAGTTGGTCCGAATAAATTGGCTCAATTTTGTCCACAGTATTCATAAAAATGTTATGACGGAGTACGATACGAGGTACAAACGAACTTTGGTGTGAAATGATCCTGTAGAAGTCAAATACTGTACCTACTTAATTTTTGTTTTCGTACAATGCTGTACCTATTTTGAGGGGCTTGTGGGTACGTAATAATAGTCGCATGGGTCGATCGATCAGGTTAAGCTACGTTTTCTGCAGTTGGTCCGTGGATGGGTGACCATCTTTACATACCAAGACCTCTCCGTGCCTCGGAAAGTACGTTAAGCCGTTGGTCCCGGCTGTCATTCGTGGATCTTTGACAGTCGTTACGGGTCGTCAGAAGCCCTAAAGTGACAACCAGTCTTACCAAGGGGTATCGTGTTACTCAGTAACTGGGTTATGGAGGTCAGATAGGTAGTCGATCCATGTAAAATACTGGTATTAAGCTGCATCTGGTTAGACTGGAAGCGGACATCAACATAGTTGGCAAAAGGCTAGGCAGATAATGCTGTAAGTACCCTTTTTCTGTTCACATTCATCGGCCATCTGCAAAAAAAAATAACTATAAAAACTCATACTAACAAAAAGGTTTTCAATAAACCTACGCAATATGTTCTCCATAAAAATGTTTACAATTTGTGTTTAGGTAATCTACTAGAATAGTACCCTAAACCAACCACAATTTAAAGGACTAATTCCTTCCTACTTCCAAGAATCGATATTGGCTTCCCCTTACAAAATATGCTCCAGATAATATCTGCGCTTTAAAGCGCTTCAACTCATCTATCCAGTTTATGGTTCAATCGACAACCTGTGCCAGAGATTTCATATCAGAATATTGCTCGTTTAAAAATACATTATTTTCTGAATACAAAGTAAGTTATAAGCTCAAAATTTTCCGCAGAAGAACTTTATAAACGACTTAACTTCAAGGAGTATGCTTAGATGGTTTGGTCAATTTGAGAGAAAGAACAAAAGGCGACTAACAAAAGGTATTTACAAGGCAGAGGTGAGTGAAAACGCCGGGAGGCGACGCCCTTGAAGGACATATCGTGTCCATATTGCTGATATTAGCGAGACAAACGGAGCATGTCAGGGTAGCAGATGGGAAGTCGGCGTGAGTTTATGTATGTATGTGTAGTGGCAACTACAACGCAACATGCGAACTACGCATCAGACAGATGTCATGCAAAATCCTGCAACGCACACGTAGAATTTACTGCGCAGCAAGCTTTTAATTTACATAACGTTCCGACATCAGTCATCGGGCAGTAGTCCACCAGACATAACATCCGTCTCGTCGGAGGATCCTGCCTTTTCTATAGAGAATGAATGAACTTTACACCCTGTTCCTGATACTTCTAAATATATGTACGAAGATGTTCATAATCCTACTATCCCAACTTAATATTATAAATGCGAAAGTACCTCTGTGTGTCTGTCTGTTACGCTTTCACGCCTAAACCGCTGAATCGATCATCATGAAATTTGTGCAGAGATAGAGCCTAGAATATGGAGAAGGACATTGCGGGCGGAGCCGCGAGAAAATGCTAGTAAATTTATAAATGTGAAAGTTTGACGAATTGTGAAAGATGTTTGGATGTTTGTTACTCAGTCACGTAAAAACGGCTGAAAGGATTTGGAAGAAATTTGGCAGACAGATAGTCTGAAACCTGGATTAACACATTGGATACTTTTTATGCCAGTGGTCCATCCCGTGGGATACTTTTTGACCTCCACGCGGGCGAAGCTGGCAAAAGCTAGTTTGTAAATAATTTCCAATTTGATCCTTTTAATTAAGTTATGATCGAATACCCCTGTCGTACCCGAATAAAAACGAATAAGCATCTCAATTGATTGTCATTGAATCAGCGAGTCGATATCCATATCCACTATCCACTTTCAGTAATGGTAAAGCTATTTTTGTCCTTACACTCATTAAGGATTACCGTCGTGTATAGTTGTATACTTTTATTATAGTTTTAGACCATTTTATCTATTGCATAATCCCACTGTGGAAACACGGGCCTTCTCTTTGTGAGAGGGAGCGGGCCATAATCCACCACGCGGGCCCAGTACAATATAGAGCAGTGGTGGCCCAGTGGTAACAGCCCCAACTTACGAGTTGTAGGTTGTGAGTTCGAACCCAGACAAGCAGTCTATTTTGTGTATTAAATTTCAGCACCACCCTCAAATCGGTGAAGCAAAAACATCTTGAAGAAACCAGCAACGTGCTATAACAAAAATTCGAAAACATGTGACATCTACCAACCAGCACTGGGTCCGCGTGGTGAATTATGGCCCACTCCCTCTCGCAGAGAGGAGGCCCATAACCCAGCAGTGGGAACAATAAAGGCTAATTATAATGTGCTCATCTGAATGTAAAGACAAATCCTTAATTGGATATAAATATATTTAAACTAAAACTTACCGCTACCAATTCAATTAATCCACAGTCTCCCAAAGTTCCATTAAACTCCAGAAATCTATATAGATTAGATGCACTAAGCCATGTCGGCTCCCAAATTCATTTCATCACTCATTCGGGGGTGTGCACAAATCACTGACGAAGTTACTTGCACAGCTGCGTCGGGCATGGCCATATCCATTCCACTACAAGCTGCTTGCTCATATAAAGCTACGAAACTTTAGTTTTTAGGGTTCCGTACGTTACAAGTACTATCCAGGGGATGGCGACGAGGGGGAAGGAAACTTCAACGGGGTTCTCAATTCGGTTGTATTTGTATCTTTTTGACCGACTTCAAAAAGAAGGAGGTTATCAATTCGACATGTCGTCGGCTGTAATCTAACTTGGCGTAAGGGACATTTTGCTCAAAATGAGTTTTGAATGCAGTCCGATACAGATTTTTGCGCTCTTTCGAATGGTATATATAACATCGCTGTAGCTTGAAAAAAATGTCCGATACGCCACAGAAAAATGACGTTCCTAAATCATTTTTTAAACAAAAACATGATGTATCGGACAAAAGTAAAAATGCGATTGACGTATGTACTGGCAACAACTTATCACATTGGCGTAAAATACACAAAAACTTCCATATTCTAAAGCAACTGAAGACAAGTTATTACAAAGTGACAATCCTGAAAGCACTCATGATGAAGAAGAATAGATTTTTAATTATTTAGTTTAATTTATTTGAGTAATGTCAATAGTTATTGAAAAATTATGGCTAAGCTGAGACAACATTTTTTTTAAAGCAAAAATGTACAATAAAAAGTAAATATAAATAATTAATAATAAAAAAAGGTTAAACAATCATAATAATTTTGTCAAAATTAAAGTTATGGAAGTGTTTATGTTTGTATTGATTCAAAGAGTTAATGTCGAGCTTAAAAATATTATAATAGTAATAAAAAGACTTGGGTATTTTTATATTTTACTTCATTACCCTTTGTTTGTCTATATATTTACTAATAATCAAAATCAAAAGTCATTTATTCAAATTAGGCTGAGAATCGCACTTTTCGAACGTCAAATACATGAGACAGTCCCCCAAAACGCCCACCCTTCACCACTTCCTAGTGCTTTAGCTGGGAAGAAGAAGTGGCGGAACAAACTCATAAAACTTAACATAAAACTTTAATTACCTGATAAAACACTTACGCCATTTTGATTGTATTTAACAGTGTTGATAGTCTTACGTCATTTGAAACTCGTGTGCAAAAAAAAGTTAGGGCTTAATGGACATTTTTTTTAATTTTTTGGACGTAAGGGACATGCTATGCTATCTTTGTAACGAATGCCTTAGTGGGCAAGTAGATTATATCAAGTTTTAGAGGCCAAAAAGTTAGGCAGAACCACATAAACCACTTCAATATGCCCTAAAAAATAAAAAAGTTATGATCACATTTCCAAAAAAAAAAGATTTTTTAGGCTCTGCTGAAAAGTAGCAATTTGTCCCTTACGCCAAGTTAGATTACGGTCGACGATGTTTTTATTTTAAAAAAATCGGTATGCGACAAAAAATTAAAATACATATCCAAAGACACCGACTTCTAAAATTTAGAGTTATTTTTCACTTTGTAGTATTTTTTTGAAGCCGTGTGTTACTTTTTTTTTAAAGTTTTTTACACCCCAGAACTCCGACATTTACAAACCGATTTGTAAAATTCTTCTTTTGTTTTGAAGTATATACTTACTTAGTAGTCCCGTATAAATTTGGTCAAGTTCTGATCACTGTTTTTTGAGTTAGCTTCAATTACACGTATTTTTTCCACTAAGTTTATGTGGATGATCCTAATAATAAGTATTATAAACGCGAATGTTTGGATTTTTCGATATTTGGATGTTTTTTATTTGTATGAAATTTGGCACACAGATATTCTATAACCTGTACCTACTAACACTACCGTACTATCGGGATACTTTTTATCCCGATAGTACGTTCCCGTGGGACAATTTCCGACCTCCATCCGGGCGAAGCCGCTGGCAAAAGTTAGTGTTATAATAATTCCCTGTCATTTTTATTTACTTAGCAAGTAAAGGTACTATGAATTTAAAACTTGAAAATAGTACTATAAATATAGTAAAAAAATACCTTAATTTCGGAAGTCAGTAGCTAAAACTGAAAACACAAAACGAAAGACACCGACTTCCGAAATTAAAGTTATTTTTCAATTTGTAGTGTTTTCTTTGGAAGTCAGTTGTTTTTTTTTATAAACTTTTTTTACTTAAGTATTAAAAATAAATATGTAGTTTTAAATATTGTACTTACGGTGTTGCGAAACTCTTCGTGTGTTACGCCGAGTCGCACTTGACCGCTTTATCGTCGACTCCGAATGTTTACGAATACTTCCGAAAGTTATACAAAGTTTCAGTATAAATATTACGACAGTAGTGGGTAAAAACAATCGGTTTAATACCAGTCAAGGTGCTTGATGTCCGTATCAAAAATTTTCAGTTCTGCCTTCAAGTTGCACGCTTTTTGAATACGAAAGGTTGAATATTTATCTAAATTGGCGACTGAAAGGATCGGGACAGACTTTGCCACTTCGTTTTGTATGTCTTTCAAAGGCCTTTTTATTTTTTAAACCGCTCAAACGCTTTGGTATTTCAAGAGGTGACCAATGCCTTTATAATGGTAAATCTTCTGCTGCTACGACCGAAGGATTCATAAATTGAGATATCTACCTCTCCAATACATACGTTAATTTGTGTACCTATGTGGTTTACTTATAGCAATGTTTAGTGGACCACATTTTGGACACATCTCGATTCACACCTCGTACCTATTCGAAACGAGCGTTAATCCATATAGCATGAATATTTAACTTAATGGAGTACATTAAATTGAGCCTATAATTTTCTCTCTGCTGGGACACAGGCCTCCTCTCGGTGAGAGGGAGTTGACCGTAATCCACAACCCGGGGGACGGTCCGGGTTGGTAGATGTAAGATCTTTAATCTTCGAGTATTTGGTTCAAGGACATGTCCTTACCGGTATGCCGGCTTCCTCAGGATGTTTTCCTTCACCATTTTGAGTGCAGTGGTGATGAAATTATTTACCCAAAGTAACGCGCCGGCCTGGGTTCGAACCCACGACCTGAACTCGTAAGTCATTACCACTGAGCCACCACCGCTTTCATATATGTTGATAGTCTTCTATTACTTTTATTATAAAGTCCATTGAAGCCCATTCAGTACCGTTAGCCTAATAATATATCTTAGTCGAGTTATTTCTCATGTCGGTATCATTATAATCGATTATTTACATTGCATTTTACCATCTGTTTTCAATTGACATGTTGTGACAGTTGTCATTATACTATGACACTGTCAATTTTGCATGTTGAGTAGGGCGCTTGATAAGCAGCGGTCGAACAGAACGTTTTAAATCCAGACATTTCTACGCAATCTGTGTTTAATTCGAGCCAACCTGCACTGTTCCATCAGTACCTATTTGATAAAAACTGTACCTAGGTAGGTACTTGGCAAACGAGTTCGTTTGATAAAAATCCTGAATGCCACTAACTGAATAAATGTATTATTCAGGTGCTTAAATCTATTCATTGTCAACACAATATGGTAATCTGAAATTGAAATTGTCATAATGTTAGCCCATTGATTGTCATAACAAACAGTTATAGCGGATATCGTACCATTGATTGCAGTGTTATGATGTTTTATGTCATCACTCGCTAAATACAAGATAAATGCTAGATTAAATACATGCCGAGCAAAAGATCGGCATGTATTTAATCTAACCTCAATTAATTCACATTTTACGCTTCGAAAAATATTAAAGGACATTCTAACACTTACATTGATTTTACCCCTATTACAATTTTTTTTAAATTATTTATCACCACTGCTCTAAAAACGATGAAGGAAAACCTCGTGAGGAATGAGGCAAGTCTTAGCACCAAAATAATCGAAGACATGTGACATCTACCAACTGGGCCCGCGTGGTGGATGTGTGGCCCACCGACAGGCCTGTTTCCCAGCAGTGGGAAAATTAAAAGCTGAATATATTATGCTATGCTGATACATATGACACATTTGGACCCGAATGTCCCATTACTTGCCTTTCGTAGCAGCCTTGAGAAATATTTGGGTGGCCTAATTTATAAGGTGACCCCGCGAAACAATTTAAACGAACCAATTGTATGCAGTGTGTTCTGCTGATGTGAATTAAGTTACCCAATTTAAATGAAGACCTTCACACATAAATGTAACGTTTGCAGCAGCACATTCATTTCCAGGATGGGTTTTCTGTTGCACAAAATATCGCTGCGCATTAATTTTAAAAATAACATAAAATTGAATTGGTTCTAGTCGCCCATTCCAAAATGTAGTTTTGTATAGAGAAGAAAGGGCAAGAAACTCGACCGTTACGCTTTTAGAAACGTTTCACAATATTTGCATAGATTAATTAGATGTGGAAACTAAGGCGTAATCCTACTAATATCATAAATGTAAAAGTTTATATGTTTAGACAAAATTATAATAATTAGAATCACCAATTTACCTTGTAGGCATTATGAACAAGTATATAAAGTAAAAAAAGGGAAGAGCTCACTGGGCATCAAAGAATTCGTCCGCATTGCTGTCAGTGGGAAAAGTGCCCAAAAGGCTGGCAGCGTTGCCACGTTGGATGGCAATGCTGATTCTTTGACCTATGAATAGGCCAGCCCTTTGGTCACGTGAAGAGTCGACCAACCGCTTGGCGATGTCTCGATGTATGTATAGATGTTTGGATGTTTGTTACATAATCATGCAACAACGGCTGAACGGATTTGAATGAAATTTAGCACACAAATAGTTTGTGTAATAACGCATAGGATATATTTTTTACCAGGTAATACGTTCCCGCGGGACAATTTTCTTGTACGCGTGCGAAGCCACTGGCAAAAGCTAGTATCATATAAAAGTTGCAATCTATTTGGCATTTAACCAACAATGGACATCGAAATAATAAAATAGTCTCGTAAACTCTAGTAAATAAAAGTTTCCCAAACAAAAGTAAAAACTTTCTCTAATTTCCTCTGTTTAATTAATCAAAACTCAATTTTGTCTAAAACAAAAGCTGAGTTTCAGTCTAGAATACTGCAAAAACACTTTTCTTCAATTATTTCCTAGAAATAAAAGTAAAACGACACTGATAAATGAGGTTTTTTGTGTCTTAGACTAATTAATTAGAGGTTGCGCTCGGATTGGGCAGCTCTAAAACTTCGGTCGGTAATACCTACATATTACCGACCGAAGTTTTAGAGCTGCCCAATCCGAGCGTGGATTTGAAAAAGGAGATTTTATTTTTGTCTACATTTCTATAACTAGCTTTTTCCCGCGTGCATGTCCGAAATGCTGTCGGAACGTACTACCACTATAAATAGTCATGTTATGTGTTAATCCAGTTTATGAACTGAGTGCCAAATTTCATCAAAATCCGTTCAACTGTTTTTGCGGGATTGAGTAACAAACATCGAAACATCTAAACATCCAAACATAAAATTTTCACATTTATAATATTACCTACTTACAAGCTTTTGCCAGCGGCTTCGCCCGCGTAGAGGTCGAAAATTATCCCACGGGAACGTACTACTGGGATTAAAGTATCCTAAATGTGAATCTAGGTTATGAACTAACTGTGTGCCCAATTTCATCCAAATCCGTTTAGCTTTTGTTAATATTTGAGTAACAAACATCCAAACTTCCAAATAGCCGAGTAAAATGTTTGTGCTGTTTATGTGCAAGAGAAGAAAGGCGTGAGTTTGTGTGTGTGTGTATAGGTATGTATGCTATTTAATTGTATGTTTTTTTCTTCTTTATTCTAAATTTTTAATTGTACTAATTTCTTTTTATGTTTAAATTTTTTAATGTGTTTATTTAAGGATCATGTGGTCTGCAATAAAGATTTTTATTTATTTATTTAAATATCCAAACATACAAACTTTCACATTTATAATATTTGTAGGTTAAGTAGGATAATCATCATTTAATTGGAATTGTTGCTTTTATAAACACTGTTTTAAATCTAATTCTCTAATTAATTCGGGTCGAATTAAATTAGCTAGCCAAACATAGAGTTAAGCAAACTTTCCGGACTTTCGGGACCAACAATATGCAATTGATGGTCACCCATCCACGAACTGACCACGGCCTAGCGTAGCATACATAACCTGCGATCGAGCCGTGTGGCTATTATCAATTACCTACGAGTCCCTCATTGCATCACAATGTTAAGGAATAATAGTTTAAATACCAAAAAAACACGCTTTAAAAACCAAAGTAAAAAGTAGAAAATAATTTAATTCTATTAAAAAGCGTGGGATGCTTTTTGAGATATTTTTATAATCAATTAATATGAAGCACCCCACGCTTTTCATAGAATTAAATTATTTTCTAGTTTTTTGTTTGGTTTTTAAAGCTTGTTTTTTAGTTTTTAAACTATTATTTATTTTCTAATTTTTAGTTTTTAAATTATTGAATTGTCATCGGTCCTCGATAAGTCTACAAAGTTTAAATGAAATTAATCTGACCGTTTGAAGTGGGGTCAAAATTAAGCCCAAAGGAGTCGGTTACAAACAAACAAACATGCTTACAAACATACAGGTGAAGCTAATAAAAGCGTGTTAAAAATGATTGTAAACAATCATTTTATTCTGTAATTGGGCTGTGTAAAACATTTTTCATGACACGACACGATCCACGTTTTATAGCAAACGATTATTCTGACCCCGGCAATATCGGAAACCATGTCTCATAAAATGAAAATTGAAGAAAAACATGGCGGGCTCGTTATCTGGCGCAATTTATAAAAGTCAAGCAAAGGAATTAGATTACCTTAAAGCTTTTCTACCTTATCCTGTTCGAGTTCTATTAAATAATATTATTTTCTACTTTCTTTGTTCGCAATCGGGATGAAAATCCCTTGTTATGGCATTCTTCAGACAATAGAAACATATCTAGGTACCTACCTACCTACTGACGTATTAATTTTGTTTTGTTTTATTGAAGTGAAAACTTCTTTAGGCGCGTTCGTTATTTTTGAAATGGGAAAAAACAATTGAACTCGCGATACCGTTACTGACACCTCTGTGTATAAGTTAGTTTTCTATGTTAGTTTAAGTTGTAAAATTGTAATATAATTTTTGTAGAAGTAGTTTATAATAATGAATAAAAAAACGCTTCGATTAAGGGTATTTACCGACGATTCAAAAAATACTTCCTGACGATCCAAAAAATATTTCCTGGCGATTCAAAAAATACACACGTAATGGTCCAAGTTTTCACGGCTATCGGCACTCCCGGAGTCATCATATCAGCCGAAAGACGTCCACTGCTGGACGTCACGCGGCACGTCTGGGGATTTGCCATAATCGCCACGCTTGGCAGACGGGTTGGCGGACGCAGTATGGTGGCCAAATGCATAGAGAACACTGCTGCCCGTTCTCTAGTAAGTCCCTTAGTCGCCTCCTACGACACCCACGGGGCGAAATGGGATCTCTCCGTCATATACAGGATATTTTTTTATCCAGTACGCAAACTGTAACTATGAATTCAGCATATCATTCTAGCGCAGAAATTTTTCGTCGCTAGTACAAAAAAAATCAGCTGTTACATACATTTTGATAATGATATGCTGAATTCATGGTTACAGTTTGCGCACTGGATAAAAACTTATCCTGAGACGGATTTGCAAAATTATTTTTTTGTTCGAAAAGGGTTTATTTCGAAATGGTCCCATTTAAATCTCATATAGATCTGATGATGAGTCTCGGAGATCAACCGCGATTGTTGTCGCATAAATATGCATTGTTTTGACCCCAAGGATGATGAAATTTCGAATTGGTGTGGCGTAGGTACTATAGTTAAAAAGTGAAATATAAAAACGCGCATATAAATACATAGAGTGGTTCAGTCACAGGGAGCGATATTCGAATGCGATTTTTTTAATGGTATAAAATATTTAATAAATAAATAAATAATGGACACTAAATATATAATGGAGGCGTCATCGCCTAACATGTTCAAGAAAAAACTAAAAAGCTTTTTAATAAATGAAGCATATTACAGTGTATCAGAATATTTGCAGGATAAAGTATAAGATTTCTTTTTAAACAAGTTTTATTGATCTTATTATTGTGTTTAGTTTAAATTTTTTTGTGTTTTCATTCTATATACCTAGTTTGCATGCCGAAAGGTGTTACTTATAATGTGATATACAACTATTACATGAACGTAAAACTTCTGCATATATTTGCAAATAAATGAAAACATAGGCCGGTAGGTCGTAATTAGTGTGTAAGGTTATAAGTGCTATGGTGCGGGTTGTTCGAAAGAGATACCGCGGCCCCTGGCATACAGGCAACTGATGGAACACGGGTGGGTTTTAGTCAGTAAAAGTCTGACACGCCCTCCCCTCCACTCAGAGCGGGAGAAGTTATTTGATGATTCCCATCCAGAAAAAAAAAATAAAAAAAAGTTATAAGTGCTATTTACCTACGTATCAACTTCCAGTTTTAAATAGTTTCCATAATACAACATAACATCAAGCTTTGTATCCCCGAAGGGTTAGGCAGAGGATTACTTTACCTACATAAACATTTAGAAAAAAAAAGATGTAAGGACAAATACACAAATAAGATTATTTACATAGTTTAGTAGATCATTATTTAAGAAATGTATGCTACGACATCAAAAACCTATTCAGTTTTAAAAGTACATGCATGTATTTTAGTACATTAGCGCCACTATAAATCTTTTGTATACAAATTGAATATGAATGGCCCTCACCGTATCTAATGCGGAATTAATTGTACCCACATTTTTATTACCTTGTATAGGGAAACACATCATAAAGTGATTTGTTTGTTAATAACTTCGATGCGAGATTATCTATTGATTGTGGAATGTCTCATAATAAGTCACTAGTCTTTGTTTATAATTATGATGACATTCGTCAGTCAATGATGATTCGTTTGCATACTTTTGAAAGTCAAGGTTTAACAGAGAGTTATAAAAAAAGAGGACAGGAGGACGACAGAACTTAGCAATGGAAAGTTTAAAACTCACATCAAACGTGCCCTTATCAAAAAAGCATATTATAAGATAAAAGACTACGTTGAAGACAAGGAAATTTTGCATTAATTCCTTCTGCACATGTGGCTTGCCTGGTACCTCATTAGCAGCATAACTATGTGAGCGTCTATTAACTGCTCCCAAATTACAATGTTAATTTTATTTTTTACATTTTCTGACTTATCCTCGTCATTATTTGACATTACACAACACTTGTAATATCGAGTATTTATTAGTGATTCTCGTGGAAATCATATCACTTGGTTTAAATATGTTGATTTTACTTATGTAGATTCTTTTACATATTGTGAATGAGAGAACGTTGTAGGCGTACAGACGTCGTCTATAAATCTACAGATTTATTGACGATTTTCTATTCTTTATTTTCATTCCTCTAAGTACCTGGTACTTATTGACAGGCCTGCACTGCCCTCCCATACCTAATATCACTGTAATTTGAAAACACTATAAAAGCCAATTATTATTAAAAGAGTAACCGTGGAGTTTCTTGCCGGCTCTTCTCCATAGGACCGACAAATTGGAACCGTGCACCTAGCTTCTGACGTTTCATAAGTGCCCGCCCTTGCAGGTTTATGTGAAATAAAATATTTTGAATTGATTTGATTTGAGAGGAAACGAAAGAGTTTTGTCAGAAACCGTAATGCCAGATTAATTCCAGTTTTAACTTCCGTTTTGATAATTTCGTGCCCAATTTTTCATACCCAATTTTTCATACCAGCATACCTACTTTGGAAAGTTAAAGTTAAATGAAGAGTCATAGAAAAGAAGAAGGGTCAGAATTTAGTCAGCTAAGTTTTAGCTTCTCTCCCCAAAATTCCAACCCCTATTTTCGCGCCTTAGCTACTACAGAGGACTACCTACTTAATCCCCTGATATAGTACTACATACTTATTAGTCCTCACAAGCGAATGTGATGACTGAGAGACGCGTTACTACAAGTAACTTGCAGTACCTGACTTATATGCGTCGCAACGCCACGTACAACTAATTTGTATGAGTAAACGCGCCGTCGCGTACTGAAATTACGTATCGGTAGGAGTACGAGCTTACGATACGCTATATTTATTATAGTGCAAGCAAAAAAGCGCTTGCTACGTGCAGCTGTGGAAGTAAGAATTTGTTGGATTTAATTTTGGTATTTGTTGAGTAGGTGTAGCGGAAATGAATCGATAGTAAATCGCTTTGTGTGGTATACGAAAAACTAGAACCAAAGGAGACTAAACTAGAAAGTTTTAGAAAATGACAAAGGTACGGGAAGAAATGCCTGGTATTGTTAACTCTAAGTACAGTCTCTTGTGTTTGATAATGGCGGTAATTTGTGCCATGATATTATAGAGATTATCACCATCAGCAAGGTTAGCAAAGTTGGACTGCCTAAGGCAGTGCTAGGGTACCCACCTTGCTGATGGACCTTCCTAGGGCAGTAAGCCATCGATGTGGGTACCTATACCGGACGATCAAAACATTTGTATTCGCAGTCGTGGAGAAGGCTCTTCAGGCGTACGCAATTCAAACATGCCTATATACACGGTGACATTTTAGTCGTCTTACAACGGCAGCCCACTTCATGTATCCAATGACTACTAATCATTTATATTAAAAACAACTATATTTTTGTACATATGAAGAACAAAAATGAAAAAAAAACACTTGACAGGTGTCAAGGGACACCCGGATTGAACGAAGTTCCTTACGATTAATTAGTGACGCAATTTGGCAGGTTTATGGGATTTGTACAAGTTTAGGTCCAACCATCAACCGATCAACCTATCGACCAATCAACCGATCAATCAACCGATCAATCAATCGATCAATCAATCGATCAATCAATCGATCAATCAATCGTCGATCAATCAATCGATCAATCAATCGATCAATCAATCGATCAATCAATCGATCAATCAATCGATCAATCAATCGATCAATCAACCGATCAACCAATCGATCAATCAATCGATCAATCAATAAATCAATCAACCGATCAATCAATCATGATTGATTGATACGAATCAACCAACCAATCAACCAAACAATCAATCAATCAATCAACCAATCAATCAATCAATCAATCAAAATGCACTCTGTCTGTGTCTCTGTCTACAGAGAAACACGCGCACGCCGCACGGCTTACAACAATGTAGCAAAAAATGTCGTTACAACTTTTGGTCTTAATTAAAAGTGTCGTTACCAATTTTGGTCTTAATTTTTTTCCGTCTAGCCCCCTTTCGCAACGCGCGATAAGGACCTTCGTTCCAACAATATAATTCACTAAGACGGATGATGTAGTTTTGAACACCCTGTTAAGGAGATGGAATGTATGATGAGATGTAATGGTATTATGGTAGGTAGGTATAAATCTTCTACCGTTTGTTACGTAAACATTATTAACAGGGAGGGTGTTTCATAATTCTAAAGCATTTTTTTTAGTACCTTATTACCTTAATTAATGATAACAATTTTTAATCGCGCCTGTATGGAATTATTTTATGTCGGATACATTGAGTGGACCACCTTTGTAAGACGACTAAAATGTCACGATGTACACAAAATGCTGATTCTTTTTCCAACTACGTTGATGTTCAAAAATAATATAAAGAAAAAAAAAGAAAATAAATTCATATGACCCAAGTTAAGTTACACAATATTCACGTAATATTCACACAAGAACAAAAACACAGAAAGCTTAAAATAGTATTATATCAGCCTATTATTGTTCGGGTTGGTGATTAGACGAACAAAAAATTAAAGCAAATTATTATTATCAAACAAAAAGTCACGGTAACCGGTTCCTAACCAACAATGTCTCCATTGATTAATGTACAAGAACCGCTCAAACCGCCTAATATAAACACAGCTTCCCTTCGCGACTATCTGCCATTATCATGCCGACTCATCGGAAGCGGACAATAAATCTTATCCGATACGATTTATCTTACAAACTTACATTAACAGGGATTATTGACGTTTAAGACAAGCTGTTGTTGAGGAGAATTACAAAGATTCAGATTATAATCTTTTGATGGTAAACATTGAAGTTTCTTTGGTAATGTTGAAAGGCCTACGTTGAATAGGCTAAGCCCACGTCAAAACGTAAAAAATATCGCTACGAGATTTTATCGCGCACTGGATATCGACTCTCGATGTTGAGCCAAACGTTGACAATCTAGTATAGAGCATCCCAGCGGCTCGAAAAAACTGTTCGATTTTCAACTCTTGGGTCTAAGCAGGGCATTGAAATCCCAGTACGCCCAAAAATGCTACCGCGATTTAATTGCGTCTGTGGGAAAGTGGGCTAGTGATTAAGGCGCGAAGGGTCGTGACATCTCTTGAGGTATGGTGAGTTTCCGGGTTTCCGATTTTTTATGGTTTCTTGTGTTGCCGGAGTTCCGTGTGTTGCCGGACGTAAAAGAATAGCACCATCCCATTTCTTCCGTGGGTGTCGTAGAAGGCGACTAAGGGACTTACTAGAGAATGGGCAGCAGCGTTCTCTATGCATTTCACCACCATACTGCGATCGCCAACCCGCCTGCCAAGCGTGGCAATTATGACAAAACCCCCTTTTGGGGGAGGCCTATGTCTCAGCAGTGGACGTCTTTTGGCTGAAGTGATGGTGAATTTAATACCCACTCGTTCTATTAGGATCATTTCATTGACATGATTCTACTCCTAACAGAAGAAAATTTACTTGACGGAGTTAGCAGGAGTATAACTTATAATGAGCAAACAGTGATTAGGTACGCCCAGCTCCTATCCAGTTTATAATAAATTTGAGTAATATCTTTAAAACATAAGTCCCAGTAAGCGTAATGATATCGAAAATTAATGCAGGGTAACAGCAAAGTGATCGGAAGTGACCACAAGCCAGGAAGTAAAGAGCAATGACCTGGTGAGGGTTGAGGGAAGCCATTGTGTGCTATAACCCAAAGTTCTGGGAAGGTTTAATTTTAGACAGACCTCTTTCCGCCTGTGCACTCCGGTGTGTTGTGGGAATAATGATATTGTTTACTCGCTTTACTTGAAACTAGGACAAAAAGCCATGGTTGTCGCCTAGTATTATACTCTCTACGAATTGAGCAAACTTGACAATCAGTTTAAAAGATAAACAAATAAACTTACAAACTAGCTTGCAAAAGTACGCAATGATTAAATACTGTAATAGCTTTTGCCTGCGGCTTTCGCTTGCTTTCAGTGTCTGTTTTTTCTACATGATAGGTACTCTTTGTCCATTTCTATACCCCTGACAACGTGTATGCAAAATTTCTTAAAATGAACAGTTGAGAAGTTAAGACTTGAAGCGTAACAAACTCACTTTTGCATTTATAATATAAGTTAGAATTAGGATATTACCAATATGCTTTAAAAAAAGGTGCCTTGAATAAAAATGATGAAGTGAGTTAACGTCACTATTTTTCTTTAAGTGAATACTCATGAAGAGGAGAATAAGATGGACGGATGGGATGGGGGATTTTTGTATGGTGATTGTGTTTTTTAAATCCTTTATTAAAAAGAACCTGGTTCTTAATAATTCATTACAATCTAGTCTATAAGATTATTTTAAAACTTAGAATAGTGTCCTTTGTAATTTACACAAGTCCGTCCCACTTTCTTAGAGTCTGATATGATGAAATTAAAAACACTTTGTTCATGTGTTATTGTGTGAGTCATTGTTACTATTATTTCTACACTTTTACACTCCACTAACTCAAAAGGTTTTGTTCGTTTTAGTTTTCGCACTATATTTGTTTGGTCTAACAGCTGAATCGCCTCGATGCTCACATGGAGTCATTGTTCAGAGGCCTCAGCAAATTTTTGGATTATTTTGGTAACGGGTTCCATTTTTAGGTCACGATGGAAGTCGTCATTTCTTATATAACAGGGAGCATTAACAATACTCCTGAGTACCTTATTCTGGAATGTTTGTACAATTTTGACATTGGTCGGTTTAGTATAGCCCCACAATTGAATGCCATATGTCCATATTGGCATAAGAATATGCATAAATAATAAAATTTTGTTGTGTATCGATAGACAGGAATCACATCCAATCAATCAATACATGTTAAAACGCATGTCTAGTTCCTGTCTTTTCTTTTTGACGTGCACTTTCCAGCGCAGTTTCGCGTCAAGCGTTATGCTAAGGTATTTGGCTGTATTTGCGTATGGCACTTGTTGGCCATTTATGAAGACTGGGTGGTATTCACAATTCCTGTTGGTGAAATCAATGTCAAGCGACTTTGATTCTCCATTTTTGTGCCCAGTTATGAACTTTATTTAAAGCGATTTGTACCTTCTCGATTGCATATGGCATGAACCTGTAGCCATAATGGGAGTGTCGTCCGCAAAGATTGCAATAGAATTATTTTCTAGCTCTGCTATATCACACGTGTACACGATAGAGCACTGGACCCAGCACACTACCTTGAGGCACGCCAGCTTTAATAATTTTTAGCTCGGAAAAGCATCCTCGTGCTTTACTCAAAACATTCTATTTGTAATGTATGATTGCAAAATATCGGCAAAATCATTAGGCAGCATTAGTCTTAGCTTGTATATCAAACCCTCATGCCAAACTCTATCAAAAGCATGTGCCACATGGAGCAGACTTTTTTTATCTTCAAACGTTCTCTCAATGATGTTGGCAATTCTATATACTTGGTCTATTGTTGAATGTTTCTCTCTGAAACCAAACTGATGGTTAAGGATCAGGTTACTCTCGTTTATAATCGGTTTTAGGTGTTTTAAAAATAATTATTCTAACAGCTTTGATAGTATCGGTAACAGGGAAATGGGCCTGTATGATGATGCTTCGTGAGGTGGTTTACCGGGCTTTGCAATCATAATCAGTTCAGCAACTTTCCATGGCTCAAGAACATGCTTTAGCACGAATGCAGCATTGATTACCCTGATAAGCTTAACGATGGCTTTACGTGGCATATGTTTTAGGATTTCAACATACCCTAAGGATTTCTTTTTTAGGCTTATGATTTGAATTTTCTTTGCAACTTCTTTCGGGGTCACAAGCTTAATTCTCTGATCTTGAAGGATATTGGCAAACTGCAGGTAGTCTACAGACCCGATTGAGTAGTAGTAAGGTGATTGAGTAACAACGTTCACTATAACAATAATACTGATCAACGAGATTTCCCAAAGGGTTGAAGGGGTCGGATGTAGCCTTCGATTTACGAGGAAGTAAATACCGCCACGTCATGGTTTTAGAGTACTTTCACAAATTGTATTGGTCCAGTGTAGGCCTTCATCGAACGTATAAATATGCAGCGTAGACGCAACGCTAACGCAACGTCAACGTGACGCGGTTTTCGATACGGATACAAACAAATTTCAAAATCATAGGGAATATCCTGCCTGAAAAAAAGGACTCAATGTTCCAATTTTGAAATGCTTCTTTTTTTAAACTACGACTAGAATAGCAAATTTCCGGGATGCATTTATTTTTCTGTTGGATCCATCGATGGTGTGTTCACTCTTGCACTATTTATTAGAGGTGACACTGTAGCTTTTTAGCAATTTTTGTTATGTAGAATTTCTTTTTTAGATTTATTATCAGCTATATCAGCTCAATAATGTTTATCAAAACCGTTGTTAAAGAACACATTTAGGTCATTTTTTAGTACGAAAACCTATAAAACTTTGACAAAAATAGTACTTTAAAAATCTTTCTTGTATATCAGACCGATATAAACCTTACGCAAATTGAATAAAATGCGACCCACATGTCTTCCCACATTGGCGTAATAATCTAAATATAACAGAAACCTTTTTCTAAGAAAAAGAACCCGTATTTGACTCATTTTTGTAAGATAATTTTTTGCCTTTCTGTATGTACATAATATTATAGTAGAAAATAACACAAAATCAAAGGACTTGTGTAGTTTTAGCCTAGATAATAGTTTCTTCTGACAATCGTGTACTTGGAATCACTCAATCGGCATAAGTAGATTATGTGTCCTTAACAGAGGATCAAAGCGGGTCAGTAGAGCTTATGATTTTTTTTTTGTGTTTCGCTCATTTTTGATCTTCAATGTTTTTCTTCGAGATGCCCCAATTATGTTACTTATTTTTGCTTTGGTTCACGCAGTGTTGAAACAGTCAGAAATCTAAACTGTGTAAGTACTTGCGAGTTACATTTGATTCTCATAGGTACTTAGTCTTATAAAGGTGCACCAGCATTCCTGGATGTATGAAAAGAAACCGAATTTAATTTACCATGTAGCAAACTTTCATTGACAATAAGCGTATGGGACATGTCATGAATTCTAAATCTCCATTGTAGCGGAACGACATAAGTATACGACAGCAAAAGGATTAAGCGTGTACTATTCTGTTTGTGTTCATAACTTCGCTGTGATGGACTGCTCTCATGTAACTCACCCAATTTCCCCGGTTGTGATAGCAACGCTCGATACTGTAGTTCGATAAAAAGACGAAAGAGCTATTATCTCTCTTTCATAGAACCAACTTTACTAGGAAAAGCAATGGAGATGCGTCCTTGACATAAATGTTACTCCACTACAGCCTGGCACCGAGCAATAGAAAACTTTTTATGAATCATTTGCAGAACCATCTATAGATATATTAGATACCAAGAAAAGTGACAACGCGAGTCGCGTCTTGGATAAAAATGTTTCAACACTACTGTCAGTGAGCAATGGAAAAAATTTCATGCAGCATTTTTAATAGTTCCTGGAGGTCGTAAGTTCCACGAACGAAACGAAAGCCCCCCACTTATGAAACTCATACCAATCCTAATATTGTTTTGGGCTTAGATGGCAAGAGTGACTGACTGCAATGATGTTCGCTCTACAAAGAAGTTACTTTTCACTACTTACTGTTAAATTACCTATAATTGTTAAAAAATGTTGACAAAATATTCATTATCATCATCATCACTTTAGCCGAAAGACGTCAATTGCTGGACATCGGCCTTCCTTCAAGCATCGCCACTTTGTGTGCTTCTCTCATCCAGAGAATTTCTGCGAAAATGTCACCTATGCTAAGAGATTACAAAGAGAGAAACGGGTTATCGCAGTGACACAATGGCAGTTGACCCTTATTTCAGAACACGGATGTTCCATTTTATACGTCATTCATATAAAGGACAATTAAATAATATCCCGTTTTTGTAGAGATTATTATTTACAATACAAATGATTGACGATCGCTAATTGCAAATTGTTTGCGTCATCGTGACATCATGAACGCAACGCCCGGCTGATTGCGATCAGATTGCGTTCCGACATCAAATTACTTATTGAACATCGTTTTCCATATTCGTTAAACTTTAACAAGTATTACTTATCGACAGTTAAGTTCCATGTGATTACTTACGGTAATGGAGAACTCGATAATTCAACGAACTATTGGCTACGGTTGGTCAATATAATTTCTTTGTTCAGTTGCCTCTCCGTTCTTTGTTGGACTTGGACCAATTGAGTTGCAATTGTTTGATTTTTTTCCTAAAGGGCCTAGAATGGTACCTTGAGGATATCCCTTCTTCTTGTGAATGTTAAAGAAAACAAATGATTTTTTTTCTGCAATCAAGTGATATTTCTAATGCCTTAAAGGAATATAGAATTTTCGAGAACATTATAAATGAAGTGTTCCAAAATCCTTCATCAACTAACTTGCGACCAAAGCGAAAGCAAACGGGAGGACATTTTGTTTCCAACCTCCGGTTTCCGTCGGCTTTTTCCTGAATTAAATCTCGTGACACGTGACCCGAAATCTGCGAACGCAACAAAGGACAGCGCCAGGTAATGCCCTGTCCGGACTAATAGACCCTTCTGTTGACACATTAGGGTGGCCACACGAACCAAAGGGATCATCAAGATTAGCAACAACTTCGAAAACGGCCTTCTGTTGTTTTATAATTTGTATAATTTTATAATCTTAACCCAAACTTTAATTGAGATCCTAAGTTTTAAACAAACGTTTTGTTTTTGATTACTTTGTTTTAGGGAAGTGAATTGCGTTTTAGTCTGACTTATTATTGTTGTATAAAGTGTTGAAGCTTTTGTGCATGCAAATTACTCAGGTTTTAAGGAAATTTGATGAGTAGATACAGTTTTATCTTGAGGTTAATACGGAGAAGCTTGTATACTAGTAGATTTATAAGATATTGAATTTTGCCAGCAGCTTTGCCCACGTGGGGGTTGAAAATCATCCCATGGAATAAAAAGTATCCTATGTGTTATTTCAAGTAACAAACTATCTGTGTGCTAAGTAACAAACTATCTATGTTTTGCGTGATTGAGTCACCAACATCCAAACACCTTAACATACAAACTTTCATATTGATAATATTAGGAGGATAACAGCAGCAATAATATTCGAAATATATAATTAATAATATTAAGAAAATCAACAAAATCCACACAGCTAAAAAATAGATTTCATAAAGAAAAATACCCACTTTTTCAAAAAGTGCAATTGGTACGTTTTGAAAATGCCTATGCCGAAGTTTTGACTATCATAGACCCAGAGCATTATTTCTATAAAATCTTTGCCCTGTAAAGAACACAGTTGACGTCATTTGTCAATATCACCGTAGTCAAACCACGTTCGATGCAGGCTTTATAGATTTATGACGTAGATAGCTTCGGACTACTTCGTAATAGCGAAGTAATCGCTTCGAGCTATTATTGCTCTCTCTGATTGCCCTCGCAAACTGCGTTTTTAATGGTCCGTGTTTTTAAATTGATTTCCCGCTGCCTTTGCAGAAATGTTAAGCGAATTATGTTGTTGTTATTAGGTATGGTTTTATTTATATTGATTGTTAAGGTATTTATGGGATCTAAAATGAGATTCAGTTACGGATATTATGGATATAAGTATAAATACTATGATTAATAGTTGGTATTAATGTGTGTTTTCTCTGCTTATACAATTTATAAATGAAACTGAAGTGTATGATTGTAATGTCAAAATAGCAAATTCTGACTAAATGCGTATGAAGGTTTTTACGGTACTTATAGCAAAAAACAGTCTGTCTGCCTGGTGGTTCCGGCTAATCTCCGAAGCGGCTGGACCAATTTTGACGGGACTTTCATCGACAGATAGGTGATGTTATAAAGAGTAACATAAGCTCTACTTTTTATCCCGGTAGCACGTTCCCGTAAGATAATTTCCGACATCCACGCTAACGAAACTGCGGGCAGCAGCTAATTAATAATAATAATAATAAAACCATTTATTTTCAGGTTACAAAGACCCATAGATTGAAATGTTATTGTGAAACTAGATTTCTGTCGATTGACAACGATTGACGACATATACACATACATACGCTCAGCGGCCCTAGATAAAGTGACATTCCATGAGCAATAATGACAGTGGAAAAGTCAAAAAATTACTTGGAATTTCTACACAGTCTAAAATCATGTGCTAAATTCATGGTCACAGTTCGCATCGATGTATGCCACCCTAAACACCCTAGTACTAAATATAAAGACTAGCCGTAAAAAGCCCGCCTATTCGGAAAGAAACTTCGATTTAGCTCTGGCGCCCGCACCGAAAACACTTTTTTATGATTTTAAATTTAAATTTCTTGACAAATAGCACGAAATATTTCACCGACAAACTTTTAAATCGTAGTTTAAAAGAAAATTCCACTTTCTTTTCCAGTTAAAGTCTATCTTTATCTTTCCTATGGCTGTAATCCAACAGTATAATGAATAGAGAATCCTTTACAAAGTTGTAGGTATTTTTATAATAATTAGCATTTTAAAGGGCCTAATAACTTAATTAAGTACAATCTTTTTTATTAATGTCAGAATAACTGATCTTACGGTTTTGAAAATCATAAAGGATTTTGGGATGGGTACCAGATTTACGTTCAAGCTAAAAACTGAAAAAAATTTATTTAATTAAATATTCCACGGGCGATAAAATTGTATGTATGGCGTATGTTTTTTCCAGTAATTGTTCCTACACTTAGCAATGGAAATAAAATTGGAAAATACCTACTACGTTTTAATAATTGCACCACGTCCCAATTTCCTAGGCTCTAGTCGCCACTGAACATTGAGAGAAAGCAAATAGGTATAACATGTTGGATTGAATTTGTTCAATCCAACATGTTATACCTATTTGCTTTCTCGCAAATTGACTAATAAGCCGAAGTTTTGACTATCATAGACCCAGAGCATTTTTCCCATTAAATCTTTGCCCTATAAAGAATACAGTTGACGTCATTTGTCAATATCACCATAGTCAAACCACATTCGATGCAGGCTTTATAGATTTATGACGTAGATTGCTTCGAACTACTTCGTAATAACGAAGTAATCGCGTCGAGCTATTATTGCTCTCTCTGATTGCCCTCGCAAACTGCGTTTTTAATGTTCCGTGTTTTTAAATTGATTTCCCGCTGCCTTTGCAGAAATGTTAAGCGAATTATGTTGTTGTTATTAGGTATGGTTATATTTATATTGATTGTTAAGGTATTTATGGGATCTAAAATGAGATTCAGTTACGGATATTATGGATATAAGTATAAATACTATGATTAATAGTTGGTATTAATGTGTGTTTTCTCTGCTTATACAATTTATAAATAAAACTGAAGTGTATGTTTGTAATGTCAAAATAGCAACTTCTGACTAAATGTGTATGAAGGTTTTTACGGTACTTATGGCAAAAAACAGTCTGTCTGTCTGGTGGTTCCGGCTAATCTCCGAAGCGGCTGGACCAATTTTGACGGGACTTTCATCGACAGATAGGTGATGTTATAAAGAGTAACATAAGCTCTACGTTTTATCCCGGTAGCACGTTCCCGTAAGATAATTTCCGACATCCACGCTAACGAAACTGCGGGCAGCAGCTAGTTAATAATAATAATAAAACCATTTATTTTCAGGTTACAAAGACCCATAGATAAATACCTTAAAACAACCTTTGTTAAAAAATTAGCTTGAAATGTTATTGTGAAACTAGATTTCTGTCGATTGACAACGATTGACGACATATACACATACATACGCTCAGCGGCCCTAGATAAAGTGACATTCCATGAGCAATAATGACAGTGGAAAAGTCAAAAAATTACTTGGAATTTCTACACAGTCTAAAATCATGTGCTAAATTCATGGTCACAGTTCGCATCGATGTATGCCACCCTAAACACCCTAGTACTAAATATAAAGACTAGCCGTAAAAAGCCCGCCTATTCGGAAAGAAACTTCGATTTAGCTCTGGCGCCCGCACCGAAAACACTTTTTTATGATTTTAAATTTAAATTTCTTGACAAATAGCACGAAATATTTCACCGACAAACTTTTAAATCGTAGTTTAAAAGAAAATTCCACTTTCTTTTCCAGTTAAAGTGTATCTTTATCTTTCCTATGGCTGTAATCCAACAGTAGTATATAATGAATAGAGAATCCTTTACAAAGTTGTAGGCATTTTTATAATAATTAGCATTTTAAAGGGCCTAATAACTTAATTACAATATTTTTTATGAATGTCAGAATAACTGATCTTACGGTTTTGAAAATCATAAAGGATTTTGGGATGGGTACCAGATTTACGTTCAAGATAAAAACTGAAATAATTATATTTAATTAAATATTCCACGGGCGATAAAATTGTATGTATGGCGTATGTTTTTTCCAGTAATTGTTCCTACACTTAGCAATGGAAATAAAATTGGAAATTACCTACTACGTTTTAATAATTGCACCACGTCCCAATTTCCCAGGCTCTAGTCGCCATTGAACATTGACAGAAAGCAAATAGGTATAACATGTTGGATTGAACAAAAGCCATTGTTCCAATTCAACTGATTACCAGGAACTTTTTCTGTTGCCACAACTGTACATTAATATTATGTTGAACAATACCAAAGTAAGATTATTTTAAATCTGTTTTGTTTATGAACTCATTGTAAGAGGTAGTTTGCTAGTCTTTAAGAGTTTCCTTCTTACTTGATTATTTATTATTGTTTTAGTTCCTGCTAAAGCAGTTCTTACTTTTTCTACAGAGTAGTTTTGTTTGTGCCTTCCTATGTAAAGAAAATTAAGGAAATTCTCAAGATGTTACCGTCGAGATATTTCCCGTAGACATGCTGGAATTTAAATTTAAAACTTAAACACGTTAGCAGCGATTTGTGTGCAAAGTACTAGGAGGTCAGCACACCCAACGAGATTATAAATGCGGGGTGCAGGGTTGCTAGGCGACGCGAGAGGCGTCGGCGTCGCGACGGCGCGACGTGGCGGCGGGCGGCGCGACACGTGACGCATCCGACACCTCTCGGCTGCATTGTCTGTTCAAGCTACCCTATGAATGATTTTTGATGTTTTTACTTGGTAGGTAAGCGAAATTAGTCATGTCGAATTTTTTTCGAAAAACACATGAACATTTTTTTGCGTCACTCTTTTATAGCCAGCTTACTTTTGCTTTAAGTAGGTAGTTTTATCAGTGGACTTCAAATTGAATTGTCACTAAAAAGGTTAATCCTGACGGTAGGTTAAGGGCTAGCAACACAAATATGTGACCCTTACCCTCATTACCTGCTCTAACTACTTTGATAGATCTCTAGTACAAATAAACCCATGGAAGCTGATGGAGGTTCGACCAACACTGACGATTGTGAACGGGTATTTAAATGGTAAGTAAGGTAGACGCAACTATTAACCATCAAGATGAGGACATCATTATTTTGACAGTTGGTTATCACTTTGACAATGTAGGTATGTCAGTAGAACGGTAAATATGTATATGGAAATGGTATAAAGGGTGGCAGGAACATCGACGGAAAAACTGTTTCTATGAATCCAGCACATGATTCTAGATCACCAAGAGATGAAATTTTTCGTCGCTTATTTAAAAATAAATGCTGTTCCATTAGTACATTTTGACCGCGTAGGCATTGCACTTACGTATACGATTTTTTTTTTTTTGATAACCGACGATTTTTAAATGTACCCAAGCAAAGTTAACAATCTTTTCGGTCCACAGCTTTCGGAGATATACATTCGAATTGAGTACCTACCTCCTCCTTTTTGAAGTCAGTTAAAAACATGGAACAACAATTTCTCAACTCACCCCTTGCATATTAATTCTCACTTTATAGATTGTACATGTTTCCCTACTTACCTACAAAATCTTAACAACTTGAATTGGAAAATAGATCATCAACATTGAAAATGATAGGCAGACACAAAGTATTTAAATGGGATTCAGTTTTAAAAGTCAATTAATGTTATTCACCCCACTTGAAATTTAATACGATAATGCTTTTAAAATGAATCAGGTAATTGATAAATGTTTTTGTTTGGTTTTGGTATCTATGCTTTTAAATTGTTGGCAGGCGATAGCTGACAACTTGATTAAATAACAAAACCTTAATTATTTGGTGTGATTTTCACTTTTTAGTAATAGTATCTACCCCACCAATACGTATGCCAGAATTTGCTATGTAAACACTGACAGTTAGTATATTTTTTGGGTTTGGGCTCGCACGGTTTCTGCATGTAGCCAGTGTCAAGTAATTTTTCTTTTCGATCAAGTAAATGGCCCGATATCGGGCACGAAGGTACAAAACAGTCATAGTCGTCTTTAGTCAGTGAAGTCAACGTTATTGTAAAGCGGTAGTAACTTTAGAACAACCTCTTAGCAGTTTTTGAGGGGAACACGAAAAATCCACGTTAGTCACTTATTTTCACTTTCACTACACTTGTGCACTCATACGTAATTAAATTAAATAATTCACTACCAAAATAATACAATTTTATTCGCTATTTCACAAAATTTCATGAAAATAAAAAGTCGTGCGACATGTGTCAACGCTATCCCTTCAAAAACTCTGACAGTTAGTATTGTAACACATTAATATACACAAAGTGTATTACATACGTGTTATTGAAGCTAACTTACAAATAGCTAAGCAACTTTTATTTAAAAAGAAACGGTCCACAAATTGACGAAAATGTCGATGAAAGTACCTACATTGGGCACGCCACAATTGCGGCGGTAAGTCCCCTCTTTGAGGAGTGGCTTGAGAGGCGGCATGGCGTCCTCACCTTCAGCCTAACACAGGTCCTCAACGTACACAGCTGTTTCGGGAGGTTCCTGTTTCGGATAGGGCGGGAGGAAACGCCCGGGTGTTTCCATAGCGAAGATCGCCCTGAGGACACGGTGGAGCATACGGTGGAGGTCTGCCCGGCTTGGGCGGAGCACCGCCGTGTCCTCGTGGAGGTGATCGGCAGCGGCGATCTCTCGCGTCCGACCCTGGTCCAGGCCATGGTACGGAGCGAGAGTGCATGGCTAGCAGTCGCCTTCTTCAGCGAAGCAGTTATGCTCGCAAAGAGGGAGGCGGCGCACTTAAGGGAGATGCAGTACATGCGCCCTCACAGCCGTGGCCTTCGCAGGAGACGCCCTGGGCGTCGGGAATCCCAGGCTGATTCCCGGCCACCGTAGGCACGGGCTTGCGGACGGCGAGTAATGGGTAGCTCGCTGTCCGGTAAGGACCAAGCCCGGGTCGACGGCGCGTTATGTTCCACGCGCGCCTCAAAGAGATGTCAGCAGCAACTGATGGGGCCCGCAAGGGCCGATGCCTGCCAGGGGTGCGGGTTGTTCGTAAGAGATACCGCGGCCCCTGGCACACAGGTAACTGAGGGAACACGGGTGGGTTTTAGTCAGTAAAAGTCTGACACGCCCAGGAGGGCGTGTCAGAGCAGGAGCTCCACCCAGAGCGGGAGAAGTCATTTGATGGGTGGGAAACCCAACAAAAAAAAGTAAGAAAGGAAGAACAAGCACTAGGAAGATACAGTAACAAGAATAAGAAATGAAAACTGAGATTTTACTGAGGTTATGAAACGAAATTAAAAATCTAGAAATTGAAAAACACAAACCTGTGATTTAAAAATAAAGTAAGAAGCCTTCCTTATTTTTTTTTCATTTACTTCTTTTCCTACTGCATTTAAAGTTAGGTAACTAAGTTCTTTCTTTCTTTTAAATATTACGAAGTATGTATGAATTAATCTATCTAATCAGTTACCTTAACAAGGAAATTTCCCAGTTAAAAGTAACAGGTAATTTCGGAGCCTAGTAACAAGTTACCTGTTAACAGAATTATCCTGTTAAATCCCATCTCTACCGGCTCAGTCGCCCGAGCGGTAAGAGATTAAAGACCCAGCGCCGACGGCGGCGGCGACGCGGGGCGTGCGGAGCGCTGCCGACGCCGGGGCGCGGGCGCACGCGGTCAGGATCGTCGGCTGCGCGCGGTTGATCCGATCCGGAGCGGTGCCACACTTGTCTTATATTCTGTTCGCTCTAGATGTTGTGGGAAATGGGTAAAAAGGTGAAAAATGTTATTAATTTTAGTTTAGTTTTACATAATTTCTGTAAATTGATTCCGTTTTAAAGTCATGATCATTAGTATAATTATGATCATGACAATCAACTAGGTTAAATTGGAAACTTAAGTTGGAGCCCACAAGCCCACAACGTAGTAAAAGAAAGGCTTTCTTATTAAGCGTTCATTAATGATATTCGTAAAACTTTATTTTTCAAGTAAGTAGCACAAAATTTCTTTATCAGACCTTTTTTAGTGTCTCCTAAAATATCCACCATTAGTGGGACACATTTGAATCCGGCACAAAGTTAAATGCTTAAAGGTTTTTAATTAAGCTCAGTAAGCACTTAATCTGTCGAAAGCGTGTTCATTAAAAGCTGAAAATAAAAATTCGGCAATAAATGAAAAGAGTTGTATTTTTTTTAACTTCTCTTGTCTTACCTATGGCGCAGGAAGTGTTCTAATTGTTTGATTATTATGTGCAAAATTGCTTTTTTATCAAAAGTGACTGTTTTTCACACGCGTAATTATAACGAACTGTTTATTTTACATATGTCGATGAAGATCTAAAGCCCTATAGCTTCATGTTGTATAAAATCGTAAAACGATTCGTAGAACGATTGCTCTGAAAAATATTTAGTAGAAATCGTAAAAATATAATCGTACTAAATGTATGTGTTCTGTACACTGTTGTATTGTTTTTTTTTTGATGCTTAGTTTTCGATGCTTATACATTAGAAATTAAACTTATCATTTTCATTTCCACCATAGTTTCCCGAAAATCGTGACCAAAATCCACAATCCAGTTGTTATGGAATATGAATTTCACTTATGTACTATATTGAAACTTTGGTTCCAGCGAATCTTCTTTACAAAGCGACGACTCAACCTAGGCTTGTTTCGTCTGAAAGTAGATTTTCGAGAAACCCTCTCTCCTTATAAACAGCGAAGTTAGTTAACACAGAGTGACTAACAAATGGAGGGCGAATTATTAAGGAGATTATTAGAGAAAAGTATAGCCCTCACATTTCATTGAAAAATTATAAAAAATATTTCCTACTGACATAATGAATTACGCTACTAGTGTCTAATAGCTGTGGTATTAGTAATATTTCGTACTTTGAATA
This sequence comes from Polymixis lichenea, assembly GCA_949091785.1. Lineage (NCBI taxonomy): Eukaryota > Metazoa > Arthropoda > Insecta > Lepidoptera > Noctuidae > Polymixis > Polymixis lichenea. Next base: position 9,856,490 of record OX420943.1, on the reverse strand, counting down.
AATCATTAACAATATTGCTCTTTTATTTCTGACTGTACTTGCAGCACTCGACGTAAAGGGAATAAAAGCGAGTATGAAATCATATGCTCGACTGAGAGGGAATAAAAGCGAGATGACTCTCACCGCTCAACGTAAAGGGAACATATAAAAAATATATGCATATTCTAGAACATTTATATTTTACAACTAATAACGGATGGTGGCTAAGCAAATCTGTCATAATTATATGCAAGCATAACATAACCCGCAATTAATAGTGATATTTTAAAGGATGTAGACAATGTTTCTACTGTAATTTACCTCGAAGTGTTACTGCCCTATTTGGGTGCTAACTCTTAAACATTAGCACTCCATGTCCCAGCTACTCTGTGGAAATAGGCAAGAGACACGGGAAGTGGTCTCGGTAACGGAGTGTTAAGCACAGTAATTACGCCACCCAGTTTGCATACAGTGCTGTTACCAACTCAACTTAGCAAGCTCTTCCAAAAGTTTCCTTCCAAATTGCACTTACATGTTCCTTCCCGATATACTAGGAAACGGGAAGCTTTTTAAGTGGGTAAATTAGTTTTAAAAGTTTTTTCATGTATGGAAGCGTAAGTGAAAATCGTTAAGGGATGAGGTAAGGTATATCCCGCGAAATTTGAATTTTCTTAAGTTTTTTTGCAATTTTCAGGTCAGTATAAGAAACTTCCTTTTTCGTTGGTCTAGTGGTCATAAGCGCTATTGCTGAGCAGGTTTGGTTTGATTCCCAGGTAGCGTAGAGTGTTATTAGGTTTTTCCATCTGGAATTATTCAGTAGTAGCTCATAGTCTGGTTTTGGTGACCGGTTGATGGCAATAGGCTTGCCCCTATTACATGGGACTTAAACATAATTGGTGAAATGTGGGTGCATTCTAGGTCGTACTCTTCGTGATGTTTATGTTATGTAAGAAACTTTGCATTTCGCGGGATACGCTGGCGCTTCCCCCTTAAGGTAAGATTTTGGATGCAAAGGTGTTTCGAAGTTTTCGATACTGCTAAATGAACTTTAATACCCATTTATAGACAAACATATTTCCTGAAGGAATCTAAAGTCGTTTAGTCGGTTATCTATGTACCTAGTTATTGCAAAAATTCAACAGTCTCATGATAGAAAGCATTTTTAGATTTCCCTTATGTATTTAATACAAAATCAAGTTTCTGAACCAAGCTGATAGGTTCTAAAAATACTTTAAAAATAAAGAATTAACTTTTTCTAGAAAACTGAACCTACATGGAATAAGTCTAGTGTCGGCGCACCATGTATGCGCATGATTGACGGCCCGAATCCGTTCGCCACGGCCGCTGCGCGCGCTCCACACAACTCAGCTCACAGACGCGCTCCACTACGGGCATTTTATTGTTCTATCTTTTCTATACATTAATATTGTTATTTATGGTACTTATTACACCTATTTTAATACAATCCACTACTTCTTTTATTACTACTAGACATCCAAATTATAGATTCCTTTTGATGTCGTGCATCAAAACACAATTATCATTGTCACAATTGGTCCAAGGTCTCCTGTTTATCATCATTGTTATTGATATCCCGCTGTTCTGTATTAATTTGGGTTATAATCCGTTTACGTTTTGTATAAACCTGTTTAGTTTTCATGTTGTTTTTGTGATCTCCTCTTTTTGTATGTATGTGTTTCTATAATAAAATCTATTTATCTTTCTTTCTTATATGTACTACCTAGTGTCTGTTCTGTAGCTGCTCTCCATGACCCGCACGAACGTCAGGCTAGACTCTGTTGACGCTCGCCAACTTCACACGCTCTTCAACTGCGCTTTTCTTTTTTGGGTGGGAAATCGTCAACTTCTCTCGTTCTGGGTGGAGCAGGAGGGCGTGTCACACTTTTATTGACTAAAACCCACCCGTGTTCACTCAGTTGCCTGTGTGCCGAGGGCCACGGTATCTCTTTCGAACAACCCGCACCCCTGGCAGGCATCGGCCCTTGCGGGCCCCATCAGTTATTGCTGACATCTCTGAACACAACGTGCCGTCGTCCCGGGCTTGGTTCTTACCTGACAGCGAGCTACCTATTACTCGCCGTCCGCAAGCCCGCGCCTACGGTTGCCGGGAATCAGCCTGGGATTCCCGACGCCCAGGGCGTCTCCAGCGGAGGCTAAGGCCGTGAGGGCGCAGATACTGACTCTCCATCACGTGCGCCGCCTCCCTCTTCGCGAACATTATGCTTTGCAGAAGGAAGCGACGGCTACCCATGCACTCTTGCTTCGTACCATGGCCTGGAACAGGGCCAGACGCGAGCGATCGCCGCCGCCGATCACCTCCACGAGGACTCGGCGCGGCGGTGCTCCGCCCAAGTTGCGCTTCGTTGTCAATTGACATCCCGTACTCGTGAATCTTTTTTTTTTTTTTTTGGTTGGGAAATCTTCAAATAACTTCTCCCGCTCTGGGTGGAGCGGGAGGGCGTGTCAGACTTTTACTGACTAAAACCCACCCGTGTTCCTCGGTTGCCTGTGTGCCAGGGGCCGCGGTATCTCTTTCGAACAACCCGCACCCCTGGCAGGCATCGGCCCTTGCGGGCCCCATCAGTTATTGCTGACATCTCTGAACACAACGTGCCGTCGTCCCGGGCTTGGTTCTTACCTGACAGCGAGCTACCTATTACTCGCCGTCCGCAAGCCCGCGCCTACGGTTGCCGGGAATCAGCCTGGGATTCCCGACGCCCAGGGCGTCTCCAGCGGAGGCTAAGGCCGTGAGGGCGCAGATACTGACTCTCCATCACGTGCGCCGCCTCCCTCTTCGCGAACATTATGCTTTGCAGAAGGAAGCGACGGCTACCCATGCACTCTTGCTTCGTACCATGGCCTGGAACAGGGCCAGACGCGAGAGATCGCCGCCGCCGATCACCTCCACGAAGGCTCGGCGCGGCGGTGCTCTGCCCAAGATGCGCTTCGTTGTCAATTGACATCCCGTACTCGTGAATCTTCCGATATACATTAAAAATAAATCAATTTCTACTACAATTTCCACCCAATTTACCCGAATATACACTGACAAAGAGAAGTGCCAAAACTAAACATACATTGATAATATAAACGTATATATTACATATGCAACAATTGATTACACAGACACAGTATTAGTCGTATTAGATAATGTTTGACTTTGACATGTAATTACAAGCGTTGATTCACGCTGTCGAACTATGACGGGACCCAACTATTACTTATATTAGTTCCACGTATAGCATATGCCAATTAATTTATATTGAGACAAATAGGTAGGTAGTATTCGATTAGATAGGGTTAAATATATTAGTGACTTTGATGATACCCAATTAGGTCTGTTTTGCCTGAGTATTGACTTATAATACTACCCTGTAACTAGCACACTGCAGGGAAAATACCTCTTGTTGTACAGAGAAGGCACCAACATTGATAACCACGCTTGCTCAAGAAGGATTGGCGATTTCAAACTTGTATTCATTAGTAGCTTTTTCCAGCGGCTTCGCCCGCTTGATGCCGGAAATTATCCCACGGGAACGTACTATCGTGATAAAAGTATAATTTGTGTTAATCCAGGATATAAACGATCATCATCATTTCAGCCGTTAGAAGTCCACTGCTGGAAACAGGCCTCCCCCAAAAAAATGAAAAAAGGGGGCTTTACCATAATCGCCACGCTTGACAGGCGGGTTGGCGATCGCAGTGTGTTGGTAAAAAACGACGAACGGTTATAAAAACGATGTGTGTGCCAAATTTCATTCAAAACCGTTGGGCAGTTTTTGCGTGATTGGATAACAAACATTCAAATGTCTAAACATCTAAACATACAAACTTTCACATTTATAATATTATAGTAGGGTAAGTCTAGGTTTCCTAATGTTTTCCTTAATCAATGTCAGTGATGTCTAAGATAAACTAAGAACATTTGAATTGAAAAAGTCACATCGGTACGTGCCTACATTTAAACCCACAACCTCTAATTTGTAATAACTTGTAGTAAAATAATTAATGACTACCTAAATAAACTAAGTTTAAGCGTACCTGTAGGGACAAGCATAAATGGATGGCGTTATGCATTTCGATCGGTCACCATCTATTGCTACTCGCTCCTCTTCTCAGCGTATCGATAGCAATCTAAATATAGTCAGCCTAAAATTTGGCCGTAGCCAAATTTTAGGCTGACACTGAAATTGCCAAGATCGTAATCTTGGCAGTTTCAGCCGCGTCCATCAAGTTCTGAAGCGTGCAGACAACAAGATACGCTGGACAAGATTCATAAACGATGATTAAAGTTAAATGATGTTTAAACGTCAAAAATGTATGGTTAAACAGACGCTAATCATCATTTAACTTTAATCGTCGTTTATGAATAAGGTAAATAATTGTTTGTGAGACAGGACCACTTTTACACTCCATTTTGGAGTCATGTATGAATCTCCATCTGAGCAGGGTTTCTTTACTTTGGCCTACCTGTGTCCAGAGTCTATTTAAAGTCACCGCTCATGAAAGATCAGAATAAAACATATAAAACTGAAAAAAACGCCGTTTTCCCGTATAAAAACAGTAAAGCATAAGCTCCTCATACATAATTCCTCATTCGTGCTCTTAACTTTCCGAAGTACTCTACACAGGGGTGTTACACATGTACTTACTTACGTTAACGTGTATAAATTGCAATGGCGTCGGTAACTGCAGTGCCCCAGACCATAACAGCCTCTGATGAGGCAATAACGGCGGCCGGCTGAAAAAATAAAAGCATTTCGTGATTGTCCGCTAGGGGGCACAGTCTCACCACCCGCTGATGTATGCCCGTCTCTGGCAATTTATTTGCGGATATCCGAACACATTTTCAAGTTCATACCCCATTCCCAACCCTATGCCTTTGCAATAAGGATGTTAGGCAGTCCCAAAATGTGGCTAGTCTCGTTTAAAATTGTTTCGTGTATTTAGGTTTTAACGGTAGTGTGAAGTTGACATGATTTACAGATTAACCCTCGTTCTACTGCTGTACGATGGCCGGCGCATACTAAATCTATGGTCCGGGGTTAATTAATTGAGTTTATTTAAAAGTTTTTGGTGACTGAATGATGGGAGTTATTTTTGTACGTTTTCGACAAAGTTAACAAAGTAGTGTTGGCAACTTATTGCTCCGAAAGTTGCTTTTCACTCCCCAAATATTTCAGGAGTCCACCATTTAGTGATAGCGTTTGTAGTCTGTATACACGGTGTAACAGAACAAACGCAAGACCTGCACCCTAATTGCGTAACCACTATTAATCTGAATAATTTTGAAGGTTATTGCACATTAAGCCGTTGGTCCCGGCTGTCATAAGTAGATCTTTGTCAGTCGTTACGGGTCGTCAGAAGCCCGAAAGTCTGACAACCAGTCTTTCCAAGGGGTATCATATTACCCAGTAACTGGGTTGTGGAAATCAGATCGGCAGTCACTCCATGTAAAATACTGGTACTCAGCTGCATCCGGTTAGACTGGAAGCCAACCCCAACATATTGGGAAAAGGCTAGGTAGATGATGATGATTTTGAAGGTTATTGCTAATCCATTCTTTCATATGTTCGAAAAAATTGTATACTTAGCAACGTAAAGAACGTCATGAATGTTGTGGAACTGTTAAAATGAAAGCGATTCCTACTGATACTGTATTACGTACTTACCCCTCTGAAAGTAGTTTATTCTTAATTAGCTACTATGTCGTTTTCAGTTACTTTTAACACAGCTATTTAAAAATATGTACCTACCGCTAATTCAGCCAAAGAACATTAAATATAAAAAATATACATATACAGGGTGTAACAGAAACCCTATTGCTATCCTTAAGCAATAAAGATAACAGCTGGTATAGAAGCACTATACATGGTTTCAGCTCAAAATAAAATACTCCAAGAATTGATACCTTCGGTTTTATATGTTTCTTAAATTCAAATCATAACAAACATGTCACTGCACTACGTAGCTCAATAACATTCCACCTTACTTGCTAATATCACGATAAAGCTCTTCCGAGTGATGTTTTTGTTTCAATTTGTTCTGATATCAATGTATTAAAAATGTTCATAACTTCCAATCATGTAGAGATAGGATTAAAAAATCCTTCCAATATCGTTTGATATCATCCAAAGAAGCCGTGTCCTTGGTATGTATATACCCTTTCCGTTACACGTTGTATATAAAGGCAAAAATACTCAATTTTAAATGCATAAAGTAATGCATGAGTCAACACGTTTCTCTTAATAAAAACAGAAAGCTTTAAAAAAAATGTTTTTGTCATTGTATGATGCTTTAAACTCTATACTCTGCGCAGCCGTGAAGCAAACTTTGATGCACTTTACACTGTCTGTTGGTTTTTTATTTTTTTGCTGTACATTGTGTGACTTTTTAGTCTATGCTAAATAAATGTATTTTCTTTCTTTCTTCTGTCTAGACTCTAATTGGGGTGTATGAGGTCTTGCGTTATTTTTGTTATACGTTGTATAAACACAACTCTACCCGAGCTAAATTCGAAAACCATTTCCTTTAGACGTATAAAATAAATAGTCACAACAGCTGAACAACTTCCAAACTCCAACAATTTCATTTCTGCACATAATTATCCTACTGAGATGAAACTGGAAGTGTTATTAGAAAACATGTTCTAGACTGCATAGTGTGTAATCCGCCACAGTCTCACTTAAATTACATCGCAGAGAGATATGAGCTTGCACAAAATCTAGGATATAAAGTTACTCTGGATGTGAAAGGGTTGGCTGCCAGGCTTCGACGATAAGGTGTTAAATTGAAAATTGTATGTGCAACATGTACCTATGATGTGACATAAGGTGTGCTTCGTTTATATGCAGCTTACGTAATATTGAGACATTTAGTTAAGATAGATAACTGCAAATGATAGGCTTACCTATCAGTCGATCCGCACGAATTACATGCCCAAATCGGGTGGGTCGTAACTTTTAAATAATATTGCCCCTCGGCTGTTAGGCAGACTCATTGAGTCTGATAAGAATAGAAAAGTAATTGTGTTAATTACTTGCAAGTTTTGAATTTAGCTGAACTGTCATAATCAGTTGACATATACGTCGTTCGTCACTCACTTTTGCTAGAGACAGTTCCGTGGATTGGCGCATCGCTTACGTATCGTAGAACATTAATATTACTTTGTTGATAAATGTGCAAGAAGACCGAAATCAATCATAGTTGTAATAAAGTTTTAATTTAATCATTAAATTTGTTATTTTTGTAGATAAAATTGTTTTAATTGCTTTCAATATATAATTACCCGACTGCGCCAGAAGGAGGGTTGCGTTTTTCGAGTGTATGTATGTATATTTCTTTGGCACGCTCTGTAGCCTAAACGACTTGATCGATTTCAGCTTGAGAGGTGCCGTTAGATTCGTCTTAATTGTGAGAGTGACACTGGGTATATCAAAATTGAAGAAAAAAGTTGGCCGATTTTTGGCGCCATATTGTCATCAATTTATTTTTTCTTAAAACCTATTGAGTGGGATATCAAAATAAAGGGTTCCATAGATAGGTCTCATTAACATCGAAAATAATTATATTAACTAAAAACTGTGAAATAAAAAATAATTTACAAAAAACTTCAAATTAATTTTAATGAAAAAAGATGGAAACAAACAACTTCTTTTAAAAGAATGACTATTAGACTAAATATTATAAGCAATCTCATGCAGTCGGAAGCAATAAAGGTTTTTATTCTTTGCTTACCTCATGGGTCATGGCCTGCAGTACTTGGTTTTGGGTCTCCAGCAGCGCTGCGGCATGGCATTCAATCCCCGGTCTGCCGGGACTGCTGGCAGCGTTTCCCCTGTCCACATTCTTTCAACGTTGACAACCTATCCCTACATTGAAATACATTTTTATCATATGTTACTTGTACGTGTTTATTGCTAAATATTTATACATTTAAACTTATTTATATTATCGTCCGTTTACAATCTAATTTCAAATTGAATTCCAGTAATCGTATTATTTATTTTGTATTTCTATTTTATAACTCTTAACTTCCATTCCATTTGTTCCATACCTTCCTGTTTTTGCTGTTGGAAGTCGCGACGCCCCCGTCGGTGGCGTGGCGAGTGGCACCAGGGCTTCGTCCCCTGGCCGCAGTTTGCCGTACGGCGGCCCACTAACTCGGTCCTCTTAAATACGCATTGGCAACTTCCTGTTTTTGGAGCTCCAACGCCATATAAATAGTGCTTGGCATGTCGGGTCACCCCGCAGATTCCAAGGTTTTGTTTCGTCTTTTATTGGGCCCATCTCATTTTTCACATTCACTCATAAACACTTAAAACACTGACCTACGGCACTGACACACAACTATTACATAATATTATCACATTAGATCATTGGCCATTTTGTAATTTCTTACATCATTTATATGTCGCACACGCACATTTTGTCTATGGGTGACGCTTCGAAATGTTGCCACTACATAAAGAGTAAAATGTTTATTGAGGATGATATTCTCGTAGCACTTTTGTCTATTTCCTTTTTATATATTTTTTTTTCTTTATATTCTTGTATAATTTCTATCACATTCACATATGTTATATTAATTTTCTATATGTCCGATGTTAATTGTTTGATGCACCGGGCGACGTCATTACGTCAAACCCGGTTGTCGCTGAAAACCAGCGCTGGGGCTCTGTCTTGCATAGAGTTGCAGCAAAATGCTGAGCGATAGCCGTTTTGTGTGGATGTGACGCATGTTTCCCTCAACCTTTTTTTATTATTTTTTGTGTGTTCCTGGTTTTTGCGTCATGTTTACCGCAAATAAACGTTTTTTCTTTCTTTCTTTCTTTCTTATTGTTCAATTTAAAAAGATGTTTCCGACTGCTTGACATTGCTTATAGTATTCAGTCTTAGTCATCCTTTTAAAACATGTTTCTTGTTTCCATCTTTTTAATGAAAGTTCACTTTTTAGGCAGTCGGGTTTTTTTTCTATACTTGCACAAAGGTGTTTGTGGGTACCACAACTCCAAAAATAGATATTAGGCAATTGGCACGTTCTGAATTTTATGCACTTTGTTGCATGTACTTGCATTGACATTTTTTCATAACTTTATTGCATTCGAGTAAATTCGTAGGAATCGACTAATAAGCCAAATTGTTATGTCAGTAGATTGATAAAATTAACTTTTGACGTAAATACCAGTAGTTAAGAGTATTATGGTGACTGCTATTTTGAACTTCATCAGAACTACGATAAACAATAACTAGCCGATTGCAATTTGCAAAATATAGGTACATTTCGCCAATTGCGATCAGCTGTTTCTACTTTCTCGAAAAAAAAATGGTGATAACAGTCATTTGTTTTTAACACACTGTAGAGGCTGCAACCAAAAATGTTGATTAAAATATTTATTATTATAAACTTATAACATCACGGCTGTATGTCCCGATGGGTTAGGTAGACGTGTATCTATTCGCCAGTTTCCTATGTTAAGTTCCATGTATTATGGGGCGAGACCGTGGCCATCAATGAGGCACAAATCTGGTCTGCCACTAAGAAATTCCTGATGGCAAAACTCAATTACGCTTTGACCGACTTTGGAATCTAACCCAGGACCTCACGCTCAGCAGTAGCGTTTACGACCACTAGACCAACGAAGCAGTTAAGTTTATATTATGTGATTGCAAATACTGCTTCGTCAAACACAATAATACAATATGACAGAAACCATAATGGAGTCGCAGCAAACCAAGGTTACATTAAGTTTCTCTTGAGATGTAATTTTAAATCCGGCGTGGCGGATATGAATATCTTATTTACCATGAAATGAATATATATTCTGAGACGAAGTACGAATATTAACATTCTGTATATTATAAAGAAAGCCAGCGAAGTATTTCATTTCCATGCAGATTGAGAAGGAAAATTGAGTGAGTAAGTTGGTTATTTTCTGGTCTCAGAAAAGGTTTAAGGAAAATGAAAATAGGGTTGTTGCCTTGAAGGAGAATAATAGTTTTGCTTATGAAAATAAATATATTTATTATTTAATATATGTATATATCTGTGAAGGTATCTATTTCAGTATATTGTATTCTTGTTATTTGTATCAACGAGATCCCTATTTTACGTCCAGGGTAAACAGAGATCGCAGAAAGTGATAAGAACGCCCATTGTATGTTTTGTATTGTTCAGTTTTTGTGATGTTCAAGAAAGTATATACTTATTATAAAAATAATCCACTATTTAGATTCGACTGACTGAAGAGGGACTGAGGAGGGTTCCGTGTGGTGCCGGATGTAAAAGAATAGCACCATCCTATTTCTTCCCGTGGGTAAAAGGAGAAGGCGCCGTAGAAGGCGACTAAGGAACTTACTAGAGACCAGCAGCGTTCTCTAGCATTTGACCACCATACTGCGATCCCCAACCCGCCTGCCAAGTGTGGCGATTATGGCAAATCCTCCCCTTTTGGGGGAGGCTTATGTTCAGCAGTGGACGTCTCTCGGCTGAAATGATGATGATGATGATGACTGAAGAGGTAATAAAAGTGAGTTAATGCTTGCTCAACATAATTATACTTGCATTCGATTGTCATTAAGGCGATACAACTTGAAAATCAGTAGTGCAGCGCATTTCCGGCAAATAAATACAATGTTTGTATATACAGCCATAGCATACGCTAATATGACTGGAATACCTTAAATTGTATCAATACATACATTCACAAACTCACGAAGTTAGACAGAAACTACAGAATGCAACCTGCCACGATCCTTACATACCTACTTCTTTTGCTTCGTTAACGTACATACATCTGAGGCCGTAGTGTGACTTTCATTTAACCATCTACACCAAACGCATTGAACGCGTTCAGTGTTCCGATTGGCCCTGGATTGGTGACGGACCAATCGGAGCGCCGAACGCGCTCGATGCGTTTGATCGAGATGGTTAAATGGAACTGACACTAAGGCCTCTGGTCATACATACACGGTTGCGAGTACAATGCCCCTGACCTTTTTGAGAACATCACCAATTGTCACTACTGTGTGTCATCTAAGGTCATCCCATTCCGGCATTATCACTCACTCCGCCTTGTTAGTCGTCTGTCACTCATCCTCTAACCTTCTATAAAATCATAACATCACGCCTTGTTTCCCGAAGTGTTAAGCAGAGGTGTAGCTATTGAAAACCCATATTTTGCCAGTTATGTTTAAATCCTATGTAATAGAGGGCGAGCCTATTGCCATCAAGCGGGCACAAATTCAGATTCCTGGCTGATACTGAGAAATTCAAGACAAAAATCCCATTATTATTTTGTCCGAACTGGGAATCGAACTCAGGACGTCATGCTCAGCAGAAGCGCTTGCGACCACTAGAGCAACGAGGTAGTCACCAGGCGTAACGGGGTCGGCAGGCCTTATACAATTCTTTACATAGTTTAAAACAAAGTCGGAAGGGGGAGTCGCGGGGGCTTGTGGCTAAGTAACAATAGCAGCACGGATCGATCGATCAGGTTAAGCTATGCTTGCCGCGGTTGGTCCGTGGATGGGTGAACATCTTTACATACCAAGACCCTTCCGTGCCTCGGAAAGCACGTTATGACGTTGGCTCCGGCTGTCATTTGTGGATCTTTGACAGTCGCTATGGGTAGTCAGAAGCCCGAAAGTCTGAAAACCAGTCTTACCAAGGGGTATCGTATTACCCAGTAACTGGGTTGTGGAGGTCAGATAAGCAGTCCCTTCATGTAAAATACTGGTATTCAGCTGCATCCGGTTAGACTAGAAGTCAACCCCAACATAGGTGGTAAAAGGCTAGACAGATGATGAGTATAAAACAAAGTCTCATTGCGTGACTATACGCTTAGACATTTTATACTACGCAATGGATTTTAATGCGGTTTTTATCAATAGACAAAGTGATTCAAGAGGAAGGCTTATAATGTATTATACACCAACCTCTACGCGGGCGAAGCCGCTGGCAAACCTAGTATCTAAATAAAACAAGGTCCTCCGTTCAAAATATTCAGCTGGTCCAGATAAAACTGTCCCACGTCTATGTCACACAGGTTTTTCCTATACAAACTAGGCTAGGCACACACCGCATAACATAAACAGAGTTTGCGAAACAATAATAATTCAACGTCATAATTAGGGACCGTGCGTTAGTTTAGATTAAGGGCCCTTACGCACTGTCGACTGGTCGCCGGTGACCGGCAGTCGCTTGTGCGTCGCCACTACGCGGCGAGTCCTCGAGTCGCCCGGGCGACCGACGACCAAGTGCGTAAACACCTATTTAAACTATAGTAACTTACAGTCGCCATCGACCGAGTCGCCGGCGACCAGTCGACAGTGCGTAATGGGTCTTAGTTTACATTTCTAGCGTATGAGTTTGCTGCTAAATTAGTTAGTATCCGTTTAGCGCATCGAAGCAGTGCAACTAATAGTTTTAGTTGCAAACTACTAGGTTTCTATACTCGTACCAAAAGTTTATCATGAAATATTCACTTGAATTCGGATAGGTGAAAATAGCAAAAGTGACCGTACGAGTTCAAAGTAAAGTCGAAAGATTTTTTGATCGAAAAAAAAACTAACCAAATTTTTACAAGCGTAATGTCTTAAAACTAAGTTAATTACTATTATGTGTAAAACGAGCATTTTTTTAAGTATTTTTTCAGAATTACCATATTTACTCCTCGCATTCGTGCTAGGCCGACAGACCTCAAAAAAGAAAAAAAACTCAAACGAAAACTCAACAGATGCAAAATATAATATTCTTTTCACTCACACATTCAACTGTAAAATATATTGTTTTACAAAAAAGTAGTACTAATAGACTTTCAACCAAAGAAATGCAAGAATAACTTTTCACAAAATTCATGTTCCTTTTAACAAAACAATTTAATTTTGAGTCAGACAAATCCATTGGTATGCGAGTAGCGATTTAGCAAATCAACATTCCGAATGAGTATTGTCTATTCAAGTCGTGTCGGAACCAACCCTTTCTCCTCTCAGTTCATTTCTTCCCCGCAGTTGTGATTTTATCCCTATATCCCCCCAGTGTAAACGCAATAAAAGATCAATGAAATATCCTTTCAGCTGAATATAAAAATGTCGATGCTTTTGTTTTACACATTCTTAAGCACACGTAGGGCGTGAAGCGCTATAATATTGATGCCATTCGACAGGCCGCACCTAATTACGTTAAGGCTTCTTCAAACAGCCGCGACGCGACCGCGCGACGCGACACTTGTAGAACAATTTACATTAAGTTTTCATAGAAATTGTTCTACGAGTGTCGCGACGCGACCGTCGCGTCGCGCTAGTCTGCACGAGCCTTTAGACTGCACTCTGCACTTGGGGTAAGAGTATGATCGACTGGTATGCCGTGACGATAAACGGCATGACGCTCTCTTAATTGGCACGGGAAAAATTTAGATGTTTCACATCGGCAGGGATTCTTGTGATGGCCGCATTATTTAAAATTTGATAACTGAAGTTATGTTCTAACCTCAACTTTCGTCAATTATTTACAATTTTAATTTAATGAGGCATAGTTTCTGTAACTAGTGGTGAGGTATAAGGTTGAAACCTTCTCACTACGGGTGAGTGTGTTACCAATTCGCTTTAGTGAGTGATTGCGTAAGAATTTAAGCTGAACAGGGTTTGGGTTTTACTCTTTCATCAGATACAAATCAAATCAATCAAATCAAATCAAAAGTCATTTATTCAAACTGGTGTCAGCACTTTTTAAACTTCAAAATTACATAAGACAGTTCCCCAAAACGCCCGCCCTTCACCAGTTCCTAGTGCTTTAGCTGGGAAGAAGAAGTGGCGCAACAAACTCCCCAGCAGCACAGCTGTCTGTTATGTTAGAAGAACTTGATTCACATATAGAACTTATATTATAGTATGAAAGTTATCTAACATTCATATAAACCATATAGCTTTTGCCAGAGCCTTCGCCCGTGTGGGCGTTGGAAATTATCGCTCTGGAAGGTACTATCGGGATAAATAGTATCCTATGTGTTAATCCAGGTCATACATTTTCTGTGTGCCAAATTTCATCCAAATCCGTTCAGCTGTTGTTGCAGGATTGAGTGACAAACATACAAACGTACAAAGTTTCACATTTATAATATTACTAGCTTTTGCCAGCGGCTTCGCCCGCATGGAAGTCGGTGTATTATACATATAAACCTTCCTCTTGAATCACTCTATCTGTTAAAAAAACCCGCATCAAAATCCGTAGTTTTAAAGATTTAAGCATACATAGGGATATAGGGACAGAGAAAGCGACTCTGTTTTATACTATGTAGTGAAATAGGATAGTAGGATATTTTGTCAAGTAAGTATGAGTTGCCTCAAAGAGATGTCAGCACCAACTGGTGAGGTCTGCAAGGACCGAGGCCTGCCAGGGGTGCGGGTTGTACGAAAGAGATACCGTGGCCCCTGGCACACATACAACTGATGGCACACGGGTGGGTTTTAGTCAGTAAAAGTCTGACACGCCCTCCTGTTCCACCCAGAGCGGGAGAAGACAGTTATTTGATGATTTCCCAGCCTCAAAAAATAAAAGTAAGTATGAGTGTAATCATTAACAGTTGTTGAGAGGCTGGCTACATTGACATAAAAAGAGCACGTCTGGAGCAACTAATATCGCTTCTTTTATACTTTGTTGGCTGGGCTAATCTTAACAACGTTGACGAAAGTATATAGGGTGACATCCCTGTCACCCTATATACTTTCGTCATCGTTGTTAAGATACATCGACGCGAAAAGTAAAACCCTGAATTCAGCACATGATTCTAGAAAGTACAATACATACGTGGACGAAATGTACGGCAGAGCTTTTTTTTTAAACACCAACGAAACATTTTAAGACTAGGGGTTAAGAAACATGTACTAAATACATGGTAACAGGTTTTGTGTCGATGTCCCTGCCAACCTGTATACCCGGATTTTACTAGATTTTGATACCATTCAAAATAGTAAGTAATTTTTTATATGTAGTACCTAAACGTACCAAACGATTGCGAAATATAATGAGAAGAAAGGATAACATTTGTAGGTATTTAATTAAAATACAAACAACAACAATCAAAGTACAGAAATAACAAAGGGTCGCAATTAGGTTAGACCCAAAACGAAAATCAGGAAAACTCCTAAACCGTGTGTTGGTCATTTACAGCACGATACATTGTCTGTTTACGGTTTTATGTTTTTATTTACAAAGTAATTTCAAAGTGCAGCGTAGAGTCACGTTCGACAAATATTTATCAAAGCTCGTATCTGTGCGGTGTTGCGCTTTAGTTTGTGCATGCCCAACTTCATTCAGGCAATGTTTCGTTGAATTGTGTGGAAATGGGTGTTTGGGAGTAGCCTCCACTCGGCAATGGACTACGATCTAACATGTTTTAGAGTTGGTCAAAAACAAAGTAGCCTCAAGTAGTTCTGAAACAATGGCATCATCATCTGCCTAGCCTTTTCCCAAATATGTTGGGGTCTGCTTCCAGTCTAACCAGATACAGCTGAATACCGGAATTTTACATGGATTGACTGCTTAATTGACATCCACAACCCAGCTACTGGGTAATACGGTACCTACAACTTGGTAAGACTGGTTGTCAGACTTTCGGGATTCTGATAGACCGAGACCAATAGCTTAACGTGCTTTCCGAGTCATGAAGAGGTCTTGGTATGTAAAGATGGTCACCCATCCACAGACCAACCGCGACAAGCGTAGCTTAACCTGACCGATCAATCGACCCGAGCGACTGCTATTACTTGGCTACAAGGCCCTCTTACGAATATACACTATTTTTGTTCATTTGAGTTCCAATCTAACCAAAGTGATTGTACCTCAAAATACGTCGTGTAAAGGCCGTCTATCGACCACGTGTGAAAAGGCCACTACTGCTTTCAGTCTCCTACCGTAATAGGAATTTTTAACCATTCAATCGCCACAGGCTAAATTGAACACTCAAAAAACACAAAAGGGCCTCAATCTTCCATTGAAATAACAGAGAACGATGTTCGGTCAGCGGATGAAATGTCGCTCGAACCGTGTTTCCCGTTTGTTACCGCGCGACCCGTTTCCCGATTAATTATGAAGAACGGTGGCAGTCATAGGGTTGGTTTAACCCGTGCGGCTAACGTCAGTTGCACTCGCGACAGATTGTGTTTTATAGCATGTTGAATTTTGATTAATATTGAAACTATTCAATACAATGGACACTATTGATCTCAATTTAGAAATTTTAGGTACACTCCATTAATAATTTCAATAAAGCATTTCGTACTTCTAGTACACAGAAGGCCCGTGGTGCATACCAAATGCAGAAACATCGCTGTGTTCACAAATTCAAAACCAAAAAAGAACCACAACATTTGAGTAATTACCAAATCAGGGGCGTACCTAACCTGTGGTTCATTACATACGTAAACGTTGGCCAATTGTAAATTTAATTAATTAAAACTTAATTGTAAATTCAATTAATTAGAACTCAAGCTCCTGGGTGAATGCAGCGCTTACTAATTGTTCCACAACGTTCCCAGTTTTCAGTTAAAATTTCACATTAAAGTAACAAAGAGTGTTTGACAGTGCATTACGATCACAAAGCGCTGCAGCGCTGAAAATAGCAAATTAACTAAAAAATGCGCTGGAGTCAGTCAGTGGGGATTGAAAAGTAGCACGTAGTGTTTACATAAAAGGTAGGCAAGCCTTTATAAATAATATGTTTTGTACGAGGGAAGTAAAAGAAAGAAAATATATTTTGTGTTACTTACTCAACTAGCAATTTTACATAGCCATTTAAAAGAATCACTAGCGGGGTAGTTGCGTAACACACTGTGGCGGACATCTACAATGAAATTGAATGAATGAAATGAATGAAAATGAAATGAATTCCCCACATACGAAACTTAAAATCAACAAATGTGGAAAACACAAAAAGTGAAGTGGCTCCATCTACAATGCTATATGCGAACTACTCAAGACTTGACGTCACACCGCAACTAAATCAGTTACACCGCGCAAGCAGAGTTTACCGCGCGATCTGCATATATACAAACATCCCGACATCAATCGTCGGGCAGTTGCCCACCAGATACAACACCTGTCTGGTCGGAGGATCATCCCTTTTCAATAGAGTATGAGTGAACTTTACACCCTGTTCCTCATACTTCTATAACATTGACAGTAGGAATGGCTTTCATTTTGACAGTTCAACAAGATACATTTCTTAGCAGACAACGTTTTCGAACGTATGAAGCAATGGCTAATCCATTGCTTCATATGTTCGAAAACGAATAATCAGAATATGAATAATTTTGAAGGTTATATATTAGATAATATATATAACCTTCAAAATTATTCATATTCTGATTTATCAATGTGTTAGACAATTAGAGTGCCGGTGATTAACAAAATAACGAAACATACCTATTCAAAATCTTAAAATGTTTTTGACAATTGAAAATAACTTATTGACGTTTTTATGACGTTTGTATAAACCTACTTACAGAAATAAAATCTTTTACAATTTCCTTATTCCATCCTGGTTCTATCCTTATTGGTTGCAAATGTTGAAATAAACGTTGTTAAACTTCCATGGAAACTTTTTCCCATTGATCGTAAGCTGCGTAACGTTTTAATTTTTATAATGGTAGCTGATTTTTGACAAGCAGAATATAGATATTATGAAATGACATTATATTAAGGCGAGGTGAGCCGAGCGCGGTAGGCATTGAACGCTTACCTCAGCCCCCGAAACGTGTAGCGAGACGTAACTAGTTACGATGCGCGAGCGACGCGCACGCCAGGCGTGGCTGGCGGCCGGCAGCAGTATTATCTATGTCACCGAATAGAGCAATACAGTGGATCAACTTGAACTGATTACGATTAGTAAAAGTTTGTTTTACTATTCTAGTAAGTATCTTTTTTAGATATAATAAGTTGCGGAAATGAGATTTCTTCACAACATAACGGCTGTATTCTTTCAGAGGGGTTGGGCAGTGGTGTGGACACCCACAATTCGCCAGTTATGTTCAAGTTACATACAAACTGGAAGTAATAATCCAATTAGGGTGATCGTCGTAGTTTTTTAGTTGCACTTTTTTATTTGTTTTCTTATTTATGTACCTATATACAAAACTATGTACCGACTACGGTACGTACCGAGAGATGAAAATGTAAAAATAAACCACACTGCTAGATTTTCAACGCCTTGCACTGTGTTGGATTCTCAACCTTCGGCTAGTAAGCCCGCTCTCGGTAGTAACCGAGAGTTGAAAATCCAGCGCGCGAAATTCAACGTCCGCGTGAACGTGTACTTACATTTGTAATTTTTCTTTCTAACTGACGGCCTCCGCAATGTGACGGCCTCCACAATGTGCCGGCCTCCGCAATATGACGGCCGCCGCAATATGTCGGCCGCCGCAATATGACGGCCGCCGCAATATGACGGCCGCTGCAATATGACGGCCACCGCAATATGACGGCCGCCGCTATATGACGGCCGCCGCAATGTGACGGCCACCGCAATATGACGGCCGCCACAATATGACGGTCGCCGCATTATGACGGCCTCCGTAAAATGACGGCAGCAGCAATATGACGGCCGCCGCAATATGACGGCCACCACAATATGACGGCCGCAGCATTATGACGGCCGCCGCTATATGACGGCCGCCGCTATATGACGGCCGCCGCTATATGACGGCCGCCGCAATATGACGGCCGCAGCATTATGACGGCCACCGCAATATGACGGCCTCCGTAAAATGACGGCAGCAGCAATATGACGGCCGCCGCAATATGACGGCCACCGCAATATGACGGCCGCAGCATTATGACGGCCGCCGCAATATGACGGCCGCCGCTATATGACGGCTGCCGCTATATGACGGCCGCAGCATTATGACAGCCACCGCAATATGACGGCCGCCACAATATGACGGCCGCCGCTATATGACGGCCGCCACAATATGACGGCCGCCACAATGTGACGGCCACCGCAATATGACGGCCGCCACAATATGACGGTTGCCGCATTATGACGGCCTCCGTAAAATGACGGCCGCCGCAATGTGACGGCCACCGCAATATGACGGCCGCAGCATTATGACGGCCGCCGCTATATGACGGCCGCCGCAATATGACGGCCACCGCTATATGACGGCCGCCGCTATATGACGGCCACCACAATATGACGGCTGCAGCATTATGACGGCCTCTGTAATATGACGGCAACAGCAATATGACGGCCGCAGCAACATGACGGCCACCGCAATATGACGGCCACAGCAACATGACGGCCACAGCAACATGATGGCCGCAGCAACATGACGGCCGCAGCAACATGACGGCCGCAGCAACATGACGGCCGCAGCAATATGACGGCCGCAGCAACATGACGGCCGCAGTAACATGACGGCCGCAGTAACATGACGGCCGCAGTAACATGACGGCCGCAGTAACATGACGGCTGCTGCACACAATAACAACGCGGAACGAGCCCTGCAAAACCTAAACAATAAAACAAAGCACACGTTAGAAGAAGCCCTGCAAACTTAAACAATAAAACGAAGCACACGTTAAGAAATACAAAAATAAGTACCTAAGTAAGTATCTATCTATCCTGCACTGCTCCGCTCCGAAAGTAAAATACAAAGAAGCAGCATAATGTCCGTATTACGCTGGACCAGCTCAAGGTCCAGCTGTTATCAATGTAAAAGATGCAGCAATGTTATCATATACAGTGCCTATCCAGGCAATCATCTTTTTTTCGTTTTGAACCTACCTACCTCTTTGATATTTGAAAATAGTAAATAAACCATTATAAATCCATGTTGGTAAATCTATTCCGCGAGAAAAATGAACCATGCTAGCTTTTGCGCACGTGGCGTCTTTATTTACACGGACATAGGGTTCCAATTCTGTTCTACACGTCTATTTGCGGTTTGCAAATCTATTACGCGTAGGTACATAGATTTGCAAACCGTTAATAGTAGGTTATCTATAATAAATAAATATAGTAATCTATTACGCTTAAAATATAATTAATGTAGGTAAATAATAATATTGTCAAACCATCCTTATTCTTTTTTGTTTACTAGCCTTCGAAGAGCCAGCGCTGGATCGAAAGTTTTTACTTTCTGTAGTTTCCCATTTTGTTTGACAAAATATTATCTACTTTAATTTCCTACGAAACGAAGCTTGCTATACATAAATATACCTGTATTTAGCTTATTATTACGTATTATTATTTACAAACAAGTTTAAGCTCTGCCGGTAACAGATCATAGCGGGGAGTGGCGGGTTCAAAAAATTGGCACACGTCCGACGTCCAACACGTTTCGCTCGGGACTAAACGACACGGGGCGCGCGCATGTAAAGATAAAAACACTGGATTTTACATTTGTTATAAATGTATTTTCATAGTCCATATTATGACGGCCGGATTTCATCATATTTTTTACGACCTTTATTATGGTATAAGTTGTATTGTTCAAAGCCTTATATAGCTCAAATGAAATAAGAATCCGATCATCATTTAGACTTGTCTTTGCGATTTACGTGGATGCAGTAAAATTCAAGTAATCGTGTATCGCACGGAATATCTAGATCAAGGTGTGAACTATGAAATATATTTTTTTCAATTTTTTTAATTCGGTTTATCTACTTATAAAACACAATACAAAACGACGTTTTTCCGGATCACCCCACCTTAAGTTATGAATTTGTCCTGATTAGCCAATCAGCATTAAAGTTCTAAATAGGCTGGATTTTTTCGCAAAAGTCAAAGTCAAAGTCAAAGCATTTATTTCAAATAGGCACTTAAAAGGCACTTTTGAACGTCAGTATTTACATTAAAATAGAATTGATTGTAGTCGCCCCTTCCAAAATGTAGTTTCGTATGGAGAAGAATGGGCAAGAAACTCCACAAAAATTCTGATAATCCGGAGTTTTACTAAAAAAAAATGGATTTTCGCAAAGATTCGATTTTTCCAATTATCTAGAGACATACATAATACATGTGAAGAAAATGTATTATCCCACGACTATATAAATGTGAAAGTTTGTATGTTTTATTGTTTTTTACTCAATCACGCAAAAACGGCTGAACAGATTTGGATGAAATTTTGCACACAGATAGTTTTAAACTTTTATAAACACATAGTATTTTTTTAAAGCTAGTTTAACCTATATTAATATTAAAAAGAGGTAGTTTGTGAGTTTGTGAGGTTGTATGGGGTAATCTCTGGATCTACTGAACCGATTTTGAAAACACTTTCACCAATAGAAAGCCACGTTATTGGCTATCTAAGTGTCTATATTTCAACCCGAAAAATTAAAAGACTTTTTCGTGGCAGTCGGATTTGCAAAGTAAGGCGGGGAAAAAACGATCGAACAAAAACGTTTTCGTAACGATGAGAGATCTAGTTCTAGAGAAAAGTTGTAGAACTTGATAGTGCCTACATAAAAGTCAGCGACAGCATGTGTCTAACTTTTATATGTAAGTCAGAAAAAGTAGTGTTTTACAATAAAAACATAATTTAAATCTTTAGGTCATATTTATGGGTCATATTATCAACAAATATCTGGATGACCCAAATGATTTTTTTTGGTTTGACGTTTTCTAAAAATGAAACCTACCTAGATCGATTTATCGCCCCCGAAACCCTCTGCATACTAAATTTCATGAAAATCGTTGGAGCCGTTTCCGAGATTCAGAGATATACATATACATACAAGAATTGCTCGTTTAAACGTAATTAGATTATGAATTCTTATCAAAATAAGTAAATTTACTGTCTCAAGTGTCGCGACTGTGTCGTAATCTATGGAGTGATATTTTTATTAGACGATTTTTTTCATAGTAAAAATGTTTAACGCCTAACGAAGTGGGCACGTGTCAGCTGGTTTATTATAAACTCCACAAGTTTAACAGATAGCTAATATGGTGAAAGGTTTGAGGAACACAAGAAAATCCTTCAGTGCTCAGTGACAACGACATCCTATATTAACTGTATGTATCTCCTACATCTCTTGGTAATATTTCTCAACCTAAAACTACGTAGGTATTCATGTAGTGAAACCCTGCTTATAGTAGTATGGCTTCTCATTACGATTTCCTTTACCATTTCATTAGTTGAGAATTGTATTTCCTCGATAGACGACGTGCTAAGAATGTGAATTCAATTCGTATTCGATTTTTTAAGTCTCCAAGCACTAAGATTCTGGAACTACGTTTTGAATCCTTAAAGTCAAATTTATTTTATTATCATTCCAATTCAGGCTTTAGCAATACTGGCTGGTAAGAGTTAGATAGGGTCAGAAAAATAATAATTTGGTTCTGACAACAGTAAGTAGCTAGTAGTAGATACCATATACCAGAAGTCAGACAAGTAACAAAGCAATTAAATCCCCAGCTTTGTGTAACCCGTTACAAAGAAAGCAATATTCCCATAAATTAATAAACAAATTGTCCATTCGAGAGTGGAATTACAACGTGGATTTAATTTTTCTATTGGACTGAGTCGTACGTGAAACTTGTATTTGGAAGCACCCGTGGGCTTGCATTATATGAGCGTTGTTACAAAATTTCCCGAAATTAACATAAATGCAAATGTCCCACTTTATGTTATTTACTTTACCCATTTCATTTTGTGTATTCAGTTCAGTTTTTTTTTTTCGTACGCTTGTTTATTTGGCTTTGCTTTTTGTTTTGTCCGTTGAGTGTACGTCGAAATGTAGAGAGGAAATCGGTCAGTAGGAAAAGTATTTTCAATAATAATAACTACTAACTTACAGCAGCTCGGATTCTGGATTTGTGCCCGGTTGATTTCAATAGGCTCGCCTCATATACCTAACATTGAATGTAAATATAACTGGTGAAATGTGGATATACTATAAGTACCTACACCTTTGCCCGAATCTTCAGATAAATAAGAAGCGATGTTATGTATTAAGTAAGTTTAACAAACTTTCTTTCATTTAGTCTAAACGATATAAAGGTATTGTGTTTTGTTAAGTTCATTACTTGTTTGTATGATAGGGTCAGGGAATAGCTGACCGAGTTTTGTTTTCTCTATTATTTTACTCAATCGTTACGACTAATTATTTGAAACTAGGACGAAATGTAATTTTTATAATGTTTTTAATAAAGAGCATTCTATCTTTCTTTACAATGAAACAATCCCTAGCTTTCCTTATTTTTTCTATAATAAAATACACTTTTCATAAGTGAAAATAAACAGCTTCCCCTATGTCTGACACATCAGAAATCATCGCAGAATATCGTCGAGGACTTTCACGTAAAAACGAATCATTGTCACGGACGTGACTCTCGAGCTACTCTTGAGGAAAATTCAAATACATTCATTCACATCAATTGTTATTAAAATTTGGCCCCGATGGCTCATTTAATGCTGTCAATACTTACAAATGACGCATTTATTAGACGTTTTTATGTCGGTAATTTATTTTAAAAGTAGGTATTGTTAGCAATGTCTACAATATTTAAACGCTAAATAATTTTGATATGCAGCCAAATTGAATAAATTGTAGTTGGTTTTTAATTCCAGAGAGTAATCTGACTTGAAAGTAATTTGAAGTCTTTTGTGTTTGCTGTTTACTAAGGGAATTCGCCATTACACCAGTCAAGTTAGTATTTGCGTTTAAAAAACAAACTGTAGGTTGGTTTAAGCTACCCTTAATTTAACTACAAAAAAAGTACTACCTACCTACCTATATTGCTAAAAATTTAAAAAAATATAAATTAAACATTTCGTAACTCGGAAAAAACATGTAGATATCATCCTACTTTTACTTTTGCAAATGATCAGAACTTAAATGGCCAATGAATAATTTAGTTTAAAAAACCCGAGACTCAACTAAACACGATAGTTCTAGATACATACCATTGTAGAACCTTTCGTTCCCAATCTAATGTAGGTCCTACATTACCCTTTACTATAAACTTTCACGCTAAATAAAGCCTAGTGTCGATGGCGGGAATGGCTGCGGCTGGCAGATTTCCGCTCCGAACCTACACGATCGTGTGTTGACGGCCTAAGAGAAATATGGCCGACGATACTGTCTTAGGGTTCCGTAGAACATCGACACATACCCTGAGGGTGTGTAACGTGCGTTTATCTTAAGCCTACACCCCCTAAGGGATTAAGAGCTTCCAATTTAAGTGACAAACATGGAGCATAATTTGCGGGGCTTTTGTTTTAGATGTATTCGCGTATTATGGTTTAATTTAATTTCATGTCGGAAATAAGTAATTATGAGAAGCTTAATTACCACACATTTTCGTGGTTTTATCATTTATTGTAGGGCGTAGTCTCCGTTTGAGAAAGCACAGAGAGTACCTTATTAACTTCTGTCAGGTTTTAATTTTTTTTAATTTTCGGTTTGGTCTATCTCGTATCCGAAAATCTACCTACTTATTTTATTTAGCATCATTAATGTCTGTAAAGGTACTGTGGTAGTGGGTTCTCTAGGCATCCGGCCTGAATCATAGTATTTGTTTTGCTGATACCTTGAATTGATCAAACAAAAAAGGAACGTGACCACATACAATAATTTTCACTTCCATTTCCCATCGAAAGCCACGTAACTAAGGGTGACTAAGAAAAATACACGTAAAACAGAGGGAAAATTAAATAAGAGACGTCTTCGCGACAATGATTCATAGTTAGGGCAGGCGGGCTGGCCCTCAAATCTCGATGGCTCACGCAGGGTGACCCCTCGTAAACACAGATTGGGTGAGATGACCAAATTTACTTAGACGGCACTGCACAAATTTCGTACTGACCGTATAGTCACGCACACTGGTGTTGGGAACCGCTGTCATAATAGCTCCTGGGGAGATTGTTGCGCCACGTCTTCTTCGATATGGTGAAAGGCGGGCGTTTTAGGTAACTATCTAATGTACTTAATTTTAACATTCAAAAAGTAGTGTCCTCAGCCTAGTTTAAATAAATGACTTTTGATGCGATGTTGGATGAGTATCAAATTAAAAACTATTTCTGAAATTTGCTACTTTGTTGTTTTCTTATCAATGTTCCCGGACTGATATAAATAGACCACACGTCCAAAATTCAAAAAGGTCAGATTGTAATTACTATTTAGGTAGATGGCCAAATAAACTGCTGAATTATTTTGATGTGTCTCCTATCACTACCTATATTCCCAAGACTAAGTAAAAATTATTATCCTCGTGCATCACTAAGCCTTTAAATATTTTACTTTTACAGGCACATGCGGCAACGTTCATGAAAAAGCCGTACTTTTACTCGGTAATTTCAAAACAATAGAAGTTTTACGATATATGCCTTTAGCACGCGAGCGTACCATCTTCGCAAGTGAGGGCTTCAGCAAACAGAGATGAATCATAAAAACGCACAATAGTTTACGAGTGCGACTGTACGACCAATTTTATTACTATGACGCACCCCCTTGCACTTGTGTTTTGTATCTACTTGCACAGACGACAAACGAGTTTGGTGTACAGGAAATATATTTTCATTCTTCCACCATGCGTTGTTATTGTGTACGTTATACTTTTTAAACCTTAAGACACACACAGAGAGATCTTTTTTATTTTTGTATCCTTTAATAAAAATAAACAGGTTCTTTATAATTATTTTCTAGGCCATTAGACTAATACGCAATTCTTAGGTTTCTAAACTTTTTTATGTAACGATTATTTGAAAACTTAGTGTTGATTGTATTTTACACAAGAATATTCCAGTTTTTTAGAGTCTGATATCCTACTAATATTAAGAATGTGATGTGATGATAGTTTGGATGTTTGTTACTCAATCATGCTAAAACGGCTGAACGGATTTGGATGAAATTTGACATACAGTTTATAACCGGGATTAAAACCATAGGATAGTTTTATTTCGACAGTATGTTCCCGTGGGATAATTTCCGACCTCCACGCGGGCGAAGCCGCTGGCAAAAGCTAGTATTAATAAAAACACTTTGTGAATGTGTTATTCGACGTTCACACGGACGTATTAAATCACGGCGGAATTTTGTAGCGCGCTGGTCTTTAAAATTTCGATGTTGAACCGAGCATTGAGTATTCAACAGAGTGCAAATCAGCGCGTCCAAATTCGAATAGTGTGTTTTACTGTTCGATTTTCAACTCTCGGCGCAAAGGAATGCGTTGAAAATCCAGTACTTGGATGATTTTATTACATGTGTGTGTAATCGACGTGTTGTGTGTTATGTTATGTGTTACTGTCACTATTATTTCTACGCTTTTACACTAAGGGCTGATTTTTTAATCCTCAGATAAACAGACAGCTATCTGTCTGTTTATCCTCAGAAGGATTGAAAAATCGGTTTATTCGATAGATAGCAAAAACACCAGTTTGAACAACTGATTTTGGCCCTATGTTAACTCAAAGGGTTAAGTTCGGTTTAGTTTTCTTTTCGCACTATATAGTATACTGCCTGTTCTAATGTTGGGTACATATTGGTGAAACTTAACATGAAAGTAACACAAATTGGTTGTTCTAATTTCTCCAATGGAACATGAATTGTAAAACAACAACTACCTAGTTGTTGTTGTTGATATTCACCTTATATGTTTCAACGTGTTTTACATTTCATGTTACGCGTCACCTATCTGTACCCGGCATGACAGCTGAATTGCCTCGGCCGAGTGATATCTGAGGTCAAAAACTTGAGTACCCAGCTTAGTACAGGCACAACATGGGTTAAAACTAACTAACTTAGAGCTGAGATAAGTCTACAGGCAGCACACGTGGATGTAGGCTCAAGTGAGCTACCTGTAGACTTATCTCTTTTGTCAACTGTACGAGGTTGAACGTAGTGGTAGTGAAACTTTTGTTGCCGTTTGTACAATATACATTCATTGTTTTTCCGCCGCTCCACAGTGGAACGAATGTATGGGAGCGGTTGGACGTAGACATGTCCGAAAAATAAGAGTAAAATTATGACAAACTAATGATGCCATCTTATTCGATTACTTAATGCCTTCATAAATTGTGGTGATGAATTTCTTCATAACTCCCATATTTCGGGAGTAATTTGAGAAAATGTGAAATTTTACTATGAAAATGAGTGTATCGAGCTCTCTCCCTCCTGATTCCGGGCTTGTTTCAAGTAGCGGTCTCTAATATCGTAATGCTATTACTAAGAGCTATATTTAATACTAAGACACATAGTGCGCCAAATGTGCACTTTCTGGGATAAAAGGAAATGAAAATTTAAAAAAAAAAACGTTTTTTCCCCATTTGTATTTACTTTAAACCGCAGACAGACTTATTAAGAGGTCTATAAATATATTATATATATATACAGAAATATATATTAACAAAAATATTCACAAGAACTGATGAGAGTATGACTTTTAAGTAAGTTGATAATAAATTACCTAGTTTCATTAAAAGTACAATAAATAATTAAGATGTAAGCTCTAATTTACTAAGTTACACATTTTAAAACAATAACATCATTTAATTATCTTCGTCATCATCATCATCATCAATTAATTCAAATTCAGAATCGATGTCCGCTAAATCATTTATGTTAACAAATTCGATATCACTTTTCTCAGAATCCGTAAGCTCATAAAATTCCTTAAAAGAAGATTTTTTTACAAACTTATTTCCTTTTGGACGGATACTTGTAACAAGTGGATCAGAAGACAGTAAAAGATTGTGCATAATATCTTCATTGCATGAGATACTGCTATGCTTTCGAGAATGCCCCTCTCTATATTTTCTAAAATCTTTATTTCTAGCCTCAGATGCCTCTTCGGATAGAAAACCAATGGGCACAATTGACATGTTCTGAACTATGTCTGGCCCATGCATTAAAATTTTATGAAGTGAAGAAGGCATATAATACCATGGGTATAACTCCACGTAAAGCTTAGCAGTATCAAAGCAGAACTCTCGGAATTTAGTTACGTTGATCTTCTCTCCTGATGAAATACACTGCAAGATCACACAGATTTTTCTTAAAAGCATAGCATCTATTCCGGTCAGTTCAGCAGATTTAGTGTAGTTTTCAAAAAATCTCCTTACCGAGTTGCCATTGTTGGTGGATCCACTGCCTTGTTTCACAACATCGAGAAGTAAGCCCGTTTCTCTTCTTACAGCCTCTTGAACTCTTTTCTTCCTGTCATCAACTTGCCTTTTTGCTATATCACCCCTTACTTGCCATGATTTTATGTCTAATTTGTAGGAAATGTGTAATAAGCATTCCATTGAGCGAATCCAAGCGTGAAGGGTGCTTAAGCTATATTTATACATGTCCTCGTTTGCGTGTTTATCTTTGATTAACTCTAAATTATTCATTTCTTTAGGACAAGCCTTGCATATGTCACACACTGAAGCTGCTGTATTGGATATAATGGAATGAATTTTACCATCAATCATTGTCAACAGCAGTTGGTGTTTGACACTAATTCCATCAGTGATGGTGGATGGAGTTAAGGCTTCAATCTCTGCTTCGATTTCAGCCATCTCTCTCTGCACATTTTCTTTGGTTTCCTTTATAAACTTAAACAATATTGGCCGGCAAAATGAAGTGGAAGATGGTCGCTCGTTTTCCCAAATTGTTACACCTTTTGAGACGAGCCGCAGTGGTACAAGACTAATCATAAAATTACTAGCAAGATCGATTTGCTCATCTTCACTCGTCCTTTGATGATAAATGCTTTGGCTAGATGATCCGTCAAAACCCCATTTGCTGGTCAATACGAGCTGTTGATTGGGATCAACAGGGGTTTCTAACGACCTAATAAGTCTTCTTGAGGTTAAATCCATCAAGGCTTGTAATTTGATTTTTGCAGAGCTCTCTGTAACTGTGAGATCTTCTTTGGCCGGATAGCACTTAATTTTTTCTTTAACCAACATGTAGTAACTCGGGTATTGAAGAGCTCCTTCTTGAGTGTTGAAATCCCGAAGAGTGTTATAGCGCCATTTCGATAAGTTCATCGATACATAAAGAGCCAATGCCTTCAAAGGGGATATTTCCCGTACCTGAATTGATTTACCTTCAATGAAGGCTTTGATTTTTGAGGCCTCTTCTGGATTCTCCGTCAAGTATTTCATAACATAAGCTGTATCGCTTTGTCCTGCCTTTTGAAGCGCCCTTTCGGCCGAAAACATAATTTCAGCGCTGCTACTGCTGCATGAAAGACTATCTTCAGTGCGTCTTCTTTTTTGCCGGTTACTAAGGTCCTCAAAAGATTTACGAGGACTAGGATGTGTACAAGTTGAAGCATCAGATTTAGCAGGAGAAATTATGGGCTCGATGACGTCACTTATATTTTCTGTAGAAGGTTCCATATTTTCATTCTGTAATTCCGGCCATTGAATTGCAGCCTGTAGCCAAATCTCATGTTTCTTCCGAAACTTATCTGTGCTTCTTCCAGACTGTGTCCATTTTGCATAAATGCGGTAGCAAAATCGACGACACCAGTCTTTTAAACTTGTTTCAGCACTTTCACATAACTGAACACAACTGTTATCTTTTAAAACACTGAACAAATAGTTAAAGTCGCGTAAATCTTTATGTGCGCGTGCGCATAAAGCAACGTGAATATCAAGATTTGTATTAAAATTTGGAAAATACATTGCGAGATTAGCTTGGATACAACGAGGTGTAAATCAACACTGATTTTAAAGTTACTAATAGTGACCTATTTATATAAAATCCAGGTATCCCAGGTATCCTTTGTTAAATATTGCAAGGTAATTAGTTATTGTGATAATTAGTAAATGATGCATGCTAAATTAGTGTATTAAGAGCCATTTAGTAATTAAATAATAGCAATGTTCTTATCAGTAATCATTAGTGCATCAGTTTTATATGTAAACCTTAAGTCCCTAATTATATATCCTAATTAGCTTATATCTTCTCTAATTGGCTGCTCAGAAATGTTATTGTAATAAGGTAAACCTTTAGAAAAACGGTTTTAATCAACAAAATAAACAAAAAATAAAAAAATTGTGTTATAAAATAAACATCACTCTTTATCCCAGAAAGTGCACATTTGGCGCACTATGTGTCTTAGTATTAAATATAGCTCTTAGTATTAGCATTATGATATTAGAGACCGCTACTTGAAACAAGCCCGGAATCAGGAGGGAGAGAGCTCGATACACTCATTTTCATAGTAAAATTTCACATTTTCTCAAATTACTCCCGAAATATGGGAGTTATGAAGAAATTCATCACCACAAGTTATGAAGGCATTAAGTAATCGAATAAGATGGCATCATTAGTTTGGCATAATTTTACTCTTTTTTTTCGGACATGTCTACGTCCAACCGCTCCCATACATTCGTTCCACTGTGCGCTCGCTGTACTTCCACAGGTGAGGATGAAAGCATGTAAATAATTTATGTATCGGTAAATAATTTATTTTGTTTACATCGTTATCGACACTGTTGTTGGTGCGACCTACATATCATTTACTGAATTTGCTGCTTTTGTTCGTGTTTATGTACAACCGTAGTCCTTCACAATTTGTGAAGCTGCTTGGGAATCATGTTACAGTCTATTTTGTTTTGAGATTATTTTTATAAGAGTTACTCATTTACGCATTCTCATCCGCAGCTGTCCTCTGATGAAGGCCAGCGAGGCAATTGCGTTGTTAACACCGTAACAGTAGGCTTTCATTTTGACAGTTCAACAGCATTCATTGCGTTATTTATATTGATGAGCATACAATTTTTTCGAACATATTCAGCAATGGATTAGCAATATTCTTCAAAACGATTCAGGTTCAACAGACCACATACTCTACTCTTTTATCGACACGAGCGATACCTCACCATCGTGATAAAAACTAAGTAATATTGAGCAAAAGTTATTGCTGGCAAAAGTGAAAAATCACTGTTTAAGGAAACGCGCACGGTTATGGACGAACGGACAGGGGTTGGTAATATTTAAAAAAAGTTGGAATTTTGGCCTTCAATATGTCCGTAAGCAGTAGGTTCCCGGGTGTTGTCCAGCGCAAAAAAAAAATCACACTGACGGGGAAAGCAAGTGACACTCGGCTTCATTAAGATATGATTTACCAAACAGTGCAAAACATATCAGTTAATTAAAGTCGACTCGGTATCAAACATTTAGTAATCTGTGGTAATTACCTCCCTCGATTCTAATCAAAGCTATTGAATAATACAATCACCACTTACATTGCTGAGTGGTCATTATTAATTAGACTGTTAACTGGCTGCCTAAGCGAAATGTGTTTCAAACGGGCAGGTGTTACTATAAATAATTCTCATAGATTGATGTTCACTAGACAGAATAGCAGTGATATTCAATTGAAAGCCTGACAGACCAGCCAGTTTTGTTGAAAATTTGGATAAAAAGACTGGATCGGTCTTCTTTACGGACAGTGCTAGTTCAAACCAGTGTTGCCAACAGATAAACTAGCTCTCCACCAGATTTAACTTTTAAAACCACCAGAAAACCACTAACAAAAATCGGCCCTACTCCAAAAATCGCTGGGTCTTTAAGCCAAGAATCCCGAAACTTTAACATATATTGTGGTTTCGGCATAATTAGGCATGAATAAATTCACGAAAATAATACGACACACTGACTAGTAGGTACGAGACCGACTAGACCGACCGAGCTCATCTGTTCACTCAGTTGTCTTGTAATAAATTGTAAACTAACTACATAGTACTACTGAAAATATTCTACGGGGAATCCCTGCGTATTATGTATTGTGTGGGATGGATTTTTTGAAGTCATCACGTTCTTGTCACGTCGTTCTGTCAGATCAGCCTACACACTAAAAGTATAATAAAGTAAAAATAATATATTTCATAACGTTTTAGTGGCTTAGTGGTTGAGTGATAGCATTTACAGTCATTGAAACTGATTCTACTATACCACTAGAAAAATACACCAGCCACTAAAAGCAATATGTCGCCACTAAAAGGGGGGTCGAAATCACCAGTTTTAGTGAAAAATCCACTAAGTTGGTAACACTGGTCCAAACTAACACATGACAAATGTTAAAAGAAAATGGTCAACTTTAAAAAGCCTAAGAAAACCCGCACAGGCTGCACACCGTCTAATTTGGACGCACACGCAACCAAAAAGCGTAACTGTATCTGGTTTTATCCAGACGCCTGGCAACGCTAGTCCCAACTTACGAGTTTTAAGTCACGGATTCGAACCCAGAGAGGCGCTCTTCTTTGTGTAAATAATTTCATCACTGCTGCTTTCAAAACGTCGAAGGAAATTATCATGAAGAAACCGGCATGTACTAGATCCAAAATTTCGAAGACATGCGACGTCCACCAACCTACACTGAGCTCGCGTGGTAGATTATAGTCCGAACGAAGAGGGGGGGCTGTGTCCCAGCAGTTGGAATATTATAGGCTGATTATGAGACATGATAAAGAGATACACAATTAGGAACTACTGCCCACTGTCAAGTCAGTTATATTATTGCGATTGACATAGTGTTTAAGGTATTTTAGCACCTACCTAACATATTATGGAACATGGTGAATGATTATTAGTTCCGTGTGGTGCCGGACGTAAAGAATAGCATCATCCCATTTCTTCCCGTGGGTGTCGTAGGAGACGACTAAGGGACTTACTAGAGAATGGGCAGCAGCGTTCTCTATGCATTTTACCACCATACTACGATCGCCAACCCGCCTGCCAAGCGTGGCGATTATAGCAGCTCCCCCCTTTTGGAGGAGGCTTATGTCCAGCAGTGGACGTGTTTCGGCTGATATGATGATGATGATGATGAAATGATTATTGTAACTGGGGCTGATTTCACAATAGTTAGATAACTGTATACTAAAGAATAAATATGAGTTTTATATACATATTTTCTGTACGAAAGCTATCAAACTGAAATACATAAGCACATTTGTATTGTTCAGATAAAAAAGAGCTGTCTAGGTATTGAAAAATTTAGCCCTTCAAAGTCGTTCAGAAACTTGCTGCAGCATAAAACCACAAACTTGAAAAGTGTTCACATGTAATCATAATAAAAGGATCAAAAGCTTCCTATATACCGCGGCCCCTGGCACAATACCGCGGCCCCTGGCATACAAGCAACTGAGGGAACACGGGTGGGTTTTAGTAAGTAAAAGTGACACACCTTCACGCTCCACCCAGAGTGGGAAAAGTTATTTGATGATTTCCCACCCAAAAAAAAAAGGCTTCCTATACTAGCCTTTTTACATAAAATAGATGTACATTAAACCTATAGTGAGTACTAGGTGTACTAGAAGCAAAATACCCATTATGGTATTCATGCCATTCTAATGTGTATTTGTATATTATCAAACTACTTTTCAGAATAAATGGAACATGGCATTCTACCGTCATGATTGATTCTCGATAATTTATCATGACGTGAGTGTTTTGACTTTCAATAACAAAAAGAATTAGGCACAACAGATAAAGGTACCTAGGCCTTTTTTTTTGATTACGGGGGGAAATCCTCATGGATGTCCTCCGCCCCGAGGAGGGCGGAGGGGTCTGTCAGACTCTTACTGACTAAAACCACCCCGGTGTTCCGTCTCTCACTTGCACCGGGGATCACGGGAACTGATGTGACTTCCGCGATCCCCGGCTAGTGCCGGCCCGCCTCTGCGGGCCACGTCGCGATAGGGGGGGAGTGAGGTGTTAAACTCCCCCCTAACGTCATAGAGAGGCGCGCGTGGAACACTACGCGCCGCCATCTCGGGTCCAAACAAGTAGAGGGCGACAGATTTCCCCGGATCTGTCGCCCCTGGACCCATTTAGGGGGGCTGGAAGAGGGCGTTATCCGCCCTCCGCCGACGCCCGGTGCGTCTGCTGCGGATCGGGTTAGCGGAAGCAATCTCCCGCTCCCTCTCCGCAGCCTCCTTCTGCGACATGACTGTTTCGCAGAAGGATACCACCGCGTCCCAGGACTCCTCGCTGCCGACCATCGAGTCGACAACGGCCGGCAGCGACAGGTCACTGCCTACTCCTGAAATGAGGGCACGGCGCGGCTCCTCCCAAGCGGCACACTCTGCCAGCGTGTGCCACGCCGTGTCCTCCCGACAAAAGGTACCTAGGCCTAAGACAACCTAAACACTTTACTA
The DNA here is from genome assembly GCA_949091785.1 of Polymixis lichenea. Lineage (NCBI taxonomy): Eukaryota > Metazoa > Arthropoda > Insecta > Lepidoptera > Noctuidae > Polymixis > Polymixis lichenea. Next base: position 9,822,389 of record OX420943.1, on the reverse strand, counting down.
GAATAACAAGCATTCCTGTAGTATTGATAACCTATTACAATTTCGCCGTTAACATAAATAATTAGAAATGATGTACAAGTATATAAAGTAAAAAAGGAAAGAGCTCATAATTGGGCATAAAAAAATTCGTCCACATCGCAGTCAGTGGGAAAAGTGCCCAAAAAGCTGACAGCATTTCCAAAACATATTACTTATAATTTTCACATAATACATTGTCAAGAAAACTCCTTGTACACTTCGACCTTTAAAATTCCAAATATGAATAAAACATAATACATTACACTCCGGCCCAATAAACATCCCACGCAAATTGAGATTTATTCCCACAATGAACAAAATATAATTTCAAACACAACGTAATAAGGATTAGGGGTCCGTAAATACGTAAAATGTGCCTATTTTACATTGTTCCGGTTGAGTCACACCCTTCGGATAGTAATCCGCGGTAATGCCACCAAAACGTCGGTGGAAGTAAAGGGTTCCGTATAACTTAATTCCAATAAAACTGAAAACGTGCGACGAATAGGGATCCAGGGCGGTTGAGCGTGGATCTATTCTTTTGAAGACAGGACAGCGTTTTAAATCCTCTGTCTTGGAGAAGGGTTCGGGTACCTGTGAGTTAATCTCGCTGGAACAATGTTATGGTAAATTAGAAGTTCAAATTGGGACGTCAAAAGTTTTCGTGGATGACTCAAAGTGAGGCACAGATTAGACGCAATTGAAAATACTTAAACAGAATAAAAGAGATAAATATATTTTCGTCGATGACTCAAAGTAAGGCAGGCATTAGATTTAAACTTATCAGTTTAGTCTATAATTTTACCTACTAAAGCAAAGAAAAAGGGAAAAATAATTATTCAAAAATCGAAGGTCGTTATCATTATACCACCACACCAGAAATCTGTCAGTCGGATAAGACGAATTACTTACAATCTAGCATTCTGAAAATAATAATACCTATGTACCGGACCACATGTTTATAAAAAAGGGGGACAGAATCATAAGGTATCAAAAAATCTGACCACATCACTGTCAGCACGAAACGTGCCCAAAAGGCGGCTGGCAGCAGTGCCAAGTTGTACCACAATTTCTTTTTCTTCGTCGTTCCCTCAATGCTGAGAATCGCGACCGCATACCGCACATCTATCTCCAAGTTATGCGGTATTCTGCGCTGTGGACAACTAGGTAGAAGCTGCATCCAACAGCCTTCTTGACGCGTCTGAACATATTTCCGGTTTTCTGCCTTGAACGCGTTTTCCTACCAGTATCATAAGCCTTTGCAGACCATACATACGTGAACGCACAATAAAGGAAATTACTTACAATTAATTTAATAAAACCAACGACAAAACACCGATAAATCAAAATCAAAATCAAAAGTCATTTATTCAAACTAGGCTGAGAGTCAGCACTTTTTGAACGTCAAAATTACATAAGACAGTCCCCCCAAAAAGCCCGCCCTTCACCACTGCCTAGTGCTTTAGCCGGGAAGAAGAAGTGGCGCAACAAACTCCCCAGCAGCACAGCTGTCTGTTCAATGTTAAATAAATATAAAAAAACCCGATTTTAAAGGATGGCAAATTATTGTTAACGATCTGAACGTACGAGTACGTAGTACAAGTGATATAGATTACGATGATAATACATTTTCGGAAATCCGTTTAAGTGAATATGAGAAAAACGAGTAGGTATATTAATTACTCGCTCTTTTCAGCAGAATGAATTTTCCGAGCTGATAACTTTCATTAATTATTTATTACCTGGAACATTGAAATATTTGTCCTTATTATTTTTAATTACAGTAGCTGTCTGGATTTGTGCCCGTTTGATGGCAATAGGCTTGCCCCTGTTACATCAAAAACGTAAATGGTGAAATATAGGTGTACTATTGGTACCTCTGCCTCATCTTTTAGAGAATAAGAGGCGTTAAAAGGTGTGATTATATTGGATGTTACGTTATTTTAAATTAAAGCAATTCAAAGATCATTTTCGCAATTCAAATTGCAAAAAAGCAAAGCCAAGGAATGTCATTTCATATCAGTGTTCATGCAAGACCAGCATAATGTACCTTCATAACCGATAACATATTCCCACAGCGTGCCAACCAAATGACAAACAAAACCCAAAAAAGTGCAACATATTTGGAAGAAAATGCCGAAATATCGCATGATAGGTCTCGACTGAACCCAGTAGGGATGCAGTAATGAAATGCTAAGGAACGTGTCCCCTCCCTAACTACGGGAACTGAATACTGATGGCATGGCATGCCTTCGCTACGAGTGCATGCTACTCGCTTCGCTGTCAACAAAAAGATACGATGGATATTTATTGTTGATGCTTGGGTTTCGTCAAAATGCTGAACGTGGCACGAACGTGATGTTTTTAAACATAAAAAGACACCGGAAATCTAAGAATACTTCACCATCTTCACAAAGAAACTTTAGAAGACTCACTCTAGGTGTTACTGAAATCTCTATCATCCTTAAAAATCTGAATTAATAACATAACAAGCAGGATTTTTTAACGAATTTGTCACTGGGAAAACAAATCACAAAAAGTTACGGCTACATTCACATTTAGAAATTATCTTTTTTTTTGTAATAATACTGTTTTACGCCACTGGCTTTGCGCGCGTGGAGCGCGATAATTATCCCAGGGAAACGTACTAAATTTCATCCCAATCCGTTCTGCCGTTTTTATGTGATTGAGTCACAAACATCCAAACTTTCACTTACATCTTTACCTACCTGACAAAAGAAATACTATCAGTAGGGATGTGAAACTACAATTTTCCTAGCAAACCTATACCCAGATCGAATGGCTCCATGATCTACAAGATTTGAACCGCGCTGAATGATCAGCAAGGTACAAAGACGGTTAAATCCTAAGAAAATCAATAAATGCCAAAACAGACACGCAAACTTCTCGTTATTCCTTTAAAACTGTAACAAACCTCTTTATGCTGTAGTTTTTTGGCTCAAAGCCAGACTCCGTTCTGCTTAATGATGAAGAAACACAATTAGTATGTTTATTTATCACGAAACTTTGCCAATGGTTTAGCATTGGACACGTAGAATTGCACTCAGTTGCAATCCTGGAAGCTTAATTGTGATAACGGTGCATACAGTGTGTATCAAAAATGTGTCCATTTTTAAGGGTATGGTACAGACCATGAAACTGAACAACTTTCTGCACAGAAACGACATCGTAAAGTACGCTGCAAACAATGCAACTGTATAAGAAACAGAACAGAAGCAAAATACAGATGTAAAGTCTTAGCAGTAAGTACAGGAATTCGGATGAATTAACCGCATTCGTGGCTATGCTATAAGATATAAACACCAGTCGCTTTTGTTACTTAAAAGAGTGCAAACTAACGTAATTAGGTGCCGCCTATCGTATGGCATCAATATAAATATTGTAGCTATAGCTGTAGGCGCCATGCTATAAGCTAAAAAGTCATATTACTGGTCGAAGTGGCGGTGCTTTGGGGAGACTTATGACTAACAATGTCGGCTTTTGGCTGAAATAACGATAATGATGATCATTCTAAAATACGAGACACGAAATTAAAAGTATAATTTAGTTTCTTTTGAAATCAATAAAATTAGCTATGCCTACAGAAGTAAGAAAATACTTTACCTACATTTATAAGAGCATACCAACACTAACTACGTATATGGCTTCGGTAGCCTCACGTACAAGCTCCATTAACTTACCCGGCTTCCTCTGTACCCTAATAACTTTTAGGGACGATAAGGCACTAACAAGCTCTACTTTTTTATTCAATCCTGGTCCAGTAAAGTTCTTCCGATAGAATGAGTTTGTAAATTAAAAGGGCCATCCCTATGTAAGCTTTTTGGAAACGACATAAGAGGGGTTTACATAAAACAAATGTATACTTAACCTGTTGGGTAGGTCCAGTTACTTTAACATCTATGCAAGGGAATAATTCTTAAAAGACTTGGTTATCTTGTGAAGTTCTGGAGCTCGGACAGACCCACTTTAAAACTTTCCAGGCCATCGAAAAGACAGATCAATTGGTACTTATTCTTACTAATGAGTATACAGATAGTTCCTGCAGTTACCTATTATCTTTTTTCGATATATAGAAGACAAAAATTAAAGTCACTCTTCGTGTCTGTCAGCATGTGTGGCCCCGCTGTTCTTCTAAACTAGGCAACAGGATTTTGACATCATTAAGATAATTTATTCCGAAAGCTTTATGTGTATTATACCTAAAGTGATGGTTTCCTTTTTTCATATTTAGTTTTAATCATAGTCTTGCAATTGGAGTAATTTATACGGCCTACCCAAATTTTCTTTCTCTGGGACGATAGTTCGTTTAGGTCATTAAGTTCTGAGTTGAGCTGCAGCATCACTACATAGTACAAAACAAAGTCGCTTTATCTGTCCCTATATCCCTATGTATGCTTAAATGTTTAAAACTACGCAACGGATTTTGATGCGGGTTTTTTTAATAGATAGAGTGATTCAAGAGGAAGGTTTATATGTATAATACACCGACCTCCACGCGGGCGAAGCCGCTGGCAAAAGCTTTACTGATAAATGCGTGCACTGACTGGACAACTCCACTCGATCTGTATGGTTCTTTCCTCAAAAGACCTCTGGGTTCGTTTCGGCCTTTTTTCTCAGAGTAGTCAGATAGGAAACTCCGAACTTACAGAAATAAAATAATTTGTCATTTACATAGTATTAAACTTACTTAAATTACCTTAATTTCAATGTTTTGTCAAGTCTGAAAACCGTGCGAAGCAGGGGTGGGTCGCTAGTAAAATATTAAAGCCACTTGATGACTGCCTAATAAAGAAACAATCCCGAAAATAGGCCGCGCAAAAAGAGAAAATCCTGTACACCAACGCTGAGCGAGGATTGACGGGACCCTAAAGCACATTCAGCAAATAAACGAGCGAACGAATTTACTTTTCTGTTTTCTGGGTTCCACTTGTGGGTAAACGTTTGTACTGGCTGGTGTTTTAAAATAAGGTAACAACGAAATGTTTATGTTATGAGAACTCTTTGCTCTAGGCAAGAAAGAATTCGGTGCAAAGCAACATTCTTGTTTGCTTCAGTTACTGGCTGGAATTCGTCTAGAGTTGAGATTGTCGCTATTATTTTTTGTGTTACGAGTATGGATATACTATGCAAAAAAAAAAAAAAACTTTGCAAGTCATACGTGTATTCGTTAGCTCTGACATATAATTACATAAAAGCGGTAAAAAGTGACTATTTCTGGTACAAAGTTATACCAAATCCATTAGTGAATGTTGTACTCTCGATTGTGCTAAAAAAAACACTAACTGTTAATGTTGTGAAGTGGTAAATCGAATAAAAGTGCAATACAGAACTGTTAAAATTTGAATTCCTACACTGGACCGGTTCGAGTAAACAAAAGACTGACCTTTGGACTCTTAATTAGTTTAGTGACTGCGCTCCGTTCAAAACATTACATTAGCTAATTTCGTCACTTATGTTAATGTTTGTGTAGCCGCATTGCATTAGCCGCGACAGTTATAAACTCATGGTAAGCGGTTCAAATCCAAGCCACACCGTGAACTTTTGAACATTTTTATTTTATTTTTTCTTAAATTATTGTTTTTTCTATTCTTGTTTACTTTTTCGAACTTTGATTGATTAAATTAACGCATCATGCCTCGTATTCAACGCACTCCACCAAAAGATAAAGACTCGACAAATCTGAGTCATGTTCAGTCCGAGCCGGATATGCTACATTCCTCGACCAACTCGCCTGAAGTTGCAAATGTTTGTGTCCGGCCCAAGCGTCCACGTCTAAATAGTTCTCCCGAGATTGACCATCATCAACCGAAATCAACCGAACTTGTCGACACCATCCGTCAAGAGATACGTGCGGTTATATCTACGGAAATCTCAGCAGCAATAAAGAAATGTATTGCTGTAGAATTTACCGAGATGAAGGATTTATTCCGGGAACTAAAAGAATCTGTAAAGTTTATGAGTGACGATTACGACCGCATACAATCTGAGCTGAAAATGTGTGTAGAAAATAACAAAAGCCTTAGTAAGGAAAATGAGTCCCTTAAGCAGTTGGTTTCGGACTTATCTGTACGAGTGAATTTAATCGAGCAATACTCGCGGCAGCAAAATATTGAAATTAACGGCGTACCTGAAAACAAAGCGGAAAATTTGGTGAAGATGGTTGTGCAGATAGGGAACGCGGTATCAAGCGTAATCAGAGAAGAAGATATACTGTCGGCCGTCCGAGTGCGCAAACTAGACCCCGAAAATAGTAACCCTAGAGATGTCGTTGTAAAGCTGCGCACCACTCAATCACGGGACGTCATCTTAGCCTCGGTCATGAGCTTTAACAAGGCACACCCAGCTGAAAAACTTAATTCACATCACCTAGGATATGGTGGTCCCATCAAGCCTATATATGTGTCTGAACATTTGTCTCCCCTTAATAAACAGATCCATGCGGCTACTAGAAAGGCGGCTACTGCAAAGGGATACAAATATGTGTGGGTTCGTGACGGCTAGGTTCTCATAAGAAAGGCTGATGGAGAACAAGCTAAACACATAAGAAGCCTAGACGCTGTTGCATTGTTGTAAAACCCTTCTACAAAAAACCCTGCTACAATACCGGATATGAACAACAAAATTCAACGTCTACTACCAAAATTTTAGGGGCATGAAAACAAAATTGAAGATGATTGAATTATCTACACGGTTGTGCAATTACGATGTTATTATTGGCACAGAGACTTGGCTAGATGATAGCATAAGTGATGGCGAAATATTTGACTCCAGGTACAACGTTTATCGTAGGGACCGAGCATCTACCATACATAGCGGCAAAAAAGGAGGAGGCGTATTGATTGCTGTTTTGAAGTCAATAGACTCTGCCCGGATGTTGCAGTGGGAAACAGATATTGAAAACCTATGGGTCAGACTGAAGACTGTCAAAGGAAAAAAATACCAAAGCGTAAATATCTGCGCGGTTTATCTTCCCCCTCCAGTTCAACATCGTACACTTGAATCGTTCCTTGAAAAGGTCTCCTCTGTCATCGACACCACTGGCGACGAAACCTTCATAGCTGGAGACTTTAATCTTAGTTTCATTAACTGGGAAATAGACAAAACTTTTTCCCACACTTCCAGTAACACAGCTTTTAATTACGCTAGCGCTTTGGGCTACTCACTGATAGATTTTATGTCTTTAAGTAACATGGAGCAAATAAACTCAGTCAAAAATTGTTATAACAAAACTTTAGACTTAATACTCTGTAACTTTTATGGTGGAATTGTTAGTGTATGCAATAACCCTCTATCAACAGTAGATGTCTATCACCCGCCCCTCGAAATACTTATAAAAAATACGTCCCCCGCATTACTAAAGAGTAAAATTTCTACAAGATACAACTTTAAAAAAGCCAACTATACTTTAATCAATGCAAAGATTAGCGATATTGACTGGACGCATATTTTCTCTGAATTGTACGATGTCGATGCTATGGTGACGCACCTATATAGGCACCTTCATGATGTAGTTGACGAGCACGTTCCTAAATCAAAGAAACCGAGCGATAGGTTTCCTCCCTGGTTCTCTAAACCTCTTATTAGACTCCTAAATGAAAAAGAAAAACTCAGAACACGTTTTAAAAAGTACAAAAACCCAAGAGACCACTTTGAATATAGACTGTTGGAGGGGAGATCGAAAACCATGATGAACAGCTGTCACAAAAACTATATGAGCTTCACTGAAAAAAGTATTAGACATAATCCGAAACTTTTCTGGTCCTTCGTCAAAGCGAAAAAGTCTAAGTCTAACGACATTCCCTCAGAGATGTGTCTAGGAAATAAAACAGCATCTACCGGCAATGGAGTCTGCCACCTTTTTGCTGAGCATTTCTCCTCCAATTTCACTCCTTCGCTTGGTTCACCTGCTGCAGCTCAAACAGGACCCATTTATCATCAACATGCATTAGGTAAAGTTGTATTCACGGAGCGAGACGTCCTCAAAGCGCTAAAAAAACTGAACATCTGCAAAGGGCCGGGGCCAGATGGTTTGCCGCCATTATTTGTAAAGAAGTGTGCTACTAGCTTATCTCTGCCGCTTAAAATAATATTTAACCATTCCATTGCAACATCACGTTTTCCGACGGAATGGAAAATGGCTAAGGTGGTACCGATTTTTAAAAAAGGAGATTCTGGTGACGTGCAGAACTACCGTCCTATTTCCCTTCTTTCAGTTTTCGCAAAACTTTTCGAATCCCTGTTGTGTCCTATACTTACATCACACATCTATCCTCAGCTAGTACCCCAGCAACATGGTTTCTGTGTTCGTAAATCTACGACTACTAACTTGGTCCACTACGTCAACGAAGTAAGTAGATTGATGGACTCTCGCGCCCAAGTCGACTCAATTTATACTGATTTCAGCAGTGCGTTCGACAAGGTGGACCATAAAATCCTCGTGACGAAGCTTGAAGGTTTCGGCATATTTGGTCGTCTACTCCTTTGGTTTAAATCATATCTCACAGAAAGAAAACAGAGAGTGGTTGTAAAGGGGTATGAGTCACTAGTTTACTTTTCTTCATCTGGAGTCCCGCAAGGCTCACACCTAGGCCCAATCCTCTTTCTAATATTCATCAATGACATAGTTCTGTCAATAAAACACAGCAGCTGCTCTATTTTCGCTGATGATTTAAAGATCTATAAAGAGATAAACTCATCCGTTGACGTCAATTTACTCCAGACTGACCTCGACGCAGTTCACGATTGGTGCTTAAAAAACCGCATGTCTCTCAATGTCAAAAAGTGCTACCACATAACATTTACCAGAAAACGGAAAATTTTACCTACGTCCTACTCAATGAATGGGGTAGCACTACAAATAGTGGACACGATTCGTGACCTGGGAGTCCTTCTCGACTCGAAACTCACATTTGTTAGTCACATTGACAATATCACTGCCAAAGCTGCAAAAATTTCTGGCTTTATAAAAAGAATATGTCGGGATTTCCAGTCGATCTCTACCCTAAAGGTGCTCTACAATACTCTAGTGAGAAGTGTACTGGACTATGCATCTCCAGTTTGGAACCCTACTTACCGCGTTCACGTTGACAGAATTGAACGTATCCAAAGAAGCTTTACCAGATACCTTCGTTTTAGAAGTCCGACCTGCCCACGGGATTCTTCTTACATTCAAAGGCTCAGTCATTTTAAAATGTGCTCTCTTGAACACCGAAGAGACGTGACGGACCATATCCTTCTCTATAAAATTGTAAACGGTTTCCTAAATGTTCCCGATCTTCTGACGCAATTAAGTATAGCTGTACCCCGACAGAAAGCTATTAGATCTAGTCGTGAAACTGTTACCTTTGCCACCACTTCAAGCCGTACCAACCTTGGTAGCACCGCACCCATGAACCGTCTAATGGGAAAGTACAATAAAATTGCCACACGTGCCAATAGCATCGACATCTTCTCTAACCATTTACAACAATTCCGAACGAAAGTTCTAACCAGCTCGGAGACTCGAGTCGTCTGTGCGACACGAGCCGCCCACTACTAATAATTGTATTAACTTCCATTCCTTTGTTTGTCAGAATATTTAGTTTTAGTTTATAGAATATTTTTATTTTTATTTTTAAGTACTTTTTGTATTCCGATCGTGGCTGTGATTGCTCATTTTTTTTTTTTTTAACCTCTATTTTATTTTATAACTGTTACGTAATCCAACTAACGATATCTTGTACATTCTTTTAATTACCCTGCTAGTGCTGTGCACTTCTGTAAGTGACTAATTCACAATTCCTAAAACTGTTTGTGATTTTTGTTTGTGTTTGTCTTAGTGAATAAGTCGTTGAAGTGCCTTATCAATAAATAAATAAATAAATATAGCAGCTGTGAAAAATAGTGCTGGTTTACTTTTTCCCCACATTTATCACACAGTTTTATTTTAGGAATTTTATTCAATTCTATTTACAAAAATAGTTACGAAGGGGTACCTATAAGATGAAAAGTCAAGGCCAATACGCCACAAATAAAAACGTTGAAAATATAGTCATAACCTCACGTCAGCGACTAGACACTGACAAAAACTTGTCAAATATGTAGATAAATTAGAGGTTTGTCATAAATGTTGGTAAAATTGAGAGGTATATAAAGTGACTGATAAAAACAGAGATTATAATTCCTGAAGTGTCTTTTGATTCTTGACCAAGAATAGATTGACAAATTTTTTTTTTTCGTAATATTATAATAACCTCTAATTTGACTCTTTTAAGCTTTTTGCCCGTTTTCTGGTTCATTTTCTAGTACAAACTTCTCAATATTTACATACCCATAAAGAAAACAATTGCAATACTTCATATCAGTTACATTCCGTTAAGCCGCTCCATTTCTGCCCAGTGTCAGTCTGTTTCTTCAGTTAACTTACTGTACGGGGCATTTATCTTCAGAGGGATACAAAGGGCTGTCATAATAAAATATCCCACTTACGTAGCGCCCACATGATATGGGTTGACGTTATAATAACATACGTCTTCGTGCTAACCCTACATCTGGGTTACGAAGGCATTTTTTTTTTAAATTGGCACAGTTTTTCTTAAGATTTTTTAGAACAATATGACTGCGTGGAATTAAAAACTATGTAGGCCCAAAATAGAGATATTATGTTAGTGCTGTCTTGTAACACTAATGTGGATCTAGCTCACCTCCACGATTTTTATTGAAATGCTAGATGTGATCAATGGGCACTAGTTGTATTGCATTTTTGCTGACCTGGGCCTTTTTGGCGCAGCCGTGAGGCATCTAATGCTATTGTAAAGGTTTTGTTGTTTATTTTTTTGTTTTTGTGTGAATATTCTGTTCCAGTACCTGAGACCTGGGTCAAATTGATATATTTTTTTCTTTCTTTCTGCTTGAAATATAGGCTGCTAAATCTTTAAAATCTTATGGAGACTGACATCCCACAGACCATGGATGAGACATCGATTCGTCATAATTATACGTGATGGCGTGCAAGTTATCACTTGCTCGTGAGCTATTACAGACACCTTTTCAGCAGGTACCTAGTTCTTGGCATCAAAACATTACCTTCGTCAAAGCGTAGGTTACACCTGCCTAAAAAACTTATTTTCCGCAGAAGTAAGCAAAAATATTTTAGTACGATTAGTAGTTCTATCACAGTTTGAAAGTCGTGTCGTGTTGACGTTTAACTTCGGTCATTACGACTTCAACAGCTCCTAATCGCAGTAGTCCTCGTGAAGTCGTATCGAAGTCTTGACGTCGTGAAAACTTCGTGGAAACGTGAACAGTTGAAAGATAATGATCGACTGAATCGCTCGTTATAAGTTTGTTTGCTCTACTTACACGTTGACACTTAATTCAGGTTGAGGTTTAGGTTTTGCTGGGTGCTATTGGATTTCTAAGAGACCTACTTTTTGACATCAATTCTCATAAAAATAATTATTCATAATTCGTAGCGACCTAGTTAAGTAGATTGATATAAACTGGTGTCAAGATTTCCAAATTTTAATCAAAATCAAAAATCAAAATCAAAATATTTTATTTCACATAAACCTGCAAGGGCACTTATGAAACGTCAGAAGCTAGGTGCACGGTTCCAATTTGTCGCTTCCTATGGAGAAGAGCCGGCAAGAAACTCCACGGTTACTCTTTTAAAAATAATTGGGTTTTACAATGTTTTCAAATTACAGTGATAATAGGTATAGGAGGACAGTGCAGGCCTGTCAATAAGTACCAAGTACTTAGAGGAATGAAAATAAAGAATAGAAAATCGTCTATAAATCTAATCTGTAAGGCCTACAATGTTTTCCCATTCACAATATGTAAAAGAATCTACATTAGTAAGATCAACCTATTTAAACAAAGTGACATGATTTCCATGAGAATCACTAATAAATAGGTGCTATTTGAAGCGATGTATAATGTCAAAAATGACGAGAATATGTCAGAAAGTGTAAAAAATAAAAATATTAAAAATTAACATTGTAATTTGGAAGCAGTTAATAGACTCTCACAAAGTTATGCTGTTAATGAGGTACCAGGGAAGCCACATGTGCAGAAGGAATTAATGCCAAACTTCCCTGTCTTCAACGTAGTCTTTTATCTTATAATATGCTTTTTTGATAAGGACACGTTTGATGTGAGTTTTAAACTTTCCATCGCTAAGTTCTGTAACCGACTTTGGCAACTTGTTATAGAAGCGGATACTGTTTATTAGAAATGACTTGCTAGTTTTAGTTAATCTAAATTTTGGAATCACGATATCATCTTTACTACGTGTATTTAGATTATGGAAGTCGCATCTTTTTTTGAAAAGACCTAAGTTTTTGCGAACATCCAAGATATTTTCTAGGATATAAAGAGAAGGCAGAGTTAGTATATCAATTTCATTGAATTTGTTTCTAAGAGACTCGCGAGGCCCCATTTTATAGATAGCGCGGATTGCCCTCTTTTGTAAAATGAAAACTGAATCTACGTCAGCTGCCGATCCCCACAGCAGAACGCCATAAGACATAATACTGTGAAAATAAGCAAAGTATACTAACCTAGCTGTGGCTACATCAGTCAACTGCCTTATTTTTCTTACTGCGTAAGCAGCTGAACTTAATCTACTTGAGAGAGCTCTAATGTGGGCACCCCATTGCAATTTTGAATCTAAAGTAATTCCTAGAAATACAGTTTCCGAAATAGCATCTAGTTTCTTGCCATCAAGTTTTAAATTTAGCCCTACTTGGGGTACATTTGGTAATGAGAACTTAAGACATTTAGTTTTGTTCGCATTGAGTAAAAGATTATTAGCCGCAAACCATTTCGAGAGAACAGCTAGACTATCGTTGACATGTAAGACATCCGTATCTTTTCTATCTATTCTAAAAATAAGAGAGGTGTCATCAGCGAATAAAATTATATCCGAGAAGTTTGCCATTAGGTAAGGAAGGTCGTTAATATAAACTAGAAATAAAAAAGGGCCAAGAATTGAACCTTGAGGCACGCGCCTAATAAGATCTGTAGTGATTTTAAATACCAATTCTAAAACTTAAAGTTATGATAAAGTAGTCATGACCTTTAAAAAGAATGTCATTTGATAGTTACCATAAAACACTGTTTTTTTTTAACAAAACGGAATGGAAAAATGAAGTTTGAAGCATCGCCTAGTTTCTAAGTCAATTCTCTTTAACCTTCGAAATCAAAAGCTGGTCTTCAAGAAGTTTTTATTCATGGTATGTTGAGTAGCTTATTAAATAGTTTGTTTACTATCTACCAGGTTTGTATGTGTGCGAGTTTAAATGCAGCAATTTTAAACTGGAAAAGATGAGTTAATTTCACTGGTGTGTAATTTTATTTACGTTAAGTAAGTACTAAACCTATTTAAACTATAAATATTTGAGATATTATTTTTAAGTAAGTAGGTATTTCTTTGGATACTTATTTATAGCAATTTATTTATCACAAAAAAATCTGTTTTTAAAAAATAGACAAAATCATGCATTAAAGGCGACCATGTTTTATACAATCACCAAATTCCTTTCATAAAACTCTTTGCGGTGACGTGATAATATTAAACCCTGATGAATCGCGAACAAACTCTGCAACTCCAATTAAGCGTATTAGATAAGAGTTGAAATTAATTAGCGAAAACGAATCGGTCATAAATTAAGTAAAAGCGGATGTTTGAATCCCTAAGTTGGGAAATTCTCGCTTTACACCGCCTGTTATTAAATTTACAAGCATTTTGCTGCTTTCTTAACATTTCCTCGAATGAGATATCGTAAGGAATTGTTAGAATATTTATGGAATAATTCGTTTTATTTCTCTTGATCTTAGTGTTTATCGTCTTTGTTGTAGAAAATGTAAGGGAATTATTGAATTTATTATGGACTCAGAGAAGACACGAATAATGACCATTATTTTTGTGGAAGACTCCTGGATTTCTATCTTATATCATTAATCAGTCTTTATAGAGCGTAAATTTTTCAATAATGTTGCGGCGGACTCAAAAATGGTTTCGTTGAGACTGTAGATTTCGATGGGCTGGTCAAAAGTATCAAAAAGCAGTTTTTCAGTATACATTCGCAATCTGGCTTCTTTTCATTAACGCTATCACTACGAGCCAGAACTAAACACCAAGAGCGGTGGTGGCTCACCAGTATCGACCCGACATACGAGTTGTTGATAGTGAGTTCAAACCCAGGCAGTATACTTTGTGTATTTAATTAATCTCAAGATCGTGAAGAACGGCATGTCTTAGAGTCAAAAATTCGAAGATATGAGACATCCGCCAAACCGCACTGGGCCTGCATCATCATGCCATCTCTTCTCTGAGACTCTCCCCACTCCACTTCTCTCACAGAGAGGAGGCCAGTATTCTACCAGTGGGAAGATTACAGACTGATTGTAATATCACCACGGAAATTCCTTAGAAAAACATCAAAGTTCAAATACATCTAAAACTAGATTGCCACTTAACAAAAGACCACACACATCCTAACGAACAAAACAAACACGATGTCACTTGATACAACCACATAATTCACCTTAAACACTGCTCATTACAAGGCTATAAAGCCGTTTCAAGTCTAGCAATTTTCCAATTAACTATGCAGAAGCAACAGATTAGGTTAATGAGATGAGTCAGTGAGTCTAAGGTATAGATCTATAAACGTCACTTAGCACACTTAGCTCTTAGCTCAGCTATGGCAGCAGGATGAAAAGTAGCCTCTGTCCGTATCCAGGTTATGGCCTATCTGTGTGTCAAATTTCATTCAAATTCATTCAGCCGTTTTAGCGTGAAAGCGTAACAAACAAAAGCCGCGGGCTAAAACTTGTATTATAAATGCAAAAGTTGCATTTATAATACTAGTGTTTGCCCGCGGCTCCGATCGCGAGGATGTAGGTTATCGCAAAAACAATAACTTTTGTCTTTCTCCATTCCCTAGGCTATCTCTGCCAAATTTCATAACATCGGTTCAGCGGATTAGGCGTGAAAGCGTACCAGACAGACAGAGTTACTTTCGCATTGATAATATTAAATAGGGATTAGTTAGGAAAAGTTAGGACTTTTGTCACTATCGCACAAGTTTGAATCTATAAGTGCACGATAGAGACGGCAACATGTCTAAGGCCAGTACGTTTATCAACGGGGCGTCACGTTCCGTTCGAATAATCTCGTTTCTCGTTCACGTCCCTTTGACGGTGGCGGTGGACACACGCTGTAACACCCGGTTTTGGATTTGGAAATTTTAAATTAAGAATGTAGCCCGCGTAATTCAATATTTCTTACTATTTTTACAAAAAAAAAGGAATTTTTCCACATCAAATTAAGAGCTCACTGACAAGTAATTAAAACAATTATTTTTACTGCAAAACTGAACCACCTTGCCTTACAGAAATGCTGCTAACATAACTAACACATTAGATACTAATGTATTAGTTATATTAGGTTCTGTGTGGTGCCGGACGTAAAGAATAGCACCAACCCATTTCTTCCCGTGGGTGTCGTAGAAGGCGACTAAGACTAAGGGACTTACTAGAGAACGGGCAGCAGTGTTCTCTGTGCATTTTACCACCATACTGACATCGCCAACCCGCTTGCCAAGCGTGGCAATTACGGCAAGCCCCCCCAAATTAGGGGAGGCCTATGTCCAGCAGTGGAAGTCTTCCGGCTGAAATGATCATGTAGATGATAATTAGATACTAAAGAATACCGCTCTAATATCAGAAGATAAAACAGCAAATCTGAACCGTAAACCCTTCGAAATTCTCAATTCAGGAACCCGGTATTAATCAAAGTACGAGCTAAATAACGTTTATAGGTCTCTGTCATAGGTCTTCCCAGCGATGACATTGCCCGCCAACTGAGTCAGCGATGAGAAATCTCGTAAACGGGAGAATGCTAATAAGGGTTTTATCTTACAGAGGTTATTAAAGGGTATCTGGTAGGTGAGGTCATTTGAATTTATGCTTTGATTATCTCTGATAGCGACATTTTTATACTTCACGACTCTTTTTATTTTTAATCACAATCTTTATGATAGAATGTATGATCCTATTGGTCATAAATTCCGTATACAAGATGCAGAGTAATTATGGAGTATTTTTTTTGTTTAAGAATGTTCTTTAGGTTTTATTTAATTTTGTAAATATGTGTGCACCATGTTTCTATCATAAAATTAATTTATCTGTAATTGCTCCACTTTCATTCTTTTTACCTTTTTACTTTGGAATGGTAATTTTATTCTGGGTGCATCGTTTTCATAATTATATAATGAATGTATGTTGAATACTGTGCTTAAAATATTTTAAAAGAGTAACGGTGGAGTTTCTTGCCCATTCTTCTCCTACTAAAACTCTTACTCCTACGAAACTACATTTTGGAAGGGGCGACTAGAATCAATTCGCGCCCTCGCGGCTGTAGCCTTCGCAAGAGACGCCCTGGGCATCGGGAATCCCAGGCCTGATTCCCGGCCACCGTAGGCGCGGCCTAGCTGACGGCGAGTAATGGGTAGCTCGGTGTCCGGTAAGGACCAAGCCCGGGTCGACGGCGCGTTGCGTTCCACGCGCACCTCAAAGAGATGTCAGCACGAATTGATGAGGCCCGCAAGGGCCGATGCCTGGCAGGGGTGCGGTTTGCTCAAAAGAGATACCGCGGCCCCTGGCACACAGGCAACTGAGGGAAGACGGGTGGGTTTTAGTCAGTAAAAATCTGACACGCCCTCCTGCTCCACCCAGAGCGGGAGAAGTTATTTGATGATTTCCCACCCAAAAAAAAAGCTTAGCCAAGTACTTTATCATCGGCAATAAAATTGATTTCTCCACTATTTTGCAGAAAACCCAACATTGTCCAGTCGCTCACGTATGAAAACAAAAGTAAGTAACGTCTTCGTTGCGAAAACAGATAAAAAACATACATAAGAAAATCAGAAAAATAACTAAATGAAATGTCATACTAGATCGATTCGCAGCCAAAAAACACCTTCCCATGGGGGTAGGTAGAAACTACAGAACGCAACCGGTTAAGATCCTTACGTTCTCCTTTTGCTTAATTGACGTTAAAAAACTAGTAGCTTAAAGAAACATTATTCACAAACTATCGAAACAATACCCAAAGATTTGTGAGCATTACAGCAACACAATAAATGCATAAGGAATATTTATAGTTTTATCGGGACTTTTATAGTGAATATGATTTAGTGGCGAACGACTCTGAGGGGTTGTACGACGTCCGCCATTTTCGATTTTACGGTTCGATTCATGCAACTTCCCGACATCCTGAATTATTTCGGTTTTCGGGTTTAGCGATTTGTTTTACAATGCACGTTTGGTAAATTTATTGCACGTGGTGTAACAATTTTGTTCCGTAGAGCTCTATGAAATTGTAGTTACTTCAATAGCTTTACATTATTATGTAAAAATGTGTGTGTGTGTGTTGTGTTGTTGTTGTGTTAAAAATTTGCTGTTTCATACAAAAATGCAATAGTTTAGTTAGGTACTTACCCTATTTCACCATCTCCAAGTTTTTCCCAGTAAAACTTTGCCTTGTTTAAATTCAGATGTTTTATCACTTCCTGAAATTGATAATGAATAAAAATTACGCCTTCATAAATCAAATAAACTTACTTAAGAAAATACATGTAAACACATACACATACAGGCACAAACTACAGAACGCCACCTGTTTCGGATGCTACAATCCTTACCTACATACCTACTCGTTTTACTTCTTATACAACAACGACAAGAAAATCAAATTTATTGGAAAATTATTATAAATCACATTTGTCATGTAAAGAACGTTCATCCGGTGCGGTCTGGCAACGTCGCATTTCAAGTTGTTTTTCGTGATTATCTTATTAAGTCTACATTAAAATACAATTTTTAGATTGTTGGTATTAACAAATCTTTAGGCAATTTTTTTGTAGTTATTTTGGTATTTAATTATAAAAATTTACATACCGTCCATTATTTTCTATTTGCAGTACCTATTACGATTAAATGTTAAAAATAATTATAAATATCAACGATCTAGTTCTAGGCTGAAATAATACTAATTTGATTTATCTTATTGATAATATTAAAATGGACCCCTATTTCTCTTGGTCATGGCATCACACGTGAACGGCTGGACCAATTTTGCCAATTCTTTTTTTGGTGTGTTTGTTATTGTCAAGAGAAAGTTCCTATGAAAGAAAAATAAGAAAGTTGCGCGTAACATAAATTCATAGTTAAGATAGGACAGCGTCTGTCGGGTCAGCCAGCTGTTAGATAGATCATAGATATCTTTGTAAACATTTAGTTGAAGAGTGTCTTTATAAACGTAAACATTTTCTTTTTTCGTTTTCTGACACTGGTGGCCTTGTTCCTTTTTTTTCTCTTTGCTATACAGACGTCATGTCATTTGTGCTCAATAAATAATATCGCGTAGTTTTTGGCGGGATCGCGTTGGAACATGTCGCACGAATTTTCAAATTCATGAAATTTAGTGAAATAGCGAATTCAATTGTATAATTTTGGTAGTGAATTATTCAATTTAGTTACGTGTGAGTGCACAAGTGTAGTGAAGGTGAAACTAAGTGACTAACGTGGACTTTTCGTGTTCCCCCCAAAAACTCCTATTAGGTTGTTGTAAAGTTACTACCGCTTTACAATAACTTTAACTTTGACTTGACTGACTAAAAACGACTATGACTGTTTTTAACTTCGTGTCCGATATCGGGCCATTTACTTTATTGAAAAGAAAAATTACTTGACACTGGCTAAATGCACAAACCGTGTGGAGCCAAAACCAAAAAAAAAAAATAAAAAAAAATAATAATATCGTGTTTACAGAAGTCTAATGTAAGTTTCTATTGAAATATTGCCGAAATCCAATACCAGTATTTAATGAAATAATTAGGTACTATAAACGCGACGTTACCAACCCGCACAGGATGAAAACTCCTGAAGAACTCCACTTTTATGTAAAATAACTAACACTAAAATTACCAAAATCTTTCACACAAACTTGACACATTATTCTAAAATGGCGAATACCTACTCAGGAAATCTGTCCCGAGCATTCGCATTCCCGCCATCTCACAAGGTGCCAGTGTCGGGTGGCCAAAAGAGTAAGCATGAATTTAAACAAACGCCACATTATGCATGTTCTACCCGTTTCAACCTAGTTCCTACTAAATCGAGGAGACTTTGGGTATTTCTTACTGTAATCTTGGTTGGCAAATGTACCGTATGGTATCACACTAAGATATTTTGCCGAGGTTACGTAAAAGAACTAAAGAATAATGTAAGATGGTATCGTCGTCTCAGGTATTGCAATGATTTGATTACTTGCTTACTTGCTTGCTTGATTACTTCGTACTTGTCATTGTTGTAGTCTTTATTTTCATACTGCGATTAGCATTATTTATTATGCTGCACGTAGGGCCAATTAAAGGTGAAGGCAAACCTCGTGAAGAAACCGGCATGTTCTAGAACCAAAAATTCGAAGACATGTGACATCTACCAACTGAGCCTGCGTGGTGGATTACGGCCAACACCCTCTCACCGAAAGGAGGCCTGTGTCCTATCAGTATTAACATTATAGGCTGAATATGCTAAGGCCAAAGCTTCTTTGTTTTTTAATACAGATTTCCCCGATTCAGCTGATGTTCTTTTTTTAAGCAGATATTTTTCCATTAGTACCAGCTTTTTGTCGGTGCTAAATGCACGTGGGAGAACTCTCTGTATATGAAGGTTCCTTAATATACTCTCAGTTCGTTCTTATATAGGTGTTTTTTTTTTTTTTTTGGCTTCACACGGTTTGTGCATTTAGCCAGTGTCAAGTAATTTTTCTTTTAGATCAAGTAAATGGCCCGATATCGGGCACGAAGTTACAAAACAGTCATAGTCGTCTTTAGTCAGTCAAGTCAGAGTTATTGTAAAGCGGTAGTAACTTTACAACAACCTAATAGGAGTTTTTGGGGGGAACACGAAAAGTCCACGTTAGTCACTTATTTTCACCTTCACTACACTTGTGCACTCACACGTAACTAAATTGAATAATTCACTATCAAAATTATACAATTTAATTCGCTATTTCACTAAATTCCATGAAAATGAAAATTCGTGCGACATGTTCCAACGCGATCCCGCCAAAAACTCCCATATAGGTGTTGTTATTAACACACAGGAGGTTACTGATAGTAAACGACTTTCGTACCTCCCTTAGGTGGCCTTTTACGACGCCCTGGTGACCAAAGAGGTGGCATGGCAGGTATTATATACAGCAACGATACTGCACATTTTTCTATTATTACTTGTTCGGTCAAAGTAATAACATGAACCAGTATTTATAATTTACTGAAGCATATTGCTTGGTAGGTTCTCTAGGGTTGTATTGAATAAAAATGTGAAAAACAGAATTAATCATTTGCCAACAGGAAAAAAAAAACAGGGTCTACATCAAAAAGATTCCAAAAGACAAGAATGCAACTATACATAAAAGACAACGAAAATGAAGTAGGTATGTAAGTACACTACTCTCTGCAGTTACGTATCAAAACAGAATAAAAACGTACGAAAGAGTCACATAAAGATAAAAATTCACAAACAAGTGTGTCTTACCTCAAAAATTCTCTTTGCCATGAATTCTTTATGTTCGAAAAGCCAGGTTAGTAAAACGGGATGTAAGCCGCGGCTTTACGGTTCCCTTAGCAGCCATTTTTGGGAGCTTGGGATCAACATAAAATAAAATTGAAGTATAATACAAAATAATACACTGCATTACCACGGGTGTGTTGCAGACAGATTCGGTGGAATCTCTTGTAATAAAAACAGTATTTTATCAGCAAAACTTCAAAATATTATTTTATGACAACCCAATTTTTAAGTTGAAAGATTTTTCCGACAACATACCTCCAATTTTCAAATTGAAATATCGAATTCACTGCTGCAACTGCAATCGAATTGGGATTCGGGTTCGATTTTTGAATTTATTTTCTGCATCAAAACTGCTTTTATTTCGTGGAAAATATCGTCTTTCTATAATTTAAAATGTGGAATTACGGAATAAACAGCTATTTATTATAATAAAAACAAAAAAAAATACATATTGAACGCTCGTACTTCCTGTTTATCGTTAATTTGCCTTGCAACAGATACATCACAATACCGTTCTTATAGCTGCAACACCGAACGAAATAATCTCGCTCCCTTGCGGGCGGGAAATAAAAGAAACAACACAGTTTTGTCTGTGGTTTTGTTGTCAATAACATCAGCAGGTGTCCCGAGAGACGGGGTCATTCACCTCTGGCCGCAGCTTGGCTGTGCTTAGAGCCGTTATTAGGAGCTGTGGTTAGGGGTAAACTTATGGGGATGTTCCGAAGTATATGGGGCTGTAAAAGTTGAATGCATGGTTGGATTGCAGGTCATGTATACCTACATATAATTTGTACATACACATTTTTGTTTTTACATGTTTTAAACTGACCTGATATTTCAATGCTTTTCCGGTCAATATCTTAACTTTAGGTTAACATAGATTTTATTGGGAAGGCTTCAAGGTTTTTCTAAGTCTCCATTAACGAACCGACATCAATACTTATTTTCCTTCGCAAGAACGCTTAATCCTCAGATGTTATTTTCTTTACAAGATTAACGTAAAGACACCATGGACAAAACATAAGAAAAAAAAACCTTTTTTTCTGATTTCATCAGTCAAAGGAATCCCTAACTACTTATAAAACTGTCAATGAGTCTGCAAAACATCAAGCAAACGTTTGCACGATACGAGATCAGCCGTTTTCCCCGAGATAACGAAATTCTGTTCGTTTATTTATAGGTATATCATAAAAACAAAGGCGCGGGCCGGATGTCCCACCGGACCGAGGACATCAGCACAGGGACCCCTACCTGCAGCCGCCCTTAATAAATACTTTATACAGACTCCATGGACACATTTACTTTTTACACCGGTTTAGAAAGCCGTAAAGTGGAAAACAATGTTTTTTCGTCATTTTTGTGGTTCGTCACCACAAAAATGACGAAAAAACATTTTTGGTTGAGGAAAAGAACATTTTGCAATGAAAAATTCTCAGGGACGGACATTTCAAACTGCCACAAAAATTATAAATTAAAATGACTGCATTTGTGGTAAAAATGTACTTCCAAAACCTTTCGGCCCCATCGGCCATCTGTTCTGCGAGCATTGTGCCCTGCCCACTGCCACTTAAGTTTGGCAATTCTTCGGGTTATGTCGGTTGCCTTGGTTCTCTTGCGGATCTCTTCATTCCATACTCCATTCGATCCCAAGGCCCATTATGAGCGACCACGTTTCTGTGTCATAGGTCATCACTGGCAACACACAGCGGTCAAAGACTTTCGTCTTGAGGCACTGCGGTATTTGCGACGAGAAGATATTGATATTCTCGTCACAAATACCTCAGTCTATATATATATATATAAAATACCGAAGCCTCCCGAACGCTGCCCAGCTGAGACGAATTCGACGATTGACCTCTTTCTCGAAGTTGAACCTACCTAACTGGACAGGTTGTCC
This sequence comes from Polymixis lichenea, assembly GCA_949091785.1. Lineage (NCBI taxonomy): Eukaryota > Metazoa > Arthropoda > Insecta > Lepidoptera > Noctuidae > Polymixis > Polymixis lichenea. The sequence continues at coordinate 9,799,822 of OX420943.1, read as the reverse complement.
TAGGTAGACGTACTCGTCTACAACTTCGAGTGTAGCGCCTCCGATCGTCATGAGAGTAGGTGTTACATGGGCATTTGACATGACCTTTGTCCTTTATATGTTCATTTTAAGACCCACTCTTTCGGAAGCTCTACTGAGATCATCGAGCATTGTACTGAGGTCCTCCATGGTCTCAGCCATGACAAATATACACCGTGACATTTTAGTCGTCTTACAAAGGTGGTCCACTCAATGTATCCGTCATAAAATACCTCTAGGCATGATTAAAACATTGTTACCGTTAATTAAGATAATAGGTGCAAAGAAAAATAAATCTCCTTATTAATAATGTTTGCGTATCAAACGGTAGAAGATATCTACCTTCCTACCATTACATTCTATCATTAATTCCATTTCCATAATACGGTGTTTCAAACTACGTCATGCATCATAGTGAATGATATTTTCATTTTTGTAATTATGCAAATGTTCAAAAATCTCAATTTTTTAAAATAAATGATTAGTAGTCATTGGATAAATGAAGTGGGCTGCCGTTGTAAGACGACTAAAATGTCACAGTGTATATGTGAATATATGTATGTATGTAATAATGCGAGCAGTAGAGGCCCAGTGGTAACGGCCCCGGCTTACGTGTTGTAGGTCGTGGGTTCTAGAACCCAGGCAAGCGCTTTACTTCGTGTTAATAATTGAATCACCACTGCTCTCAAAACGGTGAAGGAAAACATCGTGAGGACACCGGCATGTCTTGTAACCAAAAATTCAAAGACATGTGACATCTACCAACCAGCACTGGGCCCGCGTGATAGATTACAGCCCACTCCCTCTCGTAGAGAGGAGCCTTGTGTCCCAGCAGTGGGAACGTTCTTGGCTGATTGCGCTATGTAATAATAAAACTCTACAAATTAAAAACAACGTGGGAGACTAACTACTTCACAGTATTCGTAGAAAAAACTCGTCCTTCCACAGTAAAGGTGCGTTTACACGAGCAACTAAAATTGCTTCTTCCTGGTCAATTCTCGTTCACTATGACGACACGACTACATCCAACAATTTAGGGCAATGGCAATATGTAGCACCCTGTTGCCAGAGATACGGCCACACAATATCATGCAATATGAAAACTAGGCAATACGACCCCCCCCCCGACCCCCACCGCGTCCGCTATCAGCCGGTTCGTCATGCAAAAACGAGACATAAAGAAAAGAGATAGAAAGAAAATTTACAAAAAAAAAAACCAAACCGATTAGATATTCCGCACCTCATGAAATATATGGAGCAATCAGAAGCAATATTCCTGAAACACATCCGCAATTTATTGTTGTTGCTCTAGATTGCTCCACTTAATTGATCCAGATTGATCCATTACTGTTGCCGAGCAATAATTGCTCAAAAAATTTCCCGTGTAAGAGCACCTTAAGGAAAGAAGTTCATGAATTTGTATTTACAAAAATGTAAAAACCTTTCCGGCGACACTAATGACAAAAGTTTTGCTGTGACCATTAAAAAGTTGTCATTTAAAAAGTTTTTAATAACTACACGAAAATAGTTATTCCGTGTCCAATGTTTATTACAACCTTAATTTACACGTTGGTTTAATAGTTTTTATTTATAATTATTGGACTAGTATTTATTTCTTACGAGATTGAGATAAAAACTGGCCAAATGCGTGTCGCACCACGTACTTTGAAAGGTTCCGTAGTTGGTATGAATACCTATTTAGGTACACAAACACAGTATTGGTATTATTAATCGCATAAATAAAAATATATTTCATAGTATTTTTCGAAAAATCTATGAAAAGCAAAGTTATATCTTCGGCTGTAACCAAAAATATCTTAATAATCTTTTCAGTTATGGAATACAAAAATACACCACACGCTATCTTACCTCGATCCTCTCTGCCTAGGCAAAGGACAGCATACAGTTATAGCAGTAGTACTACTTTAAACTTCAACGCCGTCTATACTATACCTATGGATTTTTTTTGTGGGTGGGAAATCATCAAATGACTTCTCCGGCTCTGGTTGGAGCAGGAGGGCGTGTCAGACTTTTACTGACTAAAACCCACCCATGTTCCTTCAGCTGCCCGTATGCCAGGGGCCGCGGTATCTCTTTCGAACAACCCGCACCCCTAGCAGGCATCGGCCCTTGCGGGCCCCACCAGCTGCTGCTGACGTCCTCCTGCGACGGGTCAGTACAGTGGCCCCGCCGCCAACCACTTTTCGGCCGCAGGGGATAGGGAGACCGGCCAACGCTATACCTACACTCCTCTTCCCCTGCGGCCCCACCGCGTCCGCCATCAAACGGTGGCGGCCCCGTCCAGGCTACGGAAGGGAAGAGCGCTACTCAGAAGTACCGGCACTCCTCCTCCGCCGCAGCCTGTAACCCTCAGCCGCGATGCCTCCCATTTGACATCGCGGCCCGCCTCAGTTGCGATTCGCCTCACCGCCACCTACTTTTTGGCCGCTACGTCGTCGGCTTGGAGGCACAAACCCTGACGAGCGGCCCCACCTTGGGGTTCCTCTTCGCTTCACCGTGGGACCACGGTTACTGAGACCCCCGCAACGACAATGCCTATGGTACAGTAAGTAATACGAAAATGTCTATGAACATACATAAAAAAACAACCGACTTCCAAAAAAAACACTAAAATGTGAAAAATAACTTTAATTTCGGAAGGCGGTGACTTTGGATAAGTATGTATTTTAATTTTTTGTCACCGCCTTCCGAAATTAAAGTTATTTTTCACATTTTAGTGTTTTTTTTTGGAAGTCGGTTGTTTTCTTATGTATGATATGTAAAAAAGTTTTTATTTTTCACTTTTTAGTGGTTCACATGTGCTTACCTTCACAGCGTCCCGGCGTGATGTTATGTTATGAACTGATGTAAACAATAGACAGACATGAGATTTCTGCAATTCCAGTCCATTTGCTATCATTTATTGAGGAGTTCCGTTGCCTATCTCCGAAGTTCTTCATCAGATCTTCACCAAATTGAAATGGGACCACTCCGAGAAAGTATTCTTCCAAAAACTACCCAAATCGCTTCAAATGTGCCTATAAAATTTGAAGAGTTCTCTCTATTTCTCCAGGATTCCATCGTCAGATCCTGACTTGATGATCATGGGACCACCTGGGAAGTATACCCTTTCAAACAAAAAAAAAAACCAATTCGGTCCTGCCATCTTCGAGTAATTCCGACTAATTGAGAACCTCCTCCTTTTGAAAGTCGGTTAAAAACAATACTACCTCCTCCTTTTTGAAATCAGTAAATGATATCGTCGTCGTCGTCTGCCTAGTCTTTTCCCAACTATGTTGGGGTCGGCTTCCAGTCTAACCGGATGCAGCTGAATACCAGTATTTTACATAGAGCGACTACCCATCTGACCTCCACAACCCAGTTATTGGGGAATACGATACCTCTTGGTAAGACTGGTTGTCAAGCTTCTGACGACTCGTAACGACTCTCAAAGATCTACGAATGACAGCGGGGAACAACGGCTTAACGTGCTTTCCGAGGCACGTAGGGGCTTTGGTATGTAAAGATGGTCACCCATCCACGTACCAACCGCGGCAAGCATAGCTTAACCTGATCGATTGACCCGTGCAGTTAATATTACTTAGCCACAAGCCCCAGCCCCAGCCCCAGTAAATGATATCAATAACATAATAAGAAGAACTTATTACAAAATAATAAGCATTCTCACTACCTACTTGTAATTGCTACGAAATAAATATTGACTTCATTCCTAACCTAACAATACTATTTTCCTAATCCTATTACTTTCATTAAATAAATAGACAATAAGTAGGCACCATTCCCTCTCTGCCATGTTAGGTAACATTAGCAGAATAATTATTTTCTCGACTTTTAGGTAATGATTTAATGAAGTATCTATTGTTGGTAGGTAAATATTTATGGTACTTAAATAAAATACTTAATAAATAAAAAAGCCATTTATTCTACTACTACATAAGAAATCACAATAAAAAAATATAATAATAGTTTAACATGTAAGATTAGGTACATAATTGGTCTGGTCCATTTTTAAGTGACTTCTAAAAGAAAGAGGTTATCAATTCGACATGTTTTATTTTTATTTCTTGTGTATGTTCGGACATAACTCCGTTATATATAGACGGATTTGCAAAATTCTTTTTTGGTTCGAAAAGGGTTTATCCCAAAATGACCCTATTTAAATTTCATATAGATCTGATGGTGCTTTTCGGAGACAGACAAAGGAACTCTTCAAAAACAAATCAACCGCGATTGCTGCTATAGCATAAATATGCATTGTTTTGACCCCAAGGATGATGAAATTTCGAATTGGTGTAGGGTAGGTACTATAAATAAAAAGTGAAAGCATAACTTTAATTTCGGAAGGCGGTGACAGAAAATTCAAATACATATCCAGAGTCACCGACTTCCGAAATAAAAGTTATTTTTACTTTGTAGTGTTTTTCCGGAAACGGATTTTTTTGTTTTGGAAAAGTTTTTAATAAAGTATTATAGTTTCAATTTCTAACAGTATATTGATTGTAATAAGATTGCTAAATTTAATTGTATATTTGTAGGTATGTCGTAATTGTACCTTTTGTACTATAGTGATCAATTTCAGGGTCAAAATAAAATACATTGTCTATCTCGAATCGACAACCCTACAAGATTTAGCCATTACGGCGGGGACATGCTATAGAATCATCAACCGTTTTTGTCATTTATACTCAATGGTCAGACATAACATATTACTAATTCCTCTAGCTGACCCAACAATATTAATATCTATGACTATCCCCACCTAGACTGAACTTCAATTTCAAAGACAAACAGCCATTGAACACGAAATGAATTGTTAATGGATTAATCAACTTCACTTACCTTCAAAACAAAACACACGCTAGATTCACTGACCGAAACACTACTGCACTTTTCACATCACGTAATGAATAAATATGATCAAAGTCAATCATTAATTTCGATAATGAATTTGGTAGTCGCACAGCCGAAATCCGTCCGTCGGACGTGGATAATTAATTAATTGACAATACCAAGGGAGGCTAGGGGAAGGTCCATTCCGCTGTTGTAACTAGTGACGTTTATTTTGCGTAAATATTGATAATTATCTGCCTTTAGTAGGCTGGACGCACGCACATATTTAGAACTGTCGCCGCCGTCACTTAGTGCCGTATTTATCGGGGTTTTGCGGGAATGGGACAGATAGATTATAATAATATTTATAAAATATTTAGGTACTTGAAATTCGAAACAGGAAAAAAATACATTCAAAAAAAGAAAATAGCAAAAGAAAATAACATAAAATATAAAAAGCATTTAAAAAAAAACTATAATTTGACAGATTTATACAATTCAGTTTTAGAACTAGTGTACGGCGGGTTTCTCAAATTTTACCCAAAGTGATGTCCAGCTCTGTATGTGTCTGGTGTAGGTTATATCGACGCCTGTTTTTCTGCTGGATCCCTGCAGTGATATAACAACGGTTGTCGAGTCAAACATTCACGAACAATTGGAGGAAATATTGGTAAGTGTTGTATGACCTATTACTCGAATCATGTAACTACTAAATCATACCTTACAAATTCATAATGGACGTTTTAATAACTTCTAACGTCAATATAGTATCGTAGACATTCACGACATTATGATATCACAAGGAAGTAAAATGTATGGAAATATTCTGTAGACGCTTTTGAATTCCCGTCTACGGCAACGTTATAACGTGCACATATTTTCATGCATTGTAAGGTCGCGTTGTGGACATTTCCGATAGTATCGCCACATTAGAAATTATAAAAGCACACGATGTTGATGCTATGAATGCACCCAGAATAAATCATGTCATCGAGAGTGTTGCATGTGTGCGTGCATCAGGCGACAATTATAGCAAGATGGGGGTAGGTATCAGTGGACAAACACAAAAGGGTGGTCAGGCACAGAGGGCACGGGTCACTCCACTATTAGCAATGAAGTTTGTTCTGCGTGACTAATCGACGCACGTGGCGCACTCAAAATATTAGCACCAATTTGAGGGTTTGAATTTATGTATAGATCTGTGGCTAAATTTGGGGCTCGTAATGGTTGTAAAAGGGTCGCGATTTTCATAAAATCTGTGACTATTTCAATTGTTCAACGTGCAGCTTACGCAGTGTGCGTCATGGTTCTTTTAAAAATTACTTCGGTGCGTTTTTGTGATTACTATTTTACCGAGTTTAAAATATTAAACTCTTTTGTTGTACATATTGTCTTATAGCACATTAATCAAAACCTATTTTATGACGAGAGAGTCACAAATCCTCATAATCATCATTTTAGCCTAAAGACGTCCAGTGCTGGACATAGGCGTCGCTATATCAACCGGTCCTGTGTTTCCAGTGGATTCTTGTAGAATATACAGGCACAAATGCACACATAGTTTACTAGTGGGACTGGGCAGACTCGCTTACAAGTGTCTTGCCTGCCCCTTAATTAAATTACCTAAGTAAAAATTTAAATTGTTAATTTCCTCCTTGGTTTTTTGACGTACAATATTCACCAAAGATATCTTCATTTTGACTAAAAATAAAACACTAACTCTTCCCCTTCAACTGTTCTTCGTGACGTAACGAGACAGCGCATTATTGGCATTGGGTTTCAAAGAAGTAAGCAAGCGAAACAAGTAGTCACATTCAAAGCCTTCGCTTTGTTGACATTTCTTGTCTATCTGCTGCTATGTATACGGTTATAAGGTTTTCAATTAATGATGATCATTTATGCTATTCTCATTTGGTAATGAATATATCTAAAAACAGACAGATTATGGGCTCCTTTTATTACATAAATATTACATAAGTACCTAATTGTTCTCCTGATTTATGCACCGTTCACTTCAACACACATAAAACGCGCAGAAATGAAAAATAAGCAACCTTTCCCATACGGAAATAATTTTCCATTAACTTTTCACGGTAGCACAATCGCCCCCTCCTGATGTATAATAGCACACATCCATTATCTGACCGTAACGTCCATTAAATAAGGTACCTACTTTGTTTCACAATTTGAAGAGCTTCCCGGGTGGTGCAACCAGAAAGCTCTTCATAATTCCAATAAGTGACAAAAGACAAAATATCGACGAATAAAATGAATACGACAATACCTCCTCCTACCCTAATTTACTAAATAAATGCAATAAAAAAGATCGTTTAAGATAATCGCGACCAAAAAGAAACGTCATAAATAACGTTAATAAAAACGGCTCAACGCACAGTACTAGCTATTGTAGAAAAAAAAGAATAATGTTTGCTTGAACACGGATCCCTGAGATGAGAATTTTCTTCGTAGATGATATCTGTAGGAGTTACAAATCATACCATTGTCTAAGGGAAGCCCCTCGTGGGGTGGGGCTTTTTCCACACCATAAAATTAAATATTGCTTTGAAAATTGTATAATGTTATTACAGGGTGCGTAATTTTTACGTCGTACAAGGTTGTTTATTTTTGGAGTATTGTTATGTTTAAATGTTATTTATGAAGTTAAAATAAAATGAAAATAATTGATAGTACCAACTCTCAATTATTTTAATTAATTGGAATCAGCAAAGAAGAGCACAACTATGTGCTCTTCTTTGCTGATTCCAATTATGTTTTCAGTAGCTTATGACAACAGAAAACCATTTGTATTTTTATTATCTGTAAGCAAAAAATTGTCTAGAAAAAAAAAACAAAACAGACAAAATTAGACCCGAAAAACTACAAAACCACAAAAATCTCGTCGCTGCCAAATTAGCGCTAAACAAAAACGATTTCATTTTCTCACTTCCAAAAACTCCTGCACAGTTACTAATAGCAATAACGCACACCTCCGGCAAGCAGACGTTTTCCATTAGGCGAACAGGGCGAACACTTTATGGGCACTAATAACTTCGTCTTCTAATGCACCATAAGTGCTTACAATGCGTTTCAGCGCTGCTGGTCGGGTATTCAAAGTTCTAACACACCGCATCCCGTGTTACTCTAAAATGGCTGGTTATTTAGCAAGTTTAGTGGCGAATGCACTGTGCACACACTGAGACGTGTTCGGTTGCTAGTTGAAAAACCCTTTGCATGGGCTGGAGACTCGCAGTAGTTTAAGAAGCTACTTTTGTTTTAAATTATGAAATTACTACTTTAATTACCGACTTCTGGGTTAGTTGAAGGAAACTCCTTTGAGATGAAGATTTGGAAATATCTATCCTTTATGGATTCTTATAAAGTTTCACCACAATTAATCAAAGTTTACGCTGAACTGTTTTTTTTTATAAATTATATTGTTAAAACAGCATATTTGATCGTTATACTGTAAGGTTAACTAGATACCCAGCTAGAGTGTTTGGTAACCCTAAAAAATACTCTACAACATTTCTCCCATTTTTCCAGAGTCCCTTTGAACTGAAACTTCTGATCACAACAAACGTATCTTACAGAAAACGGCAGTACAATAAAGCATTCCTCCCTTCTGTGGCTCAGCTGTGTGGCCAAAGCGAGAGTGAATGTGACCATTTGCGTACAGCCCTAACACTTGGCCAGTCTTAAGTAACTGGTGTTTGGCAACCCTGGCTGTGGTAAGTTTATGTTTGTGTAATGAATGTTTGACTTGTAATTGCATACAAAACACAAACATGGGGTGTGATACTTAAATTTGCTTTGTAGGTATGATATGCGACTGCGACCACTGTTTATTTTTGAGAAAGAATTGTTTTCAGGCATCATTGAAAATGGATTGGTCCGTACAAATTCCATAATCTGTTGTATTCAGGTATGACTATTTCTAGAAAAAAGTATTGATAATTTTAATGATTATCTTATTACCATTAAACGAGCAATTTATGTATATATAAAATCTGAATCTCGGAAACGGCTCCAACGATTTTCATGAAATTTAGTATGCAGGGGCTTTCGGGGACAATAAATCGATCTAGCTAGGTTTCATTTTTAGTAAACGTCAAACTAAAAAAAAAACCGAGCAGAACTCGGTCATCCAGATATAATTATATAAAGCCTTATGTGTTAAGGTCGCGAACCTATTTTAGTCTACATAAAACCTGAAAAAAAACAACACTGACCGTAAAATGAAGAATTAAGCGCGCTACCTGAACGCATCCAACTTAATTGGATTTCTTATTTTTAAGGTATTTATATGAACGGATAAGGGGCATCTAACTAGTTTATCTGTCAAATATCTGTAAGTAATTTATTTATCATGCAACAAGGAGACAAAATAATAAATGTTTTCTTACCATAACGTAGGTAGGTAGGTATAAGTAGGCCGGTAGGCCCAGACGAAGATGGCGGAATGTGTTGGACTCCTTTAACAAGAACTGGTCACTTGCAGGATTAAACAGAGAGAAGTGGAAGGAGGGTAATGAGGTTTTTGCCCTAGAGTGGGACATCACAGGCTTTTAATAAAATAATAAATACCATAACGTCCTAGACCCAATATATTATGTTTTCTTTTTAACCGACTTCCAAAAGGAGGAGGTTCTCAATTCGTCGGAACCTTTTTTTTTTATGTATGTTCCCCGATTACTCGAAGATGGCTGGACCGATTTGGATTATTATTTTTTTGTTTGAAAGGGTATACTTCCCAGGTGGTCCCATGATCATCAAGTCAGGATCTGATGATGGGATCCTGGAGAAAAAGAGAGAGCTCTTCAAACTTTATAGGCACACTTGAAGCGATTTGGATAGTTTTTGGAAGAGTACTTTCTAGGAGTAGTCCTATTTCAATTCGGTGAAGATCTGATGAAGAACTTCGGAGATAGGCAACGGAACTCCTCAATAAATGATAGCAAATGGACTGGAATTGCAGAAATCTCATGTCGGTCTACTGTTTACACCACTTCGTAAGATAACATCACGCTGGGACGCTGTGAAGGGGTAAGCACATGTGAACCACTAAAAAGTGAAAAATACGATTTTTTTTCAATAGGGCTTTGTGGCTTTCTTGACACTGCATCTGACAAATAAAATCTAATATATTCTTTATGTTTCTTGAACCCGCATGATTTATTCAATAAACTAGGTAGTACTTTCAGCTAATTTATGCACTAGAATTTTTCAGTCCAGTCTCTTTGTGAGATTTATGGCTCTCAAAGGAATTACTCTAAGTGGCAGACAATTTTTAGCAGAAAAGCGCTTCAAAGCTGATATACTTTAGACGCCATGATTTAGATTTAAAAAATCCGCTTAATTAAGCCCGAAACCTGATATTTAAAGCGAGGCTAAAATTACTGTTTGAAAACTTCATTGAGTGGACCGAATACCTTTGAAATTAATGCCAGCCTCTTTATAAAGTTCATGACTTGAAGGGTATTGTTAGTTAATAAGTTGAAGTCATAAATATGGGTTTAAGTAACTTTTATTTAAGTAAGCCATTCAAAGATTGAAGTAGACCAAACAGTTTGTAATCATCTCCTGTCCAAGGAAGACGTAAAAAGAAATAGGATGGTAAATAAAACCAACCTTAAATTTTATATTTGTTTTTGTCTAGTTTTATATATGTGTGTGTGTTTTGTTTGTGTATGTGTGTGTGTGTGTGTGTGTGTGTGTGTGTGTGTGTTTCTATGATTGTATGTGTAATAATTTGTATTGACCGATAACTTGTATGTGTGGTGCAAACTGTTAATGTAAGTTGGTTATTAAACTTCGAAGAGAATTCGGTAATAATAACATATTATTTTTCATAAAGTTACATACAGGTTTAATGTACATTATATTAAAAAGCGAAGAGCCTCGACCAACACCTCAGGAGGCGCTAATTACGCAGCTGGGTCCAAGGGCTTGATTCAGAAACCAGTACCTACTCCTGGACACGGCAGGCTTAATGTAGAGGTTTCTCTCACTATAAGCCTGTCCACCGCTATCTTGGACCCTGTTCTTTTTGTTGGCGGGCCACAATTTCTATTTTTTAAGATACATTTTAAAATGTATGAGAGAAGGGTGTAAATCAAGTAACGAAAATGTATTCTTTAATGGTAGGTTTTAATGGTAAATAGTACACGTTGGTTTCGTTTACCATGACGTCATCAAACATATAAAATAATATCTTGAACGCAACAATTAATTAGGGTATTAATTGGGTATTTTGCTTCTAATCGTTGTTATACCTAGTGCACACAATCAATAAAGCATATTTAGTAACAATGATGTTTGTCAACTAATTATGAACACAATAAAAATACCTTTACATACAATTGTCGTAGTTCCGCTTTTAAATAAATTGATTCGAAGGATAAAATTAGCTACAGAACCTTCCTATCCGACTGTGATCAATCAAGTTTATAAATATATCTGAAACTTGATTTGAATTCGAAATAATTATTGTGCTTCCATCCAATAGAAGTACAATTCCACGTTTGAAATGCAGAGAGCTCTGTCTAACGGCTCCTAAGGGTGTTATAATTAAATTATAAACTTTCGGAACCGGGGTTCACGGTAGGGTCAACTTATGCGTTAAGTAAATGCCATATCGTAAAACTTTACTACGTGCCAAATATAAAGGGGTTGTAAACTTTTACATTTTGTTTCATACCTTAGTGGCAAGATTGTTGTGTTGTAAAAATAAATTGCACCGATTCTCATTGTAGATGTTGCAATTAAATTCTATTTGGGTACACGTCTATTTTGTGGACGTTTCCTGTTTAAGCTACAGTCTTTAAACGACAGAGGGACTATTCAAATATGATGGGGAGCAACATTCTGTTCCTCACAGTTTACAATTACATACACGATCAGCCTATAATATTCCCACTGCTGGGACATAGGCCTCCTCTCGGTGAGAGGGAGTGGGCCGTTATCCACCACGCGGGCCCAGTGCGATTTGGTGGATGTCACATGTATTGGAATTTTTGGTTCTATGTGTTTAATAAATTGTGTTTCTTTATTTAAGTACTGATTTAGTGAAGAATGAATCATGTGTAAATAAAGTTCTGTTTCTGAACACAGTTTGAATTATTTATGGTCACCCTACACAGAAAATTCTTAAGGAGTGTTAAAGTTATTCATATCTTTTGAAATACTGAATGTAGAGGAATTTTGATTGCGCCAATATTTAGTAGAAATTTCTACTAAATATTGGCGTATTCAAACTTCGATTTGATCAACTACTTTAGTAGCTACGTACATTTGTTTTTTATAGACCGTCAGGATTGAGGAGCCACATAAAATCAGTTGTATTACCAAAATTATGAAGCCTTTGCGTTTTATCTTTATACTGCAAATTACAAAAAATCTGTTTTAATTGCTTTATTAGTTTCCGAGAAACAGCGCGGGGAATTTTATAGATTTTTCAGATAAATCAAAGTATTGTATCTACCTCAAATTCAGCTGCACAAAACCCATTTTTTTTTACAAATTAAGCATAAACATTACTAATTCCTACCAAAGTTTCAGAAATATCCATTGGCTAGTTTTCGAGTTAGAGAGAGCTGAGGTGACTCCTCAATCCAGAGGTCTGAATTGAGGAGCCACCTTTAACGTCCTGTAACTTTTGAAGGGTTTTACTACAAATTCCAGGATCGGGGCTACAAATTTGGCTAATTCACTACTAAATATTGGTAGTACCCTCGTTTAAATCTGAGACATGGCTCCTCAATCCATACGGACACGCAGCCATTACCATTGGGCCACCACTGGTCTCAAGTATAGTAGTAGTTTCAAGTTTTTCCCTCACAGTTTAATAAGCCAAAATACGAGCAGCTCTCGTGTATTTTCTGTGACAGCCATTGCGGCCATCAAAGGCTCTCGAGTCTCAAGCACTTCTGCGTCATATAATTAAATTTGAGTAAAAATCGTGAAAAGCTGCCCTTTTGCTAAATACCCGAAAAAGTTTCCGTACGTGACCCCATCAAACTACATCCCAAAGGACCTGTGTGTTCGCTTTTCCTTCTTCGTTCCCATTTTTTCGTGGAAAAAATGTGGCCCATGTTTTATTACTCACTTTAGTTAAAGAGCACGTAGGTTGTATGTGGAAAGGATTCATTACGAAACATGAAATGCTCACGAGAATGCCTTAGATTTACATAATTTATTTACAAGAGCAACGTTTTAGGATATTTGTATGAACGCTGTCACAATTTGTGTGCCTCCAAGTTCCAAGAAATTCTAATGTAATGGAAAAAACTCAAGTGCCAGCAAACATAAACACATAATTTATCATCCTTGATACTCCATTTAGCACGCAGCTTATATAAAGTCTTCACACTCTGTTTCTTTCATAAGATTGTTCATAAATTAATCTGCCTAGCCTTTTCGCAACTAAATTGGGGTTGACTTCCAGTCTGACCAGATGCAGCTGAATACCAGTATACTACATTGAGCCACTGCCTGTCTGACCTCCACAACTCAGTTGCTGGGTAATACGATACCCCTTGGTAAGACTGGTTGTCAGTAACGACTGTCTAAAATGTACATATAAACGCCGGCACCAACGGCTTCCCGAAGCACGGAGGAGTCTTGATATCCTGTGGATGGTCACCCATTCACGAACTGACCGTGGCAGGTTTGTTTAACCTTCGATCGATTATTTATGTCGGTCATATCTACATAAATTGGTAGGTATGTATACTTTTTTCGCAGCAATTATGGATGCATTCTATCAAATTTTATTCAAATATATTAATCATTGCCATCAACACCTTCAGCTTACTGCCTAGATCGCCCTAAGAACATGGTGGAGCATACGGTGGAGGTCTGCCCGGCTTGGGTGGTGCACCGCCATGTCCTTGTGGAGGCGATCGGCGGCAGCGATCTCTTGCGTCCGGCCCTGGTCCAGGCCATGGTACGGAGCGAGAATGCATGGGTAGCAGTCACCTCCTTCTGCGAAGCAGTAATGCACGCGAAGAACGAGGCGGCGCACGTGAGGGAGAGGCAGTTTATGCGCCCTCACGGCCTTAGCCACCGCAGGAGACACCCTGGGCGTCGGGAATCCCAGGCTGATTCCCGGCCACCGTAGGCGAGGGGATGCGGACGGCGTGTAATGATTAGCTCGCTGTCCGGTAAGGACCAGGCCCGGGTCGACGGCGCGTTGTGTTCCACGCGTGCCTCAAAGAGATGTCAGCACCAACTGGTGGGGTCTGCAAGGGCCGATGCCTGCTAGGGGTGCGGGTTGTTCAAAAGAGATACCGTGGACCCTGGCACACAAGCAACTGAGGGAACACGGGTGGGTTGATGCCAAAAAAAAAACACCTTCAGCTTTATCAACCGGGTGTATGCGTAGACTTCCTCCTATTCTTTGTAATCGTTTGTCATGTGCGCGCTATTTACATCAACATACAACAATCGGGAGACTTTTCTTTGATCCCCGTGTCACCGTCTGCACGTAGGAAACTACCCTTGCACAGCGTCTTACAGTACTAGACCTAATTATGACTCAAGCTTTAGGAGCAGGCTTCAAAATGCAATCTAAGGTGCATATTTTGTGAATATTGGTTGGTAAATAATAGACTTAACAAGATCATTTTTACTGTGAGCCCGTCTGTTTGTAATGTAGGTAGTTGTTAATACAAAGTACTTACTAGCCGGGTGAATAACGTTTTCGATACTTGGCTCGAATGACATTTGTACAAACAATACCTTATAACAGCAAGAGAATATCTCGAAAATTCTGAAGCGCACAGAATCACGGTTGCCGTTGCACGTGTCTTTCCACTTCAGAATTTTTCGCCCAGCTTGTAAAACCTGTTACGAGTTTTTTTGTTAGGCCAATTTTGTTGAAACAATTTTTTCTCGCAAATCCTCCACCAATTCCGGACCATCCAACCTCATTTTGTTGCAATAATAATGGGGTTTGCGAAAAAACAGAGCATTTCCCAATCCGTGACGTGACTTTATCGGCACGGCCTACGAGGATCCATTTATTCAATTGTGTCCAAAATAACCAGCGTGATATTATTATTGCAAGTAAGGACATGTATTTATAGTGGGTAAGCTTGGATATGAAATCGTATTGTAAACGGATTACACAGCATGTCAAAGGCCATTCATATGGACATAAAGCGTGGAACGATTAGATGCGGATTGGGCTGTTACGATTGTCATACATTTGTATGTGTGACGAAAGCGAAGGGTTTGCTCTGAAATCAAAGGATTTCTGATCTGTTGTTAGTTGGTATCGCGTATGGGGGATCGGTAACGGTGGTTGTTGTCATCAACCTCCGGGGATTGATACCAGATTTGGTATCTCACTGTACGTTCATGTACTGTTTGTCACTTGCACCTTCTCATTCAAATTTCAGAAACACTGTTTTCAAACACCTTACCTATACAATCATCCAAAACATAGGTACTTTGTTTTATTTTAATTCCATCTTAACATTCATTACCTAATGCGCCATGTTCATTAATACGTATTCAGTATGTCAAAACATCATACCTATAGTTAAATGACAGCTGCGCGCGCAGATTGTTAAAAGCGGTACGTGACGTTGCCGGAATGTTACCATTTTATTAACCTACTTCCAAAAAGGAGGCGGTTATGTGTTCGACTGTAGGTTTTTTTTAATGTATGTTCACCGATTTCTCCCCCATTTGTGGACCGATTCTCAAAATCCTTTTTTTATTTGAAAGAATATACTCCTGAGATGGTCCAATTGGCACCAAGTCAGGATCTGATGATGGAATTCCAGGGAAATCAAGGGCAACCGTCAAATGTTATACGTATTAACAATGTTTTTCATATATTTTCTAAAGCTATTGAGACATTTGCGTATGGTCATCATCATTTCATGACGCTGAGCTGATGAAGGAAGGTACAACTTCTTAACGGTTAGGTGGTATGATGTTCGGACATTACTCCGTAATATATAGACGGATTAGCAAAATTCTTTTTTTGTTCGAAAGGAGTTTATTCCGAAATGGTCCCATTTAAATTTCATATAGATCTGATGATGCGTTTCGGAGACAGACAACGGAACTCTTTGAAAAATGACAGCAAACAAACCACGATTGCTGCTATCGCATAAATATGCATTGTTTTGACCCCAAGGATGATGAAATTTCGAATTGTGTGGGGTAGGTACCTACTATAACTAAAAAGTGAAAAATAAAAAGTCGGTTGTTTTTTTTTAAGTTTTAAATATTATGTTTTATAAACATTTAAACGATTTTTTAAATTATTATTTTTATCTTGTAGTATGCTGCGTCGTCCGTCATCACGTCAAAGCTGGCTGTCGCTGAAAACCTGGGGCTCGGTCTCGCTTATGGCCGTAACATGTTAAGAGATGGTCGTTTAGCGTTAATTTGACGCAAGTTTTCCCCCAACTTGTTCTTTTTGTATTCTTTATCTGCGTCATATTTAGCACAAATAAACGTACCTCCTTTTCTTTCTCCTCTTTTCCTTTGTCTTCTTTCTACTTTCTACTGAACTTGCACTTTAGAACCGTCATCTTTTGTTTTCTACATCTTTTGATCACATGCTTCAACTGTTTGAATCGATTTTGTTAAAACTGAGAGATGTTCAAGGATTGTGCTTGAAAAATTGTATCAAGATAACTTTCCAGAGCAAAGCGGCAGGCTATCTATAAACTTTAACCTCAACAACGTTTCAGTTTTCTGCAAGCTTCAATCTTTTTTGTAAACTTTGACTGGACCTTTTTGCTAAATATTTAGATTTATTGCTACAACTCAAGAGCTTTTGCTTATCAGATTCGCAATTATCTATATTTATACAAATAAATAATTAAATAATAATTTAAGTGTATGTTTGTAATGTCAAAGTGACAACGTTTTAATAATGCATATAAAAGTATATACGGTATTACCAACCTATAATTAAAAAAAAAAAACAATAAAAACATGGCTGGGCCGGTTTTGACGGGACTTTCACTGGCAGTGACCCGACCTGATGTTAGATAGAGTAACATAGGCTAGTACGTTCCCGTGCGATACTTAACTTCCGACATTCACGAGGGTGAAGTCGCAGACATAACTAGTTGTTACTAAATTGCTACCATATGAACAAAAAGAGTGCTACTTCCACACGGAACAACATTATGTTAAATTACCGCTAGTTAAACAAACTTACCGACAGTTACAATGGGTAAACGGCTAAACATCTGTCGGTGGCAATATTCGGGCATTAGGTGAGATTTTGTTAATAGAAACAGATCCGGTCAATTGCTTGACCATCTGCGTCCGATTCGTGAGGGCCCGAAAATCTACGAACATTGTCGAAGTGCCGATGTTGATAAACGCGCGGTCACGGTGATTCTCCTTTGCGTCATGCGGGCCTGGTACAATGAAAACTAATGTCGATGTGTGTAATGTGGGATTTGTGTTGTCGTATGTGATGTATGAATGTAAACTCGTAGGTAATAAATCTTCTCAATTATACATTTGGATTTAGAAAATGTAGGGCGCTCATATAAATTATAAGGGTTACTAAAATAGGCCGAAACCATTAATTAAAATCAGAGTTGGTGTATAAACTTCTAGTTTCAAATAATTCACGTTATTTTGTTCACAAAACACTGGTTGTCATTAATGTTCCAGAGCATGAATTGACGTGAATCATTATTGAAAACAAAGGCAAAATAAGCGGGTAGGGAAGGTAGGCCTACGCAAAATTTAATAACGAAAATTGCATAACTGTATAAAATTTTGATTTGACACCACCTGTTCATCGGATAAGTCCGTATAAACTTCGTCCAATTTTCCTAATACACTCAACAGCTCGGGCTTAACCAATAGAAATTCTAATCAGGATGCATCATCACGGCACAGGGGTGCGTTGTTTAGGTTTTGGACCCAAATAACGGTGTCAATTAGAGTAACGTCATAATCCGGGGTCCCTCTGTTTGTCCGGTGGGCTCGCCCGGACAAACAACGGCTCGATTAGATTAATATGAGTCCCGACCACGTTGGGTTTACGATAATTTATAGCATTGTTCATCATGCATATGTGGGGTTAGTTCAGTTACCTTTGTTGGAGTAAATTAAAAATTGTTGCTGATTTTTGTGGGTTTATTTTTCATAATGGTGCTGTTTAATGATGCCTTTTTGGATGAAGTTATCTTTAAACCAACTGAGCTAATTGCAATCTATCGGTAGGACAAATTATTACCTAGCTGCGCTATATCATCTATAATAGTTTTTATTGTCCTTGTTTGGAAA
The DNA here is from genome assembly GCA_949091785.1 of Polymixis lichenea. Lineage (NCBI taxonomy): Eukaryota > Metazoa > Arthropoda > Insecta > Lepidoptera > Noctuidae > Polymixis > Polymixis lichenea. The sequence continues at coordinate 9,781,678 of OX420943.1, read as the reverse complement.
TTGTTAATGTATACTTACTTAACATAATCAGCTTATAGGCTGTCAGGACACAGGCCTCTTCTCTGTGATCCCTCAGAGAGAAGAGGCCAATGTCCCCACTCCGTGGGCCGTTATCCAACGCGTGGGCCCAGTGCGGGTTAGTAGATGTCACATGTCTTCGAATTTTGGATTCTAGAACATCCCCAACTTTCCCCACGATGTTTTTCTTCACCGTTTTGAGATCTGTGTTGATGAAATAAATTAGTGTTCGAACCAACGACCTACAAACTCGTAAGTTGCAGCTGCTACCATTGGGCCAACACTGCTCATAAATATATTTATTTACTTAGCATTTATTATAAGAAAAAATACATAAAAAATTTAATAATTTCTTCAATCATAGAATGATATTAACGATAATTTCAACGTCTGAGGAAAAATATGTTGAAATTCAACCGAAAGAAATAGGCTTTCAAAGTTTTACAGCTTCAACCGAGAACCCACGAAGCGTGCTCAACGAGTTTATATTCAAGTTATTATAAGTAATAAAATACCCTTGTTATTATTATGTCAAATTACTTATTACTGTATTACTTACTTTTAGGGAAGGAAGGAAAACGTTACCTATTTCGTAGAGTACGAAATAGGTAACATTTTCGACTTATTTTCGTTTATTTCAAAAGCACGTGACGGATGATTTAATTCATGCACATATAACCTTCTTATTAAATTAGAGGTACTTAGAATGATGTTTTAGAAAGCATTATACTTACTTATTTTGGTAACTCGGTTATTTCTTCGTCATCGATCGCCATCGCCGTCTCGACTGACGTCATTTCTATTTGCGGTCAATCAATGTCTTTCTCCGTTTTCCCTTCATTTTGACAGCGACGACCTAGTTCACGGTCATGTGTCATCACTAAGCCATCATTATATTTATTATTTCACTTTGGTGGCTATATTTTTAACATACTTACAGCACAAGCTTAGTAAGAATAAGACTATAACTGAAGCATTGTTTGATATTATTTCCAGGTAAAATAAATCATTCTTGACCTTACTAAATCCGCCGAAAGAAGACTTATAAGATAACTTGAGACACTTCAACGCAAATTCAATAAAAGCAACTGGAACTACCACTAACCGAAGCCACTCTATAAAGTCCATTAGATACGTATTATTTCATTTTCCTGAAAATGAAAACAGATAGCGGAGAATGAAACGTGCGGCCGAGGCGTCGATTTGTTATGATTTCAACTGATATTATTTTTATTTTCGGAGCCCGAAAGTTTTATAGAAAAAGGAACATTTACAGGGGTGCGTCACTGTTGCCTTCCATTTCGAAGTTTGCGTTTGTTTTTGACATTTCTCTTTATTGTCTCTCTCTTTATTTATAAACGCGGCGTCTAGACGAGTGACTAGACTCCCCCTATGGCTTCCCCATACTGCCAATTATTGGATGCAGCAATAACTCTGCAGCGGAGAAAAAAGTTTAATCTCCTTTGAGTGATGACGCACGAGTGTATTTTGACGTAAGTTATATAGACACTTGTATTGGAAAGAGTATATGCTGTTTCTGTATACAGGGTTACGATTGATTGGCTGTAAGATTACTGCGCTTTTGTGATTATTTCATCTTAACTTAATAATAAAAAAAGAGAGATGATTTGATTTTTCGTATGTTTGTTTGTTATGCTTTTACGCTATAACGGCTGAACGGATTCGGACGAAATTTGGCAAATGGGTACACTATGATCTGAATTAGGACATAGTATACTTTTTATCCCGATATTCCCACGAGAGCGGACCTTATGCGGGTTGAAACCACGGGCCGCAGCTAGTAAGATTTCAATATAAATGTTTAATTATTTTTTAGAATAGCATCGGAAATTGCTATCTCCTATCCACAAGATCGCTATTCCACTGCCAAGCTGTTACCAATTTCCATAAAGATTTTCGCAAGATAAAGACAATTTAATGGTCCAGAAATAAACAGTTACTAGGAATATTCATAACTTCTATGCAAATATACCCGTAGCATGTTTCTATTTTTCATCAGAGTGGTTTATCTTCTTCAGAATATTGTTCTAAAAGTAAAATACACTGTGAAAATGAAACTCTTAGGAGTTTGTTTCGACTAAAGGATTTTAATTACCCAGTTTCAAATGAGTTTCATCCAGCAGAGATATTATCTACGTCGAGATTCAGGTACGGTGAAGAATTTTTGGATTGTGCAAAGCTTTTTGTTCATATCAACATAGTGTTTTACTCGCTTGTATGAGAGACGAGAATTTGAAATTAAAAATTCTAAGCTATCTTTATGGAGGTGTATGTAGCACAGCACAGGTTTGTAATTTTATGTTATTTTTATTTTATAAATAAGAGCTTGAAAACACTACATTATGAAAAGGAAAATAGATTGCCGCTTTGCGTCTTGTTTGGCTAGGTACAGTATTTTTTTTTCACGAAGCGATGCGCGCTTTACTTGTGGTAACAAAGTGTAAAAACACGCTGTGAATTTGTGCGTGAAGACGAGTAGCGACAGCACATAACACACACACACAGATTTTCGAATTCACCATTGTCTCGGACGATACCGAGAGCACCTACGCATACACACACATTCAAAGCGTGTTGGTACACTTGATAACCACAAGTAAAGCGCGCGTCGCTTCGTGACATAAAAATACTATAAAGTCTGGATGAGACAGAAATCAATAATATTTTCCACAACGAACTAAAGAACTAATTTCCACTTTAATGATTGACAAGTGGGTGGGTGGATTGTACCACTACGTACACTCATTATATCGAAACGAATAATAGATAAGGGTACGTACCTAGTTATTAGAAGCTTTTCGCTCATTAGAACACGTTGACGTAGATAAAATATTGTTATAATGAACGTTTACAATATTTATTGTGATTCTTTGGTAACATATAAGGTTAGGATAATAAATCAATATTTCGGTATGACATGTCCCGCCTACACATACAAGATACAGTAATCCTACCTACTTATAAGTAAAAATATATTTTCAAATTTCCCACAAAAAAAAGACTGACGCTATAAAGATACGTAATATATAAAATAGTGCTCGCCCAGTGGCCGAAATTCGACTCATTTAAAACTTAATGTAAGTATTTTTAATGCATTAGGTATTAGGTAAAAACATTAGCTTTCTGCACTCCTCATACTCTTCCATCCGCGTTGTTTTTGTAAAGAGGGTTAGAATGTTTTTGCTTCACGTATTAATCTATATTATAAAAATAATCCCTATTTCCCTTGGTCACGGCATCACACGTCAACGGTTGGACCAATTTTGGTAATTCTTTTTTGTTGTCTTGGTTATTGTCAGGAGAAGGTGATATGAAAGAAAAAACTAAGAAAGTTGCGCCTAATATATATATTATATGTTACAGTTAGAACTCGTTTTCCCTAGTTAAAACTAGTTTTTACAAGATGCCTTTGTTAAAACTAGAAATAACTAGTCAAATCTAGAATTTACCACTGATACATTTGAGTGCACCTACGACTAAACGCCGACAGACACTACGCCGACAGACTGAACACCGACAAGACTAGTCTTCGCCGACAGGACACTTAGCCGACAGGACTCTTCGCCGAAAAGGCTCATCCTTGCGCTATTGCTAAATAGCCAAGTAACTGCCACTAACTTGGAAGTAGCGCTCGCCGGCCGCTGCCGGGGCACCGCTCGCTCGTCTCGCGCGCGGTTTGTCACAATTCTAACCTAACCTAACCTAACCTACTATTACCTACCTGATGAGCCCTGTCCGATTATTAAATATTCTTCGATTAAATCGATTATAAAACACTATTACAAATAGTCCATTTTCCTACTTTTGTAAGCTTTGATATTAAATGGCGGCAACAGATTTTTAGTAATCGAGAGATTTATGTATATATTAAGTCATGGGTAAAGTTGCTTACGTAAAGTAAAGTGCGAAAGTTGGCCGGTTGGTAGGTATACCTACAGACTGTGTTTTAATTGTTAGCTTGGTGCAGAGTGCATCTCATGACTCATCAACGACTGTCTGACAACCAGTTGTACCAAGAGGTATCTTACTACCCAGTAACTGGGTTGAGGAGGTCAGATAGGCAGTCGCTCCATGCAAAGTACTGGTTTTCAGCTGCATCCGGTTAGACTGGAAGCCGACCCCGACCTAGTTAGGTTTGCCACCAACTGTGTGATCTAGATGATATCAACAAGTAACAAGTATTAACAAGTAATGGACAAAATTGTATACCTTTTCTACTGGAATACGGGGCTTGTGGCTACGTTGTATGTGTGCATTTTATGTCTACTTTTTTGTAATATGCGTTTTGTTTGTGCAGAATAAAAAATTGTTCTTTCTTTCTTTCTATATGGGATTAACATTTTTAATGACAAGAAAAACAACGTTATATTATGAGACTTACAAACTTGCAAGATTATCGTCTAACATATTTACATAGATGCCAAAAATCCCTTCCATTGTCAAGACTGGATGAATTTCCGCAATAGTTCTACCTCATTTTTACAAGATAAAAGATCGTTGCACTAGCAACGATCTTTTATCTTGTAAAAATGATGGTGTGCCATTTTTATAAGCTTCACCGAGAACTATCTCATTACGTTCGCACTAAAAATGAAAAGTTTTGGTCTTAGTAGGTATGTGATTTTATACATTAGTAAGGTAAGCATGAACTACCTGAAAGACAAAAATATTCAACTACTTACTTATTTCAAGTACCAGCATTTGCGCGTGTCTTCACCCGCGTGTATATCGAGAATTATCCCACGTGAACGTACTACCGGGATAAAAAGTATCCTTTGTCCTAACACAAGTCGTGGTCCATCCGTGTTCCTGATTTCATCCAAATCTGTCTAGCCATTACGGTGTGAAAAGGTAACAGATACAAAAGCAAACAGACAGACAATACAAGACAAATTTCAGTGAGAATATATCATTCATTAGAATGGAAATATGGATAGAAGTATGAATTAGACAAACAAACGTTGCCTACCTTCTTATTTAAAATAATCTCAAAAATCAAGTTTCTATCTCAAATGTTGAATTTTGAAAAAGCTCTTAAACATTTTTCGTGTATATCGAGAATTATCCCACGTGAACGTACTACCGGGATAAAAAGTATCCTTTGTCCTAACACAAGTCGTGGTCCATCCGTGTTCCTGATTTCATCCAAATCTGTCTAGCCATTACGGCGTGAAAAGGTAACAGATACAAAAGCAAACAGACAGACAATACAAGACAAATTTCAGTGAGAATATATCATTCATTAGAATGGAAATATGGATAGAAGTATGAATTAGACAAACAAACGTTGCCTACCTTCTTATTTAAAACAATCTCAAAAATCTAGTTTCTATCTCAAATGTTGAATTTTGAAAAATCTCTTAAACATTTTTCTCCACGTTCCAACGTTTATTTTCAGCAGTGCGTAGCAAAGATACTCCTTTTCTTCTCGTGAATGCAGGATTATCTTACAGTGCAAAACATATTCTCTTTTTGTACCTAGCTAGCTATAGTATTTTAATGACTTTAAACCCAGGAAAGAAATTGCATACCTAGTCATTCTCAAGTGTTCTGCAAATAAAATTTTATATTTTACCTTGTGAGGCAAGGTAAGGTGAAGAAATGGATTAGCAATATCTTTCAAAATATGAATAAATGAAAAAAAAAAGCAGTAGCACTCCGGCAAAAGAAATAGTGCCGACAGAAGTGAAAACTTAGTTACGTGCGTTGTGTGTTGATTTAGCATGATCAGCAAAAATGTTAACTTATTTTAAATTTTTTGTATAAATAAAACAAAAATTAGTAGTTTCAGTCAATTTTGGCAGCTATTTTACCAAATAGATAAAATCTTTTAGATAGGACATGTTTTTTATATTAAGGCCCTAGTGTGAGTTTAATTTAGCCATCTACATCAAACGCAGTGAGCGCGTTTGGCACTCCGATTGGTCCGTCACCAATCCAGGGCCAATCGGAACGCCGAACGCGCTCGCGGCGTTTGGTGTAGATGATTAAATTAAACTCACACTAGGGCCTCTGATCAAGCTCATATAAAACTTACTTACATACAGAGGTGTCGGTAACGGTGTCGCGAGTTCAATTGTTTTTCTCATCTCAAAAAATGCCCAGAAAGTTTTCAATTCAGTGATCGATGACCACAATCATTTTTGTGTGTTCTGCAATTAGGGTACCTATCAGTCGCTACAACAACTGTGTCATTAAAATATACATGGGTCGGTTCCTCATAGACTGCCTCGTTGGTCTAGTGGTCGCAAGCGTTACTGCTAAGGTCTTGGGTTCGATTCCTGGGTCAGGCAAAGTCTTATTGGTTTTTTTTTTACATTTGGAATTTCTCAGTAGCAGTCCGGAGCCTGGATGTTTTACCCGGTAAATGGCAATAGCCTCGCCCCCTAATACATGGGACTTAAACATGACTATCAAAATTTGTGTGTACTCTAAGTGTACCTATGGCTTACCGTTCCGTGAACACATATACTTCTTTGAAACAATATTTGCCATCGACGTGAATTCAGAACTCGGTACAGTGGGACCCGAAGGGTCCCTGGTACCGGGGTTTGATAATGAAACGCTTGTATGTGTGTAATTATAAATAATATCGTTTCTTCCACGTTTAGGCCATTGCAGCTCCGCGCCTGTCAATCCTCTACCGAAACAAAAACTTAAGCTAAAATATTTGAAGGAATGCTTTATTACAGTACCTACCTACTTATATTGCCATATTTTTTTTGAAATTCAATGTTGTTTTTTTCTGTTAACTCGGCAAAGCCCTTGCATCAAGGTTGTTTTATCACCCTCGCCAGTCTGAGGGGTAGCCTGGCACATTGATGGATAGCCCACGTTGTTCCTTGTCAATATTGGAGCTAAATTGATAGAGCACGTATGCTGCACTCTCCAATTATAATTATATTATCTTTGCGCTCAGTACAATCTCATTACATTATGAGCCTCGCGTCATTAGAGCTGAGTAATTACTATGATTTTAGTGGTTACATGTTGCTTGTTTGATGTTGGCAGTGTAATTAATATGTTTTGGTTACTGTAATAGAGTATTTACCTACTTGGTTAGACAATTCAGAGGAATACCTATTTATCTACCTATTGGTTCTAAAGGTATCTAGTAAATCTATCTAGCTTGAAATGTATGATTGGTCAAAAAATATTGATTGAGGTCGATGAAATCAAATCTGCCTAGCCTTTTCGCAACTATGTTATGGTTGACTTACAGACTGACCGGATGCAGCTGAATACCAGTTTTTTCATGGAGCGACTGCCTATCTGACCTCCACAACAGAGTGGGTTACCCCTAAACTGGTTTTCAGACTTTTGGGCTTCTGGCTATCTGTAACATATGCCAAAGATCTACAGATGACCGCCGGTATTCTTTGATTACCTAATCATGAAATGATTCAATGATCTTCGATATTCAAGGCAAAATTATTAGACCACAGATTTTAGGCCCTTACAAACGCCCAGCCCGTTGTCTTAACAATCAAAAATATTACATCCTTCGATTCTTTCGTGTGGGACGACGTAGTAAATCATTCTGATCAACACTAAATCAGACCCTTTACGGACGAGACTAGTAGCCCGTTCACTAGGTTCTACGTGTAAAGTACTAAATCTGAACTAATCTGCAGCAATTAGACGGAGAGCTGCTATTTACTAAATAAGATCCGCTGTTTACTTAATGAGATCTGCTGTATCCGAGAATATATTGTGTCTAATTACAAGGACGATTGTTAGTAACAGCTTTATTAGACAATGTAGTAATTAGGGCGGATATCTTGCTATCTACCTAACAGTGATTGAGAAAATTTTGTTTAGAATATTAATTTGAGTCTACATTCAAGAAACAATTGCAGGTGCTACGAATGACTGACCTTTGTTAGAGTTACCGTCGATTATTTTTATTTTTGCATAACTTTTGTGTTCAATGTCGCCATTTTTCTGCCCTTGTGTATTTGAGGTCAGCACAGAATGACTTCTTTTCAGAATTACCGTGTATCGAAAAGCACGTTGAGCCGTTGGCCTCTCTGTAATTTGTAGATCTTTGACAGTCATTACGGGTCGTCGAAGCCCGAAAGTCTTATTGAGGTTATCGTATTACCCAGTAACTGGGTTGTGAAGGTCAGATAGGCAGTCGCTCCATTTAAAGTACTGGTATTCCGCTGCATACGGTTTCACTGGAAGTCGTCCCCGTCATAGTTCAGAAGAGGCCAGGCAGATGATGACAGAATGACTTCTTTTTCCATCCTATACCAGCCTTCATTGTAGTATTCACCCTCGTATTTAGCATCTTCTTTGTAGAAATGTACCGAAAGTTAAATTATCTTATTGTTCGATACCTACTGATAGATTACTTACCTACACTTCTACACTAATATTATAAAAAGGAAAGATTTGTATTTTTGTATGTAACGAATAAACTTAAAAACTACTGGGCTGATTTCAGCTACATTATCACTGAGTAACATAAGCTATATTTTATCCCCGTATTCCTACGGGAACGGGTACTACGCGGGTGAAACTACGGTGCGCTGCTAGTTTTAAATAAAAGTCGACTAAGTTTTCAGATTAGCACTTTATTTTTCTCCCCAAACAAATCATTGTAGGTATGTATTATACCTATCAGTTACCTACTCGAAAAACTACTTTCGCAAACTAATTTCAAACAGGGGATCGCTTGCACAAGTATTATTAAACATATCCTTTTAATACGGCCCCTAATTAAAAAGGGGCATCGGGCAATTTTTAGGGGTGTATTTTTTCGTAATGACAACTAGTATCGGAAATGAGTCGACCTGTATTACTTTCTATTGTGTGTAGGGCTGTGCCCTTAGTAGGTAATCCGTATCATCTGCTACTGGGGCAATTATTTGAAAGGGAAGTTGGTTGGAGCGAACATAAGCTGGCCGCGTGGATGGCCCTAATTGTTGCCAGTGATAACCAATATGGGCTTAGAGTAGGGTGACTGCGATGAAATTGAATTAATATTATAGTATTGAATTTTCCCAGGTTTTAGAAATGGGATATTATTATACGGAGGTACCGATTTAATCATAAATGAGAGACCATCTTAATTTATTTTTAGAAGGAATGTATCGCTAAGGTTCATCTATACTAATATTATAAAGAGGTAAAATTTGTTTGTTAGTTTGTAAGTTTGTATGTCGGGGGTAATCTCCGGAGCGAATGGTCCAATTCTAATTTTTTTTCACTGGTTGAAAGCTGCGTTATTTGTGAGTGCTATAAATTATACTTATATCTTGCATATTAGCCGAGCTATCACAATGTTTGTCTAACCAGGCGGATTAAAACAGCAGCTATTTGCAAACGCTGCCTAAACAATTGTATATAATTGAAAATAATGTAAGGAACATCTCAGGGCCGTGCTCGGGAGTGTAGCGTTGAACGTGCGCAGCGTGCCCTTGATTTAAGGCAGCATGTATCTGTAATAAGGGATAGAGAGACTAGCTCCGAGCGTCCGCAGCGACTCACTAGCCAAAGTGTGAGAGCATCTCATGGCCGTGTTTGGGAAGCTGGAGCTGAACGTGCGCAGCGTCTCTCTGAATTAAGGTAGTATGTATCCGCAAATGTTGGTAAATACATACATCAGTGAATTGGCTGCTCTTGTAAAACAAATTTGCTGAAGTTAGTCACAGATCAAAAACAGGCTTTTGATGCATTATTGACAGCGTAACGTAAATAAAGGATTTTTTTTTTTTGGGTGCCCTAGGGGGCACAGTGGCAGTGGCTTCTTCAGGGATTGCAGCTACTTTATTGAGCGACGGTAAATCTACACGCCCTGCTTCAAACTCCCACTGATAGGTTGGTTCATTGGAGCAACAGTCAATATGTTCGATATGCAACAATGGGCCCTTTAGTCAGTTGTTACAAGATACGTCGCAAATAATATGGGACGAATGTACCATGACTCATAGAGCTCATGTTGAAGCAGCGGATCGAACATTTATCTAAGGAGTTGAGAAACTCAGTCGCTGCAACTTATAGATGCAGTTCATATATAAGTTGCTGTAGACTGTGAACTAGACGACCCAGAGTCTCATTTGTAACGATTTCCGCAGCTTTAGCGTCCAAGGTTGGAGAAGAAAACCTTTCTCCAACTTTAAGCAGTTGTTGTGGAAAATCGTTTTCCGTATTTAAGGTGGGCTCCATGTTAGGTGTCCGTTTCAATAGCACGGTTACGGCGTAGTTTAAAAAAAAAATCTGCAAAGATTTTGTAAAAAAAATGTAAAAGTTGATTCCCAAAACCATAAATTTGTTAAAGTTACGGTTAAAAAGTTATGAGGGATTCAACGCGGCCGCGCCATTGAAACGCAGAGAACAGCGCGGCCACGGAGATAGTTAAAATTAAGCGTTGCAGAGACCTGAAATTTGTGTCCTTTTCAATAACGCGGCTACGGCGTAATTTCAAAAAAACGTTCTACCAAATAATACCAAAAGATTTTGTAAAAAATTGCATAAATTTGTCAAAGTTAAGGTTAAAAAGTTATAAGGGTTTGAACGTGGCCGCGCCATTGAAACGGTGAAATCTCGCTATATCGCCGATATCTCGCTGAAAGAGTATCGCATTTGAATTTGTCGAAATTAGTAAAAATACAACAAAAAATCCTAGATTTATATTTCAGGAGCTGTAATACGGTATTGCGTTGAAATACGTCGTGATTATGTATCGAAGAAAGTAAGTAGGTAGTAGCGATTTTTTTTTTGTAAACAACCACTATTAATATGTAGAACTACCGATAATAGGCAAAAAAAAAACAATTATTTCGTTTTATAAATCCTTATTAATTTGTTACCGGAAAATAAAACAACCTCAAACATTGTATACCGGGAAGGTTTAAATTAAATACCTTTATAACTTAGATACCTACCTAAATCAAATTTTATGAAATTCTGTCTCCTATAGAAATGAACAATATCAGCGAGTAATACGTCTTGGCTGTATCTTTGAAATCCACGCAGTCGCGGACGAACTGCTAGTTAAAATATATTTCCCGACGTTCGTACACTCATTTGGTCATTTCCCTCATTTAGGACAGCATAATATCCGTTGATGACAGGCCTGTCCAGTAGAATGATTAATGATGTCTGTAACGATAAAAAACGTACACAGTTGACGCCTTTCCCTTTATTTATCATGCTGGCTTTAGCTAAATATAAATTAGATTAAAGGCCAAAGTTTTTTTTGTTTAGCCTATACTGTCCCACTACTGGGCAAAAACCTCCCCCAACTCCTTCCAGGAACACTTTTCCTGCGCCACCTCAAACCAGCCCTCGTGGTACGCATCCTGTTCATCTCGCCACTGCTTTCTGGGCCAGCCGTGACGGTGCCGTCCATCTTAAGGCATTGTATGGAGACTTATGCCCAAGGTCAAAGTTAAAAATAAAGTAAAAAATACGTATTTATATTTTTTAAGCTAAAGATTATGCCCATACTTACCACACTAGAAGTCCACTTTATTTTACTCAGCATGTCCCGCTAGATAAAGCACGTACGGTCCCCCTACAGCAAATGTCAGTGAAAAATAAATTATAACAGGAACAGGGTGCGTCATTGTGTCCTTCGCCTCACGCATAGACCGCAGAGATTGACTGCACCCTGTGGATCAAGCGTGACGCATTGCTTTTGCGAAATAGTGCTGCTAACTGCGTCACGGCTCATGGAAAGTCGATAGGTTCTACGGCATTCAATAAATTTTGTTCTAGTTGACTGGTTGACCTTACATATTTTATGAAATGTTTTATAGATGAGATATTGCTTTGTGTCTGCTATGTTCTGATACATTTTGTACAGAGATAGAAACGTGTTCTGTTAGGTATATTTTTCATGGTTGGATAAACTGAGAAAAAAAATACCAGACGTAAAATTAACGTGGCGGGATTTTTTCGTGCACTGGATCTTCTACGCACTGCTAAGCAGCGAGTGTTCGGACAGTGTGTTTGTTCGACGGGCTAAGATGCACTCTGTTGCATTTTCAATGCTTTGTTCAACACAGAGAGTTCAAAATCCAATGCGCGATAAAATCCCGGCGCGATATTTTTACGTCCTGGTGAACGTCGACTTGATCGAATTGTGTGCAGTAAACTAACTCATATTAATGTAAGAAAGAAGTACGTGCAGCCAATTTTTCAAAAATTATAATTTTCAAATTCATAATCTTAAAGCATTACTAAAAATACCTCGACTAATACATTTTAAACTACCTCCTCTGTTTTAGTTTCTATCATCCAAAAAGCTCAAATCGACTAGCGTAAATAAGCGCATCCCTACAGTTAATACGCTCCTAAGTGTTGTTGCACAACATTTGCTTCATTGTCCAAACTGCGGGCCCCGTCTGTTCACTACATCATCCCCTCACTAAAGATTACATTGTTATTACAATAACGATTAAAAAGCATACCATTTTGTATCGTTACAGTAACAAGAATAAATCATGTCTCTTTGTCGACAAATTTTTTGGGCGTCCCTATTTTGTAATAGCTCTATTTATAACGCAAATTAATGTTAATGAAGCGTAAAATAAAATTTATTTTCTCTTTTGTAACTTCTTTACAAATCTAAATGTCATGAAGGGAAATTTCTGTTGCCATCATTTCCTTAGTAATAAATAAACCGCTATTGTAATGCTACACAGGAAATTAACTAATTAGGATGTCTAAAATGATACACAGAAACATTTTCAATACATTTATTTTCATATAAAAATGCGCTTTTCCTCCTTTCTATTACCCGGCCACTAAAAGCAGACAGTCATACCATACATACGAATAACATTTAAGCTTGTACATCAGGAAGCAAACGACTATGCTGAAGTTTTGTTAATCTTCAATTTGCAATTTGTTCAATGAAACACGTAATCCAATTGCCTTAAATTGAATCTATTGAGACAGACGTAGTTGCTATTTGATAGACAAATTGAAATCGATTGTTGGATTTACAACAAGACAAGTTTAATGCCTGTTATTATAGTTTCAGGACGACTCAAGTCTTTAGTAAACGGTTCTGAGCCCTGGTTTACGAGTTTTAGAAACTTCTCGAATTATTTCCAACGTCTTTTCTAAGTAACGCCATTAGCTGCACAAGCAATCGTTATACATATCGGCAATCAGATTCTTTACATTTATTTCCAAAATATTATACTACGAATACTTCATAAATTCTTCTTTTTTTATCAAAGGCGCGATATGAAATTTAAAAACATAAAAAATGTGAAAGTTTAGGTACAAGATGTAGATAAATACTATGGTAAAAATATCTTAAATATATTAAGCGGTTATAAAAACGTTTTTGGCTCTATCAGACCAGACTGCTAAATTGCTTGATGACTTTAATAAACGTGGTGGTATACTTAATTTCATTTAGCAGTCTGATTCAAATGAGCTGGCACAATACTCATAAAAGACAGAAGTATAATAAATTCTTAAATCTAAGAAGTAGTACATTAAAACTAGTATCGAGATCAGAAGTATAAAAATATGTGTAGATAAGTACATCAAAAGTTTAAGTGTATCAAAGTGTTAAGTACAAGAGTTTATTGCATTGTGATGGCTGCATATTAAAAGACTTCTATTCTTTACGTGTATTGTGCTTTATCATACCTAAATCATTACAATAAGTAGGAATATCTAAATAGTCTTAAATCATCTAACAGGTATACATTACCTAACTAACGATTTTGTTTATAAAATTAAACATGACACGTAGGCAGCGTATACTGACATAAGCAAGCGTCCTAATAAAATTGTCTCATAAACAATATTAGGAAAAATGAATAACAGTTTCCTTTCTGCCTCCTATCTTCATTAATCCTTGTTTGAGATTGTATCGACATGAGACGTAAAAACAGTTAGAATAAGAAGATATTTACAGTCTTAACTATTTATTTACAAAGCCTAAAATTAACTTACAACTATAGTTCAGATTTTTTCACTAAAAATAAAACAAAAACAATTCGGCAAAATGTAGTGTCAAGTTCCTTCCATGCATTTTTTTATGTTAATATCATGATGGTTAAGACTTATAATGATATCATGTGATGACTAATGAAAATACTAAGAAAGTTCTTAAAAATAACATATGAACAAGACATAGAAATAGAGAAAAAGATAAAAATAATTGTCTTTTAAATACTCAGTAATATAATATTTGCTGATAAAAATAATATTGTGACGTGTATCGCTACATATACGTTATCTTATATACACTAAAATATAATACCCTCATTAATAAGAAATATACTAAAAGGCACATGTAGTACCTCTTGAAGCAGCTGTATTTTTCAAGAAATGTATAGAGTGCACAAAAGTTCTATTGATAAAGACAAACGCATTGCCTCCAACAGCAAAACTTTAGAAAATCGTATAAAATATGTTTTGCATGATTATATTTAGAATTTTATACGTTATAAAAATAGATAGAGAATATGTGATGATGAACAAAGTTGATTTAGTAAAGCTGAATACTTAAGTAAACTTTTGGCAGTTTAAAATACTGGTCGCGCTCACATTATACACAAGCATATCGAATGTAACACCAAGTTTTGACGATTAAACATTCATGATCATTTACATCTCCTTTTAAATCTACATGGTCTTTATACGGCGGAATTCTTGCCAATGATTGGTCCACCACTGGTTGCATATACGCGGTGTCCGTCGAATTCAACTGAAGAGTTCCTTTTGATAGCGTCATCGTTGGTGTCCTTCAGTGGCTCCTTTTCATCCCTGTGATATTAATTGTGATTAGGTCTTGCTTACGGTTCAGATGATATTCAGGCTTTATTTACAGCATGTCAGCTGTTTAGAGTTGCATTTGTTTTTTAGAAAGTTATTTTAAGTTACGAAAGTCAGTATTAGATAATAATGGAGAAAAAAGGCAACTTTAAACAATGACCAAACAATACTACGCGCATTGATGGATGTTTGATGTGAGATATATAAGTTACACAGATGTGATGAAAGATGATTGAAGGTAAATAAAGCGAACACAACAGTAAGCCAAGAAATTAATGCAGAATATAGTTTTGCAGACACTGCAATCACAAAACACAAGGCACAAACAAAAACTGGTAATAAGGATAAAGTTGTATGATATAATTGAATGTCTTACACTGGCGTGGTTGGTACATAGCTACACGTGGTTGAAATGGGCAGCATAAGGAAAGACAAATAATAATTGTTAGTGGATTGTGCAAATAGTAAAACATCTCAAAGTCAAACTATGAAAACCCGTGACATAAGTGCTTGGGGAAGAGTTATACACATATGGTAATGATAGGATTACAAAACAAATAAATTTAAAAAGAAATAAAAACGAAAAATTGTCGTAAGAGATGTTCCAGTTTTACAGAACCTGGCGGAAATGTTCGGATACAAAAGACGTGGCACCTGTTTCCAATAATAAAATTATACAAATCTCTGCTGTTATGACATTAGTTTACCTTCAAAAAGCGGCACTGTACACTACTTCACAACTACAACACTTTAACAATCTTCAATCCAAAGCATTACGGTTTCTATGATCTCCATAGCTATATACATAAGGCAAATCGCGAAGCTTTCCGTCTTTGATATGTACAAACTGCTCAGCCCCAGCGAAAAGTCTTATACATACATACATCATCCCCTTTATTAATAACTTAATTGTCCATCCAAACCAAATCGTTCGGTTCAGGATATGTTCCTCCTCACAAGGGCCGAACCATATCATCCGCACAAACAAAGCATGCAGGCAGTCTCAAGGTTTCGTATGGCTATTGTGTGGTGCCTTACGTAGGGGTCGGCACGAGCTTGACCGGTGGCGGCAGGGGCGCGGGGGAGGGCGGCGCGCGCGGCTTCGTGCTGCAATAAGGGAGCGGGAAGCGCCAACCGTACAGACTAGCGGGCAGAAACATCTCTCATCGACACTAACACTTAACATGGGACACGGGACACAAAAGGATAGGTTTCGACACGATTAAACATAAGAAGAAATACTATAATAATATAGATAGGTAATTATTATAATCAATGAAAGACTAGAGTGTAACGGTTATGATGTCGATGAAGTGCTTTCGGATGAACTGTTTGTTTTAGAGATTTCTGATAACATAGATACGAATAATTGTTTAAGAAACAGTAAAGAATAGTAAAAGCCTTTACCTTCCC
Source organism: Polymixis lichenea (assembly GCA_949091785.1). Lineage (NCBI taxonomy): Eukaryota > Metazoa > Arthropoda > Insecta > Lepidoptera > Noctuidae > Polymixis > Polymixis lichenea. The sequence continues at coordinate 9,765,472 of OX420943.1, read as the reverse complement.
AACTTGGCTTCATCGTCGTTATGTTTTTTTTCTCGTTTGCCGCAAAGAGTCGCAATGACTCCCTGCCGCCTGAAGCACAGGAGAAGAAGGTCCACGATGAGGAGGCAGATGAAAACTCCGGCCAGTGCTAGTCCAATAATAGCGCCACTTGACAATAGTTGCGGTGGCGCAAATCCGGAACGTTCGACGCCTGTTAAAACAATATTGTTTCGATATAATTCTTGTGACGCATTTAAGAGCAGTAGAAGCAGGATACCAGGAAAAAGGATAAAGCCAAAGTGTAATCTTCAAATTACGTGGTAAATGTATCTACTGCTCTTGGCATTGTTAGTTTATGCATCATGTCATAGAAGCTGAAGATGTTAGATGACATGGAAGTGATTGTAATCAATGCAGTTTCAGCTCTTGTGTACTTAGAAGTAAATGTGAGTTTTATACAAGTTGTACACAGCAATACAGACATTCATTGCAATCAGCATGATGGTGACAAACAGGGAGTGCTTTCAGATAAAGAAATCGTGCACCCAATCACCGGCAACTATTCTATCATTAAACGCTCATCAAACTTTTTTGGAAGAAAGCTCTCCGCTAGAATGAAATGGGGTTTGAATGAAAAATGACGAATGACAGAAACGAAAGATGATGATGCATAAATCGAAGACCTTAAAATTAATGATAACAATATAATAATCATAAGAAAGAAAAGTTGTCAAGATGCAAACATTCCAAATGATTTTCTTTTTCGCAAAATAAATGTTCAAACCCCATGACAAGTTTTTTTTTCTATTGAAGCGGTATCGGAATCTAATGTAAACGTATAATAAGAATAATAATTTGGAACAATAATAATGTTTTAAAACAACTAAATATCGGATGGAACTCTATTAACCATCACCTCAGTACACATATATAGTCTTAATTTAAGGAAAATATTAATTGTTGTTTGAAAAACGTTTAATCAAAACCCAAGAGACGTAAAAAACGTAGTCAAATACTTGTAAATTTTTCAAGCAACAATTTTTTTATATATTTCTTTTAAGAAATCCTAAAACCTGGTGAAACTGCCAATCGAAGCATCAAATGGGTGAATAGCTTCGGTATCATACAACCAATCAGTCTAGACCGTGTTGGCAGTTTCATAGATTACACCATCCATGCTTGGGAAAAAATAAACCGGCACGACTAAGGTAACTTGAAAATCCAAAATATAAATTCTATAAACATTGTCATCTATCATGACTACTAAGATAATTATAATTAAAATGATAAAGACTGAAAATATATTTGATACTGGGATCGATATAATGTTTAGTCGTCAATGTTTGGACCATGCTATCGGGACAATGTGAATTAATCAGCGCTTGAAGGGTGTACATGTAGGTCATGCAATAGTAATTAGTACATTCCAAAGGAAACTAGCAGCAGGATTATTAACTATTAAAAATATCATATTAATTAAAATTATATTTACCCAAATTTCAGTCAGGGCGACACATATACACTTGTGTAACGATCAACATTCAAAGGGTTAAGTAATGGATTTCTTGATAAGCATCTTGACAGCTTTCTTTTTGATCTCTTATTACAGTTAATCATTAGTTTCATGGGGTACATTAAGGGATGAGGGTTATTCTAATTTCATGGAATTTGGTGATGGTAGTTACATATTGAAAATGAATGAAGTTTTTGCATTATACCAGTACCTTATACCAACAGTATGTAAATGAGTATTTACAGCTAGTGAACGGAACTTCATTCATTTTATGCACTATACAGAAAACTACAAATGGCAATCTTTGTTTTGAAAACATTTATTATTTTTCACATTGGTCATATTTTGTTTTTCTCCTAACAGATCACAATTCGAACTCCTTGCAATTATAGTAGAACTTTTGGCTAACTACATTATATTTTCAACCCTCAATATTCAACATTCATATTTCCTTCGAACACCATTTTATCATTAAGATGGACGATTTGTTGTCCCACCTTTATTCTATATCAAAAAGACAAAATAGTCATCAAAAATTCGTACACAAATCTTATGATTTCTTACACAACGATCTATGATAAAATGTAATGGATGCCTTAATTTTTGGCATTTTTTTCCTTAATTAACACTATATTACGATTTTATAATTTGGCAGTGTTAATTTATTAGCCGTTTAACTACCTACATACGATTATATTTAGCTTTTAAATTAAGTAAGTATGGAAAAACTTTTCAGTATAATTCAAAACGCCATTACGAAATTCGATCAAATCATATTAAACTTTTAATTATTTAATAGTAAAGACACACAATTGGAATCACTAAAGTTCAAAAATCATTTGATGATATTTTCAAACACAAATAACATTTACACTTATTTACACTTCAACAAATTGCATTATCACAACAAGTATTTTCCCTTAATAACAACAGTCGTCTTTGGACTTGCTTAATTTAGAAGATTATTTAGATTTTAACTATTAGTTTATATTATGTAAAACATTATTAATAGCGTTGCTAAGACTTCCATTTTAGTGTGAGCCCATCTGAAATGACTTGGACATCCATTTGGGTTACCTAGAAAATATTTGATAATGATAAATACGTATATGTAGTCAATAAGGCAAATAAAAATGTTCTACATAAGAAATCAACAAATAAATTATAGGCAATTCAAACTTACCACTGGTAATAAATTAACACCAACATAATATAAAATCGTCGATACGAAATTTTATAAAACTATAAAAGTACAGTATATCTAACTTCAAATCATAATTGTACTCAAAATCTAAAAGTAATTTGCAAATAATATAAAAATTATAGAAAACGCATGCCAAAATACAACAGTTTCACACACTCCTCACAACAGATATTTGCAATATTTTTAAAATATTTGTACATTTTGAAAGTTATTAATGTTAATTTTATTTTGTATAGGCAAGATTTTACAATAAAAATTAAAATGTGAATGATAAATTAGTATCATAAAAAACCATTCAAAAAAATATGAAGAAAAATAAATAACAAAAAAATGGTTAACAAGCGGATGACTTATGCTGGGGCCACACTACGGTCAACGTCAATGCCCAACATCATAAACAACACAGTAAAGATTCCGATAATTAAAGCGATAAATTCAGTGACCACACTTGACCGCCACCCGAGTTATTGCCTAACGTTAAAATGTGAATGCCGTTGTAAAATTATCGCGATAAACTGTGGCTACAGCTACGGTTAACCTCCAGCATCGCGATAATCAACGGCGTTTCTCGTTGGTGTGGCCTCGGCATTACACTATGAATACTTGTACTTGATCAAAGAAAAGCAAAAAAAAACTTAGAACCACGTGACAGGTAAATAAATTCGTTGTAAAATAATATTTTACAGGAGCACGACAAAATAAATAAAGGCGCACAAAACACTAGTACGAGGTCTGAGTTCACAAAACCAAACACAAAACAAAGGTGAACAGGCTGAAGGAATAGATGGTCGTTGCTTTCGAATTGTATATTGATTCTGAGGCGGTGTAAACGTCGTAGAAGCCGGCCCTTACGGGGACTTCATTACTCTCCTGATTGTACTCACCGAGAGCCGTTTGGACGTAAAGTTGTGCAGGCAGGGAATATCCGAGGACGTTGCGTGCCCGAACGTGCATTCTGTACCGAGTGTCCGGGTGGAGACCGCGTACTTCGTAACTGATTGCCTCTAGGGACTTTAGCTCCTCAACGATGCATTGAGATTCAGATGCGATGCGCCATTCTCCACTTACTTTCAGCACCTAAATAAAATCGTGAATTTATGTCAAAATGTTTATTCTACTACTGATAGCTGGATCATTTTTCTTGTTCGATAACGGAATTCTTATATCTCAAATTTCTTAAAAGAATCATATAGATATATATAAGAAATACAAAAGGCTACGATAAGTAATAAGTTTATCAGATTCTACGTGGTATGAAAAGCGAAATAAATCATCCAAACAAATCTATTGAAAGCGTATGTATTGTGTGTGGAAATGCGAATATTATATGATGGTACAACACAATAAAAAACTTACGGGGCAGTAGCTGATCTCATACATATCGATGGGTTCCCCATTGTTGGCGGGTACGCGCCATCTCAGCTCATATCTGTCTGCGTATTTACCATGAATAAGCGATTCTGGGCTTTCATTTTCCCACCATTTTGGTTGCTCAGGTGGCGATCTAAAATATAAGATATGAATAGTCGTAAATGTGTTTCCTTTTATTCGAAGATGTTATCATCTCGGGTATTATGTGAATCTGCTGAAATTGCATTTAGTAACCGCTTACAAATACAGTGTAATGGATTGATTCGGTGGATCACTTGATTTTATGCCTTTGTTAATCTGAATTTTAGTCGTCTGATTGAATCCCAATATGCAGCTTACGGAACTAAACAACGGTTAGACAGACGAATTGATAAACTTAGACTTCAAATCAGGAAAAACCAAACAGAACCTTACCTCCTAGGCATAATGACGGTAATGGGCGCACCCCAGCTGCCCGGCCCAACCCGATTGACGGCAGCGAATCGAAAATCATAAGTGAACATCGGCCTCAAATTCTCCACAATGTACGGCGAATTGGCAGACCAAGTCCTGTTCTGGGAGAGATTCCAATCGAAATTGCCATTTTCCTTGTATTGGGCTGTGTAGGCCAATATTGGTGGTCCCATTTCTTCCGCCGGCCCCACTATATTGAATGATACTGATGTCGCTGTTATTGTTTCTTGGCGGGCCTATGAAGTAATAAGGATTCGGTATAAGTTATGTGGAACAAGGATCACGTAAAAGTTTTGATCTCGAACTTTATTATTGTGACGACAATGTTGAAATATGTTTGAAGATATATCAAATCTATCAAGAGATTAATCAATATATGTTTGTATAGTTGACTATATATAGAGTTGGAACGTGTTGTAGTATTAAAATGACAAAGCTTTCCAGTATTTTGAGAATCTAAAAAGAAGTTGTCTAATTTTAAAACAGCCCCTAAAACCGGGCACCGTCTAGTCTATTTTATTCTAGAACGAGGTCACAACTGACCAATCGATGCGGTTCCAGATTTAAATTCATTAGTACCAACCCCAATTCGGAATTGTCCCTCTAGCTGGAGTCTGACGTCACCGCGGTTTAAATTCGGTTCGATTTTTGCTGTCCAAATACTCGCCAAACAATTAAGCTGTAATTACTGTTTCACTTACTTGAACAACAGGTCCCGGTGGGTAAGCTTCCCTGAATTGAATGATATGTTCGGCTTCACCGAGGGTATTGGTAGCAATACATTTGTAAATTCCGTATAGGCCTTTGTCTGTTGGTGTTACGATTACGTAACTGGATGGGCCGGAGCCGTAGATCTTTACTTGAGGTGTTTCTACCAGGTCCAGCTCGCGGAATCTAGAAATTGTAACTTATGTAAGGAACAATAGTTATTCACTACATACTCGAACATTTTCTTGAGTTATTCTATAAAATTAAATGTACGACATCCTTACTTGGTGGGAGAATTAGTATATATAACGTGGCCATAAACTAAACAAACGACTAGGTACTTCTTTGATAAGTATTTAGATAGATTTATAAGATTCATGCTCTCATCAAAAATTTACACGGGTTTTTCCAAATTGCGAGTCAGTGAAAAATGCGTCTTGTTCGTACGTAAGTTACGCCATATATTCGCCTGACAGTGGAGAACTAAGTAAAATGACTGCATTAGAGCCTTTCCTTTGTTTTAACGGACTTACCTCCATTTAATGGTAGCGTTCGGGATACTCTCTGCCGTACAACTTAAATTGGCGGGACGGCTGTTCCAACTCCAGATAGGGATTGTCGGCATGTGCTCGAAAGTTGGCTTGAAATTAACTGTTAAATGTCCATTCTTTCTTGCCTCACCACCTAAAATTATCATATATTGTATGAAGATCTTTACACAGGTAAGTAATAAGTTAGGGCACAATTTAACTCCCTTGGATTTTAACGAGCACCAAAGAAAACTGACGTAGACTCAACAAAACTGATACTTGAGTCCTGAGTTAGTAACAAAGATTACCCAAAAATAATACACTTGTTGAATGAGAAAGAAATAATTAATTACCAGCATTCTCAGCAAAACACTCGTAGAGTCCATCGTCAGTCCTGTTCAGTTTAGCGATCGTGATAACTCCACTGGATTCCATCTGATCACCAGTCTGCCGACTGCTCGTTTCGATCGTAATCCTGCAAAAAAGGAGTTACTTTGTAAACTTTTTAACGGTCTATAAAAACAAATTGTGTTTGAACTTGAAAAAGCTTTCATTTTCCGGCTTAGCAGCTCACAAAATAAGTTTTTATTTTGACGTAATATCCTTTTATGGCCAACGTAAAGTATTTTTGCCGTTCAAGTTTATTTTCCAACTTAAATTATTTGTCATAAGTACTTTAATAATAAAGTACCTATTTTATCCAGTATTCCTGCAGCCAGTAATGAACTACCTAAGTAATGCTAAAACATAATTTTGCAACCCTAATGCGGCACCTGTGTCAATTAAGATAGTAAAACACCATTGTTATAGCCAATTGTCTTACCTGCCCTCGTCGTTAGGTCCATTCAGGAAACGGTCAGGGTTGCTCAATTTGCGGAAACTAATGCGGGGCGCGGGCCGGCCGGTTGCCTTGCACTCTAATCTACCCTCTTGCTTCTCATCAGCTGTTTTATTGAACAGTTCGAATATTCTTGGCTTCACCAACACTTCCACTTCTATCTCGGTTTCGTTTTGCCCAGCTTGGTTGACAGCGCTGCAAATGTATTTTCCATAGTCTCCGGCCTCTACGCGATCTATTTTCAAGAGGCCACTATTTTCGTTTACGCTGAATCGGGATGTGCTTGCCAGATTCTAAAATAGAGGATCTTGATTTTAATATCTTTCGATTTAAAATATCGATGTATCATAACGTTAATTGTCACATAAAATACTATCCACAAAATTAGCCATGCACAGTTATAATTAAAAATAATCATTAGGTACCTCTCGAGTTGACGCTTTGATCCAAGAGTAAGTAGGCAGTGGTTTTCCTCTAGCTTTACACGAGATTGCAGCACTTTCACCTTCCTTGATTTCAACCCTAGATTCCCTTTCTTCCATTTCTGGTGCAGTGTAAACCTGGGAAAACAAATGATAATAGAGAACACGTCCCAGATTCGTTTCTAGAATTAATAAAACTTCGTATTTATTATGTTGGTGTTCACTTACTTCAAGTTTGATGTTTCTTTCCGCAAGTTCACCAGTTTGGATGACTACAGCACGGCAGGTGTACGTTCCGTCATCACTTTCTTCTACACCTTTGATCATTAGTCCATTTGCATGGATTACGTATCTATCACCGGTTGCAACCTAAAAAGATTTTTTAACATTAGTTCCAAATCTTTTTAGCCTTGTTGAGAATATTAAGAACAGAAATATTGTTGTTACTTACAGGATTTCCTTCCTTGAACCAATCAACTGATGGGGCAGGTTCAGCAGTAACTTCGCACATTATTTTAAAATCCTTTCCTTTGGTAGCGTATTGGTTCTCATTAGCATTCGTCCAAGTAATAGCAACTAAAATTAAATTAACATTTCAATAAATGTCATAAAATCCACAGCTGTACAAATTGTAATCACTCTATTATTTATAATCTAACACAATTATTGCGCTAATATATACTGAGTATCATTCATTAGGTACACAGCCACTGTTCATTATTTCAACATCTACATAATATTTAAAACAAACGTGTGAATTTAACAATAATTGTCAAAACATACTTCGTAGCCTAACAAGTGAATATTTATATATAGCTACAATTAAGTATCCAATGTGTAATATGTTTTGTGGCTACACTTGGACTCAATATTATGGAACACAGATTGTAGACAATCAAATGAATTCTTGTTGTTGTACAGATCTGTTTCAGGCAGATCCTACCACCAAATATTTTATGCAATACCGATAAAACAGTCCAATAATCCTGTAAAGTACTTACTGAACGTTTCCAAGACAACACTGGCGCTCAGTGGCATGTTAGTGTAAGTGGCGACGCAGGTGTAGTTGCCCGCCATGGCCGTAGTGATCGACGATATGTACAGCAGCTGCAGCTGCTTCGCCGGCATTGGTTCCGTGTATATCTCAGGTCGGGTCCCGGCTCTGTTGAGAATGAGTTTATTGAATTTGATTCATGCACAGTTAACTCAATCATTGTAAAACACTTTTATCTTCCGTTTAAACGTAGACTCTTATAGTAACATTATCAGAATAAAAACTACACGTTGTTTTAGGCAAATGCATAAAGTAGAAGAAACTGTAAACATTAATGAGCAATTAGGGAAAATCATCGTTTAGACATCGACACATAATGTCAAGCTAATACGCATGGTAGCTAAAAACATGGCTATATTATACCTATGTATATGAAATATAGCCATTTTATACGACTGTCAATGAATAACATGTTATTTTAATATACGGACAATGTTAGAGGATGGTCAATCTGATTACAGTCCTTTCTCTAAGTTTACTATGAAATGCTATAGCAGAGTTTTGCAAAATTTCGTAGCTCAAAATAATCTAAGTTCATCTAGTCCTTCAGTACTTACGCGGCTTCATTAATAACGAATCCTTTGGGATCCTTCCATTGTGGCTGCGTGACAAGCGCTGGGTCCGGAGCATCTACTTGACACGTAAGTACGACTGACTTGCCCACAGCCACCGTCTGCTGCTTCTGCATCGGAAATATCCTCAGAGTCTGTGCTGAACATCCTGCGAAAGAAAAAAAAAAGAAAAATTAGTAACTTGATTCAAAATGTTCATGATCAAAGTTGTGAATTTTCAAATAATTATGTGTGTGAGAAGTTGCCGGAATTTCTTCAAAGTTAATTTCATATTTAACTCCTACACAGAATATACACTTGCAACCAGAATTAGCAATGCTAAATAAAAAATTAACTTCATTTAATGCAAAATAAACACACGTAGGCTGCGATCCCGACTTGGTGCAGAAGCATAACTCTGTAATTAAGTTTACCGCAATTTATTCGGCGGCACGTGACCGTGATGCTTATTAGAGGTCTTTACTTGTCCCTCAGTGACCGCACCGTTAATAACATGATGTGCATATAACTCGTGCATGTCCCAAAACCCTGAAGTGATAATAACAAGTTTGTTAATTAAGTTTTCTTTGAAGATGATGCTACTAATGAAGCTGGTAGAAGAGACTGGAAATTTAATCTCAATGGTTTAGAAATGAATGATAAATAGGGTGTTTTACCTCTATATGAGAAAAAATCTAAAAATATATTATTAAGATAGTTTAGGGAAAATTCAGTCGGAAAATGTTAGTTTTAGTTCATGAAATACCAAAATAAATTTTCAAATTCAATTCAAAGATTTCAGTTTTTTTAATCTGTTTCTGAAAATCATTTAATAGTAGCCGCCATACGGCATGTCAATTGAACAACTTTGTACTTTTATTATTCACGTAACCAAAGTATTTTTTATTTAAATAATGTTTTGCATTCAGGAACAGCAAACCGACGACAACGATAAGTCAAATAATAACTTTTTTTTTAAATTATAAACAATCAACATATAAAATATCAGCGCATTTGTCTTTATAGCAAACTGACATCATAACCACAGAGCAATATGGCGTCCACTGCGTCTAGCGTTTTCGTCAAATTAAGCGCGAAATATGAAAATTTAGAATGCTGTTTTACGGCACTAATCGATTAAATAAAAATGTGTATTTTTTAGTGGTTTATTAGCATTTTAGAATCGAATTAGGACACTTTTCAAAAATGAGTGTAATACCCTATTATTTCATGGTCATCTTAATTGCAAGGTAAAAGTAATTAACCATAAAACCTTTCCCATGTGTTAAGGCCAGTTCCAATTAGATGGTTTGTGATACTGCGTACAAATTATGAAAGTCTAAAGACAACTCCACAGTTTTTCAGTGCCGTCTGCGTCTTTGTAGATCCTATAGTTATGTGCCACGTTATCTTCTGCGTCGCGGTCGTATATCTGTGGCATCAACTCAAGTGTTGTCAAGTCTATTCATGTGGGCACGTCTCGTTATTGCAGGGATTTCGAGCCGTCGCCTCTCGCTTCCCGTTCACAATTTATTTTTTAGGGTCATCTCGAAAAAATGGGTAAGGGATGCGACGAAGTTTCTTTTGGGCGTGCGACATATTGAGTTATTTTAGTTTAGTTTTTGTGTTATTAGGCCAAAGTTTCTTGGGAGTGACTACCAATTTTGGCCTTTTTAGCATGCTTTTCTTTGTACATTACATAACATCACGCCTTGTTTCCTCAAAGGTTTGTGCAGAGATGTCCCTTTAGTCCACCCACATTTCGCCAGATATATTTAAGTCACATACCTATAATAGGGAGCGAGCATTGCCATCTACCGGGCACAAAACCAAACTCCAGGCTGCTACTGAGAAAAACCCAATAACACTTTGCCCGACCTGGGAATCGAAACCAAGACCTCATGCTCAGCAGAAACGCTTACGAGCACTAGACCAACGACGCAGTTTGGCGTTGCTGCACAGTACAATCTTAAATGATCTATTTTAAGTAGCTCAATTAAGTAGGCCTCAAAACAAAATAAAAATAAAATAAACTGTATAATAGATATTCATCATTTAGATTGGGAACCGACCCCAAAACACGCAAAAGCTGATGATGTATTAGTTACACTAATAATTTCAAAAGTTTCCAACGCAACAGATTACATTCTATCATACTCGTAAATAACAATACAAATTGCTCGAGCATAAAGCTTCACAAACAAAGTTTTAGAACGAAAACCTTTACATAAGAGTATAAAATTTGAAATTAATTAAAAGTTGCTGAAATTTAATTTTATGTTGTGCGTTGTAAGCTGGCTTTCATTAATATTTATTATCGTTTGAACACTGATAGTGCCAAATTTTGTGAGGTTAATGAAAATCTGTCCTGTCAAAACAATAATCATTTGTTGGGTTGTTACATCTATACTATATAGTATTTTATATTTTATATATATAATTAAAAAGCTGAAGAGTTTGTTTGTTTGCTTGAACGCGCTAATCTCAGGAACTATTGGTCCGATTTGAAAAATTCTTTCAGTGTTAGATAGCCCATTTATCGGCTATATAACATCACGCTAAGACTCTTAGGAGCCGGGCAAAGAGAAAACAATCACGAATACGAAGTACTCGCACGGGCAGGCGAAGCGAGCGACGGGGTGGGTCGGGGAGCAAGAAATTTGACGCAAAATAATTCGCGTTATAATTTCAGAAATCATATTAGTTATTACAGATTTCAATGAAACATAGGTACAATGAAATGTAATAATTCTGGCTTTGTGATATTAGCCAGTCAGAATTTTGAGGATTTAGTAAATTACACCACTGAAAACTGTTGTTTTGCATAAATCTAGCAAATTCAAATTACATTAATCGTCCTAATTTCTATATATTATTTATAAGTATTAAAAATGTGAAAGTTTGCATGTTTGGATTTTTAGAGGTTTGGATGTTTGTTACTCATTCACGCAAAAAACGGCTGAACGGATTTTGATGAAATTTCACACACAGTTTATAACCTGGATTAACACAAAGGATACATTTTATCCCGGTAGTAAGTTCGCGTGTTATATTATATGTTAATATTAGACCTCCACGCGAGTGAAGCCGCTGACATACGCTAGTTTTCTAATAAATCAACACAAAAGTAATTTATAGCTAAATCAACCAACATCATTCCATGATCCGTTCCAAACTTTCAACCCTTCATATTTTCCGATCCTTGCCTTTAACGCATAATAAATAAGACATGCATTAAACCAACATCACTACATCGGAAAAAGCTAATCCATTCTCTATAAAATCCGCAGTGAATCTATACGTGTAGGTAGGCTATATTTCTCTTAGTAGGCGGGAGACGCGTAGAATTTTTTACAAAGTTTTTAGATATGCAGCCCACGCGCCGACCCTTCGTTTTATCCTTGAGTTTGCCAACAACTGCGTCGGTTGCATTTATACGATACAACGTTGAAATGCTATTGCATTTTCTTGCTTTTCAAATTGAAGGGATTTTACTTAACATAAACGAGTACATAGTCAGCTTATAAGGTTCCCACTGCTGGGACACAGGCCTCGTCTCTGGGAGAGGGAGTGGGGCGTAATCCACCACGCAGGCCCAGTGCAGTTTGAAAGATGTTACGTATGTCTCCGGATCTTTGGTGTTAGGAGTCCCTACACTAGTAGGACATGCCGGTTTCCTCACGATCTTGTCGTTCACACAAAGTAAAGCGTCTATCTGTGTTCAAATCTACGACCTACAATAAGTCACGGTATTGTTACTTGGCCACGAGTGCTCTCCCTGAAGGAATACTATTGTGGAGCAAATCTTCTACCTAGTTGTGTTTATAACTTTATTTATTTATTTGCATCGTAAAAGTACCACCATATAATTAGATATTTTAACATTTGGTAGGTAGACACTACATACGTAAATAAATAGGTTCCTGCACTTAAATACTAAACAATACTGTGATTTTATATTTCTAATCTTTCTAGCGTCTGAGGGTTGTTGTTTTTTAAGGACTTACGTCACTTGATAATTATTTAGTACGTGTTTAAGCACTTATTGTAATCACTCACTAATAATTACTACATTGATATTGTTATTTAGGTTGTAGCATTCGATTCACACTGTCCTCCATACTAGCCGAAACTGTATCACGGTGGGACATATGTTTATCTTTAGTAGCTGCTGTAGCAGTACAGTGAACAATAACAACCAAGTCAGGTACAACTGGCCATAATTATTATAGTGTAATAGTCGTTCCAACTAAGACGTAATGATTATGTGCGTTGTAAGTTGTGACAGGTCGTACTGCCAATTTACTATTATTCTCACGGACTAAATGGACAGAGTAACTAAGGACCACTCTAAATACAAAATATTAGGCTAACTGCTGGTTTTCTACCACCAGAGATAGACAAGTTCTGTCTCTGTGTTTTAATTTATCAGGAAAGATAGATAGCTTTTCTGAGCACTGTGAAAAAGGCTCCTATTTTATTTAGGTAATTGAATACTGGCTATCCTATTTAAATTATCTGCCCAATTATTGTTTACCAAAGCAAATTTTATTGCCCTTATCTCAATAATATTCCAACCAAATTCGTTTTTGTGCTCATTAATCTTACAATAAAATTACAAAATGCTGACAATATTTCCCAAAAAATAAAAAGGAAAATCTGAGTAGAATTGAGCATTACATCATAAAGATAAAAAGATTCTCGCTGGGTTGAGTATTTTTTATATATTTTGTATAAAATCGGTTACGCGACCTCATGTAGATTGGGTGAGGGAATTTGTATTGAGTCCCATGTGGATATCTGAAGCATTGAGAGGGATGCTCCTCCAACGTACCTGCGGACTATTCTTGACGTTTCTTTTGAAATGAGCCCGTTGCTTTCATGTATGTAAACATTTTTTTAAGAGAGGTCTAAAATGGAGATGGCATAAAATAATTTTCTTCACTAAATGCTCGGTGCCTATAAACAAAAACTGATCCGATTAACTTACGTTTTTTATTGCCGAACTGGGAATATATCATAAACAGATTCGTAAGCTAATTTTCTGCCTATAAGTTAAAGGAACCGGCTATTAAAATTATTTATTAAGTTCGGTCGCATACACAGCGGGTCTAAAAAGGCCACATTAAGCAATTCCTCTAAAAGTGATTCATTTCCTGAATTCCCCTATGATTCTGCTATTTAACATTTTACTTTAATAAAGCAATTCATAATTTGGCGACCATTTTACGAATTTCCATACAAAACTGTCAAATGGATGAATTGCGTGCTGTCTACGCAGATAATATCATGAATTGTCAGTTTGTGACCATTTTACGCTTTTAAATATGATTTATAATCTGATCATATTATGATTCTGCCCAAGTGACCTTTTTAGACCCCAGGTAGGTACGTTGCCTTAACAAAGTTGGAGTCCTATACCAAAATCTGCATTCTTAATAACGAAAACAGAAAACGTCTATAGCTAGGACAAAATTTCTGTTGTAAGACAGACATATTGCTAATTAAAACATAACACAGATAGCAGTTGCCGCATTTTGCTTACTACTGCAATAAGTATGCAACTTTACGGATTGCCTCTAACTTTCACATCGGGAACAGCTGCAACGTTCTGCTCCTTTTTCATGAACCCGGACAAACTAAAAGTACTTAGTATCTATGCATACAACATGGTCCTGCGGCATTACGTTTTGTAGTTTCAAAATTTACATTAAAAAAACACAAAAAATCTAGCAAAACAAAGGTAAAGTGGAAAATGTAAAGTGAAATAATATATCATAACATTAAAATAACAATGCCACATTATTCTTTGTTCCCCTGTGTCCCATTCCGTACCTGAATCGCATAATGCAGAAACTGCCGCATCAAATACTTACCGTGAATTTTGGAGTTTTGAGGCATCACCAAAATTTCATCAACTAGCATAGGGGAGGTAGGGGACATTCGACAACGAGGGGCCAAGTGAAATAAGCGAGCACGGGATTAAAGGGTTTGCGGAAAATTTGTGTGCTTCATAACAACCCCGCGTCCCCTGCGGTTTTGTATTACCAATTATTTTCATTTAATTCATAACAAGCTGTTTGGATGGATTTGTCTGTACCGCAAAACTCATTAATAACAAAGAGTTGTGCTTAAATTGTCTTGTGTAAGCTTCATACCGCTAAAATCCTATAATTATATTTTATGAAACCTCATCGGTATACCTTAAAAGTGTGTAATAATTAATAATAAATATTTTTCTTTCATAAATTAAAAATAACCTACGTATGAACACACAGACGTTTCCAAACATTTCAATCTTCTTGAGCAGTGAAATAAATAAACGTACCCAAATTATTTCCGCCATAAAACCTCTCAGACCGTAAATTTAAAAGTTGGAAACATATTTTCACCCATGACCGTCCCTCAATTTCACCTCTGACTTTTACAATAATAGGCAAACAGCAATATGGGGATGTGAAACGAACCGTCACAGTTTCAGGTCTGGCGGAGACGTCCCTCCACTTCCCATTGGAAATCAGCTTCAAGACCGGGTCGGGTTCACAATTTAGAAACAAAAGACTGTCTACGCAGTTCCAACGTTCGTAGGGGTATTGTGATTAATCGCTTAGGCATTATTTCCTAATTAAGCCCACCTTCCCCTCACGATGAATGCGTCGCCCGAGGGAGTGTCTGCGAACTTGAAACAAATACAAATGGGCCGACTTCAGCTGAGAAAATCGGAAAATCTGTTGAATTAACGCTGAACGCAAATTAGAAGGGTGGAGTTATTTCTACAACAAATAGCAGAGAATGCCTGTTCAAATAACTTAGAAATGTAATCCATACTGCAAATTATCTGAGACCACTCAACGGGGTGCGTTTGGGGACCATAATTGAATAGATACCTACCTATTCCACCACACCAAATATTGATATGAAAACAAACTGATTGCAGGAAACGAACACCTATAACTTTATCATTCTTACCGCGTACACATAAAATATGTATGCACACTTCGACGAGCAAGTTCACCCCATTTGACATGTGACTCCATCTCTAGTGAAAAGCACGTAATTGAGGGAAATGAGATAAATTACTCTTGCGGATTGTTTGAGCTCCGAAAGGGGAGACGAACAGCCCGAGGAAACCCTCGTTGTGACTCATGTAGCAAAACATTTGATGAAACCTGATGTCGCAGGGAAACGACAAAACTTCCGCGACAAATATCACACATACCAATAAAGTTATCACAGTAAACTTTCCTCAAACAACGCCGAAAAAGAAACATAAATTTATTTTCATGTTTTGATTTTTTGATGTTATTTCCAAGGGTTATGCTAACGCCACTCTTTTATAGGACCGTTTGTAAGTCAGCGTATTTATTCCAACACTTCTAACAACGCTGACCCAGGTGTTTCTGTTCTTAGGATTACCGTTAACGGTGCTATTACGAGTAAAGAAAAGCATTACAACCGTTACAATAAATTTTCATTGTTAAAGCCTTGCTAAACTCCGCGTACATTCGAATTCCCCCCGAGGTCGGCGTCATTATCAGTTTAGCGTGAGGGCTCTTCCGCCTAAAAAGTAGAATATAAAAAGAGCCGATCTCAAAAATTCGCCAACGGCAGGGGCGTAACGAAGTGTGCCCACTTAAAACAATAGCTAAATACGAGGGTCGGATGCTACACCGCGCTTCCCATACTTAAAAACTGTTCGAGACCACTCAATATGTGCTGAATTCGTAGAATTTTTGGACTCCTTTATTGCGTCGGAAATTTATGGCATCCCATGGGCTCAGTAAATTCAGGTCGAATTTCGAAAATAAGCACAACGCCACATTGTGTTTAGGTATGTAAGTTAAAAACGTTCATTCTTGGGATCTTTTCCGAAGTAACTAAACAAAGTAAAAAAGCTGTAGAGACAGGATATTCCTAGACTAATCAATGTTTATTTGCCAATAGCCTACCCTTTGGAACGAAGAAAACTGATCCAATTTCTTCCCGGTCGCCCCTCGGCGGAGCATTAATTACTGGTTGGTGCATACCAGGCCCCTTGAAGCCAGCTCCTCATTTGATAGCCCGCAAACAAACCGACATCATTTCACCCCGCGTTGTTTATTACCTCTTGTAAAGTTTTCATCTCATCTTTAATTGACTTCACCGGAAAGTTTTGAATATCTTTCATTTTAGAGGCAAACGGTTGCAGGTTATAATGAAAATCTTTGAACAGCTAGGTAAATAAGGAATCTCTTCGGTTCATTAATAAAACAGAGACTTATTAAATATTCTTTAAGATTTTTTACTCGTCTCTCCGCGTGCATTTGAGATTCAAAGGAATATTCAGTGAAAAGTTTGCAACTAAAGTACCGACGCTACGTTAGTTTGCTCTATTCAAGATCATTGTTCGGTCCGCTGACGTAACTTGCTCGTAACTCTACATAACGATGACCAAGTGGTCTGCCTACGCGCACTATTAGATTCAATTCACGATGCTCGCTATTTGGAACCGGTTACACTAGTCGCGATGCTGATGTAAATTTGCTTACTGATATGTACCCATTCACACCTACGTTTTAGGTCGTATACACGGTTACAATATAATTTTAAAACAAGGAATAGTTATGTGAGTCATACCGTCTTATTACAAAACTCGATCTTAAACATTCGAGACAATTTTTGTATTTCGAACTTTATGGCGAATTTTGACAGTAATAATGTTCGAAATACAAAAACAGTAAAGATTTTAGTGCAAAATATTGATAATCTAAGACCGGACTAAATTTCCTAAAAAGAACTTATATTTCGATTTCTGTTTGGTTCTTTTTCCAAAATACGCTCGTTGGTTTAAACCATACCTAAAGAAAAGCATTGTTTTCTAATAAGACCGATAGAGTTTTCATTCTATAAAGAACAATAGCTATTACAAAACGATGTTAAAAGGTGTAACTTAATTTTCCGTGAGTTTTTTCTTCACTCTAAGTGGCAAAAGTTTTTATGAATTTTTTACAGACTCCTTCCCTATTTAAAACAGGCTAAAGAACGGTTACAAAAACTAGGTTCCCTGTATTAAAAGGATTTGCGCAGGATGAGCTTTTATACAAGACTATGTTGTCCTGCGGACGATGGCAGCCTTTTACGCTAAGCTGTCGTCGCAAAATTGCTAGAAAATTTCATCTTACCTCAAACAACGACTTAGCTGCGAAATGTTCATACTGTGGGGACTCATTTCTACTATAGCCCTTGAATTTCCATGAATAAACTGGGGAAAAGAAAAAGGTAGAAGGAATCCAAGAAAGGGATTCATTGAACTTTACTTTCAAGAATCGCGTTGTTTCAGTCAATGCATTTTTTTATGTTGGCGTGTGCTAGCTGACATAATCATCAAACTCAAACTCAAAGCATTTATTTCAAATAAACCAATTACAGGCACTTTTGAATTGTCAAGGTCGGTGTGTTAGAAAGATGAAGCTATTCGCCCATTCCAAAGCGTAGATACCTATGGAGAAGAACGGGCAAGAAACTCCATGGACACTCTTTTAAAATCATGGTATTGTTACAAAAAGTTGGTTACATCATTATGTTGAAATTATCAATGTGAGAACGATGTAAAAAGACGTGCACATTCAAGCGTCCGTAATTAAAACAAAAATAAAATACCAATTCAGAAATTAAAATAAGCCGTGGGAGCTAGGAGATGACCAGTCCCTACTGGCGGCGCCCGTTCACGAACATGACGTGTGGATCAGCACCATTCAGCTCAACCATTTTGAAGAGAACTTAATGATCCAACACACACGCCACCACCAGCGAGACATTTGAGTGAGCATGACATACTCTCAGCTGCCAGGGCACATTCAAGTCAATGAAAGACGTACCCTGTAAATGGTAGCTTTATAGTAGGAACATAGTGCTCACACATATGCTATGCAATTATACAATACTAGAAGTTTGAATTTATACAATGCAAAGATATCTAGTCTTTTACAGTCTTCAGCAGCTCCAACAATGTTTTCAAATGCTAATCAATTTGGTTTAAGCTACCTTGTGGAGCAGGACAAGCAGCGTTTAGCCAAGCATTTTTGTCAGCGATGTAATCTCCCAACTTATAATAAGCATGGCTGCATAGTGTGCGTTTTATACAAGATTTAAATTTCATTTCATTCAGTTGGAGTATGTGGGGAGGTATTTTATTGTAACATTTTAAACAGTACCCCATGAAGGAAGAGTCTACTTTAGCCAGTCTGAAGCCTGGTTGAACTAATTGGTTCCTATTTCTAGTCCCAACGGTGTGTCTTTCACCTCTTTTACTGAAAAGAACTACTACATCTACACTAATAATAATATTATAAAGGGAAAAGATTTGTATTTTTGTATGTAACGAATAAACTTAAAAACTACTGGACCAATTTTAAAAATTCTTTCACCGTTAGATCTTTACCGAGTAACTTAAGCTTATATTTTATCCTCGTATTCCTACGGGAACGGGAACCACGCGGGTGAAACCGCGAAGCGCTGCTAGTGTTAAATAATTTAATTTGATCTTTTGTGTTTCGTAATGTTAATAACTTTCTCTAACTAAACGGACAGGTGT
The DNA here is from genome assembly GCA_949091785.1 of Polymixis lichenea. Lineage (NCBI taxonomy): Eukaryota > Metazoa > Arthropoda > Insecta > Lepidoptera > Noctuidae > Polymixis > Polymixis lichenea. The sequence goes on along the minus strand of OX420943.1, from coordinate 9,746,276 downwards.
GCTGCTGGGTTTGTTACGTCAATTTTTCTTCCAAGCTGGGAAGTGGTAAAGGGCGGGTGTTTTGGAAGACTTTCTCGCATGTAATTTTGACCATGAAAAAGTGGTGATTTTCAGCCTAGTTTGAATAAATTACATTTGATATGACTTTCATTTGAAATTAGTGAAGAAGAAAATGCTGCGCGTATTAGGAGACAATCCAGCACATTCCGAGCAATCAGCCGTGGTATATATAATATTTTACGACATTATAAGATATTCTCGTACAGTTCATGGCCATACGACAAAGATCTAAGAAGCCGTGATGTTAAAGTAATCAAAAGTCCATCTCTCATACAAAGAAACATCGCCTTTTAAGAGAAAGCAGGCTCAATCTATATAAATGTTTTCAAAGAGAAAATACCAAGCCAGAAGGAATGCCAATTTCGTTTGAAAACGTACTCCACGATTTAATTTTATTTGTGGATAGCGGTCTTCGTTTACCCTGTGGAGATACTTCATTTGGAACCAAATGCGATTGAGAATGTTACATACTTGTTTATTTAAGAAATATTTACTAAAATGCACTGTATTCGAGTAATTTAAGAAGTAAAAGCGGTTTATTTAAAGATTTCCTCCAACCAATTACCAATGAAACCTGTTTGTGAAGAAGAAATTTTTAATTCACAGGATTCGTAACGAATTCTTTACCTGGATAGAGATTAAATAATCCATTCTTTGCAATAAAATATCCATCAATGAAAAAAAATATGTACGTAGGTATTTTTATGATCCTTTGTTCTTGTCTGATGTGTGTTAAAAAAACAGACCAAAAACTTGCAACGAAAATACTTGAAAAATCTCAACTAAATCAAAACACCAAAAAGTTACTATGAAACGAACATTTTCAAATACTCACAAAGCGGCTTTATACAGCGCAAACCCCGCTTTTTACAAGTCGGACACTTGCCGTACATTCAAGTTGAACAATGGGATTCTGGAGCGTGTTTTAATCTACGCCGCAATATCAGAAGCTCACAAACGGACAAAAAAGGTACATAGAGTGGAATCGTGGTAACCAACCACGTGTAAACGTTGGAAACGGTTTATATTTCCCAGTTAATATGGGACATTTTATTTAGTCGTGTTATAGAGAATCCGGTTACGTATAAATTTCACAACAGTTTAAGTAGCTGATTTTAAAACATATACGTCTGACAAATACAGGGTAAGTTTTTATCCAGTGCGCAGATCCAATTTCTACGCTGGGGGTCTAGAATGATATGCTGAATTCACGGTTACAGTTTGCGCACTGGATAAAAACTTATCCTGTATTATAAACAAAATGGCTGAAACATTACGAGTTTGTTTTTTTAATTGACTCACAAAATAAGCGATAAAGTGCCCACAAAATTCAACTCAGTACACCAAAACCGTTCCATCCAATGTTTGATAAATTAAAATTCCCGTCAAATATATAACAAGTATCCCCATGAATAACAGCAGCACGTCGCGTCACCGCCGATTTGTATTCCGCACCTCTCGCCCATCCGTCTGGCCAGATTAATTATCCACCACCCCTCCCATGTTTGCCAATAAGCCAACCAACCCTGACTTTTCACTATAAATCTTTGACATCACACAATTTGTTCAGCCGTGATACGCCTTACTGATTATAACGAGCAACCTTATAATACCAAGATACCTAAATCTCAATAAGGCAAGTAATTTAAACTTTGATGGGACGTGGAAAATTTTCACGAAATTCATAATTTCCGGTGGGACGATCCCGCTGTGTGCTGTACTTTTGACTGTTCTGTTCCTCATAAAATATGAATTGCCTGTTAAATGTTTAAGTAAATGCGGTACTAAGTAGCATTTTGCCTTAAATCTTTGAGTCAATGGCACTTGCAGAAATTGTACTTAAGACGGAGCAAATACAAATGCTACGTTTTACGTTACTTCATGCTGTTGTTGATAGAATTAAAGTGTAGTAGAAAAACATGACGCATCTGCGTGCAAAACCAAACATTTACTTTGAACGCTTCCATACACGTGAATTAATAAGCTTGCTATACTCGCAAATCCTAAAGCAAACATTACTCAAGCATTACATGATACTATAAGTTCGCATAGATCTGGTATTAACGTATATAATCATTCATTGTTTGTCGATCGTTCGAAATTAAGAGCGCCGCGAGAGCGATACACGTCACTTAAAATATCAGTAGACGCAAGCAAAGTTACACTGCGCTGTTTACACGCTAGCACAGTGGATTATAAAGATAAATTGGAGCTTTTAACGGATTCAACACGCTATGTTGACGTGTACAAACTGTACCCAGAGCGCACTCCACACCGCACCGAACGCACCCGTACTCTTAGATTTATTATCCGTTTCTATCATAAGACGCCGTGTCTCTGGAGACTGTTCCTTGAACATCGCGGTTAGTAATTATATTTGGAATCCTTCGCGGCCGTCCGTGAAGGATTCGATGCGTAAAGGGAATTCAATTAACGAATTTTGCTGCACGCCTAAACACAAGCCGCTAAGCGTTTTAGGCGGCAAGTACTTAAATAGCATGAAATTAAGAAAATTGTGTGTCGTTCTCTAGTCTGCGTTGCCTTCTGTTTTATCAATTACTTGCGAATTTTAGAACAATCAGTTTTCGCAATGCAACAACAAAATTGTGAAAAAAATTAAATGAGCGTATGATTGGAACCAGTTACAGGGTTACAGAACTATGAAAAAATTCATCTTCATATTTGCACGATCGAAATAGATAGAAAAGATATATTAAAGGGAGAAACAATATCACCCACAAGACAATCCCCGATCCCAAAGAATAGGAAAACAACAAAACAATGAATGAGACTCCTTTAGTTGAAACCCTACATGTTGAATATACGGAGCTGTTGGAAACTCGGCAGTCAACTCCAGCGAAATGGAACTACAGAACCATTTGTATGGAACAACTTTATTAGAAAATTCTCCGTTACGTTGTGTGACAATCGCACCAGCAGAAAATTGGAAATAGTGACATGCGTGCCAAAAAAAAACGTGAAATGTGGAATGGAAAGCAGTGGCAATCCCAAATATTCAGACAGACAGGACAAAAAATCATATTGGAAAATGTGATTAAAAAATTGACAATAATACTAAGCTTACTGTAAGCAACAGTTTTTTACTGTGTTATGTAAATGTTATAAGTGCGAGTTGTGAAAAGTAATATACTGTATCTACCGGTAACTTTGTTTAAATCCCGCCCTATACCGAACAAGTACCTAATGATCTGAAGATTGCAACAGGCCACAAAATTGATTTTTTTTTAGGTTCAATCTTTTTCAAGTTTAAAACGCACCCAAGGGATTTGATTCGTTTTATGAAAAAACCATAACGCTTAAACGAACATTACGATGTAGGTGGAATGGTATTGAAGAGTTACTACTATTTGTCACAAACAAATTAGTCATAGATCCTGGTATGTAGCGCACTCCTCGTGGGTGCCCTAAAATTACTCTACACATTTATATTGGACGGATGAACATCCGCTATAGTAGACTACATAAACCGGAGGATTGGCCATTGTAGCAGAATTTGGTAAGGCCAGTATACAGCTAGACGGTATTGTTGATGATGTTGGTCGAATACCAGTTAATGTTCAACAAGATGTTTTAGGGTAAGTCCGGCGCTGCGCCATTTTAATTTGCCCCGATGTTTCGGGGCATAAAAAAATGACGCAACATAATGTTGTCAGCATTAATGAGAATTACCAAATTAGCCGGGAATTTGATTAGTACGGTACTATCCCAGTGCCAAACTTATCTTATTTAGAATTCAATGACACTTGAAAAATAGGCCGTTTGCGCATCGCACAGGCACAATAGCGATGTAGTACTAACATTTCTAAAACATCGAAGCTAACTGAACAGTAGCCTTTACGCGTGACAACACAGTTTGCGCCATGTTACGTGTATTAAGCTACCACGGATCCCTATCAGACTGGTGGACGTAAATCCGCTCCAACGCGTACTTACCGCAGTGACGGTATGTAAGCGCGGTGTGAAAATTGCCTTAGTGCGTTTACAGAATCTTGGCTCTCTGAAAATATGTGTTTTGCTGATGTAATAGAATGTTTAAAATATATTTTAACATGATTAAAACATTTTTAGGCTCGCCCGTATAACTGCCTAAATATGGATGCTACTATAAGTACAGCTCTTTAAATATAACCTTATTGTATGTATGTGTGTTGTGTACAATATTTTAGAAGTAGTTTTGAAAATTAAATACATAGGTATGCTTCAAAATAGGTGGATATAAATTACTCTCGGTTTGCGAGTAACAACCTCTAAAAAAAGTAAAATACTATTTGTCAACGATCCCGATCCGTCTGTCTCGTGGTTTTTTGGTTAAAATGCAATTATTTTCCAATTTCAACATGCCAAGGGGCAGTAAGTAAGAAAAGTCATCCGCCCCAGGGTCCAACCCATAGGTGCACTAGCAGGGAAGTGGCGAACCCTTATAATTTTCCAATTATATTTCCCGTCCAATTTTCCGTCATGTCGCCCACGGCTCTCGTCAACTGCAGCCCTACAAACCTCCCCTAGCCGAGGATCTATTTATTATAAGTCAGGTGAACACCAATTACTAGCCTTTTTGTTAGTACGGAATGTTTTCATACGAGGTGCGTATGATGGCCGAATAAGTTTGTCGTCGATATGACGTGTTAAAAACTTTTGTGTGAATATTTTAATGAAAAGCGAAAAATGCAAATGAATACATGTATGTATGTTTTTTTGATAACGGTATTGTATTAATATTATTTTTTGCATGAATGTTAATTAAAGTTTGGTAGGTAAGTTTGGCTTTTATTTTGGTAGTATGCTTTGTTTACTTTTTTTTTGTGCTTGAGTTAAGTTTTCATTTTATTTGTTGGTATATTGGCATGGCTAGCTGACATTATGAGAATTTTTTAAGTTCTGTGTCTCGTAATGTTGATTACTTTGCCTACCTATGTATAGAATCAAATCTATCTAACTAAACAGACAGCTGTGCTGCTGGGGAGTTTGTGGCGCCATTTCTTCTTCACAGCTAAAGCACTAGGAAGTGGTGAAGGGCGGGCGTTTTGGGGGACTGTCTTATGTAATTTTAACATTCAAAAAGTGCTGATTCTCAGCCTAATTTGAATAAATGACTTTTGATTTTGAATAAAAATCCATGCCCAAATGAACTGCAGAAGCAACACAAATATTTAATTTCGGTTAGCAATGAAAACAATACTATGTATTACATTAATATACAAGCCATCATGTAGATAAGGGTATATCAGAAAAATATGTCCATTCAAAACAAAATTCAGCGCAGAACCGTTGAACATCCATGTTGACAGACAGCGTCATCCAACGAGGCGTAAACTGGCAAAACACGGGGGATGTGAGAACAGCTAATTTTAGCAGTATCACGGGTACGCAAACAGGGGGCATGGTTGTGCATACATTTCAACGCCAAAGGGATAAATTCAGCTGGAAAGATTATTGAAGCCCGTGTTTGTTTAAGTTAGTGCGTCGAGGAACCGCAACTGCAGAGCATTTTGACGGCTTCACTCAGTGTTTTGTGGGATACATTCTGGTTGAGTGGCGGTGTAAAATCCTTACAAATTGGGTAGAAGCCGTATGTTTTTAATTGAGTTCTGTAATAAAATGTAGGGTCGAGTCAACAGATGAAAGTATCTATGTAATGAAATGAAATGTTTATTTATGTAAGTAGATCTTATAAGACAGTTTTACTCGTCATTATTTTGCTGGTCAAAATTTTAAAAACTATATGGTGGCGGTATTTCCTAGCTGGCTGATCCCTGAGAAGAAGCCATTGCAGCATTGAGCTGACCTGTCCCAACAGACGGCATGTATGTATCAGTCATCGTGTAGCGCGTCAACCAAAACACAAAATTTGTGATACCTATAACTACTCCAAAAAAGTTTCTTAAAACCAAGCTTAAACTAATTAATAATATTTCCTACATTAAACTTTATGTAGTAACAGACGAAACTAGATAATATCACGCGTGAGTTAGGTTCAAAGTTAATAAATATAACTGCACTATATTAATTTTCGCCTCGCTACAACTTGGTACAAAATTAGTTCTAGAGCTACTATAGCGTTGCGTAGTCGGTGTATCTTTACTTTAGCTTTTCGAGCATACACTAACTTATAGTTGTGAGCAAAGAATTACTTTTTTAATTCGTATTTTGAATATTATTAATGACGTCATTGTAAACATAACACAGTTTTGTTTCGATTTTTTTACCCAGAATAATTTTAAATTGCTTGATTTTTTGAACAAAATGCTTGATTTTTATAATACTTAAAACAGACAATTATTTTTTAAAGGATGATTATTTTTCAAATGTATTAAAAAAGCTATCACTAGCAATAAGGAGAAAAACTACAGTAACAAAAATAAATAATTTTACCAAAACGAAATATCAAGTGAGTAACTCGAGAAACGAATAAATAACATAACTACGCTACAACTTAAAGTTCAACCTGCACGTTTTAATCACTTTACTTTACTCCTAGTGCTAGAATCTAGCGCAGCATAACATTAATTCCTATCCGGGTAAATCTCAGCACAAAATTAGTTGTGTTAGTTGTACTGTTTCGCACCCCGTGTATCTTGGCGCGTGAAAACCAACCCGTCTGCCGCGGTAGGGCTCAACACCCCGAAAATTCCATTTCCAAATTCGAGTTATCGCACTTCTAAATTAACGCTTCGTGGCATTGTTTGTCTAGCTGAGCGATTGAGGGTTATGTTTTGATTGGGTTTATTTGTACAGTTAACTTACTGTATTAACTATGAAGACCGTTTTGATGGCAATTACTACGTGTAGATATTGTTCTTTAGGGAACTTTGTTGCTTGAGTGTGAGTGGAGATTAGTGTGCATCAGAATGACGGGTGTATACCATGCGATATGCGTGAGAGCAATGTACCTAAAGATGTATAATTTGAAGCTATGTACTATTTAAAAACAACAGATCTTAGGAAAATCGACAACCCCACCATTCTAATGTCAGAATAGCGGGTGTATTCTAAATCTGAACAAATTACCAACTATTGCATGCAGTCGTGAGGCACACAATACCAATTAAAGGAATTTTGGTGATTTTGTGTGAATTCATTTATTTTCTTTCTTTCTTTCAGAAAATAAGACAAACATCAAAGATGGCGGTGAAGCAATTTCCGTCGTATCTTGCCCTCAACTCTACACAGAAGGGCGATGACACAACTACCAAGCACTATACAAATTATACTTATAACGCTATACAAATTGTATCAAATGCCGTTGAGTGCTTCATTATAATTTTATCATAACATTTTACACCATAAAATCAATTGTCGATTTCCGTTATTGGCGTCATCACAGGTGAAAAAAACACACCTCACTAACAAATGAACTGACCTATAGCAGAGCTTGAGAATTGATCTCTTTTCAAGTTCCCATACCCCGTCTGATTAAATAGGTACATCACGAATTTCCAGACCGATTGATTAATCAATTTTAGCTCTTAATGCTTTAAGACGGAAGTATAGGAAATGAGCATTAATGGGTATACAATAAAAAAGCAATTAATTCGAGTTAGACATTGCAAATTGCGATCATCCGCTGACATTCCGTCATTCAAACATCCTCGTTTATACGGAATGCTGATGCACAGCGCGTTATTGGAAATCAAATGAGCGTTGAATTTGTTTGTCAATTTACTAGAAAAAATTTTTTACTTGCAAATCGAGTCCTGTACTGTACACAGCGTTATTGAGAAAAAGTGATATTTATATGGGTCCTACCATACACAATAAATTGCCAGATGTAATGAAAAATGATAAAATTAAAAACTTTAAAAAGTAATTGGTGGCCTTCCTAATAGAAAAATGTTATTATTCGATTAAAAGATTTTTTAATGCACAAACCTTGTTAATCAGTAATGTGTTTTATAAATATAATTAATGTTATCTAGAAAATATGAACCTAATATACATTTATTATTAATTTTATTCTATAGCAACATTGTAACTTGACATTTTTCAATATTAATGAATGTACGCATAATTGTAATAATTCTAACTGTGACATTTTAATTTTTAATTAGCTTCTTAACATTTCTTTATAATTTCTGCCTGGAAATATTGCCACCTGTATTTCAACGTAACCTACATTCGTTGCAAATAAATGATTGATTGAAAACCCAACTGCTGAAAAATCACGCTCTAAAAAGTATGAAACAAGCAAATATTCTCATCTGAAACCCGTGGTATTTTTTTAGTTCATGACTTTATGTCCTTTAGAGGGCGCTACATTTAATTAAAAATATGTGAAGTAACTTAGAACGATTCCAGCAAACGATTGAGACGTTTCCAATGATACATCATTTGCCGGAATATGATAAGCAGTTTAGAAGTTAGGAGGGAACAGATTAACGTTCATACATAAAATACGGTTAAAATCATAACTTTCCTTTTTGCTTCGCCATAGTCATGTACTGATTACTGATTCTAAACCCTGCTACTCTCCTACTTTCAATGCCAGTTCGACTATATGCTTAATAGGCCCACCTACTGTTCTACAATAATTTCAAATAAACAATCGCGTGATGATGGCACTAAATAACAGTTATTTATACCCATTGAGTGAAAGCCTCAATCAAAATTAATGTCCAGTACATTTTTTGTTGCCGGATTATGTCGTTGTATACTGCTCGTTAATATATATTAACATTAAAATAGGATGGGTATTTACACATATTACATTAGTTTCTGGTAACATTACATTGCTTATGTATTATTTTAAATCTCAAATTAAAAGAATGTGAGCTTTTTTTCCAGAAACTGTACTTTAATCGCTCGCTGCTACTAGGCTAGTAGTATCACGAAGAGCTTATATGTACTAAGCTGTACAACAAAGCGACATTGGGCCTATGTTTTATAGCGGTTGGTTAGTTTGCACGAGGACTTACGTACCTACTTACGTCAGTAAGTCTTATGATTGCGTCAGTGAGCGAAGTTCCCGCACCTGATTTTTGGGCCAAAAATGTTTGAATTGATTGCCATCGATACGCTAAAAATAAAAAATAAGTCTATTTGTTTTAAGGCTTGATATCAGTTGTAAAATTATGGTAAGTCTTTACAGGCACAATATTAGTAACGAATGAATTCAAACCAATGAAGCATCAAGTAATAAATACGTAGGAAATTTATTACATGAAATTAAAAGACCAAAAGCTTCTTTAATCGGATATATCGAAGTATAATTTAACGACACCTCCACACATTTGAAACCAACAGCTAATTAAAAAGTTACAAACCATAATCCCTGACTGAATTAATTTAAAGTATGCCCGTATCACATGTAAATGAGCAGCCAAGCACTAGGGAAGACGCATGATAATAAAATAAGCCTGTCTCGGCGTGCCGACGAGATTCGGCCTACAATCCGCTTTCACGGAATTAATATTTTCCCAAGAGGGACAGTGATAAAATGTCTGTTTAAAACCCTGGGATTTGGAAGTGGAGAAATAACGGTAAGGTCTCATTTGTAGGTTTTTCGTAGAAGTTTTTACGTCTTGCCTTTTCTTGTCCTGATTTTGAATGCAAGTTGATGGTTACAAGAGAATGGGAAGACCAAAGCAACGATGGATGGGCTGTGTGAAAGATGATGGCTGGAAAAGGGAGCCACGTGACTACTAGATGACAGCTAGTAGAGAAGTATGGAATAAAAAGATATTTAATCGTCAGTGTTTACGATTGCATTGCATTCATTCTTAATACATTAGGGACCCGCAAACAGGTGCGACACAACTTTAGTAGAACAGATTCTATGAAAGCTTCTTAGAAATTGTTCTACACGTATCGCGTCGCGCTATCACGCCGTGACTGTCTGTGGGCACCTTTATTGATAACACTCAAGAATCAGGATTAGGAGGAGGGCTATTTACTAAGACCATGATACGACCATCAAATATACTGAATGTACTTAGTTTTCTACTTATGAAGATAAAGGCCAACATACTATTTCTTACATATTATTTGCTACTTCATAAAAAAAAAAAACAAGATGAAAAAGTTATTTTAAGTAAACATGTCGGTCATACGATCTTTTCTTGTAACAATTTCCAAGACACTGACACGGTAAAAGGACGAACAAGAATAATGTTAGGAGATATTTTTGTTGCTTGTCATCCCTTGCAAATTGGGATAGCTACCTCTGGGACAACAGGCCGTCACTCACGACTTACACAAATGTCTTGATAAGTGTAAGGGACTCTGCAGACGAAGTTTTAAAAAGCTTGTACCTACTTAATTTGCATTGTTCACGAAATACTATGGCTTCAATAGGGCGTACGAAAAGAATCTTCCTCGTGGCGTGCCAGGTAGTGTCTAGCGATTGCAAGGTGTAGTCTGACTTTAATCTCCTCTCAAAATATTTAAAACTCTCTACTACAAAAAAGCTTTTATAAATATTTTCTTTAAATATTCTACTACATTTTTAGATTATTATTTTTTGTGTTTTGCAAACCCTATGCCAGGAAGAATATTGGCTCATTTTCATTAGTCGAAATACAGCGTGCGGGGAAACCCCGCGGGCGGTATAATTATATATCAATGGGTAAAGAGCGTTCGGAGCCTCACAAACCAATGAGAATGAGTCTTTAAAGCAACTGCCAAACGTGCGGTTCAGGTTCTGCGTATACGCAATCGTTCCCTATCGACTATTAAAAACGGTTCTCCGAGTACGAGCCCTATAGTACGTTTTACAGAAATCTCCCGCAATCCGCATACGAGCTCTATCGACCAATGAACATGAGCCTTTATATAAAAACTTACTATATATTTGTCAACTTATTGTTCCTACTATTGCAAACAAGTATTACTATTATTCAATTCATCATTATAATCATTAGCTTCATGAATTCATCATTTGAATAATAACAGTAGACAAAGCGTCACTATAACCGCTACAATGAATGAACAAAGGGAAAATTGCCAGAATCAGCATTCTTGGCACGTAGGTTTCAGTTCAGTTACTGGGTAGGTATTAGCAGACAGCAGGCAGTAGCTACCCATCCTTATAGAAGATAGGACCAAGAGCATTTTTTAACCGACTTCAAAAAAAGGAGGAGGTTCTCAATTCGACTGTGTGTTTTTTTTAATGTTTGTTACGTCATAACTTTCGACTGGGTGAACCGATTTTGATGATTCTTTTTTTATTTGAAAGCTTCTACTTCCCCTGTGGTTCAATTTCATATAGATTTGATGATACGTTTCGGAGACAGACAACGGAACTCTTAAAAAAATAACAGTAAACAAACCGCGATTGCTGCTATCGCATAAATATGCATTGTTTTGACCCCAAGGATGATAAAATTTCGAATTAGTGGGGTAGGTACTATAACTAAAAAGTGAAAAATAAAAACTTTTACAACAAAAAACACTACAAAGTGAAAAATAACTTTATAAAAAGTTATTTTCCACTTTGTAGTGTTTTTTTCGGAAGTCGGTTGTTTTTTTTTTTGGTAAAAGTTTTTGTAGGCACAAACCACAAATCATTGAATATGTAAAGTATTAACAAACATTCAAAATACCAAACTCAAGGTTTACCAACGTGCAATGGAGCTCAGTAACCTTGGCGTCAAATTGACGGACCATATTCGCAACACCACACTACGCTCCAAAATACAGATTAAATACTGACGTTGCTCAAAAAACCGGTAATCTGAAATGGGGGCTAGCCACGTTTGCCGTATGCCCAATAAGCTGTAGGTCAAAATAACCACTATTTGGAGCCCTAACATAGCCAGAAGGTATCGCAGCAGACCCCATAGAAGATGGCGGAGGGAGCTGGAGAAAAAACACGACCAGTGGTCTGCTTCAGCCCTGGATGGAAAAAGGTGGAAGTAATAAGGAGAGGCCTTTGTCCAGCAGTGGGTTTATGAGGGCTAACAGTAACATTCATCATCATCTGCCTAGCCTTGTGCCTTGTTTGTTGTTCCACTTATGGTATCTGTTTTTGTTTCAGTTTATGTGTTTGTGTTTTATTTTTCAACAGTATCTGCAATTGGATACGGACACTGTCTTTTCGTTAAGGCTTTTCGCAATGGTGATATAAGATAATATAGTGTAGTGATAAATATTTATATATATATTTAATTATGTGCCGTTGAACCTGTTGAGTTGGCTCAGGATTTTTGTCACGTATTTGACGTAAGCGTCAAAGACATCCTCGTTTCGCGTTAGCATCCCTATGTCGTATGCCTTGATACCAAATCTCTCAGAGATTGCCTCATACTGCATGCGACCCATGGCAACCTTTTCTTAATTATATTGGGGTCAGCTGCTAGTCTAACCAGATGCAGCTGAGTACCAGTATTTTACTTGAAGCAACTCACTATCTGACCTTCAAAACCCAGTTCCTGGGTAAATAATACCACCCCCACTTGGTGAGACTTGTGGTCAGAATTTCGGGTTTCTGAGTACCCGTAACGACTATCAAAGATCTAGGAACAGTAACAGTATGTAAAATAAAAAGTAGTTTACTGACTAAAATAATTTATCTGACTGTACATAATTCTACTTTTCACCAAACCAGTTCCCTCAAAAAGTCAATAGTGTATGGAGCTTCAACCGAAAGCTTAAGTTGGAAGTTACACATTTTCAACTTTGTCGGTGCACCTATATTTGAGCTGAAAGTTATACTGTCTACTTGCGAAAGCTTAAATACGAGAACTCAAGTACTTTTTATGTGTACGTACCTACTCCAATGTTTCGTTCAGAAAGGGATTAAGGGCTCATTAGCAAGCTCCCAACGTCCGTTCAAATGAATTCTAATAAATTTAATCGGAAAAGAAGCACGCCCCCTTTTTAATTCACGAAAATTCGAACAAAAAAAGTCGAGTTTCCACTTTATTGCTTCTAAAAGTGGGCCGCTATTACTTACAAGTTCTGCCCTGTTGTTTTGTTTCGTTTTCCAACTGATAAATTTCTCCTCATCTCTCGGGAAGTATATTTATTTCTACTCGAATAACACATAAATATTGGATAACTCTCGGAATAAATCATAATAAAATGTGGGTTCAGTAATAAATAAGAACAAAAGAAAACACGCCTCCTTGTTATCCGGGACTTTTTTACACTTTTCTCTGACCTCGCTTTAATCTCGAACGCCTAAAAACATATTTCGTAAAGTCTCTTGTTTCGTGTCCGAAGGGATAATAAACATCGACCGTGTATTACATCGGTTCATATTATATTAATGATAATGCCGAGCAAATAGAAAAAGCGGTCCGAGGGAAATGTATTTTCACGCTCTTTTGTGGGTAAAGAGGGCGTTCTAAGCGGAAAAAAATCGGTCAGCAGTTTCGCCCCGACTGTGTTGCCCAATTCCTGAAATGAGTACTCCCCGAGATAAAAGAAAAACATATTTTATTCATCATTGACCTTCGTGAGTTATCCCGTTACCACAGATTAATGTAGGTTTACCAAGGTTAATATAGGAAATACAAAAATCATTAATCATTAATTAAACATAGTGTACATAATTGAAAGTTTATTAGATAAACTAAACTTATACATTTTAGAAGGGACAACTAGAATCAAGCTGATTCTATGAGAGTGAATTGTGAGAGAAAAAAGAAGTTAATATATCATATATCATCAACTCCAAATTTTGTGGAAATTTTGACATTCAAAATATGTGCCTATTTGTAATAAATTATTTAACTTTGATACCAGATTGATATCAGATTTTGCCTCAAATATCGTCGTCTTTCGTAATAATTCACATTCTAGAGACCTTTACGATTTTTTACACTGACAATGTAGTACGTTACTACCCAAAAATCCATAAATTAAATCTATTCTATTTAGGTGTATACGTACGCATCTTCCAAAACAGAGACCACGTTCAGTCTCGTCACGTATTTCACCATAACGAGCCGGCGCGACAGTGGCGCCCCCACACGCGTGACGTCGTGGAACTTTATGTAGGTACAGACAACAAAAGAGATAAGCTTGCAGACATGCAACAAAATCTCTCTCATCCATTTAGTGCGTCTGGTGAGAGGTCTGGGGGCTTAAAAACGCCACATTACCTAAGAAATTCCTCTAAAAGCGATTCATTTTCTGAATTCCCTTATGATTCTGCTATTTGACATTTAACTTCAATAAAGCAATTCATCATATTTTGTGGACCATTTCACAAATCTCCATACAAAACTGATAAACAGATGAATTGTTTGCTGTGTTAATATTATGAATGGTCAGTTTGTGACTATTTTACGATTTTAATTATGATTAATTTTACTATCATATTATGATTCTGTCAAAACGACATTTTTAGACGCCCTGAAATCTCGAGAAGGAGTGTATCTGATGCCAAATATATTACGCGCAACAACAATCAAATATTACCAGCGTAGAACGTGATATTTAGTTTTTGCTTAGCCAAAAAGCTCTTTTGCCGACTGTACTTTATTCTGCACGTTCGCGACACATGTATTAGACCTATTATGTATGGGTAGACAATGATAATTATGTTTTTTGGACCATGACGTTATTGAATGTCGCATTTATCTATATTTAAGTATTTTTTCAACGTGGACATCTTAAAGTAGGTACCTGAGAAAGCTGGTGGATTGTCGAAAACACTCTTCTGTATGCAAGGTTTTAAATTATAGGTTTATAATTGATTAATCTTCGAGGTAAAAAATGTGTACAATCGTAAAATGGACTTTGAATCTCCTGTAAAAACTTCAATATACGAAGCACTTGACTCAATTCCGAAAATTACAACAATGTAATTTTAACGAGCATTGTGAACACCAAAACATTCATCAATGCAACTATCCTGGAAGACTGTAAACCCAGTTCCAACAACCACTCCACACTGAAACCATTACAATCATTGTAGACCAACCATTATCTCCAGCAACGGGCCATTTACCAGTCAATAACGGGCACATTAAGATTGTCCGTTCTCCAATAAATTAAGAACCTTGTTTCCAGAACTAGTGCTAAACGATTCGCTTACAAATCGAATGTGCCAAATACGAGTCAAGGTTGGAATTGTTGCACCAATAAATATTGACGAATCCAGTTCATTGTTGTGACGTGGGCCCTGGGCATTGAACTGTGTGATCTTTAGATACGAATAAACATTTCAAATTGTTTGTTGGTGTCATCGTATCTCATTGAGACTAGCTATTCATTGTTGCTAGGGTTGGTGACTGTACCGAGTATGATCTATGTGACTTTCAAGGTTTTAAAATTAGAAAGAATTTACCAGAAACAAAACGACAGAAAAAAAGGCACCGGCCGGCTTACCACGAGTACCGATTTGTCGACGGAAGAATAGACACTAAATGATGTACAACAGACGAAGATAGCTATGTTTTTCTATTAATTATCACAGTTATGCGTTCTAAACTAATCATAATTTTGTAGATAATCGTATACCTATACTATGTGGCCGTCGAGTAGAAAGTTTGTTGTCAGTGTGATTTTGATAGTTTGGGAAGAAATATTCTTCTTCTACAATTATAAGGACCTAGACAAAAATCGTTAGAAACGAAAGACAAAATGACAGATTGTAGAAGGTTATCTACGGTGTGATGTCAAAAATAGAGAAACGAAATGTCACTTTGTATTGAAAAAGCACTATCTATTCTTCTTAGAAATAGAAAGCGTCATGCTAAGCCTGCAAGAAAAAAAAGTGATCATTCTCGCTATTAAAAGTTTGAGATTAGAAGGGCCTATCGATTCTATAATATTGGGATCTGATAAAGTGCAGAGCAGTAGTGTCCCAGTCGGGCCCAAGCAAGCCCAGGCAGGCGTATTATTTTGTGTATTTTATTTCATTACCACTGCTCTCAAAACGGTAAAAGAAAACATCGTGATGAAACCGGCATGTCCGAGAACGAAAAAAATTCGAAGACATGGGACATCCACCAACCCGCACTGAGCCCGAGTGGTGGACCCACCACCAAAGGCCCACTTTCTCACAGAGAAGAGACTTGTGTCTCCGCAGCGGGACCATTATAGATTGATAGTGATAAAGTGTGAGGTAAAGAAGCGCAACTGTCAGACAACATTACATTAAATAAATTCTTCAACTTTCCACGCAGTTATTGCTGTATTCAATATGCATTGCAATATTTCTATTCCAGGGAATAAAATAGAGCATGGTTGGAGCCTTTTGGGTCTGTGCCAAAATGTGCCTTCTCGAGTTACATTCGTAAGACGTTTGTGGCTTACAGCGCACTGCATGAGTGATGGGATGCAAGCCTTAGAGCCTTGCTTGTACTACAGCGTCGTAGATCCAATCCCTTTACAATTTGTGCCTGAAATACACAAATGTGAGTTACGCAGCTCATAGAAAACCAAGATTTTGATGATGTTCAAAAAGGACGTCGATTAAACTTAAAACTGAGTTTGGCAACCTGCATGGCAAAAAGAATAGTTGAAATAGACGAAAATTTTTACAAAGAAATTATACCAAGTGTAATATTTTATAATTTATTATAAGAATTGATTTTACTTTTCTTACCTGAATTAATTTATTTTGTCATGTTAGTTTTGCAGTCTCGAAGAGGCTGACTACTAGTTAAACTGTCGCCAATTTCAACATTTATTTAAAAATAACCAAAATGTTATATATTATGTATAATGGGGCCCAAGATACAGGCTGTACCTAGTTTGGGACCATCACTTCCTCAATATTGTTTTTTTTTTTTTGTATAAATGAACGATTTTTACTTTAAAAAAATTTAAACGACTGAATATTTTAAAAAGAAAGTGAAAATAACCAAACTAAAACCAAACAAGAGAAGTATCAGCTTCATAAGAAAAACCACCGTGCAATAAGCCAGTTTTGAAGCTAAAAATAAAGGAGTACAAGCAAAAAGTTGGCAATATTAAAGCCTGTTAGTTTCTTGAAAGCGTAGGTATCGTATCGCAAGGCAGCAGGCGTTGAAAATTTTCCAATATATCAGCCTAACATAAAAATGTCGTGATATTTTCATCTTTTATTTCCAAGTTCCAACAGCGAAATACGATAAAGATTTATTCTGTATTCTCAGACACTGAAATCCGTCGTCTAGGTGTTAAATAAACACGATTACTTCACAAATCCGAGAGAAACGGATTAAACATTTCAACGAGGATTTATACCTTTCATAATGAAAATATAACAGATTAATTTAATGTCGGGCTGGTAAATGAATGTTGATATTTTTTTTGTGAAAAGATTTTACATTATTGTGAAGACAGGCTATTCAATAATCTGAGACTGTCTGTCACATTGTAATGTTTACCATCTAGGGATTGCAATCCCGCAGCTCATTCAATCCCGCGGGATTGATATGCGAGATTACTCAAACACGCGCGAGACACGCGGGCTCCCGCATATGTTATAAAATCAAATTGAAACTACAGATTGTTGTGTAAAAATCAACTTTTATCAAACATTTCTTACACAAATTATTTATTTTCTATTAAATAAGTATAAGTAATTAGTAATTTACTAATTACTGATACTTAATTAATAGTAAATAAATAATTTATGTTGTAAATTACTAATTACTCATATTAAATTAACAGAAAAGAAATAATTTATGTTGCTTAATGTAAGAAATGTATAACAAAAGTTGATTTTTACACAAAAATCTGTAGTTTCAATTTGATTTTATAACATAATTTCAAAGATGCGAGTTCCGCGGATCCGCGCTTTGAACGTGCGGGATCCAGCAGATCAATAAAAGCAGCGGGATCCCGCGGGAATGCGTGATCCCGTTTTGCGGAATTGCAATCCCTAGTTACATCGCACAGTATGGTAAATGCCTCAAAATCGGACATCGCTTTTTTATTCTTCTAATCGATAGTATGCACTGTTTTGAATGCGAGAGTTTCTACTCTCGCATTCAAAACAGTGCATACTATCTGTCTGTCTATCTGTCTGTCTGTGTTCTATCTGTTTTAAAGAATATTTAAGATTCGGGAGTTCTCTCCCGAATCTTAAATATACTTTAAAACAGAATTAGATTTTTATTAGATTGTTCTGGATTTTCAGAAAATCTCTAAAATAAACGATGTGATAAACATATTTGAACATTTGTTTTTATGGTTTATTGACAGTATACACGGAGTTCTATAGGCGAAACAGAAATGATTTTTCTTTGATAATAGAAACAAATATGCACCATTTAATTATTTTTCTTTATTCTATTTTCCCTCGGACATCTTTTGTAAGTAGCACCTAATATTTGTGTGTGTGTCTTAAAATATTTTTCAGAACTGTACCTACTATTAACGATAAAAAAATCAGATGCAAATCTAAGAGGAAATCGAAGATATGATGATTCTATAATGGTTTTTAAAATTTTCTCTGAAAATAGGGTTAACAGTTAACACTCAGAATACAAAAATTTTAATCAATAATATTCTACTGAGACAATATTATTTCAATTCAAATTCAAATTCAAATCTTTATTGCATATCTCATGTGTGTACAAGATCTTAATATTATTTACAAAGTTCACATGGACCCTGTCGGGCACAACAATTGAGTAAATTATAAATAGTAGCATGCTTTATTATTTAAGTGTATAGAACGTCATAATTTACAAAACAAGATAGGGATTCGGATATCATTAAAAAACTAGTCAATTAAAAATAAATAATATTACATTTTAGGGTACCATTAAAATTCAATTAAGTAATTTGAAGTAAATACGTAACATAACAATACGGTTGTAAATACAAATCCATTGAAAGAAAGAAATTACATAAGAGGAATGAATATTATAATTATGTCACAGATTAAATGTAAACAATAAAATAAAGAATAAGTCAAACAGTAAAACGTACAAAAAATAAAATAAAAACAAAAGTCAAATAAAAATAATTAAATTAATGTCTAAATATGAATAAAATAATGGTGAAAGTCATCCCATTTTGATGTCGTCATTTAAAAAATCGTTCAGTGTATAATAGCATTTATCAACTAATAGTTTTCTGAGCCGGTTAATAAATATTTTGTCATTTTGCTCCATTTTTAGTTCGTTAGGTATTTTATTATATATTTTTATAGATGTTACATGAGGGCTTGTGCTGTGTAATTTTAGCCTTGATTGTGGTATTACGAGCGTGTTTTCAAAACGTGAACGCGGTGCATATCGGCGAGGTTGGTCTATAATTTTAGGGTAGAAGTTTGGATATTGTCTGACGAATTTACAGATTTCTAGAATATAAATTGATGTCAAAGTTAGAATGTCTAGTTTCCTAAAATGCGGTTTACAACTTGTGTCATTGTCAATATAAACCATTATCCTAATGCATTTTTTCTGCAGGATGAACAAGTCGTTGCTATCTACACTATTTCCCCAAAGTATTATTCCATACTTAAGCCAAGCATATGCATATGCATAGTAAGTGGATAAGGCAGTTTTTAAATCCGTAGTTTTTTTGAGCTCACGTAGTGCATATATAAAACTAGATAGTTTTGATTTAAGTTTTTGGATATGCGCTTTCCAGTTCATGTGGATATCTAAGTCAAGACCCAACAAAGTAAACGTGTCTACGCAGTCCAATTTGATACCGTCAAACGTAAAATTTATGGTTAAGGGTTTTTTTTTGGTAAGGCCTAAATTGCATAATTTTGGTTTTCGAGAAATTAATTTCTAGATTGTGATCTTCCATCCAATTTTGAATATTTAACATTATATTGTTGAGATTCTCATGCAGGTGTTGAGAGTCGTTACAGGAAGTTATTAACGAAATATCATCGGCGAACAGTACACACGACTCAGTCAGTATTTTAGGGAGGTCGTTGATATAAATTAAGAATAACAAACACCCGACAACACTACCTTGTGGTATCGAATTATTAATGCAAAGCCTATCTGAGCGTATTAGTTTGAATTCCCCAGTGTCATGATCCCAATGTTCAATTTCTACAAATTGTTCTCGGTTTTGTAGGTAGGATGTGAACCACCCGTGAGTTATTCCTCTGACACCGATACCGTGTAGTTTGTCTAGCAATATGTTATACAGCACCTTATCATATGCCTTGGTCATGTCAAGTAAGATTCCGATAGCGTATTTGTTTTTATTTAAAACGTTAAGTATTTTTTGAGTAAACTTGTATGCTGCTAATACCGTAGATCTTTTTTTTCGAAAACCATTTTGGCATTCATTGAAAACATTAAACTTTTCGCAAAAGTTATAAACGCGTTTGCACATTGCTTTTTCGAAAATTTTTGATGATGTAGGTAGTAGTGCAATAGGACGATAATTATTTGGATCTGACCTCGAGTTTCTTTTATGAATAGGTTTAATTACAGATTGTTTTAACGCGTCTGGGAATACCCCTTCAGAAAATGATTGATTAATTAATAAATAGTATGGTAATGTCAGTTCCTCAGCACACGTTTTTATTAATATAGGTGGTAGTTCGTCTAATCCATGACTAAATTTGCCTTTTAGATTCTTTATTATATTTTTTATTTCTTGCGGTGTAGGTGGATGTAAAAACATAGTGTTCTCTGTTGGTTGGAGCACAGGCCGGCCGCGCGGCTCTGAGTTCCCACCCCACCTTTTTTGTCCTACTGA
This sequence comes from Polymixis lichenea, assembly GCA_949091785.1. NCBI lineage: Eukaryota > Metazoa > Arthropoda > Insecta > Lepidoptera > Noctuidae > Polymixis > Polymixis lichenea. The sequence continues at coordinate 9,725,639 of OX420943.1, read as the reverse complement.
TGCGAAGAAATTATTGAATGAGTTAGATACTTGATTTGGGTCGGACGTAAGTTTATCGTGGATCGTCAATGTTATGTTTTGTTGTGTCTTAGTCAGATTTTTGTTCGTGCGTTCTTTAATTATTTTCCACATCGATTTAGTTTTATTATTTGAGTTTCTGATCTCCCGGATATATTGTAATTTTTTTGATTTACTTACTATTTGTTTTAATGTTTTCTCATATATTTTATATTGTTTGGATAATACAGGGTAGTTAGAGTAAGAGGTTAGAATCCTTAACAATCGTTTATTTTTGCATGATATTTTAATGCCTCTTGTCAACCAATCTTTCCTTTTGTTTCGATTTAGTTTTATTGTTTTTATGGGTATGCAGTCATTTAATATTTTGAGTAAAAGATTTTCGAAAGAGTTGTAATTTTCGTTCATGGTTTTTTCCGGGCTTATTATTAAATTCCAATTAATGTATTTTAATGCAAATTTAAATTTTTCCATGGATTTACAATTAAAAATGCGTTTTTTAGTTGTCCAGTCTTTGCTTTTAATAGTCGCGGCGTCTAGTTTTTTTAGGTTTACTTCTATTCCTTTATGATCGGAAAAACCGTAATCGTGCACCTGAGTAATTAATAATTTAGAGTCAAAGTTTATAAATACTAGATCAAGACAGGTTGAAGTGGTTTTTGTCACTCGTGTTGGTTTTTTAACACATTGGATGAAGTTATATTCCAGCATTAAGTTTAATAATGTTTTGGTTTGCAAGCTATTTTCCAAGACATTTACATTGAAATCACCTCCGAATACGATTTTATTTTTGTTATATTTTTTTAATAGAAGTTCAAGAATTAGTTTTAATTGTTTATAGAATACATCAGGATGTCTATTGTTCCAATACAACGTAATGAATATAGTTTTAAGTTTAGGCAATTCAATGGCACATACTTCAATGGTGTACTCAACCGACATATCCATAATATCCTTTCGTTCAATAAATTCTAAGTCTTCTCGTAATAGTATGCATACACCGCCGCCTTCGTAGTTCAGTCGACAGTATGACGTAGCGAGGATGTATCCGTTGCAGCTAATTAATTCTTTCTTTCCCTGTGATAACCATGTTTCCGATAAACAAAGTGCTTGGTACATTCCGTTTTCATCGGTAAATGCTTCTAATAAGTGTAGTTTATTGTTGATACTTTGCATGTTTTGATATAATACTGTGATGTCAATATCTTGAGTGACGAAAAGTGCTCTTTATATTTGTGTAAGCCCGAGGGAAGTCAGTGACGCGTTCGTTTGTGTTATTTATGTTTTCATGAGACATGTCGTTGTTTTGCGAATCAATAGGTAGGTTGAAGTCTGATTTTTTTGTTGAATAGTTTTGTTTGTTCATTACAGTGAGTTCTTGTTGTCGTCCGTCTATAATTAGTTTATTATTTTTAATGATTGCGTGGTGTCCTTGTTGTCTTGCTGAGCGTAAGTTTTCTTGTAATGTTTTTTTTTGACGAAGTGCAGTCTCATTAAGGTATTCAGAAATAAAAAGCCCTGTATGTTTGAAGTACGCTGCGTTGTCAATGAGATATTTCGTCATTCGTTTGCTTATGAGCTCAATAAAAATAGGCCTCCGAGAGTTGTTGTATCTTCCTACACGTGAAAGTCCCTCAATATATCCGGTCAGGTCAACATTTAAAATATCTTTGAATGCTTCAACTATGCGATACTCTAATTGATTCTCGGATTCTTGGTCATATTCCGTAAGTCCAAATAATACAATTTTTTTTAAATTAGTGTCCTGATGTTGATTTTTTATTATTGTCATATTTAGTTTCATTTCTTTTATTTGTTGTTTAAGTTCTTCGTTTTCTTCTTGTAGTGTTTCTATTTTCTCATTTAGTGTTTTTATGTCGCTTTTTACAATTTCCTGCTCGCGTGTTAGTTTGTGGGTATCTTTTAAAATATCTTCCTTTAACTCTGTGATGGATTTTTGTATTTCGTTTTGAATCGTGTTCTTTAGTACAATGAGTAGGGATTGATTGTTTTTTTCCAGTTTAGAATCTAGCAATTTACTGAGACTATCTAAACCTAAGGTTACCGAAAGGCCTTCTGTTGTGCTTTCCTGTGTTGTGATGGTAGTTTTAATATTTTGGTTGGGGGTTTTACATTCGACATTTGTAATGTTTGTGTTAGATTCATCATCTTGTACATCGTCAATTGACATTGTGGTGTCGTTTAGTGGTGATAGGTTTGGTTTTTGAACAGGGGTATTATCATTCCTAAAGCGACGAGTGATATTAGCACAGTCTGGGCAACGCCAGCATTTCATAAGTTCATGCTTGTTTTCTATATAATAGGCCGATGTCATGTTAAGGCATGCATAATGGTACTTAGCTGAGCATCCAGTACATTTTAGTGTCTCTCCAGTGTATTGTATTGGTTGACTGCAAGCTGGACAGTTCATTTTTATTGAGTTCGTTATTTTTATGCGATGTAGATGTCCAGTGTTGCGTCCAATTGAGCTGAGATATTCGTGTGTGCCGAAGATTTGGGGGCGGGGTCAATGACCGCCACCAACGATGACTGGTGCGATTCGATGTGTTAGCAGAACGTTTTCGAAAATTTACTGGTTTTTCCTTTAATCGATTGTAGTTTGAATTCTATTCGCTAGTTTCAGTTTTTATTTATGTAGTTTAAAATCTCACAAGGTCTGTTTTCTTCTGGTGTAACTTTTATGACCAACTTTTGGTATTTTCCACAATATATCTAATTTTAAACACAGAGTGAAACAAAAGCGATGTTAACCGTTGCGCGCACCGGCTACTATTTTCTATATTAACGCAGGTCCCGGGCCCGGGTGCAGTACTTATTGATGTCTGTACTATTTATAATGAGATCAAATTTGTGTATAATAAGGGGTAATCTCCGAAACGTCTCATCCGATTTAAAAAATTATGTAACAAATAGATCACTATTGCCAAGTGCTATAGGATGTTTATGGTAAAAGTATGTGACTTTCACGTGGACGAAGTCGCTGGCAGAAGCTAGTAATTACGCGTAAAACGAAATAAAATTTACAAAGTATACTTACAAACAGCCACTACGAGGAATTTTTGAATTTCACAAAATATTTTTTATCCCATTACAGTACCTCTATATCTACTGTTTATTATTAATGAGTGATACCTACTTCTATTTAAGACTTTAAAAAATTTGGTTACAGATTTCTCATTTGTGATGATAACCCTAACAAAAAATATACTGAACTCGAAAAATCCGAATTCAATCAATACTCAATACTCAATATCTTTAATGCTTTACCATAATGTGTACTTAGGTGGTAACTATATAATTGAGATCATTATGGACCCTGTAGGGCACAGCAAAAGGGTAGGAGAGAGGAAGCCCTGTTTTATTTAATATATTATTATTGCTATTATAATTCATTGTTATTTTAGTTGTATTATTTAATATAAAATATTAAATATTAAAAATTACCATATTGTTATTACATATTAATATTTATTAAAACATGCCTATAGTTAAGTGATTATGATTAATTATTGTTATAAATTATGATTCTTAAATTATTTTTTATTATATTAGTAATTTCCTTAGCATAAACTATATACAATTCTTCTATTAATTATGTTTATCATTAAAATATTCATCTAGTGAATAATAGCATTTATTTATCAGTAATTTTTTAAGTTTTGTGATAAATAAATTGAACTTTTCTTCTTTCTTTATTATGTCTGGCAGTTTATTGTATATTTTTATAGACATTACGTAGGGACTTGTGGAATGCATTTTTAGCTTGGATGTTGGTATGTTTAGTCTAGATCGGTGCCTAAGTGTGTATTGTGATTGGATGTCTTCGCGTTTAGTGTAGAACTCTTGATGCTTACGGACAAATTTACATATTTCTAGAATATAAATACTGGGGAGGGTTAGAATATTATGTTTTAGGAAATAGGGTTTGCAGCTGTCAGTTTGATCAATATTTACCAAGATTCTAACTAATTTCTTTTGTAGGGTAAAGAGTGTCAGTGCATCTGTACTATTTCCCCAGAGGGTTACGCCGTAGCTAAGCCATGCATTGGCATACGCGTAATAGGTGGTGAGAGCAGTTTGAAGATCGGTTGTCTTTTTTATTTCGCGGAGAGCGTATGCGAATTTTGAGATTTTTGAACGAGTTTTTTGTATTTGTGTTTTCCAGTTAATATGTTTATCAATTGTAAGTCCAAGTAATGTACATTCATCAACAGTTTCCAGTGTTAAGCCGTTAAAAGTGAAATTTAATTGTAGAGGAGCTTTTTGATAAGGGTGGAAAATCATTAATTTAGTTTTAGCATAATTAATTTCTAAATTGTGTGTGGTCATCCAGTTACATGTTTTTGTGAGTGTGGAACTGAGTTTATCTTCTATGTTTGTGTTGTTTTGACAGGAGACTAATAAGGATATGTCATCCGCGAATAAAACACATGGCCCCTCTATGGTTTTCGGTAAGTCGTTAATGTAAACGAGGAATAATAGGCAACCTATGACACTTCCTTGGGGGATGGAGGCGTTAGTTATTTTGCTTTTAGATCGGACTTTTTCTATTTCTCTACTATTGTTATTAAAGTACTCGATTTCAACTACTTGTTCTCTATTTTTTAAATATGACGTAAGCCATTCATGGGCTTTCCCGCGGATTCCTATTCCATAGAGTTTATTTAGGAGTATTTTAAATTGTACCTTATCGTAAGCTTTGGTCATGTCCAGTAGTATCCCTACGGCGTATTCCTTGTTATTTATAATATTTAGGGCCTCTTGAATATATTTATAAACAGCTAATGTGGTGGAACGGTTTTTTCGGAAACCGTTTTGACAATCGCTCAATATGTTATATTTTTCGCAAAAGGTATAAATTCGATCACACATAGCTTTCTCAAAAATCTTAGAGGCTGAGGGCAAGAGAGCTATTGGGCGGTAATTATTAGGATCAGTTTTAGTGTTCTTTTTATGGATTGGTTTAATTAATGACTTTTTTAACAATTCGGGGAATGTGCCTTCTGTAAAAGACTGATTTAATAGTAGATAAAATGGTAAGGTGAGTTCATTTGCGCATTCTTTCAATAACGTAGGTGGAATTTCGTCTAAACCGTAACTTCGTTTATTTTTTAGGTTTTTGATTAATTTGTTAACTTCCCAAGCTTCTACTGGGCTGAGGAACATGGTGTTCTCCGTGGGATTTCGTGTTGACATGCCGCTCAGTGCAGTCCCAGATGGATTGTTGCTGTTTTCTCCTATTGACGCAAAGAAGTCATTAAAAATATTCGCAATTTGTTCGGGTTCGGATATAGTAGTATTATTGTGTTGTAATTTTATACTACATTTTTCCTTTTTTGGTTTTTTATTTGTTCTCTCGTTTATAATGCTCCACATCGTTTTTACTTTGTTGTCTGATTTCTTTATTTTGTTTATAAATTGTATTTTTTTTGCAGTGGTAACCGATCTTTTTAATATTTTTTCATATTTTTTATAATGTTGTGTAATTATTTGGTTTTTTGTTTTAGTAGAAAATATTTTTAAAAATCTTTTGTTTTTGCAGGAAACTCTAATGCCTGTAGTTAGCCAGTATTTTCTGTAGTCAGTTTTAAGTTTCATTTTATGCATAGGTATACATTGATTTAAAATTTCTATTAAGAGGTTGTTGAAAGAATTATAGTTTTCATTTATATTATTATTTGTTTGTATAATGTCGTGCCAGTTTTGTGTGCTTAGTATAGATTTAAATTTTTGAATGTTCGCTATGTTAAATAATCTTTTATTTGTGTACCATGTAGTGTTTTTTGGTGGTTGAGGTATGCTTAAATTTATAATTGTTCCACTGTGGTCCGAAAGTCCAAAATTTTCTACGGTGGTAAACATATTTTTGTCGCTAAAATTTGTAAATATTAGATCAAGACATGTTGAGGATTTTTCTGTAGTACGCGTAGGGCTTTTTATATGTTGAGTGAATTTGTATTCTAACATGAGATCCAGAAACTGGTTAGTTTTTGAGTTTTTGCCAAAGATATTTATGTTAAAATCTCCACCTATAACAATGTTTAATTTATTATACTTAATATTTAAATAGTTTAGAATTTGTTTTAATTTATCAATGAATATGGCTTCCTCTCTTCTATTCCAGTACATAGTAATTAATAAAAGGTTTTGTTTAGGTAACTCAACAGCGCACACTTCTAGAACATATTCAGTAGACATGTTTGAGATATCATTTTTCTCTGTGTACTCAATTTGTTCTTGTAAGAGGATGCATACGCCGCCTCCTCCTCGAGTTTTCCGGCAGTATGATGATGCAATATTATAGCCAGTGATTTGGATAAGGGAAATTTTGTCTTCGGATAGCCAGGACTCAGATATGCACATAGCTTGATAGATAGGGTTTTCTGTTAAAAATGCTTCTATAATGTGTAGCTTGTTGGATATGCTTTGCATGTTTTGGAAGAGAATTTTACAGGGTTGGTCTATGCTTTCGAAAGGAGTGATTCTTTGGGTCTTCGTTGGTGGTAGGTAGGTCGCATATTCGGTTTACATTGTAGTTGTATGTGGTTTCCTTCGAGTCATTTGTTTGTGTCGTTCTATATGTTTCGTTGTTCTGGTTAACTTTTTGTCCTTCTATAAACAATTGATTGTTTTTGATAATTGCAAATAATCCGTTTCTTCGAGCATGAAGCATTTCCTCTCGCATTAATTGTCTTTCCCTTCGCGTGTTGGTATCTAGGAACTCTGAGATAAATAACCGAGTACCCTGAAAGTATTGGCTATTGCTTATTACGTACTTGGCCATTCTTTTGCTAATTAATTCGATGACAAGTGGTCTATTTTTGTTGTTGTTGTATCTTCCCACTCTGTATGCCTCTTCTATATATCCTGTGAGGTCTACGTTCATCGTGCTGTAGAATAGTTCAATGATTCTGTTGTGTTGGTCGAATTCCGGTTCTTTGTAATATTCAGTGAATCCGTAGAGAACTATTTTCTTCGTGTTTGTTTCAGTGCAAATCGCGGTTGGGGTATCTTTTCTGTTTCTTATGTCTAAAATTTCTTTTTTTAGTTTCTCATTTTCTTTTGTAAGGTTTTCAATTGTTAAGTTCACTTTTTCTATTTCTTCCTTTCTTAGTTCGTTCTGGGTGTTTAAGGCGTCTGTTTTTAACTGGATATCTACCTTTAATTCAGTGATGGCTTTATTTATCTCGGTTTGGATTGTATTTTTAATTTCTGTTATGATGGATTTATTATTTTCCTTAAGGCGCAGTATTATAATTTCACTTAGGTTTTGTAGCGTTAGATCGGTTTGAATGGCTGTTTCCTTTTCCTCTATGTTCAGTGTGTCGCCTAGTACAGTTAGGTCTTCAGAGTTAAAAGTGTAGTTGTTTGTGTTTGTTTTTGTGTTCACTTTTCTAATGGTGACATTCCTTCATGTTATGTGCCTGATATTTTACAGGCAGGTTGACGTAACACTAAACAATACTGTGCGTGAAAATAAATGCTACTACCCTCTAGAACATGCACCAAAAAATAATTTCAAAATTACAAAAAAAAAATACGTAACTTGCTCTATATAACACCTAAAAATATTTCTGCACATTTGGTTTTATCGCATACTGTAATTAAAACACAAAAATGTTGCATACATAATAAATGATAACATTTTTTTTTTATTTGTAAGGATAACCAGAATAAAATATTAATTAAATTATAGCTCTGGTTCTAAGTTGAATTCGAATATGGGAGTTCCACTCTAGCATTCAAAATAGTGTATACTATCGATTAGAAGAATAAAAAAAGCCATGTCCGATTTTCGAGGCATATAAGAATAGCACCATCCCATTTCTTCCCGTAGGTGTCGTAGAAGGCGACTAAGGGACTTACTAGAGAGTGGGCAGCAGCATTCTCTATGCATTTTGCCACCATACTGCGATCGCCAACCCGCCTTCGAAGCGTGGCGATTATGGCAAATCGGGCCCTTTTGGGGGAGGATGTCCAGCAGTGGACGTCTTTCGGCTGATATGACTATGCATCGTGGAAAAGAAAATCTCTACTAAGAAGAAAGCATTTAACTGATTCAATATAGACACTGCAAGGTATTTCATCTGACGCAGCTTCCAAGTAAACCGATCTGGCTTCATTTGGGAACACAATAATTTACGTAGCACAGTTACATGGACGCAAATTAACGTATTAGGCAAGCGAGCGATGTATTCACCGAAATACATTTCCCGCGAACATTCGTACCTAATCTAAACAGACACTGCATCGGAAATGTAGCGAGTGAAATCCGACAGTAATGAATTACTTAGGCTGTACACGAAATATTGTTGTTTATACCATATTCCAATCTATACTGAAAAGTTTGTTTGAACGCGCTAATCTCTGTCCGATATGAATTTGCTATTTGAATTGTTTTTGTATTTTTTTATGACTCAATCCTGCAGGCTTAGCATAACGTTTTCTATTTCTACTCTAATGTTGAATAGAAATCGCTTGTCTACATTTCTCGGTGAAAAACCGTCAACTGTCTTTAGGGCAACGTCATTTTTTCTACTCTTCCGACGACAAAACGCTTGTCTACGGTCCTTGTGCTAAGCCTGCTGGAGGAAGGTTACGGGCTATTTAATGTCACGCTATGACTTTTTAGGAGCCGAGAAAAAGTCAGAAAAAACGCTAAGTGTAAACGAAGAAATAGCGCGAGCAATGTGAATATGTGACGATGGGTCGGGGGAACAAGGGATTTCACGAGGACGAGGTCGCGGCCAGAAGCTAGTGAACATAAAAGCAGCAATATATCGCTAAGTAGACGGAATTTCTCGCAATTCCGAGTAATTAGGCAAACATTCATCTATCAACAATTTCGTAAAATTTTCCAAATTATTTAAACGCTTTACGAAAATAATTTAATTCTATTGAAAAGCGTGGGGTGCTTTTTGAGGTATTTTTATAATCAATAAACATCAAGCACCCCACTCTTTATAATAGAATTACATTATTTTCATTTTTTTTTAGTTTGATTTTTAAAGCGTGCTTTTTAGTTTTTTTTTTAAACTAATAATAGTTAAAAAAAAAAAAAAAAAAAAAAAAAAAAAATCTCGCTTTTGTAGTTAGCAGAACTAAAAAATATTAAATAAATAATTATTTAATATTTTTTAGTTCTGCTGACTACAAAAGCGAGATTTTTTTTTTCTATTTTCTTTTTAATTATTGAATTGTCATCGGTCCTCGATAAGTCTACAAAGTTTAAATGAAATCTGACCGTTTGAAGTGGGTTAAAATTAAGTCCAAAGGAGTCGTTTACAAACAAACAAACTTACAAACATACAGGTGAAGCTAATAAAAGCGTGTTAAAAATATGTCGATTTTGTTGATACATTCTCTTCATTTGATATCATTCCAACATTATTTCCAATAAAAAAATATCTAATTACCTATTGTATCACGAGAACAAACAATCACCAAATCGGGATTCATCATAAACCACTTACAATAGGTTCCATGGTTTCTAGTTCCTTAATATTCCATTTCACCTGTACCGTAACCAGTGTTCATACGTCATGTTTGTACGTCGCATTGTTAGTGAGCCTTCTCTGTTCTGTCCCTGCCTTAGAGCTAGACGTAGAATGGTGATGTACGGTCGTGTCACCCCCCTGAGCGTTCCATATGTCCCTGAGACAAGTCCCACCTAGCTCAGGTGTACGCTCGCTTAATTTGTCAAGAGAGATCACTCCACTCCCAGTGGGGTGGATCGGTGGTCGGTTAAAACTATGAGTTATATTTGGAAGGGTAAAGTTTAAGCTTATAATGAAGTTATTATTATTCCCAAACTTGGTGAGGATTTTGGAAGGAATTTATGGATTTTGGTAGTGTTTGCTTTTCATGTTTGTAAGAATTTTGATGATTTGATTCTACTAGATTTTTTCAATGGAGCTGTTTTTAAAAAAAAATATTATGTTCAATAAATATTTTTGTAAATATATGGATCGATCGATCAGGTTAAGCTACGGTTGCCGCGAGTGTTCCGTGGATGGGTGACCATCTTAACATGCCAAGCTCCATCCCTCGGAAAGCACGTTAAGCCGTTGGTCCCGGCTGTAATTCGTGGATCTTTGGCAGTCGTTACGAGTCGTCAGAAGGCCGAAAGTCTGACAACCAGTCTTACCAAGGGGTATCGTGTTACCCAGGAACTGGGTTGTGGAAGTTGGATAGGCAGTCGCTCACTCCCGCACTTTTTCTACCTGAATACTTGCTTTTAGCTACTTTGTATGTGTCTATTTTAAGTATTTGTTTTTATTATATTTTTTGTAATGTGCGTTTTGTTTGTGAAGAATAAACACTTTTTCTTTCTTTTCTTTTTTCCTTCTCAATGTAAAATACTGATATTCAGCTGCATCAGGTTAGATTGGAAGCAGACCCCAACATAGATGAGAAAAGGCTAGGCAGATGATGATGATGAAATATTTTTGTAAACCTTTGGAACTGCTTTTCAATATAAAAAAATCACATGAACGTTTTATTTTAGTACAAACAGGTCCTCTGCTACAAAAACAAAAGCGGAACAGAACATCGTTACGACTATGTAAAAAAACGGGACAAACATTGTTCAGGTTATTCTCACGACATCTGTGAACTATCAGTTTTAGGCACACACCTGTTTCCTCTGGGATCGCAAATATGTCGTCACGAGGGAATACAACTGGTGACAGTTGACAAGCGCTTCAAGTTCAGGTTTAAAGCGCAGTTTCGAGATTTGCATGTTGCATTTTTTGCAACAAAATGTGCGTTGGTTTGTATTTCGGCGAAAGCAAAGCGACAAACCACCAAATTTGGAAAGCAAAACAGGAATATCAAAGGAATTACCATACATTTTCATAGGTTTAAAATTGGAATTTCTTTAGTCTATGTTTATAAGTAAGACGGTTTTATATAATAGTATAATAGTATACCTACTCTTTTTATTGTAACTTCCATACAAAGTCCTGAAGTTATCTCGAAATAATCAAATTATATCCGAATACCAGAATAAACCAGTATATATTACATACCATAATCTGGTTTTAGTTCTGTAATGAAATACCAAATCATGTGTTTACAGTAAAATAAATCACACACGATAATATAATCAGCATTTCGCTGCGGGTCGTTAGGTCCCGATAGTCACACTAACACCACAGCTTTAACAGAAACTATACCACAAACAACAATTTGTTTATGTTTGTTTTAAACGTATCAGCGAGAACTAATCCAGATTTATAGCAGGTATGGTCAACCTTCGGTGCAAACCCCTGGCTGTACCTATCTGTTGCAATTTATTAACGTTTTATTAGCGTTTCGCCGGGATAAGGGTGCGTCGAAATATTGCCGGTGTGCCGAAGGTTGCCGACCCGGGCGACTCAATTCCGACCTTTTTCTATCAATCCTCATTTTCATATAATTAGGGACGTTTTCGTGAACTTCAGCGTTATTGGGTGATTATGTGTTAAATGGTTGATAGTGAACAAGTAAACAGTTGGCTCATTACATTATACTGACAACTTAATATAAATAATAATAGTTACGTAGGTGCCTATTCCCTATACCCTTCTTTTCTATAATTACTACTTTTATCATATATTTTCTCACTGCAAGGCAGAGGCTTCTCTTTCCACTTTCCACTCTTCTCTGTCTTAAGCTAACTGCCTGTAATAAAAACGTGCGTTTTGTTAGGGCTCCGTACTTTCGAATAAAAAAACGGAACCCATAAAGTATCATTCGTGTGTCCTTCTGTCCGTCCGTCAGACTGTTTTCTCCGAATCTATTAGACCGATTAAGTTGAAATTTGGTACTCATATCAATTTCTGTGACCCAAACGCAGAAGTGTGACGTGAATAGACGAAATCCGTATATGGGGGTCACTTTTGGGGGGCAAGTTGGAAAATTTTAAAAAGAAATTGCAAACTGCATCGTGTGGCATATCAAATGAAACGCCTTGTTGTGAGGATCTCAAATATTTTTTTTTGTAATTTTAAAATAAATAATTTCCAAGTTATTCAAGAAAATAGACGAAAATTTACCATTCCCCTTTATCTCCGAAACTACTGAACCTAATATTTTGAAAAAAAAAAATACTTAAACTAGTTTTCTACTTATAGATTATGGGAAAACCTATTAGAAGTCCATGATATTAAAATAACATGGGGTAAATCAATCAACACTATGCCAACTTACATTTGCAGTTGGAATGTGTGGGAGAACATATTTTTCAACTCCAATGTTGAGTTTTGTTGAGTCGGTTTTTATAAATCATTATCTAGGTACGGAACCCTTCATGCGCGAATCCGACTCGCACTTGCCCGGTTTTTTATTTTACCTATATTATTGTTCTTTTTTCCACCTGAATCCTCACACATATCACACAAGTCCTCCACATAAATCCAAGGCCAAAAAAGCAAGGTAAACCCCTTCTCACTTGGATGTCTGTTGTCAACAATGACCTGAAGCAAGCCCAAGTGACTGAGTCGACGACCCAGAACCGAAACGTCTGGCGAAAAATGACGAGAAGAGCTGACAACCAATTGAAATGGGATAAGGCTAGGCAATGAGATATTGTTTTTTTTTTTCGCTATTGTTAGAATGCTTTGAAGATTTCCCAGAATTGATACAATAAAGTTTTTGAATGCAAAAATGTTGGGAGTTTCAATTACTTATACTAAAACTACAATCGTATTTATTTAGCTCGTTGTCACACTTGTCACACAAGCGTGAATTGCCGTTTTATTAATTCTCCGATAAATTATTAATCCGCCCCAAATGGACGTTCTCTGAATAATTAATTAAATATTAAAACTGTTTATTAACGAAGTTTTCCCGTTGTGATTCACAACATTCAGTCACTTTAAAGTACTGAAATGTCGATAATTATGATACTGAAAATGTACATCATTAGCGTATAATTGGATAAAACGATTACCCTTAATTCTCTTAATATTACGTATAATGAGACTGTTATAAATATTGATATCATTAACAATCAATTTCTTAATGAGTAACGAATATGAACATTTTCAGGAGGTATTTAGTTGAAACTTTTCTCTTATATCGGAATGTTTTACCTTCCAACGTAAGTGCTTACTGAAACCAGCTTAAAACAACAAAGGGTTACTTCCGTTTACATAATCTTGCTTACAGCGATGGAGCCTTCACGAGGGTTGAATATGACGTCACAGTATATATTTGTGGAAGGAATTACTTCAGACTATGTGAGAATAATCGCTGATTTTGACGACAAATCACGTATACTGATTCCGTGATTAAGAAATTGCTAATGTATTTAACAAAATATTACGCCTTTGTTCTCTGGTAAATAGGGATGAATTTTAGTCTACCCACATTTTGCCAGATTACACAGGGACGAGCTTATTGCCATCTATCGAGCTCCGGACTTCGGGAAATTTCTGATGTCTAAACCCTGCAATTTCGGGATCAAATTCAGGATTCCATGCTCAGCAGTAATGCTTTAGACCGAGGAGCCATAGTCAAGGATACTAATGTATGTAGGTACTTAAGTTTCTCGTTGTTGATGACGGCTGTGTCTTCCAGGATCTTTATTTACCTGAAAAGAGAAAATAAACCGTTAGTAGGGACAAAGATGGCGGCACGAGCTTAACTCATCCGAAAATATTGGGCCAGCACTACTAAGACAGACTTGTGTGGAAAAAGGAGAAGGGGGGGAATACAGGCTAGTAAAATAGATAGATTGATTAATTAATATTAGTGGTCAGAAAAATCGTTTGCCTAATGTACCTCTATAAACATATTTATTGATGTATTTCCATCCAAACAGCTTTCGTTTAAGTTTTGAGAATCCATAAAATGTAACGGTATGCAAATGCAACTCCTTTACTGTCCTCCTACATCAGCTTAGTCATGATGCGTCATCAATCATTTACCAAATAAAAGAACAACAGCATCTTTACCTGTTTTATTTTATATCACAATCACTAAAAGTAAAATACCAAACCGTGATTCACCTTTTACGGAGATAACTTGTCGATGATGCACTTCATTTAGAAAGTTGGATTTAAAAGGCAATCCTGACCGGGATCTCAGTTAAAAGCAAACAAATCTTAAAAGCGAGGTTGGCTTTTACCAACGACATAAGATTCAAAGATACCAAAAAGAAAACCTCAGCAAACAGTCCTCCTTCAACACCGAAAAAACAAATGACAGCTAAATAAAAGTGGAAAACCGCCATGCCCAGAATGCAAAATGATGGTCAAATAATTCGGTTGTCAAGGGGAACAAACCGTAGGAACACGGGCAGGGCACTGACTAATGGGCGACGTCGGCAGGCTCCACAAACATCGGGGCCTCTTACACGTTCATATTAAATCACGGGCTTTGTCTTAGACCTGGGCAGATAGAGCATGCGTGATCGCCTGAATAAAATATGCGGCTAGCCCGAGTCCGTCTATGGACGGGGATTAACAGTCAGCTTTGTTGACTGATGCCTGCCTTATCAATTCCGTCTTTAGGGATTATAGACGATGCTGCTTGTTGATCAATGCATGCTTTATGGCTGCTCTGTCAATACGTTTTGTGTGTATTCTTCTCTAATTTAAGGAACTTTAATCATGTAAACAGTCAACGATAGTGATCCAGAAATAAGATGAAACATTTTATCTAAGGGTTTTTTTTTGTAGCTCCAGGATCAATGCCAAACAACAACAGAATTGACGGGAATTCTACCTGCCTATTGCTAAAACAATGGAATAAAATTTCCATTAAGCGTTATGTCTGCAAAGGGGAAAACGTTTAAACAATCAGGGAAGTAATATTATGAGCTCACTTACAAAGAACCCCTTGCTCATTTTACACCAAGTACCTGCATTTAAGTTACTCTTCTGTCTGTGGAATCGATTTACCTGAAAGGTCTAACTCTATTATAGATGCAAAAAACGTCGATGATGTTAATGATGAGTTTTATTAAAGCAGTTCTTCTACAATAAGATAAATATATCTTAAACTGGAACAATGCTTGATCAGCAAAGTAATTGTGCCCTTTGATTTCTAAGAAATAACACATCAGTTGCTAACCATGCATCAGTGTTTACTGTACGTGTATTTGTTTGGCTCTTAATGCATCCGGGTCGAACTACTTTTAACTTGCATTTATATTATAACATTAGAACTAATGCCCGTTGAAATTAGAATTATTAATAGCCCATCTGAAATGGGGCAGCTAATAACTGTTGCTATACTTACATTCATTTTTTAATCAAGATGTATGCGTAGCATCGATAAGTATTCGAGCGGAAGTAATTCATTCTGAACTGATTCATCTACTGTTTATATTTTATCATGTTTGAGTAAAAGTGTGTCTAATTAATTATTAAAATGATGCTATCATAATATTACTGATTAAGTAAATGAGATTACTTTAAAATATATCAAATTCAATGACCGAAACGCTTTGGCTGTTCGCTATAATCAGTATAAAGGGCTCGGATAACGTCGGCACGTCTCGCCAAAATAAATTCTAATAAACTTAATTAAGCTGTACAACGGTATTATCTCCATCAAATTTTACCTCCCCAAATTAAAAGGCGAAAAAGTTAGCCCCCCGCGCTTTGAGTGTCAAAGGAAAATAAGATAAAGTTGCTCTCTACGTGACTCAGCTATGCAAACATTTTGGAGTAGCGTAGCAAACAGATGGAGAAGCTTTAGACAAGGCTGGCCTGATTGCTTCAATCGTTTTATTAGGACATATCAGACTAGTAAAGCTGCAGAATATAAATATCTTTGTTGTAACTTGTAAGCGTTGTACCGCAATATTGCTAAATGGATACAAAAACCCTTGAAGTTGAATAAAAGAAGAAAGCACGAAAGTAAAATTCATTAATTGTATGCTAACGAAATAAATAAGTAAATATTACATGTCGTGCATAACCTAAAAATTTAAAACAAAACGTGGCTGGCCAGTAAACTAAGCTCTTACGACCACAAACGAAAGGGGTAAGCGGTAACTCAATCTAGTATTATTAATACGGCTTCTTAAGCAAAAGAAAAACAAAACCGACCATATTTTTTCCTCGCGATAATTTTGTCGGCGACCATTCGTGCGAATGAGAAGGAAAGTGAGAATACGAAAGAGTAAAAAAGACAAAAGCAGGAGAAATATAATCCTCCACTAATGATAACCGGTGCACCTGCGTGATATTTGGCCCGAAAATTATGGGCAATACAGATGGAGCGGGATGCTGCCTTGTAATATAAGGGGAGATGTCGCAAATGCAAAATACAACGCCTGACAACGAGCTTTAATATTTTGAAGCTTGTAGAATAATTTTGCCAAAAATATGTTTAGTAAATACTCACGTAGCTACAACATGTAGCGAGTAAGAGACATGTTGGGTATATGTGTTACTCTTACAAGAGTTTGTCTTATCAACCCAAGACGTTTGGGTTCAGCAATGACCCATTTACCTCATTCTGACTTGAATGCATACTGAAGAGTAAAATGGGCTTTGAGCTATTTTTAATGGCTTGTTCATGTTTAGCTTTTAAACATGAGGTGCAGGTATATGTAAGTCAGTCTAATTAGAGCAAACATTTTTTATATTCATGAATACATACTTCAAAATCTTTATCTGTGCCTCAGAATACTTAGAACTGTAATTGTTTATTCTGAATTTTATCATTGTCCATAATCGAAAGAAATATTTTTTTATTTACTCGAACATGTGTATACATAAAGAATTAAAATAATACATGCATGCAAGATCTTAAAATAAAGAGTGACTCACGACATGTCTGCCATTTTTCATGGCGTACAAATATTTATTATTCTTATTAGGTACAATTATTATTATTTATTATTTTATACCAATGATTTTTAACTTTTACATTTATACATTAAATATCAGTCAGAGTTAAACAAATTTCTTATATTGTAGTCAATCATTTACATTATCCAATTATATATTTTCCTTATCCATTCGAGCAATCGCATCGAATACAACGCTTTATAGTTTCATTATGTTTTTATCCGCTAATTAAAAATGAAATTCAAATCACAGTAATGCCGTAGTGGATTGGGATACTACAGAATTCCAATACAGATTTAAGAAGGAAAATAAATTGCGAATTATGAATACTAGTCCCATTTTTCGCTGCTTTGATTTGGTATTTATCAGTAACAATGATTCAAATAGAAGTATTATAAATCGCTATATAACTCTCAACAAAAGGGTAAGAAATATTTAAGTGGGTGAAAAACAAAGTAATGATGAATGAGAGTGTGGAGATAAAGACTCAAGTAATAATGATGAAGAATAATGAATAAATATAAATGAACTCATTATCGGTACAATTGTCCCCAATGAGCTTGACCTGTCGATAGGTATTGAATGTACAAACCGCATTGATTTGTCTCATCTTACAAATAACACAGATACAGAAACTGAATACCTATGACCTTTGCTATTGAAACTCATCGTGAATATTGAACAAGTATTTTATATCATTAAAGCCAAAACCACAGAACAATTATATTATGATAATCTTTACACTTGCATTCGGAGAAAAGGTTTTAATGACACAAATGCAACTCATGACGTTAGACATGTTTGAAAATTTCAAACCCTCAAGGAACATTTATATGACATGTTTTCGTTGAATCTCCAGAAAGCAAGCTGTAACAACTAATAGAGAAAACTACGTATCGGTTTGTGCTCTGTAGGATGTTTAGTAAAAAATGCTTTCTTAACTGGCGCTTCTTGTCGCTTTTCACTTTGAACAGAACTTACGATGTTAGGGCACTATCTTAACATTTGGATCTTCACAATTTGAAGAATTTTACATAGACGATTAATGCTTTTGGTATCCTACTCACAGATTTAATTAATAATGAAAAATATAAATTGTTAATCAAAGAAACAAAACAAGAATGCGACCTCAATTACATTCGTATTCTGTTAATTACCGGAGACAGTAGGTTTAATTTACTTGAAACTTTTGCTCCCCAAGTTGGCAGAGTGGACTGCAAAGCCCCGAATTTAAAAGCGGGTGCCGCAAGCAAACTCAGTGGTAGCCGTGAGAATGCTAGAGAATGGTGTGAACACGTACAAAATGTTTACTTTTCCTTTGTGCAGCTAGTTCCCTGGCTGGTGCAAAGGAACGGCGACGAGCGGGTGGCAAATGTTTGCTTTTACTCGCATTTATGTTTGTTTGTTAACGTAAAAGGAGTTTCAGTACTTAGAATATTCTGTTTAATGAGTGAGGGCATATAAACTCTGTTGAAGTTCACAAAGCTGTGTGGACAGCAAGTCAAGGGAAAGAAATATTCCATATGTTGGATTCTTCAAGCATTATTTTGTAATCTTTCTTAAATAAATAGTTATTGCAGACTTTACGTTTAATGAAAATATGTATATAGTTTCCAACCGGTACTTCCTCTACAACATCAACCTTCGTTGATTCTCTACTACGGGTAAAGTTTTTGTCTTACTTGAACTTTTTTGAACCAAAATAGTATTTAAAGCCATATGAAATTATACTCAATACAATTTAGGAAATCCTATTTCCCGCCACTACTTCCGCTTCTAACTTGCATCCTTGTAAGACAAACGGTGAGACGGGTGGTGGACTTAAGGACTTTTACTGTTATTGTTATTTGGACTAGGAATGTTTGCCATCCTAGACTACTGGAAGCCGGGGAATATGGATTTCAAATGCATTTTCTTCTGTTTGATATTTACAGGGGATTTTAAAGTAATTTCTACTCTACTTTTGTTTGCTTATTTTTTGCAACTGGCCTGATTCTTTTGTGACATTTGGTGCGATTGCACAAATGGTATTCGTGAGTTACGAGGCTTCGTCTGAGCACTTTGAACATTTTAAATGGTAGCATTTGCGAGTAAGTTATGCAATAACTTTAAAGTGTATGTTTGCCTACTTGAGAGTATTTGAAGTAAATTATGATGAGGATACGTCCGAAGCAGAACATAAAATTATTGGAATATTTTTAACTTGCTCGTAAATGAATTGAGGTATAAGTCATTGGCTACTTACTTTATGGATGCTTTAATATTTGAAAAAAGGTATTTGAACAGTTAGGTATACAAGATAAAAATCTATCTACTGAAATAACTTTTTTAAAGTAATCCTTGAGTAGGAACAAGGTATCATTAGTGGTTTCAAAGTTACAAAACATAAAAACAGTTAACAATAACAAGAGCACACTTGTTAATTAAACTCACAAACCAAAAGCAATTATTTCGTTAGAATAAAGGAGCAGTTACGAAAATAGCACTCCAAAATCTACAAGCTTCAATTTAACAGTAAAGTAACAGTTATGAGTAACCCGTCAAGCTGTAAAGTTACGGAGACGCCTCATTAACCTGTCTGAGGTACACTTGAGACTCATTGTGTCAGTAATCGACGCCTTCAATCGCTTGTTTATACGGGCCAACGATCAGACGATAATGTAAACGTGATACAACCAAATTATATCCAGTTTAAGGACGCTAAGAACAATGTTTATATTTAAGTGAACCAAGTATGCAGTAAACGATAAACACAAACAAATACTTGTTTATTGTGGTGATCGATTTATGGAAGCATCCACTTCTAACTCTTAGGGGCTATGCTTAGATTGGCCCGGTTTAAATTCAGGTATAATTTATTTGTTTCGAATTGAATTATTATTGCTCTCTAGCTCGAGCTTATTTTAGTATAATATATTTAAGTATAATTACAAAATCTTCAGAAAACTAGCATCAGTATGTAGTCTTTATTCAATTGGTATCTACTTGACTGTAAGTCATATCTAACAACAAACCCTAGCAATTAGAATACACAATACCAGTAATTTCACTACTAAGAAACCGTCTTGTTCTGAACAAATGACAAACCGTTGAAGAATCCCCATCAAGGCAATAATCTTCATTTGAATTAATTAAAGCTTGACTTCAATTTGTATCATGTTCATTTTACTACACAACATAAATTCATGACAATTACACAAGCAAATATCAACGACACTCGTTACATAAAAGTACACAATAAAAAAATAGAACAAACGTGCATCGTTAAAGTATAATATACTCCGTGACTGACAATATAAAAAATGTCATCAAAACTTGGAATTAGAATTAGCTAACAACTTACTTACAAGCCATAAACCAAAGTGACTGGGAGACTCGAACGCTCTAATCAAATCTAATCCAGTTAAAACTTTTCCAATAAGCTTCCCCCACAGATGCATTCCTTCACCACCATCGTAAATGTTTGCAGAATGAGTCACGGGTTTAAATGTACGGGTATAGTCTCCCACAGGTTTGGTCTTGGGTATGTAAGCCTTGGGGCACTATTGATAATACTTGACCATGCAATAGCATAATGGATTAAAAAGTTCAATGCATTCTGTAAGCGTTGTGAGTTCATCGCTCAAGGGTTCCTCAGGGAGCTATCTTTGGACCATTAATGTTGGCGTCGTATAGAAAGGTTTGTAGTTGATACAATCAATATTGTTATATAAAATTATTTACATTTATAGAATATAACCTACAACAACACCAATGTACTTATAAAATGACACTATCACTCGCATGATTAAGGAATATTATCATAACCAGCCTTTTTAATATCATTACTTCGCATGAACACTTAAACATTATTATCGTTAAGCTTTTTTTTTAGTATCCATAATAACGAAGCAATAATTCAGCCACGGTTTAACAGAATTGTCCACTAATTTCTTTTAAATTAACCCTTGGAAGCAAAAACAAGGAGAAAGAGAGAGACAGAGAGAGTTTAGGAAGAAATTGGTAGGAATAACCTTATTCCAGTTGTCGGGATACCAAAACTTGATCTTGCATCTAGCCGACGGGCCATTTAACTAATGAGATAAATCTCCAGCCTTGGGGTAGATTTTTACCCCAACCAAGTGAACAAGTAATCTTTCAATCTTTTAATGACATAAGTTTGGGTGCGCGATGATTGTCGGATTTTTCGCTGCGATCATGAGGATTACAAAGAGTCCCTGTTGGGTACAATAAATTAAGATGCTTGAGAAAGTGTTGGTAATCTGAAAATATTTTCCGGATGCCTTATTTTAGGTAATATTTGCTATGGGGCTTGAGACAAAAAAAGATGGTATTTGATAATTATAATTGCTTCATCCACCTAATATTATAAATGTGACAGTTTGTGAAGATGTTTGGATGTTTGTTACTCAATCACGCAAAAACGGCTGAGCAGATTTAGATAAATTTGGCACACAGATAGATTATAATCTGGATTAACACGTAGGATATTTTTTATCCCGATTGTACGTCTCCATGGGAAAATTGCCGAACACCACGCGGGCGAAGCCGCTGGCAAAAGAGGTAGTTAAGTTATTGTTTACTTCGTTCATTGTAAACATAAAAGAAATAATAGCGTTTTAGTGGTGACTGAGTGGTACCGGTCCCAACTTGCCAGTTGTAGGTCAGGAGTTCGAACCCAGGCAGACACTTTATCACCACTGCTCTTAATGCATGCATGCAGATATGTCCTAGAATGAATTCAAAGACATGTGACATTTACCAAACCGCACTGGGCCCGCGTGACGGAATACGGCCCACTCCCTCTCAATACGAGAAAAGGCCTGTGACTGCTAACACAGGCCTGTGTCCTAGCAGTAGAAACATTATAGGCTGATTATGTTATGTAATATAGTTTCCGCCCGCGGCTTGGCCCGCATGGAAGTCTGAAATTATCCATAATTTTCGACTTCCATGCGGATCTTCCATGTATTCACTTTTTATATTTGATAAAAAAGTATCCTATATGTTCATCTAGATTATAATCTATCTGTATGCCAAATTTCATCCAAATCAATTTCAGTAGTTTTTGCGTGAAAGTAGTAACAAACATCCATACATACAAACTTTCGCATTTATATTATTAGTAAGGATTTGCTATTCGGTTTATGAGACAAATAATGACATTACTTATAAGTTATTGATTACTTTGTGCGTTTTAATTATACATGAATTGATAGTGTACGGTGAGGTTTCGGTAAACTGTTAACAGCACAGACAATGAGTCGCATGTTGGTAATATTACTTGACGTTGATACAAATATATTAAGTACATTTCTCAATAAAGTTGCAATATCGCCGGCTTCTCATTACAAAAGGATGTTTTACATAACTTTAAATTACACATGAAACCAAAGCGATAGAGGAGTTCTATAGTTAAAATCAATTCAAATAGCGAAACAAATTGTTTCTACCTTTGTCCCATAAAATAAACAGTCAGTAATTTATTAAACCATGATTACAATTTTTCCTTATTTTGAAATAAGAAATTTAAGCTAGCGGAAGATTTATGTGCAGTACAAAAAGAACAAAATATTAATCAAAGAAATAACGGTAGATGGGTATCATCAGTCACATAACACCATCCCCTAGACAATGAGCGCGATGGAATGGAAACGATCAAAAATGTAATCCATTTCCTTGTAGTGGATGGTTCATGAGATAATAACGCAAAGATATATGATCTACCAAGTATGACACCTACTTTAGTCTTTAATATTCGGAGTATACGCTATGTTTTATTCATGGACGTAGTAACTTTATTGCACGATTATAAAATAAAAGGATATTTACATGGGCATCATCTGCCTAGCCTTATCCCAACTATGTTGGGGTTGGTTACCACCACAACTCAGTTACTGGGTAACACGATAGCCCTTGGCGAGACTGGTGTGACTATGAAATATCCACGTATAACAGCCGGGACCAACGGCATATCGTGCTTTCCGAGGCACGGAGTGGTATGTCAAGATAGTTACCCATCCACCAACCGCGGCAAGGTAAGATTTCTGTAGGAATATAAATTCCACCTGTCTTCATCATCATTCGTCTTCTGTGACTTCTACAAAATAATGCAAATATCTGAAATGCCATTGAGACATGACATTCTACAGTTAGATGTTGTTTAACCACAGAGGCTTTACCGTCCATCTATTCCGTAAAAATCGCACCGTGAAAACTGAGGCGAAGTTAGCTTGAATTGAGCTATCATAGTGTCAATTCCTAACACCAAGTGGAATGACAGCTCAGTTCACCTACGTTTTCTTGATGAGATTTAACAGCATTTGGAATGACAGCTCACTTCACCAAAGTTTTCACAGTGACATTTAAAAGCAGGTTGAATAACAGCTCACTTTACCAAAGTTCCTGCTCACTTCACCTAAGTTTGCAAGGTATTTTTTTTACAGAATAGGCAAAGTATCTGAGTCACTGACATTCAATTTCTTTAGGTCGTCTCAAGCCCCATACCCTGCGTCTGATACGTGACTTCTGTTCAGCGGCTCGGAATATTTTATTTCCACGGTTCATATATCTTTATTATTAAAAATAAGCGTATCGCATAACTTTGTGAGGCGAGGAAGGTAAATGATTTCGTGTCGTATTTTTGTGTACGTTTTTACTTTTTAGGAATGTGTTTTGTTCATTGTGTAATATTTATTTTGGTATTAAAAACGATTCACAAAAAATTAATATTTGTTATTATGTCACTACATGCAAATACAAACGTGCAAGATAATTAAAACTACCTTGCTGAACGTGTTTACGTTATGATTCATTTTGAATAATTATGGCAACACAATATTTATTCATGAACAAAAAAATATTACAAGATATTACTCTTATCTTTTCCTCCATTTTGCTTATCTACACCCATCACATTTTATCTTTATAGGATCAATAACTATTTACATTTAATAAGGGAGGAGTACAACAGAATCATTTTATGGAAAGTCCTCCCTCCGATGCCGTTTCGTTACGCCATTATTCAGAATAGGGGACCGAGCACTTAGCGACATTGGACTTATTGTTATTTTTGAAACTCATTTAAATGTCATGTCAAGATGAGAAAGAGATTTGTAAATCATAAAGCGTGACATTTCTAACTAGTTTAGATTTAATGCTTTCTAAACTGCCTGGGCATGATAAATTGAACACACTAGTTGAAGCAAATTCATTAAATAAACGAACGTCGATGTAATCTAAGGATTTAATAAATCCAGTTAGCTGAAGACTCATAATTTTTCATTAAATAGACTATTCATTAACATTAGCCAACTTTAATAAAGTACAACTGACGCCCATGATGAAAATGCCAGAAACATTAAAAATAATCTTATTTTCATGGAAGACTACAACAATACAAACTAGTTCAAGTTCACAGTACTGAATAATCAGGCAACGCAGCGGATATACGTAACAACAAACAAAGACAGTAAATAAATTAATAATGATTTGAGTATGAAGGGCTTAACATCGCAATTGAAACTTCCGTCGGCCATACATCATGCGATGTTTCGTACGACATGACGGATCGTAGAGGGCCCGCTTAAGTAGGACAACCACACTGAGTTGCGAACTACTTTAATTTAATCTGTTTTCATTGTAATTGTTGATTAATTGTGTCATTTGCACGTGTCATCTTCAAGTATTGTTGTAGGATGTGGTGCTACTATGAGACGGGTTACTGAGAAATATGATATAGATTTGGCACTTCCAAGATTTACTTTGACATATTTGTAATTATCAGCCTCTGTATTTAACCCTTATTCATCGTTTTGTCTTAGATTTGGTCTAACTTGTCCATTATCATTACCATGATTCAGTAATTGGACGCAATCCAGTCGAGGGTTCGGAGTCAATCTTAATTTTTCACAATTAGCAACATCAGACGTTATCTGCTCTGACGTGAAGTCTACTATACGCGGTCTCCCCAGGGATCGTGTCGTTAATTGCCATAATCATTGCACTTAGCTAACAGATAAGGATCTTGGCACGTTTACCGTTTAAGTGTAACCAGAGGCTGCTTGCCTACTTCAATTATAATTATGTATATCTACCGTCACTTTGGTGGCAAACAAAATTAAAAAAAAAAATACTACAAAATCGAGAGTTTAAATAAAACAGTTCGAAAAAGGGTAAATACCCTAGAATATCCATCTACATATATCTACATAAAACCAGCTACGTATAAATAAACAAAACAATATTAATGCAAAACCTCGCGTCATCGTGTATCAGACATGTTAAAGTTTGTCAGTTTGTCCTGGTACTGACGGCTGATAGCCACAGCGCTTTGGGAATTCGTAACATGTTCGGGTTAAATGCATTTTGTTATTATATTTCACGTTCCAGTCCCTCTTTTATCTTTCAATGGACTAAATGAAAATGTTTTGTGTACATTTGAAATAATTATTTTTATTACAGCCATAAAAATGTTTTAACCGAGTTTCTCTCTTTTAATGTTTGTAACATTTTACACTTCTGCGAAGTAATGACTACATGAAAACATTACTGTCCGAATTAAAACCTTAGTTAAAGCTTTATTAAAATATATCACTTTTGTTCATGTAAAACAGCATGTATTCGATTAGCTTTCAAAAGCACTTTATATATTAAAGTCTTTGAACATGTACACGATGTTTTGACAACCTAACCTAAATTTACTTTAAAATTGGTTCTATTGACGTGAAAGCATCACTTTCTTAAAGTGTCTTCGACTAATCTGTCCCGGGACCATTAGTAACCTCTGGTTTTAGAGTCATTAATTGACTATGGGCACTGGACAGTTGACTGACACCACGTGAGGGGGAGAAATACGCACAATGTTGTACCTACTACATGAATAATTTCTTTTGTAGAAAGTATGTGTGAAAAGTTACGAGAAAATCGCGATTGAAGCCGTTAACTTGATTGACGCACGATTTTGTTATGGCGTTCTCTTGACTACTGTGTATCACGATTTGATAGCTAGCCATGACTTTTTATGGGCATAGTAAAAGCGATATCTTTTTAACCTTTCCTCTGTCGACGTGTGGTGGTAAAGTCAATTATTTCTTAGAAAGGATTGAAATCAACTAAAATGCGGAAGAAATCATCATCATCATCATCATCATCATATCAGCCGAAAGACGTCCACTGCTGGACATAAGCCTCCCCCAAATCGGGGGAATTTGCCATAATCGCCACGCTCACGCTTGGCAGGCGGGTTGGCGATCACAGTATGGTGGTCAAATGCATTGAGAACGCTGCTGCCCATTCTTTAGTAAGTCCCTTAGTCGCCTTCTACAACACCCACGGGAAGAGCTGGGAAGAAATAATAAAGCGAAAATAAAAAAAAAAACGATTACCAAAATATTTAATCTCTTCCTACATAGTACAAAACAAAGTCGTATTAATAACATACTTACTTTATACTTATAATTAAGAGATAAGTGATCTAAGATTATATCTAGAAAACAGTTTATTGATGGGAGAAAACTGAAATAGCTACTAGGACTTAGAAATCAAAGGCAATCTTAAGTAGTTACCTACCACCAATCTATTAATAGTGTGGCGGGCAAAGCACTTACCCAAGCATTTAAAAAAATAAAGAAAGAAATCAAAGGCCAGTATACAATACAATGCATTCTTTAAATTCCTGACACCGAACAAAAAATATTCAGAATGTTTTTTTTTATGTAGCAACCGGAATCAAGGCACATACTTACTCTCTAAGGTCGTCACGTCTCATTTGGATTGGCCACCCATCCGCGTTCAGACCGTTCGATCACATTTCAAAACTTTACGACTTCCTCATAAAATAGTACAGTGCCCGTCCGTAAACGGCACAGCATTCGAAACAGGTTGTTTTTGTAGAGCATCTCTGTTTCTTATCCCTAAGGGTGGGATAGACCAAGGGCTACGTTATTGTTTTAAGTCAATTTTAACACTTAACATTAACAATTACCATGGAACTACTTATTGTGGCACCATCCTGTAACATGTAAAAAGTGAAAAGGGTGACAAGTGACAATTTACGAAGATATTTTGACAATAGCAACACTATAAGCTGGCTGCCATCACGATTTCAAAACAAACCAAGTTGGTTTTTTTTGGCAAGATTATTCAGTATAGGCTTTAAATTACAAATTATCTTGCTGTATCTGTCTATTTCTAAAGTTCGATAGGCCATTTTAATGGCAACGCACTGTAAAATGTAAATACTTTGACCTAATAAAACATGTTTCAAATGAGAACCTTTAAAGCAAATAAAGTGTTGTCCTACAAAAGAATCGTAAACATGAGCTTTGAGCTTAGCATCGTGTGCGAACATAAACATTGAACGTTTCTCTAAACAGAGAGGAGGTTTATTCGCAACATTCCGATGGCTCCCGTTTTATTCAAGAATCCCAGTGGGAACAGGGTTACCGTACGAATCACTAACCCACTAACAATGAGCTTTAAAAGAGAAGTCCCTTGTGATTTGGATGTTTTAACTCGGAACTGCTCTTATATTGAGTAACGTTTTCGTTTTTTTGCTATTACATCTGCTACAGCGTGTAGGATATTTTTCGATACTGTAAGGAAAGCCTCTTGTGCAATTTGTGTGTTTATTTTATTCTTGCACACCATTTTATTTTCTCCGCTTATTCTCGCATAGAATGAAAAATTTTTTTCTCAATCATGTACTAAAATCATTATCCGCCTGCCTAGCTTTTTTCCTAACTATGATGGGGTTGGCTTCCTGTCTAACCGCATGCAACTGAATAGCTAGCAGTATTTTACAAGGAGCGACTAAATACCTGACCTCCCAATAAATGGGCAATACGATACCCCTTCATTAGACTGGTTGTCAGACTTTCGGGCTGCTGACGACCCGTAACGTCTTAATGGCTTAAAGAGCTTTCCGAGACACTAAAAATCTGTACTAAAATAAAAACATATTTCACCTAGCTAAAAATGAATGTAACACAAAATTATTAATATCGTAAAATTAAAAAAAAAAATGCTTCGTCCACATCCAGCCCAATAATTCAGCCCAGACTTCTTGACATTAAAATAAAACTAATTCACGCTACAACTTACAAGGATAAAATAAAATTATGCCAACAGCACAGGCGGTAGTGTTGTGCTCAAAATAGCGTATGTGCAAAAATAACCGGCCGTTTCCCACACCC
The DNA here is from genome assembly GCA_949091785.1 of Polymixis lichenea. Lineage (NCBI taxonomy): Eukaryota > Metazoa > Arthropoda > Insecta > Lepidoptera > Noctuidae > Polymixis > Polymixis lichenea. The sequence goes on along the minus strand of OX420943.1, from coordinate 9,697,615 downwards.
GAGTGCCACGGGCAACGTAAACATTCCTAGTTGGATTGCAAGTTCATTGGCTCTTATAGGCAGAAGTCCGGTTTGCTGTGAAAATTAAAAGAATCGAATGGTAAAAATGTTGAAAATATTCCACTTAAAATAACCTGCTAGCGTTACCAGGACCTTCTTCATTTTTAAATTACAACGTGTACTGTATAATCCACCCACATTTTGTGAGTTATATTTAAGTCCCATGTAATAGGGGGTGACCCTATTGCCATCAACCGGGCACCAATCTAGCCTAGATTGGTGCCCTGGCTGCTACTGAGAAATTCCTGATGATCACTTGCCCAACCCGGGATTTGAACCCAGGACGTCATAGTCAACAGTACCGATTACGACCACTAGACCAACGAATCAAGTATACTTTGCTTGAATGTAAAATGTTAAACAATACTTTTTGCGCCCCTCCTACTAAAGCATTACTTATGCAGTTTTCTTCGGCAGTTTTATTAAAAACTACGCTACACGCGTTTAACGCTACGTCCAACTTCAGACTTTCTTTTGCAACTAATTTAAAGTTATTCTGGCCAACACTTCAATGGATATGGATGAGCTGCGGTGGATTCAGTCATTGCGAATATTTTTCCTTCACTGGAAGTTCGAATAATCGAATAAAATGTGTTTTTTTAAGCGATAGTAATCGATGTAATCAAGCGACACAAAGGCGGGTCATTAATTCGATGGCAGCAATGAACAACAAAAACATTTTATCTGAGTCTGCGTTCCGGACTGAATGTTAATGCACGTTAATCTAAATTTCAATGGATCTGAAATAGGGTTGTCGATTGTTGATGTGCACTTGATCCCTTAGTAAAAGGTCATCGTATCGCAAACGAGTTTTCAATTTTTTATTTTTATTAAATTACAGCGTATTCTCGTTCTACGTGTTCTTAAATTACTTATAATGAAATATAGAATTGGATCGAATACTTTCACCAGCTATTTTCTTTTCAAAACCTATGAAAAATATACGTTGTCTTACTGAAATCCGAAAATAACATTTCCTTACTTTTCAAGAAACAATACAAATGGAATTCGCTTCCATCAATCAAGTTTGTTGCTTTGAGCGACCCAACTGCAAATCGCTCTGCGTCTTTTTTTAAACAAATTCTTTACATTTTGTTTCGTTTCGCTATCCCAGCATTTCCCATTTCTACTGGGCACTGCCTGTTCCAAACTTACTCGTTCGTATAAATTCGGGACACATTTTTATTCGAAAGTGCGAGATTTTAAGTTCACTGTGCCGAACCCTAGTAATAAAATTGATGGCGGCAAAAGTAAACGATTCCAACTCGTTACCTATTTTGTTGTTTACAGTATTTTAAACTCGGATAACTGTGTTTACAGTAAGCTAATAAAATAGGTTGAATAAGTAGTTTTTTGACTTCGTTCAGTCCGATTTAAATTCTGCGAAACGTTTCTAATAACCTAAACAATAAGATTATAGGTAGGTACAGTTTGAATAGAATCGATAGTTTTGAGATCAATAAACTATTTTATTTATCCGCACGAATTCCGAAATCCCTTTACCTAAACGTTCTTTCAAAGCATTAAAACTCAGGGAAGGAGTGACATAATGTAAAACAAAAGGATTTCTTTTTAAACCGTCATATTAATAATAATGTCGTTCACCTTTATTTCACAATATAAAATTCATTGCCAGTATTAATCTATTGTAAAGCCTACACAATTCTTCTGAAGTGTGAGTGAAAAAATCGCTTCCAAATCGATATTTTCGCACCGATATTAATTCTTATTGTATCGTTATTCCGGCCATTAATCATCATTGTTTTATTGTTCCATATAATAGACACGTGTCGAGGAACAACTGTACGTGCTTTTAACAACAAATATAAAACGTTTAGTTGCGATAAGATCCGTTAATCTTTAAATATCCTGAGAATTTTAAACGATCGATACGAGTAGGTAGAATTAAGAATGAAAACAATGTATAGTTGAAATTGTTTTCAGGGTTTTATCCGACTGTGCGACAACAAAGACAGTGTTATGCTTTTACTGGGAACTACAGGTTAATCGACCGAACGGTTTTTTTTTCGAAGAACGCATGCACGGCGTTTTTTTGCATATTATTATCGAGTTCGAAAAAAATATCTTTGAGGGTTTTATTAAACCACTGTAAGGCTTCAAGTTCATTGAAAACAATACCACCCCAAAATTAAGCTCAACAAAAACTGTCACTTGACAAAAAATCAAACAATCAATAACGATTTGCAGTTAAGCATAGTTCATTGTGCTAAACGTTCCCGCCATTGAACGACAAAGCCAGCGACATCTTGCTGACAATAGGGCGTTCTACCACAACGTACCACAATGGGCGTTCGAGACCAAATCGTCCCACAAAGCCCTCGGAAGCCACTCGATATCCGCCACTAATAAAAACCGGATCCCGGATACCGCGATACCAAACACGGCGACTACACTTTTTGTCCGCAAAAAAAGAGAAACCCCCGAAATTTAGAGCCCACTTCATAAAATACGAAGTTTTAAATTTTGGAGCCGTTTTTGTTGGCTTTATCGTTTGAGGGTTGGCTGCGGTAGAGTGGCTGTACAGGCTGTGCGAGCATTACAATTCCTGGTTTTGCATGATGTTCTGCTATTTATTACAAATAATGTGTCAGATAATGATAAACACGTACCCCTTTATTCAAAGGTTGCTTAAAATTAAGTAATTTTTAGTGACTGTTTAACCATATACCCCCATATTTATAAACGTTGCTTAATGTTAAATGAGTAGCGACTGTTTAACCATACATTTATGACGTTTAGACCCGAGTTCACCAACTACAACATAACCTGATTACGTAACCATCTTGTTAGCATTAAACATATGTTTAAACAAACCGCGTTTTTTTCGAGTTCACTATTCAATTCTACCCAACGGTTAAATAACCGAACGTTTTTGAATGAGTGAGTCAAAAATGACCGAATAATCGAATGGTTTAACATTATTTGGTCAAAGACGTTAGGACAAATGCCGAAAAACTGGGGCCTTAAGCATCTGGCTGACAATTTTTATGCTTTCGGCACTCACTGCAGACGTGCTTGGCCATTCAATCTTCTTTTTAATCAAATCAAGTAATTCCAATATAAAATCTACAATTACAATATAAATATGAAATCTTGCACCAAATGCTTTCTCGTGCCGTCTTATTGTGCCGTGTTTGGAGTGCGCAAATTATGTAATATCTTCAAAATCATCTAATACATTATCCTCTTCAAAGAATAAGTAACTCAAAGCGTCTTACATTTTTATTTTGTAACTAAAAGGGATTCACAATGCAAAACCTCAAATCAGAAAGCATAAACCAACGGTTAAACTGAGTTGGCCACATCGTTTAAGTTAACCATCCGATTACAGTACTTAACCAATGGTTAGTGCGTCGTGAACAGCAAAATATTGTTAACCAGCCGGTTATAGTTTAACCGACTGTTTTAAATTTAACCATGTGTTGGTGAACTCGGGTCTTAATCATCTCTTAACTTTAAGCAACGTTTATAAAATAAACCCTCTGTGCTGCGTCTTTATTGGTTTTTCATCAAACCATAAACTTTTATTATAGTGACCGTATGCAAACTAGTTTACAATTTTTTAAAGAAAGTTCAGTTTACTATTCGTCTTTGTAAATTTAGAGCAGTTTTCGCCAATGCCAACGGCCGCGGCTTCGGAGTTTTAGGTCGTGGTCTCGTACCAAAGCAGGCCCCAAACTTTTTGTAAATTATTATAGCACCACTGCTCTCAAAACGGTGCAATGAAAACATCGTGAGGAAACCGGCATGTCCTAGACCAAACATTCAAAGACATGTGACATATAGGTACCAAACCGCACTGGACCCGCGTGGTGGATTACGACCCACTCAGATAGAATAGGCCTGTCTCCCAGCAGTGGGAACGTTATAGGCTAATTATGCTTTGTAAGTTCATGAAAATTTCACAAAACGGTTTTTCTTCGAAATTAATGGCCTCCCGTCATGAAATATCTCTCTAGAAACTACTTTAGTTTTTATTTGTTTTATCAATTTAGGTTCATTATCCGCTGTTGTTATTACGTTGTCGTGGCACAGTTTACTGTTGGTATAAGTAACTAATATCATGGTTCAAAGCCATAGTTAAGGATCTTCTAATATATAGTATAAAGAAACTAGCTTTTGCCCGCGGCTGTCGGATATCGGTTATCGCGTAAAAAAGTAGCCTATGTCCTTCTCCATATCTCAAGCTACATATCTTTGCCAAATTTCGTGACGATCAGTTCAGCGGTTTAGGCATAAAAGCGTTACAGACAGACAGAGTTACTTTCACATTTATAATATTAGGAGGGATAAAATTTAATTGTAAGTTTGTATGTACGTAATGTATGTATGTAATAATATAATCTCTAGAACTACCAGTCGGATTTGAAAAAATATTATTGCATTTCATAGCCCAATACTTGAGAAAGGTTTTAAGCTATTCAACATTATAATATTTTACAATTTTGACAATTTTATATTTTACATTTTATATTTTATACGAAGTTTTTGAAAATGTTTATTATTTTTTTTTTGAGTTGAATATTTTAATTTTAGTTAATCAGTTCAAAAACAATTTTATTTTGGGTTTTTATTACTTTAAAATAGTTTATAACTTAATTGCATGAGTGTGAAACTATGGACTAATGTTGTCTGAAATAAATAAATAAATTTAAAAAATAGTACCTTCTCGCTACGACCCTAAGGAGCCGAGTAAAAAGAAAGAAAAGTCAGAAAGAACGCTAAAGGCTATAGGACCTTTAGCGTTCTTTCTGACTTTTCTTTCTTTTTACTCGCACACACGCCGCCGGCAGATTCACACATGCCGGCGGCACAGCCGGCGGGTTTTTGCCTTGAGGCCCATGCTGCAGTTGATATTAGGCCACAGGCACTTGCCGCAGAAACCGAGTGAGCCTTGTTGGCAGTATGGCATAGTGTGTAGGACACGGCGACGCGATCCTATAGGATATAATTTATTACTAGCTTTTGCACGGTTTCGCCCGCATGGTGGTCGAAAATTATCTCACGGGAACATACTACCGGGATAAAAAGTATCCTATGTGTTAATCCCGGTTATAAACTATCTGTGTGCCAAATTTCATCCAAATCCGTTTAGCCGTGTTTGCGACATCGAGTAACAAAAATCCAAATATTTTCACAAACTTTCACATTTATAATATTAGTAGGATAAGTACGGTAGTACGAAGTACGAAAGCAAAAAAAAAAGTATTGACTTTAGATTAACTACGATGATCGAACGAACGAAAAACAAAAGTTCGGAGCATCGAACATTTACCCCCTTATTCATAAACAATGAAGAAAGTTAAATGATGATTAGCGTCTGTTTAACCATACATTTTTGACGTTTAAACATCATTTAATTTTAATCATCGTTTATGAATAAGGGGGTTAGAGTCTCAATTGAAATAGCTATAATAGTATCCCTTGACTTTTAACCTGTACCCTTCCCCCCAAAACCGAAGCCTTGCAATAAATATGTATCACAGGCATATTCCCAGCAAACACCGCCGTCACACAGGGAAGAGTGTAAGATCCACAGGCCAAAACACACAATAGTAAGACGATATGTCTGGAGGTTACCAAACAACCCACCCCAATAGAAAACAAATTGACATTTCAATGGAACTCGCCCGAGGACGAGGACCAGCCTATTTGCAATTCAAAGAACCACTCTTCAATAACATGCCAACGTATGGAAATAAGTGCGTTTTGAAAAGGATCTGATTTCTGTAGGTACTCGAGAATATGTTTATAAGGAAGATTTTTTGGTAAGTAAAGGGATATTTGAGGAAAATTTATTCAGAGGAAAATTATGTAGAACAGACATTTTCGTTAATAATTATTTAGGGTGAAAATTCTTGTCTTTTTCTTCAACGCTAATTGTAAACTAGTCTTTCATTTTTTTTTATTTCAGCTAAGTAGATAGAAGGAGGCTTAAGGATCGATCGATCAGGTTAAGCTACTGTTGCCGCGTTTGGTCCGTGGATGGCTGACCATCTTTTCATACCAAGCCCTCTCCGTGCCTTAAATTCATGACATCTTTGACAGCCGTTACGGGTCATCAGAAGCCCGAAAGTCTGACACCAGTCTGACAAGTCCTATCCTATTACCCACCTCCAATCGCTCCATGAAAAACGCTGATTATCAGCTGAATCCGGTTAGACTGGAAGCCAACCGATATAGTTAGGAAAAGGCAGGACAGATGAGATAGAAGGCTGTAATTCATTATCTTATCAGACACTTACAACATAGTTTCAATGATCTGATACATTCAAGTTACAAGTCTTAATTTGTAGCGACGCGACAGTATTCATACCCACTCTCCCCGCGCTCTGCAATATAATAGCTCAGTAATAAAGTTATTCTATGCGGAATCGTAGCTAAACAAATAAACTCGTGTGACGTAAAGTGCATTAACAAAGTTCCCTTACCCCGAATGAGTCAGTACTCAGGCTCCCTGCGGGGACGACGCGCCCCCTGCAGGGTAATTCAACGAGTACCTCCTGATACTACATTTATTATGGTTTCCTATACAAAACTTATAATGGAAAGTTGTAAGCCTTTTGAAATCGAAGAGATTGGATAACTTTTTATACAGTTTTTATCAAGTTTTTGTAAGATAATCATTTGCACAAACTCACTTTTTCTTCCGAATCCGTTTTCTGATCGATCAGCGGTAATAATATGAATTTTAGAAGTAGAATCGATGGTTACTTTCCTTTGTTCTAGAAATATTGATTGATAAAGTAGTAGTTAATAACTTAATGATGGTAATCAAGGAAACCTTTCTACCAACCGAGGCATTTTACGACTAAGTAAAAGTTTTAATACGAAATTACAGCCATAAGTTCCGTAATGTCAGTTTATTATCACGTCTATGGATATTAAATTAAAATCCACTCTACAGTGACTTACTTATAGACGTATTGTTCTTCTGATTCTATTAGCGATAGAGATTGCAAAAGAAATTTATATTAAAAGTGATGTAGGTACCTTCTTACAACTTAGTAAGCTTGTGGCTAAACTTCCCATGTAAATCATAAAATCCGAAATGGGTACTTTCAACCGACGACACAAAACGTAATCATCTGGTACGCATCCACTCGTAAAAAGCAATCTTTCTTTCAAAGCGACGACAATGTGAAAGTATGACGTTTAATATTAAGAGCATTACGTCACACATTTTTTGTTAGATCTTTATGAAAAATAGACTCATCTTAGATTACTCATGGTAAGTGTTGAAAACGATGAATCATTTTATCTACATTGAGGTAAAGGAGGAAAAGAGGTTTTTAATCATTGAGATTTCAATTTTTAAGTAATCGGTTGCGATTGTGCAGATCATTTCCGGCATTTAATCATAGTGGAGATGCTGTTGAAACAATGATGACTTTACGCTAAGATTATGTAAATGTGTATTAGGTACGCGCCGGAATTACACGGTTGACATTTGACTTTCAATTTGCAGCAAGAAATAGCCAAATTGAATCCGGTAAACATTAAGTTTAATCATCGCTTAAGAGCTTTCGCTGTTTTACGTGATTTTATAGACGTGATTTTACTGTTAAAATAGTGTATTTCTATAAGTTGTAATGCATCACATGTAAGACAATTTAATGTAACGAATGAGCTACGTGTTTAAGGTCTCTTAATGTCACATTTCATAATTTGGTTGAACCGTATAATATTGCCATATTATTACAGAACAATTTTAATTTCCAACAAGAACAATATAAAACAATATTATACGAACAACATCAAAGCCCATACGACGCCCTTATTAATCGCTACTCTTGTGTAATAAAACATCCAACCGTCTATGAAGTGACATAATTATCTAATAACACTCCCAACACGTGTTCACACGGCCATCATCCGGCGAGCATTTAATCCGATATTACGAAATCGTACATCTGCACGGTATTAAGTAATCGCACGAATCGTACGCTTCGTACGACGGTTGCTACACGTGGTCCCGCAGTTACGAAGAACAATAAAAATCATTTTAATGCCCGCACATATTTCGTCGGGCCCCAAAATGTGCGACATAATTGTCGTTAACAAGAAAACGTAATACAGTCGTGCGTTCATGCGGAGTTTATGAGTTCGTGAATGGAAGGAAAATATTGATTTTCTTTTTTGTCGAGACGATAAGGAATGCATTGTTTTTATTGCGTGCCAATATCAGTACGACATCCGAAGGAATTTTGATTACTGATACCTACTTTATAAAATTTTAGGTATACCTATGCTTATATCTACAGGTTTTCGTTCCTTTCTTTGTAGTGTTAAATATGTCAATAGCTCGATGTGAAACGGAAACGGGCCCAGACAGGAAATTATAAATAAGTACAATTAATCTTAACTCTTCTCATACTTCCATTACCAAACCGATAAATATCCTTATCAATTGACACAACAATTTGAAATTAAATCCCTTCACAAAAACATGTGGGTAGTTTAACAAAATGCACATTGCAGTCATTGCCTTCATCTGTTTATGAGTTGCATCAACAGGTCTTTGTTTCCCTGTGACGTAATCGGAACCGAAATTAGAAAATAGAACGAAACGTTCTTTGTTCAAAATGGTAAAAATCCGTTAACGGGCTTCAATTTTCGAACACATTTGTAATAATAGAGCTTTGACTATTTGAGTGTTCTAGTAAAACTGTGTTCGTGGTTATTTATATTTAGGGGGAAATCAAATTAAGTTTTATGAGCCGTCAAAAAAGGTCCTTTGTCTCGAGTTCTTTTGTTGATTGTCGAATGTTGTAATAAAATTATATTGACTGGGACTTTGTGCATATTTTATAAGTATTCGTTGTGTTTCGTTCCCATTTTGTGGTCTTCAAAGTTGCTCAGTAAAATTATGGTCCATAAATTATTCCCGACATTTTTGTGAGCGTACATTTGAGCTGCCTTATTCAGCGGGTGTCTCACTCTGTATTCTGCGGTTCCGAAAGTAAAAATTAATGAGGCTGTACATGAAGTGAAGATTCATTAGCAAATGTTAATTAAAACCGTGTGAGTTCTCAATTTGGACGGAGTAAAAATAAGAGTCATCAAGTGAACCAGTAATTTCCTGCGCGTTAGAGACTCACTCCACTAGTGTAACGACAAATTTATTACCGACTATTTATAGTCGGGCGCTAAAACTCCAGAGGAGGTTATCGTGAGTGTGTGCTGAGCTTTACGAGTGCTTGCGATACGACTAATTTGTAGCACTATGTGGAGTTAACCTTATCTTAATTACAGAAAGACTTGAGATTAACCGAAAAAAATCTTAGATAAGTTATTGATTTTTTTACCTTTCGCTGGTCGAGAATATGAAGCCAAGTTTACATACCTGTAACAATAAAGTACACAGTTAGAATAGCGGACAAAAATAATTAAAATAAAACGAAGTGCTAAGTTAATTAAAACAACAATAACTTTGTAATCATTAATCTTCGCAAAAATTAATGTGAAAGTCAAAACAAATTATAACTATTCTTGTACCTAATTAAATTATTTTCAATTATGTCGGGAATAATTAGATTTGATAATAAATTAAACGTATCATCTTGCAAAGGTGTTTTTATGATTTAATTGTTGCAATGCATATCGCGATGCTTGGTTTATTCAATACATAATTAATTAATTATTCATAATAATAAGTATACAACGTGTAACGGAAAGGGTATATACATACCAAGAGCACGGCTTCTTTGGATGATATCAAACGACATTGGAAAGGTTTTTTAATCCTATCTCTTCATGTTCGGAAATTATGAGAATTTTTAATACATTGTTACCAAAAACCAAATCATCAAATTGAAATAAACACATCATTCAGAAGAGATGTATCGTGGAAAGTTATTGACATGAATAGTGTGGTGACACGTTTGGTATGATTTGAATTTAAAAAATATACATATGAAACCGAAAATTTGTTCTCAATTCTTAGAGTACTTTATTTTGAGCTGAAACTATGTATAGTGATTTTATACCAGCTGTTATCTTTAGTGCTTAAGGATAGCAATAGGGTTTGTGTTACACCCTGTACACATAATCAGCCTATAATATCCCCACACCTGGGACACAGACCACCTCTCGGTGATAGGGAATGGGCCGTAATCCACCACGCGGGCCCAGTGCTGATTGATACCTAGATGTCACATGTCTTCAAATTTTTGGTTTTAGTATATTTCTCTTCACCGTTTTGAGAGCAGTGGTGATGAAATAATAAAATTTACACATAGTGAAGCGGGTCTCTCTCTTTCTCTTTCGGGGTTCGAACCTGCGACCTAACTCGTAAGTTGCGGTCGTAACCACTAGGCCACCACTGCTTCCACTGGTTTTTATGAGTTAAAATGTTTAGGTACCTACATAATTATTTGAAAACGAACAGTCTTAAAATAATAATATATACAACTAAAAGAAAATAATCATAGCTCATAAAAAAAGCTAGTAGCACTGCGACGTTGTATGGCAGTGAATCAGCATTGTCATACAGGCCGAAAAATAGGCCAGCTCTCTGGTCACGTGGAGAGTCGACTGCTTGGCAATGTCTTATTAATTTCAATCAATAAAAAGAATCAGTGCTTTGAGAATGCGCAGCACACTTGATTATTTGCGTTTCCCTAATTAAAATAAGTCTGGGAACTAGTAGTCTCTAAACAGATGCTCCTGTATATTTTTTCAGCGCGCGCCAACGTGCTCAACAGCCCAATTAATGGGAAATACCGATCTCTTCTGAGTTAACACAAATAATTGGTACATAATAGTTGGTACATTTTCTTGCTTGGCTATAACGAGTGTCAGTAGTTAACACCGACGATGGCTTAAGGTGGATGCGCTAAGGGTTTAGCCAGCCCGCAGTTTGCAGTTCAGAGTTAGGTTGTATGTGGACTTAAATATGATTTGCGACCGTAACTAATATAGCTATTTAGAATTATCATCATTTCATTTATCAATACAACCCTAAGTTGCAGCGGCAATCCCAGGCTGATCCCCGGCCACCGTAGGCGCGGGCTTGCGGATGGCGAGTAATGGGTAGCTCGCTGTCCGGTAAGGACCAAGCCCGGGTCGACGGCGCGTTGTGTTCCACGCGCGCCTCAAAGAGATGTCAGCAGCAACTAGTGGGGTCCGCAAGGGCCGAAGCCTGCCAGGGGTGCGGCTTGTTCGGAAGAGATACCGTGGCCCCTGGCACACAGGAACACGGGTAGGTTTTACTCAGTAAAGTCTGACACGCCCTCCTGCTCCACTCAGAGCGGGGAGAAGTTATTTGATGATTTCCCAAAGAAAACCTCTAAGTTAATTTAATCCCAATGAATGACTTTTTCATGAATGGTCATTCAATGGGATTTGAAGAAAATTTGAATTTCGATCGATTCGAAGAACGCTAAGTAAAATTTAGCGCGGGACATCATTTCACGCGGACGACGCAATCTTTTTAACAAACATTCTTGGAGGTCAGAAACAAAACCTCAAAACCTACATAAAGAATGGTCAGCGAAACGCACTTTTCAATTTAACTTTAAAATCAAAATACAAATCCAATCTAAATCAACAATAGCTAATACAGATATAACTCCATAAACTTCTCGGTACAATGTGCAGTAGCAATACCAGCTAAGCGTATTATTTAGTAATTTAGCTCAAAACGACATTTCGAGCAAGCTTTAGCGGGAATTTAAGCGCAAACCGGTAAATGCAGAAATAACTGCAACTAGTAGGGACGCGACTAGTCATTACTTCTTTATCGATAAATCGAATAAGTAACCGTCCACACACTGCGATTTGCTGAGTTTTATTGCGATTGACGAGTGTCGATAAGTCCAACCCCACGCCCGCCCCAACCAATTACTTACAGTACGGAGAGTGCGTGAGGACGCATCCTTATCTAAATTTCATCTGAAGAAGTCGCAGAATCAAGTCGCTTGCCCTTTTATGCGATTGCATCGTGATAGGAACATCGCAATTCTATTTTATATCGACACATATATATAGATAAGGCAACGATGCTATCTATTTATACAATTGTGTTGACTTATAATGGGAAATGTTGTCGTAGTTTTGTTGTCTCGATACTACGAGTATTGGCTATGTTCGTATAGGACAACAACTGTTTCGAGCACTTAGCAAACACATTGATTTAAGGCTCTCTGTGTTTTCTTTGGCCAATAAATTGCTTGAAAGAGTACAAGTCTTTTAGTAGCTCGTATTAAGTCAAGAGTTCCATTGTATGAGAAAAGTTTTGTATTTATCTAAGAGTTGGGAAGCAATTCGGTTTCGCAATAAAAACAAAACTAATGTTGAGTATCAATGTTACTGCAATATATCCTTGCTTTCCGTGTTCTTTACATTAGTGGTATTACATACATAAACTAAAGATGTCGATGGAACGTTAAGCTACGCTTGCAGCGGTCGGTTCGTGGATGGGTTACCATCCATAACATACTGAGACTCCTCCTTGCTTCGGAAAGCACGTTAAGCCGTTGGTCCCAGGTGTTAATCGTGGATCTTTGACAGTCGTTACTGGTCGTCGGAAGCCCTAAAGTCTGACAACCAGTCTTACTAAGGGGTATCGTACTAACCAGTTACTGGGTTGTGGAACTCAGATAGGTAGTCGCTATATATAATATACTGGTATTCAGCTCCATCTGGTCACACTAGAAACTGGCAGATTGATTGGCATACAATACGTAAACTCACACCTTCCCATGGACGTTGGCAGACTTTATAGAACGCCACCTACTATAAAGTATCAAGAAAACACATGCATTCAATCTTTAGCTACTTTGATGATAGACAAGTCAATTAATTTCATACAATTTGTAAGAGTTCCCGAAATAGAACCGGATATCCGAACTTCAGAACCATAACCGACATCGGACCAAAAACTTAATACTCAATCAAATACCAGAAACAAAAAACAACAGTAAAATAATTACAAAAGGTCTAATAATATATAATTGGAACATCCACGAATTTTAATCAGGTAGGTGGATCCGGTTAATCAAAGTTAGTCCTAAGTTTTGCTCCGGGTTACCCGGAGGATTCCCCGGTTTTCAATTTTCCAGTTGATTTATCCAAGGATGGTTTAGATAAGCTCTAGGCAGGGGGAACGTATGGGGATCTTTATTATTTGGCAACGGTGGATGAGAAATTGGTAGCATATTTTTTCATGTTTCGATCTCGATTTTTGGTGTTTTGGTGTGGAATCTTTGTAACTAAAATGGTTGAAAGATTGAGTTGTGGGTTTTATTCGTAACAAATATTAACGTAAAACGTTGTTATACATTTTGGTGTTCGCACTGACAGAAATCTTTTGCGTCGCAATGAAAGTTAATTGTGATTTTCGTTAAACGTTCAAACTTAAACAAGATTTTTTTTTTAACTGATTAAAGAGGAGAGGAACAGTTATGTAAGTGATAGGTAACTTAAGAATTTTTCAACGTCACTCGTAACATAAATGACTGAAAAGACAATGCTATTTTATTGTCTACAGTTAAAAATAACGACATTGGTTGCCGTTTCAAATCGTATAGGTAAATCAATGGAAACAACAATAAAATGATCGCATAACAAAAACGGCAATATCACTTTTAAGATTTCTATATTCACATTTCATATTCAACTGGTGTTATTGGTGCCGAGTGTATTTCTATTCATAAATGATTCTTTCAGGAAGACATTTACAGGTACATTTACAAAAATAAAATACCTTTATTTCTACATTCAATCACTCCTGTAATCCCTGCAGGCTTAGCATGACGCTTTCTATTTCTACTCTACTGTAGATTAGAAATCGCTTGTCTACAACTCAACTGTCAACTGTCTATACGTAAAAGTCATTTTTGTCTACTCTTTCGACGACAAAACGCTTGTCTACGGTTCTCGTGCTAAGCCTGCTGGAAGGTTTTTTCTTTTTTTGAGGGTGGGAAATCATCAAATAACTTCTTCTCTGGGTGCAGCAGGAGGGCGTGTCAGACTTTTACTGACTAAAACCCACCCGTGTTCCTTCAGTTGTCTGTGTGCCAGGGGCCGCGGTATCTCATTCGAACAACCCGCACCCCTGCCAGAGCCTGCTGAAGGGTTAGGCAGAGGTGTAACCAATAGTACCCACATACGCACCATGCAAATGGAGGCGAGCCTATTGTCGTCTACCGGGCACAACTCCACACTCCCCAAAAAGCTTTGCCAGACCCGGCAATCGACCTCATGGTCAGCAGTAAGTAGCGCTAGCCATCTCAACAAAAACGAGGTACTTAGTCCACTTTTATTCCTTTGACAAAATAACAACTGTGTTTCATATTCTCATCTAAAGGGTAGGTAGGTAAGTTAAATATAACTGACGAGGGGCATGAACACTATTAGCGTCGTAATAGAATCCAATTAATAACGTTATGTGGCTTCTATTAATATAAGCCTTACTACCATTATCAATTTTCAATTCGAAATAAAGCCCCTCAAGTTTGTTATTCTCCCCAGTTTTCTATTATAGGTACCTAGTTTAATCGTACGTAGTTAGTATATATAGGTAAGTATTGTTTATTTTTCTTTGATGGATAAAATGAGAAATGAAGCGAAAAAAAAGCGACCTTACCGATTCGTCTTGCAGAGTACACAAGCTGAAGTGGCAGTGGGCTGGTCATGTTTGTCGAAGGACTGATGGACGGTGGAGCAGACGACTCCTGGAGTGGAGACCACGTATCGGCAAGTATAGTGTGGGACGCCACGCATCTACATGGACCAACGTGGTCGGGATCGGGACAGACTGGATGCGGAAGGCGGAGGACAGAGTGTTGTGGCGCAACCTGCGAGGGGGCCTTTGTCCAACAATGGACTGCGATAGACTGAGTTTATTTTCATAATCAACAGGTTTTTGCAAATTCGTTTTAGAGGCCTTCTTTTAAGTATGGAAATACCTGTAACAAAAGAACTCCCTTTTCCATACGTATGCGTACAACATAGAAATTTAACAAAGTATGTACAATAGCATAACTAAAGCTAAATAATTTAAAACAATACTAATACTGGAATTCGTAATCTAAGATAATTTATTCTTCATCCCCAATAACTCAACTGTGTCAGCATTAGGCGTTCTAATTTGTTTTTAAGTGGTGAGGGCGGTTTGTTACAAAAAGGTATTAAACTGAACATTTTTATGTAGAAGAATATGAGTCAAGGCTACTTGCTGATCAGCTTGGTTTTCTTAGTTTGATAATTATTTCAGATTCTGAATTCAGGTATATACTAGTGAGGTGTGTGTATGTGTGTTTGTAAGTGTGTGTGTATTTGTGTTTGTAAGTGTGTGTATGTGAGTGAGTAAGAGTAAAAGGGAACCCAAACACATATTATAAGTCTGAAATAGGTGGAAATCAATTGTATATATTAATTAGTACACGTACGCATTTTATTATTATTACTAGCTTTTGCCAGCGGCTTGGCCCGCGTGGAGGTCGGTGTATTATACATATAAACCTTCCTCTTGAATCCAGTCTATCTATTAAAAAAACCCGCATCAAAATCCGTTGCGTAGTTTTAAAGATTTAAGCATACATAGGGATATAGGGACAGAGAAAGCGACTCTGTTTTATACTATGTAGTGATTATCATCACCTCTAAATAACATGTTTCTATCTAATCCTTTTATCCTAGTATCCTACTTAATATTTTCGGTGTGAAAGTTTGTGATCATAGAGGGATGGATCGATGGATGTTTGTTACCCTTTCACGCAAAAACTACAGAGTGGATTTGGATGAAATTTGGCACACAGATAGAACACAAAGGATATTTTTATGCCGGTAGTACATTTCCGTGAGATAATTTCCGACCTTCACGCAGGCGAAGCCACTGACAAAAGCTAATAATTAACTAAATATGTCACGAGTCAAGGTCATTTATTAGAATTAGAACGACGGACGGAGACTTAGTAAATTAGTATGTAACAGCAAACATTGATCGTCATTTTTATAATTTACTTTTCTAAACGAGGCTTATACTAGTCAGCCATTTTAATAGGTACGAGTAATGGAGTAATGGAATCATTATTTATTTATTTGATGATTTGAAATGTTTCCTATGAGGTGTCTTTTGTATATACCTACTGTTTTCTCCGAAATCGAAATTGTTGAACTATAGGCCACATCGATAATAGGCACGTGTCTACAAGCACTGGAGAAAAATATTCAGAGAATTCCGTGGGGTCTCATCGAATATTTTCCGCAAAAAATTTTTTTTTACAACCCCGTGCGGAATCAAATCAGAAGCATTCGGAATATTTAATCAGACGAAGAAGTCATTTTAATCAGGTCGGCGTTTCGTTCAGAATAAATAAAAGGGGCAGGTAGGTTAAAATTTTCTTTCTATATAGCAGAACTTTTTCTGTATTCAACGATGAGAAGCTTTAATCGAAACCTTAGGTAGGTTTAGGTGCTAACAATCACAGATGACACAGTCAAACAAAAAGTTTGTAATTTTATCTAACAGAATAACACAATCCTGCCGTTCAGATTTATTTTTCTTTTTACCGCGATTTTGAATACTTATCTAGGTTTTGTCTTTGGCTTCGACTGCGTGGAGGTTGGACATCATCCCATGGGAACATACTACCAGGACAAAAATAACTCTATGTTCTAGAGCTAGAGAGCCAGGTCCATCTATCTGTGTGCCAAATTTCATCCAAATCTGTTCGGCCGTTTTTGTGTGATTCAGTAGCAAACATCCAAACATAGAAAATTCCACATTTATAATATTAGTAGAGATTATTAATATTAAGAGTAGGATACTTTCGTGCTATTTTTATAAACGTTTATGATATTAAACCCAAGAAATATAGAATGTGCTCAAAATAAATTGAATACATCAATGGAACAGCGATACAGAAAGCATTGTACATCGACGACGTTTGTGAGCCGTTTCCGACGAAAGCTGGACAAAAATATCGTTGAGAACACAATTAAATAGATAATAAAAATAATACTTTTTATTAAATGTTTTTCGATTTTTCGAGTCGCTGGCTTAATAGTCGATTCGCACGAATTTACTCAACCGATTCGAGCAAATCTTCACTTCTAAATATTAGACTTTCTATAGGCGCCTCGCACAAAGTTAATTTATTTGTGAGCGAACCTCCAACTCCAGAAATACGTAGGTATTAAGGCAATTGGCACGTTTTAAATTTTATGCAATAAATTAAGTAGACTAAAGAGTACAGCTATTACATTGTCTGAGACAAATATGTATTTATTTAAATCATTGCTTTATTTCGTCAGTCTCTCAATCTTCACAGGTTAATTTGCTTAAGACACACAAAGTGTTAATGACAGTCTTATAAGCACACGTTCATGTAAATAAATACACTTGTCTTACCAAAGGAAGTCCTCATTGGATCTTTTAATTGCTTTAGCTCCATTTAAAGCCCATACAATGAGCATTTCACAACACAACACATTCCGGAAACTCAATAAAAGACGCCATTTGTATTTTCTTTCAACGTCTCATTTTGGGACAATACGCCTAATGTAATGCCACAAATGAATAAGGAATTCCGGTAGGGACGTACCAAACTAGGGGGAATTTAAGGAATACCACACGTTTGCGATTACCCGACTAAATTGTTTGTCAGAACAAAGTCGCAATTTCTATTATTACTTACTACGTTCGAATCGAAGCAAGATAATAAAGTCGAATCGGGCACGTATTAATTTCGCGTAATAACATGTTCAGACTTCTCATAGAAATGTTCAAAGATATGGCTCATTGAAATCGGTGCGTGAAATTAAAATAGTGAGGTGAAATCGCATTTTTACGCGACGATGTCGGTCGACTAAAAGTCGCACACAGCTTATAACATGATAAACCCAACAACGGGAGGAGTAGCAAAGTGAATCGGCCATGGCTTGATTAATTCGTTAAGACGCTTTCACGACGAGACATAAAAATAGACGGGTCATCTTTTGTCCTACCCTCGGCAATTTGCTTTCACCCATTGTTGCGTTCGATGCTCATTCAAAACTTCGCGGCTCATTTTTTCAATATCCTATTCGATTTTACAATAGCGTAATTATTTTATACTGCCTACCATTTTAGAAATAATTGCACGTTTTCTATTAGTAATTGTTTGTTTTGCGTAGTAGCTGTGTGTTACGAATGGTCTATCTGAGATTTTTTAAGCGTTTCATTTTCATTCATTTCCCAGTCGTATTGATGTAAGACTTAATACTTTCTACAAAAAAAATAATGTTAATAGTTGCCAATGTTAACATAAATCACCACACAGGGAGAAATTGCATCAGAAATATTTCTTTGACATCTTCATTAAACTGGCAGAACGCAGGTCAAAGAGCAATAACGGAAATTGGAAATGCAATTTACTTTACATTTATCGTCCAATTAATGATCTGTGCAAATGACGTAGAAGAACGAAACTGAACGGCACAGTTGCGCGTGTAATGTCTAACAAGTGAACCGTAAAATCGTGTATCCGCAACCGTATGAAGACTCTTTGATGTTCGAGTGTATTTAATTTGAATGTAGAATTCGAACAACAAATAAATTCTCGTAGGAAGGGACTTTTGTAAGTAGGTGGTGAACGGAAATCATGCATAGATATTTATGTATCAAAATTACCGATACGAACAAGGGTAAACCGAATAACCTTTCCAAGTAATTAGTCAATCACCTACATTTTTTTTTTTAATTTTATTCATCCTCATTATTTTTTACTACGATTATTTTTAAGAGGAAAATTACTGAGTTCGGGAAAATGGGAACCTTTGAGCATTAATTAATAGTAATAAAATATCTACTTTAAAACGTTATTAGTTAACTTATTATTAACTTTTGTTCAGTGTTTTTTAAAGAATATATTCCCGAAAATAATGAACGGTCACTATTATTCTTAGAACATTCGCGATAAACCATAGTTTTTGTAGGTCTCATGTGTCGACCAACGTTCATTAAACCACACGCGTAGATAACAAACATTTTTATTATTAGACTGTAGACTAAATATTTCAACCTATTTTATATAACGGCCATATTTACAAGCTATGCAAAACACGTGTCAAACATCTCAAAAGAAGGAGCTTCAATATTGTGTTTTATAATCTAAACAGCAATCGGGACACCATCAATCAATTTGTGCAAATTGGGACATCCCAGAAAAAACATGTTTTTCATACAGCCACAGGCACACCGGGGTACGAATATATTGTAAAGCTGAGCGCACACGGAACCCTCAATAAATTTTGATGGAGTATCGCTGGCTGTTTCACGGCTTACTGTTCTCCGTCCGGAAAATATAATAAGCGGGTTATAACATTTGCATATAGATCACCGTGTCCGGGCACCCTCCGTTACCTATATTGTTATTTACACACATTTCTTATGAGTGGGCGTAAATAACGTCGAAGCTGGAAAGCGCACATGCGTTCATATTTGCGTTCCAGGATTTATTTTGCATATTTGTACCGCAAGTAATTAAAACCGATGGGTTTTAATATTTGTGGCGTGATGAGTATGTGGACCCTTCGTAATATATTATCAGGCGCTGCTTTAAACAAAGTCTCGCGCATGCATTAATCATAATGACTTAATGAACTCTTTGTACCATAAAAAAAGATTGAAACGGTTACAAAAGTTCTGTGTTCCGAATTTTATAAATCCTTCTGAATTTAAGAATAGAATATAATACTAGCATTGAAATAGCTTCCGAATATATACATGTTTCTGAATTTAAAAATAGAATACAATACTACAGTAAAATAGCTTCCGAACTGAATCCATCTTTCTGAATTCTAGAAAAGAATATAACACTAGCATTACAAAAGCTTCCTAATTTAATTAATCTTTCTGAATTTAAGAATAGAATAGAATACTGGCAGTATAATAGCTGCATAATCGGGATAAGTTGCCTACGTAAGTAAAATTCAAACATAATACTTACTAAAACTGCCTAAATTCTAGAACTGATTCATAATACATTTGCAAAAACCTTCTCAATAATATAAACAACCAACTGCCTCCAGTATTCATAGCCGCAACCCTCAATAAAAGTTAAAATAAATAAAATCTTAACTTTCATGTTGATTTATTGCTCATTTGTCATTGCGCCATCAAAATTCTGCATGTGTCACAGCTAGGGGAGCAGGTACAGTCAAGCGCAAATATATCTATGCACTAAGTGAAACTCTGCAACAATCATTATTGATTAGGGTGTTGTGCAGATAGCGTCTCTGTACACTGTATTTTGTGAACTATATCGCGATTCTGTAAAAATCTCACCATGTTGAGTAATTTGCGTGGAGTGAGCTGTTAGTGTCATCCCACTGACGAAGGGATTTTGCGAATAAGATTGTAAAATTAATGATCGGTCAATCCCTAGCATCAGATGAGATGCCACACAGCTCACTTCAAGCCCACTTTGCCTAAGTTTTCACGGTGAGTTTGTTACAAAATAGTACTACTGTAACACATTCAACTAATGAATTGAAAATTTAGGGCAAAGTCGCTTTTAAACTTTACTCAGGATACACATATTTTTATCCTTGACTGTACATGAGACAGGAAAGCCGGTTATGGAAAACAGACCGCTTTCGTCATAGAGCCACCCAAGATGTTCATAATAGACAAATGCATTATGTTTTTGTCCCATCTGTGCATCTGATAACATGGGAAGCAACTTCACCAAATTAAACTTTAATAATGACATCAAAATTGGTCACAGATTCAACAAAGAATGAATGTAATAAAAAGCGGTTAAGTGCGAGTCGGACTCAAACACAAAGGGCTTTGTTACACCGCATAATATAATATTATAGGTACGGTGTAAATATCTTTCGGGGGCGATAAATCGATCTAGCTAGGTTTCATGTTTGGAAAACGTCAAAAAAAAAACGAGCAAAGCCGGTCATCCAGATATTATACAGGATAAGTTTTTATCCAGTGCGCAAACTGTAATCATGAATTTAGCATATCATTCTGGACCCCCCTAACGCAGAAATTTTACGTTGGTTTTACAAAAAAAAATCTGCTGTTTTATAGAAAAGTGCAATACCTACGCGGTGAAATTGTATGGAACAGTTGATTTTTTTTAATTACCGATGAAAAATTTTAGAAACTGAAACTAAAATTACTATAAAAAACTATCATTACTATAACAATAGTTGCGTTTCTGGGTTACTGCTTTATGTAATTTTGACGTTCAAAAAGTGCTGACTCTCAGCCTAGTTTTAACAAATGACTTTCGATTTGATTATGTATTCAGTAATAGATAACCTTATACCTAGATATAAATGAAGAAAAAGCATTAAAAATTCAGTACAAAGTTTTCATAGCTTCTATTTCCATTGAAAGTACTTGCGCATTCGAAAGTAATTAAAAAGGAAAATATAAAAAGTGAACAGATCAAAGATAAGACAGCGCATTATTAGCGAACGCACAATCGAAAACAGGCCTTTCTCCAGAAGATCAATCAACTTTGACAAACGATGCTACCAAATCTGAAGGCAATCTTAATCCGATTTGAGATTCCGGACCTTTGATGGACCGTAAACAATCTTTTTGAAGCAGTCTATACAATACAATACACAACTTAACTTTAGTGGATATCACAGGAGACTCTGAAACTGACTGATACTTGTTGACACACCTACACTGTCCTCTTATTAACTTATTTAAAAACATTGTAAAAGGCAATTATTTTTAAAAGAGTAACCATGGATTTTCTAGCCGGCTCATTTCCATAGGAAACGACCAATTGAAACTTGCACCTAAGCTAGGTGCAAGTTTACCTAAACCAGGCGGATTTGAAAATATTTTTTAGTTTGATAACCCCATCCATGAGAATGGCTATAGGGTATTTAACATCACGCTAGGACCCTGAGGAGTCGAGGCAGAACAAAACAGTAAGAAGAGATGACATACGAGTAGATTAACTAGGTGAGGTGGTCGCGCCATTTCACGTAGCATTCAAATACGTTTTGAGAGATTCAATTTCCTCAACTCTAACAAAGACCAGCCTTTGTCATCCGAAATTGTAACGCGAATCACGTACTCTCCACTATTTTGACAGAATGAACGGACAATGTACGGATTTGAGCTTCAAACGCATTGGGTGCGCGCTTAATGAGCCCCACGAAACCCAATTAGTGATTACCAACTATTCACCATTGGCACACTTCATTACACAATTGATTTGGCTTTTGGATGCTTTGCTAAATTAATGTGTGACAAACGAGCCTATACATATATGTGGGGAAGCGTACCATAATCAGCGGGACAGGTCCCATATTTTTTCAAGTTGGCAGCCTAATCTCAGTCTCAATCAGTCTAAATAGCTCTAACTCTCAACATTTTTGTCAAGTTTTAGACGTTGATTATGGCTAAAATTGAGGATCTGGTAAATGATAAATGATTATATTTCTTTATAAAGGTTATACAATCACTCTTACACGTCAATCATATTTTGAAAACTAGTTGAGATCGACTTTTCCTATCTGACTTCTCTGAGAAGAGAGGCCGATAGAAACTCAGAGGAAGAGGAGGAAGGAGAGAGGAGGTCTCTTTTAAAGTCCAGACATAATGTTGGTCAGATCATGTATTCCATGAATTCAAATTATACCAGAAACACATTCATTCTAAATTAAACTCTATAACATCTCTCACTATTGAATACGAGAAGTTGGTGTGTG
This sequence comes from Polymixis lichenea, assembly GCA_949091785.1. NCBI lineage: Eukaryota > Metazoa > Arthropoda > Insecta > Lepidoptera > Noctuidae > Polymixis > Polymixis lichenea. The sequence goes on along the minus strand of OX420943.1, from coordinate 9,674,851 downwards.
GAATAGTTGGAATTGAAATAATTGAATTAAATCTAGGACACTCAGCACAAACAGTTCGATGTAAGGATTGAATTAAATTGGAAGTGGCTCACGATATAAAACCATTTAAAACAACTAAGAATTTTTCGTTTCACAAAACTGTTTTGTAAGACGAACTATCATAATCATAATTCATTATCCTAATAAATTATATATTTATATATGCGCGCTAAATTTCATGAAAATCTTTAGAGGTGTTTCCGAGATTCAGATTATACATATACATAATTAGCGGCCCGTCCCGGCTTCGCACGGGTGGACATTTTTTTTTAACATTTTGGGATAAATAAAGATAATTTAACTTATAAGTATGCTAATTAATACGTACATGACTCAATTTGTCCAAATGTTCAAAATTAAAAAACAAAGACTTCCAGACTGGAACGGGCTGGGGCTGCTTCCAAGCGGCTCCTGCCCAATCTGGGGGGTCCAAACGCCTCCTGCCTGAGGCTCTACGTGGGGTCATGCGAAAGTAAGTTTGTTTGTTACATTTTCACGCCAAAATTTCAGAACCGATATTGTCAGGTCTACAGAAACGGACATAAACCTTTCATCCCAAACATAAAAAACTTTTTCCAAGGAATACAATAACGTTCTTACGATAATAGATGGCGCCACGTGTCTTTCGAATCATGATTGAATTTTATTAATACAATCAGAATACGACCAGAATTGACTGTCAAACTCTAAACGCGAGCGAAGCCACGCAAAAGTTAGTTAACTATAAAATTGATGCTTTCAATGATAAGAATAACTAAAACCTATTCATTAAAAGCCTTAAACAAAGCAACGCCTAATCCAGCTAAGACATCTCTTTTAAACAAAAGCCTCACTTTCTAGGCTAGCCTTCGATAAGTCTCGTTATCAAGATGGAGCCAAGCTCGGCGTGATCTACAAAAGCTACCCTTTCATTGTCTTAGTTCCGTTCAACGTAACGAATTGATTTTTTGAGAGAAAGTGTATTAAACCACTGTTCAGTGAAACCTCTAAATCGATGTACAGAGGCCAGATACCCCAATCTGTCAAACTCCTTTGATCGTTTTTCGACTTTATTATAAAAGAATAAGGTTTATGTTCAAATGGGAAAATTTGTCAGTTTGTGATAGCCTGATGTGCTGGCGTCTATACATACAGACGTAAAACTATCGCGGTGGGATTTTATCCCACACTGGATTTTCAACTCTTGGTGTTGAATCGAGCATAGAGAATCCAACAAAGTGTATTCTAGCTCGTCGAAAAAACACTGATTTTCAAATCTTGGCGCTAAGCAGTCAGTTGCAGATCCAGTGCGCGAAATAATCCCGCCGCGATTTTATTACGTCGTGAACGTGAGCTCAGTGTTTATCTACCATCTTCACGAAAATGATTACGAAAGATCTTTACAGGATAAGTTTTTAACCAGTGCGCAAACTGTAACCATGAATTCAATATCATTCTAGACCCCCCAGCGCAGAAATGTTTCATCTGTAAAATAAAATCAATTGTTTCATTGAAAAGTGCAATATCTACGCGGTCAAATTGTATGGAACAGCTGATTTTTTTTGTATAACCGACGAAAAATATCTGCGCTGCGGGTCTAGAACGATATGCTGAATTCACGGCTACAGTTTGCACACCGGTTAAAAACTTATCCTGCATAATTAATGTACTTTAATAATAAGTCCATCTGTCATTGTTATTTATGAGATAAGAAATCACAAAGATTTTAGATAGCACGTAGAATACGACTTAATTTTACTTTTGTTTTATAGAAAGTTGCGTTTCTGGCAATCATTCTTCATCTTTGAATTGAAGCTCTGCAATATCTTTGCAAAATTCGCTAACGGATCGAAACGGTAATCAATCATATTATTAACCGGGTGGACTGTAATTAACAACACAGTTGATACCATTTAATTTAAAAGTAGTCCGTTGTACGAAATATCTAACGACTAGGATGGAAAATCAATTTGTGATGAGCTCAATGATTTTAATTAGCCTGAGTTAGCTTTAGCTAATGAAATAGTGTGATAAGTACTAATTACATTACATGAATTCGATTTGATTAGCATCAAAACACCCACAGTATAAGTGTTATCTATACATATACCCATATATACGTACATAATTGCATATATGTACATACATACTACATACAAATAAATAAAATTAAAGTGTCTGTTTGTAACGTCAAAATAACAAACGTGAATGAAAGTAAATACGGCACATACAATTTTTTTTAACATAAATATTTGTCTGGCTATCTGTCTGGTTGTTCCGACTAATTTCCGAAACAGCTGCACTAATTTTGACGGGAATTTCACCGGAAGATGCTGATGTTACAAGGAGTATTGTGGGGTTTTAGTCCCGGTAAAACGTTCCCGTGGGACAATATTATAAAGAGGTAAAGTTTAGTGTAGTACTGACTCCAATTTCTTGAAAATTCTTTCACTAACAGATAGCTACACTATTGTGCCCGAGTGCTTTAGGCCATGTTTTAATATTAGCTTATTATTAGCTAATTAGCTTATTAATTATTAATATTAGCTTCTGTGCCCGCTAACTGTAGGTACTCTACAGTTAGCAGGCAGAAGCTAATATAAAATTATAAATATAAAATACAATGAAAATGTACACACAAACTCAGCTACTCTGATTTACAAATCACATTATATCAAATGAAAAGAACAAACCTCCGTCGACATTGTGAAACCATAGTAAAGGTCACAATGAGCTCACTCGTATGGTTTCATGGTCCCACTTTAATTTGATAATTATTATTTTTACCGTTTTATTATATTGGTATCAAAGCCATTTTGGAAATTTTCTCGGGATTCTGTTTTATTATTTTGTTGACTTTAACCAAGACATTTTTAAAATTAAACGTTCTATTTAAAAACGATCGCATATAATTGATTTTTACGCGATGGACTCAGAAATCAAAAAAATTAGAAAAAGCAAGGTAACCGACATAACCCGAAGAATTGCCAAACTTAAGTGACAGTGGGCAGGGCACAATGCTGGCAGAACAGATGGCCTATGACGCCGAAAGGTTATGAAGTGGCGACCGCGTACTGGAAGACTTAGCGTTGAAAGGCCTCCCACATCTGGACTGGTGATCTAGTAAGGGTCGCAGGAATTCGCTGGATGCGAGAAGCACAGAACCGGTTGGAGTGGCAGTACTTAGGAGAGGCCTGTGTCCAGTAGTGGACATCTTTCGGCTGAAACGATCATGATGATTTTGAACGTATATTTATACTTTCATGAATAAAATGGTATGGTTTATATTCAAACACCGTGGTACAATCAAAATGCGCATAAATCAAAAGTTTCAGACAATCGAGCACTCGCGTAACTACGCTAAAGAAAATATGTCGCTTTCAATCTCTGAAAACGTTCCAAAGTTGTTCATCTTGTTTTTGTTTGCTCCATTGACTGCGGAAAATTTTAATGTGTTTTCTTTGAACGCCAATAAAGCTTTGGCACCGTTTATTATAGCACTACTATCCTACTAAAATTAAAATGTGAAATTTCGGATGTTTGTATGTTTGTTACTCAATCACGCATAAACGGCCGAATAGATTTGGATTAAATTTGGCACACCAGATAGATTATAACCGATTAACTCGTAGCATACTTTTATCCAGGCAGCGTACTACCTGGATCGTGCGGACGTATCCCAGTGGGATAATTTACGACCTATGCGCGGGCGAAGACGCTGGCGAAAGCTAGTACCTTCATAATCAATGGTAAGTATGGCAGTACCTCATAAATCGTCGTTCTGCTGTCGAAGCACCAACCCATGATTTTGCACAAATCGCAGGGTATGCGGACCGGTCCTAATTAATCGATTTAGAAATTGGCATCGCATCTTAATTATCTACAATGCAGAAAAGAGTCAAATTAATGTAAGTATATGCATTTGCTCAAAACGCTGAATTACATACATGATAATTAGAGATCGGATATTCGGATGCATATTCACCTAAAGTTGAGAGGTTGGCTAAAATGGAATGCGCTTTTGTACCGATTTTTTTTTTAATTTAATGTAAAAAAATGTTTTTACTAACACACACCACCCCTACTCTTACAGACTTACACCCTAATTACCTACGTAGTTATAGGTACCAAATTTCCGTCGGGGTTAATTTTTTAATAAATATGCGTCTGAATAGTTATGCAATCCTAATCATTTAGAAGTCGCTTCCATACTATACAACTGACTAGTTATGCATTCCCGGTGTTGCTGGCATCCCAGGATTTTTGTACAAAAAAATATTTTAAGAAGCCGCTTCCATATTTTCTTAACTAAAAATTTACTGTAGCTAAATATGCATCCGATTATCCGATCCCTAATGATAATATTCCATCTTTGCATTTTCCGACCACATCATTTTCTGATCCTTACTATTTGGCACGAGAAGCGAAATTCAAATAGGCGCTGATAAAAAGGATTAAATCGAAAGACGACATCGTAGGGATACCAAGAGTGACCTAAATTGGCATAGAACCGTGAAACCCGACTTGAAATGAACTCTTCTACGTCCAGGAGATTATGATAAAGTCAGCAATTTTATGGTGATTCAACGAAGCGTTGGAAACTCATATTGCCAACTTAACTTTTATACAAAGAAAACTTATTCTCGGACTGAACTAATTCCTTTTCATATACTCAGCGACGTTAAAGAGCATATAAATTCAAAACGTTATGTAATACTAATAAACGATCGCTTGCGAGTGCTTACACCGTAAAAACTTCAAGCGAAACTCTAAAGTTCCTCGTGCCAAGAAAAAGCTAAAGGTCTTTGTTCTCACCAGCCAAAACAAACGTTGTGTTTGGGCATTTGTTACAATAACAAACATTGGGGAACAAGCGTGCTCCACAGGGAATGGGCAAAAACGTGCCTAATCGAAGCGAATTGGAAATAAAAGCTCCATGATTCGATGCCGACGTGTCAAGTTCCTTCGAATAAGGATTAAGAGCTTATTGTTAGCTAAATTCGCGGAACTTACCTGTTCCTACAACTCAAGCACTGAATGCTTGATTTATGGTATAATTTGCTTTACTTTACGGGCAAGTGTGCAAGCTTTTTTCATTTCTGCAGCTCGTAAATTGCGACCATACGGGTAGTTTTATTAATAAAGTGTTTTAACTTTAGTTTCTGCAAGCAGGGCAATGGTTTAAGAAATCCAAGAAATCTGGGAACGAAACCATTTTTTGTTACAAAACAAAATCTTTATTCAGCAAGGTACCTACCTAATGTAGAAGTTACCTATGTGGATAAATTCCTTTGCAAGTTGCACCTTCAATGAGCCGTCTGCAAGTTGTAAGACGCTATTACCTGCACGCGGCGCCCTGGGTTCGCCGACTAAACAAGATGTACCAAAGAAAAATGTTTTGAACTGTACATGACAGGACACTGCTGATATTGCAATAAAGAAGAATGGCTGCCGAGGGGACGTTAATTGTGCAAACAACGGGGATAGCATGTCGAAACTATTTGCAGAGGAGTCCAATAGCCGGAAACTACACGTTTCATTATTCGATACTACCGAAGGAATCGTTTTTCAACAATTTCATACAGCCAATTTAATGGCAATTACGAAAAAAGCGACAAAAGAATGAGAGCGTTTCAGAACGTAGAATGAGCAATTTGTAAATTGAAATACCAATCACAAAATTGATAAATAATAAAACGACAGCCGAAAATAATACACTCAATGCTTTGCCATACCGTACACACTCGTATACTATACTTTATCCATATGGATATACAACTTGGCCACATGTTCACAATGTAAGAGACAACTCGACCACAAAATTGCTACCATATGTCGTAAACGCTGAAGAATTTGCAAAAAAAAGTTACCTGAATACAAGTGGCTAGCACTTGTAACAAAAATATGATGATAAATACGCCAAATGTTTTATGTAAAAGACAAAATTACCAGCTAACGCGTCTACTTCTTTGTAAAAAATAATTAGAAGCTCAACAACGTTAGCAATCTTCTATAAAAGGAACAAAACGGCGATAACAAAGGCGGGAATTCTAAAACTGCAACAGCAAAGTCGATGGATACAAATGCAGGCGGCTTCAAAATTAACTGGCGTTAAGTCATAAATTGAAAATGAGCCGAGTCATGGTACGCGTTCAAAGTGGCATGAACCGGCGAGTACTGATGACAGACGACGGCACAGGGTGGTCCCGTTCCCGGCAATCATGCATTGTATGGTATTTAAAATGCGACAAAGTGTCCATGTGCCTAGCTAACAAGGAAGACTAAATTATTCACAAACGAGCGGTACTGGAAACCCTTGCAAAGGAGTTGATTTTGTATTTAATGCTTTTCATATTCTTTGAAATAGAAGTACATTGTGAAACGTGTACCATTGCATAATTTATTTTTCTATAAACAGCATGATATTCTAGTAAAGTTTTCTTGTAATACACGAACCATTTATAAATTAATTTGATATTAATGCAATATCAAATTAATTTATAAATGGTTTTTCATTCATCTGGATTTCATATTTTTATGCACATGATAGAAATGGATTTGCTATAAATAAAACTCCCCAATGCCTTAATGGGAACACAGCTTAGTGCGTTGGGTTGTGGTAAATATCTTCCCTGGAATATTTGGTTGGTAAATATAAATTCAAAACCCGAAATTCACGTAAGTAGGGCCCAAGGGAGTTGCGAGTTGGAGCCAATAAATTGCCGGCTAGGTTACTGTTATCAGCTCTCGCCGCTCTCAACCAAACATTTAAAGTTAACTAGTTAGAATTTCGAAACTGCATGACACTCTAAAAGGCTACTAACAAAAATTGGCCCGTTCACACTTTTAGATGTTAATTACTGGCTGGGAAAATAGTGCCGCCATCCTATAAAAGGTTTAGTAACAATTTAAAATTGCTCGTGACCGGTTCTCCATTATTATTGAGTTCTTGACAAGAAAAAAGTGTATTTCTCTCTTATCCTTTTAAAATATAACTACTTGAAAGTTTTATGAGTCAGTTCTAAACAGATAAGCTCGAGTTCTTTATTAATGACGTGGGGCCTATAAGTGATCCTTGCGGTACGCCTAATTTAAAACCGCCTGCCACACACTCAGATATCTAAATTATTGACGTATTTAGACTGCACTGAAATACACACCATGTTGATGAGAGCTAGCATTTCTGGGTTTACACACAGATCTTCAAAATTCAATTATGTGTATTTTAGCAGCGAACTCCGTACAATCGGACTGACGCTGTTTCTGCGAAATCCTATTTGTTGGTATGGGATTTGGCATTTCAAATTCAGAAATTCGCACAACCCTATCCTAAGCTTTAACTGTTTGCAGAACTCAAAATAAACATCAACATCGCGCTTTTTCTTTTGTTTGTTAAGTAACGTATTGTATCTTGTATCATCTTTCAAAGATCACATTTCTTCGTCTAGCGTCTTTTTCTATAGATATAAACTTACTGCAAATCAAATTGGCTAAATGATTATAGCAAATTCCATGAAGACATTCTAAAAGTATAGTTCCAAAATTAGTCTCCAGACTCTCAAGTTTAAGCCGAATATCAAAACTTTTCTCTTCGTTTCTCGGTTGAACTAATCTTTCCAAAAATATCCAATTACCTTGTAATACTTGAGTAATTACAAGTTAATTTTACCCAAACATGATTCATGGTACTTGTTAACTGAAAATAGAACTCAGCTGTGCCTGGGGTCCCCGCTGAATCAGTATTATTAAAGCTGATCATGCAAAGTTTGATTCACTAATTAGTTGAACAAAGGGTACGAGAATTGCTCGCTTAAATTGTGCACAAAAAACAAAGGCATAACTAATATAAGTTGAGCTATAATATCAGCAATTGCGTTTGTATTCATGGTTGGAATTGAAACAAACAGTATGTAAAACTTTCCCGGTTTTTGTCAGTGAAATCGATTCATCTAAAACAGTACCCATTTGACGTGCACTTAAAGTTGACAAACATTTAAATCACCTCACATATTGTCATTATAAAGAGTTAATGAATGAACTTCGGCCACATTTTCAATGTTATGTAGGTAGTTCGCAACGGAATAAAGTTAAGCGGTTCTCCTATTTGTGCCGACAAGCCGACATAATGTATTATCTCGCTCGCAAAGTTTTAGCGGAGCTACACTGTTCATTAAACAGGCGAATGAAGCTGAGTTTAATTTATACGAAAAGTACTATACAGTAACTGCAAAACAACGTCACAGTTTCGAGATTTGTTTTTTGTAGCTCCACAAAAGTGGCACCGTTGTTGGTAGTTAAGTTTTTTACTTTTTGGTCCTTGAGTTCTCCTTTGGTTGTCAAGTTTTGTATATCTCTGCCGTTATCAGAACACTCAAGGCAAACTTAAGTCAGACTTATTTTTGTACCGCGTTATCTGGATGCTGCTCCTTCAGAGTTAAGTGAACCAATAATCTGGAATGGAGCGTCCGCGTCGGCTGCTCGTTTAAAATTGTTTCTTGAATGCGATGTATATACGCAGTAGTATCTTTACTTTAAATCAGTTTACAGAATGTCTATAGATACTGCTTCTCAGGATCAGTATCTTTAAACATTTCACTAACTCATAAGAGGATAATGTTAATGTGGAAACTGAATCCTAAGTTGCGACCTCGATAAACTAAATACAACTTGCGCGAACTTGTACTGCAAATCATATGTGGATATCCTAGCGAAGTTCTTACTAACGACTTGGCTAAGATATGACGAGCGCATTGAACCTACATCTGAGCTGACGGCTCCCAATCATAAACATTGGTACCGCTTTGAGAGTTCGCTAGTCGCTTGCAATAAATTGAAGTTAAATTAGTTGCTTTGGGTCCACCAGACATGTGCCTCAGGACTTGGTGCTTCAACTTAACTATTAATAACAGTTAGCCGTACCTATAGCAGTTTCCTCATGTGAAATTGATACGGGAACTGAAACCTTACAAACGACTACGTGAAATGTATCTCTATTATATTAGTGTTGGTACTGGTATCTAATTTAATAAACCTTTTAGTTTGTTTTGTTTTCGTACCTATATAAAGTATTTTTAAAACAGTATTGTCAGTTTTTGTAGATAAACTATGTTTCTCTTTAACTCTTTGAATATAAACTACAGTATCATTATCGTCGGTCATTGAGCTTTCTTCTATTCTCTAATTATTATGTCCAATACCATCCCCTACAATTTCACTAAACATAAAGACACCTACAGCACTTTCATCTATAATGTCTTACACTACATTAACAGATGTTCGCAGACAACCTGCCACTCCGGTACTCGCACAACTCTCGCGTACAGGTAATGATTTATGAAGTGCGTACAAAGCGAGTGATACACAGAGGAGTCAGTTACATTAGACCGCATCAAAATAAGAAAAGGGACCGTATCAAAGGCAGTAAGGCGGTATCCCCAGGGGTAGAGTGGGGACCTTTATTTATGGCCCGCGCCTTTGTTACACCGCTCCAGAAATATAAATAGTTCCCGTTGAAATATCGAAGACGAAGCTTTTTGAGGGTGCGATATTGTAGAGAATTAATGATGTGGTCAGTATTTGAATTGGATTAGGGATACAACGAATGGATCGGTGCGAGATGCTAAAAGGCTTGGGCGTGTTTGTACGGCTTAGTAAAACATAAAACGGTGAAGTGAATTGAGCAGATCGGAGGGTTCAGAAAGTGGGTGTTGAGATTGCCCCCAGGCTTTGTATCCTAACTGTATTTTCAGGTGATAAATATGTAAAACACTTTAATGAATATTAAGAACTTATAAACCCTTCAAAGCGGTACAAGTTGGGTCAAATTTTGTATTATTTTGTGTATTTGGTACCGGCCAGGTATAATCAGAAACAAAATCGTAAAAGAGAATTCTAATGGGAACCAATAAAAGTTTTATTGGAATCGCGTGCAGCATGTTTCAACGAAATCGTAAATATTACCCAAATAAGGGACGTTGATGCGTGTACGTTTATCTAGAAGGAAGGAAGATGTAATTCTTTAATAAAAATGTTATATGTTCAGTTTCTTCGGTTTATGGTGGCAACAAAACAGAAACGAACCCTAAGTTTTTTTTATTTTAGTACAATTTTATAACCTAGATCGATGAATCGTGTCCAAAACCACTGCCTGAGTGTAAGTTTTGCTAGTTTATCACTTTCTAGAACAACAGTCATAAAAAGAATACGAATTTTATCAGGACTTACTAAAAGAACCTAATATTTTTTTAGTTTTTCATTTTGTGAGTATTTACTTTATGTTGCAGAAAATACCCACTTACATCACCGATAAATTCCAACAGAAAAAAACCAAATCCAACTTTAAAACTCAAGATACCGACATACATTTATCATGGCCGTTCACTACAGAAAAATATTCCCGCGGAAAATTCACACGGAATAAAAAGTGTCCGATGAAAAGCGATACGCGAGCAATTTGTCACGTTGAGTCTTAGAAGGACTATACCGACTTCATTCACGACGATAACCGAGCTCCGTAGCCCACTTATGGGATTACATCCAGTTTTTATTCAGTCTAGTTTTTGACTGATACGTTTATAAGCACCCCCGCATCAATTTTTATTTTCTATGCCAGCCATGGTTGACATAATCCTTTTAGTGTTTGACGTATCCGAACAGAAACCTTGTTATTGGAGTTTTTCGCCTTTATTGAATTGGAAAGCGTTGTGTTGACGGAAATAGAAACGGACACTTATTCCTAGACTAAAAGAGAAGAAGGATTAACACATTCCATGCCAAGCACCCAGCATATGGGTCGAAAAACCACCATATGCTGGGTGCTTGGCATGGAATGTGTTAAGGCCACTCTAATCAACGAATGGTTTAAAAAAATGAACACAGTAAAATTCTATATTTTGTGCAGTTACTTGACAAAGCCAAACGACTTTCAGCAAGCAAATCGTACGGAAATATATCAGAAAAACGCAAGGATGAAACCGTATAACATTCAAAAGAAAATATGAAATCATTCAGCAACAGTATCTATAATAGAAAAATATGCATAGTCCATTCTCGCGCGGCGGCGCACAATGCGGATGAAGCCCGGACATATAAGTATAAGCAGCCTACTTTTATATTGTCATCTCGTCCATATAGATAGGTTATTGACTCCGGTCAGAACCTCGAGGAACCACGTGTAATATATCATGAAGTGCATAATTCATACGGGGTCGTCTTCTTTGCAGGTATTACCTCTGATAAAAATTCCCCACATTTCAGCCGCTAAACGCCAAGCCAGGGAATTTGTGGGAGTTTATTTATGAATCACTCGGTAAAATCTCGATCGACCGAGAGGTATGTAATATAGCCTTGGCATTCAAGTTAATACTGGAACCGTGAACCTGTTTTGCAGGAGACAGTATCATTCACCGACCTTCAACTTGGGAATGTAGAGTGAAACTTTGGAACGCTAGAATCTATTCGCGAATAGACTTACTTTTTATTACTTATTACGTTCGAGAAAGGTATATCAAGAAGAACATTTTCTCTAGTAAACGTTGTTATTGCGTTTATATTTCGTTTGCACAGTTGCAGTAGGTACATTATATTATAAACAGTGTTATCGCTGCTACTGATATTAAATTTATTTTCACTGCAAGGTTGTTTACCATTTCATTATGCAACTTCTGAACTATTAATGTTATAAATGCGAAACTGAGTTTGTTTGTTTCCCTTTCGCGCATAAACGGTGACGAGATTTGACACACAAGTAGACCATGACTTGGTTTAGGACAAAGGATACTTTTACCTCGGTAGTACGTTCCCGTAGGATAATTTTCAACCTCAAAAGCTTGTAGTAGATAGTTGCAAAACTTAGTACCGATAACACTTCTCTGACCTTGTCTTTTTCTGTGTCCGTCTGAATTGAGGAGCCACCTTCAACGTCCTGTAACTTTTGAAGGATTTTACTACGAATTCCAGGAGCGGAGCTATAAATTTGGCTAATTTACTACTAAATATTAGTAGTACCCTCGTTTAAATCTGAGACATGGCTCCTCAATCCATACGGACGCCTTTTTCTGAGTTATCTAAAATGCATGGCTTATTCTTATCAAGATTTCCCTCTATCTTTACCTAAGAATTATTTTCTACTTGAGTTTCACCTAAACTGGTAATTACACCAGCATAATCTTTTAATTGCTTACCTCTATCACCCTGAGCTACTTCAGCTTATCATCTTCTGCCTAGCCTTTTTTTCCAACTATGTTAGGGTCGGTTTCCAGTCCATGTAGCTGAATACCAGTATTTTACATAGAGAGATTGCCTATCTGACCTCCACAATCCGGTTACTGGGTAATACGATACCCTTTGGTAAGACTGTTTATCAGACTTTCAGTCTTCTGACGATCCGTAACGACCATCAAAGATCCATGAATGACGGCCAGGACCAACGGATTAACGAGCATTCTGGGTTACGAAGGGCTCTTGATATTAAAAAATGGTCATACATTCACGGACTGACCCCACAGTATATCGGTGAAAACAAGCTAGGGGGACAAAATTAGTTTCCAAATTTCCAGAAATGGGTAATTAACTAATTTAAATAACACCCGAAAACTCCCGATTTCAGTAATTGTTTGTGTGTAACATTCCACAGTGATGAATTATATTTTCGGAAGTCAACTATAAAGGTAGGTCATATACGCATTTTCGCGACACTTTTGACAACATCTCATTGTGGCAGTTCATTATTTTGTGGAAGTTTTTATTGATGGATCTGAATACCGAGGGGTAGCACTTTATTTTTCGATTAATGTGTCCATTACATTAATATGAGACATTCTTTTGAAAGTAGGTATAGGAAAACTATGTGTTATTTTTTCTTTGTTTTTCAAATTTCAAAGCCTACAAGGAACATATGTCCACACGTACCCAGGTGGGATTTTAGATATATCTTAGCCATAACATTAATGTTTATCCCAGTATATATTTTAGCCAGCACACTCGAGCAGAAGAGCAGAGTACCTTCACTGTATTTCAAAAATATATTTTTTCGAAGAATGGCTTAAATATAGAAAAGTTGAAAGGAACATTAATCTTTTTGACTATATTTCATCTAAATTTCACTTTGCGATGTTACTGAGGACTCTGAAAGAGAAATGAGAATGAAATAGGCCAACCATTATTCGATATTTGATGCCAAATGAGTTGAAGCGGGAAAGTCAAAGGACCGATTCTTAACTAAGAATAAAAGCTGGTTGGATGCTGAGGGCATACCATTCCGCATAAGTACTACCCAATTGCGGCCTTCTACATCATATGTAGAAGCTACTCCTGCAGGAAGACCTAGAAAATACTTCGAGGAATCTTCATTTAAGACGACGAAGCGTCGTGTTGCAGATCTTGTTCAATCGCGTAGTGTTACTGACTGCTGCAGAAGTAGCGGTGCGTTCTTCAAGCGACAGGAACGTTGCCAAAGTTAGTAATAGAATAGATATAAGTGAAAGACCAGAATCTACAAACGTATCACACAAGCTTTGTCTTGACACCAGAAGATTTTACCTCAGTCTCTATTCATGGTATTACATACGTGCTACTGTACTGCGGTCATCAAAACTGCAATTTTTTCCATTTAGGGCAGCTTTCTGAAGAAGCCCAGGAAGCTAAGAGCAAAGATTGCTGTAGGTTCCGAGAACATACTTAACACCAGAAACCGCCCACATATTGCCAGGAATAGGGACTTACTATTCATGTTGGTTATAATATCTGACCCTCTAATCAATAGCTTTCGAGATGTACCTTAAAAGAAGGTGGGTAAATGATGTCCAGAGGTCTTCAAATTTATTGTAGCCCCTACTGTAGAGCCTCGACCTGTACCAGGACCAAACCTTCTTCCTCAAAATGACGAAGGTTATCCTAACCTATCCGATTCATCGGACGAGTCTGATGAGGAGGATTAATGATAATCTTTATTGATTTATTTGTTATTTATTCGTGTCTAGTTTTAAAGTAATTTATAAACTTATCATTTTTCTTTGTGTCTGACTTTTTCTTTTTATTTGTTTAATTTTCTTTACATATTTTAAGTGAATTTCCTTTTTTTATGCCAATACTGCTTATTATAGAGTATTATTTAAAAAAAATGCTGAATATACTTACAATATTAAATTATCGAGGTAATACAATCCAAAAATAAAGCAAAATAATTTTGTCCATCTAGCTTGTTCTATTCGAAATACTGTGCGACCGCGGCAATCGCGATCCGTGCGGCTGTTATTACTTAGCCACAAATAATTAAATTAAACTAATTCAACTTATCATATAATTCGTAAATTATCGCATACGACATTCAGGACGTCTCCATAATATTCCCCAAAATGTAAGTAATGGTCGCCTTATATCACGGTGGGCAGGCGACAATAACCATTGTCTGTGTCTCATGAATTCCGTGAGGAGCTAGGTGCTATGAAGGTGATAACGCTCTCCTGACCAGCCGGGAAATTTATGGCTCCACATTATACTGAAGATGACCTGGATGGGAGCGGGTGGCGTGCCACTATCTAGGTGCACTTTATTTAAAAAAAACTATGATCGTTAGAGTTTATAGAAAAACCGCTGACTCGCACATGAAGGGTTCCGTATCACCATACAATATTTAACACTACATAAATGTACATTTTTTTAACACGTTTCTTGTATGACTCCTTATATTGTTTCACTTTATTTTAGATTTATTATTTGTTGTTATAGCGACAATAGAAAAACACACTCTTTGAAAATCTCGACTGTCTGCCTAATACGGTTCATGAGATACATCTCGCCGACAGAGAGACGGACGGTCAGCGGAGGCTTAGAGTTCCGTTGGCACCTTTTTAGCCAAAGGGTGCCAACGGAACCCTAAAAAGGATTGCCAAGAAACAAAAAGATCTAAATATTAGATTGAAATACATACCTATGTTTAGCGACAAAAATTTCAGTAAAATTTCGTTTAGACATTCTGGTATACTTCTTTTTAGAAACTAAAAAATAAGACTACATGTTTCTGTGCAAGATTAAGACAATGTATAAACGCTATTGATAAACCATAAAAAATATTAATTATACCATTAAGGTGTTGCAGAATATTTATCAAAAGCAAAATAATATAGCAAAACACAACTATAAATACTACTATGAGCTTTCTAAAGCATTTATTTTCTTCATAACAGTATCGTGTGTCGATATCGTTATCTATAGAAGCATCCCCTCAGACATAGACGATAGTCTTTTGTTCCCCAATGCGAGCAGATGACGCCTTTGTGAGATAATAGTAAATAGGAAGGTAAGCTTAATAGGAGCTTTTGTTTTACTCGTAACTGTTTTTATTATTAATAATGCGTGTATTATTTTGTCTTTTTAATAAGATTTGTTATTAACGCGAATCATCATCTGCCTAGCCTTTATCTCAACATTGGCGGGATCGGCTTCTAGTCTAACCGGATGCAGCTGACCACCTACCAGTATTTTACCTAGAGCGACTGCCTATCTGACCTTCACGACACAGTTACTGGGTAGCACGAAACACCTTGGTAAGACTGGTTGTCAGACTTTCGGGCTTCTGACGACCTAATACGACTGTCAAAGATCTACGAATGACATCCGAGACCAATGGCTTAAAGTGCTTTCCGAGGCACGGAAGGGTCTTGGTGTGTAAGTATGGTCACGAATCCACGGACCAACCGCAGCAAGCGTAGGTTAACCTGATCGACCGACCCGTGCCGCTGTTGTAACTAAACCACAAACCCTTCCGACTAACGCAAATCATAGTAGCAGTATTAACCCTGCGATTAACGCAAATCATAGTAGCAGTATAAACCCTCCGATTAACTCAAACGATAGTAGCGGTATTAACCCTCCGATTAACGCAAATCATAGTAGCAGTATTAACCCTGCGATTAACGCAAATCATAGTAGCAGTATAAACCGTCCGATTAACTCAAACGATAGTAGCGGTATTAACCCTCCGATTAACGCAAATCATAGTAGCAGTATTAACCCATCTGAAAGAACACGGGTGGGTTTTAGTCAGTAAAAGCCTGACACGCCCTCCCGCTCCACCCAGAGCGGGAGAAGTTATTTGTAGATTTCCCACCCTAAAAAAAAGGAAACCCGTCTTGAGCAAGCCTGGTGACCAATACTCGTGTCTTCTCATAGCCATTGACCTGCAGTGGGGCATTAGTAGGCCGATATTAGGTATATTATCAGATATATTCAGTTCAGAAATGGAAAACGCGATAGATAAAACTGAAACTACCACATAAAATGTCTGGAACTCTATAATTGTATACTTAGTTCTGAAAACTTTCTTAATTTTTAAAGACCTCAAGAGACCGAACATGACAGTATTTAAATGAACAATTTTAAAAAACATAGCCTAATTTAAAAGAGAAACAGCTTCGTCACAGCTTCGTAATAAGTTAAATCTACAATTTGAAGAGGAACATGAATGAGAAATTACATCTATCTTTCATAAAAGCCGCGTGGTATAGGGACTGCGCAAAAACTGTTTAAATTAAATCCAGCTTGGCTTTTAATCCTGCTAAAAGCTTTCTTACAGTTGCGGTAACTGGCGGTTTCTCAGTGAGGTGACACGGCTGTGCAATGCACACATCCTCACGTCGCGTACATCTGACGATAATGACGTCACAGCTATGTTTAAGAAAAGTGCGGTATGCCGGTGGCGCAAATGGAACGCGAACATTGTAGGCTAGGCCAACAAAAGTATGCTGTGCTGTGAACTCTTCGCGACATAGATCGCGTTTTTCTATACACAAACGTTCCATGTCGGCGCAAGCGACGCGTCTTGCACAGTCATTCGCGCGTAAAGTGTTTGTATATCAATACGAAGCTTGTGAAATGTACCAGTTCAGGCACTTGCGCAGGGTATATGCACTGTGACGTGTGTCGTGCGCTTTGCATATTTATGTATTTATCTATCCTTGCGTTTCCACTGGGGTAGCAGCAATTGGTGATGGTAACAAATACGGCTTTACAGAATTAGAATCATTAAAATCTAATCAATACAACCCTCATGACGTCTGTGACGAAATTTTATATAAATTAATGATTAACTTTAAGCATTGTTCTCATGTTTGACTTTGTGTCTTTTTTGCGAGTTTAGATCTCTAAACCTCTTTTTTGTAGGTCAGATAGGCAGTTGCTCTATGTAAAATACTGGTATTTCGCTGCATCCGGTTAGACTGGAAGCCGACCCCAACATAGTTGGGAAAAGGCTGGGCAGATTATGATGATGAGATCTTGGAACCTAAATTCATATAACCCCATTGACTGATTATGACCTGTCTAAATGAAAGCCATTCCTACGGTTCGTTGGTTACGAAATTACCCCGCAGAGTGAGAAAATAAATATTATCTCTAAGGTCAAGGTCAGTTATGACTGAGATATCTTATGCCGCTATCATCTTTCTCGCACAATTACAGCCGACTCCACTCATTTATCTTAACCAGTATTTAACGCGAAACTTAAGTGAAGACAACAGGTAACTTGTTTCCGCCTTTAAGTTTTAATAAGAAAACATACTGATGATCGCTCCGCTAAAGGGGAAACTTTCTGAATAGGTTCTTGTCGGCCTTAGGATCTTATCAAATACTGTGAAAACTTCGTTTTGTTCCGCCGTTGTAAAGTCGGGCCTACCGTGTAACAAAAGAAAGTTAATCGTCGACTTTGTTCTTTTTTATTAAGAGGACAATACAAATACGTAGAATTAAAGCTTTTTCAGAAGCGGGTGGCTTTTGACTTTATCAATGGACGTTTTAAAAAAATGCCACAAATCACACTAATCTTAGTTTAACTTTACATATGACAATATTTAATAACGCGTTTGTTTTTTTTTTCCTTACAAGTTTATGGTCATAACTGTATGCCATAAATATTAACCTCTTGCCCCGAGTATGACCATAAGCGCTCAAACATTTAGCTTACATTAATGCCATTTTGTAGGTTAAAAGAGAGCGGAAAAAAGAAAAATGTCATAAATTAATAAAAAAGGGTCTCCTCATAATTACTTTTCCGTCGAATGGCCTGAACACGTACCTGCAACAAGATTAACATACATAATTATTAACACAGTTTGTCCCGTACTTAATGCGACTGGATTAACATAACGGGGGATTAAATTTAACCGCCTTTTGACGTTCTCGGCTGTTGTGTTTAACTCATACACAATTAAGAAAAAACATTCGTAGAATAACGAATGTGGAATTGAGGAGCACATTTTTTGAATTAACATAACAAAACGTCACGCTTAAAATCCCAGAAGGGTTAGGCAGAAATGTATCTGTAGTACACCCAAATTTTGCATTTATATTTTGATAAACTTATCCAAAAAATAGAGGATCGCGCGCATACGCATGCACGCGCAATGTGACATTATAGGAAAAATATATCCTGTTCAAAAATTGTTATAAATATAACCTGTCTTTTGAATGCTCAACCATTACCTACTCTAGTTCTAAAACTCTCGTAATTATTAGCGTTTGAAATCTTACGTTTTTGTCGGTCAGAAATATTCAACTTGCTACCAGTACTCAGCGCGAAAAGACGTTTTCACGTCAAAATGTGCTATAATGAAATGTATACTTTCGATACAGTGGTAGAGGATTACAACTCCCAATCGATACCACTTTGATTATGCCAAATCAAATTGTTAACTCTCAATTTCTGTAATAGTAGTTTTTGTAAGTGTATAGTAAAATACAAAACGAATTCCTAATCAGCCGGAACTATGACAATCTTTAGTAAACATAAACTTTCTAAATCGCAACATTAACTTCAGATTAAATCTTAACAAAATGTTAACACGCCCGAAATGTGTACAACATCCATTAGATTTTAATCAACTGATTAATTGAACGGCGTTACTATTACTATAAACCGAGTTTTAATACTTCCTCATATTTTACGAGCATCAAAATTGGTGTAATTGACGGCCAAAACTTGTGTCTAATTAGTGAATAATTTATATTTATTTATAAATCTAAGTTTTAATGTATATTTAAGTAAGTTTGAGCAGCGTCTGTGTGTAATGAGACTTAAATTGTGTTTGTCTTAGTTGTTAGCTCTTTGATGTTTGAGTCTTGACATCCAAACTGTTAGTTCAAGGTGGAAGTTGGCACATTACGTTACCTTTTAGTTATGGTAATAAGTTAATGTGCACATGGCTCCACACGAGTGTAATTTTCTTGGTTTACCGTGTTGGAAAATTGAGTTGTAAGATTTTAACTCTTAGCCCACGCTCGCACGGACATAAAAATTTCGCGGTACGATATTATCACGAACTGTTTTTAAGCTCTCGGTGTAGAGACGAGTTTAGAATTCAACAGAGCGCATCTCAGCACGTCAAAAGAACACACTGTTTGATTTTCAACACTTGTCGCTAAGCAGTGCATTCACAGCAGTTCGATCGTATCAGTTAGGTACCCCCGGAATGATCAGTATGAAATTTTACTGTACACTTGCGAGCTCCTGTAGTGGTTTCATACTACATTTATTTTAAACCATATGAACAGAGGGATATTGCCGTGTGATTCCAATTTCTTAGCCGACTACGCGGCAGCTCCCCCCCAGAGGGTTCTCGCATTGTCGTTGCGGGGGGGCTCAGTAGCCGTAGTCATCCCTACGGTGAAGCGAAGAGGAACCCCAAGTTGGGGCCGTTCGTCAGGGCTTTTGCCTCCAAGCCGACGACGTAGTGGCCAAAAAGTAGCGATTAGGTGCATCGCAGCTGAGGCGGGCCGCGATGTCGAATGGGAGGCATCGCGGCTGAGGGTTACAGGCTGCGGCGGAGGAGGAGTGCCGGTACTTCTGAGTAGCGCTCTTCCCTTCCGCGGCCTGGACGGGGCCGCCACCGTTTGATGGCGGACGCGGTGGGGCCGCAGGAGAGGAGGAGTGTCGGTATAGCGTTGGCCGCTCTCCCTATCCCCTGCAGCCGAAAAGTGGTAGGCGGCGAAGCCATTGTGCTGGCCCGTCGCAGGGGGACCAAGGGTGCCAGACACGGGGTCGTCTGGGGCCCGTATGCTATTTGGTTCCTGGGGTGGTTACGGCGTGCCATGTGTCCTGGTGCGCCGGTGATAGGGGTTATTCGCGGATGGCTTGCGCTTTTCCATGTTCCCGCCTCAAGCGGCACTGGAGGACACCGTGGAGTTTTAGGGGTTACAGTCCCACATAACTGCGCTATCTCCCCGTGGTAGAGCAGTAGGCATTTCTCCACGTTAAAAAAAAATGCCTGGGTCGACGGTGCGTTGTGTTCCACGCGCGCCTTTAGGGATGTCAGCAACAACTGGTGGGGTGCGCAAGGGCCGATGCCTGCCAGGGGTGCGGGTTGTTCGAAAAAGATACCGCGGCCCCTGGCACACAGGCAACTGAGGGAGCACGGGTGGGTTTTAGTCAGTAAAAGTCTGACACGCCCTCCTGCTCCATCCAGAGCGGGAGAAGACATTTGAACATTTCCCACCAAGAAAAAAAAAATCTACGTGACAGCTAAGGCAAGCTTATGATTTTGGCTTCGTATTTGATTCGCACGAATTAACTCGCACGAATCGGGCGAATTGTTAGTTGTTTCTTTAAAGTTTTATTCAAAACGTGCAAATTGCCTAATACGTGTTTCTGAAATCGTCAATTCACCCACAAATAAATTAATTTCGTGCGATTCGTTTATAGAAAACTAGCTGTTACCAGCGGCTTCGCCCGCGTGGAGATAAAAATTATCCCACGGAAACGTACTAAAGTATCGTATGTGTTATTCTAAGTTATAAACTACCTGTGTACCAAATTTCATTCAAATCCGTTCAGCCGTTTTTGCGTGAAAGAGTTACAAACATCCATACATACCTCCATACTCACAAACTTATAAAAAATAGGATAGTAGGTTATGTACCTACTATATTACTTAAAAGTGACGATTACGAGTAAATTCGTGCGAATCGATTAATAAGCCGCTTTTTTACCGTAAAATGTCGTTCAGGACAGCGCCGTGTGAACGGCGGCTTATTTTTCTACCAAAATTATCGTAATTCAAACGTAAGTGCGACAATTAAGCTGAGGTTTTAAAATGTCTAACATACAACTTTTCTTACAACCATTACTTTTCTTACCGCAGCAGTGCGGTACTCGAAGGCCTATTATTGGCCGACCGCTAATTAGCAACCGCACACCATGACACAGCAAGTTCCCAACAATTAAATCAACTCCCGTATCCCTAGCCACCATCTTTGTTTAACTAATTAATACCATAAAACTTAATCATGATCACAAGGGCTCTAAACCAAACAATGGTTACTGTACCAGCAGCTTTAATAAACGCTGTTAATAGGGTTGCCAACCGTACTTTAAAATAGTTTAGAATCGAGTATTTTACTGTTTTTCTTATAGGAGTAGTAGATACAAGAAAAAGAGTAAAGTAGCCACAAGTACACACTTGTGGTTATGTAACAACAATCGCACGGGTCGATCGATCAGGTTGAGCTACGATTGCCACGATTGGTCTGTGGTTGGGTGACCACCTTTACATTTCAAGCCCCCTCCGTGCCTCGGAAAGCACGTTAAGCCGTCCGAGCTGTCATTTATGAATCTTTAACAGTCGTTACGGGTCGTCAGAAACCCGAAAGTCTGACAACTAGTCTCACCAAGGGGTATCGTTTTGCCCAGTAACTGGGTTATGGACGCCAGATAGGCATTCGCTCCATGTAAAATACTAGTATTTAGCTGCATCCGGTTAGACTGGAAGCCGACCGAAAGGGTTAGACAGATTAGGTATGATGACTCTTTTTCTTGCAGACGTGTACTTTATAATTGGTAGCAGTAATAGAATACTCTAAAATACTCATTTTACATTAGCTGACTTTTTTGGCATAATTTTCATTGTTGCCATGGCGTAGAATTTTATTTTTATTTTGGCGCGAGGCAAATGATTTCTGTGAGACTTTGAACTTGCCTGTTTAGTGTCGATCATAAATGTGAAACGGCGAGGACAAAACGAAATGCAGGAGAGGAACAGAGCTTCATTAAAAATTACGTTCTGGTCTATATTAACTTAGAATTAGCATGTTTTCGAAGAACAATTCCTTCAAAACAAAAAAAATGGTTATGTACAGACGCCAGCACATCAAGCTACACCACTCTGTCAAATTTGTTTGATAGATTTTCAACTTTATAACATAAGCATAAGGTTCATGTTCAATTGGGAAAATTTTACAGTTTGAGGTAGCTTGATGTGCTGGTGCCTGTACCTCAAAAACTAACAAAAAGGTAAGGTAGGTAACTGAATAAATAGTAGTCTTTTTATCAATCTCTACTCTTTATTAACCCTACCTTAAATTACACAGACATATACCTACCGTTCTTCTTCAAATAAAAAAATTGGCAACCCTAGCTGTTAAGGATACAATGACAAGAGTAATAGAAGTTTATGACACTTTAAGATCGAAATACGTCTCCTAAATAATTCTTTCCTGCTGTTAATTGTATTAATTTATGACCGCACTGGGTGGCAATTGATTGTTAAGTGGGTCTTAAAAAAGAACATTTAAATTTAGATGTGCATCGCATATATCATTGTGATGCGTATGAGCAATGACGTAGAAAGTACTTGTGACTTAGTTGCGACTTTTATGAGGCTGACTATATTTTCAGGATGTGTAAATCACTTGTGTGAAAGTCGTCATTTGAACCCACTTATAAATCTTAACATACTTACAACTTACTTTTGTGTTCCTTTCAACAACTTTGTGTTCCTTTCAACAACTTTTGATTAATTCCTAAGTCGTTTTTACCAGCGGCTTTGCCTGCGTGGAGGTCGGAAATTATACCACGGAATTGTCCTACCGGGATAAAAAATATTCTATGTGTTAATCCAGGTTATAAACTATCTGTGCGCCATGTTTCATCTAGATTGAGCGCCGTATGTGAGTAACAAATGGACCTACCTTTCCATAGGAGCCAGTTTTTTATCGATATATCGAGAAGGACGACATTAAAAGAACCTCTACCAGTGACGATACTTTACTAGGACTGCTACCAATAGTACCAATTCTGCCGAAAGGCTATTCTGTTGTTCTTACAAAGCTAGTGCTACGATGAGAGATCAGATAAAAGATAGCGGAGGCAAAGTTTTACTCTTTTGAATTACTCACTGAGACTTTTTTTAGTTCCTCACCAGCAGGCTTAACATGATGATTTTTATTTCTACGAAGAATAGACAGTGCTTTTTTAATACAAATTGACATTTCGTTTCTCCATTTTTGACATTGCACCGTAGATAATATCCTTCTACAATCCGTCATTTTGCCTTTCGTTTCTAACGATCTTTGTCTAGGTCCTTATAAATATAGACTATTTCAGAAGAATATTTCTTCCCAAACTGTCAAAATCACACTGACAACAAACTTTCTACTCGACGGCCACAAAGTATTTACGATTATCTACAAAATCATGATTCGTTTAGAACGCATAACTGTGATAATTAATAGAAAAACATAGCTATCTTCTCCTATTGTACATCATTTAGTTAATAGTCATGTCTATTCTTCCGTCGACCAATCGGTGCTCGTGCTAAGCCTGCAGCGGGCTATTGCGAAAGACAATCACAATCTAAATCATTTTGAAGGATATTCTAGTCCGCTTCCTAAGTTCGAAGTATCTGCTAACAACGTAAATGACGCAACATATGAGTAAACAAAATTCCTACTGTTTGTTACGCAATTACCCAGCTGAACAATACAGGCAGGTACGAAATTCGGTTTCCTTGTTAACAACACAATAATGTGTATTGACGTGTATCACTGTCTGCCAGTCCTTGTGGTGAAGGCTCCATGTCGAACATATGTCAGGCGTATGCTGGAACGCCGCTCAGTAGGTAATTGATTTGTTAACATGACAGGTGATATACCTGTGTTCGTCTGTAAACCACTGTTTACATCCACGTGTGCTTTACCACAAGTAAAAGTGGTGGTGTAAGCAGAAACAACAGAACGATCTACCACCTGATATGATCCTTAAAGATCCTTTGCAGAAGTCAGTGCTCGTATTTAAGTTACTTACTTGCATGTCAGTGGTCGCAAGGACCATTGTTGAGCATCCCTAAAACTTGTTAGAAAAATCTTGGTAGCAAGCAGGAGTGAAAAATTCGTATACTTATGGACACGTATGTAAGAGACAATGGTCAAGTGTGAACTTGACAAATAATGTAATTTTATATTTTGGGAAGTTGGGAGATATGGCAGTACCCTCAAAATGTATACTCAGTTAGTTAGTGACTTAGGTTAGTTAGTGACTTAGGCTTGCCCTCTACGCATTACGTCCGTGTTCGTAGTACTATAAATCATTTCAGGCATAGGACCGACCATATACGTCCAGGCGTGACTGTAATAGCTAACTCCGCATTATGCATGGAAGAGTAAAATAAATCTACCCACTCCACAATTATTTCAATTGTGTTTGGTCTGATTGCCTGTTCACAAACAAAGGAATTAAGTAGGTATTTTAAAAGTGGGTAGTTGATGCTTCCATTTAGTCATTTCCTTTCCTGATTAAGGTATTTAAATAAACGAATGAATCACATATTTATTTATGCACTAAACTAGCCTTGTAAACCTACGTATATTTATTTCCACTCATTCGCACTCCGACCCCTCCAAGATACAGACGGGAGGAAACGCCCGGGTGTTTCCATTGCGAAGATCACCCTAAGGATACGGTGGAGTATACGGTGGAGGTCTGCCCGGCTTGGGCGGAGCGATCGGCGGCGGCGACCGCTCGCGTCCGGCCCTGGTCCAGGCCATGGTATGGAGCGAGAGTACAAGGGTAGCCATCACTTCCTGCGGAGCAGTAATGCTTGCGAAGAGGGAGGCGGCGCACGTTCGGGAGAGGCAGTACATGCGCCCTCACGGCTGTAGCCTCCACAGGAGACGCCCTGGGCGTCGGGAATAACAAGCTGATTCCCAGCCACCGTAGGCGCGGACTTGCGGACGGTGAGTAAAGGGTAGCTCGCTGTCCGCTAAGGACCAAGCCCGGGTCGACGGCGCGTTGTGTTTCACGCGCGCCTCAAAGAGATGTCAGCACCAACTGATGGGGCCCGCAAGGGCCGATGCCTGCCAGGGGTGCGGGTTGTTTGAAAGAGATACCGCGGCCCCTGGCACACTAGCAACTGAGGAAACACCGGTAGGTTTTGTCAGTAAAAGTCTGACACGCCCTCCTGCTCCACCCAGAGCGGGAGAAGTTATTTGATAAATTCCTAACTAAAAAAAAAACCTCAAGATACAAGCCCTGTTTAGTTTGGGGGTGAACGGGCAAACCAAAAAATTGTGATATACCTACTAACTTAATTGTGTTTTATGTAAGATTACTGTCATCCATCACCTTTTCTTTTTGCCAATTAAACTTTTTGTACTTAGTGTATTTCTGCTTTCTAAAGTTATCCGGGGTTAAGTAATAAGTTTAAAATTCTGAAGTTTTAGGTCATTACTTATTTGGTTAAGTAACTTTCGAATCGTCCTTGGATAAATTCGGTTACAGGCGTTTTATCATAAATTAAATATTTTATGGATACTGGTAAAACATAAAGTTTCAGCCATCAATATTTGGTAGCTTTACTCCAAGGTTATTGAAATAAACTGCTATCGTAAATACTGATAAGGGTAGGTGTAAAAGTGTCAAATTTACGACATAAAACATTTGCGGTTCCGTTAATATGGCTATAAATGATATAATACAAGGTACAATATTGAAATGGAAACATATTTTTGAGAGAAAATGGGAACAAGAAATAGAATTTTATCTTATTGGCTACCCGCATATGATAAAATGATATTCCTTGTTCACACTGTAAGGAAATTAATTTAAATTAAAAAATGCCTAAAGACTTCAAAAAGGTTTTACATTAATTATCTTTCAATGATTCTGGTCTTTTAAAGCAATTCCAGAGCTAATTCAGCAATTCCCATGTTTTAAAGCACGTTCGCCTCCTAATAAGTCGTCGGCCCGAAAGTCTGTCAACCAGTCTTACCAAAGGGTATCGTGTTTTCCCAGTAACTGGGTTGTGGAGGTCAGATAGGCAGTCACTCCATGTAAAATACTGGTACTTAGCTGTATCTGGTAACACTGGAAGCCGACCCCAACACAGTTGTGGAAAGGCTTACATTTTTGTCAAGTTTTTGACATTGATCGTCGCTAAAATGATAAGTATTGCTACATTAAACATTTTAAATGACGTGAATGGGCCGGGCCTTCTGACCCCATATCTCAATAAGCGAGTTTTGGTTTTTTGAATCTAACATGAACTTAATAAATTTTTTATACGCTTTTTATTAGCGTCACCTGTAATTGTATGTTTGTTTGTAACCGACTCCTTTGGACTTGATTTTGACCCACTTCAAACGGTCAGATTTCATTTAAACTTTGTAGACTTATCGAGGACCGATGACAATTCAATAATAAAAAATAAAAAAAATCACGCTTTTGTAGTTAGCAGAACTAAAAAATAGAAAATAAATAATACATAAAAAATAAAAAACACGCTTTAAAAACGCAACTAAAAAAGCAGAAAATCATTTAAAAAAAGCGTGAGGTGGTTGATATTAATTGATTATAAAAATACCTCAAAAAGCACCACACGCTTTTTTGAAATTATTTTCTGCTTTTTTAGTTGCAATTTTAAAAGCGTGTTTTTTTAGATTTTTAATCTATTATTTATTTTAAAATTATTGTTATGGTGATCCTGTTGTGTCTTACCGCTGGGCATCGGCCTCCTTTCCGTCTTATCTTTGTCTCACTCTTTTTTAATTTTATACATACTTCACAATCATCTACGTATATATTCTTAACGCATGTCTCCCAATAATTGAAAAAAAGAACATGTCTCATGCAGATCTTTAAAACTACGCAAAACATGAAGATGTTACTATTTTGAAACAGCCATAAAATTGCCTATGCTTAAGCATAATGGGCTGTAACATAACTTGCAACGAACTTTATGATTTGCCGTAAACTTAATATGATAAATGTTTTACTTCATAAGTAATACAACACAAAATAATGTAGTATATAAAAGTGAAAAGTAGACACCTACCAACTTGGTCTCTGTTTTTCTTTTTCTCCAGTTTATAAAAAAAAATGTCTATAGCTTTTGAAAACTAAAGTCAGCAGTTGTATATAGGCAACCTGTGACATTCAATGTTTGTAATAAAACATTTTAGTGTGTATTTAAGTACCAAGTTGGGTATTTCAGCGCCTGAAGGTCTGGTGATGAAACTTTATTGCTTACCTATATCTCTCAATCGCTTTGTTCACTAATACTTATTTATCGTGGATCTAAAGTTTTAGAGCATACTGTATTGTTTTAATTCAAGTAAATTTTCAGGTCACAGTTTTACGAAACCGAAGAAAATAAAAAACAACCGATCGATTTCGAAAGCAATGTACACGTTGTTCCGCATGTTCTTGAGAGAAATGTTGTTTAAAATTTATGAGATTTCATGTTTTAAAGAAATCTTAGCGCAGACAAACAAAAAGTCGAGACCACTTGACCGAATCGCTCGTCTCCACTGTTGCTAGGGGCATCCTAAGGCCATAAAAAATAAAGCACTTTGGACCGCAGCCAGCCATCTCCCGCTTCTGAATCAACCTCATTGAAAAGAAGCGTTTAAAGCTACAGTAAGAGCACTTGAATTCATTTCGTGAAAATGTTTAAATTTCCTCCTTTGTGCAATGTTCAGGTTCGGATAAGTTTTAAAATAAAAGTTTGTTATAGAATTTAATTAATTATGCCCGTAAAAATTAGGGAGTTCGTTAATATTCGAAATTGCTGTACTGTAAGTTGTTTTGGACTTTTTGTGTTTCGATTGGTAGGCGAAGATCTTTTGGAGGGTGAACAAGAAGTGTACAACTTCCACGATAACAATGATGAAAAATGTATAAATTCATCACGAATTCAACTCTTCCCTCAAAAGAAATACAAAAGGGGAACGGAATCGATAAATAAAATTTCGCACAGTTCAAAAAAGGAGTCCCAATCGGCGACGTCTCGCGCCACCCGGCCGAGACGTTCGTAAGCAATAAACAATCTCCCGTATCCTTCATCTGTGTAGTTCCGCATCGTGACCACATTGTTGGGTAGTTTTTAGGTCGGCACGGTCGTTGAACGACCCCCACGGCCATGGAATCCTTCACATGCGACAAATCTTTTCACATTCTTATATCTGAAAATAGCACGATTATGGACCACCGATATGGGATGAATCCCGGTCAAGTGGCCTTTTTTTGTGCTTAAAGTCTCTGGTGTCGAAACAATAATGGCAGCGCATAGATGCAATTTACGTTCCATCTTCAAAATAATTCGCCACAGACGCTCTACATTGCGTCACTCGTTCCTACACGAAGATTTTTTTAAAAAGGTTGCAAGCTGCGAGGAATTTCATAGAGGTTTTAATTTTATTTAAAGCCGAGCATAGTGGAGGTGGCTGAGATTGCCTGATTCTACCAGATACCTGTGCTTAAAATAGAAATATGGCCGCAAGGATAAAGAGCTGTACATTTTATAGTCCACCTTAACTTGTTCAATTGTAGCCTTTGTGTAAAATTAAAACAGTTTTCTCTCACATAAAATTCTTGTTAAACAAAAACGGATAATAAATCATGAGTAACCGTGTTAGAATTAATTAAGCAATTAAGTACTCGTACGCAAGAAAAGACACAATCAAGCCTTTCTTTAACGGGATTTGCAGTGAGCCGATGCAACTCAATGCTATCTCCGATTACAAAATGATCCACATCTCAAGATGCACTTGAAATACGATCAGTTCTACAACCGTGATATTCTTAGACAGTAGGTACTTGTTTCAATCGGAGTAGAGTGTTAGAATAAGAAATTTCAATGCTCATCCGTGCGCGTATGGTTGAATATGGATTAATGAGGATTGACTACGAGGAAGCAAAACAAAGGATCCTCGGTAGAGATGTACATAATTCATGGTGTAAGTTGTTCGGGCACAGCGGTGAAGCAACAAGGTATTTAGTGATGGTATTTATTATGACGACATACGAGGCATTATAATGGCGCAGTCAATGCTCAGCGTGCTGCGAGGGGTTGGTGACCGCACGACTTCGCATCGCCCACACTTATTAGAGATGCAGCGTAATTGTTACGATGAACCTCGCACTACCGCAATGTGCGAGTCTCGTGGAGAAAAAGCTTAGCTTCAGAGGGCGACGGCTCCGAAATTCGACTTCCCTGCAGAGTACACAGTCCCTCAATAGACTAGGAACAATGACGATCGCTCCTGAGACTCACTATACGTCACGCACGCCATTGTTCGGGTCGTCTTTTGTTTTTTTCTTTGTTATGCAATTTGGCGGTCGGTGGAGTAGCTAAGAGCAAAATAGGCGTGAAGCTGGTGCATATTTTAGGGACAGTAAATGATTCTATTCAAATTATTAATTGACTTAACGGTAAATAAATTTATGACTGTGGGCGTTCAAAAAAATGAGCAGTACCCACTATAAATTGTAGACGTTTTAACAGCCCAATTAATACTCTACAGCTGTGCGCCTGACTCCGAAGTCAAAATTAAAGAGACATTTTAGTAAATCTCGATCCAAAGCATACACAAATCTGAATATAATTCGACATCGAAGTGACGTTCATTTTCTGACAATTTTAGATGCATAATGCATATGTAATGACAGGTTACAAAGTCACAACAATTTAAAGAACTTGACTAAATGTGTCACAACAAGAGCACGACAATAGGAAACTATTACGGTACAATTGTATGGCGTATCTTCAATCAACATGGGGCTCCTCCCCTGGCGCTTAGAGCTTACCCCGCGTCACCTCACACAAAAGGTTAAATAAGTCGAAACGAGTACTCAAGTTTATAAAAAGTCGAGCACGCGACCAACCCCGAACTTAGCGCAGGTATATATTAAGTAACACAATAGCTTCATAGAAACACAAATGTCGCTTACTTCCTTCCTGAACTGCGACGAGCAAAATTATGTTTTCAAATATTTATGCGAGCTTTTTCATTGAAGTAAATAAGTAAGTTAACTTAGTAAATTGCTTTGCGTTCGTAGTTTAAGTTTTATTCCAACGGAGTTGGTTATTTAGAGGGCTGAATTTTCTTTGGTATGCCAAGTTATTTATTACTGACGCTTTTTGCTGGGATAAATTGAGTTTCACCATTAATATCGAACCAGGAACGTCGTACAGAAACACGTTAACTTAAATGTACCTAGCGTTAATGTACGAAGTTGTTTCAAGATGGTGGAGGAATGTAAGCTTCTTCTACTGTATGTACTCGTTGCACATTACATTCTAAAGTAAATAAATAATTACGATTGTTATACAAACAAATCTAAGTAGTAGGAAAGTTTTAAAAATAGGTTTACAAAGATGAATACACAGTAGCCGAAAGTCTAAGGATTGAAGACAAAAAAAAACGTTTATTTGCGCCCAATATGACGCATTATAGGATCAATCGATTTCCGGAAAAACACTACAAAGTGGAAAATTACTTAAATTTCGGAAGTCGGTGATTTGAATATGTATTTAAATTTTTGTCACCGTCTTCCGAAATTAAAGTAATTTTTACTTTGTAGTGTTTTTCCGGAAAGCGGTTGTTTTCTTTTTGGAAAAAGTTTTTATTTTTCACTTTTTAGTTATAGTACCTACCCCACACCAATTCGAAATTTCAGCATCCTTAGGGTCAAAACAATGCATATTTATGCGATGGCAGCAATCGCGGTTGATTTGCTGTCATTTTTTGAAGAGTTCCGTTGTCCGTCTTCGAAACGCATCATCAGATGTATATGAAATTTAAATGAGACCATTTCCGAATAAACCCCTTTCGAACAAAAAAATATATTTTGCAAATCCGTCTATATATGACGGAGTTATGCCTGAACATACATTAAATAAAAACATGTCGAATTGATAACCTCCTTCTTTTTGAAGTCAGTTAAAACAAACTCAGGAAATTCTTATGCCAAAATCAGTGAGGTAATTGCAAAACACACTAATAATAGAAATGGTTTTCATTTTGACAGTTTTGACAGATTGCGTAATTAATGAATGTTGTTGAACTGTTAAAATGAAAACCGTTTACGTTGGTGAGAAGACTAATTCAGATCAGCAACTTCCTTCAAAATTATTCAGATTGGGATAGTCATCATCATCATCATCATTTCAGCCGGAAGACGTCCACTGCTGTACATAGGCATTTGGGGGTCTTGCCATAATCGCCACGTTTGGCAGACGGGTTGGCGATCGCAGTATGGTGGTCAAATGCATAGAAAACGCTGCTGCCCATTCTCTAGTAAGTCCCTTAGTCGCCTTCTACGACACCCACGGGAAGAGATGGGATTGTGCTATTCTTTATGTCCGGCACCACACAGATTGGGATAGTATTATTACGCAATAAGGGTCCAGTTTCCTATTTAGGTATATTTTAATATTAACCTTTTCCCTATACATATAAGGTTTCTACTAGAGGTGGGCCGACTATAACTTTGGCCGACTAGTCAGTTGCAAAATAGCCGACTAATCGGCCGACTAGTCGGCCAAGCCAATCACTGCTTTCGGTTGAGTTCGGGTGACATCAGCAATGTTCAAAATGGCAAACCTACTTATTGCCAATTGTTTACTTTACTTTCTTCTTTTTTTTAAGTGTCAATTTATTTGACTTTATTTAATTTCTAGATCTTTATTTAATTACCTAAAGCACCAAACGAAGGGCTCGTATTCCTTCGTATCCTAATTTCCTATCCTAGTCTAGATTGCACTCAAAGTAAACTAAAACTGATTCTACAATATGTAACAAAAACCCTGTTGTTCCTTCTACCCACGTTTTCAGAATCGGTATACATACGTAATAAAGCATGTCATTTATAAAAACTGTTTAACAAAAATAATTAAAATAAATATTTAATTATGAATATTTGTAATGTTTAACTGATTTTGATTAGATCAAAGAAAGCCGCCAAGCTCGTAGTCTATTGTGCATGTGCCATATTTGCATTCGGCGACTAGTCGACCTACATAAATTAAATTAAATTCATTTCCTTATTTCAGGTACCACATAACCCATAGTTGCAAACATAAGCCTTCTATTTATAATCACAGCCACTTTCCTGACAATTGATACAATTTCCGCTTGCAAATAAGTGCTAATACATTTTGTCTTTCTCGGCTGCAGGTGGGATGGAGATAATGCATCGTGGTAACACAATTACCGCCGGATATTGCTCACACTACGCTAAAAGCAAATAGTTTTAGAACGAAAACTAAATAAATAATAATAATGAATGCTGGAGAAAAGTTTATAATTATTTCTTTAACTATGGCAGAATAGTATTTACTCGAAAGCACGCTAAGCCATTCCGCGATGGTCCCAGCTGTCAATCGTGGATCTTTGACAGTCGTTACAGGTCGTCAGAAGCCCGAAAGTCTAACAACCAGTCTGGACCAGCTGCTTCCGGTTAGACTGGAAGCCGACCCCAACAAAGTTGGGCAAGGCTAGGCAGATGATGAGTCTTTTCAAAGGTAGGTTGTAATAGGCAGTAAAACTAACCTAGGAATAAGTAAACAAGAACTTCCGAATACCCATTTAAAACATAACATAACATCACACCTGTTTTTTCCCGAGGGGTTAGTAGAAGTGTACACCTATTGTCATCAATGGGGCACAACACGAGAAACTGGGCTGCTACCGAAAAATTCCAGATCTAAAAACCCAATGACATTTTGCCCGATTTAGAAATCGAACCCAAAATCGAATGCTCAACAGTAGCGCATGTAACCACTAGACCAACGAGCCAACCTATACCCATTTATAGAACATCAGAAAACTTGATTTCACATAGGTATCATGGAATTAAATCCAGAACATCTGCTAAGAAACCGCTACTCGCAATCACGAGACTAACATTCTGCCTCATATTTTATTAAAAAATAACCGGCAATTTAAAAAGCTATTCCAAGTAAAGAATGTTTAATAACACCCGTTCGAGGACTTTTTTTTTAATTCTAAGAACACGTTTTGGCATTATTTCCTCCTGTACAAAACGAAACCCACTACGTGCCTTAATAATTGCCAGCAAACTGCTCAAAATTTGGGGCAGGCGACAGTTGGCAAGCGGACATCGTTAACCCTTCTTAGAACAGTCAACAAATCGCTCACTTAAAGATTAATAATTTAAAGTGACATAGATTTTCCCATTTCTTCCCATGGGTGTCGTAGGAGGCGACTAAGGGACTTACTAGAGAATGGACAGCAGCATTCTCTATGCATTTTACCACCATACTGCGATCGCCAACCGGCCTGCCAAGCGTGGCGATTATGGCAAATCCCCCCGTCTTGGGGGAGGCTTATGCCCAGTAGTGGACGTCTTTCGGCTGACATGGCCCCTTTCTTTGGTATTATTCGTCGAACCGTTCAGCTCTTTAAGTTCTGAGATCATAATAAGGACATGAATAAGTGACTCTCGGCTTCGTTAAGGGTTATCCGTCATTATTATTTACGAAGTAATTTTCACGATTTTCAGTCAAACCTTGTCATATACAAGAATGGTTCTAGAAAAGGATCATTATAATAAGTAAGTATTCACTGCACGATTACTGAAAAATGTGTTCACTGACTTGACAAGTCCACTTAATCTGTGTGGTTCTTTGCTCAAAAGACCAATTCGGACTTCAAACTACCTACATGGTCTTCACTTGATCTGACCAAGATTATGTCTTGACTTTAGAATAGACTGACCTCTGAGTTTGTTTCGGCCTTTCTTCTCAGAGTAGTCAGATAGGAAACTCCGACCTCATTTAGTTTTAAAAGTATGATCGACGTGTAAAAGTGTTTGTACAAACCTACTTGCAAAAATAAAATAAATTGTCATTTATTTAAATTTTGTACACATAAATGTTACTTAATGTTAAATGATTGTATGTCTAATAATAACACTATTAATGTAGACGCATGACTAAGATGATATCAATTCGAAGCTTCCAACTCATTTAAATTAAAATATAGCGGAAAATTAACATTTTAATGGCAACTCTAGTGATTCAAGCTATTGTTGTTACAAACTAGTGGTATTTTTTTACGCTCGCTACACTGATCCGCTAGGGTTAAACACCTCGCTTTTGGTACTGAACAAATAAAAAAGTAAAAACAAAAGACGAAACCAAATAATTTATGCTCTAAATAACAAGTGACGATCGGGCTTGCAGTTTAAAATAATAAAATGGCGTCGTTTAGATAACAGTGGTAAGCCACGGAATGCGGCCGTGTCGCATTCGTAATTGTACCAATTAGCTAAACTGTCTACATTAATTTATAAGCTGGGATGAACTTAGAGTGACTGGGAGAAGAGACATTAGCCCTTAAGGACCCATGGTTACTGTGTTGAGTTAGGGAAGTTACCCGCGAAATTTTATTTTGTTACGATTATTGCAATTTGCAGGTAATTTTTAGGTAGTACGTTGATTTAAATATGATTCGCGACCCTAACAAATATGGTGCGGGTTGTTCGAAAGAGAAACCGTCGCCCCTAGCACACAGGCAACTGAGGGAATACGGGTGGGTTTTAGTCAGTAAAAGTCTAACACGCCCTCCTGCTCCACCTAGAGCGGGAGAAGTTTTTTGATGATTTCCCACCCTCATAAAAAAAACCGTAACAAATATGGTTTTATAGAATTATAATCATTAAAATCAGCAAACAACCCTCTAAGTCTGACACTGTCCCGAAAATGGCTAAAATCATAAGAAAATTTGAACTATGCGGGCTACCCTTTTGCTTCGTCCTTAATTTAAAAAAAAAATAAAAAAATATTGTGGGTAATGAAACAAAGAAACTTTTTAGTAGCAAATTCATCAAGTGGCTAGATACACAGCTGTTATCTTAGTAATTGCATCCAAGAATTAAAAAAAATACGACGAGATGAAACGAAAATTAGCCTCAAGGAAGTTGGTAATTCAATTTTATCAAAAATATATCTCCTTGATTTTCGACACTGTCAGCTTAGGACACTTCGTTAGAATCGTCAAATAGTTACTTTTATCATTTGGATTCTGATTTAATAAACTGATCCAATATTGAATGGATTCCCGAAATTTCGTTTCGCTTCAATCATAAATTCGTTACTGCTCGGTCCCAAAATTGGTAAAAAAACCATGATGCGAATTTTCAATTAAAATCGGATAACAAACTCTTTTATGTTTACCATATGCGATTTATGCAGGATTATCTGTATTTCGCAAATACTTTGAGTGCATTTTGATACATCGGATTACTGCTTTCCTCTATTTTGGATATGCCCAACCCCATTATAAAACACACAATTTCTGAAAAATAATTAATCCACTCAAAAAAAAATTCTGCACATGCTACTCCACATAACTCAAAGCCCAGACAGATCATCTGACATCATACTCCCAGTCGCTATTCAAATAACAATCATAAACGCGGCCAGCTGAATGCAACTAACGTTGAACCACTAATGTTCAACCTTAATCAACATCCCACTTCCTTCATGAAGTTCGAAACCCTAATTGTCCCCTTTGTTTATTCAGAAGTAACGTGATACGTCATTGGGTCCCCGCCGGATACGTTATGCGTTAACGTCAATAAAACTTGCCCAAATAATGTCCAGACTAACGGCTGAGTCACTGCAGTGAATGCGAGTGTAACGTGTGAAATGTCACGCTAGTTTGATTGTTCAGAAGGTCTGATTTGATGAACGGATGTGTAATTTCTTCAGAGGAAACTGACGTAACTTACGTACACGGAAGCGACAGTTTAATGTACTTGATATGTTTCTTGAAAATGTAGTATATCCTATAACATCAATTTCCGTTTTGGGGACAACGGTTTTCAAGCTTTGTTAGCTTTGCCACCCAAGACTTATATTGTGGGTCGTATAGAGTTAAATTGTTATTATTATTTCTACTTTCTGCGACAAGTAATAAATGTATTCTTAGAAATATCAAACACAACATCACGCCTGTATTCTGGGAAGGGTTATGGAGAAGCGTACCTACAATACACCCACATTTCACCAGTTACATTTAAGTCTCATGGAAGCGAGCCTATTACCAATTATTTGGCACAAAACCAGCGTTTCAGCTGCTACTGAGAAATTCCAGAAAGAAAACCCAATTAAACTTTGCCTGACCTAGGAATCGAACCCACTAAGTACCCTTAGCAGTAACTTTTGCGACCACTAGACCAGAGTCAGTCACATTACAGTTATTTAGCGGAAATTCATAGAACCACAGTTCTAAGAATGTGCCCTGTAGTTATATGTTATAGTTCCAAATGTATGTTTTTGTCCTTTATGAGGGACAGCCTGTGTGGAAGCCAGGTTCCAAATTCCATAGTACCACATGTGTGTGACACATGTAACTATGGAACCTCCCAATGCTATCAAAAATCAGTGCACTTAGCAGAAGAGTGCTCACAGTAACAGAAGAGTGGTGTCTACCTGCCAGTTGAAAATCAAGAGAGTAATATAAAAGTTTATGCATTACGTACAAAGTGTTACTTCAAAATTCAAACTACAAGTTTTAAAGCTTTCAGCCCAGGACAAAGATTCCCGTCGTTTAAAACCGAGATTGTGTAATTTAAAACTCTACTTACTGAAGACTATGAAAAACGAACGAACTGAATTTAAGAAGATGACTGTTTTAAACGCTTGGATAGTTTAATTGTCTGCAGATGAGTCTCATTTAACTAGTAAAAATCCAAATGAGAGAATGCCTATTGATGTTCCAAACAGAACACTAATTACAAAGCTTGTTTTACTAGGAACACTTAAACTGAGTTTCACGTAAGCAATCGTTAACAGCTACACCGTCAAATTTGGTCTACCACTCGGCATTTTTATAGGTGCTCAACCAGCATATCTTGCAGTAGGTGTTGTTAAAGTTTCAGGAACTTGCCTCCCCCAGGATGTTCCTAATTGCGGTGTCTCGTTGAAACGCCGTAAACAACTAGTTGATGACACATTAAGCACGCCTCAGTTTTACTTTAAAACATATAAAATTTTATGAGTACTAATGGAGTAAATAAGTTTTTATTAGACGCTGTGGTTGAAGAGAGTGTAGTAGTGAAATATAAATTGAAAGAAGCAGCAAGTATTTTTTATAGTCATTGATCAGTTGTTTTAAGAATTTATTGTTTGACTGACAGTTATGTCGCTGAGTCATCAATGTCATCACTATCAATAATTGAAAGTCATTGATACTTACAAAATTGTATGACATTCCGATTATATTGACTTGACTATGAATTACGAATGTCTTTCCTTACAACATAAAACATCAATAGCTCATAAAAGATATTGATATAAAGATGATTTAAGGCTTACAGTCAGGTGTAAACCTAAGCAACTCTCATAAAAAGGCCAATATTGACATAAATAGACTAATCAAAACACTATCAGAAATACGCAAGAGACCAAGGGCAAATGACAACTATTTAAGTACCGTTTTAATTCTAGCAACACGAACGATCAATATTGCTGTAATTACTCAGCGATTACAACCAGCCGTTACTTCACCAACAAAAACTGAATGAATGAACCTGAAACCTAGTTTTTGTGGCGCCACCGGTTTTTTCAAGGAGGTCTAGGAATCTGTATTACATTACCGACTTTCACGCTTAAAAGGTTCAGAAATGGTTATTTTTTGTACCGTTCCAAATGTTTCTTCATCTTCTTCATTGTATTTGTCATAATCTTCAGTTTCAATAGTTTATTCATCGATATTGTTAGGTATCTCTCTACTTTGTAACGTATGGCCCATAAAATTGAACTCCAAATATATTTACATCACACGTATGTTCGTGATAAAATTCTAGTAGCTATCCATTGTTTATGACAAAAATGTAAATCCGAATTTTGCGTCAAATGTGAACCCGTGAGTGCATTCCGGGCTAAATGCAAAATGGCGTTAATTTGTAAAATTTGAACACTTGTTTTATTCACTGCTGTATTTCAAGCGTGAACAGCGTAGTTAATATATTTAATGATGATACACGGTTTTTCATACAAATGCATTTCATTTAGATTTATGGACTATTATTTTCAGCATGAGTCGGGCAGTAATTTTTGTCATGTGAATATTCTGAACAAAGCGTTTCCATAACTCATAATAATTGCATCTTCTTTTGCATAAGATACTTACTATATATTAACTATTATACACATAATAGTTACTTTAACCAATAATCTGGTTATATTTATTTTCCGTCTATAAACAATACAATCCCTAATTTACGTACAAATGTGAGGGAAATGTGGGGGAATCAAAACAAAGGAGCATGACGAGCCTTTTTTCGGTCACAGAGAAAAAAATTAATTTCATCGCGAAAGAGGGTCTCAGTGAACGAGTTATGCTACGACTACGAGCAATTGAACACATTAATTATAATACAAGACAAAGACAAGTGGGCCCCATTAATATTTATGAAGGCTGACAACCCTCTTATCACGGCTGCGACTAACCTTCATTGTTGTAAGACTAATTACCTTTAGCTAACAAAACGAATTCTGACTTGATTGAAAAGGGAAGCAGCTTTCCAACTATCACTCCACCGTTGTTTGAAACTTTTGTGGCAAGGTTCTATGTTCGGCCCGCTGATGCTTTTGAAGTATTACCAAGATTTATGCCCATGATTTAATGAACCGCTTTGCACTAATTACATCGTTTAAAGAAAAAAATATAAGAAAGATAAACGTTTTCTTCATAATGGTGCTGAGAAAAAAATAGAATGTAAGAAGCCATTACCAAGTTAGTTTCAACATAAATGGTCGTCAAGCCCAGACTCAACGATCGCATTTCAAGTGAGCTAACTCATAAGAGTAACGACTTTATCGCATCATCAAATGACTCGTCTTAGTTATAACCCTTTCAACGTAACCTACTTATGGAGTACATAAGTACTTATGACCAGTCGAGTAAACTTCTGGAAACCTGCTGGAAACGGTGGGTCATTACCCGAGCATTAAGCATCGGGGTAAGCCGGGTCGAGTGGCTATCAGTTGGCATGCGGCCAAAGTAGTATTCATTCGATGACGTCACAGTCGTAAAGGCGAGCCAGTGCCACCAAAACCACTAAAACTGCTAATAAAATGCCTAAGCACTTGACCACACGATGCTAGGCATATAAGTTGGATATGAAAATAATGTGGTCTGTCGTCCTGCCGTCCCAGTTTTCTTACGAGATAATGACCTATTTTATTGAGTTTTCCCTTTATGGCGTATTTCCTAGAGGAAATATAGAAGAAATGTAAATCAATACTTGTTGCTTGCCTTCATGCCGAAGTAAACGATAGCAGGGTAATGAAGATGACAAGTAAGAAGCTGGCAATATTATTCTATTATACATATACGGCTTCTTACATTTTTAGATAAATCGACAGGAGTTTTTATCCAAACAATAACATAATGTTACCAAACAGTAAGCACAAAGGGCTAGATAAGGACCTCATATCTTGAAAAGAAAATGAACAGATAAACAGATGGAAAATACGATCTCTAAGCCATCAAACGTAAATGTCTTAACAAAAATCTCACGATACGCATTCATAATGTGGGAAAATAACATTTGGCGTATCTTTTACAATTTCTCTCAGGCAGATGAATATTTCGATATGTTTAGTAAACATACGAGGTAAATAAAACGTACGTAGAAAAGGTTGCCCTGACCTTGCGCCGGTTTCCTGTTCAACGGTCTCCTTACATAACCTTTGAGTTTCATCTACCGTGGTTAATGTGAAATCCTTTTTGCATAGCTTGCTTCATAAAGCGTAATGTGGAAAGCAACAGCAGTTGCTGAATTAGATTTTCCTTCAGATAAAATTTGCATGAAATTTTATGGTCCTGTTCCTGTCCCTTTTCGGGACTTCCGGCTGATAAAAATAGGAAGTTATGTTTGGGATGTTTCCTGACATTAAATGCGGAGTTGACTCTTCAGAGCTACTTACATTGACTAAGTCTTAATTTCCTTGCTCAATAAAAAACAAAGAAAGGACTAAAGAAACGAAAACGCCACCAATTTTAACGTAATATATTTGGTAACTGTGCTTAAATGAAAACTTACTAACAGTAGAGAAGTAAGATACCATGTACCAATATCAATCAAAGAAACTACAAAGGAACAAGGACCTCAATGGAGTCCAAACCACAACCAAACTCCTTATCAAGATGAAGACGTTAGCCACTCATATCAAAGCAGAGGCGTTTAATATCGAACATTAAACGGACCCTCTCTTCCTGTTCGGTTAATGTTCCTCCGATTGGTACTCCAACCATGGTTATCACTCCACTTATGATCCAAAATAGCCACATAAAGATACCACTGAATCATTACTGAGAGATAATGTGAAAGTACTTGAATAATTCAGTTTCTGTATCAATGAGAGCGAATTGTTTTATCGGAATGC
This sequence comes from Polymixis lichenea, assembly GCA_949091785.1. Taxonomy (NCBI): domain Eukaryota; kingdom Metazoa; phylum Arthropoda; class Insecta; order Lepidoptera; family Noctuidae; genus Polymixis; species Polymixis lichenea. The sequence goes on along the minus strand of OX420943.1, from coordinate 9,634,367 downwards.
ATTCTCGGGGAATGCGTCGGATTGTTCATTGTGAAATAATGCTATATTGCTTTCTTTTGTGCCGTGAAAGGTTGTTATTTTCAATGATTGCGAATCCTCGTCTTTAATTTTTTTTTCTTAGTCATATGACCTGATACTACTAGTATCAGGTTGCTAATAACGATTATCGTTCCGTTAACGAATGGCTTTGCTTGGTAACAATGAATTCATCAGATTGTTATTTTTAAGCACAATTTTGCAAAAGGTTCTGCTGTTCACGGCGTCCTTTACTGAATACTTAATATTCAAGGATTTTTTTCTTAACGCAAGATAAAAACTTAAGCTATTCCAGGCTTAGTTCCCGAGTCCATTTACATAGGGACGCGGCAAGGCAGAAGTTATGATGACTGACTACTGTCTTGAGTCCTCTCTAACTCCGAGAAGCTTTCGTCAAAGTTATCAAGACATAACACCGCAAACGAGCCATGTATATTAACCGCTTCCAGCATACTAACGTTTAAAGAACGAATGGCTTTTGTGCTTTCGAGGAAGTTTATAAATCATTCCCATTCTACTTTGTTTTGTACTTACTTTTTAGGATCATCTGGGATATGACCTAAGGAAACCGTTCCATTCATAAAGCGACCTTTCTGCGGTACATAAGATTTTATTACGGGTCTTCAAGAGGCTTACCTCTAGGTTTACGGAGGTACGACATCATATGAATAAATAACAACCTCTTAAAAGAACCTGGGAACAAAGAAACTTTACTTAAAAATGAAGGCATTCCTATAGTATTGTTTACGTGATTAAGGCACATAAGTGCAAGTGAAAACGTCATAAATACCTTTCAAAAACTGGAGCGTTACTCACTTTATTAGACTGGCATGCAAGACTTTCATTTTTAGCACCAATATATTACATGAAGACGTCTTATTCTTGACGAAATATGGTAATTAAAGACATGCGAAACTCAGCCCTAACAAGGTGTGAAAAATTGAGACATACGTATACATGAACATTGTTTAAAAGTAAAGTGAGTTATAACGGCCAGTGTTCACGGGGCGAGGTAGAGATGTGAGGCAGATAGTGAAGATCGCGTGGAATCATTAACATTGTACAATTATACGGGAACCACAATGGTGGGAAACAGTTACGAGAACGAAATTCGTGTCTGTGTGTGGGAAATAAAATGCAAATTATTGCATTTCTCTTGCTCCTTGGCTGGCGAGCGCCCTTTTTTGCGGTCTCTTTTTCTTTTGTGTCGGCCATAGTTTTAAACAGATGGTAAACTTTATTAAACAATTCAGGAGTTTTTGCATGACAATCTGAATAGCGTAATTTCCTGCTGTGCTCCTGGTGTTTGATGGTTTAATTATACACCTTTGGTTTCGGTTGATTGAGCGATATCGGATGTGTGACACACAGATATTTGTTGAAAATCTTGTTAATAGATAATAATATGATTAACACATACATGACGCATTTTCATAAGAAGTGTTAGGGTCAAGGCACGATGGCGCTGAATCAAAGCAACTTGATCTTTACCTCTAGTGTTTAATGTTCAACTTGTAAAAACAAAGAATTGGCACGAGTGACACAGAACTTCGTGCGAAGTCTCGCGAATTTGCTACGATTTGAATGTGCGTCGATGTTCCTTGACCCCTTAAACATTGTGCACTACGTACATGGGACAATTCAGAATTTCAATAAAGTATATTGGCCTCTATTTTGAATAACAGTTTGGTTAATATATTCCGTTTCTTTTTAGTTTTAGCTTGTTGTGTTATGCCTCATCAGCAAGAGATAATCATTTTGTCACATTTGACGATTAGTACCGCTTCAGAGATTAGCAGTATTTTAAAAACCCTAAAATTATGTAAATATACGAACGTTATGTTTCAAAGAACCCGAAATAGACCATTTTTCATGCCTATACCTACGTGATAGAGCTAAGTATGTATGTCACGAGTATCTGCGAGTATTTTTGCGACCAATCTTAACATAATAAGTAGTAGTATTTAAGAGAAAATATTAGATTTATTGAATGTTTGTTTGTTATGCTGAAACGGTTAAATGGAGTTGGATAAAATTTGGCATATGGGTAGACCATGACTTGGATTAGGACAAAAGTGCTATCCCAATATTTGCACGGAATCGAGATTTATGCAGATAAACTGTGCAGCTAGTTTTCTATAAAACCACTTGTCACCCGTTGAGATATCTGACGGAAACACATTTATTCACTGTACAGAACTGCGCCTTGGCTTGTGAATGCCATTGCAGTTGAGCCTTCTATTTTATGCTGCAAAACTTCTTGAATTGCACGTTTGTTTGAATGGCAGCCTTATTGATAGGGATAAAGGTTTGTTTTTGGTTAATCAAAAGGTCTTTTTGTAAACACTTTTGACTTTTTTTTTTGTGTGGGAAATCATCAAATAACTTCTCCCGCTCTGGGTGGAGCGGGAGGGCGTGTCAGACTTTTACTGACTAAAACCCACCCGTGTTCCCTCAGCTGCCTGTGTGCCAGGGGCCGCGGTATCTCTTTCGAACAACCTGCACCCCCGGCAGGCATCGGCCCTTGCGGGCCCCATCAGTTGCTGCTGACATCTCTTTGAGGCGCGCGTGGAACACAACGCGCCGTCGACCCGGGCTTGGTCCTTACCGGACAACGAGCTACCCATTACTCGCCGTCCGCAAGCCCGTGCCTACGGTGGCCGGGAATCATCCTGGGATTCCCGACGCCCAGGGCGTCTCCTGCGAAGGCCACGGCTGTGAGGGCGCATGTATTGCATCTTGGCCTGGACCAGGGTCGGACGCGAGAGATCGCCTCCGCCGATCACCTCCACGAGGACACGGCGGTGCTCCGCCCAAGCCAGGCAGACCTCCACCGTATGCACCACCGTGACCTCTGGGCGATCTTCGCAATGGAAACACCCGGGCGTTTCCTCCCGCCCTATCCGAAACAGGAACCTCCCGAAACAGCCATGTCCGGTGAGGACCTGTGTCAGGCGGAAGGTGAGGACGCCATGCCACCTCTCAAGCCACTCCTCAAAGAGGGGACTTACCGCCGCAATCGTGGCGTGCCCAAACACTTTTGACTTAACGTGCTTTCTTGTGGACATACTTATAGCTTGTTTTTGCTGTCTTTGTACCATTGTGTGCGATTGAAATATTAAAATACTATCAATTTATCGGGTAACGTCACAACTGAAAATATGCATAAGTCAATACAGCTGCTGCCATGCCAGTTGTAGGGAATATATAATGCGATAATATTACTAAAGACCTATAAATTGTATTCGTAATTTAATCAATACAAATAATTTTTTAATACAGTTGCTCAAAAAGTGGTGTATTGCAGGGACGTATAGCGTTCGGGATGTGGGCTATTACATACTAGTGCTTTTTTTTTACCTTTCCCGAACTCGTGCGTTCTCTTTCCCAACTGTCAAAATAATGTCTATTAAAAAGAAAAACCAACCATGAAGTTTTTACTAAAGAGTTTTTGTGATTCATACAAATACGTATATTTCTAAAAGGAAGCTACTAATTTATTTCAATATCAGATTTAATGATTTAATTGAATGAGTTAGGTTAGGTTTCATTTCATTTCATCTCATTAAATTTCATTTTCATTTCATATCAATAAAAAAAATCTACTGAAGACTAAGCTGTATGGATAGTTCCCTTTGCCTACCAAAATGGGTGAAAAAAAAAATTCTGCTTAAATTATACGGTTGGCGCCATTTTCCAGAAATTTTCTTTGCGAGTTTAGTTGTTTGTTGCACAAAATGAGTAATTTCGACCCTATTTTTTTTGAATTAACACCACCGGAACTCAGTATAATTGCACAAAATGCTTCGGAGAACATTTTACCGGAAAAGTCAAAAAGTCGTTACATATCTACATACGACGAATTTATTGCGTGGAGAGAAGAGAAAAAAGCAAATAGTTTTTCAGAAAATGTTATGTTGGCATACTTCTCCGAACTCTCAGCAAAATTAAAACCGTCTACGTTATGGTCGAGATTTTCGATGATAAAAAGTATGCTGAAAATAAGGAACAACGTGGATATAAGTGAATACCCAAAATTAAATGCTTTCTTAAAACGACAATCAGACGGTTTTACAAGTAAAAAGTCGAAAATATTAACATCCAATGAAGTGGAAAGGTTTTTGAACGAAGCTCCTGATGATCGTTATTTAGCCACAAAGGTAATTTATTAATAAGTACTTATATTTTTCTTTAGTATTCAGTTTACGAAATCGCAAAATACAGTCAAAACATTATTTAAAAAAATATTAATCAAATCCCTTTTTTTGTAGGTTGCTCTGATTTTTGGCGTTGTTGGAGCTTGCCGCAGAGAGGAGTTAGCCAATATTACTTTAAAAGATATTGAAGCCCATGGAAAAATGCTACTAATCAAGATTCCGAACACAAAAAATAAGATACCGAGAAGCTTTGTTGTTGAAGGAGATTTTCTTAGAATAGTGCAAAAATATATGAATCAGCGGTCCCAAAAAGGAAAAACCGACCGTTTTTTTCAAAATTACCAAAAAGGGAAGTGTACAGCTCAAGCAATCGGGATAAACAAATTTGGTAATATGCCAAAAGAAATAGCAACGTTTCTTGGTCTGCCGGATGCTGAGTATTATACTGGGCACAGCTTCAGGAGGACCTCTGCTACATTATTGGCAGATTCAGGAGCCAATTTGACGTCCTTAAAGCGACTAGGAGGTTGGAAATCAGACAAAGTTGCAGAAAGCTATATTGGTGATTCATTAAACAACAAACTAGAAACTGGGAAAAAAATCACACAATCCATTAATTTAAGGTCCAGTCCGTCTTCTTCACATGTTGAAGAGAACGTTCGTCCATCTACCTTCGTTGATAATGATAATTCATCAGATCCAATTCCATCAACTAGCAAACGCCATTGTATGACAAATATACATGAACAATCATACGAAATTAATAATAGTTTGTCTCAAACAGTAAATATGCAACCTAAAACTTCCCCAGTTACTTTAAAAAACTGTACCAATTTCAATGTACATGTGTACTATAACTTTTATAAGAAATAAATGATTAGTTAGTTGAGTTTATTGTGTTTTTATTATTTTATTAAATTGCTTCATTTTTTCGCAACTGTATTAAAAATAGTCGTTCAGTACACCTGCGGAACCGTCATTGCAACTTGTTCCGACTGTCAACCCTCGCCTTCGGCTGCGCCTCGGCTCGGGTAGACATTTGTCGGAACTCTTTGCAATGACAGCCTTTCCGCACTTGTAATGAAATATACTATTACCTACTAGAAAGCGCGTAAAATGTACATAATATCTCCATTTAATGAGTAATTCAAATTAAACATGTGCTTGCCGATAATTTGAATCCCAACTGCAATAATCTAATTAGCAAAACTAGAAAGCCATGTTCAAAGCATGCCGATGAAAACCAGTGAAACGATGTTAAAATTGAATTTAACAAATTAACTGGAACGTCGGTAGGTACACGGATTCTGTCACTACATGCTACATTAATTGGACCATCAATTCAACATGGTAGTAATTTGTCACTAATAAATAACAATTTGTTGGTGATGTGAACATAATAAAATATGCATATATCTTTCTCGCTTTTTTATAGCTTGTTAAGTCTTAATTATGTTTCCGTTGCACATACTATTTCATGAGTCATGACCAGAGATCGGATATTCCGATGCATATTTATCTAAAGTTGCGATGTTGGCTAATATGGAAAGCGCTTTGGTATCAAAAAATCTTGATTTAATGTAAAAAAAATGTTGTGTTAACACACACCATCCCTTCTCTTACACCCTACATACACATATTTGCATCGGGGTTAATTTAAAATACATATATACACCTGAGTAGTTATGCATTCCCGGTGTTCCTGGCATCCCGGGATTTAAAAAAAATTAAGAAGCCGCTTCCATACGTTCATAACTAAAAATTAACTTTAGGTAAATATGCAACCGATTAACCGATCTCTAGTCATGACCGTCTTGAAAATGTCAAGAAAATACGAAGGTTTTAATATTGTCGCAAAACCCTTTGCCAATTAACAAAACAGGAAAATCAATGAGGTTCACCGTAAATTCTAAATAATATTTTATCTATGAAACAGCTTCTAAGCTAGTCTAGCCGATTCGCATTCTGGTCTTACACGAGCGAGACCGTTAAATTTCTTTAACGGTCTGCCTCGCTTACAGCAACCAGCGTGCGAAGATTGCGAACTACCAACTGATTTAAAGTCTGTACGCCGCTGAGACGTCCGAACAAAAAGGTTTAAAGGAGACTGTTTAAATGGCACGATGCGAAAAACTTGTCTAACGTGTGCTTGCAACCCGGTGAGCTCGTCAAGGTCCACGGACGTTCGGCCGCCGGCCGTCAGCCCAGTCTTACCGACACACTCTGTTTGCTACACATTGTACCACAAACCCGTTGTCTTTGATATTTCAAACGTTGACCAAGCACGCGTACTGAGTCCATCTCTCATCAAAGCAATTGAACAATGAGGTTTTATATCTATAAGCCCATGCTGACCATTTCAAACAATTTACGAAGTCATAACATTGCATGTGACATCTTTATAGTCGTGACATGGTTCGCCGTTCGACTATCTAAACTCTGAATTGGTTAAGTAATGATGACAGTTTAAACTGTTCTTTGTCTACTGTGTTCTACTACTGGTTTGGTGTCGTAAGACAATCGCTTAAGATTTTGAGTACCTAGTTAAATAGGTATTGTTGTACTTCATTATTTTGTCAGATTACCACAGAACAGATGTATTGGACAAATATTTTATTGAACACATAATCGGACCTTGCAGGAGACACTAGCAGGAGCTTCTTACTTATAGGCTTCTTGGCAACTGACTAAGCGTAAGTCCATTTCAAGATAAGGCAATGTGGTTGTAGACCAAGTCAATAAAATATTCACGTTACGTTTCTGTTCAAATGGATATTTTATTCCAGTTTATACCTACCTTAGCTTATCAATTATCTACACCTGCTTGACACCCAATTAAATTCACATTTCTATCAACAACAAATTAACAAGTTTATCTTTTACTACGATATCCGGACCATCACTTCTAATTCCCATTCACACATTACGGACATCCGTCAAAACAGTGATTCATTAATAAGTAGTAGGTACGCTTATTGGTAGAATGATTGATACGACGCATTTCCACTGATACCGTCAGTGTAAGTATCAATTAGGTTGAATGAAACAATTATATTTATGTGTTGGTACTATGTATCAGTTAGCTGTTACGCACGCATTTGTGTATGGAATAAGCCTGTAGGAGCCTTGACTTCCTTATAGGCTACGTTGAACGAAAAGGACGAAGCATTGGCGTCACAAACTGAATTAGTGACAGCTGTATGTAGATAGTGGGAAAATTCTGCAATCTTGTTGACTCCAACCCTGAGTCTGGGCCGTTAAGAGAACAATTATCACGGACCACAATGTTGCTTTGATGTTTGAATGTGTCAACGATGTACTTTACGATGAAAATAGTTGATACTTTAACTTCACTATGCGATATTTTCATGATAATCGTTGTGCGACATTTCTATTGTACAACGATAGGCTTATGTTGCTCCTGACCGAAAATAAGACTATATTTCCTTTAAGACAACTCACTAAAGTTCAATTATGACTGTATAAAAGCATTGTGCTAAGCCAGAACTTATAACAAAACGACAAACCAAACGTCAGAAAACTTGTTATTTATGTTTGTACACAATTAGAACAAGATCTTAATATATATTATGCACTTTGCGAAATCATGCTTATTGAAGAGACTTTTAAAATAAAAAATTATTAAAATCAAACATTGTCACACGGACAACTTGTATTCCGACTTTAGTTGAAGAAATTATATGTACGGGTTAAAACAAAGTGAAGAAAATAAAAATAGAAAAAATTTCCACTAGAATATAGTTCATTGCAAATTTTTCCATGAACTCAGGCGACCTTTTAATGGTTTGCGACGCAAACGAATTATTGGCACCAATCAGTTTAGTCAGAGTACATACTTTACTTCGAAGCACGAGTGGGCCAATTTTTTATTGAAAATTGGACGGCTCAATAGGCTATTGAAATCTTTATTACCAACTAGCTCCCATTGGTGACATAAATGTTTCAATTATTTTGATAGCACTAATAGAAGAACTTGCTCTTTTCCAAATTTTAGAGTGGTCAATTTCTAGTAATCATTCTATTACTAGAAATTGACCAGTCTAAAATTTTCATAGGAAATAAATACACGTTATTACAATACAATCGCTCGTGCTTCCATGGCGCCTGAAAATTAGAAAAAAGTAGAAACGAGAGCATCAATTAAAACTCTTCAAACCATGAACCAATGATATTCTTAGAAAGAAATCTAAAATTATGACATCAAAATTGGTCACACCTCCGATCTCCACAAAGGGAAATCGGTCTACCATGAAACGCCAGCTATAACAAAAAAGACAACGCGAACGATGGTGGTGGCTGGTAGATACGATACACGATTTCGGTTTTAGTTCGTAGTACACTGAGTTATTTGCAACACGACCTATCGCAACCTCGGGATAAAAACAGTAATTGAATGACAAATGATTCGTAAAATTCTGCTGCTACCAACTTTCATGGTGCACCTCTGAACCTTGCTTCGAACATAAACGAATTAGAAAGCATCACTTTTACTCTTTACAATTGAGCTGGTAGATGCTTACCTCTTTCGTCCGTGTTATAAATGATGCAAGTATAATGAATTAAAAATGTTTTAAGCAAAGGCAGAACTAATTGTTCAGATTTTCGTAACAGTTAGTTGGTAACGGTCTGTGACTTTTCTGTTCATGTGTTTTGTATGGTTTTATTTGAATGCATTGTGCTTGGGATGGGTTTTTTAAACTTGAACATTACAACTATGTCATTACCATGTATTTCAAATGGTAAAGTCTGATTTCTCACAGTTCTAAAGTCCATTTTGGAATCTATAAAAAGAACTGATATTATAAAGGTGCGCTTACACGAGCAACTAATATTGCTTCATCTTGGGCAATTCTCGTCAACTATGACGTCAACTACTTCCACCAATTTAGGGCAATGGCAACATGTAGCAACCTGTTGCCAGACACACAATATGCAGGCTACACAATATGGAGCAATATGGAGAAACTTAAAAACTAGGCAATGCGCCTGGGGCGGCGCCTCCGCCGCCGGCCGGTTCCTCTCGCAAAAACTAGACGAAGTTTAGGTTCAAACGAGATAGAAAGAAAATTGACTAGAAATTTCTAAACCGATTGGATATTCGGCAACTCATAAAATGTATGGAGCAATCGGAAGCAATATTGCCGAAAAACATCGGCAATTTATTGTTGTTGCTCCAGATTGCTCCACTTAATTGCTCCAGATTGATCCATTAGTGTTGCCGAGCAATAATTGCTCAAAGAATTGCCCGTGTAAGAGCAGCTTAAGGCTCGTTAGGTATTCCATCATTCCCACACCCACATTTTTCATATCTCTTGGAATGAAGGATTATGAAGAAAATTACTGATTACTACAACAATCTCATTTTACCTTCGACCTTCAATTTTTATCAAGAATTTTATCGGAGCATTACTCGTAAATAACGTATGAGTAATGCAATAGGATTTAATCAAAATACTTGCATTATTATGAAAGTAGAACGGATTTTAAAAAAAAACGTATTTAGTTATTACACAGTCGATATAACAGCCTTTTAAGTTACGTAGTTTCCTACTTGCTCTTTAAAGACATTGCCAAGCGGCTGGTGGATTCTTCACGTGACTAGACGGCTGGCCTATTATTTGGACAAAGAATCAGCAGTGGCATACAACGTGGTAATGCTGCCAGCCTTTTGGGCACTTTTACCGTTGACAACGATGCGGACGATCATTTTCTTATTATATACTTGTAAACAATATGTATTTTTATTTTAAATTTTTCCTTTTAAATTACGTAAATATTATAACATCCTACTAATATTATAAATGCGAAACTTTGTATGGGTAGATGTTTGGATGTTTCTTACGCAATCACGCGAAAACGGTTGAAAGGATTTGGATGAAATTTGCGCAATTTTGGCATACGGATAGATTATAACCTGGATTAACACATAGGATGCTTTATATCCCGGTAAAATCATCATTTCAGCCGAAGACACCCACCGCTGGACATAAGCCTCCCCCAAGCATTTTGGGGAGGGTTTGCCATAATCGCCACTCTTGGCAGACGGATTGGCGGTCGTAGTATGGTGGTAAAACGCATAGAGAACGCTGCTGCCCATTCTCTAGTGAGTCCTTTAGACGCCTCCTACGAAACCCACGGGAAGAAATGGGATGATGCTATTCTTTACGTCCGGCATCACACGGAAAAATCACATGGGAAAATTTTCGATCTCCACGCGGGCAAAGCCGCTGGCAAAAGTTAGTGATAACTAAAAGATACTACAAAGGTAATGTAAAGTTACGTAGTATTTTATTTAAAGCAAAGTTTGACGCTATCGAGATGGTACCAAAAAAATTTGGCACAACTCAAATCGACGAAAAAATATCTCGTAGCTACTGTTTCCTTGACACTCAAACCTTAATCAAAAACTTGCAAGTTCCTGCAATCCCAAAAATCTGCTTTTACAATACCAAATAGGCTGTGGTGGACAAAAACATTTCATACGACATTCCTGCGTAAGTTAATGTTGCGAAAATCGTCAAGCCCGACTTCCCGTCGCTGAACCGGTCTGGGCTACCGGTTTTATCGGTAACTCAACGACCACACGAAAGCGATATCGATGCGGTGCTTAGGGAAACGGAAACACATATCCTGGAAAATAGAAAGAAGATAGTAATATCAAGAATTTACAATTCTGGGCCTACAAAGCGAAACTCTTTGTCGTAAAAAAAGCCTACAAAAAATGGGATCAGGTAATACTTCGGCGACCACTAGATCACTCATTCAGCCGTTATCGACGTTTTTTTTTCCAATTTTAGCTTTCTTTTTTACAATCTGTACAAAAAATCATTCTACAAAAGGCAAAGCTCCGTAGCTTTTAATACTCGTGTAGGCGTATACTTATTACACCCAGAGGATATGGCGTGGCGCCTAATGTAATACGATCGTTTCAAGACGTTAAGTTTAAAAATATCCTTGACAGCTTTATGTAATATAGAAAGTTGATACAATGACGTTAATGCTATCATATTAACCTTGAACTTCTTTGTTTCCTGAAGTACCTCTAAAGTTTTGTCATAATAATCAGCATAAATGATAACGGTCTTAAAGTTGAAATTCCGCTATGTTTTTGGTGGCTGTCATATATGACAACTCATTATGAATTTCTAGGTGCATAATATAGCATAATATTATATACTTTATCATCCGGAGACATTTTGTTTATGACTTCTTTGGCATCGTTAGCTGTCTACCTGAGAAGTTCATATCTTGTTCCATTTAATATATTCAGAGTTCTCCTTAAATATATTTCCTTTAAGATAAGTTTCACAATAAGCTCGAGATTAGCTTCACAATACAAGGTGTCAACAAAAACACTGGCGTAATTTAGGCGTCCGTTTTTGCATAGAACTTCGTCGAGTCCTTATCTGGGACGGTATACGTCGAATGCGTCCCCGATAGGGAAGCACCTGTACTAGATTAGATAAGGCTTATCAATTGATGACATAGCCCAGTAACGTGCTGGCCGGTTGTAGCATAAACGTGTATTGTTTACTTAATGACCAGCTTGTGTATTCATGATCGAACACGAATTGTAATTCAATGGTCTTATGCATGAACGGAGATTCTGTTGGGCCTGTATGTACTATAGCCGTGTAGCCTTGGATAGTGTCTTCAAAATTGAAGTTATTAATTTTATCTGTGTTGAATATTCCTTTTTTTGCATCCTCATTTTCTCTCAATAGGAAACTGTACACTCTGGTACGGAAGAATATATTTCCTCGTGTAATAGTGTTTCTAATCATCAAAAGCAATTTACTAAACCAATTTTCTTTACACAATAAACGGAAAAGTAATAAAGTTACCTGTTATGTGACAACTGACGGCTCGTCTAATGTTCTAAGAAAACTATCTGATCTTCGTTAGTACAAGATTACGATGTCACGTAACGTAAGGCAATTTAACGTGTTAGTCTGAGTTCACATGATTCATCGAGATGACCCACATCACGCGTCCGTACAGTTAGATATAAAATTACTTAATTTACTTTACACGTATGTTGATGTGAAAATTGTTTTTGTAAACGTGACCATTTTTCTGAATGCAGTTACATATGGTACACATGAGTTTACCGCTATCATAAAGGTAATAAAAGATGTTGTCGAAATTAAAACATCTTTAAATAGTGCGACAGTAACAGTGTTGCACAATCAGAAACGCATTAGATCTCAAGTGGCTATTCGCATCCAGGAAGCTCCAGTAGCCGATATAATCCTGAGAGCTAAATTCATATTAGCTCCAGAATGCACCACTAAAATAATCCAAGGAAGTTACGAACTACTTCCAATAAATGCTTGCATTGACAGAAATATTGAGACGGATATTCTGAAGGGGAAATGGGATGAAGAATTATTTCAGTCCTGTCGGCTAGTCATTGTTTTACTTTAGCTGATTTTTATTAAACAGCTGCTAACGCTAAATGGAACTTGCTTCTAAAGATCAAAAAGGCCGGTATTAGTATTATCTTTTATGTGATTGGAAACGAACTTTTCGTCAGTCACTGGGCACGTCTTCCTAATCGATCTCAGAAAACCTTACTCACTTTACAAATTCAGGACCTCATCATCTCCAGCTGCGTCCTATAAGACCAAAGAGCAGTCTAACTGAAATATAAAGTAATATCTCTGCATCTTATTGCTAGTCATAATCACAAACGGTCATGACCGTGGAAAGTGCCGTCAACATGCCATTACAGCGGTCTCGCTGCGTTAACAGGCTTAAATGACTGAGGGTAATGACATGGCAGATGCTTAGAATTTGTATGAATTGTATTCCATGTGTAGATAAAGGGATAATAGTTTCAATAGTTACTCAAGCCTTTACGGAACACATCCTTGTCCTGTATATTATTCTCGTTAATAATCTTCGGGATAACAGCCTCTCTATAAAGGCGTATATATACTGGAAACTAGTTTATCTGAAGTGCAATTCCAGCGCAATATCTTCAGACTATAGTTTGCTAACTTAATACTCATTACTGCAGATAAGTAATGAAAGTTCTCACGGTCGGCGAGGCGATGCCAGGTTATTGATCCGGGATCATGCCGATACTGACGATACTTTATCAGTGAATCAAATATATAATTTTCATCCATAGTGTAAAGCGAAAATTCAACTTAATTATCGCTTTATAAATCGTCTCTCTGAGTCTGCAGAATTAATATTTCCAATTGTAGTGAAAGGATTAATTTCGCATTTTGTATGGATCGTTGAATGACTAAATTTTTTTGTTGGTGAAAATTTTTCTTAGGTCCAAATATATTTGTCACATCTGTACTTCAAAATCCATTATTTTTATTTTTACATTATAGTGCTGGTAAATTACAGTGAATCACTTCTCTTCTCTAAGAAATCTTGAAATCGGTAAGCAGAAACCGGAAAGGATGTTAAAATTTTACTCATGCGACCTGGGAGTGTAGTATAATAACTTTACTTCGGTATTGCCCTAAAACAGTAAAATGGAAAAAGCTGCCCTCCGTATAAGGGGCCAATGTTTTACCAAAAGGCTAAGTTATCCAGATTGATTGGAGAATATACGGCAGAGGGAGAGTTACTGCCAATTTGGTTTAATGGAAAAAAGCCCCAAAACCTACCGCAGCATCAATTCTTCAACACTAGCAAAGGAACTATAAATCAACGTTACAATTCCAGTAGGCGTGTGGAAATTCGCTTGTTAAAAATACAGGCGTCTGAATATAGATTTCCAATTGATTGATTCGGCTCGATGTGAAAGTAACGCTTGGCTACCTACGCTCTGAACAAATGTGACATAATTCGCATTTATTCCAGGAAAGCTGGCTTCCGTAGTCGCCACCTGTTCAATGAATAACGGACTACAACGGTTTTTGCACAACTAGGCCTTGGCTTGTCGTTAATCGTCACGTTCGACAATTCACTGAAGTTTCTAATTGTTTGCGCTTCGGATCTAGGTGAATGATTACTGTTCTTTTTCACAAGTAAAGACTGCACAATGGCTAATTGGCAGTTTTTGTTAATTTTTATATTTATGGGGTTGGGATCGTCTTTTGTTCGTGCAATGCAATCTTTTTCAATTTTAGGGCTCCTCTTGAAGCTGTTTTCCCGTCGCAATTCTTGCTTTAAATTTTGTTTTACATTTTTTTTTGTTACAAAACTATAGAGATTTCTCGTGAGAGTTTCATTAGAAGAAACTAATTAGTTCTTAATGGTAGGAGTAATTGTAGCCGCTTTAACGTTAATCAATTCGTTAAATACCGTGAAACATATAATGAAATTATAAGAATGCAAATGCAATTTAAATACTTTTCTTTATTAACTGTGCATTTATAGTGCACTTGTTTGAGACAAAGTAAAAGTAAATAGGTACATAACACATTTTTTCATCAAAACATAACCTCAAACAAAACTTGTTTGAGTGAATCACACACACTTCAATGCAGTGCCAACATCAGAAAAATATTGTTATCAAGTTTGATAAACTTAGTTTACCACGACTGTTTTCTCGGAAAATATGGATTTGCTTAGTCAAAATCAAGTTAAACTGAAATCTTTAAACTATAAATTAAATCAAAACAAAGAATAAAGTTGTTAGTTGTGAACTAACTTACCTGTTATAGTTGTTAACAGAACCGCTAAAGCAACCACACCTGTCGCTCTTGCACGCTCGGACCTCATCTTGTCTCTTTTCAACACGCTAAGGTTTGCGTCCTCGTAAACAATAAAAAACAACAGAATATTCAAACTCCTCAACGGATTGTCTTTTAGAACAATAAACAATTTCACTCGCGTTTCTATTCCACCTTTACGAACCGTATCTTTCAATCTAGATAATAAAGCCACAAATTCCACGAGAAAAGTAAAATAAAATTAAGAAATTACATTGAGAAAAGTACTTTTTAGGTGATCACTCAAGTCCATTGTGATGAGTATTTGAATATGTTTAGAATTGTCCGGAGTTAAATTGTGAAACTTGTTTCGTGCGTTGAACTGAAGCGTGGAGCGCGAGAGGTGTACGTCCACTCTCGTCAAGCGCCAGGCAATACTACCGGCTGCGACGGGGGCGACACAATACTGTGACGGGCGTGCGCGGAACTACAGAGCGTCGCTCGTATTCGTACGCTAACCGCGGTTGTGTTCACAGCGATAGAACATGCAAGGATCAAAACTAGTTGCTCATAGTTTATTAGGTTATTAACCAAGCAATGCAACGCAGCCCTGCATCAGTGCATTTTTATTACATTCATGCTTGTATGCCAAGTTCAGTTTCATTCATTCGCTTTTTATTTCTACTGAATCATGTAATGATTGTAAATTTCAGTTTATAAAATTCCAAATCGCTTTACTTTTTTACGTAGTTATCTTGAAATCCAACTTTTTGTCAACAATGGTATTTTTGAAATACGATCCAGTTCATTTGGTAACAAGCTGAGAGATTTCGATAGTGCAATCGTGACTATCAATAGCCTCTCTAAACAACTAACGGGCTTCAGTTAGTGATGAATAAAGAAGAGTGCAATCATGGCTGATTATGTCTGAAAATAAAGCTAGCTGTGAAAAAAATTGTACTGGCGACCAAGATTGAACCATTTTTTTAAATTTGATTTCTCATTTTTTATTTTATTTAAAAGGTGCAACAAACATCTACAATATGAACAAAAGTAGAAAATATTGCAGCCCACAACGCTGTTCACGAAATGATGAATGAAAAACCATTGAGAGATAAAAAATACCTATGGGTAAAAAAAAAATCTGTAAGTACTGATTATAAGATTATAATACACATAGGCATCGCTGAAATGTCCCGAAGGAACAAAAATTACCATTCCGAGAGCGTCAAATAAAAAATAAAAAGCCAAAAAAAAATTAGCGGCGAAAAAATCGCAGTGGCGTCGATACATCGGCACCTGTGACTGATTACAAAGCGTGGCATGAATAATACATGTTCACTGGTACTAATACCCGGTACCACGGTGCCAGCCAGTCACGAATCACGAACCTTGAGACACCGATAGGTACCGCTGTTGTAATCCTACGGTTTGATTATTCGAAAAATTGTATTTCATCCGCTTGGTGAATAGGAATGGGCATTTTTCGCAAACATGACATGATGTGTTGACATGACTTGACATTGAAAAAAGATATTATTGGTTGATGGTTTGATTTCAGTGCTATCATACCGTTTATGCCAAATTACAAAAATAGCTAGTTTGAATTTTATTTACAAAATAAAAATAATTTAAGTACAATTACAAATGACTGCCTCGATTGTCTAGTGACTGCCTCGATTGTCTCGTGACTGCCTCGATTGTCGAGTGACTGCCTCCATTGTCCAGTGACTGCCTCGTTAGTCTAGTGGTCGCAAGCGTTACTGCTGGGCATAGTCCTAGGTTCGATTCGCAGGTCGGGCAAAGTGTTAATGGTTTTTTTGTAATCTAGAATTACTCAGTAGTAGCTCGGAGTCTAGATTTGTGACCGGTTGATGGCATTAGGCTCAACCCCTATTACATGGGACTTAAAAATTTATGGCGAAATGTGGTTGTAGGTACTCTAGGTACACCTCTGCCAAACCTTTCGGGTAAACAAGGCGTGGTGTTATGCATGTATAATTACATTACATACACAATTACATGATTCTGAAATCAAAAATATTGGTCTTGTTGCTTTGCTTTAAGGGAACTGCAGGTTAATCAGTAACCAGAAAGAACGGTGAAACACTTTTGACGTCTATCTATGTAGTAAAGATGAAAATGAAATTGCCATAAAAAGTGACAGACCCAACCAACTTCTCGACCTTATATATCTTTACTAGCTTCTGCCCGCGACTTCGTTGGCGTCAAATTCTTGCTCCCCGACCTACCCCGTCGCTCGCCTCGCCTGCCCGAGCGAATAGTTCGTATTCGTGACTTTTTTCTCTTTGCTAGGCTCCTAAGGGTCTTGGCGTGATGTTATATAGCCTATAGCCTTCTTCGACAAATGGGCTATCTAACTTTGAAAGAATTTTTCAAATCGGAGCAGTAGTTCCTGAGCTTAGCGCGTTCAAGCAAAAAAAGCAAACAAACAAAATCTGCAACTTTATTATTAGTATAGATTTATAACTAGTATCTTTATTTATAACTAGCCACTCGCTCCTGCACCCTAATTGCGTAACAATCCGAATCTTCACAAATGTATGAGTACAGATTTCTAAATTTGTTTGGACCAAAATACAGCAACGTGAATACCGTTCGCTGACGCAGCCATTAGGTCCTCACGTGTGCAGATGACAGGGCATGCGGTGCAAGATGGAAGGTGAGCTATTGTCTGTGGAGGTCTGAAGTGTCCATGAACCCCCACGCACGCACCCAAGATTTTTTTGTGGCGTTTAAGCTTCTGTGGCTTTGGATTAAAGTTGTGCATTGGGTGGCGTGTAAATAACGCAATGAATGTTGTTGAACCGTCAAAACAGGTCCAGTTGAAAACCAGCGTCAGGCATTAGTTGTCTGGTATTTTTGCTGAACTGGGCCTTTTTAGCGCAGCCATGAGGCACACTTTAATGCTAGTTTCTGACATCACACTTTACACTTTTTGCTAATTTTTATTTAACGTGGATTTTTTTTTGCTGTTTATTGTGTGCCTTTTTAGTCTGTGCTAAATAAATGTATTTTCTTTGTTTCTTTCTTCGTTCAAAATGAAAGCCATTCCCACCGTTAGTGTGGTACGCAAACCCGCTGCGTTGCACGGTTTCTAAGACCTGAAAAAACATCGGTTTTTTTTATTGTGTAATATAATACAAATTGTATAAGTGATAGTGAAAATTGTACTAAAATCCGTTGCGTAGGTAACTCAGACAGACACGAAAAGCGACTTTAATTTATAATGTAGACATGGACTTGGACGTCCCTTGCAGTTCATACCGCAAGTTATTACAGAAACGTCAGACCAGATTATAACGTGTGGAAGGTAAATAATGCAGAAAGCAGCATTCCTGCGGTAGCCAAGCTGACGTAACATTCCGTTTGGTCATTTCCGAGCTTAAGTTCTCGAATTTGTGAACTTGCCAGGATTTGGAATATACCTAGGTTATCTAGTTACTACGTAACAGATCTGACAATGCATTTATTGCTCCTTAATAGGTCCCATTTTGAGGTTTGCTTTCAAGAGGGTATGAATTTGTTGGTACAGAATCAACTAGAACTACGCTGATTAACAATTATGGCAACACAACATCGATATGGCTCATAATATACTTCTCACTTCCTTTATTTATTACAGGAAAGTTTTAAAACTATTTTTATCATACATCGCCACCATTCAAACATCTGCATAAAAGCATTATATTGAATAGGTAGCTGATAAAGTCGATGGTCCTGCTTTGCTGTGATTTTCACTCTTGAATTGAATTCAGCTTATTTTGCATGTAGCACAGACCAAAATACTGAAAACAGCATGGAAAATATATAGGGAAACATAATACGTTATGTAATTATAACAGTTTTTATGCGGCATTTATGTATATATCTCTTGTCTATTTGATTTTTTTAATTACCCACAAACCCTAGGACTTGATGACCTAGTGATGACCGCAGGAATACGCTGGATGCGGAAAGCACAGACGCGGTCGAAGTGGCGGAGCTTGGGCCTATGTCCAGCAGTGGACATCTTGTGACTGAAACAATGATGAAAATGATGACCCACCAACATCATCATGACAAATCTTAGGGACCTAGTGTCACGATGTAACACCGCATCCGATTTTCATATTCGTATATTTTCAGTCATTGATGGCTCACTCAGCTAAAAGGCACATGCACATGTGTAGATAATATTGAGCGAAGGCACAACGCACAATGCTTCCCGATAACGGGACAATAACACGCTATTTCACGCCTCACCGTAACTTTTAAACAATATTTGTTTTGCCATGGTGCTAGTTGCGTGCAACGATGACTACCGTTGCGTCTGACGGGATATAATCGGCAGAACGTAAATTTACTAACAGGTTAAAGGTTCTTAGCTTTGCCGACAGTGCTGTTCTGTTCGGCCCATCTTCCAAGTCTTAAATTGTCATTGTAGAATCCTGCAGATCCCGTATTCAGGCTTATTTCCTATATCACTACACTGGCTCACTGCCATACCAAGCCTTACGTGCATGCCCGCTTCACCTTCAACTATTTCCTGACATTCGTGGTGACTGATAGTGACAGTTGACATTAGCACAATGACTACCGTTGCTTCTAACGGGATCTAATCGTCAGAACGTAAATATACTAACAGGTTTTTTTTTCTTTGAGGGTGGGAAATCATCAAATAACTTCTCCCGCTCTGGCTGGAGCAGGAGAGCGTGTCAGACTTTTACTGACTAATACCCACCCGTTTTCCTTCAGTTGCCTGTGTGCCAGGGGCCATAGTATCTCTTTCGAAGAACCTGCACCCCTGGCAGCACCGGCCTGCATCGGCCCTTGCAGACCCCACCAAATATACTAACAGGTTAAAGGCGCTTAGCTTTTCCGACAGAGATGTTCTGTTCGGCTCTTCTTCTAAGTCTGAAATAGTCATTGTAGAATCCTACTGATCCCGTACTAAGCGAGCCAGTATTAGTGATACAACTATGCTGGCTCACTACCATCACATGGTTTATTCTGTGCTACCACAGCATGGTGGTATCGGGCATCGGCCCCGACTTAAAAGTTTTAGGTCGAGAGCTCAAACCCAGGCAGGCACATTGTGTATTTAATTTCATCACCTGTCTCAAAACGGTGAAGGAAAATATCGTGAGGAAACTGGCATCAACAAATATCGAATACATGTGACATCTACCAAGTCGCTCTGGGCTCGCGTGGTTTATTTGCGGCCCACTCCCTCGCTTATAGAGGAGTCCTGTATAAGACCTAAGTTTTTGCGAACATACCGTTACCACAAGAAATAAGGACAAACTACGTGCTCCCTTTCACCGGCTTCATAAGGTTCATAACTCATTTGTTGGGCTCGGTATAACTTTTTATAACAAGCTTCCCTCTTCTTTGCTAGATTTGCCTTTTAATGCGTTTAAAGCTCAAGTAAAATCCGTCCTTTGTTTAAAGGCTTACTATTCCATCAACGACTATTTAAATGACAAGAATAGTTGGTCGCTGTGATTAACTCAAGACAATGTTTATGTTCTTTCTCCAGAATCGGCGTATCTAGTGACAGGTTATATGCGTTCATATAATTATTATTTTATTTTTTATTGCCTGTCTAACAATTTTTTTTTTTATAACTATCTATTATGTCATTAGTTATTGACATGATCTACTCATAACAATATTTTCTATGATGAGTTGTTTTAGGCTTTATTTGGCCTCGACAGTTTTCATTTTATTTGTCGGTATATTGGTATGGCTAGCTGACATTTTGACTAATTATTTAATTAATATTTTGTGTCTCGTAATGTTTATTACTTTGCCTAAGTATGTATAGAATCAAGTCTATCCGACTAAACAGACAGCTGTGCTGCTGGGGAGTTTGTTCCACTACTTCTTCTTCCCAGCTAAAGCACTAGGAAGTGGTGAAGGGTGGGCGTTTTGGGGGACTGTCTCATGTACTTTGACGTTCGAAAAGTGCTGATTCTCAGCCTAATTTGAATAAATGACTTTTGATTTTGATTTTGATTTTGATTGATACAAGATATTTGCTAGGATATAATGAGAAGGCAGAGTTAGTTTATCAATTTCGTTGAATTTGTTTCTAAGAGACTCGCGAGGCCCCATTTTATAGATTGCACGGATTGCCCTCTTTTGTAGAATGAAAACTGAATCTACGTCAGCTGCCGATTCCCACAGCAGAACGCCATAAGATATAATACTGTGAAAATAAGCAAAGTATACTAACCTAGCTGTGGCTACATCAGTCAACTGCCTTATTTTTCTTACTGCGTAAGCAATGAAAACATAATATGCTGGTTATTGCCATACCAACCAAGCCTTTCATGCATGCCCGCATCGCCTTCAACTGTTTCGGTTTAAAGAAATATATTTCTCAAAAGAACATACATAAGTATGTATAGTGGGTCGTTCGATCTATCGAGTTCATACAGTGGTTAGTGATTCATTGTTGGTTTGCTAAATAAAACTTTAACCTCTTTTTAAAAATGCTCAATAATTTAGAATCTCTGATCTCTTTCGGTAATTTATTATAAAGGTTATTAGGTTTATTTATTATTTTTCCTTCAAACTGGATATCTAGTTCTCCTTCCGTACAAGGTCCTAACTGAATGCAGTTCTATACTATCCCTGTTAACCACTTTCAAGCACAACACTCACCACTACAACACTAGTGTTGTAGTGGTGAGTTTTGTGCTTGAAAGTGGTTTATGACTTCTGAGTGTATTTTGTTTTTTTTTTTATTAGATTGCATATCTATTAAGTATAAAGTTTTTGAAGGTTAAATAGTTTAGTTTTAGCGTAAATGTCTTTCGTAGGTGTTAAGTAATTGTACTTAAATAGAAATTTGATTGCTTTGTTTTGTGTTACTTATAGGTCATGAAGATGTGTAATTGCGGCCTGTTGGGGACAGGAACTTGAATTAAATTTATTTATTTATTTATCGGTTTCTGCACAATTTGTTACCTTAAGATACTGCTGACATTACAGTGAATACTAAAAGCCGCCAGTAACAGTCACAATACCCCCCTTACTAGTTGATACTGTATTACAGTGGGGTATTATTCCTCATAGCTGTGACCCGTAGATCAACAAACGAGAACTTAAGATAGAGGCTCCATAAGAGAAGAAAAAGAAATAAATGAAAAACTTATAATAATTTTATTGAGCAATGAAACTGTTATACTTAATACTATTTTGGCTTATTTGTGATTGTGAATATGTTTGATAGTGTGTCTGTATGTAATATGTATGAATTTGCTATTTCAGAAATAGTCTAGATGCGGTTTGGCTAGTGTTAAGAGTTTACCACCATTCGTGATGACTGACAGTGACAGTTGACATTAGTGACAACTAACTCATTAGCTATTGATGCGCTTAAGATAGTGTTACATATCACCCATTGCTGGACATAGGCCTCCTCTAAGCATCGCCACATCGACGACCCGTAATTTTTGTAATTTCGATTACAAATTTTTTAATTTAATTACCCAATGATTTATTTTTCTAATGGAAAATACCTACGTCAGCCATGATATTAGTTTCAAGAAAATTAAAAAACAAGCAAACCGATTCCCACTATCTTTACCCAGCCTTGTGTATCTTCGAAGTTTGATCGTAGATTATTACAATTAATTAGTTTCTAATCTGCCAGACTTTTAATTTGAATTAGTTTGCTAACAAAGTTTTCGTAAATTCTAACTAAACTTACATAGAAGATTATTAAGTACGTACTTACCTACTATACAATTGGTTTTTTTTACATTTCACACAATTTAGTGTAATTCATTTTAACGCACCATTAAATTTATTTGACAACGTAATCTATAATGAGGGTATTTTATCAAGCGCTCGCGCAATTTCAGAGAAATCAGGTGAAAGCTACACAAAATTGCAAAACTAAATTATTCAAAAAGAACAGGGCAATTGATAGCAATTATTAAGGCGTCACTCCACCTTTAGACCGGCGTTCATTTTCATCTAATCGTGGTGAAAACGTCAAAAATTAAACGAAAAAACGCCACGAATTAAATTGCAATTTTCACATACGATTAGGTGATTAATAGCAATACATAAGTATTCATTGGTGTATATTACGGAACCATAATAAAATCAATCGATCAACATTTTTTAATCAATTGATTCATGCTGTTTATGACCAATCATTAATTGCTGTACAAATTGACTTAATTGACAGGTTTGTACGCTATTTGCTTTTTATTAAATATCCGATAAAACATTCCCTAACTTCCTTTGAAATGAGTATCTTAATAAAGACCGAGACATTATGTGTACTAATATATAAAAGTGTATTAATAAATACGTCTTCTCGGTAACCCCTCACATATGAGTATCATAGAAACTCCCTCATACTTGAACAGCCATGCTTGAGTTCACCTCGACAATTATTGCTTCAATAAAATGATACAGTTATAATGTAATAAAAGTAATAATACAAATATTTTCATATCAATTTATTACTTAAACATACTCAATTGTGACAAAACTGTCAGCTTCGCTTACGCATAGCTTGCATTATAATGAAGGTTTTATACAGAGGCTGATAACTTTGAAGTTAGCCATTACCTTTTTACCTCGTTCTAAAAATGGCAAAGATTTTGCTAAAATCTGCTATTCCGAGAACCTTGGATGCCACGCAAATCAAATCATTTATTTTTGCAAAAAAGGGTAATTCTACATAGTTGTTTTCTTTAAAAAAAAGTAGTCCTCCATATTCTACCGTCTCAAGGGCATACAAATAATATTCAACTCCAAAATTGAAATCGTTTAATGTTTATAACATGGGCTGCTTAGATCCTCAGATTTTTCCATCAAAGAGCCTATTACAGGAATTTAGGCTTAATATTTTTGTGTATTCCAAGTGGCCCTTCAGGTCAAAAGATTTTACACGAAGGCTATTTAAGAGAAAAACAATTTGTTTCCAATTTAAAACACTTTCGTATGACTTTTCCTTTTTACTTTGTATTTTTATCAGTCAGTACCTACTAACTTATACATGTACTCATTGTAAGTTCAATTATCACATAAACATGGTACATCTTATAAACATACATACATATATACCGGTTAAAATCATAACGTAAACGTAATATCGGGTAAAAATAAACTCTATTCAGAACCGTCCATTTTAGTAACCAAAAACAATTCAAGAGGACATTCATTATTTCGGTAGGTAACGAACAAAAAATGTAATTAAAACAACCGTCAAACAAACCAAACTCAATAATATCTGTTACTTCGTCAAGTTGCCACAATGTACTCGCGTTTTCGATTTGCCCAAATGGTAATAGAGTAAAAAGCGGGCCCCGGGTTATTCGGATAAATTAATTGAAAAGGGATCAGAGCTGACCCTTGTTTTGACTGCACAAATAGAATTAAAGTACGCCCCACGTACTGATATTGAGAGGTCGATTAACAGAACAAATAAATTTTATACCTATGACTGTGTATTACAAAAGGTTGGGCGCACCTCATCAGTCGATATTCGGAAAATGGGCGCTTTTGACTCAAATATTTGCCCGTCTATTAAAAACTATGCCTTTGTTTCATTTTGAAAGAGAAGTCAACTGCTAACAATGACCGTCGTTTTGCTGGAGTCAAATGGGGGAAGTCAGCATGAGGGTTGTAAACTAACACGCTAGATCTTAGTGACGTTTTTTACGAATTCAGTAGGTATATCAACAATTTAAAAAAATACAAAAATGTAGGTACAATGTTTAACAATCGTTTTTGTAGTTTATATTATTTTTATTTGAGAACCTCTGAGGTGAAGGCCTCCTCCAGAGAATGACAGCTTTTTCTGACTTTCGCTACGTCCTTCCAGTGTGATCCAACTATACGAGTGTGTGGTCTTCCTTGTTCTCGTTTTCCAACCAGTCCCCTCCAAGAAGTGATCTTTTTGGCCCATCTGTTATCATGCAGTCTTGCAACATCAGTCTATCTAGACTAGATAGAAGATTGCCTACGGTGTGCACGCACTCGTTCCAGTCGTGCTCTTGGCACGGACGTACAAATACCGCGGTGGGATTTATTCACGTACTGGATCTTCTGCGCTCTGCTAAGTGCCGAGAGTTGAAAATTCAACAGCGTGTTTTTCTGAGACGCTAGGATGCACTTAGTTAGGTTCTCAAAGCTTGGTTCAAGACTGGAAGTTGCAAATCCAGTGTGTGATAAATTCCCGCCGCGATATTTTACCGTGCATGCGAACGTGGTCTAAACCTTAATCCCTACTAATATTATAAATGTGAAAGTAACTCTATCTGTATGTCTGCCTGTCTGTTACGCTTTCACGTCTAAACCGCTAAACCGATCGTCATGAAATTTGGCAGCGGTGTAGTCTAAGATATGGAAAAAGACAGGCTATTTTTTTACGCGATAACCGACATCCACGCGGGCGGGACCGCGGGCAAAAGCTAGTATTGAATATACTGAGTTAAAACTCTGCCCAGAAACAAACCAGGAACGTGATTCATAATACATACGTACATACAAACTTATCAAAATATTTTCGACGAATAAATAATATTACTGGAATTAGGATTATCTTAATAGGTATAAAATACTCACTATTATTTTTGTAATTCGTGATAACCTTTGCCAATCCCAATCAGGGAGACTGTTTGCCTTGTGTAAAGTTGGCCAGTAACGTAATTAAAATCGTTAATTGGTATTAAAAATAGTTATCCCTTTGTGTACGGGATTATTCAGTTATTATTTCTTGAGATCCTTAAATAGGTCATCTAAATTATAGGTAATAACATTCATACAAAATTATAAACAGAAAAATGTCATCGGCTTTATTACCAGATCTGTATACCTATTCTATTTAAAATTCTTTTCACTCAAAGGTAGTTGCACCGCTCCCCCGCACTAAGTAAAAAAAAAACAGTGGCACACCGGAAGTGCCGACAAAAGTGAAAACTTGAACAATTACGTGTGTATTTTTTGAATAGTCAAGAAATATTTTCTGAATTGTCAGATTAAACAACGTTGAACGATCAACGTACGTTCGTGTAGTCCGCAGTGTCGGTAACGGTGTCGCGAGTTCAATTTTTTTTTCCAATCTCAGAAATGCCCCGCCTAAAGAAGTTTTTACTTTAAAAAAATGAACTTTGCTCCAATCTGCACCCTAATTTCGTTACACGCAATCAATCACACTGAACATACTCATTTTGAACGATGTTGCTCATCCGTTGCTTCTTATGTTCGAATTTGTATGCTCAACAACGTATACATATAATGCAATGAATGTAAGTGAACTGTCACAATGAAAACCAACCAACCTACTGTAGGTCACCCAATAACTTTTTTATTAGCACCTCATATTCCTTGAAAGTTCTTAAAAAAAAAAAAATATCTACACACATCACACAAAAGTGTATCCAACAAGATAAAAGCAACATATCCCAGCTAGCCAGTCTCCATGACAGCATACGACAGACACAGCGAGGGTAGCAAGACCCCACCAGCCCCCCGGACCCACCCGTCCCGACGGATTACTCACACTCCACCAACTTGAGCCGAGCATCCCATCGTTAAGGTACACGAATATTATAACAAAATTCTAAATATACCAATATGGTACGGTGATCATGCATGAAATTAAGGGATGATAGCATTCGGTGCACGGTGTGAACGTGATAAATGGTTGTAAAATTTGATCGAAATGCCTAACCTCGCGAAATGGGTTTCTAGGATGGAATTTTGGTAAGGATAGACAAGGATTTACTGAGATTTCTGTGAGTAAACATACAATAGTCGACGCAATGGGGCAAGAAGACAGTTACCTAAGCCATTGAAGGTTCTGCAGCAATTCATCTGGAAGCGTTCAAAACAGAAAGAGGAAAAAAGACAGTACCTTTTTTTCAAAGCTGTGTCGCTAAAGAAAATCCAAATGCACCAGGTACGATATCTATTACAATCTGCCTTTTTGCATTCTTGTCTACTGAGGCAAAGCGTAAACGTAAAACGCCATGCCCTCAAAAACATTACTTGGATAAAAACCAAGTGTCGCAACTCAGTTCTTTTTCAGTTTCTTTCGAGCCGATGTCCACCGTATTCATGAATGATTCGTAAAACGCTTCATTCATGCCGTTTGTTGTTCACAAGAATAGCTTAGTCCGGACAGCAGGTACGCTATTGGCTAGCTGCATAACGTTACATGCCTGTGCCCCGAATGTATAGGCAGAGGTGAATTACACCCTCATTCAGTTAGTTTACATGTAATAGGAAGCCAACATATTGCCATTAAATGGGCCCGAATCCAAACTTCGGCTACTGATAAATTCTTATTGGAAATACTTAGTACTAGCGCTGTGCCAAGTACGGCTTGACTCGAGTCAGACTCGATTCCTGCTTTGGACTCGCCTACTCGAATACCAATTTATTTTTATTCGAGTACGCCGGACTCACTTCCGGTACTCGAGTCAGGAGAATCGATTTTGTACTCGCTAACTCGATTCTATTATGCGAGTCCAACTTACTAGTATTCGAGTTAGATTGACTTGCTCGTAATCAATCTCTGTTGACTGAAGCAATGAAGGATGTATAATAATCCAAGTTTGAACCTGGAAGTTTTTTTACTAGTAGTTAAGTGATTTTATTGTTATTAACTATATTATTAATAACTACTTATTACAACATGGCGCCGAAAAAAGCCTCAGGTGTATGGACTGGACTTCAATTTCTAGACTAGAGTTCTGGACTCGAATTTCTAGACTCGAGTCCTGGGGTCGAGTCAACATTCGAATACCAAACATTAGAACTCGAGTCATTACGCCCGACTCCCGATTCGAGCCATTGGGCTCGAATCGGGAATCGAGTCATGAATCGAATAACATATAAACCGACTTGAGACGACTCGATTCACCAAAACAGCGACTCGGCACATTACTACTTAGTGCAGCCGGCCCGACCTGGGGATCCCCAATCCCCGCTCAATAGCAGTGCTTGCGACTATTAGACCAACGAGTCAGGGTGGCTGCGTAAAAATGCGAATACAGACACAGGTAATAGGCAAAAAAACTCAATAGTCGACCACAATCTTGATTTATTGCCGTCATTATTCTCACACGTCTGTGTCGAAGCCTTTTTTGTTTTAGGTGCTAAAACTTTTTGCGTGTTACAGATCATTGTGCTGAATGAAGCGTCCCTGTGACGTATCATAAAAAGGCGTTTTTGGCTAAGTAATATCAGCCGCACGTGTCGATGGATCAATTTAAGCTACGGTTACCGCGGTTGGTCCGCGGATGGGTGACCATCTTTACATACAGGATAAGTTTTCGTTAGATATACAAAAAAAAATCAGCTATTTCATAGAAAAGTGCAATACCTACGCGGTCAAAATGTACGGAACAGCTGATTTTTTTTTTTGTATAACCGACGAAAAATTTCTGCACTGGGAGGTCTAGAATGATATGCTGAATTCATGGTTACAGTTTGCACACTGGTTAAAAACTTATCCTGTATAAGACCCCTCTGTGCCTCGGAAAGCACATTTACGCGTTGGTTCTGGCTGTTTTCGGGATTATCTTTGAAAGTCGTTACGGGTCGTCAGAAACCCGAAAGTCTGACAAGCAGACTTACCAAGGGGCATTATATTACCTAGTAACTGGGTTGTAGAGGTCAGATAGGCAGTCGCTTCATATAAAATACTAGTATCCAGCTGCATCCGGTAAGACTGGGAGTCGATCTCAACAAAGTTGGGAAAATGCTAAGTAGATAATATTTCATAAAAATAAATGAAGAAAATACCACTTGAACACTTTTCGGAGAACCCGAAAAGCCTTCATTTTATTGGATTGCTTGTTTTCCAAGTAAATAACGCTGTATTTAAACTTGTAGATCTATACTTTTTTTTCTAACGGGGTTTCCAGTTAACCGCGGATGGCTTCCCTGCTTCACTGAACAACGGTTTAACTGCATTGTTTTATATGCTGGACAGTTCAGACGGCTAACCATCATCATGTTCAAAGTCAGTTATATATATAAAGTAAACTTTATTTCTTACTTAGATGGATCATCTTTTTGTTAGTACTTTGGTGTTAGTAACACAGTATTTTTAAAGTAACAATATTAATTGTTAGTTTTCAGAAAACCAATTATTTAGGTATTTTAATCCTGAGACCGTGGGCACCCAGTGTCCCTGAAAGGGACAGTCCGCTCTAGCTGCGATCATTTTTAGAATTTTGTCACTACTACGGAGTAGCCATAGTATGGAGGCCGCTTTCTTTCGCATGATGGCATGGAAAGCAGCTGTGCGGGCCTCCGCAAACATTCCTGAAGCGCTACAACGCCATGGCATGGCAGTCCCAACAGCATCCTAAAAGCAATATTAAATTGCACACGCAGGACGCTGTAGGCTCGACGCATGTATGCTGACTTGTGTAAAAAACCATTATTAACGTGTTTTTTGTTTTCAAAAGATGATTAAGTCAAAATGATAAGTTACTTGACGTAGGTATGTAATTCGGATCCCACGAACTCAACACCTTCTGCAGAAGCTATTCAATTATTTAAACACACACTCAATTAATTCAACAACTGTCTAAGAAAAATATAATAATAGGCTTTGGCTTCTACCACTTCGAGTTATCTGTTGAATGCTGAGTCACACAGGTCGTTGAACTGAGTACAAAGAATAACAAACGTCTCGCGAGGGAGGCTGGCAATAAATCAAGTGACGTCATAAATAGGGAGAAACTCTCGTTGTCGGTAAGTGTCGCATTTTCCGACTCATAACGTAGGCCTAATGCAGTCCCGCGAATGTTACAATGTAAGGGTTTCGTTCGATTGTCGGATTGTCGGGGAGTTGCTTTTGGGTTCATGACTGTGCGAATGTGGGGCCCCCGTCTTTAGTTTTCAAGACTTCTGACTTTTTCGAAAATAAACTCGTTTTGTATGGCGTGCATATTGCTGGTTGCAAAATTGTTGGATATTTTTGCTTTAAAACAAAAAAAAATGATTACTTTGGTTATATTGAATTTAATAATACATTTGGGTTGCGGTTGTTTGTATTGTTTTAAACGGGTTATTCACAATGATAATTTGAACTCAACTGTAGCCAATGTCCATGCTACGTTGAATACACCGGTCCTCGTCCGATCACCGAAGTTAAGCAACATCAGGCGCGGTCAGTACTTGGATGGGTGACCGCCTGGGAACACCGCGTGACGTTGGCTTTTGTCATTTCATTTTCGAAAAGAACGTAAACATGTTTTCTTTTTTTTTTTCATTATTTAAATTTTCACCACCGTACAATATTTAGCATTTTTATTTCAATCACGTCTCTTGTATATTTTATTTTTGTGTAAGGTCAATAAATGTGGTTCAGTTAGCAGCCTTTGGGTATGAAAAATAATGAGCCCTCAAACACAGCCTGCTTGCCTCGCCTCAGTGTCGAAACGTAGATACCATACAAGAGCTATCCCAGCTTTGCAGTTCATTCAAATTATCCTGAAAATCGACTTTTTGAACGTCCATACTACATAGAGTAGGTAGATTGATTTTATATACTTGCGTCAAGATATTATAATATGGACATGCCATTTTATCCATAATGTGTGGGAAGTACCGGAAAAAGTTCCGGAATTGGAATTATGGAATAAAATAAAATAAAAAACATACAGATAGGCTAGCAAAATCGTTTAAATGAATGATTGATTGAATTCAATGAACAATTATTTTTAATTAAACAAAAACATAAATAAATTATTTTTAATCCTCATCGGATACAATTTCCATATTTTGGCTTTCAACGTTAATACAATTAAAATAAATAATCATCACAATAAATATGAAGTTCCGGTATTTTGGAGGCATATCCATATTATCCTCTACGTTTGACGTCAACGACCTTAAATCAATCTACCTACTCCGACCTCTGTACATAACACAGCCCCGAAAACGCGCGCTTTACAGCTCTCCTAAGTGCTTTTAACTGGGAAGAAGTGTCGCTCCAAAATCACTTTGCCCGACCCGTGAAATGAACCCAGGACCGCATGGTCAGCAATAGCGCTTGTTACCTATGTGGCATTCCTGGACCTATAGGAATTAAAATCAATAGGTACAAAAGACGTAGAAGGATTTCTCGAAAACTTTATACATAAGTAGGTAAACTTGCCATGTCAAACACAATAATTCTTATAATAGGACTTACTGGGTTATTTTAGGATTCATATTAAAAGCGGCAATCGTCCAACCGTCATACGTAATTACAATTCTATATTGTTTCATAATTACAGAGTATAACCGTGAATTGAGGCTTTTATTACAAACGAAATATGTAGGAGCTACTTTACGAATTATAACTTGTGGTTCCATTATGGATATAAATTAGTATCATAAGTTACAGAACTGTAAATGCGTAGTTATTTTCTCAGGCATAACGCGATTTATGTACTTTTTTATTAGAACCTATATTTTCAGTTGTACAGGTACCTATATACCTACCTCTGGTTTATTTATATGCTGGGTTGGGAAATAAAATAGGTGCCTATAAAAAGTTTTCTCCGCACAGTTTTTCTTTTTCTACACGCGTAGCTTCAAAGTAAGCAAAGGTATACTCATTAAGCCAACCAAACCTCAAAGCAGGTCTAAAGAGTTTCTTTTGTAACACACAAATTGTAACTAAATTCTTACATCTGGGAAATGGAGAAAAAACATTAGTTTTGTTTAGTCAACATGCTATTTTAATATAATGATTTTATGGTAAGGGTTATGATTAAATTAGGGAAGGTTTTTTTTTTAAATATAGAATCATAAATAAGGCAAAAAGCCAACGTCACGCGGTGTTCTCAGGCGGTCACCCATCCAAGTACTGACCGCGCCCGATGCTGCTTAACTTCGGTGATCGGACGAGAACCGGTGTATTCATCGTAGTATGGATGTTGGCGGAAGACAGATCGAAACTTGACTTCTGTACAACCCAAGAGATTTTTAACAGAAAGTAAAATACCTTTGTCTCATGCCATACTGTACCTACTAGACTAGCTAACATAAGAAACCACTTTCCTTCACCATTTATTAGAAACAGCTACGGAACAGTTCCTTTCACGCCCAAGTCACTTAAATTAAAACAGAGGCGAAAAAAATGCGAAAATGGAAAAGACAACTCGCAAAATAACAAAATTCCAGAGCGCCATGTGAAAACAACAGTTTCAAATTCTGTAAGCTGTGTTTGGTTGCTATTTCCAATTCGCACGGCGTTTCGCAGTCCATTATTCACATTTCATTTGTTAGTGACATGTGGAGTGGTCGTACGAAGCGACGCGCGACCGACGATGCCAGACGCGGACGTCCTCGCATAACTGCTGAATACCATTTTATTTTACTTAGCTTGTATGTTTCAGGCATCTACCTAATTTCGCAGTTGGTACTTCTGTAGAGAGTGCCACGAATGGTCACGATGCTTGTCCCATGCCAGAGCTGCACATGTGTGATTTGGTGACACGTGCACTACGAAAATCGCCCTTACTGGAACAACTCAAAAGTCTCGTGGCTAAGTAATAATAGCCACACGAATCGATCAATCAGGTTAAGCTACTCTTGCCGCGGTCGGCCCGTGGTTGGGTGATAATTTCATACTGAAACCCCTCCGTGCCTCGAAAAGCACGCTAAGCCGTTGGTCCCGGCTGTCATTTGTGGTTCTCTGACAGTCGTTACGGATAGTCTAATCAAGAGGTATCATATTTCCAGTAACTGGGTTATGGAGGTCAGCTGGGCACTCGCTCCATGTAAAATACTGGTAGGTATCAATTTAGACTGGAACATTTCATATGTTCCCTCATAACTTTTAAACTACTTTTCTTGACAAATGAGGTCGCGTTGTGACGTCACATTAAATTGAATGTGGGGCCCCCTAGAGGTCATACAAACATAAATTAACTAAGACACATTTTATTTATAGGTATACCTAGTTAGCCAACCCCAAAACAAAAGTTCAATACCTAAAACCCAACTACTGACAAATCACGCTCTAAAAAGGTTTGAAAGAAGAAAATCTTGTCGTCTGAAAGTATACAGCATGTTAGGGAAACGCTTCCGAAAACGAAGATAGGCGATAGGACTAGCAACTTTTTGTACACTATGCTGTCAAAACAGTTATATGAACCATTATTTGAGATTAAACACATTTAAAAACGAAGTCCAGGCGGCAACTTTAGGTTTAGGCATCCTTTTTAAAGCGCCGCCAAAATAAAATAAGTAGAAACATTACAGAAGCGTCAAACGTTTTAAATTGATGCGAAATAACCAATTTAAGACGAAAGCTTATTGGCATCCGTTTGCATGTAGGTTGTAAATAACCTACGTTCTGGCTTCGGAAGCGATCCCCTTAAACTGTGTATGCCACCTACCCTAGCAATATAATACATTCTAGCAGTAATAAGCGATCATAACCTTTAGTGTAAAGTGGCATACGTCCATGGCTTATAGATGAGCATATTTTCTTGTTTCATACTTTTTTGAGAGATTTTTACGAGATACTTTTCAAACAGACATTAGGTACCTAATTATCTAACGCAATCACTCCAATCGATTGCCTTTCGCGCCAAAGACGGAGATAGCGCGTACCTGTCTAAAATTGCGCCAATATAGCCTATTAACAATTTGCAAGCTCAAGTAGCAGCGTAATCCGATTAGTGCTAATAGATCGGCGGCGCACCGAATATCAGATGCAGGCAGCTCATCGATAATGAATGCTAAGTGAAGCCGTAAATAAAGCAAATGATTATAATTACTGGGTGCTAGGATGTACCTATTGTACTCAGCCTCATGAATCAACATGAGTGAAATACTGGCACTTGGGCAAAGCCAATACAGTGTCATGTAAAAGTAAAGAAGAAACAAGAGAAAATCTTGACCAGACGATGTTGATGCCCGGACCAGAGTACAAAAAAACAAACAATTCAATAATCTAATAGCTTTTTTTTTGGGTGGGAAATCATCAAATAACTGTCTTCTCCCACTCTGGGTGGAGCAGGAGGGCGTGTCAGACTTTTACTGGCTAAAACGTACTCCCTCAGTTGCCTGTTTGCCAGGGGCCGAGGTATCTTTTTCGAACAACCCGCACCCCTGGCAGGCATCGGCCCTTCCGGGCCCCATCAGTTGGTGCTGACATCTCTTTGAGGCGCGCGTGGAACACAACGCGCCTTTCGACCCGGGCTTGGTCCTTACCGGACAGCGAGCTACCCATTACTCGCCGTCCGCAAGCCCGCGCCTACGGTGGCCGGGAATCAGCCTGGGAATTTTTTACCGACTTCAAAAAGGAGTAGGTTATCCATTCATCGGAACCTGTTTTTGTATGGATGTTCCCCAATTACTCGAAGATGGCTGGACCGATTTGATTTTTTTTTTGTTTGAAAGGGTGGTCCTATGATAATCAAGTCAGGATCTGATGATGGGATCCTGGAGAAATAGAGAGAACTCTTCAAATTTTATAGGCATACTTGAAGCGATTTGGATAATTTTTGGAAGAGTACTTTCTCGGAGTGGTCCCATTTCAATTTGGTTAAGATTTGATGAAGAACTTCGGAGATAGGCAACGGAACTCCTCAATAAATAATAGCAAATAGACTGGGATTGAAGAAATCTCATGTCTGTCTATTGTTTACACCAGGTCATAACATAACATCACGCCGGTACATTGTGAAGGAGTAAGCACATGTGAACCACAAAAAAATGAAAAATAAAAACTTTTTTCAAAAAAAAACACAACCGACTTCCAAAAAAACACTACAAAGTGAAAAATAACTTTAATTTCGGAAGTCGGTGACTTTGGATATGTATTTTATTAAATTTTTTGTCACCGCCTTCCGAAATTAAAGTTATTTTTCACTTTGTAGTATTTTTTTGGAAGTCGGTTGTTTATTTTTTATAGAAGCAACCCAACTTATTATAGAAACAATTGAATTTTTTTATAATGCAATGTACATGGTACGCATCTAGTGCAGTCGCGATAAGTCTAGACATTGGCCGTCTCCCAGTTCAGATAGGAACAGACCAAGACATTGGCGACTGAAAGTCTAGACAAAGTCACTCAAGCGTTTAGCTGTGTTTAAGCTCATATTAAATAGCTGGATAGACCGTGGTGCCCATGCTAAGTGACTAACTTTACAGTATTTAAACGAAGTCAAGTGAATATTTTAAGAAGTCCAAACACGCATAGAAGCTTATCAAGCCTTCTTAGCTAAGGCTTAGCTTGCCTACTTGTAAAAAAATATCATGTTTACTTTCACGAATCATTCTCATTATTATTGAGAATCAATTGCAATTGCAAAAAGCTAACGATTTCATTCACAAAACTCCTCAAAACCACTTCATTTTGTATTAATTTAGGTTTTTGTTAAATACTTAGAATACCTTCACCCACATAACCAGTGTGTGAGTAAGTTGATTGATTTATTTAATTAAATAACTGTGACAGGCTGTTGCGAGTTGATTGATGTATTAATTCCATATTTTATTGAACAAACAAACGAAAGAGGTCGGAATGAACGTCGATTCTGAACGAAAACCTTGGCTTAAAATTATTTTTCTTAGAAAAAGGGGTAGTCGTCCCACGCCTCTTTGCGCAGCGTCAGATAAATCAACAAATTGATTGATTTTGCGGCTTTCCCTGTAGGCAGCGGGACGAGAAGACTCGCCACGACTCTCGACGTTTAATCAACACGGGATTCTGCGGATTCACGCTTTAACGAATCGATAAATATAATTATTTTGTATTGAAACTGATTTCCACTTAACAAAAGCAATTTTGTTCTTTCTCAGTTAGTATGTACCGTAGCTGTTGCTATTATGGTTTAAGCATAGAATAAAACCAGTTTAGGTCACGTAATAGTTACTTACCTCACAAGTCCCTTGTTTCCCGGATAAACAATAGTAAAAAAAAGTTCCGTAACGGATTCCCGTCCGCGTAACTATAGTCAAAATAATAAAAAGCGCATCAAAACTTAGTTATATTAGCAACATTTAAATATACGTAACAATGTTGCTGCCAAAGTACTAACTACAGCTCCTTTCCTGGACTATAAAACTTATAAACTAAGCTACAATTTGAGCACGCAACAAAGTTCCGTTTTATTCGCCTAAACACTTTTAACAGCAAAAGTTTTACTAATACGTGTTGCTATCATAAAATCTACAGGCGTTTGTTTCGTATTGCTACGTGCGCCGTGCGGTTCACAGTTGCAATCTGCGGTGAAGCAGAAACAATTAAAACCTAACTTATTTACGTGTAAAAGTACCTTGTGGAACTGGAATGAAAAATAAATAATGGGAATTCTGACGAAGTTAAAGCCGGTAGATAGGTAGATAGTGGTACTGTAAAGTTTCAAGCCTTAAACAATGAGGTAGAATAGTTTTGGTAGGAAGATCTGAAGGCGAAGATAGGTAAGTACCTATACGACTGCATTAGGTTTAAGATCGCCGAACAGCTAGTTACATATTTATGCTTGCTATACGGTACATATAACTACGAAAAAGAAATCTTACACGTGTCTACAAAAACCCCGTAATACTTAGTTGAGCAGTAACTTACCGTTCCATTTTTCTCGTCTTCCCTAAGCCTTTCGGCTCATACCACGTTATTACATAATAACTTTCTCCCACGTGTATCCAAAGACGTCAACCTAACAAAACAAAATCACTAACTCGACCCCAAAACAATCAAATAAAAAAGTTAATCAATAAGCAACTTGCAAACCTAGAAATCTGGTAGCAGCCCCCGTTGTCGGCATGAAATATATTTAGCGTAATACTGTGTTGTCACGCGATACCTACGACTTGCGACCTACCACAAAGGTTGATCGATGAACATCCAGGTCATTGCCATGGAATTTGGAGCAGCTACCTGGCCGGACTTACGTAATTCTTTTTGACCGATTGATCGGACTGGCCTACAAGACGTGTGGACGGAAAAATGAAACGATGGAATTCTGAGTGAGATATTGGGTGTGTAATGTTACATGACAGGCAGGAGGGATAAATATTCATAGCCTTGCCCTACCCTAGAGTTTTTTTGGTAGGTAACCTTCAATAAGTCATGGCTGGCACAGTGCTATATTGGTTTCAATTCCGGTGTAGGAGTTGATATTTAGTGAGTTTGTCTGGAAAAGTACTGTTACTGTATCACCATCCCTATTTACTAGCCTTGTCGAATAAATTCTCCCACAGACAGGGGCGACGCGACGGTGCGACACGATTCTGGTAATCAATGTCCACGAAGTTTTCAAAGAAATTGTTCTACCAGAGTCGGAGTGGGAGCCTTAAATCCAGTGACAGCTGTACCTACCTTATAAGCAGGTAGAAATCTTTGCGGTGGACGCAATGAGAAAGGACATCAGTACCGGTACTTACATCTATACTAATATTTTGTTTGTTTGTAAGTTTGTACGTACGGCGTTATTTCTGGAACTACTTTTCGGATTTAAAAAAAAATGCATTTGATAGCCCAATTCTTGGTGCAGGTTACAAATTAATATGTCATGCTACGACCCTAAGGAGCCGAGTAAAAAATAAAGAAAGTCAGACAAAGCGCTAAGAGAAAATGAAGTAACATCGCGGCCGATGCGATGCTATAAGATATTATTATTTTATGTTAAAACCAGGATTACACGCGGACGTAGTTCCGGGCAGAAGCTAGTTCTCAAATAAAATAATATTCGCATTACTTAACATTCATTGTAACCCGACCCCATAAATATACGTGAATTATAATTAAGGGTGCACGAATATATTATGACTTGTTGACCCATTTTCTTTTTACAAGCTTTTATTTTACTTGCAATGTATGTGACTATGTTTGTTCGGGTGGAATCTTGCACTCAATTTTGAAGCAGATGTTTTTAACTTAGGGAGCTGAAACGCGTGACAAGGAAATATTATGTTAGTATTGATGTTGATAAAGTACCTATTTATTAGTAAAGTTTAATTCAATCGGTTTCACCTTATAACTTAGCATTTTTCAATGGGAAAAAACAAAACTAGATACCTCACGAACGCGATACTTTTACAATTAACTAAAAATAAAAATAGGCGACCCTATTTAGTAATTCAACAGTTGTTGTACATACAAGGAGACACGACTGTACATTCAACTTCGTATATCTGTGATTGGGACATCCCTGTCCGCATAAATAATAAACCAAATATATTATCCAATACTTTAGTCATTACAGCTGATTGGCAAAACACCATAGTTCATAGCTCATCACTAGATAATATTTAGTTTGTTTGAAAAAAAAACTTTTTTTGGTTTCGATGTTTGGATTTATTTGATAGTTCCAAAATTATCTATCGCCAGTGATTTTTATTTATTGTCTTATCCATATTTGTATAAAAGATAAATAGAAAGTAAGTACGTATCTCAATAACCTTGAAGGTTGAAGCGTACCTTAGGGTAGCGCTAAGGTTCTTTAATTCCTATTGAATACGGAACAAAATTTGAATTTCGTGGATTAAATTAGCACATCCACCTTAAAAACAAAACAATCCATCCTACATAATCTTGTATCTGCATGATGGCCAGGAGAAATGAACTGAGTTAGTTCAATACAGCACACATGAACGCACCGGTGACTGCGTCTAGCTTTGTAATTAAATAGGCCGTCCCTCTGTCGGTGCCATTTGAATAAACGTCGATATACACTTGCAAGTAATCTGATTATGGACGACGGGAGAGAAACGTCAGCCTATTAATATTAGTTTAATCCACATGATGCTGGAATTAATAAACTAGTCAATGGCTTGGAACGGATAAAAAAAATAGTTTTGTTGACAATGACTTTTTGTAGGGCCTTGGAGTTTAGTTGTAATAGCCGTATGGGTCGATCGAATAGGTTAAAGCACGTTAAGGCACGTTGATCTCGGCTGTCATTCGTGGATCTTTGACAGTGGCTACGAGACTTCAGAAGCCCGTGGTAAGACTGACTTGTAAGACCCAGTAACTGGGTTGTGGAGGTCCGATAGGTAGTAGCTCCATGTAACGTACTGATTGGTACTCAGCTGCATCCGGGTAGACCGGAAGCTGACGCCACCATAATTGAGAAAAGGCTATGCAGATGATGATGATGTTATGACTTTTTGTTGCTAGCTTTAAAACGTTTTTTTTTTCAATAATTTGTGTGTACGTCTACTTTATCTTATTTTTGTGTTTATTTTAGTTTAGTTCTAGACTAAAACTAAAACAGAAACAAAAATCAAAAGTCGACTGCAAGTCAAAAGTTCAGTACAAGATCATTTTTCAAGGAATCTGAAGCAGCTGGTCGTAGCTCAATTCCAGATTTAATGACACAAATTGCATCAAACGCATTTGTATCACATGAACATTTCAGTTGCAGTCGGATTTTTAACCGTAAAAGATTTAAAATAAAAATAAAAAAATTAAAAAGATTCCGACGAATTGAGAACCTCCTCTTTTCTTTATTCTGGGTGCATGGTTTTCACACATAATTATATAATGAATAGATGTTAAATATTGTACTTAAAACTTTTAAAAAGAGTAACGGTGGAGTTCCTTGCCCATTCTTCTTCATACGAAACTACATTTTGGAAGGGGCGACTAGAATCAATTCTATTTTAATTTAAATGTTGACGTTCAAAAGTGTCTTTTAAGTGTCTATTTGAAATAAATTCTTTGAATTTGACTATA
The DNA here is from genome assembly GCA_949091785.1 of Polymixis lichenea. Lineage (NCBI taxonomy): Eukaryota > Metazoa > Arthropoda > Insecta > Lepidoptera > Noctuidae > Polymixis > Polymixis lichenea. The sequence continues at coordinate 9,594,852 of OX420943.1, read as the reverse complement.
AATATTCTTGGATTCGTCTTTCAAACAAAAGTGCGGCTAACTGAAAATTGCAACCTATATCCGGAAAGTTCCTAAAACATCCAATATGTCATCAACTTCCAAGAACGATACGCCATTCGAGATATATCAGCGAGAGCTGATAGCTCTTCATATATCTTCCATATGACCTAGTAAAGTATAGCATGCATCTTCAATATTCTCAGCTGACCTGTTTCCTATTGAGTCCCACAATGCTTATAGATCCACAGTGAATAGACCTCGTGAATGGCGGGTTAGGCAGCCTCTTTACCTCATATTGCCATCTTAGTTCTCGCTGAGATGAAAAGGTTCAAAAGGATTTAGTCGGAATGAGGCGTGAGATACAAATCGCATAGGTTCTCGAATTAGTGCGATGTTTTGCGTGTTCAATGTAGATACGATTGTTTACATTTTTACTGTCTATAGATACAGGTAGGTTATATGTATTTGTTTAAAATTGAATTCAACTTTTTATTTTCAGCAAAAGATTCAAGCACAGTCAGAATTGAATGCTTTTAAAGGAAAATCACTACATCATCGTTAGTGAAAAAAACAATGAAAGCCGGTACAGGAAAATATAACCCGTTTAGTTTTCACGCTCAGTCTCTCTAAAATCTCCTGGAAACAGGTTTGTACTTATATTTTGTTTCTGCACAGAAAACATTAACATAAAATATCAAGTTAACAACGTTATATTTCCACAAGGCAAATGAAAATATTAAACAAAAATATAATTACTTTATAAGTTCGCACAACACATTTCTATGTACAGGCTGTCCTTTTATTCCGCAGCCGCTTTGCCGCTGTTCTTTCCCATGCATACAAATCCCGACATTGCAATGTCATTTCATTCCGGTGGCTCCCTACTGTTATTCACATGTCATGCAGATGACAGGCGGCGATGGCTGGCACGTGGGTCGTGTCATATCAGCTTTATTTTTATTAAAAAGTTTATTATTACGTAGCCGGTAACGTTATCTTTATAATGTTATCTGATGGTAATTTGAAGATTTGTTTGTTGTTCTGTGATCAAAATAATAAAAACGGTATGTCTTAAATTACTTGATTCGCATACAAAAATACAAAAAAATATTCTTAAATATTCTATTACTAAACAGGTCTAAATACTTGTGCAATAATTGCGTCGAATATCAACATTTAATTTAACAGAATTCCAATAACATTGTTCAAGGAAGGAATCGTAATTAAGTGAGCATGTTATAATGTGACTTAATACATTCCCTAATTCGAACACGCTACAACAACCAACCCATCTGCATAGCACAGATGAATTAAACATAACTCTATCAATTAAATCAATTCAATTGATCCCTTAGTATCTGTGAACTGGTGTTTGATCGTGTATTATACTAATTTGAAGACTTGGCAATGTTACAGTCAGTAATATACATAGGCAGTTCGTGTTATCCCTCTGCTGAGCAAAGTAACCATAATTTCCTGATATGTAAGTATTATTTTAATTTTAAATTCATCAAAATTTTAACATTTAGGTACTGCAATAAAAAATGAAAAGCTAATAAAACTGTAAATAGCCGAACCGTTTCTAAGTCGCAACACAAAATTTTGCATGGTAATCGACAAAAAACTACAAAAGAATCACTTAGCACATTGAAACACTTTAATTTGCTCCACAATTTAACAATACCATCCCCTAATAGTTCGTAACATTAGTAGTTAAGTCGAATGCTAAACACGTGTCAAACGCTGTGACATCGCCTTTAACATTTAAACGAGAGTTGCAATAAAATAACCGTTTGATATCCAATCATAATAGGGGGACAGAAATGACTGTGTGCATCACCGTGACGAATGCACGCACCCTGTATACGTCACTGTGGGGCGACGTACTCAATGACGTAAAAAATGGAATTATCGTATTAAGCCCATAGAGTAACTGTACCATGAAATATAGGAATATTGTTAAATCCTTGTCAGTCCCGGTCTGATTGGCTCTCCCGATTTTGGCGACTCTAACGGGATTAGAGATGCCCGTTGTAGTGTCAATTTCGTTTTTATCCGCGGCCACTGCATGCAGCTACACTATGTTTGTTTAGTTTTAGATTTTTCGTGATTGGTTTGTTTCGTTGGGAAGCACTCAGACAATATAAGGGACGTGGAAATGCAATTTTCTTTTACGGTTTTTACTTTTAAGAATAGAATGAAATTAGCGAAGAGATTTTATCGAATGTATTCTTGGTTTCTACTTTTAGTATGTCATCCTGTGTGACTAATTATGTGGATACGGTTTTTTTTTGTACAACTTGTTTTAGTACATGCGAAACTCGAAACAAGTTTCTAGTATTTTCATGTAAAGCATCTATGTACAAAATTTCAAAACTGTATCATGAAAAATCACTAAGTTATAACTATAAGCCTGTTGGCTCATAACAATTACAATTACAATTACATCAATTACATAACAATGTTACCTAGTTGTCTACACAAACATGGTCAACACGCAGCCCCCGCGCCCCCCACGCGTCCATCGTCTTATTGTGCTCATTGATAATAACTAACCTAACCTAGCCGTGAGGCGATAGGTGTACTGGTGGTCGCCGGAGCTCACAGGTCCGCTGACGCAGAGTCTACGGCCCCAGCTCGTGCAGGACGTGGTGAGCGCTCTGTTCCTTTCGCGAGGGGAGCATGCTCCCCCGCCCATGGCTCCGCCTCCTGCGATGCCCAAAGCGGACCACACCGACGACGACGACGATGCTCCAGAGGTGAGGTAGAGTGGAGAGTGGCGGTACGTAGGCTGAATGCCAAGAATACCGCCCCATTACCCGACGGCTTGTCTGGAAAAGCCTGGGTCCTGGCCTTGGAAGCACTCGGGCCTCGACTAAGAGGGCTCCTTAGCGCATGCTTGGAGGAGGGCCGGTTCCCACTTCACTGGAAGGCGAGGAAACTAGTCCCCATTAAGAAGCCGGGGTGCCCCGCAGACTCTCCGTCCACTTACCGGCCCATCATGCTGCTCGACGAGGTCGGCAAGCTCTTTGAAAGAGTAATTGCAGACCGCTTAGTCGGGCGGCTGGTGCGGGTGGGGCCGGATTTGGCGGAGAGCCAGTTTGGTGTTTGCAGGGGGCGCTCCACGGTGGACGCCATCATGCGCGTGCGATCCCTCACGACGGGGGATGCTGTGGCCTGGGGTGGGGTCCTCTTGGCTGTGTCTCTCGACATCGCCAATGCCTTCAACACCCTGCCCTGGAGTTGCATCAGGGAAACACTGCGGTATCACCGGATGCCGACTTACCTTTTTCGTGTGGTCGAGGCCTACTTGACGGACAGAGCCGTCATCTACCCCGGTCACCAAGGAGAGTGGAACCGGTGAGAGATGTCGGATGTACGGTGTTCTACAGGGATCGGGCCTGAGGCCGCATCTGTGGGATATCGGGTACGACTGGGTGCTGCGCGCCGACCTGCCTAGCGTAGTTTGCTACGCTGACGACACGCTGGTCCTGGCGCAAAGGAGGTCATACCAGGCGGCGGCCAACTTAATGACACACAGGGTTGCGATAATGGTCGATAGGATCCGGAAACTGGGAATCGAGGTGACCTTGCACAAGTCCGAGGCCATGTTTTTTCATGGTCCTCGGAATGCGCCATCGACGGGTTCCCAGATAACGGCAGGAGGGATTCACATCGGCGTCGAGTCGATGATGAAGTACCAAAGTCAAAAGTCAAAGTCAAAGCATTTATTTCAAATAGGCACTTAAAAGGCACTTTTGAACGTCAACATTTACATTAAAATAGAATTGATTCTAGTCGCCCCTTCCAAAATGTAGTTTCGTATGGAGAAGAATGGGCAAGAAACTCCACCGTTACTCTTTTAAAATGATATAACTACAATATTTAACATACATTCATTGTATAATTATGTGTGAAAACGATGCATCCAGAACAAAATTACTGTACCAAAATAGGTAAAAATAATGAAATTGAGCAATTACAGATAAATTAATTTTATGATAGATACATGGTGCCCACACATTTACAAACATTGTAAAAGTAAATATACAATTTTCCTAGAATATTAACAAGTATGTAATCAGTCAGTGTGTGAGTTAAAGTAATCACTGAGTGTAATCAGTGTCATAGATATAATTAATTACATAATTCAATTAGCAACCAGTTTGATTTTGTCTAGACTCTAGATTGTCCTATGGAGCAGGACCAGCATGTTTCCAAGCATTCTTATCTTGGATATAATCCTCTAATTTGTAATATGCTTGTTTACAAAGTGTACTTTTCATATGAGTTTTAAATTTCCTTTCATTTAATTGTAATATATCACAAGGTATTTTGTTATAACATTTAACACAGTACCCCATAAAAGATGTATGTACTTTAGCTAATCTGGAAAATGGTTGATCTAATTTGTCTTTGTTTCTAGTATTAAAATTATGTCTATCACTTATTTTATTAAAAAGATGTAGATTTTTTCTTACATACATGATATTTTCATAAATGAATTGGCAAGGTACCGTCATAATATTAATGTTTTTAAATAGGTCCCTGAGAGATTCGCGGCGCGGTACCTGGGACTCGTCCTCGACAGCCGGTGGAACTTCGCGGAGCACTTCCGCCGTTTGGCTCCCAGACTGGAGCGGGCCGGAGCTGCCTTAAAATGACTTCTGTCCAATCTAGGGGGGCCAAACGTCTCCTGTTGGAGGCTCAACGCGGGGGTCGTGCGGTCCGTGGCCCTATACGGGGCACCGGTGTGGGCGCCTACATTGAGGCACCAACCAGCCCGCAAGTTGAAGGCGTCCCATAAGGTCACGCCATCCGGATGATCCGGGAATACCGCACGATCTCCGGTGAGGCGGCGGTGCTTCTTGCCGGATTGCCGCTGTGGGATCTAGAGGCAAAGTCCTCGCGCACACTTGGGAATGGCGCGAGGAGGACAAACGCTGGGGCGTAACTCCGCTGCCGGGGGAAATCGCGGCACAGCGGACAAAGCTCCGGCGGGATCTCATGGCAACGTGGAGAGTGCAATTGTCGCAACCCAGTGCTGGGCACACCACAATTGCGGCGGTAAGTCCCCTATCTGAGGAGTGGCTTGAGAGGCGACACGGCGTCCTCACCTTCCGCCTGACGTAGGTCCTCACCGGACACGGTTATTTCGGGAGGTTCCTGTTTTGGATAATGCGGGAGGAACCGCCCGGGTGTTTCCATTGCGAAGATCGCCCTGAGGACACGGTGTAGCATACGGTGGAGGTCTGCCCGGCTTGGGCGGAGCAGCGCCATGTCCTCGTTGGGGCGATCGGCGGCGGCGACACACGGGTGGGTTTTAGTCAGTAAAAGTCTGACATAAAATAAAATGTTATCGCCAGTTAATACAATACAATCGCCTTACGGTTTTTTGGTAACGACACTTTTTGCTACATTATTGTAAGCCGTGCGGCGTGCGCGTTTCTCTGCAGAGACACTGATTGATTGACTGATTGATTGACTGATTGATTGATTGACTGATTGATTGATTGATTGACTGATTGATTGATTGATTGATTGATCGAGATAAAAAAAAAACATTTATTTGGACCTAAACTTGTACAAATCCCATAAACCTGCCAAACTGCGTGACAGTTTATCGGCAGGATTAGCGCTCGTCTTAAACAATTTCATCAAACATCTAAGTAGGACATTGCATTACGTAGTTCAGTTTTTAGACGGAAAAAATTAAGACCAAAAGTTGTAACGACACTTTTTGCTACATTGTTGTAAGCCGTGTGGCGTGCGCGTGTTTCTCTGCAGACAGAGTCACAGACAGAGTGCATATATACATATATATATAACGGGATAATCGGGAAGGCCGGGCTGTTGCATCTGATTGCTGATTCGTGACTTCGTCAGCACGGGAATCCATAGTGGGCGTTAAACTTCAGGAAACGTTGAAATAAATACGTTGTAGTGTTAACTGTTCACTATTATAATTTTACAGACACTTAAATGACTTAAACAATTAAGGATTGCAGCAATAATTAACGGGGTTTGCGAGTGACCATCACGTGCAACGGCTGTCAACAACTGAATGAATTGATACGACGTCACCCGCTGTGACAGACGCAACTCCATTCCGTGTTACCCGCTCTTAATTAAAATTACCATTTAGTTGAATTCAAATCGATTAATCGTTAAAATAACAGAATAAATTACAACTCTCGAAATTAACTGATTTTCATTATTTAATAATGCCACGCGCCGTTACGGCCGTCCTGCATCTTCACGAGTCCTCGGGTGAACAGTTTATCTCACCAGTCATCATCTGTGGACAATCGTAAAAGAACTCAATTAAACAACTTAACGTTCGGTCATTCTGACCGGTTTTAACCGAACACCACAATATCACAAAGAGCGATCACAGTTATCGGATAACACAAAACAATTACCAGATTACCACACAGGTTAGTACCACAAAGGCTGGGGCCACATAGGCTAGGGCCACATAGGCTAGTGCCGCAAAGGGTATTGCCACACTATATTGCCACACAGGCTATTGCCACACGGGCTATTGTCAGACGGGCTATTGCCAGTATTGCCACACAGGCTGGTGCCACACAGGCTGATGCCACACAGGCTACTGATATACAGGCTAGTGCCATACAGGCTAGTGCCACACAGACTATTGCCACACAGGGTATTGCCAAACGGGCTATTGCCACACAGGCTATTGCCAGTATTGCCGCACAGGCTGGTGCCACATAGGCTGATGCCACACAGGCTACTGATATACAGGCTAGTGCCATACAGTCTAGTGCCATACAGGCCAGTGCCACACAGGCTAGTGCCACACAGGCTAGTCAAGTGCCACACAGGCTAGTCAGTACCATACAGGCCAGTCATGTGCCACACAGACTAGTCAAGTGCCACACAGGCTAGTCAGTACCATACAGGCTAGTCAAGTGCCACACAGGCTAGTCAAATGCCACACAGGCTAGTCAGTACCATACAGGCTAGTCAAGTGCCACACAGGCCTGTCAAATGCCATACAGGCCAGTCAAGTGCCACATAGGCTAGTCAAATGCCACACAGGCTAGTCAGTGCCATACAGGCTAGTCAAGTGCCACAGAGGCTAGTGCTATACAGGCTAGTCAAGTGCCACACTGGCTAGTCAAGTGCCACACAGGCCAGTCAAGTGCCACATAGGCCAGTCAAGTGCCACATAGGCTAGTCAAGTGCCAAACAGGCTAGTTAAGTGCCACACAGGCTAGTCTAATGCCACACAGGCTAGTCCAATGCCAGACAGGCTAGTCAATGCCATACAGGCTTGTCAGTGCCACACAAGCCTGTCGGTGCCACACAGGCTTGTCAGTGCCACACAAGCCTATCGGTGCCACACAGGCTTGTCAGTGCCACTTACTTGCAGTGTTACTTACCATGGCCGTCATCGGCACATTCTGTCTCAAATTGATTTGTTGGGATTTCTAGTCCGCCACTTAAATCTTAATGGAACGTAACATTCGGGCATAGCACGCACACGATCGTGCGCGTACTGATACGTCCTATTAGAGTTAAGAGCACGTAATCAAAACAAAATGAAAACTTCTCACCGGATTCAATTGCTTGGTGATCAGTGGCTGGATTCATAGTGCAGGCATTCACTCGTTCCTCTACGTTGCCGCGGCTAATCTTGGTGTCCTTTTTCGGGCAGCGAGTGACGGTATGACCTGGTTCGTTGCAGTAGTAGCACGTAGGCGACGATGTTTTGTTTGGTACACTGCTGTCCTGGGTATCTTGCTGTTTGTTGGTTGCTGAAAACTGAGGTTTGAGATTAGTGCTGGTATTACGCGAGTCTTTGGAGAGGCATTCGTTTGCCATGTGGCAGTCTATGCCACAATTGTAACATTTTTTCGGTTCATATCGCGGTTTCTTAGCGTCACTGTTAGTATTGGACTTTTCTAACATCGGCCTCTCGAGAATCAGGATTGAATTCGAGGAATGCTAGCTATAGCTATTGTATCAACCGTGTTTGTGTCCTTTAAAGCACGAATTAGTTCCATCATACGTTGTTGCATTTTAAATAACGTTTTTCAATGGTCGGATTCACTATTTAGGTTAGTAACAATACTCTGACCTGTTTTACGTTCCTGGGAAGTTCCTGGTAATCCCACTTCTGATAACGGGATAATCGGGAAGGCCGGGCTGTTGCATCTGATTGCTGATTCGTGACTTCGTCAGCACGGGAATCCATAGTGGGCGTTAAACTTCAGGAAACGTTGAAATAAATACGCTGTAGTATTAACTGTTCACTATTATAATTTTACAGACACTTAAATGACTTAAACAATTAAGGATTGCAGCAATGATTAACGATTTAGAGCCAATGGGTTTGCGAGTGACCATCACGTGCAACGGCTGTCAACAACTGAATGAATTGACACGACGTCGCCCGCCGTGACAGACGCAACTCCATTCGGTGTTACCCGCTCTTAATTAAAATTACCATTTAGTTGAATTCAAATCGATTAATCGTTAAAATAACAGAATAATGACCAATGATTAAAATAATAACAAAATAAATTACAACTCTCGAAATTAACTGATTTTCATTATTTAATAATGTCATGCGCCGTTATATACATAAATGTATATATAATGTATATATATATGTATATATATGTGTGTGTGTGTGTATGTATATGTACAATTTTTAAAATTTTATTACAATTCCTTCACTAATTAATCGAAAGGAACTTCGTTCCATCCGGGTGTCCCTTGACACCTCTCAAGTGTTTTTAGGGTGGATAATCGTGAAATAACTTCTCCCGCTCTAGGTGGAGCAGGAGGGCGTGTCAGAGTTGCCTGTGTGCCAGGGGCCACGGTATCTCTTTCGAACAACCCGCACCCCTGGCAGGCATCGGCCCTTCCGGGCCCCATCAGTTGGTGCTGACATCTCTTTGAGGCGCGCGTGGAACACAACGCGCCGTCGACCCGGGCTTGGTCCTTACCGGATAGTGAGCTACCAATTACTCACCGTCCGATGCGTGAAAAGGTAACATACAGACGTGAGTAACTTTTGTATTTATAACATTTGACACAGTATCGATGCTTCATAAAAAATAAAAAATAAAACTTTTCATGACAAAGCTCTTTATACTAAGTAACCATTACACAGCCTGTATGAGTAGCCGTTACCTCCTTCTGCGAAGCAGTAATGCACCGTAGGCGCGGGCTTGCGGATGGCGAGTAATGGGTAGCTTGCTGTCCGGTAAGGACCAAGCCCGGGTCGACGGCGCGTTGTGTTCCACGCGCGCCTCAAAGAGATGTCAGCATCAACTGGTGGGGTCCGCAAGGGCCGACGCCTGCCAGGCGTGCGGGTTGTTCGAAAGAGATACCGTAGCCCCTAGCACACAGACAACTGAAGGATACGGGAAGGACACGGGTGGATTTTAGTCAGTAAAAATCTGACACGCCCCCTCCTGCTCCACCCAGAGTGGGAAAAGATATTTGATAATTTCCTACCTTCAAAAAACAAACCATTACACACCCAGCATATTATCTTGTAACTGCCAAAAAATTTCCGTTCATCATCCACAGCCCAACTTCACTCCGGATAGGACCTCTCACTTTTTGTGCAAATCCCCACGCTCCTGTGCCAGCTTCATCTAGGTTTTGCCTGCCGGCATGGCAACAATGTCGTCCTACTATCTCGCCGTCGGATGACGGACATCTAGTTGACCAGTCCTTGAGCGCCACCTTGTCACAGCGTTACTCCACCTGTCATCACTGCGCCTTGTCAGGTGTCCTGCCCAACTCCATTTGAGTACCATATCCGATATCGATGACCTTCGTACTTCGTTTCTCGACGTTTGGAACTCGGTCTTATTAGCCTGATGCCAAGCATGGACCGCTCCATGGCTCTCTGAGCAACTCTCAGCTTGTACACAGCCTCCTGTGTGAGCGTCTACGTCTCAGCACCGTACGTCATGGTTGGCAGAATACACTAGTTATAGGGGCGGGACTTTAGACATTTGTCCGTTAGCAACGAATAAAATACGTATGCATGCATCACGAATACTGGTTACAAATTGCTCTGACCTGACCCCAAAATTCAGAAAAGGGTGGTATATACATAGAAACAGAATCGAATTAGACCCCAAAACACATCTTTCTTTCACCTTGCTATTCCCCCACCAAAAGATAAAAGACAAAAGATACAGACCGTCTATGAACATACAAATAACCTCTGACCCACACAAGCTCAGCAACCATTGACGATACGATCATTGTCCCCACGATGCGTTTAATATAAGTTTGGCAAGCCAGTCCGGAGGCGAGCTTGAATATTCATGAGGCAAGCCAACTTGTACGCTTCGAACTCGATCTTTGACAAATCAGTTTATAGCTTACATTACGGATAAATAAACATGCAAATAGCTAGGGATAGTTGGCGTTAAGTTGTTGATGTAATAGGGGTGAGATTGAACGGGTATATTTTGAGCGGGTTTTTTTTGAAAATGGAATGAAAACACCACATTGCGCTCCGAAACTTAGATTACTGACGTTGCTCAAAAAGCTAAGCTGAAGTGAGACTAGGCAAAGAGCTGTGCGGTCTAACGGTAACAGTAATATGAAATATTAAAGTTTAAAACAGTATCGTCGTTTGGCAACCTAATAAATACCAAATATTTTAGTGGACCAATTCAGTAAATACTATCTTGACTGTTCTAGACTATGAATATTCATACTTCTGAGAAACGGTCCAACTGTCTATGTACGTATTCGTATGTCAGACAGAATGCGTTTTACATTTTACTCCGAACCTAATGTTTACAAATGAAAGCTCCTGTTAACATGAAATTGTGATATGAATTGATGATATATATCCATCGATTTAATACGTACACCGTGAAATTTTAATGGCTGTTTTCCCGCAGCGAAATGGATTTGTCTTGGTAATACAATCGTTTTATAAACAAATAAAATATTAGAAACAAAAAATGGCAGATTAACCATTGTGAAAAATCACCACGTGTAAGAGTTTATTTTGCATTGAACATTTATGCATCGCTGTTCCCTTTGTCGGCGGCGCGTGCGATTCGAGTAGTACCTACAAGTTACTTCTAGTGTTACTATTGAGTAGTGTTTTATCAAGTTGATGAATATTTTTTAAATTATTTTAAAACAAAAAAATCATATTTTTTTTACTTTACTCGATGCTTCGAAAGTACTCCGCAAGTTGTCCTGCCGCGGGAAAACAACCATTTAAATTTCACGGTGAATAGGCAGAGATATTATGAACGCTACTTCGTTGCTCTGGACTAATATATTTCGAATTCATACTCTGGAACCACATATTCACCCTAAAATACTATCTAATTTAACCTAAGTCGGCAGATAGATTTCCAGGCTGCCTACTCCTTGATTTAGTGCTTCATTCAGCTGCAGTAATATCCTTTAATAATGGAGGTACCTTGTACCTAAATCCACTTTTACTGGTAACGTCAACAGCATTACAATACCATTACGATTGTCAATCATTCAATAACTGACAAGCGAACATACATCAATCATATTATGAAACACACTCTACCTCTTAACAATGAGATGGAACATGTATTTTCTATCAATATTTTTAGGGCATGAGACAAAAGTCACCTGAATATACATAATTATACATGTACTATGTAGAAGATATGTACGCCTAAAGGTATGTGACACTACGTGCATGGAGTTTCTTGCCCGTTCTTCTCCATAGGTACCTACGCTTTGGAATGGGCAACTAGCTTCATCTTTCTAACTCACCGACCTTGACAATTCAAAAGTGCCTGTAATTGGTTTATTTGAAATAAATGCTTTGAGTTTGAGTTTGACACTACGGGAAAAAATGTCTTGGATATACTACTATCGAAGATTCACTGTTAAAAGAAAGGCTTAATTTTTTCCGTAAATTCATCAATTCACTGCTGGTAAGTGGTAAGACAATGACATATGATAAATAGTTTAGTATATATCTATATTAATGGTAGTCTTCTTGATAATCAGTTCTTGTTAAATAAATTCAGTGTGCTTCCAGTTATTCGTCACTTCACTACTCTTTCATAAATTCTAAGGCTTCCCTTTCCGCAGACTCAGCATGAGTATCAGATGCGAAAAGGGCCCACAGTAAAAAAATGGGTCACTTTGGTATTCAAAGACTCAGTGATTTCGATTACCCTTACTCATAATCTTGAACCTTTTCACGTGTCATAAACACAATTATCATTTCAGTCGAAATCCATTTTATTTAAATTGAAAGTTACTACTTATGTACTTTTCTAACTTAAATCCTACCTAAACATTTTATCGACGAGCTCAAGTTCGCAAACAAGAACTTCTCTAGTAACACAACATATCTTGCCACCTGGAGTCCGACCTCCAGTCGCCCTGCTAGGCGGTGTGTTACAACATTGCGTAATACACTGACTAGCTAGCCTTCATTTTGACAGTTCAACCATATACATTGCGTTATTTACGTCGGTGAGCAGACAATTGTCTTCGAAAATATGAAGCAATGGATTAGCTCTTTTCTATTTGATTAAATAAAATTATACCCGCCGTTCATCCAACCCACGTCGAGGTCGAGGGTATATAGTATACAGGATAAGTTTTTATCTACTGCGCAAACTGTAACCATGAATTCAGCATTCTAGACCCCCCACAGCCAGAGCCACCACCCCCACAGACCAGCAAATAAATTTTTCTTCAGTAATACAAAAAAAATATTTTTAACCGCGTACGTATTGCAATTTTCTATGAATGAAACAGCTGATATTTTTGTGTAAAACCGACGTAAAATTTCTGCGCTAGGGGTCTATAATGCTATGCTGAATTCATGGATACAGTTCGCGCACTGGATAAAAACTTACCCTGTATTTTCATGTGTTTACAAATCTGACGCCTTTAAACAAGCAGTAAACAGCTGCCTTGCCTGTCATTTGCCGTGTTGCTCTTATGGGTGCTGGGTTCCGCAGGAGACGCCCTGGGCGTCGGGAATCCCAAGCTGATTCCCGGCCACCGTAGGCGCGGGCTTGCAGACGGCGAGTAATGGGTAGCTCGCTGTCCGGTAAGGACCAAGCCCGGGTCGACGGCGCGTTGTGTTCCACGCGCGCCTCAAAGAGATGTCAGCATCAACTGATGGGGCCCGCAAGGGCCAACGCCTGCCAGGGATGCGGGTTGTTCGAAAGAGATACCGCGGCCCCTGGCACACAGGCAACTGAGGGAACACGGGTGGGTTTTAGTCAGTAAAAGTCCGCTCCACCCAGAGCGGGAGAAGTTATTTGATGATTTCCCATCCAAAAAAAAGGGTACTGGGTTGGTACTTTGACAAACAGTTATGTGACTGTTGGTAGATGTTTAGTCCGTTTGTTTTGGCATCATCGATCGTTATATGAGTAATTGTTCTCTTTATGTTATTAATCTGTCTATCTTATTTTGAAGTATTAATACTTCATCGCTCAAAGCTGTTTGAGTATACTTAAGTCCCGTATTTGATACAATTAAATGAAGAAAAGCTTGTTTTTCAACGAAAACTTGAGTAATTATAAGCACTTTCAAAGTAGATAAAGTCCTCGACATACCTATATCGTCTTCGCTATTTTTGTTATACACCTACATACCTTGTAGCTCCAACCAACTGATATACAATAGGATAGGTATACGAGTATACGTCATACATTATGTAGGTTATGCTATTAGATATTTTTCTTTCCGTCCGCTATATTAACCAGCAGAGTTCTGTATCGTCCTATCTTGTTTATTTGGTCACGTTGTAATCGTTTTGGCGGTTACTAACGCTACCACGTGCACCCACCTGACGTCTGTTTGTCCACTGAATATTTCATGAGCAGCCAGTGTTTTCGGAGTTCCGTCGCTGGTACAGTCAACTGGACGTCCATTTAACGTTGACAGCACCTTTATTTTGCAGCAGCTAGGTCGGTTTTTCTAGTTCATGTGTAATTTATCAGTGTGGTTGACGGTACGGCGTACGCGACTCCTGCTATGTTCCGAAGATGTCGTTATTAATTAAATTTTGAAGAAAATGTTGCCCCGAAGTTTGTTGTTAATTCTTGGGTTGTTTGTATTTTAAGTAGGTGTCAGTTACTTGGGTTGATTTAATGCGGAAGATTTATTATTTATTTTATTTGGGGCATCTCAAAATATCGCGCGCTTTGTCGCACTTTCTTTTAATTAATTATACGTGGAGTTTCAAAGACAACGCAATTTCTAAGTGTTCTTCGATTGTCACTGCAGGTATACCACTTTAGTCATTAGTCATTTACAATAATCATCAATCATAGTTTTCTTTTAATAAAGCTTTTTGATGGTATCGTAAACCGTGAACAAAATCGAACCGCACATCGAACCTATAGGTAATTATCGTCATCATATCAGCCGAAAGACGTCCATTCCTGGACATAAGCCACCCCCAAAACGGCGGGATTTGCCATAATCGCCACGCTTAGTAGACGGGTTGGCGATCGCAGTATGGTGGTCAAATGCAAAGAGTACGCTGCTGCTCATTCTCTAGTAAGTTCCTTAGTCGCCTTCTACGACACCCACGGGAAGAAATGGGATTGTGCTTTTCTTTTACGTCCGGCACCACACGGAACCACACGAAACTTATAGGTAATGCTCCCAATGAAATGAAAAAACATGGGCCTCCTCTCCGTGAGCCGCGAGGGCCTAGTGATTGCTAGGTTGCTATTGCCAGGTCGCGGGTTGCTAGATGATACACGTCTTCAAATTTTTGGTTCTAGGGCATGTCGGTTTCCTCACGATGTTTTCCTTCACCGTTTTGGGAACAGTGGTGATGTAACAATTTACGGGAAGTAAAGCACCTGTCTGGGTCTGAACGTTCTGTAAACTCGTAAGTCGTTGCGCGTTACTACTGGGCAGCCTCTGCTCTTAAAGAAAATACTTTTGAATTTAAAAAGCCACATTGGTACTTGCTCGGATTTGAACCAATTACCTCGTGCATGTGAAGCGAAGCCATAACCATGGGCATTATCAAATAATTGCTACGCCTAAATAACCTGAAAATTTAAAAATCAGTGTATATAGTCTTACAACACACTAAGACCTTTACAAGTTTCAAGGTTGTTCTCGATGATGGATTTTTCTTTCGTAAATTCATTCTTCCGAAAAGTTTGTGATGTGTAAACATTTGGAGACCCGTAATTGGTTGACTTTGAAAGTAAAGTTAGTTCCGGATCTTTCTATTTGAATAGGGATCGTAAATGCAAATAGGTGTTTGATTACGTTGATCGAAAACTTTTCCGCGAGCCTTATTTTACTTTGTCGTTTGTTTTGGTAATTTATTTATCATTATGGCCAGTTAAAACGGTGTTTAGTCTGCAGAGAGATGTGATGTGAATGCGTTCGAGAACATGCTTGTTAAATTATTTCACACTGTTGCACATCATGTAAAACAAAAACGACAAATATTTAAAACTAGTGCACAAGGAACGGTCCAGTGGTTCCTAAAGTAAACCCACCTAACAAAAACTTCCAAATTCGGGACTCACCTTTTGGCTGTTATGTCAAGAAAAAACGGGCATAGCATAACTATATGAATGAAGGACTGTTTAAATGAAGAAAAAAACATTCGGTTACAATCGAAAACAAATTTAATTTTATACAAGGATTAGCATCAATTTTAAGCAACAGACAAGTTGTTAACAACTTGTCCCGGCGGTCATTCGTGGATCTTTGATAGTCGTTTCGGGTCGTCAGAAGGCCGTTAGTCTGACAACCACTCTTACTAAGGGATATTTTGTTACCCGGTAACTGGGTTGTGGAGATCAGATAGACAGTCGCTCCATGTAAAATTCAGCTGCATCCGGTTAGACTGGATGCCATCACAACATAGTTGGTAAAAAACTTGGCAGATGATGAAGTAGTCAGCAACTGAGAGCCAGAATTTCGTTAACTGCTTGCGATCGACACTATTTTTCAGTGACGTATCTTCTGATAAATCAATGAGTTCAAAATCGTTGAAAAGCGACAAATTGAAACCATGCACCTAGCTTCTGACGTTTTATAAGTGCCCTTGCAGGTTTATGTGAAATAAAATATTTTGATTTGATTGATTTGGTTTGATTTGATACGTCACATGTATTTGTCGTCCTATTTTTCAAGGCCCACCTAATATTCGCTCGCGACCCATAGTTTGTGAAATGCTACCATAAGGCGGTATCTTTGGACTGGACACAAGAATAATTAATAATGGTGAATATACTCTCAGCATTGTTGTATTCTATTTGAGAAAGTCTAAAATGACCCTGAATTTTGGTAAAAGGTTTCAAGTTATGTCTTTGAAATTAACAAAACATCGCCAATATCTCAGAACTGTCAAGTAGATGGGCCAATCTGTTAGCTTGAATAAATGTGGCGTGAATAAAGCGTGTATTACACTATCCAATTTGTAGAAACTCTAACTAGGAAAACTCTAATTAGGAAATTGTAAGCTAGTTATCATACTGGACTCAATAGAATTCTAAATCGGACATATGACTCTATGCGCTTATGAAGTAGAACTACATCGGGATGCAACAATTTAGTAAAAGTAGTTCGGACTGGATCTTCCAATCTCACTGAATTGGATCCAACTGTTCTATCTTCGATTACATCTTCCGATTTCCGAATTCGATTTCCTACAAATTGGATCGTGTAATACGTGCTTAAACTGCAGCTAAAATCTTTGAAAATTTAACTGAATTAAATCCTTTTAATTCAACAAAAGAGACTTTTCACAGAGTCTCTAGAGTCAACCAAGGTTACAAGTAGGTAATGTAAAACCAATTCAGTTCAGTTGGGACATGTTCATTTACTAAACGGACAGTTTGGTTGTTGCCCAACTCTAGTGAATGAACTCGAGTACGACATGACCACGGTAACTCATTTATAGAAGAAATAATAACAGCTTCATAATTTTTTTGCCCATGTATTTCTGCATCGATCATTTGATTTTTTCTGTGATTCATCATCTGCCAAGCCTTTTCCCAATGGAGGATGGAGCTTAGTATCAGTATTTTAAAAGGAGCGACTGCCTATCTGCCCCAGGCGCGGTCCGAGGGGGTTCCTAGGGGTCATGACCAAAGTCGTAAACGTAAACCTGTTTTTTGTGCAATAAAGTGTAATTTGCTCTTTTTTCTTTTCTTATTAATATGTAGTCTTTCACTGTGACCCCCCCGCAAGTCTTTGGCTACGGCCGCGCCTGATCTGACCTTCAAAACCCAGTTACTGGGTAATACGAAACCCCTTGATAAGACTGCTTGTCAAACTTTCGGGCTTCTGATGAACCGTAACGACTGTCAAAGATCTACAAATGACAGCCTGGAGCAACGGGATTTTTTTTTTGGGTGGGAAATCATCAAATAACTTCTCCCGCTCTGGCCCGTGTTCCCTCAGTTGCCTGTTTGCGAGGGGCCGCGGCATCTCTTTCGAACAACCCGCACCTGAAGCAACGGGTTAACGTGCTTTTCTACCATTAGATGACATACAATATCATACGTAGTACGAATCACCTTAAAGAACACATAAAATAAATAAATCCATATCTACCCTATGATTAAATAATTGTCAATATAGTTGGATTTTCTCTTTCATTTTCACACGCTTTGTACCGACATAAATTTTTATTTTATCCCGTAAAGCACTTTCAATTTAAAAAAAACGACAATAATTCCCACTATTGTTTCAAAAACCTTTTTTTTGTATGAAAGTGTTAATTAATTTTAGGAGTTTTTATATTCTATTTTTGTGTATGTACCTAATTCGTGATCAGATTAAGCTCGGTCGCTTCCTAAATGAATTACTCAATTTATGCTTTTAGTAGTTCATATTGCTTTATTCATTTGAAAGGATTATAAGAGCTATCTTTAGATTCCTGTGAAGCTACGCGTATTTTTTTTAATTCAAACATACTGGATTTTCTGTAATATCTGTTTACACCTAGTTAACTATTAATTAGTACCTTCCCTATCCTACTGACCAGAAATGTTACATAATTATTCAAACAAATAGCGCTCCGCTGTCGTACTTTTAACCAATCGATTATTTTGCTGTAAATACTTAGATATCTAAATGGTGCTTTCACGTCAACATTTAACAAACACGTCACAGAACACTCTCCATCAAATATTATCAAGTCAAGAGTCGAAGGGGACTCACATCTACATGCATATAAATAAATTGTTCTCTAACATAAGGGGAAGTGCAGACATCTATTATAGTAGGAAATTAAATCTGCATGCTGTCTGCTGGCAACTCTATTTACTAATGGAATGCACTCACTTGAATTGGGAACGCCAATAAGTGGTCGGAATTGGGCAACTTGACTATTGTGGAAAGGCTAATATTGTTTGTTTTGTGGATCGCAAACCAGTGTTTATTATGGTAGAATAATTGTAAGAAACACAACTTCACTTTTGAAAGTGAAGTCAATATACAAGTGAAATTGTGCCGTATTGAGATGACATCAAAGGAGTCTATTTGTATGTATGAGTGTGATAGATATGGCCAACGTATTAAAATGTAAAAGAGAAATGAAAGTAGTTTTCACTTTACCTTTTCTAGTACGTAGAGTTAAGAGCATTCTCCCCACGCGGGCTGGCAACGGAGCATTTATGGCGGTTTTTCGTGATTATTTCATGAAATACAAACAAAAGTAAACATTTTTTTCAGCCATGCACTAGATCGCTGGTATTTTCAAGTTTGTATGTTATTTTTGTTACAGTTATTTTGGTATTTGGTATTAAAAATCGACATACCGTCAATTATTTTATATTTGCAGTTCTAAGTACGATTAAATGTTTTTATGAAAGAATAAATATTTAAAATATTTATAAATACCAATGATCTAGTGTTTGGCTGATAAAAAATAGTACTTTTGCTTGTATTCAGTGAAATAATCACGAAAAACTACTATAAATGCGTTGTTGCCAGCCCGCGTGGAATGAATGAATGCTCTTAACACAGAACTTCTATATTTTTCGCATCTTTGATTCAAACAAAATGTATACAAGAACCATCATTATCTACAACCCGCAATAAATACCGTTGGCCATAGGGTTTCTCCAAATCTATACGCTCATACAAAAAAAATACAAAAGATTATTTATGTAATCAGCAGGATATTATTCGATTTGATTATGAATAGTGGAAATGATTATAGCAGAAAATTACCCTCCACTAAGTAGCTACAGTCAGGAAAAATGACTTGTTCATCAATTTGACGGTCTAAGGCAATTTGCCGAGCTATAGCCACTTCATGTAACCGACAAAGAATAACAGTCTTATAATTCGAATATACAAACAATTTGCGGCTTATGGCTACGGATTACTTTTTACGGCTGTATGTGAGTTTAAATGTTTGTAAACGCACCCACAATACAGGAGTAATTCCTAGTGTGGAGCAACGTTTTTGAAAAAAATAAAAAGTTGATAGTCAATTTGCTAAAGGAGGTGCTTGTAAGTAATAACAGCCGCATGGGTCGATCGGTCAGGTTAAGATACGATTGCCGCGGTTGGGCCGCGGATGGGTGACCATCTTTACATACCAAGATCCCTCCGTGCGTCGGAAAGCACGTTAAGCCGTTGGTCCCGGCTGTCATTCGTGGATCTTTGACAGTCGTTACGGGTCATCAGAAGCCCGAAAGTCTAACAACCAGTCTTACCAAAGGGTATCGTATTACCCAATAGCTTGGTTGTGGAGGTCAGATAGGCAGTCGCTCCATATAAAATACTGGTATTCTGCTGCTCCTGGATAGTCTAGTAGCCGACCCCAGCATAGTTGGGAAATGGCTAGGCAGATGAGGCAATTTGTCAAAGAAGGTCTCTGGCTTTACATTCCGAAAACGCTTCATCAGTTTTAAATAATCCGCAGACTACGACCTCAGTCCCTGACATACTCTTATCAATCTACCTCCATAGACCACTCGAATCGAGAGCAAAGCTGCTGTATACTCAGCTCCAAACTAATGCGTGAGATAGACTCGAAGTTCCAAGTATTTTCTCAAAGCTAAGCGGATTACCTTTAATATTTCAACTATTCACCGAATGAAACATCTACGGGATTTGCATCATATTGGAATGAAATGGGTGCTTCCTTTAGAGATTGGAAAGATGAGTGAACGGGGATAAGTAAAGTATGAAGGATATAGGGCGCGTTTTAGTGCTTACCTTTCGATTAAAGGCTTCTTCAGACAGACGCCACGCGACTTTTATTGAGCATTTTCCATGAAGTTTTAATGAAATTGTTCTACGAGAGTCGCGACGCGCTGTAGGATTGCGCCTGTTTGCTGAGCCTTTAGTAAAAGTTTGTTACTAAAAGCTTATAGTTTTATTTTTTCACTAGCTTTTGCCAGCGGCTTCGCCGGCTCGGAGGTCGGAAATTATCCTACGGGAACATACTATCGGGATGAAAATATCCTATGTGTTAATCCAAGATAAAAACTATCTGTGTGCCAAATTTTATATAAATCTATTCAGCCGTTTTTGCATGATTGAGTAACAAACATCTAAACACTCAAACATACGAACTTTCACATTTATAATATGGGATTCAATTAATTAACTCAACTAAAGGTCTCAACTTAACTTGGCAGTTTATCTTCTGCCTGTTTTAGGCGGTTTCCTGGTTTTCAACGTGAATGGGATAGACATTATATTCTGAAGCAAGCATCGAAGTTTTGTTCAACGTATTCTCCCTTGGACTGGCGACCGCGTACCGGAAGACGTAGAGTTGGAAGGCCTCCCACAAGGTGGACCGATGACCTTGTGAAGGCCGCAGAAATTCGCTGGATGCATATGAAAGTACATACGGTACTTATAACAAAAATACATTTTTAATTTTTATTTTTCGATGTCTGTCTGTTTGTATGTTCTGGCTAGTCTCCGCTTTCTCTAGCAGATAGCCAGTGTTATAGGAGCAACATAGGTTACCTTTTTTCCCATAGCACGTTTCCCATAGACTCTTACTGACTAAAACCCACCCGTGTTCTCTCAGTTGCCTGTGTGCCAGGGGCCACGGTATCTCTTTCGAACAACCCGCAACCCCTGGCAGGCATTGGCCCTTGCGGGCCCCATCAGTTGATGCTGACATCTCTTTGAGGCGCGCGTGGAACACAACGCGCCGTCGACCCAGGCTTGGTCCTTACCGGACATCGAGCTACCCATTACTCACAGTCCGTAGCACGTTCCTGTGATTTAATTTTCGACATCCACGAGGCCAAAGCCGCGGGCACTGCTAGTATAATATAACCCTGGTACTTATAATAATATCTGTTCCTCATGTATCTCATACAATAGGCATCACCTGTTCATAATCGTCATTGTAAATGCTAAGCAGTTGATGTATTCAGACCACGTCGACAGTTTCCACTAATGTAACAGGTGGCGCCACCTGTATGTATATATTAATAGTAAGTTGAGATTAATGATTAGATAGTAATTTAAATAAGTGCGAATTAACACTTCAACATTTCGTTATAACTTTGAGCTTCAATGTAGCATTCTTACTTTTGTACAAAACTACTGACTTACATACATAGCCGGTTTTTTTGGGTGGGAAATCATCAAATGACTTTTCCCGCTCTGGGTGGAGCAGCAGGGCGTGTCAGACTTTTACTGACTAAAACCCACCCGTGTTCCCTCAGTTGCCTGTGTGCCAGGGGCCGCGGTATCTCTTTCAAACAACCCGCACCCCTGGCAGGCATCGGCCCTTGCGGGCCCCACCAGTTGTTGCTGGCATCTCTTTGAGGCGCACGTGGAACACAACGCGCCATCGACCCATACATAGCCGGTGACATCCATAACCCTTCCTATCTGCTTTCGTATTCGGGAAAAAATAACGTATCTTCACCTATAACAATTGATTTAAAAAAAAAATAGCCTAACTATTTTTTTTTTTAGATTTGCCGATTCCAGTCATTTAACAAGTTTTCTTTTATCCTTAATACCTTACGTTCCGCCAGACTGGCTTAATATTGCGAAAGAAGAACTCTCCTGGAAAAGGCTCTGAAGCTTCATTATTAAGCCCTAGATAATGTAGCGGTTACTTTGCGCTGGTCCACGTAGGGCGTACACTTAAGCACATGTCCTTGTCACAATTTGACATTGACAGTGTCTTTATTTTGTAGCAGGAAGGACGGGTTTCGTAGTTCAAGTATAACCACACATGTTTGGTTGATCGTACCTACATAGGTCTTTGATTTGTGTGAGAAGTTGGTGTTAGATTAATCATGTAGGCATATAACCAAACCAAAAATAACATTCATTATCGTTTTCACCGAAGTCTCTCAAAATGACCAAAAATACCTTTATTTAGCACAGATTAAAAGGCACATAATATACAGTTCTTAAAAATTAAAAAAATTAAAACAATAAAGTGCGATGTAAGGAATTAGCAGACAAGTGAGCCAAAATGTTGGTTGGATAAAGTTGAGCACCACCGCAATTGACTATTTCTGAATTACACCTTCTTCTTCATTATAAGATAGCAAAAACAAAGACAATTCTATAACAAAGGATGTTCCAATACATTCCTTACGTTCAGGCATAAAACGAGACGTATTTTCTTAGATTTTCAAACGAAAAAGAGCTTGGTGGTCATTTTACCCACCTACCCGTTGTTTTGTGGCGTAGAATTTACCTATGAACTTTTTAATTTTTTTTTTACTTTTATTATTTAATGATCGACTTCTAAAGACTTAATTGTTTATAAAACACGTTAATTTATGTGGAAATTTAGGCTGATTTCCCTTAAAAACAGAGAAAAGCCGTAAAGTGTAAGTGTGTTTGTTTGTTAAGTCTACACAGATGGATAGACAGCAAATTCTGACAGTCAACTTTTAGCTTCTGTAACTCTTAGATAATAATATAATCCCAGCTCTAACACATCTTACTGAATTTCAAATTGTTAACGATAACCGATGCTTTAGATCGACCCAGCCTTAATCGTGTTTAAGTAATTATCCTGCGGTTACGAATGTTGTACGAAGATTCTCGGATTCCTGGTAAACTATCTCTCAAAGGTGTACAGTAGGTAGTCTTAGTTGCAAAATAGAGGATTGAGAATACTAATTGTAAATGTTTGATGAGAGTTTAATTCACTCTTAACTTGTAAGTGTTAAATCTCCAATCAGCCTAATGTCCCCACTTCTGGGTCACAGGCATCCACTCTTCGGGAAGGTAGTGGGCTATAATCTACCACACGGGTCCAGTGCGTATTGGTAGATGTCATAGGTCTTCGAATTTCCGGTTCTAGCATATGCTGGTTCCTCACGATGTTCTCCTTCGCCGTTTTGAAAGCAGTGGTGAAGAAATAATTTATACAAAGTAAAGATTCTGCCTGGGTTCGAATCTACGACCTACAACTCGTAGGTCGCGGCCATTACCACTAGGCCACCATTGATAATAATAAATAATAAACTGTACTAATGTGTTACCATATCAAAATCTCCTGTCATTTTTCTACAAAAACTTACCATTTGATATTTTCTACAATTGACTTAGAGCCAACTGTAGATAAGTAATATACACCGAGAAATTTTAATGGTTGTTTTCCCGCGGCAGAACAACTTGCCATAAGGAGTACTTTCGAAGCATAGAGTGGAAGTAAAAAATTAAGATATTTTTGTTTTAAAATAATTTAAAAAATATTCATCAACTCAATAAAACACTACTCAATAGTAACACTAGAGGTAAATTGTAAGTACTACTCGAATCGCACGCGCCGCCGACAAAGGGAACAGCGATGCATAAATATTCAAAGCAAAAGAAACTCTCGCACGCTGTGATTTTTCACAATAGTTAAACTGCCATTTTTTGTTTCTAATATTTTATTTGTTTATAAAACGATTCTATTACCAAGACAAAAGCATTTCGCTGCGGGAAAACAACCATTAAAATTTCACGGTGTATAATAATACTCTTATTATACTACTACAACGAATATATTATATCAAAAATTATAATTTAAACTAACAGTATGAGCCGTAGTTTTTCTGACTATAGCCAGGCCAGCAAGGCTGATAAAGTATTTGGTCGGTATAGGACCATTCTCACTGGCCAAATCGGACTAAGTATCGCCGCTCAAAGACTAGTTTTGGTTACAAAAAAAATGAAGAATAACTAGGAAGGCTGATACTACTATGGCAATAGGATATGATTAGGTTTTACCTGTGTGAACAGTATAAAATTGATGATATTCATAGTCTATCTTTTGTAATATTAGAACATCAGGTCTCATCAAAGAAAAGGTATTTTTTTATAAATGATCTTAACTTTAAAGAGAAATTCTAAAGTAGAATTTCAAAAGTCAGATGTTGTCATCTAACTTTGAAATTATTCTTTCAGTCAAATAAAGCAAAGATGGAACAAATATTCTCACCTCCCAACATACAGAAATCATTTCTGAAATCACAACCCTTTTCTCCAAACACAAAACACGAGAAAAATTATCAACTACAATTTATTTATCGACGATATCCCCCCAATTTACGACTTACAAATACTGTGGTTGGTGGATACTTGTGGTATATTTCATAAAAATTCAAATTACCCCTTCAATATTATCACGTAGTCACGTCATAAAATTGTGTGGTGTCGTTCACCCCTTGCAGGGTCGAGGGTTGTCACTGAATAGTTTTATTAAAGATTCACACACACTCGCGAACTTGGTTTTTCTATGCCACGTCCTATATATTTTTTGAGATTAAAGAGAGATCATGGGCGTATGGATTTGAATATGGATATGTGGTAAAGATGTGTTTTCTTATGATGACTGTGTTTTGAATGAGCAAATAAATTTTTGTTTATTTTGTCATCGTAGATTCATACAAACTTCCGTTTCGGTTCAACTACAACCAAGCAATAGTTACTTAGTTGCCATTTTGCAAAAGTTTGTGATCTAAAAGTAAAACAAAAACTAAAAACCGGCCAAATGCGTGGCGGACCACGCACAATGAAGGATTCCCTAGTTGAGATGACAAAAACAAACTTAACATTTTAGTTGAAAAACATGTTCTCCCATACAACGATTTACGTCACGGTAAATTTTTCAACCGCAAATGTAAGTTTGTCATCGCAAAAAAGAACCGATAAAACTACAAATTAACGATTTTCGTATGTTTTCCTTTACTTGTGCTGTAATACCTTGCTTCTTGTCAAATTTCATGAGTCTAGGTCATCGGGAAGTACTCCATAGGTTTTGATTTATTTACAAGTATCAAAATATGTCGCATAAACGGCCATATTTTTTATTGCGGTAACTTAGAAGCTTGATTTTTTACAGCTAAAACTTACATATTTGATATTAATAACAACTTGATGATGTCATGAACTTCCACGCGTTTTTTAGGAAACTTGTCTTGACAGATTAACAGACGGACGGACAACGAAGTGATCATATAAGGGTTCCGTTTTTAATTTTTGAGGCTAGGAAACTATATGAGCTCAACTATCAAGTAGTTAAAACAACTACTTTCATATTGCTACTGAACTTATTAAGCTTGCAGCGGCGAGGTGTCAAATTTTCTAAGAGAGAAGCCGAAGCGAAGTCGGCTTTAACTTACTGTGACTTATCAATAAAGAAATATACAGAATGAAATACAATAAAATTAAACAGCTGAAAACCAAATAAAATGTGCAACATTCCTCCATCTCGTTCTCGCTGACGCATTTTTTTATACCTGTCTCTGTCATAACCCGATGTACAGTGGCTTGCTCTCGTACATATCAAGCAGTGCCACGTGACCTAAAGTGACATAATTACGGTATTACTGTTGTATGAATTTTTAGTTCCCGATTATGACGTTTTGGCGCCGAGTTAATTTTGAACATTTTTTTTGTAATACAAAGCTAAAAACAACCGTTTTTGTTGTTTGAATGTTATGTTAAACTAAATACCGTAGTGTAACTATATTCTTTGGTAATGGTAGCCACTATTGACGTTCCGTTTTTTATTAGCAATAGATTTGCCAATGCGAATCCCTGAAGGGAAGCCGGTAGGAATCATGTTATATGGTGCTTTCGCCACTGTAAGCTTACCTAGTACCCAGATGAGAGAAGGTTAAAAGTATCAAAAGATGGAACTGTTTAGAGACTACCTATTATCTGAACCATCAATAAAATTAAATACCTTTCAATGCTTTTTTGAGTCAAAGGCCTCATTTTGCAGATCAAAATCACTTCAAGACATTTTAATTAAATTACATTTTTGCCCTATCGTGTTGGGTTGTTGTACATTCGCCACAAAGTAAATCCACCACGAAAAAAAGTATGTGATAACTCGCCACAGCTCTATTTTCGTGAAGTAAAATTGCCATATTGTTTATTTCCGCAGAGAAAGCTAAAAATCAAACAATAAGTAGAATAAAACGTTATTTATTTATTTTTCATAATCACAGAAATTCACATAAAAATCACAATTTTACTTACAAGTAAAATATACGCTAATATTGTCTGGTTTTGTACGTTTTTAAGGCCGCGTTGTCAAGGACAGCGTAACCTGCGTGATACGCCTAATCATTAAAAACATGTATTGCAAGTGGCTGATTTGCTTACAACATTACAATTATACGAAAAATAATGGAAAAATAATTAAATAATCACGTGTTTTTTAATGTTAATTTACATCTACATAAAAAATCACAGTTTTACTCTTACAACTAAGTATATTTTTATTGCAATAGGCTGATTAGCCTGTAACATAACGAAAGATAAATAAGTTTAATATTATAATTTAAATATTTCACATCAAATAAAAAATAAAAAAGCTACTAAGTATGTCTATGTCTAATAATCACAGTAATTCTTTTAAAAGATTCAACATACCACTGACTTAAATATAATCATAGACTAAGACCGCATATGTTACAAGTCTTTAAAATACTGCATAAAAGATAGTTTTTTAAGAACTTCAGCCAGGGACATGTTATCGTAATTGTCCAAAATACTTTTCAATTCTTTGTCATATGCAATAGATCGACGTGTTCGCAACTTTAGTAGCATATTAAATTTTAAATTCTTCAATTTGCAATTTATATGATCAGCCTCATTTTTAAGAGTATCAAGAAACTGAAGCATTTTAGGTTTTCTTTTACCCATCTTGTTGTTCTAACGTTTTTGCCATACTTCTGCTAGATTTATTGTCTTGTGTTGTGATTTGTTGTTTGTCTATTCTAGTATTTTCTAACTACTGGGCTACAAAATAGTCGTTGAATTTAGTGACTGCATCGTTCTGTGGAGCATCTTCCATGATGTGCAACCAAGTGAGTGTCTTCAATGTCCTGTTTCTTTTTATGGGCCAATGCAGCACACACGGCTAAGTGTCTCTATGGTAACTACAACAATAAGCAGATCACGTTTGCAACAAAACACCTGAGAACACCACACGCGTGTCAACAAGGTCAAGTGAGTCACTGGATGACTGGACTGATGAGTATCGATGCATTGACCTGTACGGCTAGAAAGGGACACATACAGCAAGCGAGCGAGCGCGTAATTGCATGTGCAGGAGCGCAGGAGAAAAGAAAGACAATATGGCTATTGTTAGTACTTAGGTACTCATTATATTTCGTAGGTTATCGTACTTTAATAATTTTGGAAATCATTTTTATTTCGAGCTCTAAAAACCAATAACTTTGCACCTTGCCTTTTTTTGTAACTTTGCTTTTTTTTTTTTGCTTGCTACCAGTATTTTATACAAAAATGATGTACCTATGAAGACTTGTGACGAATTTACACATAATATTTTTTGTGCAAGTGGCGAATATACTTTCAATGTATGGAGTGTACAAAATGTGACGAATTTACTTTGTGGCTAATGCAACAACCCATCGTGTTCATTGAACTTCGAATCATATACAAGTACATAGTAACACAATAACATTTAAGATGAACTCAAAGTGCTTTTACTGCACCATAACATCAATTTACGACTATTTTGATTTTTACGACTGCTATTATTTACTTCAGGGATACATAGAATGTTGCCGCTTGGTTATTATAACACCTACGCCACACGGAAATTCGGAGATCCGTAGTAAAGTTATTGAAACGTCGCCAAATCCACTTAGTTTTATGACTTGGAAAATGCGATACGATGTGCCTCGCAGTGGGGCGCTGTGTACCTACCCATATAACGAGATTTCCTTATTCGTTCCTATGGTTACTGAGAGGTGATTGAACTAGATTTTCACCTGTATTTTTGTTATTTCACAGAGAGTTGGTGATTACTCTGTTACCATAAACAAATGAGAAGTTATTACCATGAAAAGCAAGTTAGTAAATAATTAAATTAAAATATTGAAATAATTATAATATCATCATAAACTACTATACTCAAAAGACAATTTCAGACACCTCATTACACTCAAAAGACCATTTCAGACACCAATCTTCATGGTCTTCATATGATCTGACCAAGAATATGTCTGGACTTTAAAAGAGACTATGACCTCTGAGTTTGTTTCGGCCTTTCTTCTCAGAGTAGTCAGATAGGAAACGCCGACGTCATGTGGTTTAAAAAATATGATTGACGTGTAAAAGTGTTTGTACAAACCTACTTACAGAAATAAAATCATTTATCATACGGTCACGCTTGTTCTCCCCGAAAGGTTCAGCAGAAGTGGAGTAATACCTACTCACATTTCACCAGGAATATATTATTTTTCAAAATGTTTAACATTTTGAATAAAAATAATGCCCCACGCTTTTTGTTCTTCGTCATTTCCTTGCTGCTGAAGTTTACAACCATATACTGTTCGATGTCTCCAAGTTAACAATTTACTTTAAAAGTATCGCACCAAGATTTTATCCTGCACGGTTTAGGTTTTCAATTCTCAGTGTTGAACCGAACATTCAGAATCCAACGAAGTGCACCCCAGCCCGTCGAAAAAATACACTGTTCGATTTTCAACTCTCAGCGTCAAACAGAGCGTTGAAGATCCAATGCACGAAAAAATGCCGCCGCTACATTTTTACGTCCGTCCGATCATGCACTTACACAAAATCTTCTGCACAAAACTCATTTTCTCTGTATTGCCAGCAGCAATTAAAAGCTAAACGACAACAAATCAAGTTAAGTACTCTTTCTTGTACTTGGTGAATTAAGCTGCGTACATACCGGAGAAGGTTGGCCTGAGAAAATCGGTTATATCCAAATTACAAATAGGTATGATGTTGAGCAACTTCGATTTGAATGCCTCCCAAACAGTAAAAAATACTAGCTAATTTCCTGTGAAGGCTAAAATATTCAAATATTCAAAAAAAAGTATCATACCATCCGCTTTATAAATCTCTCTAGGGACTGCGCTTTACCGGAGATCCCTCGTATCTCCTCTAAATGGTCAAAGATCCCAGAATCAAAATCTATAATTTGGTGATTTTAGTCGGTAAGAAAGAAGAAAAAAATAGAAAGATAGAAAATACGTTTCTTCACGATCAAAAGATTCAAATAATTATAAGCCCCCACTTTCCCTAGACCTTGGTTGATTTGCGTTGGATAATTCATTTAGTGAATACAAGGCCTAACAAACTGCGTAAGTGTCAAGTTTTCGGATGGTATTCTGGGGGCCCATTATAATGTCCTTAAGTTCCACCGCATCTGGGTCGACAGTCGACAATAAAATTCCTAATTTCACATTCAAATCCTTGGAGGAAGATCTTCTGATTAGCGCTTCCTTAGTTCTAATCTTAAGACCTTATGGTGGAATGCCTGTTATAAAATTTAGAGGCTTTCTGTAATGTTCACCTATCTACTTTATTATTAGATATGCCCTGGTAAGTTCAATTTAAAGATGTTCTTTTTTTCTTATAAATAGGTATCATGGGTCATTATCATTACTTTATTCAAATAAATAAAATTGAAGCTTCTCTTGGTAATGTCGAAATAACAGCTTTTTACTAAATGCATATGAATGTATATACGGTACTTATAACTAAGATAACTAAAAAATTGTCAGTATATCTATCTGTTTGTTCCAGCTAAGCCTGCCCCAGGGTTCAAAGTACCCCCCTTTAACAAATTTAATCAAAGTCGATAAAAAGTGCTTGTCCTTACATAGGCACTACGTAACACACGGGCGAAGCCGTGGGAGGAAGCTTGTTTAATAAATAAAACACCATGGATGTAAGTTGACGCTGCAGTAAGTTTTTTTCATTTAATTCACCAAGAATTTCTACCTACATAAGTGGTGTAATTTTGTTCTTTTCTAAAAAGTCCGAATCTTACTCAGCAAATTGAAAGCCTACCGACAGGTGACATCAAACGCTTCTAATAAAGATCGAAAATTCTAACTTTTTCACGTTGACGCGGTTCGTCTCTCTTCAGCGAATAGTTAGGGGGCTGAGTGAAAATCTGTGTCGAGTTTTTGTCGCCTCTCAATACGAATCAAGCCTAATGTCCCGGAAATCGCACTTATGGAGAGCCTAGTATATATTGGTACGTGGCGACATCAAAACCTGAACAGAAATGTTCTGAATTTGACTTGCTTTTGACGTTTTGTTTTGCAGGAACCGCCGTCATGAGATACCAAGATATGCTGGTTGCCCGATAGATAGCGTTCCCTTATAAAAACTGCGCCACAGACGAACAAATTTGGCGTCATATTTCCGCGACAAATTCCAACTTTTTGGCGAGATAAACTTGTCGTTTGGGTAAAGTTTTGTTAAGCGTTTGTGTTTATTTTTTATGAAAACAAAGCGACTTTGTGTATAGGTAAATATGCGTAGGTAAGTAAAACGAATAAGACTATGTACAGTCACGAGCACTAATATGTATACGGTTACCAACTTTTAAAAGTGATTTGCTCCTCTTGTACAGATTGTTATTGTATGTTATTGTGAAAATGTTATTTTAGATCGCACACTATAATGAATACCTAGGTTATCTCAAGGTTGAAATAGTTATTTAAGAGAAAATTGCGTTTGAATTTGGCTATGTGTACACATATTAGTACTGGTGACTGTACTAACCTAAAGCATACATAAGTAGTTACGTATTTTAAAGTAAATAAATTATACATGAGAAGGGCTTAAAGTGTTAAGAGGACTATTACAAATTGAAGTATTCAGTTTTAGGTCAATTTAACGGCACGTGCTAGCTGATCGTGCGTGTGTGTCTAGTGATATGCGCTACTCACACATGCTAACCATTATGATTCGGACGCCCAAGAACAAACCGGCCGGCGGCGCGGACTTAAAGCTAAAGCCAGCGCGTCCCGAGATTTATTACTGATTCATAGCGTTTTTTTTTGCTCTGGGTGGAGCGGGAGGGCGTCTCAGACTTTTACTGACTAAAACCCACCCGTGTTCCCTCAGTTGACTGTATGCCAGGGGCCGCGGTATCTCTTTCGAACAACCCGCACCCCTGGCAGGCATCGGCCCTTGCGGGCCCCGTCAGTTGCTGCTGACATCTCTTTGAGGCGCGCGTGGAACACAACGCGCCGTCGACCCAGGCTTATTCCTTATCGGACAGCGAGGTACCCATTTCTCGCCGTCCGCAAGCCCGCACCTACGGTGGCCGGGAATCAGCCTGGGATTTCCAACGCCCAGGGCGTCTCCTGCGGCGACTAAGGCCGTGAGGGCGCATGTACTGCCTCTCCCTCACGTGCACCGCCTCCCTCTTCGCGAGCATTACTGCTTCGCAGGAGGCGACTGCTAGCCATGCACTCTCGCTCCGTACCAAGGCCTGGACCAGGGTCGGACGCGAGAGATCGCCGCCGCCGATCACCTCCACGAGGACACGGCGGTGCTCCGGCCAAGCCGGGCAGACCTCCACCGTATGCTCCACCGTGTCCTCAGGGCGATCTTCGCAATGGAAACACCCGGGCATTTCCTCCCGCCCTATCCGAAACAGGAACCTCCCGAAACAGCCATGTCCGGTGAGGACCTGTGTCAGGCGGAAGGTGAGGACGCCATGCCGCCTCTCAAGCCACTCCTCAAAGAGGGGACTTACCGCCGCAATCGTGGCGTGCCCAGCACTGGGTTGCGACAATCGCACTTTCCACGTCGCCATGAGATCCTGCCGGAGCTCTGTCCGCCGTGCCGCGATTTCACGCGGCAGCGGAGTTACGCCCCGACGTTTGGCCTCCTCGCGCCACTCCCTTGTGTGGGCGAGGACTTTTGCCTCCAGATCCCATGGCGGCAATCTGGCAGGGAGGCCCGCCGCCTCACCGGAGATCGTGCGGTGCCTTCAACCGGCGGGCTGGTTGGCGCCTCAATGCGGGCCAGGTTACTGGCCCGCGAGGAGTCGCTGGAGACTCTGAACAGAGACCCGTGGGGACGCCCCTACAAAACGGTACGGGATAAAATCCGCCCGTGGGCTCCCCCGCTGACCCAGAGTCTCCGGCCTCAGCTCGTGCAGGACGTGGTGAGTGCTCTGTTTCCCTCGCGTTGCATTCAACAATTTTGTTTTAAAATATTATTTTACTTTTAAATAGACTGTATTTTTTTTTCAAGCAAGTTAACTTAGTAACCTTAGTTATTAAATACTTTTTGTTTGAATTTCGATGAAACATACTTATATAAAAAACATAATTCCAGACGAAAAATTATCATTAATTCTCTGTTTTACGGAATTATTTTTGGTGTATTATTTGTATGAAGCATAAAAAATTGATTTGAGCATTCCAAATAACAAGGTACAGTCCTACCACAGACATTTTTATAAATTACTAAACTGTTATATGTTCCATGTAATAAAGCATCAAAAGATACCCGAAAGTAAAATTTTATGAAACATCCTTTGTCGAGGCAAAGTTTTTTCTGACTTGTGTAAACAAATTGAAAAAAATATTTAGCGCTCCCTAGACAAATAATGAAATATTCCAGGACACATATTTATTTATTTTTTGGCTTTATCTAAACCATAATCATTCATCAAATCTCGAGTCAAACGCTCAAATTCGAGAGAAAATGTGAAAGCGCCCTTAATGCCTTCAAATAGGCAAACTTATCTTTTGCCTGGCCTTTTGTTAACTATTTTTGGGTCGACTTCTAGTCTAACAGCTGTTTACCAGTATTTTGAATGGAGCGATCGACTATCTCAGCTCAACAACCCAGTAACTGGGTAACATGATACTCCTTGGTAAGACTGGTTGTCAGACTTTCGGGCTTCTGACGACCCGTAACGACTGTCAAAGATCCACAAATGACGGCCAAGACTGACAGCTTAACGTGCTTTCCGAGGCACGGAGAAGTCTCGGTATATTAAGACGGTCACCCATCCACGGACTGACCGCGGCAAGCTTAGCTTAACCTGTTCGATCGACCCGTTAGGCTGTTATTTCTTAGCGACTAGTCTCTCGAATAAGCAAACTCGTTGGCGTATTATTCCACAACTCCAGTACGTAACTTACTCACTTTCTGTGAAAGACTACGTACTTCAGTACTCAGAACGTCCGTACTCGTACTCAGAACCAATTGCACAAACATGAATAGACGTCAGATAAAAATACCTACCTGTGTAGGTACGTGAAACAGCACAGACCCATACGCCCGCGCCCTCTACCTCAAACAAGCCAATTGAAATACTTTAGCCAACTTTGAGAAAAACAATTTGCGGTTAGAAAAGGTTTAATGAAATCTATCAGGTACGATTTAAATGTAACACGGGAGGGTACTTCATAAACAATGCAGGGTAGGTACGGATTACTCAAATGGGAGTTTTGTTCACGACACGGAGTAGGCCACAAATGGAGTATTACAAAGTGAAGTCGCGCGCGCTGTCTGTTATAACCAGCTGCACGTGTACTTTTATTTTAACCACCAATAAATATGAAATGATTTGATTTCTGTAAGCAGTTTTGTACAAACGTTTTTACACGTCTCTCATATTTTAAAAACTAGATGAGGTTGGTGTTTCCTATCTGAGTACTCTGTGAAGAAAGACCGAAACAAACTCAGAGGTCACAGTTTCTTTAAATTTGAAAGTCCTGTGTCATATGAAGATTTTGTAGATTGTTGTCAGAAATGGTCTTTTAGGAACATAGATTGAATGGAGCTGTCCGGTCAGTACACGCATTTGCCTGACAGTTTGGCACTGACTGACCTGCAAATTGCAATATCGTAAGTAAATTTGAAGTTTGCGTGCTACCCTGACGATTCCCCATCAAAAAAATACTTTCATTTTGAATGGATATAAACGAAAAAATACAAAGATACAATAACAACCCGGCCCAAATGTATGGTACGGCTGATATTTATTCCCGATTACGACGATGAACCTATGGAGAGCGACTTGTTCAGTTTGATGATCTGTATCTCACCCTTCAATATGACCACGCCTTTCTGATAGTTGCTAAATTATATGTGTATTTCATTTACTTATTTCTCTGTAGAGCAAAATAAAGGTCCACTCCTCGTGAACCCGATTTTAGTGTCGTTAAAAATTTACGATGACCCCCACAGTTTGAAAGTTTACACTCGGCTGAACGCCTGTGTTTATGGTCTTATGCTACCAGCTTTTAGTTTTCACGGCTTTACCGGAATACAACTTTTCGGACGCCATATTTTTTACAATAAACAAGGTGTTTAGGGAAAACTATATTTCCTGTTTTAAACGCTTAAATTGTGCAAATTTTGTAAATAAATGAAACAAAATAGACGTAGGTTTGAATAAGTTTTGAAACGTAACAAGTAGATACTTCTTCTTCTTACCGTGTCGTTGGTAAAAATAAAACGAAAAATATATCGATTCCTAAATTAGTTTAGATAGGTGGGTAACAGTGGCGAAAGCACCATATAACACGATTCCTACCGGCTTCCTTTTGGGATTTGCATCGGAATTTCTGTATTCGTTTTGGAATGATAGTAAGTATTCTTCCTTTCATAAAATAAAATAAAGTCTCTTTTCGTGTTTAACTACGCAACGAATTTGAATGCGGTTTTCATAAATAGACATAGTGAATCTAGAGGAAGGTTTATATGTATAATACACCGACCTCCACGCGAGTGAAGCCGCTGGAAAAAGCTAGTCATTGATAAGTCAGTAAGTTAAAGCCGAATTTGCTTCGGCTTCTCTCTTAGAAAAACTGACACCTCGCCGCTGGTAGATAATTAACATTTTCATAAAAGACGAAACTATGTACTCTCAAAATAAAAGCGTTTCTGTGAGATTTCGAAATTTCTGTCTTCCATAAATGGCCATCTGACATTTAAAACAAAAAGTAACTTAATCCACGTGAGCCGTTTACTAACGCAGACTGTAATTCATTCACTCGTTAATTCACGGGGCTTTCGTTAAGCCAGCCGTGGAAATCAATGTCCACGCTCTTGCTCGTCACTAAAGAATTGTTATAAATTCGGAATACCTAGTAGAAGAAGGTAAGCAACACAACACCACGCCTTGTTCCCCGAAGGGTTGGGCAGAGGTGTACCTATAGTAGACCCCCATTTCAACTATGATGTTTAAGTCCCATTTAAAAGAGGGAGAGCATATTGCCATCAACCGGGCACAAATCCAGACTCCGGGCTGCTACGGAGAAATTCTAGATAGAAAAACCCAATAACACTTTGCCCGACCTGGAAATCAAACCCAGGACCGCAGATATGTAAGTAGAACGATATTTTGAAAACCTAGTGAATCGAAGTAAAAAGTACAATAAAATCATTGACAAGAAAAAATGGTAACTTTGAATTTTTACTCGATGAAAAATAATATTTAGAAAGAAAATATATCTACATTTCTTCGCGGTAAACATGACGCAGAGAAAGAACACAATACACAAAAAATTAAAGTTAGAGGAAAATATGCATCACATCTAAGCAAAACGGCCATCGCTCAGCATAATGCTACGACCCAACACTAGACGGACGCTGGTTTTCAGCGACAGCTGGCGCGGCGTTGACGCGATGACGTCAACGTATGCAGCATCCGATAGGATTAACATAAGAAATAAAATTAATAAACAGTTAGTTGTAAATTTTTATGTAAATATCTAAATAATATAACGACATTTCAAATTCTTAGAGCGACAATTTCAACCAATAACTTAACTGTTCGGTACAAATCGGATTTATATAATCAGTCAGTCATCCAAGACTTTCCTATTTCGTCCTCTGTTACAAAGCCTCACGTTCCAGAAACTCCGATTTAATAACTGCTCTCTATTGTTTTCGCAAAATATTTATTACAACCGCTCGATTAAATTGTTTCACTCAAAATATGAAACGCTTTGAAATCCAAAATGGAGTCTAGAAATTGAAATTCTGCGAACCAACGCAAAAACACGTCTATCAAGAGCTCAACATCAGCACAGGCTATGTAAACTCCACCCGAAAACCGATGACACATGGCAGTGGGTCTATAGGTAAGCTGAGTTGAGCTACTGGTGAATGTTATGATGTGGAGTTCGTCTCAAATTATAACAAATAGCTATACATTACGTTGTCTGGCTAAGCCCGCGAGCTGCGACCCCGCAGGTGGGTTGAAGGTAAACTGGTGGCAATTTCACTTTGGCCCCTTTATCGGCGATGTCAGCTTGTGGTCCTGACATTATTTATGGCTGTAGAAAGTGTGAACTTTAATTTTGCCACATCCCTGGGGTGTAGGCTTTTTATCTACGCGAGGGCAACGGCTTGTTGCGGTTTTGTTTGGCGAGACGAGGCTTTATTTTCAGCAGAGATGAAATAGAGAGTGCAGGAAGCAGGCGGCTTTTCAGTATAATTACTTACTTATTTTTCAATGAAAACCAGTAATATGAATTTTTGATAACAGCAATGTAACTACCTACGTATTTACATACCTGTTATCAAAAGGAATGTGAACATTTTTTAAACTTCTATTTCAGACCACTGATAACCGACTTGTTTGCATAGCTAGCCCAATTTGTATTACCAAAACTTTGTCTTTTTTTTGGTTTTTCCTTTTTTTTGTCACCGATTTGTATAGTGTGTAGTGTTTTTGGGACTCGATTTTTTATAAAATTAATTTTTGCTTTTGACTTCCTATCCTGGGTCTTGTTTGCATAGCTAGCCCAATTTGTATTACCAAAACTTTGTTTTTGGTTTTTATTTTCCTTTTTTTTGTCACCGATTTGTGTAGTGTTTTTGGGAGTGTTTTTTTCAAAAATAAACTTTTGCTTTTTGGTTCCTGTCCTGGGGTACCCACCTACCCCACACAAATTCGTATACCTTCACTGGCTATGTAAATAACAGAGACAGGAAATTGTCATAACATCATCAACACACACTAAGTTGATAAAATACATATATTGATGCTAACTCAAAAACTACTAATCAGAATTTGACCAAATTTAAATGAGACCACTCTACAACTATATTCTCCTCTTTAAGAAAATTTCTCGCCAGCTTGCCGACACCTCACGTGACCAGAGGGCTGGGTCGTTCTTTGGCCAAAGAGTTATCATTGCCATTCAACGTGGCAATGCTGCCAGTCTTCTGGGCACGTTTCCTGATGACAGCGATGCGGGCGAATACATCGACGCTTATGTATCCTTTTGTTTTTGTATTTATTTGTATATTTTGTTCGTAATTTAATCTAACCTAATTAAATTATAACTATACCTTTTTTAACAAATAATTTTTCAAATCCGTTCATAAATAACGGAGTTCTCCGTTGGTTAAAAACGGTTAGAAACACGCACCTAACAATACAAGAAAATAAGAATATGTTTTATTTTAATCCGAACTCTGTCATACACTGTCGGTATTTAATATTCAGATTCCCAAATGACAATGCTTAATGGGAAAGCAAATAATAAGACTTGAAACATGCATGAATTTTACTGAAAAAGTCTTAAAGAATGTCATACTTCACCCCTTGTTTACATTAGGTATTGACGCAAAGTAATCGGAACGGGAAGAGTGTCCCTTATTGACAAAACGTGCCTCTCGCAAAAATATTAAAAATAATCCCCCACGCATTTTGCCTGACAACGAAATTCAAAAGGATTGAAAAAATCGGGAAAACAGAATTTTTACCAGCAGGAAATTATTTTCCTGTTTGTTCAGTATTATTTTTCGTTAAGTTGAAATACTTTCCATTCTCTTGAACATTACTTCTTTTTTGTGACATATTTATACATGAATTTAATCAAACTTGATGTACGGCCGATCTTTCTGCCGAGATTTCTTTACAAACCTCACCATGAAAGTTAAGCGAGCTTGAATTGAGCTGTTATTTTAACTAATGCTAGGGTTTGACACTTATGACAGCTCATTTCACCTAAGCTGTAACGGTGAGATGTTTACGGAATATTCAAACAGGCAGGTCTGCACTCTTCAGTTTATTTAATGAGTTAAAATAATTAATAAGGCTGTATTCAGATAATGTGTGTTTATTTTTTATATTTAAATTTAATCACACTTGAGGTACAGCCGATCTATTCTTTACTAACCTCACCGTTAAAACTAAGCGAGTTTGAAGTGAGCTGTCATCCCAACTGATGCTAGGATTTGACACTATTGACAGCTCGATTCCCAGGTCTGCTAAAGTGTTATTTTGTTTTCCTTTTAAAATTTTTTACTTGCAGTACGAAGTCTGAATTTGTTACCGGCTGATGGCAATAGTCTCGCTCCTATTACATGGGACTAAAACATAACTGGCGAAATGTGAGTGTGCTATAGGCGCACCTCTGCCCAATCCT
Source organism: Polymixis lichenea (assembly GCA_949091785.1). NCBI lineage: Eukaryota > Metazoa > Arthropoda > Insecta > Lepidoptera > Noctuidae > Polymixis > Polymixis lichenea. The sequence goes on along the minus strand of OX420943.1, from coordinate 9,556,225 downwards.
TCGGGGAAACAAGGCGTGATGTTATACATAACATCACGCCTTGTTTCCCCGAAGGGTTGGGGAAGTGAGCTTGAAGAGAGCTGTCATACATGACAGCTCTCTTCAAGCTCACTTCGTCAAATTTTCATGGTGAGATATTTACTGAATATATGAGTAAACAAGCACGTCAAGTCTTCAGTGTATTAAATTTTACGAAATAATTGATAAGGCTATACAAGATAAGTTTTTATCCAGTGGGCAAACGTAACCATGAATTCAGCATATCATTCTAGATCTCCCAGCGCAGAAATTTTTCGTCGGTAATACAAAAAAATCAGCTGTTCCACACATTTTGACCGCGTAGGTATTGCACTTTGCTATGGAATAGCTGTTTTTTATTTTTGTAAAACTGACGTAAATATTTTTTCTTCAATGATATGCTGAATTCGTGGTTACAGTTTGCGCACTGGATAAACATTTATCCTGTATTTAGGTACTCAGGGTTAGGTAATCACATAATCGGCGACGGTTTTACCATTCAAAATCAAGATTAAAAGTCATTTATTCAAACTAGGCTGAGAGTCAGCACTTTTTGAACGTCAAAATTATATAAGACAGTCCCATAGAAACGCCCTCCCTTCACCACTTCCACCACCACACACCACACCACCACGGATTAAGAAGTGGCAAAACAAACTCTCCATTTCTTTTCTAATTTGTAAACATTAGAGCAGTCTTCTGTCCAGAGTTTATAAACGCGTTGGTAATTGCAGTAATGTCCACTGTTGACCGTCTCTCCGAATATCTTTCTATAATATAATCTTCAGTAACCAGACAATCTTATCTTTTTACATTGCAAAAGAGACGAAACAAAAATCCAGTACCGTTAAAATACGAAACTATTCATCAAAATGCACAAAAATAACAACTACAACAACTACAACTATTCATAAAAGGCTGAAATGTATAATGAAAGTGTGAATAAAAGAGATCGGGCGGTTCATTGACAGTGTGTCACATCAACATCAACGCTCTCCTGAAATGGGGTCAGCGTCAATGATTTGCACAATAAGCTAAAATGTTCAGCGGCTGTCGTTTATTTGCATTGATTTATGATTAAAATGGACACCATTATGGTGAGATTTAATATTAAGCTATTTCATAGTTGCTCATGAAGGGTGTTGTTTTGTAAATGAAAAATGTGAATGTGAATTCAAAATTACAACACTCCTTTAAACTTTCTCATCTCCACAAATGTTGGTTCATTGGTTTTACGATAAAATATAGTGTAATTATATGACGGCTCGGTGGACACCCTGAGATGGATTAATAACGAAACCCAATTGTTAAGTAATTATTAATCAAGGTAATAATGAAATAACAATGAGAAAAGTTAAACCGATTCTCTAAAAATTTTTTGGGCGTCTAATGACGCACACTATTTTTAATAAACAAAATGTTTTTTTTTTCTTTCCCACATTTGTAATTTAGTTTACACGGGTTCCCCAACCAAATGGGTTTGCTTAGTACTCACACTTATCACCTAAATAAAATAAATCAAAATCCATCCAAATAAAGTTTAACAAAGCAATGTATGATACAATTTTACATGTTTTTTTCTTCTTTATTTACTAACCTATTTCAATGAATTTTAGAAATATCATTATTTTTATATTTATGGTTTGCATACCGTGTGGTGCCGGACGTAAAAGAATACCACCATCCCATTTCTTCCCGTGGGTGTCGTAGAAGGCGACTAAGGGACTTACTAGAGAATGGGCAGCAGCGTTCTCTATGCATTTTACCACCATACTGCGATCGCCAACCCGCCTGCCAAGCGTGGTGATTATGGCAAAACCCTCCTTTTGGGGAGGCCTATCCTCCAGCAGTGGACGTCTTCGGGCTAAAATGACGATGGTTTTCATACATGGTGAAGGCATCCTCCAAAGATTTTAATTCATTTGTCTCTATTTTTAGCTATTTGAAACCAATGTGGTTCCGCTATTTTTTTGTCGTCTTCCCAACGTGTATATGGTCTGTCCATTTGTGTTTTGTTTTCCAAATCACTTACTAAACACAAATGTCCAACATTAAGTCACATCCATCTTGTTCTTAAAAACGTGATGTGTCCACTAGTACCGCTCTAGTACTACTCTAGTACCTTGTGGTACCGCCACATCGGCGCCACATCTCATAATGACGACGCCGCCATGCCCCAGAGTGTCCTATTTAATAACTTGTTTACCCTTAATGGATGCGTCTCACACCGAAGCGTGGGCGTGATTGGTGCATGTGGGTTTGTGAGTGAGAAATGAATGGGAGTTCATTTATAGACTTTCACATTTCAAAAATCTCTCAATCAAAAAACCTATGTGTAATTGTTATGATAGACTTTTTAAATTTAATTTGAGATACAATTGTATTATTTGGTTTGCAAATTAAATCTGAAAACATTAATTACTGTCAAATAAAATAACAGTAAAATGTTTTGAGTTTAAAAAAGTAAGTTCAAAAACTAAAACGCAACTACTGAAAAATCGTGCTCTAAAAAGTATGTAACAGGAAAATATTCTCATCTGAAACCGGTGGTCATTATTTTAAACTATGTCATAGCTGCTAATGAAACGTGTTGTTTTGTAAATTTAAAATGTGAATGTGAATTCAAAATTACAATAATCCTTTTTACTTTCTCATCTCCCGTTGGTTTCTTGGGTTTGTTAGGTAAAATATAGTGTAATTGGATGATACTGGGTCGACACCCTGAGATGGATTAATAACGAAACCCAATCGTTAAGTAATTGTTAATCAAAGTAATAATGAAATATCAATTGGTATTGTTTAACTGGACTTCTAAAAACTTTTTAAGGCGTCTAATAAATTATGCACATTTTTTGTTTGAAACTGGAAAATATTCTCATCTAAAAGCCGTGGTCGTGCCACTTTGCCCTAAAGCTTATGATCGCTTACTACTGTTGAAATGTATGGTTTAGGTGGCAAATTTGAAACCATGAAAGTTCAAGTAAAGTTTCAACTACTGGTTAATAATTGAATCAGTGTTATATATCAAAACATGACAAAATAACAACATAAACTTCTTATGTATTGTGGTGCCTATTTCCTACAAATTCCTCTACTATCGGTCGTATAATAAGACTTAAGGCTTCTTCAAACAGACGCGACGCGACACTTGTATAACAATTTCCATGAAGTTTTCATAGAAACTGTTCTATAAGGGCCGCGCTAGTCTGCACGGGCCTTTATTCTGCCTGCATGCTAGACTTTTAGCACATGCGGAAGTGCCAAAAAATTTGACAAATAATCGACTGCCGAACATCGGTGTAACAGGCGGCATCGTTTAATAGCCTCCGCTGTGTCACAGCCCGCTTAATAATCATGATCAACGTTGTTTATTGCCGATACTCCATATTTTTGGCTCAATTAAGCCCATAATTTTATTAACTTCCACTCCCTTTATTAACTCGACTTGCTCTCAGTTCGTAAAGTTACTCACTGCGAAAATGAGATGACTCATCAAGGATATTTCAAGATGTACTCTAAAAGGACCTTTGTGGTTAACCGAGTTCTGCTACCTAAAATGCTTGCGGTAGCTTTTCTCTTTATTTATAAAAGTTTCTTAAAGTTAAGAGTTGTTTTGCTAAAAAATATACCTATCATTAAGCAGACGCTAATTATTACTTAATATTATGCAACATTTATAAATAAAGCCCCGCTAAGTTTCGGAGTTTTTAAAATATGTTTGCATTTAAGTTTGGAAATATTCAATACAGGTGGAAGAGCAACCACAATTGGCGATTCAAAATCATCATCATCATAGATCAGGAAAAGCGTATGCAACTCATTTTAACTTAAAATCCATCATCAAATAATATATTTAAAAGTATTGCGTTTAAATAAATATGGTTTATAAAAATACCTACACCGGAACGTAATATGTAATTTCTTCGAAAAGAGCAAAGTTAGCCTGCGCGCTTTGTGATGATAAAATATGTGCTACGCCGCTACGAGCCTACGCAGTTACGCGCCTACGGCGTAGCAACGCGAGCTTTTGTTTCAATGCACACGAATGCATTTATTTATTCGGAACTAATATAAAAATAAACCACGTTATTCATTTTACCTTTATGATCACACTGAAGTAGCAGTATTGAGTTTTTACTTTTTATTGTACACCTTGTCGAATAGGCACCGAGCGACGCACCGTATTATTATTTTTTATTTTATGTTACGTTTCGTGACACATAACTTATGTAGCATAAAATATACAATACAAGTAAAAAGAACCTTGTAGCTAAGTAATAATAGCCGCGAGGGTCGATCGATCAGGTTATGTTGCGCTTGCCGCGGTTTGTCCGCGAATGGGTGACCATCTATACATACAAAACCCCTCCGTGCCTCGGAAGGCACGTCAACCCGTTACCCTCGGCTGTCATTCGTAGATCTTAGATAGTCGTTACGGGTCGTCAGCCAGTCATCCCAAGGGGTATCGCATTACCCAGTAACTGGGTTGTGAAGGCCAGGTAGGCAGTCGCTCTGTATAAATTCACTCTGCTCCATCCGGTTACACAGGGAGCCGACCCCAACATTGTTTGGTAAAAGGCTAGGCAGATGATGACAAGTCACAAGGAGAAATAAAGAAAGAAAGAAATCCACACCCATATTATTCGGAATTATTTCAATCCTAAAAACAATATTTTATTACAAAAAAATGGGCATCATTTCCATTGAATTTCAACACGAAATATCCGAGTTCTTTTTTTACATTTATCGTTTAAATTATATAAAATATACTGCATATTATATTTTATGCACCGTATAGTCACGAGCATCTAAATTTATGTATACACTTGCAAAATTCTAATGCGATTTTCTTGTAGAATTACCGACTGCGACTTAGAGATGTTTCCATACTAAGTTCATGCGGAGGACCATTGTGCTTGGGCCATGGTGGCAGTCGGTAGTTATTCCAAACAGCCCACCTCCCCCTCCGGATCTTGATTATACCTCCTGGTCTGTTGAGAACATTTGGGTAAGATTTGGGTACCCCGAGGGTTTCTGTCCTATTCTGGGTGACGCATGAGAATTCAAAGAGCTCTACGATCTCCTCAGCCTCCATGCAAGCCCTGCATAGAGGACTATCAGTTATGACAATTGTATAGAAGTATTTATTTAGCAAGCAATATCCCAAGATGGTCCAGAAGAAATATATGTTATGTTCCATAAGGATCAGAGAACAGAGGCGCTGTCGTAGAATATACTAGAAATGGGTCGTCGACGTATTTGGCGTCGACGAAACTAGACCGTCCAATTTCGTTTATCGACTAGTCGAATTCGTCGACTAGATTACGCGTTAACTTTGTAAACTTTGCGACCGAGTCTACGGTGGCGTCGAGGCGCAACGGTGACGTAGGCGGTAGACTAGTCTCCCGCCGACTGAACGTCAAAAGTAGAAACTGGTTTGTCTCGCATCGTCCTACCAGTCCATCGCCTTCGTTTTTTGCACACGCGGAACTACCATAACGACATCCTTTTCTTCGCATAACACAATAATTTTATTCGACCCTTGCAAATATCAACTCTCACCTGCTAGAGTTGAAGTTCAAATTTGTTTTCACGATTATTTTATTTCAACGGACGAATGAATCGACTACATTCTCGCGTTGGTCGTCGCGTGTTCAAGGCGTCTAAGGATTCGACTAGTCCACCAATTATCAGTGAACCGTCGATTCGTTCACAGTACGTCGACGGTCGATTTAACTAGTCCGTTCATTCAACGCCCATCGCTAGAATATATGTAATATCGTATATGGGTGTCTGCTGTCGGAGAGTATACGTGTACGAGTCTGTAACTCTCCTGGTTTCTATGGCGTACACTGCTTCTATAATTCCCACACACTCCGCCTGGTAGACGGTGTTGAACATTCCCAGCGGGTTGGATATGTTTATGTTGACATAGACCTATTTCATGACAGTAAGTGTTTCAGAATTACTATGTTGGAAAGAAAAATACAATCAAAACATTAAAAAGCTTAAATGTTAAAAATACATATTAGAGCTCGTGAAGTTTTGACAGTACATCACTACATAGTATAAAACAGAGTCGTTTTCTCTGTCCCTATATCCCTATGTATGCTTAAATCTTTAAAACTACGCAACGGATTTTGATGCGGGTTTTTTTAATACACAGAGTGATTCAAGAGGAAGGTTTATATGTATAATACACCGACCTCCACGCTGGCGAAGCCGCTGGCAAAAGCTAGTAGTATTATATATATCAACCTACACACTATCTAACACAGTAAATCTCGGAAGTCCTCTCACAATCCTGTGAGTATGCAACAGTGTTACAATTTCCATTTTTCTGGTTTAGCCAGTGTGCGGTGGCTGCGGGCCATCGCTGTTACATTATTCAGGACTACGTACAATGTCCGTTTGAACTCGGTCCGCGCGAGAAACAATACGTCTGTGAACTTTTCAATGCTTTGTATATGAGATTTTGTTTGTAGAAATGGTATTATATTTGTATTAAATGGGAACCTGTCATCATCAACTACCTAACCTTTTCCCAACTATGTCGGTGTCGGGTTCCAGTCTAACTAGATGCAGCTGAATACCAGTATTTTACATAAAGCGACTGCCTATCACACCTCCTCAACCCAGTTATAATCAGTTATAATACAAATACCTCTTGGTAAGACTGGCTGTCAGACTTTCGGGCTTATGACGACCGTAAAGAGTGTGAAAGAGCTTTCCGAAGCACCTTGCATCATGCAGTATGACAAAAAAAATATATTCCCATATTCTGTAAATGTGAGCTGTCCAATAGTGTCCCCTAGCGCCAGGTCGAATTACAAGTCACTTCAAACTCACTTTACCTTTGTTTTCACGGAGAATCTTACAGAATAAACCGGCTGGTTTGCATTGTTGCATTCAACTCCTCAAGTTAATTTAGAATCAGTTTCAAAATTGTAAAAGTAGCTTTTGCTTTTTATATATAATTTAATTATAATTATAAGCCCTTACAAGTGAACATGTCCACATAAATAGGAAAATTTCAGTATTGCTTCTTATTTAGCGGAAACACTATCTATTCTGATACCAAGGTTTAAAGGAGCCCTAAAATACCCACATTAGCATAAACAGCCCTTAATGTTCACACTGCTGGGAAGCAGTGTGAAGATAAAGGGTCTCTTTGTGAGAGGGAGTGGTTCTTAATCCACCACGCGGGGCCAGTGCTGGTTGGTAGATGTCACATATCTTCGAATTTTTTCATTCTAGGACATGCCTGTTTCCTCACGATGTTTTCTTTCACCGTTTTGACAGCAGTGTGATGAAATTGAAAAGGTACATGGAGTAAAGTGCTTGCCTGTGCTTTTGACCCAACGAACTTGAACTCGTAAGTTCGGGCCACCACTGGGCCACCACTGCTCTTAAAAATGAACACGTCTAGATAAATAGTAAACAATCAGTATTGCATCTTACGTAGTCGCAATAGCGTATATATTCCAATACCAGGGCTTACAGGAGCCCTACAACACTCACCTTTATCAACGAGAAATGAAAGCACATAAAGGTTCCATTGGTACGTAGGATATGCAAGGAATGGGTACGCAGTATGCACGATAGTTGTATGGGCCCATTTCTATGGCTGCATGTCTCGCTTTTCACTACAGCATAAGATGTTGCAACCCTCGTATAAACAATACACAACGACACCGTTTCACCTTTCTCCCAACTATGAAACTGTTCCGTGTGAGGTACACATTCGAACTACGAGGAATTTATATCAATGACGTCATCAAACTATGCACCCATGGATACCGTGTCCGTATTGTATTCTGAACGCTGTAGTGGATGATCCTAGCCTATCATAGATGGAGCATACGGTGGAGGACTGCCCGGCTTGGGCGGAGCACCGCCGTGTCTTTAATTGTGGAGGCGATCGGTAGCGGCGATCTCTCGCGTCCGGCCCTGGTCCAGGCCATGGTACGGAGCGAGAGTACATGGGTAGCCGTCACCTCCTTCTGGGAATCAGTAATGCTCGCGAAGAGGGAAGCGTCACACGTGAGGAAGTGGCAGTATATGCGCCCTCACGGCCCTAGTTGCCGCAGGAGACGCCCTGGGCGTCGGGAATCTCAGGCTGATTCCCGGCCACCGTAGGCGCGGGCTTGTGGACAGCGAGTTATGGGTAGCTCACTATCCGGTATGGACCAAACCCACGTCGACGGCGCATTGTGTTCCACGCGCGCTACAAAGAGATGTCAGCACCAACTAGTGGGGTCCACAAGGGCCGATACCTAGCAGGGGTGCGGGTTGTTCGAAAGACATATTGTCGCCCCTGGCACACAGACAACTGAGGAAACACGGTTGGGTTTTAGTCCACCCAGAGCGGGAGAAGTTATTTGATGATTTCCCACCCTCAAAAAAAATCATACACTTATCATGAGATACCCTCTGACCCAATCACTAGAGCACACGGAATAACGACACTTAACAAACATCAAAACTTGTATACTTTATCCTACTATCCTAATAATATTGTAAATGTGAAAGTTTATATGTTTGGGTATTTAGATGTTTGTATGTTTATTACTTAATCACGCAAAAACGGCTGAACGGATTTGCATGATATTTGGCATACAGATAGTTTATAATCTAGATTATCATATGTGATACTTTTTATCCCGGTTGTACGTTCCCTTGGGATAATTTTCGACTTCCACGCGGGCGAAGCCGCTGGCAAAAGCTAGTTTACAATACGTTTATAATTTTCTTTTTACTATTCTACGTAAATGTTCAAATTTTAGATAAAGGTTTTTGATCGTACAAAGTTAACCAGAACGGTTTCGTGGAATCCATGGTCGTCTTTTATCATTAACGTTAACAATTTTTTCCGTAATGTATGAACGTATTAAAATAATATCATGAACAAAGGGCTATTTTTACCTTTGAAGTTAACTAGCTTTTGCCAGCGGCTTCGTCCGCGTATAACTTGATAATTATCCCACGGGAATGTATTACCGGGATAAAAAGCATCTTATGTGTTAATCCAGGATATAATTTATCTGACAAACAAACAAACAAACATCCAAACATCTAAACTTACAAATTTTCACATTTTTTATAATATAAATAGGGTGCCCAATATGAAACAAACCGCCAATGTCCGAACTGTAGCCGTAATAAATTGTTTATTTAAAAGTAATAATATCAACACTTGTACATTTGCACAAACTGTATTATTCACGTTACGGATGGTCGACTATCACAATAAATGGTTTTAAAATGGCCGCTATTACTGTTTCGCATATATTTATTTACTTTTACAAATTATAGGTGATCGATTTCAATACTATCATGCTTTTTATGCCACGTGACAAATAAGCTAGTCTCTGAAACGGTATTTAGAAAATTATAATTATGTAAGTATGGTTACAAATTGCGTCATCTTGGGAAGAGGTTTTTTTTTTTTTTTTTTTTTCTGGGTGGGAAATCATCAAATAACTTCTCCCGCTCTGGGTGGAGTGGGAGGGCGTGTCAGACTTTTACTGACTAAAACCCACCCGTGTTCCCTCAGTTGCCTGTGTGGCGCCCAGGGCGTCTCCTGCGAAGGCCACGGCTGTGAGGGCGCATGTACTGCATCTCCCTCACGTGCGCCGCCTCCCTCTTTGCGAGCATAACTGCTTCGCTGAAGGAGGCGACTGCCAGCCATGCCCTCTCGCTCCGTACCATGGCCTGGACCAGGGTCGGACGCGAGAGATCGCCGCCGCCGATCACCTCCACGAGGACACGGCGTTGCTCCGCCCAAGCTGGGCAGACCTCCACCGTATGCTCCACCGTGTCCTCTGGGCGATCTTCGCAATGGAAACACCCGGGCGTTTCCTCCCGCCCTATCCGAAACAGGAACCTCCCGAAACAGCCATGTCCGGTGAGGACCTGTGTCAGGCGGAAGGTGAGGACGCCATGCCGCCTCTCAAGCCACTCCTCAAAGAGGGGACTTACCGCCGCAATCGCGGCGTGCCCAATCTTGGGAAGAGGTTCTTGTTCTCTTCATAGTAGACGCACATTGTACTATCACAGATTTACCTACATCTCTTTATTCCAGCCACGGTACACTAATTGAGTGAGTGACTGAGTGACTGAGTGTGTGTGTGTGTGTGTGTGTGTGCGTGTCAGTCGTGGCCCAGTGGTAACGGCCCTGGAGACCTGTGTTCCTGCAGAAAGAACATTACAGCCTGATTATACTATACCTACTAATTAATTTGAGTGCAAAAACTTGATGATTAAAATTGTGTACTCAAATCAATTAGTGCCTTCCCATATCTCGAGCTAAAATATTGTTTATTACGGCACCATTTTTACCAGCAACAGCAATACAATTAAAGTTTCTTCCAATTCCGAATAATGATAAAATTGTAACAACATCTCCGTCCAATTCGTTCTACCGTTACACTTCAATTCATTAGAACTAACCCAATTGTTGAGGGTCCCTATTAGTTCGCGATGGGCTCGCTAAAACAATTCGCAGCATCCGGCCCACCGTCCATTAAAGATGGCGGCCGTTGCACCGGGAGCCGGGAGATAGTCGCTGTTATTAAAATACTGATGCTAAGGAAATATGAAAGGAAATTGTGGAAAATTCTTAGAAATTGTACGTTTGTGTCTGTACTCGAAGAAAATATCGATTGTAAACTTATATTCCACGGTCAGATTATACAATACCTACACCAACTGCAACATGGGCCGAGTTATTAGTGACGCCGTAAAAAATGAATATTTGAACACTATACGACAGCTAACGGGGGTATTAACAATCATTGGAATAAGCCAAGACGCTGACGTGCGTTTTTCATAGTTATAGACTTAGATATGTTACGGTCTGAAGTCGAAAATGCTGATTCATCATCATCATATCAGCGAAAGACGTCCACTGATGGACATAAGCCTCCCCCAAAGGGGGGGGATTTGTCATAATCGCCACGCTTGGCAGGCGGGTTGGCGATCGCAGTATGGTGGTCAAATGCATAGAGAACGCTGCTGCCCATTCTCTAGTAAGTCCCTTAGTCGCCTTCTACGACACCCACGGGAAGAAATGGGATGGTGCTTGAATAAAAAGCCAATGTTTACTTAGACGAAGACAATTTATTTCAATTTACAAGGTGAGGTCATGTTTCTACGGAGAATCTTGACACCGCGATGCAGCGGAACGAACAACGCCATCTATCGAGGCACTAGGAAAACTAATCGGTTAAACTATCTTAAACGTAAGATTGTACATTCCGCCCACTATGGACAGAATGTCCATTGTTCCCACCCACCATGAACCAACCACATTCGAAAAAATGGACTGTATTATGATATAGTTAAAAATAAAAACAAAGTATTGAGTCAGTAAGACATGGTGGTTAAGAACAAAATACACTTAAAAAAAACCATTTTACAACAGTTTATACAATTAACAAATTTTTAACATTGATAACATACATATATTTTTTTTTACTGAGTGACAGGTAACACACATAGTTTAGTTATTGGTCGTTTAAACGTGATACCTTTACATTTTAGAGTGACTACCCTCGTAATATTGTCCAAGCCAGGGTGTTTTGCAGTGATTTTACCTAAAAGCCATTTGGCTGGAGGGAGACCATCCTCCTTTACTAAAACTAAATCTCCGATCTCGGGTTCAGGAGTTTTATTTGCCCACTTATAACGATGTAAAAATTGACTCAAATACTCACTTGACCACCTTCGCCAAAAAAGTTGCAGCATTTTTTGTGTTAATTGCCAACGTTTTAATGACGAAATAGACGATGTTTCGTAATTATGCTCAGGTACTAGAATTAATGATTCACCTATTAAAAAGTGCCCTGGAGTGAGGGGTGTTGGTTCTTGCGAATTTGTGCTAATTTGTGATAGTGGTCGAGAGTTAAGGCAAGCCTCTATTTGGTATAACAGCGTTGAAATCTCTTCAAAAGTAAGAGTCGCAGTACCTATTACGCGTCGCAGATGATGTTTGGTGGACTTTATTCCAGCTTCCCATAGTCCGCCGAAATGCGGGGCATGGGGTGGAATAAAATGCCATGTAGTGCCGTTGTTTGCCAAACACTCGGCGATTTCCATCGTCAAGGTTGACGTTTCTTTAGCGAACAAGCTTCGTAGTTCGCGATCAGCACCAACAAAATTCGTTCCGTTATCACTGAATAAATCAGCGCAATGACCACGTCGGGCAACAAATCGTTTAAAGGCAGCAATAAACCCTTGTGATGTGAGATCACTCACCGCTTCCAAATGTACGGCTCTTGTAGCCATACATACAAAAAGGCATATGTAACCTTTATAGGCCCGGTGGCCTCTACCTTTAGAAGTACGAATCTGTATGGGACCTGCGTAGTCCACACCACTTCGATAAAACGCTCTAATTCGTGTAACTCGAGCTGAAGGCAATTGTCCCATCAGTTGAACCCTAGTCTGTGCAGCATGACGTACACAAGAAATGCATTTACGGACAACCATTTTTGCTTGGTTCTTAGCATCAATGAGCCAGTATTTAGTTCGCAGATAATTAATCATGAGCTGTGGTCCGCCGTGCAAGGTATTATGATGAGTTTCATTTAATACTAAATCAGTAAGGTGAGATTTTGCGGGTAATATTATTGGGTGTTTTATTTCAGTTTTTATTTCCGCTTTCTCTAAACGACCACCAACTCTCAAGATACCCGATTCATCTAGGAATGGATTTAATGATGTAAGTTTGCTTTTCTTTTGTACCGTCTTTTTTTCTTTAATATCTTTTATCTCTTGCTGAAAACTCACTGCTTGACACTGTTTCACACAAATATGAAGAGCTTCATTCAATTCTATACTAGTTAGCCATACAGGTAAGTTATGATCATGTATGTTTTTCAATTTTTTAATGAATCTTTGACAATATGCTACAACTCGAACTAATTTACGAAGAGACGAGAACTTGGTCCACAACTGGAATTGATAATTTTGCCAAACCTTTTTTGTCTTTTCTTCCAAATTAGTGTCTGGTATTTGACTTTTATCATGAGTTTCAGGTTCATGTTTCAACCATAATGGTCCTGTTTTCCACAGTTCAAACATCGGTAACTCTGACGGGTTAATTCCCCGCGATGCACAATCTGCCGGGTTATCAGGAGATGATACGTGTGACCATTGGTTCCTGTCTAATATATTTAAAATCTCTGACACGCGATTGGCTATAAACGTTTTCCAACGCGTTGGGTGGCTGCTTAACCAAGCCAGTACCACGGTTGAATCGGTCCAAGCACGTAGGTTAGTTTTTGGAACATTTAACACTACTGACACTTCCTGTAACAATTTGGCTAATAAGACAGCTCCACACAGCTCAAGCCTTGGAATGGATACTTGCTTAATTGGAGCTACTTTGGTTTTGGAAGTTACCAGATGGCCGTAGACATTTCCTGAATCGTCAACAACACGTATATAAACCACAGCAGCGTAAGCCTCACTAGATGCGTCGCTGAACCCATGAAGTTCCATGGTACTGTTTTCATTGAAGTTAATCCACCGTGGGAGTCGACATTTGGTAAGTTCGACCAGTCCTGCACGGTAATTAATCCATTCATTTAATAGTATAGGTGGTAATTTATCATCCCATTCTATTCCCGCAAGCCAAAGCTTTTGAATCATAATTTTAGCTTTTATGATTGCTGGTGATATCCAACCCATTGGGTCAAACAACTTTGCAATATCAGATATTACTTTCCTTTTTGTTACAGGTTCCGAAATTGGTGGTAGCTGAACGGAGTACTCGAAGTCATCGGTTCGTCGATTCCAGGTAAGTCCCAGTATTTTAATTGTTTCACTTTCTTTCAGTTCTAGGTTGTTTGTTATTACTCTGCTGTCTTTGCTTATTTCCTTATGTAATTGATCATCATTGCTTGCCCATTTTTGCAGTTCGAAGCCTCCTTTGCTTAGTAGCTTAGTCATTTCTGAGAATATTTGTTTTCCTTCAGATATACTTTTACAGCCAGTAATGAGATCATCCATGTAGAAATCATGTAATACTTTTTCAGATGCTAGTGGAAATTGAGCTCTTTCATCATAAGCGATTTGGTGAAGCGCTCTTACTGCCAGGTATGGAGCTGAAGCAGTCCCAAATGTTACTCGTACTAAACGCAAATGTTGTATATCTTTTGCAGAGTCAGATCTCCACACTAAACGTTGATAATCTGCATCTTGGTCAGTCACTTTCACCTGTCGATACATCTTTACAATGTCAGCTACCAAGCAAATAGGGTGGAGCCTCCACCTCATAAGAATGTGCCTAAGATCATCTTGTAATGTCGGTCCGACCATAAGGTTACTATTCAGTGAAACACCATTGTTATCGCGACTTGAAGCATTAAATACGATCCTGAATTTGGTTGTGGTTTTATCGTCTCTAACTACTTCATGATACGGCAAGTAAACTGCTTCTGGATTATCAATTTCTTTTGTAGGTATTATTTGCATATGACCGAGCTTTAAATATTCTGAAAACACATCTGAGTATTTAGTTTTTAAATCCGGTGATTTTAAGAAACGTCTTTCTAGGGAGAATAATCTCTTTACCGCAATATTGCTCGAATTACCATATTTACTGCTCGGGTCATCATCTTTAAAAGGTAACTTTACAATATACCTACCAGAACTATCGCGTTTGGTCGTTTCCTCAAAGATTTCTTCGCAACGTTTTTCCTCTGGAGTTAATTGCTTTTTGCTCAGAATGAAGTTATCAGATTCGAGCTCCCAAAATTGTTTAAGATTAAAATCTTCATTGCAAATGTTAGTATGCATGGTGATGATAGTACTATTGCAATTCAAAGTATTGGTTTCACTATCACTCACTTTGCCAGACAAAACCCAACCCAACCTGGTGTTCTGTGCTATCGGTGTTCCTGGTGGACCTCTAATCAATCCTTCAGTTATAATTTGACAATAGACTTCTGCACCAAGTAATAAGTCGATTTTGTTTGGTATGTTAAACTTCGGATCTGCTAACTTCATAACTGGTAAATTGGGCCACGTCTGCACGACCATTTTTCTTTCGGGTAGAAATGAAGTTAATTTTCGAAGAACGTACGTTTTGACTTTTACAGTAAAGTTAGGATCTTGGAGAGATTGTAGTTTAACATAAACTACATGTTTACAATTGAGTAAAGCGTTGTCTTCACCCCCCACTCCTGATATAACACTGTTGCATTTAATTCTGTTAAGCCCAAGTAATTGGACTGCAGACTCCGTTATAAATGAAGCCTGTGATCCCTGGTCTACTAGAGACCTCAGTGTTATATAAGACCCTGTGTTAGTTTCTGCTTTTACTAAGGCTGTTGCTAATACAACCTGACAATTTGTGTTAGACATACAAATAGTGATGTTCCTTACCTCGGTCTCGTCTTTTGATGTTGTTGCAGTTTCAACATCATTGGTACTATCAGCTGATTGCTTGATTGTTTCATCAGTTGGTTGGCTATTATTATTCGAATGCAGCAACGAATGGTGTTTCTTTTTGCAAATTCTACATCTTGTGGGCAAACGACACGAAGTTACCATGTGATTTGCGCCTAAGCAATTGAAACACAAACCTGAATTTTGGACAAAATTACGACGTGCTGACAACTCTTCCTTAGCAAAGTCTTTACAATTTCCTATCTTATAATTGTTATTTGAACAAAAGGTACATACAGATGGTTTATTCTCATTTGCATTTTTTACTACATGATGAGACTTTGTGTTAGTGCTTTTTACTATTTTAGTACATAAAAATTCAAGTGACCTAAATCTATGCTCAACAAAATCTAAAAAATCTTGTAATGTAGGCAATTCCTTAGTTGAACTACAAATCTTAGCTTCCCATTGTTTGCGTGACTCATTATCTAATTTAGAACACAATATGTAAATAACAATAAGATCCCAATTTTCGAGCTTAATACCTTCATTTTTTAAAGCATTAAGACATTCGTTAGTAGTATCAAAAAGTTCTTTTAAAGAATTTGATGATTCAGTCGTTATACATTTTTGATTAAAGAATCTTTTCAAAATACTATCTGTTATAAACTTCTTATTATTAAATCTATGTTCTAAAAGGTTCCAACTAGTCAAATAGTTGTCACTAGTAATAGGTAGGTGTCGCAACAGTTGTTCAGCTTCGCCGGTGAGATAAGTTTTTAAGTAATGCAGTTTTTGCACGTTATCTAATGATTGGTTCTTGTGTATTAATGTTTGAAAGAGATCCCGAAATGTTGTCCACTGAGAATAGTGACCCGAAAATGAAGGTATTGCAATTCTAGGCAATTTTACGCCAGTCTGAGTTATCGGATTGGTGTTCTCCTTACAATCAGAGGTGGTTTTCTTATTCAAACGTTCTTTTAGTTCGACTTTGTAATCCATGTATAACTCTTCCGCCTGACCATACATATCACCTAAATTATACTCAGACTTTTCATATTCTTCCCTTTTAACCTCGGATATTATTTTACTATGAGTCTCTTCAAACATCGACCACTGTTTCTCTAAACATTCCAACCTTGTTTCCACGTAGCTAACGGTAACCCTTTCTTTAGGAGATTTTTTGAAGTTAATGTATCCTCTCTGCATCGTTTTATTGACATCTACTTGCAATCGTAGTAATGAATCCATTTTTAGTGTTTGTATTCCAGAACTAGTTTAAATTACAAGTCCCAAATGCTGCAGAATTGTTAATGTTTCTTAAAGATTTTATAAGTTCAAAATGTTGCAAAATTCTTCTAAGTGTTTTTAAACACTTTGCCGAAATTGGGCATGGATTCCCCGTGTAAACACACTTTTGCATAGAATTTTTACAAGTCCAAGATAGCTAATAATTATTCTAAGTTCTTTTCCACTATATTAACTTGCATAAATCACTAACTTTTGAAATGTTTTTAAAGTACTCACTGTTTGTCCAAATGCACTGTCACAACACTTTTACAAATATTCGCTTGAAGATTCAAATATCGCCGAGAGGGGGCGCCACTGTCGCACTGTCCAAAACTCACGGTAGTCACGGTGCATTAGTCACGGCTGCATCCGAAATCCCGACTCGAATGACCATGAATACCGTGAGTTTTGGACAGTGCGACAGTGGCGCCCCCTCTCGGCGATATTTGAATCTTCAAGCGAATATTTGTAAAAGTGTTGTAAAATCTTTTACGTCCGGCACCACACGGAAAATGCGGATTAATCTTTATGAATTTAAAAATATCGAGTGTCACTACATATTATAATAAAACCAAATCTATCTATCGAGTCTGTCTGTCTAACTGAACGCGATAAAATAAAAAAACTACCTAACGTATTTTCGTACGGTTCTCACCAATGGATAGAATAATTAATAAGGAAGGTTTAGGTGCATAATTTATTAATGGTTTTGTGTAAACTTGCTGAAATATGACAATGATTGTCGAAAATTTCTGGAAAAATCATGACGAGTGGGAGCTGTACTGGCGTGCACCGGCTAAACCAATAGAGTTATGTTAAAGCAATGTATTACAGAATACACAGATAGGGTACTTTTAATGACAGTACCTAGTGCGTTCCTGTGGGATGTTTTCCGCAATCCACGGGGGTGAAGCCGAGGGTAAAAGCTAGTACAGTATAAAGAAAACATAGCAGTCTTAAGCCACTGGCACATTACTGTGTTGTGTTGTGACGCGATATACACGAATCAAAATAATCTATTCAGGACTACGTCAAATCACAACGAGTTTTGATTGGCTAACACTACGTCAGAAGGCGTCACGACACGAAACAACACAGTAATGTGAATCCGGCTTTAAAGTCATGTCACCGTGGTTACGAAAATGACATAGCATTTATCCTCAACTAGACCAAGACTTTTACAATCGAAAAAAAGCGTAACAATTCTTAGATCCTTTCTTAGTATTCCCAGCAAAGAAATTCTCCTTACATTATGGTCATACAATTTTTTCTACTAAACGACTTCAAACCTGCTGGAGACGAAATAAAGTTGTCTGAAAAGCTATGGCGAATAATTCTGGGCACGTCGGAACATGACAGCGATTTCTTTGAAATTCTATTCGACTTTCCTATGTGCTTTGACTTTTAAATAGTAACTTAACTCAATGTGCACCTGTTATTTTACGTATTTTAAAAGAATTTATCGAGACCTTGACAGTGTGTCTGTTTTATTTATTCTCTGACATATGTTTTATAAACTTTCGGTGAGTTTCCCTGAACTTCTTCGCATTCATAGAATTTTGTGAAAGCTTAAGAAGCTTTGGATTTTATTCGCGGAATAGAAAACCTTATTTTCCTAAACTGGTATCGTAGTTACATAAATCACAGATAATTAGTTATTAAAATGGCCTTAATTTCTTTAATTGTTAAAAAAAAATTATCAAGCATTTTAATTTTTACTAAAAAAATCTGATAGGACATAAGTATACTACCATTTATTCTTCACAATCACAACAAACCACCCAGTGACTTACTTACCCTGCAGACTGCAAGCCATAGGTCGTTAACCGTCTACGCCTTAATAAAGATAAGACCTCCACTTATAATTGCGGGGGCGCCTTAATGGACATTAAAGCCTGACGCAGATCCTCTAAACTGAAAATTAGAACACGTGCTAGCTAAATAATATTTTAATTAAAGAGATTATAGCAGATTACGGCTAGTTGCTCTACGATTTTGAATGGATACTGCAGTGAGAATGAGAATGTAAGCTCTGGCAAATGTGTCAAATAGATTGCCTTTTAATGAAAAAGTTGTGTAAATGTGAAAGTTTGTGAGGATGCATGTTTGTTACTCTTTCACGCAAAAACTGCTGAACGAGTTTGGATGAAATTTGGCACATAGATAGTTTATAACCTGGATTAACACATAGGTTACTTTTTATCCCGGAAGTACGTTCCCGTGGAATGATTTCCGGTCGCAGCTGAATACAAAGTATTTTAGAAGGAGCGACTGCTGATCTGACCTCCGCAACCCAGTTACTGGGTAATACGATACCCCTTGGTAAGACTGGTTGTCAGACTTTCGAGCTTCTGACGACCCGTAACGACTGTCAAAGATGCGTAAATAACAGCCGCGACCAACGGCTTGACGTGCTTTCCGAGGTACGGAATTTAACGCTTTATTAAAGAAAAATATTAGCTTAACCATTACAATAGGATTGAACAGTTGGAATTTCGTGAGACATTATTACATTTAAATATATTACCTAAATTATAATGTATTTGTAAACAGGCTGAATTTGGATTCGTTGGTCTCATTCCAGAAGATAAAAGTATGCATGAATTTAAAACATTTTATTATGAGACTTAATGTCTCCTCCGGAAAATCAAAAATAATTTTTGTTGTTTAAAAGTGCAACAAAATTACGTTCTTTATCACGGTATTTCAGAGTTGGTTCCTAAATTAAAATTAGGTTATATTTCTGACTGAAAAACCAACTGATAAATTACCAATTAATTGGCCTACGTATGTAACTCAATAGATACTTTACTTATAATAATAAAATAAAGTTAGAGAAATGAATCAGAAACCAAGCAAATTTATTACTAGGTTAAATGGTCTGGTTTAAATAACAACAGTATAATTATGCACATACATAATATACTGTGTGTCGTTTCCCTATTTTTTTTACTGTATGTACATTAATAAAAAAGTGATCTGTTGGTCGCCCAGTGGTCGAAGTTCGACCATAATTTATTTTAAACTTAATGCTTTTCTAATGCACTACTTCTTCATATAAACTTTAACTGCGCCAAATTTGTTACTCCTCCGTCCGCGTAATTTTCGTAAAATGGGCTACAAAGGTTTCGCTATAAATATTAATATATAGATAATAACTTATGAAATAGCTTTAACACGGAAAGGTTACGTAGGGTGTCAATTTGTTTGACTATTAATTTCTCTGACTGTAGCTATAGCTCTAGGATAGCAAACAGCCAACTACGAGAAAACAAGCCCTTAATTAGGTGTACGTTTGACAGAAATTGCCTCTTGTGCTGTATATAGCTGTCGCTGTGTTAGTCTAGAATCAGGATTGTGTACTTAATTGTTAATCTAGCCTGTAGATTGAACACGACGAATTACATTAGTGGAACGTCTGTATTCTGAGACGTTGTTTGATAGAGAATTAGTTTCAGTCCAGAAGTCCTAGCACGAACAAGCGAGGAAAACGCAACGAAAATTCGAATGATTTTTTAACAAAAATAAGTACCTACATCTATCCTTGCCTTGGCATAACGCTGTACTGTAATAATAGAATAGAATAAACTTTATTTCCAAATTTACAATTATACAGAGGCGTTAGGTTAGTACTAGACAATTTGTTTTTTTTTTAATTGTATAAATCACTCATTATTACCTCCGGCACCCAAGCTAAGATTAAACTTGTGTTATGGGTGCCAGGGCTCTCTCTATTATTATTTTTTATTTACTTATACAAATTAGTACGGAAACGTAAGGTTCGTTTGTTTTAGGTTTAGGCGCGTTACCAAAATTGGATTGAACGCCGCCATCGTGTTTTGTCAATACAATTTCACAATTTTTTACCAATAAAGTCAATGGCATTCCGCCACCGTTCAATCTATCTCGCGAGATTATAAACTGTCGATAAATTGTCAACTGTAAAAACCATTTACAATTTAATGCACTATTTTTCGATAGTTTTTATTCTGTCCGTCAAATTGTGAACTGGTGTTAAGACGGATAGTACCTTGCGCTATTACTAAATAGTCAAGTAACTGCCACTAACGTGGAAGTAGCGCTCGCTCGACAAAAAATAGGTCACGTGAAGAGTCGGCCATCTGGTTGGCAATATGAAGTTGAAAACTAAATGAGCACTCAGACCCCATGACCCTAGAGTTACAATCTTAAACGGCTCGAATATATGAGTTCAAATTAGACTGTAATATTGGAATATAACTTCTATTAATAATGTCAAAGTCAAAACTGTACGTTCAATATTTTTTGAAAAAAATCAATATCAAAATCAAAAGTATTTTATTCAAACTAGACTGAGAGTCAGGAATTTTTAAACGCCAAATTACATAAGACAGTCCCACAAAACGTCCGCCCTTCACCACTTCCTAGTGCTTTAGCTGGAAAAAAGAAGTAGCGCAACAACCTCCCCAGCAGCACAGCTGTCTGTTAACTTAGAAAAACTTGATTCTAAACAATAATAGTAAGTAATTAACATTACTAAACACAAAACATAAAATTAAATTAATTGTCATTGTCAGATAGCGCACGCCAATATACCAACAAATCATAGTTATTTAACTCAAGTAGAAACAAGTACATAATAAACGTAAACAGAACTCAATACCCACATAAAAGCCTCCAGGCATAAAGGGTGTGCCCGCTTACATATGCAATGCTGCATTATGTTCATTTAGATTTAACTTGTAGTAACAAATGCTAAGCCAGGACCTTTGGAGTAAAATAAATAAACAGTTAATTACTAATAACAATAACCAAACCATGGTCAGCAAAACAACCAGTCACCACAAGCAGCACCCGTTCACGAGCATAACGCAAGGATCAGCCACTGCCCCCCTCGCCTTAATTGAGGGAAAGAGGCAACCCGACCCCCAACGCTAGCGTAAGCGGCGACATCTAAGGGAGCATGACAAACTTGCTGCTGGTTGCTCAGGCAAGAATAATATGAACAACTGTCGAGGTCACTAGCTAACCACATGTTGCAATACATCTCATAAAAAAAAACCTTTTAATGAGTAGATTATGTCAACAATAAATGAAAATATAATTATTAAGAAAATAAAAATAAATGGTTTATACAGTCAAATAAAATAAACAAACAATCATATGACCTGTCAGTAGGTAAGCTAATTCTGGTGTAAAAAAAGTAATTGCTACGACGCGACTTGTGAAACCAATCTGATGCCGAAAATATATTTTTTTTTTTAATTTTGTCGGTTTTCCTGGATGTACCTTTGTTTCGGATTGGCGCAAAAACGGCTGCATGGATGTGGATGAAATTAGGCACACCGGTAATAAAATACCTGGATTAAGACATAGGGTACTTTTAATGCCGTCACTGCGTTCTCGTTGGATATTGCCGACATTCGCTCCAATCTATTTCAATTTTACGTCACGTTTACTCCACGCGTTCATGCTAGGCCAGGCCCATAAATAGTATACAAAAAGGCCCACAAATAGTATCCAAAAATTCATAAAGTCTAGTACTTATAACAATTTCGAACATTGACATTCCTACTTGCTCATTCTAGAATACAGTTTCCTATAGCAAAGAATGGGACAGAATTATTATTAGCGTGTCGAGTCGGATTGTTAAATAAATTAAATTATCATTCAAAACTGGCGCAAGCCACACAAAAGGGCCGTGAACCGCACTATTATAACGTTTTACAGTAAATGGAAACACATTTTCCCTCAATTTTATTCGTAACTGTTATGTGTAGTTCCGTAGGAAATCATACGTACCTATTAAATAATAGTCTTCATAATACAGTTTAACCACCCTGCACGATAGTTTTACTGTAGTTACCTACCTACAACAATGTGTATGTTATTTTTCCGTTTCATCGCCCACAATTAAAAATGCAGTCTTGTGTTTCTAACAAATCACCGCACTAGTGAACACATCGCCATCGTAGTTGTATGACCTCTCTATGCGCTGTATCTTCTCTCCTATCTGCTAAAACAATACAAGCAAAGCCCATGCCGTGGTTAAGTTATGGACTCGTCAACAAGGTAATACCATCGTGAAGATTATTTTAATGTCCCAAACTTTACTGAATTTGATTTGCTTAAGAAGCCGACCACGGCCTCGAGCGAGGCGACTACGGCGCGCGTCTCCTGTTTCTGTGTCTGTCAACTGTTCTCTGTCGCGGTGACCGTGGCATGTTTGACATCTCACGGGTCAATCTAGGAGGTTGTCGGTACTTAACCGGCCTTGCTTGCAATTGCCTCAATAAATTATGGCCTCCAGCCAGGACTTAAAAACTTAAAACTAAGCGACTACACGCTAAGGGCACACCCTGTGGGGTACAGACCTTGGCTTAGGGCGTCGCTGGAAGACAGCAGCAAAGGACGGGCTGAATTGGAGTGAGACTCGTGGCATGCTTTTACTCCAAACTACTTTTTTCATTGGTTTTCCCGCAGTTACTGTTAGAAGTCGCGTGTCGCTTGAGCGTATATGTACATATATCGTGGACATTTTCGTAGCTAGGGATTGTGTCCAGGGGACGACCGTCCAGCTGAATTGAACACACTCATTTAATGAGAGATAATTAAATGTTTTTGGTGCGATTTCGTTTATTTCTGTTGGTTACTCTCTATTTCACTTTATTTTAGTGGTGATTTTGTCCACTAGCCGTGGAAACGAGGTAATGTTCTTTACAAACAAAACCATAGCCACCACACAATCATTCTGCTCCGCAGGTTTATCCTAAGGAGTGTGTTAACGAGGTTTTAAACATTTTCTCTAATCCTCACGTAAACCAGTTACGGTTTGCGGTCATTCTTGAAGCTCGCCAACTGTAGCGCGCACTTCTTCAAATTGAATTTACTCTTAGACAGGATTTGGTGGACGAGCCCACAAAGAAAATTGTTTTTCTCTCATTTAACGTCGATTCTTGCTGAAGAAAAATATGTTGGGAAAACGTTACTTAGTTAATGAGTTGGATTTTTTTTATAAACGGGAATATATCTATTTTGATTTTTATGACATGAAATTATTTTCTTTTGATTTCTCTTTTGCAAAAGGAATTATAAAAGTGGTGAATGAATGAATTCATAAAAAAAGCATCTTATGAATCTACATATTGCTTGTTTATTTTATTTGCCATGGATATGAATTCTCTTAATGACATGAACCCATCGCTGAAAATAATAAACATTTTACGTGAATTTGCCTCCTTAGTCCCTCCTTCTACGAAATTATAATGAGCCCGTATCCTTTTTAATCTGGGAACCTTGTGGAGCAGGCAGGTAAAAATAGCCCAAAAGGCGTGTAGTGAGTACCTACCTACTTACAATAAGGTACTGTTAAATTCCGTAGTCTTAGATAAATTATGAATGCAATCTCTGTCAATTTGGTATGTTTTTACAACTGAATTATGAAACCTGTAAACATTTAATCTGCTACAAAGCTGCCTGAGTAACCAAAGAACTCGGTTTGTACTTTTATCTCAGATAATTGAAAACTATACACGCGCGCGAAGCCGGGCTTTTATACAAATCTAGCAACCCGTCCCTACTTAGCACGGTTTTTACGACTTGAAAACATAAAACAACTAAGAGTTTTCCTTATTATTTGTAAATGTTATAATAATGGAATATTCATTTATACCATCCGGACAATTTCCTAAATTATGGTGAAAACCACACCAAAATCTGTTCCGTAGTTTATGAGAACGATGCGTCACACAGACAGATACGAAAATCGACTTTAATCCTTTTATCCTATTTATCATACTTCCTAAAGTTTGTTTGTGTATTTGCATATTTGAATGTTTGTTACTCAATAACGAAAAAACGGCTGAACAGATTTGGATGAAATTTGGCACGCAGGTACCTACTTAATAACTTGGATTATCACAAACAATACATTTTGCCCCGGTATTACTTTCCCGTGGGATAATTTCCGACCTCCACGCGAGCGAAGTTGCTAGCAAAAGCTAGTTTGTAATATTTATATAATTGTACTGTCTTATAGATATAGATGCTTGCGACGTCATAAATGCGAACGACTTTTGTACAAAGGAGTCACCATCTTTTCACAAGGTTCTAAAGATGTATGTGTCTGTAACAATCCTCTTTCTGAACGCTACTGGACGCTGGAACTATGAAACTGAGGCATTCTGCACATTATCGTTATGTGTGGATAAAACTAAACAAATGCTTTATTACATTTAGGATTTTTCTAAATACTTACGTAAGTAAATAGTATTGAGTAAAAGTAAGTACGTATTGAGTTAAGTTTAATACTTTCAATTAACGAGGGAAAAAAGTAAATTGGACTAGCTATCCAAAACCGAAAGACATTTAAGTAATTTTTAAAAGACCAGTGACAATTTCTAGGAAAAGGAGCAATTTAAAAAGAACGGGATAAAACGGCAAAATAAAATGATCAGAAATTCCATAATGTGTGGGTAAATCGTATCTTACGTAACAAAACGGTTTATTTAAGCAAATACAACGAGCCTTTTTACTGCAAAAAAAAAACTGCCAACCCATACACAAATTCTAAAAGAAAAAAAAGACATTTTAAAAAACAGAATGGCAATTTTATCCAAATTCCAAGGAGTCCTTGTTCAAATCCCTGGTAACCCAGCAGGATAGGTTGCCTTGCCTGTGATAAATGCGTATTCCCGCCACGGTCGGCTTAGCCGCGTGTCGGCCATCTTTCTTATCGTATTATTGAGTAAAATTCGGAGTGGTGGAAAAATGCCGCGTGCGTTCCGAACTTCCGACGTGGGTTTGATTCAAGGTACGTTGCTCGAGAATCCGTGTCTTACTCGGGTTTCTTTTTGCAATAAATTGGCTTTTCATTGTTATTGATTTATTTTTTTGTGTTACTGAGTTTATCATCGGTGAAGGAAGTCATCGTGAGGAACAGATAGATTATAACCAGCTTTTTATCCCGGTAGTACGTACGTACAAATTATGCCACGGGAACGTTACCCTGGCATAATTTTAGATGTCCACGCGGGTTAGCCGCTGGCAAAAGTTAGTTCTACTCAAGGTTGCCAGATGCCGCCGGACTTTTTTTCTCGTACCAGGGATGCCAAATATTTCGTACTTTCAGTACAAAATCTCGTACAAGTAAAGATTTGAAAAAAACACATGAAAGCCATAATTTAGACTATTTACTATAGCGAGTTGCGCTTGGGGATGTCAAATGAAACAATTTATTCATATTACTAATAATTTTACTTATATCTCTAATACATTATAGAGAAAAATTCTCATTCATTATAAATGAGTAAACTAATGAGTAAAAATATATTGCCCACCCCTCTTATTGATATAAACATGAGTGCAGGACAACAACAACACAGCGGGGATTTCCAGCTAAAAGACAAAAATATCAAGACAGGACTAAGTTTTAAGTTCATTTAGTGATGTGGTAATGAATCTAGTGATGTGCTGAGTCGATCGGTGGACATAATTTACTTTTTTGATATATTTTTGGCTAGGATACATGGCACAACCAGTGAAGATTGATAAAATCTGGTACAAAAGCGTACGAGATTGTTATTTTTCTCGTATCTCGTACAGAGACTGTAAATCTAGTAACTGTAAGAGATTTCTCGTACGTCTGGCAACGTTGGTTCTACTATCATACTTCCTACTAACAAAAGTTTGTATGTTTGTTACTCAATCACGCCAAAACGGCTGAACGGATTTGGATGAAATTTGGCACACAGATAGACACTTTTTATCCCTAAGTTCCCGTGGGATAATTTTCGACCTCCACACGGGCGAAGCCGCTGGAAAAATCTAGTAATAAACATATGTCTGAAATCGCCAACCCGCCCTGAGCAAGTGTGGTGATCACTGCTCGTGCCTTCTTTGTAAGCATAAGAAGATGCCTTTGCCCTGCAGTGGGTCAATAAAAGGCTGGTATTATCACGCTATTTTAGTCTATTCTCCCGTGCTACCTTTATTAATACCGACTTTTTATCACAAGCACCATTTTTCTCAGCTGCCAACATCCTTAATGGGAAGTCCATTGTGTATAAAGAAAGTATACTTAATTAAACTTTGCTCCGCTTCATTAGCTTGGTTCATCTTTAATAGCCCGCCTCTATCGTAGGTACGGTGCAGGATAATGCAACTGTTACTAACAATATTATAAGTAGATAATTATTAATTACTTTGTGAGAACAAGGCTGGATTTATAAGCGCACGGATTTTTTACTGAAGCTCTGTCGGAATATGCAGTGGAATGAAAGAACCTGCAGGTAAAGTAAATAATACATTTACTTTACCTGCAGGTTCTTTCATGTCAGCAGCAATAGAAGGGGCCCGCAAGGGCCGATGCCTGCCAGGGGTGCGGGTTGTTCAAAAGAGAGACCGCGGCTCCTGGCACACAGGCAGCTGAGAGAACACGGGTGGGTCTTAGTCAGTAAAAGTCTGACACGCCCTCCCGCTCCACCCAGAGCGGGAGAAGTTATTTGATGATTTCCCACCCAAAAAAAAAAAAAAAAAAGTAAATAATACATATAATAATCAATGTTTATTTACCAGTTTTTAAACAGGAAACCGGAATCCTAATTGCGTAACACACTATTAATCAGGGGAACTACTCGCTATCTCCGTCTACAAAGATACGGACCCATCAGAAAGTAGTAGGAAACTTCTTAGTGAATCCTACAGCCAATTAACTAACTTTTTTGGACGGGCAAAAACACATAGGGAGTAGAGACATCTGTCAAATCGTGTTGTCATTCATTCTTAGTTCGGGCTCCAAACGAATCTTCTGTCCGTAAGTGATACGGAGTTGGAAACGCCCGTAGTAACTTCGACCAAAACGACGGACTTCGTGTTTAGGGAGTAGGCCCCCTGAATCTGAATAATTTTGAAGGATATTGCTAATCCATTGCTTCCTAAGTTAAAAAAATTTGCCTGCTCGGAAAAGTAAATAACGCAATGTATGGTGTTGAACAGTCAAAATGAAAGCCAGTCCTAATGTTACTGTGTTACGTAATCACCCTGCTAGTAAATGAAAATAAGTAAAAACACCGCAATATTAATATTGAAAATGCTAGTCAAAAATAAATAACTATTTTTTTAAAGTATATTTAAGAAATACTTAAACATTTATGCAATGTTTAATCAATAAAAATATATAGTGAGCGCACCTTAGTACATTGCATACCACATCTAGTTGCGCGCGTTCCGTGTAGGTTTCATTTTAGCTGTGTTCAATTTATTAGCAACTACCCTACACTTTTTGACTATTTCTGTATGTTGTATTTTTTTTACTTTCTCTTTACCAAAACTGTACGTTACATCAATAATGTTTTTAAATTTTGTAAATATTTCTCATGTAAGTGAAATTTCTTTCTTAAGGGAAATAAAGATATCTTTAACCCGAAGTAAGTTGATTTTCAATAACATGATGCACATTATTAAAACCACTAAAAAGCTACAGATGCTGTTGCTTTGTTTGGTTTCATAAACCTTCCATAGCAATAAATACCGAACAGGAGAATTATTGGGTGCTGGGTGGTTAGGTGGCTGGAACAGACTGGATGCGGAAGGCGGAGGATAGAGTGTTGTGGCGCTGCCTGGGAGAGGCCTATGTCCAGCAGTGGACTGCGATAGGCTGAGTTGAGGAGAATTATTTGCATATTATCCTCACAAAATCTAAAAACATGGGACCCAAATTTTCCTAGCGAGTGCACGACTGTTAACAGGTACTGCACTCCGACAACCTAACTTTACTCCCGAGTCGAGAGGACTAACAAAGTGTATTCGATTACTACTCCTTTTTCCACTCGAAAACTTTTAAAAACATTGAAGAGCTTCTAGCTCTTTAATTACTGCCCTATAGCAGTGATTAGTGTTGCTACCTCTTGTAGAAAAAAAGGCAACCAAAATGTGCTTAGAAAATCAAGGACATTCGACTGCAAAATACAATCAATTTACAGGGTCAAATTAAATTTGGCAATACTTTTCCCACGTGTTGGGTATCGAAAACGAATACCTAAAACAAAAAAAAATATTGTAGTTTTTCGTAGAACTTAGATACTTTTTACGAATTTCCAAAACTATAACATAACAGACGTGTGGTTGCCTTAATGTACTAGGTACATGCCAGTATCATTTAAAGTTTAGAATAATGAACAAAAATTTTTTTTTTCGTTTCTTTCGTTTTCGATAACGATACTTAACACGTCAGTAAAAGTCTGACACGCCCTCCTGCTCCACCCAGAGTGGGATAAGTTATTTGGAGATTTCCCACCCTCAAAAAAAAACACGTGAATGCAGTATTGCCAGCTAATTTAATTTGACCTTGTATGTTAAGTACACGCGTATAAAGCGTAGTCCTGATTTAGAACTCCCGAAAAAGTAACAAAATAAATTGACCTCAAATAGAATGGTGAATGGAAGCAATTCTGAAAGTCCCGCGTACCTAGGATAAAAGTAGAAGCTACACTAGAGCTGTTCAGACAGGAACAAGGGACTCGTACCGAGCACACACTGTGAATGCCCCGAAATTCAAACCGGTACCGCGGAATCCCGCAAAAATAAATACTGTTGGCAACACTAGGGTTGATATATAGCCAGTAATCCGTACTTCCTGTGTATACTTCAGTTTTTATTGAGTTATTATCTCCGGTAACGACTGAATTTATTTTATGGACGCAACGGCTTCGCAACTGTGCAACTATTTGACGAATGGTACCGTTTATTTTTATTGCATTTAAACATTGTTGCTTATTCATACGAATTACGTACAGGTAAATAAATTCTCGTATTGTTCAACAAACAGTATGGATGAACAGATTCGATGGAATGTTTTAAATATTGTTTAAATGTTAAATTCTCGACGAGGTACTTTTTTTTTTGTTTATATAGAAAACCATTTCATATAAAAGGTTTTAGACAATTAGGGTTTAATTAAAACCGTTCCATGTCAAAAAAAACTAAATAAGTACAAACAATGCGTCCCTGAAATTATTTTCCACGCACAAAATGACTGTGAGTTGCCATCAACAAAAAACACTTTCCACAATTGCCTCGTTATAAAAGAGCAACAGCGTAAATAATTTAATACAAATCTGTTATCTAAACAATGACATAAATTACGTATCTCTTCTAAATCACCGTAAGATAAGGGCTGTAAGCACTATCTGATGTAATTTCATCTCAGAAGGGTGACCATAGGAGAAGTAAATTGAGTAGGGCGCACCCCGCAGTGCTAAGTTAGATTTATGTACCCAAGTTGTATGTACTCGGCTTTATACTTGCACTTATTGAATTGTGTGTGTTGAAGAAAATGGAAAAGTTTTTTGACAGGTTTTTAGAAGTTCTGGGAACAAATTGTTTGCTTTGTAGTTCGAGCTTGTAGGTAAGTTCCAAGTGTTAGGAATAAACTTTGATATTTACGAATCCACGTTGCACGAAATGTGAGAAGTAAATCTGAAAATATTTTGATTTAAATAAGCAACTTAGCTTTGTTGCTTGGTTTGTAAAGTGTTCTGAAAATTAAGTAACTCAAAATCCAAGCAGAGAAAACTACTGGTAATTTTTTAATTATTAAATTAATTAAATTTAATTATTAATAAATTATTTAATTTATCATTTCTAACTTTACATAACATATAAATAATTTAGATTTATGTCCACAATTTGTGTGTACTCGGGTTTACATTTGCACTCATTGGAAAAGGATAAGTTTTTTTGACAGGTTTTTATAATTTTCGGGAAAAAATTGTTTGCTTTGTAGTTCAAGCTTGTAAGTAGAGCCCTAGCCTAGAGTACCTAAGCTCTAAAAGTTAGGAATAAACTTCGATATTTGCGAATTCAAGTTATGTGTAACTTGAATTCGCATTTTGTAATAAGCAAAACTGAAAATACTCAATTGGAATAAGTAACTGAACTTTGTTGTTTCATTTATAACGTTTTGTGAAAAATAAGCAAATAAAATCCAAGCAAGGGAAAAAAAAGCCTGCGGTAACTAAATACAATTTATCTTTTCTAATCATTTACATTAAATTATCCACAGTACATATTTTTGTAAAAGGTGTTTCTATTTAATTTACTCCAGTTTTAAAATTACGTAACAGCCAAAAACATTAATTCACCTCTCCCAGTCCTTCAAAAGATAAATAATAAAGACTCATAATGCAGTACGTAAAACGGACGAACATTTTAAAAACAGAGTTTAATTTAAAAGTGGGGAAAAGATAAGAGCGGTGTGTTATTTATGACGTCATTATGGCAGAAATTAAATGAATAATGCCCCAGAGCAGACATTACGTCCACATGTAACGAAATTCTGCGTTTCAATAATGAAAAGTTGAATCTTTGTAGCATTCTGTGGGAATTCCTGACCGATGGCCGGTTTTCTCCAAATATGCAGCCGATTTTCTGAAATCCTCCTCTTTCGACCCGTAGTGGGTACGGTCCCCAGGTCGGGCAAAGTGTTACTGGCTTTTTCTATTAGGATTTGTGGCCGATTGATGGCGATAGGCTCGCCTTCTATTACATCGGACTTTCACCATAACTGATGAAATTATTTTTTTCTATATATATTAGCCTACACTGTCCCATTGCTGACCAAAGACCCCCCCCAAATCCTTCCAGGCATCCTTTTCCAGGGCCACCTCGATCCAACCCTTGCGATACGCGTCTAGGTCGTCTCGCCACCTCTTCTTGGGCCGACCTCGGCAGCACCGTCCCTCCTCAGGCACTCACTGTGTGGAGACTTTTGCCCAGCGGTCATTGTGAATGCGGCTGGCATGACCCGCCCAGTCCCATTATAGCCTGGCAGCCTTTTTTCCTACATCTAGGATTCCCGTTTTGGAGCGCAGCGTGGTGTGTTGAATTGATTAATTACTTACGTTTATTCTGGTATTTAAAATTTTATTGTTTTGTAAGTTACATTGCAATATCTGGATCACCGAGTTTTGCTCGGTTATTTTTTTGGCTTGACGTTTTCTAAAAATGAAACCTAGCTAGATCGAGTTATCGCCCCCGAAACCCTCTGCATACTAAATTTCATGAAATTTGTTGGAGTCGTTTTCGAGATTCATATTACATAAGGTGTATCTATTCATACACGAAATATCTGAAGGGGTCATTGTACTCGTCATTATGAACAACTTTTACTATCGGACTAAACCTGAAATCGCGAAAAAATATCAGCTGTTCCCTACATTTATGTTCGCATATCTCGTCAAAATGTAGGGAACAGCTGATATTTTTTCGCGATTTCTGGTTTGGTCCGATAGTAAAAGTTGTTCATTTCGTGTATGAATAGATACACCTTATATATATACATGTATACTCGTTTAAAGGTATTAAATAAAAGAGTTATTTACTTCATTTATTTGATGTAGGTAATGTGGGTGTAGGTACCTACGATAAGTACTCCTCTCCCCAAGCCTATGAGGAAACAAGGCGTGTTTTTATGTTATGTGTGTTTTCATAAATGTTTCATTTTCCTACTGCATGGTTTGTACAGTTTCTGAAAACTTCTTTGCATAACTATTGATGATACCAATTAAGTAATAATTGTTATATTTTTTTCTAATGAATTAATAATGTTTTGTTCTTGTTCTTGCTTTGTATTCACTGTATTTTACTTTATGTTCATCTTATTAATACTTTTGAATGTTGTGCACGTCTCTAATTGATGTAAGCATTAATCTGTATCTCCTTTATGTTGTCTGTCAATGTTTGTGTTTAAATTGTTCATGTGCCTATTATTATATAAATAAATAACTAGATTCTCCTACTAAAGAAATTTCATTTAAAAACAAAAAAAGAAATCTTTGTTATTTGTTAGAAAATAACGAAGTTTTGTTTAAGTTTAGCCTTCTCATTTAATCCTGCTTATAAAGTATGTTGATATGCTGCTATTAGATAGATAATCCTCAAACTTTGATAATTATAGGTACCGACATACAAAATTTATAACTATAAACATACGTATATTAAATTCCACAAATACATCTAGTGTCCTCAGCGAACTATTCTGTAAACTTAGCAAAGTTTAAAGTACCTAAGTCATAAATCTTGATGACATGGGCCTTTCCGCATGTACGGAGCAATGTCCCTAACTTGAATAATAATCACTACACAGTTAGGTGCTTATAATGCCTTTGTCAACTAACATTAAGATGTCTTAAGAGCGTTTGCCTTGATGTCGTCATGGGAAAAATACTTTATTTTGGTTGTCTCGAGGGGAACCTAGGAAACGCTTGACTAAGCCCTAATTCTCACGGGTGTAAAAATATTGCAGCGCATTTTTATTGCGCACTGGATTATAGACTCTCGGCGTTGATCCAAGCATCGAGATTCCAACATAGTGCGTCCCTGCGTGTAAAAAACACTAAGCAGTGTAATGAAAATCCATTGCGCGAATAAAAATCACCGCAAGACAAAATCATCCATGCGTTTGAGTCGTTTATAGGTAAAGCCCAAAAACGGTGTATTAGGACGATGTTTAAATTAGATTTGACTGACAGTTGTAAACCTTATTTCATGAATTATAAATAACATACTGACGTTACCGTCTCTGTATACAACGTGTAACGGAAAGGGTATATACATACCAAGGGCACGGCTTCTTTGGATGATATCAAACGATTTT
Source organism: Polymixis lichenea (assembly GCA_949091785.1). Lineage (NCBI taxonomy): Eukaryota > Metazoa > Arthropoda > Insecta > Lepidoptera > Noctuidae > Polymixis > Polymixis lichenea. Next base: position 9,522,888 of record OX420943.1, on the reverse strand, counting down.
GGAAGTGTTTTTTAATCCTATCTCTACATGTTCGGAAGGTATGAACATTTTTAATACATTGATACCAGAAACCAATCATCATTTCGAAATTAACACATCACTCGGAAGAGATTTATGGTGATACTGGCAAGTAACGTGGAAAATTAGTGCGGTGACACGTTTGATATGATTTGAATTTAAGAAACATATGAAACCGAAAATTTGTTATCAATTCTTAGAGTATATTATTTTGAGCTGAAACTATTACATAGTGATTCTATACCAGCTGTTATTTTTAATGCCTAAGGATAGCAATAAGGTTTCTGTTACATCCTGTATATTCGAAGTTGTCGTGTTTGTTAAATGTAATCGGCAATTATATCCACGCATGGCAGACAAAGTCAGTCGCGCCAGACGCGATAATACTATGCTTTGCTCACATGGTTCCAAAACAGCATTAATGCGGAAAAGTCTATTTTGCATGGCACCTTAATATTTAATAAACTTCCTAAGGGATGGAGGGAACTAAGCGCACACATACTAAAGCGCCTAAAATTATATCTAGTTGGAAAAGCATACTACAGTATTTTAGAATTTTTAAATGACATAGTGTAACATTACGAATTTATTTACTTGCATTTTTAATTTTGACAATTTATAATTAGATTCATAATTAGATGTAGGAGGTCATTTCGAACAAAAATTGTAACTTACTACATAATTAATATTTTTCTATGGCATGTAGACCTTTTTAAAATAAAACTAAGTTCAAAATGGCTTTTTTTTTATGATGAATATCGTATAGACGTTGTAATTTTTTACACATTTTAAAACAAAATTGACTTTGAAAGCACATAAGTATTTTACATTTCAGAAAACAATAAAAAATATTTCTTGCAATTACAACCATAAACAACAAAGTAATGACGATTTAAAGGCGAGATTCCGGGTAATTTTGGGAAAAAATCTAAACAAATCATATCTCAATAACCTTGACACTTAGGACATGGGTCTTTTGGTGAAACCTCGCAAATTACCCTTCCAACCCCCCCAAAAAGTTGTGTCTGTCCATGCGCCAAACACCCTGTATATTTGTATGCCACAAAGGCCGAACATGACTGATCTTTTTTCTTTATGAACAACCTGCATGGCTTGTATGTATACTCACGTTTCTACAAATAAATGTCTTATCTTATCTTATTACACGAGGAAGGCAAGTTCAATGAAAACTGGAAAGGTATGAGGAAATCTATGCCCAGCATTGGGACAATACAGGATAAATAAAATAAGATAAAGGTTGCAACGTATTTCTTGGTGAGCTAATGAGAATGGGAATTTGACTGTTCTATTGGCCAAAATTCGTGTGCAGTAACGACGGATTATTATAAGATATACGATTTTTACTCACGCGCATTGAATGTAAAACCAATTCTGTCTAATGAAAAAATTGCTCAGAATGTTTCTCATAAAAGTTATAGAAATAGCCAACTTGGTAAGAGGGAATATTGAATGCTAATGACGTGAATAGTAGTGTAGGTGTAAAGACTTTTATTACGAATTGTAATAAAAACCTTTACACCTACGTCTCAAGTAACAAAATTAAATAACAAGAAAAGAATGACTTACATACGGTTTCGTTAAGGGTATTTTTACACCGGTTAGATAAGGACCACCTTATGAACAGGCGCCGTCGGTTGAGACTAGCCATCTCCTAACTTCCAGGCCTTATTTCAATCTTATATTTGGAATTTTATAAGCAACAAGAATCATATACCTACCCAGGATTTTGTAATATCTGGATTTAAAAGAGTGTCCTTGGAGTTTCTTGCCTGATCTTCTTTAAAAAGATCTACGTTTTGGAATGGGCAACTAGCTTTAACTTTCCGACTAAGTTCCTGTAAATGTTTTAATTGAAATAAATGCTTTGAGTTTGAGTTTAATAGATATCCTGCGGTTAATTGTAGCGTACACTGCGACTTAAATTCAGAGCTAGGATCCCTTGATGTACCTAAACATGCCACTCCAAAACTCCTCACAAAGGTGACTACGCGATAAGACAATGAGCTTAGCAAGATAGGATCCTTCCTAAATAGGACTACCACATACACCTCAATCGGTGCGTGTAAGCTCGTTGATTACGTCAACACCTCTCCTCTATACACAGTGGGCCATTATTGTCGGTGACGGCTACATTATGGACGATGATGGCCGTTGTTACACCCTTGCCTCCATTGATTCATACATATTGTAGTGAATGGTGCGCAGGTCAAATAGTGTCGCAGGTTATGGGGGTTTATCGTGAAGTAATAAAATTAATTCACACTTCTTGAACTTCCATATTTGAATTCATATATTTAAATTTTGGGTGGACACAGATCGTGAAAAATTAGGGAGTTGCGACGCAACTGAAACGTTCCAATATTGGACTAACTAGGTATTTATATAGATACATAGATAGCTTTCGTTCAAAAGCATTGTATGTGGAAGTTTTTAATAAAAAAAACGGCCAAGCGCGACTCGGACTTGCACGAAGGGTTGAACGGTCGAACAATGAAAATTTTTAATTAAATACGATATTTGTATGCCCCCCTTTTAAATTTTAACTTTATTTATTTTTTGTTGTTATAGCAACACCTAACTAATACGGTTCATGAGACAGCCCGTTGGCATACAGTAGGACGGACAGCGGAGGCTTAGTAATAGGGTTCCGTTAGCACCTTTTGGGTACCGAACCCTCAAAAGAAGTACAGAATAAGAAAAAAACTATTTCTAAATTAATCAATTGTTATTATGTAGGTACCAAATAAACACGTTTCGAGAGTTGTTGACATGCGCTTCGTGCTTCTATGTAATACTTCGTCCAATCGAATACTACTCTGATACTAAAAACCGGTCCCATCAAAATAGGGTACATCACACTGATGCCTAAAAAATTTAATACTCACATTACAGGTCATATTTTTTATCCATATACTACAAAATCGACATGGACGTAAACCACAAAGCCATCAGTTTGTCCACAAACCAATTCATCATAAGAACGGGGGCTATAGCTCGTAAAGCCGGGTTTGTCCGCATATTAATCTCTATAATCCTAACGTATGTTAGTTATACCTTCTATTTTATGACTGCGTGTATAAAATTCATGGAGCTGAACACTTTTTCGGTGGACGGCAAAGTGGATATAAATTTTGTCGTTTTGGTGTATTTTTTGTTATGATGCCTAGATCATTTGCTTCGGTACTAAATTGTGGCTGTCCCAAAAATATTTCTAGTATGTACACCTAACTTACATATTATTTTGTAAGGTGCCTGGATAGTAGCTAAGCCATATATAAATAATAATAATATACTATTAGGTCGCATTTAATTAGCGTTTTGAGTCAGGGGACCCCTGTCAGGAACGAAGTTCCTTACGCGAATGTAATGTAGTTAAAAACTAGCGTAGCTTTAAAATACTCAAAACTTTATTTTACTTCACTTTCGGCTTCAGCTCCCTCGAAAACCATACTAAATCATCAAATCGTTTTTTGTAGTTCTACCTAACGTGGTAAGATAGCGTTATCCGTCATAGCCACTAATTTTCGCTAGCTAATTTAATTTGACCCTGAATAATTTTAAATCTCATAGTTTCCCTAATGTATAGTGTTGTACGCCACGCTCGCGACCCGCTCTAATTAGTTTCATTGTTTTTAGGGTTCCGTAGACAAATGGCAAAAACGGAACTCTTATGGATTCGTCATGTCTGTCTGTCTGTCCGTCCGTATGTCACAGCCTCTTTTTTCCGAAACTATAAGAACTATGCTTTTGAAACTTGGTAAGTAGATGTATTCTGTGAACCGCATTAAGATTTTCACACAAAAATAGAAAAAAAACCAATAAATTTTGGGGGTTCCCCGTACTTAGAACTGAAATTCAAAAAAAATCATCAAACCCTTACTGTGGGGTATATGGATAGGTCTTTAAAAATGATATTGAGATTTTTTATTTCATTTTTTTCTAAACTGAATAGTTTGCGCGAGAGACACTTCCAAAGTGGTAAAATGTGTGTCCCCCGCCCCCTGTAACTTCTAAAATAAGAGAATGATAAAACTAAAAAAAATATATGATGAATATTACCATGTAAACTTCCATCGAAAATTAGTTTGAACGAGATCTAGTAGGTAAGTAGTTTTTTTTAATACGTCATTAATCATAAACCGCAATTACCTTTCATTCAATCAACTCAAATGTAAAAATTAAAAAAAACATTTAATTTCATAAACATAAACCTTAAGCATAAACCGTAAACCATCATTTTCTAATAATAAATCTGTAATAGGTAAAAATAATAATGTCAAACGAATATATATTAGCTTGTTTAGCTATCACAAGCCTATATGGGCTCGCATGTACTTAGATCTAAATCCCATCCATCATTTAGGTGCCTAATTATAATGTTTACTTATCAATAACTGTTTTTTTTTTTAAATACACTAAAATATCGATCAAAGTTATAACGAACTACAAGAACTTTTATATTAAGTTACTTGCTGCTATAGAACCCTTCATGGGCGAGTCCGACTCGCACTTGGCCGCTTCTTTTCCTAATTACCTGTTTGTGCTCTTATAATAAGTTTTACATTAATCATTATACCTTTTTACTGTTAAACGTGCATTCCAATTCATTCAATATAACCAACACTCTGAGAAATCTCCTACGTTTCTTATTAGTGTAACACAACAAGTACCTATAGTTTTCCTTGAGCAGCTGAGTTTTCTCAAATAACTGAGCCGCAGCCTTCAATTAACCGAATTAGGCACCTCCTGTACACATGACACAGTGTGACATATTCCGGGCTAAGTAAAAATCCCAACAACGTAATACTTTCTATTTAAGGCACACAAGAAAAATGCTTCTATTAGATTCGTTGCAGTCCGGGTCGAATTCAACGGGCTTTTAAAAGAACCGTCATTCGATCAACATTAACTTCAGACTAATTGCAAATTGGATTCAGACTCGACACATAACGGACATTTTGTTAAAAAAACCCATCGCAATTACAATACATTGTATTTTTGAGTTCCATTTATTATTCAAGTATTCGGCCGCAATACTAAATTGGGCAAATTGGCCTCGCATCAAGCTACCAAGCAGAATATGCAAAAGGCTTATGCATAAACAAGGCGTTTCATCCGTCTGTATAAATGTGCAAAATTCAAACATACAGAATGTATGAGGATAATGCTTGAAACATTGTAGCTTCTCCGCGCGTGTGATATTGTTTGCTGCTTAATTAATAAAGTTTGTGACGATAGTTTGTCTTCTCTCGTTCTGTAGGAAATATAAACTGTCGTGAACTATTTAGAACTAGCTTTTTCCAGTGGCTTCGCCCGCGTGGATGTCGGAAATTATCCCACGCGAACCTACCACCTGAATAAAAGGTATCCTATGTGTTAGGTTTATCCAGGGTATAAACTACATTTATTATGTAAATGTTTGTCAAACATCCAAAGTCGTTCGGCCGTTTTTGCGTGATTGAGTAACAAACATCCAAACATCCAAAAAAAGAGAAGAATGTTTTTTTTTTCTTGAAGAATTGCAACCTATGTGTTAATCTGGTGGACGTATAAGCTATATTACTGTAAAGCTTCATCAACGTCGGTTCAGTAGTTTTTGCGCGAAAGTGTTACAAACATCCATACATCCATCTTCACAAACTTTCGCGTTTATAATATTAGTAGGATATAATAGGATTAAAGTTCTTGTCTGTATCCCGTGTGATAGCCCGGCTGTTGAGGGAATCGCTTATCAATCACAAAGATGTAGGTGAGAAATTTTTGTACCTACTTACCAATTAGTTTTCCGAAGTCATAACTACCTAAAGAAGATCGCGGGGAAGACCCGGATGGGACTCGCACCGACCAGGTAACAATGACACAAAAGGGAGGATATACTCAGCAGTGGGTTCAGCACGAGGCTGCCAAAAATTATGATGGTGATGATCTACCTACTTTATAACCTGGATTATCTATCAATGACACTCGTTGAGCAATCGGAGTAGTTAATGATCGTGAGTTATTTCTCCGTATGATATTTCAGGCTTTGACGATTTTGTTTGTCTTAACTGTAGATATACTTAACCTACATCAAATACAAATATGTTCTAAGCGTACAGGACATGGACGCGCAACCTGTTACCATGGACTTAGTAGGTACATGATACTGAATGCCCTGCGTGGAAATTTAACGTCGGTTATTTCCATAAATTTTACGTCGGTTATTTCCATAAATTTCCTTCCCAGCGGCTAGGGAAAGTGCGCAATTCTATTGACCGTTGATGCTATCAGTGATGACTGGTAGTTGGCAATGTGAGTGTTAACATTTCCAAAATAATACCATCAACACCCTGAGCGTTTGATCGTAGGCTCCTGACTATTTTCAGAATTATAGGTGAAAATAGACTTTGCACAAATAATAAACTGTAATAGTCAAATAGTGCAACGTGGGTACACAAGCTCCATACACCTCCGGTCTATGGCTGAACACACTATGAAAACGGTTGCGACGCACATTTCCCCATAAATAAATAGCCGCAAAAATAACTGAGCCATGTTATTTTCAGTTCCGAAGACACGGGATAAGGCCTCTTCAGTGCGGATCCTCTGTGCCTTGTCTCCTGGCATCTTCCTGGCGAGGATGCGGCCCTGCTTGGTCCACACAAACTTCCAGTCGAGGAGACTGGCTGCATCCCGTGCCTTACGAAATAACAGACGGTTTGCTATCGTCAGCCGCTCATTGAGGAAGAACCGCTGTGCTGGAGCGGGCATGTCGCGGTCGGCAGTGGTTGCACCACGTCGCACTCGCGCGCTCGACAAAAACTGGTCGCGCAGGTCCCGACGAGCAAGGCGCACGACGATCGGCCATGGACGAGATTCAGTAGGTCCTGCTGAGCTTGTCGCGTTGAGCTGCTTTCCACCAACACGTTCTGCACTTACGATATCGCGATCGTCAAGGCAGACCCTTAGCTTCTGGCCAATGACCTTAATTATGTGTGCTGGGTTTTCCGCCTTTCCCTCCGGCAAATTTGACACCTCTATGTCGTTAGCAAGAAGGTCCTGGTCCCTGTCATTGAGCTCTTGCCTCAATTTCTCCACAATTTTGTCCACGTTGGTTGAGTTCGTGGACCCCGAAGCAGTACGTTGATCCAGCGCGTCCACCCTGGCCTCCAGACCGTCGATGCGCATGCTGCAGGTATTTAAGGTGGTTTTGAGCTCCGCCATTTCACACCTGAATCTTTGCACGCACCATCCTCAGCTCCTCAATGATCACCTGCAAGTCGGTTCCAGCTACAGGCGATAATTCCCGAGTGGTGACGTCGGCAATTGAGATTTCAGGGGGCGGGGGAGTCGAGGCTGCATTAACGGAGTTGACTGTCTGCGTGAGTTCATATCTGGAACTTTCCTCAGGACTATTAGGCGTACTAAGGCCGTAATGCTTGCAGTCCCTGTGTTATGAGTGGGAGGGCTTTGTTGTGGCACCTCTAACAGGAGTTTCGGTCCTATTGTCTCGAGCAATATTATTTTTGCATTCCGGACAACGCCACTTAGTTGTTATGTTGGCCTTTGTAGGGACACCCACACACACTGTGATATATCTCCTGGCACTTACCACAGCTAGCGCCCTCTAACGTAGATATAAAGCGACCGTAACCTCCACATTTGATGCCCGGCATGGTTATCGACGCCTTGTAAACTTGCTCAGCTGGTGGCGTCGAGGATGTTCGCTAGATGGCGGCAGTAACGATTACCTACACGAGTCGATAGGTCGTTTGCTATCAACAAGACAGATGGCTCTGTTGTCAAGGCGACGTTACCGATTGTTATAGCGAAATTAGTGGGTAACTATAATATAGCTTCGTCAATTTGGAAAAGTTTTTCTGATATTACGGCCCTTAAACGCACTATTTATTGCTCACTTTAATGTATGTTATGCTGATTGCCACTATGGTCACTATTAAACTGATTGTAATGCACTTTGACTTTTATTTCTAGTTATATTAGAAAAAAAATTGGACAGCGAGCCACACCGATATAAACGTCAAAACGTCACTCCTCAATCATTTCATTCAGGCAACAAACACCCATGAGATAAATACCCTACAGACTAACATCCTTTGCCGACTCGTAGTCACACCAGAGGGGGTTTAGTGTCTAGTGTATCTTGTGCCGAATTCGTGGTTACAGTTTGTGTGTCGACATCGCCTAAAAAACCCACAAAAACAGACTAATATGAAACTTCACAGCTATGTTAGCAGCAGTAATTAACAATTTTCATCACTCCGCCCAATTTCGCGCTGCATCTATGTTGTACCTACACAGCTCATATAGTACGTAGCGGAATAAGCCACTAGCAGACGCGCCGCGCATTTTCATCAGGGTTACTGCACTGTGTATTTATGCGAATGTTATTGATCTAAACAAATTAATAAAATTAAAGTGTCTGTTTGTAACGTCAAAATAACAGTTTTTACTAAATGCATGTACGGTACTTTTACTAAAAAAACATGTTTTAATTGTTTTTTGTCTTTCTGAATGTCTGTTTGTTTCGGCTAAACTCCGAAACCGTTGGACCGATTTTGACGGGACTTTAACTGGCAGATAGCTGATGTTATGAGGAGTAACATAAGCTCCTTTCTGTCCTGGTAGCACGATCCCGTGGGAATTCCGACATCCACGCCGGCAAAGCCGCGTGCAGGACCTAGTTTCTAAATAATATGGGTTACTATAATTTTTCACACTGCCTCCGGTGGCGGATTACGGCCCGCTCCTTCTCATCGAAAGGAGGCCTGTGCCAGCAGTGGGAACATTATGTATAGGTTGATCATGCTTAAGTTTGTTAAGTACAGGCTTCGATTAAGTTTAGTGAGCCTGTCTCCCACAAATAATACAGGGTCAAATTAAATTACCATTATTAGTGATGGTTTTTGATATCTAAATACGATACAACAAAAGAAAACAGATTTTCTTGAAGAAGAGAGAACTTCAATTAAAAATACTACCAGCGGGCTTTGACCCCTAGAAAATACATCAATAATGTTTATTTTGATTTAATCGTGTTTATATATCGCTAATTTAATTTGAACCTGTATACTTAGTCTAAGTATGATACATCTCTATCTATCTCTTTCTCTTTTATGGTGATATCACATAATGTTGACTATTAAGTTAGGTTGGTGAGATGACGAACTAGAGTTGGTTGACGATAACACAGTACACATTTTATTAATGTGGGACACTTTAAGGCGTTTCACTAATGTAACTTTTCCTATTTTAGAGGAGAGGCGAATTATTGTCCCCCACGACGAGATTTTTCAATGTAGTATAGAAGGTCACGAGTGCCTTTCACGAGACATCTGAATGTACCTTCACAGGACCCGGCGTCGTCATGTGCTTCTGACCCTGGCGGAGGATCACCATCATCTGCCCAGCCTTTTCCCAACTATGTTGGGGTCAGCTTCCAGTCTAACCGAATGCAGCTGAATACCAGTATTTTACGTGGAGCGACTGCTTATCTGACCTCCTCAACCGGATACTGGGTAATACCCCTTGGTAAGACCTGACCCTAGCGGAAAATACTCTACGAAAAATTTTTGGATAAATCCAGATTGAACTATCTGTTCCATTGTTCTCAATACCATTCAGAAGTCTAGTTTGATATTAGAAAATAATACTACGTCGATGAAGTTCTGCCACCCCAAAACACCACCCATAATCGTTTTGGAACCTTCACCACAACATCAAAAATTCCCCACCTATTAAACTGCCAAACATTTTCAATATCAAAAACAACAACACAATAGCTTTCAAATTGAAAATCCCAAGCCAAAAATTCAACACCAATTCCGCAACCGACAACCCTGAAATTACCTCATCCGCGTTAGATTGCTCGTAACGCCGCTGCTACAAGCATCTACTAACGTAACGGTAATGACGTCATAAGGGAAACGTCCAATCTGTGACGTAGGCGGTTTAGTGCTGTATTAACTTTAAGGGCTTTTTATGTGTGCACCACGAATTGGTGGTAGTTGTAGTTTTTATTTCCCTGTCCTAGTTGTCTGGAGGACGTTGAAGAGGCCGATGTTTGTGGGGCCTTTTTGTGACTTTCTAAGTATCTCGTCGTCCTTGGCTTATAAGACGCAATATGGTATAGAAGAAACTTGTATTTGAAGTTGGATAAGAAATAGTTAAGACATCCTATCAAGTTTTCTCCGTAAAATATTTGTTTGCTGATATATTTTATTTTTATTTCACTCTTTTCAGAGCAAGAATATCGGAATATCTGCTTGACTTTTTAGGTTGAAATGGTCATTAAAATCCTATCCTATGCTCACGAACTTTATTACCTTTATCTTTAAAATTTACAAAAGCATATAAAGCGTAACAATTACAGGTAAACCATCTACATTTAAACAGCTCTAGCAGTAGCGGGGACAAAAGTTAGAAAAATGTTTAGCGTTGCCGATGAATTAGTCGGTAACGTTGGCAAAGGTTGAATTTGCAAATTGTTGAAATACTACAAACAATGTATGGTAATCGTATTATTAAAACATGGGTATGTCATGCTACTACATTCTGATCTCCCAACAGTCCATTACACATTAGGCTCTCAGGTGTTCATGATCAGGTCACAAGTCAAAGTAACATAAGTTAAGTATCAGACTTTAATTTTGTATGATCCGTTCCCAGAACCAACGCATGAAGAAGGTTTTTAGCGCAGGTACAACATGACTGAAACTTTTTATAAATAATTAATAATAATGATACACCAACATATAATTTTTTACCCGCTCTCCGCGTACTCTGCGGCCCGCGCTAATTGCTTGCCGCTCGGCTGATGCATTGAGCTGAGATAGAATGTCGTTGCCAAATACGCACGCCTCAAGCTTCCAGCGTACTGGCGTTGATTACAGTACGCTTTGAGATTAAGCGCTGCAGCCGCTGTATGTATCATCACACGATTTACAGTTATGGTAATACTGAAAATTGTGCAGTAATGTTTGAGAATTAGAAGTTTACCTGAGTTTTAGTGATGTGTATATAAGTTGGGCGCTTCTTAATAATCAGATAAATACACAGCTTTAGGATTCCGTACCTCAAAAGGAAAAACGGAACCATTATAGGATCACTTCGTTGTCCGCCCCTCTGCCAAGACCGTTTTTCTTAGGAACCCGTGGAGGTATCATGTTGAATTAAATATCAAATACGTAGGTCAACAGGCCCGTGGATCTCTAAAAATATAAAGCCTTCTAAGTCAACGCAATAAAATTAATATGTCGGTAATTAGTTTATTAATTAATAAGGTAATTTATGTCGCTTATTTTACTCACACGTAAGTAAATCAAAAACCACAGGGTACTTCCCGTTGACCTAGAATCATGATATTTGGCAAGTAGCAAGGTCTCATAGTGCAAATAAAGTCAGAAAATCATAGTTATCGTTCTTTTTGTTTTGGGTGGGAAATCATGAAATAACTTCTCCCGCTCTGGGTGGAGCAGGAGGGTGTGTCAGACTTTTATTACTGACTAAAACCCACCCGTGTTCCTTCAGTTGCCTGTGTGCCAGGGCCCGCGGTATCTCTTTCGAACAACCCGAACCCCTGGCAGGCATCGGCCCTTGCGGGTCCCATCTTTTGGTGCTGACATCTCTTTGAGGCGCACGTGGAACACAACGCGCCGTCAACCCTGCCTTGGTCTTTACCGGACAGCGAGCTACCCATTATACAATCAGCATGGGATTCCTGACGCCCAGGGCGTCTCCTGCGGAGGCTATGACCGTGAGGGCGCATATACTACCTCTCCCTCACGTGCGCCGCCTCCCTCTTCGCGAGCATCTCTGCTTCGCTGAAGGAAGCGACGGCTACCCATGCACTCTCACTCCGTACCATGGCCTGGACCAGGGCCGAACGCGAGAGATCGCCGCCGCCGATCGCTTCCACAAGGACACGGCGGTGCTCCGCCCAAGCCGGCAGACCTCCACCGTATGCTCTACCGTGTCCTCAGGGCGATCTTCGCAATCTAAACACCCGGGCGTTTCCTCCCGCCTTATCCAAAATAAGAACCTCCCAAAACAACCGTGTCCGGTGAGGACCTGCGTCAGGCGGAAGGTGAGAACGCCATGCACCCTCTCAAGCCACTCCTCAAAGAGGGGACTTACCGCCGCAATCGTGGCGTGTCCAGCACTGGGTTGCGAAAATCGCACTCTCCACGTCGCCAGGAGATCCCGCCGGAGCTCTGTCCGCTGTGCCGCGATTTTCCGCGGCAGCAGAGTTACGCCCCGGCGTTTGGCCTCCTCGCGCCACTCCCAAGTGTGCGTGAGGACCTTTGCCTCCAGATCCCATGGCGGCAATCCGGCAAGGAGGCCCGCCGTCTCACCAGAGATCGTGCGGTATCCCCGGACCATCCGGATGGCCATGCCCCTATGGGACGCCTTCAACAACTACTGGTTGACGCCTCAATGTAGGCACCCACACCAGTGCCCTGTATAGTATAGGGTCATGGACCGCACGAATCCTAGTTATTGTTATGTTTATAACGATAACTAGGATTCGTTTATAACGATAACTAATCCTAGTTAGTCCTAGCGAAGCCGAGGTGACTTCGCTTTTTCTTTTTGAGATTGCGTTTTCAAGGATCAAGAACTGTCAAGGTTGGATTGCTTGGGAAACTACAAACACCTGGTCTACCTGATCAGAAACAGGACTTGGCTCGCAAGATGAACCTACCTATTTATTTAGAACTTGACACATATATTATATGAGGGATTGGTCCATATTGGCTCAAGATAGAGTTGAGTGAAAAAAAGGAAAGAAAGACATTTGCCTTGCAGTGGGTAAATACAGGCTGATTATATTATATTTATATATTTGTATATGTCACCGTATGATTGTGTGTTAGTTTATAATCTATCCCGCGAGATTATAAATTGTGACCTGCACCATACTGCTTACCGACCGGTTAGGTTAGGTTAGGTTAGAATTGAGACCAAACGCGCGCGAGTCGAGCGAGCGATGCAAGCGGTGCTGCGGCAGTGGCCGGCGAGCGCTACTTCCAAGTAAGTGGCAGTTATTTGACTATTTAGTAATAGCACAAGGTACTGTCCGTCTTGATACCAGTTCACAATTTGACGGTTTCACTTCGATAGATTATAATCTACCGAAAAATAATGCGTTAAATTTTAAGCAATATGTTACGGTTCACAATCTTTCTACAGTTCACAATCCTGTGAGATGGATTATAATCTAACAGTATCTACAATTTTACGGAGACAAATATACTTAAACCACTTTTTTATTCCATTGGAATTTTGTCAATTTCCAATTCCTTTTCCGTGTAAATTCGTCAAGCTTTGTTGTACAATATTCCTTTGTGACTACATGGTTCCACAAAAGGTTAAATATTTCTTTATGGATTCCGCGCCCATTGATTCTATAGGTCACGTAATTGAGTCAGTTAACCTCGTATGTAACAAGAGTGACGTCACTAGTTTGCGTTTTGATCTCTACAAGTTCCATACAAATATTTTCGAAGCTGGGTAACTTTATTACTCCACAACAACCACTATTTTCTTTATGAACTGAAGGGCCACAAATGTTCTCTATATGCCAAACAGGCGGCTTTTTTATCGGTTATCAAAATAAAATGTGCTGTTCATGAAAAAAAAATTCTTTGTTCCATACATCAACAATTTTTTTTTAATAACCGAAATCGGAAAATTTTATCTCAGGGGCATTCAGAATCACGAACTGAATCCATTGTAACAGGTATGGCGTCGATGTCCCTACCACCTTGTATAGTTATAGCTTATGACGCAACATACAGACGGACACAATATATATATATACAATAAATATACTGAATACTTTATAGCGAAATATTTTAGCGTAGTCTGAACTGCTCTTATGCAGTCATAATTGACTTCATAAGGGCAGTTCAGACTACGCTTTCAGATTTCTTCGTTCGTATCAGCGCGAAGATTAGTGGTGAAACAGCATCGTTTAAATAAAAACGTCTTAATCGGAAACTTAGCTGCTACATAATCTTTGAACTTTGAACATAATCTGGCATCTCTCTATTCTATGGATATCTGTTTCTAGCAATGTGAGCAATATTTAGCTCAGTTTGGTAATACCTTCAAAACTTCAAGTCTTAATTCCGATGTTAAAAAAGCATAAAAATGATCATTACCTACTTAGATTTCAAAATATTTGGACCATTATAGTAGTTATTAAAATACAACAGCGTGTTTGGCAGCGGCAAGATAGTGCGGCTGCCAAACACGCTCCGGCTTAGATTACAGTCGACTACGACTTATTGCTGAACGTGATGCTATGGCATTCCACGGAACGAAGCTTCCAGAAACAGCGTTAAGTAGTTTCGGGTTTAATGGCATGGAAGCAATGCTCCAAGGATGTCCTGGGTTGAAGATGAACGGAGTGGGACTATTAATGTCAGATACATGGCTTATTATTAGGGATCGGATAATCGGATGCATATTTACCTAAAGTTCATTTTTAGTTATGAAAATATGGAAGCGACTTCTTAAAATATTTTTTTGTACAAAAATCCTGGGATGCCAGCAACACAGGGAATACATAACTAGTCAGTTGTATAGTATGGAAGCGACTTCTTAATGATTAGGGTTGCATAACTATTCAGACGCCTATTTATTAAAAAATTAACCCCGATGGAAATTTGGTACCTATACCTATGTACCTAGGGTGTAAGTCTGTAAGAGTAGGGGTGATGTGTGTTAGTAAAAACATTTTTTTTACATTAAATTAAAAAAAAATCGGTACAAAAGCGCATTCCATTTTAGTTTAGGTAAATATGCATGCGAATATCCGATCTGTACTTATTATGCATGCCTATTTGAACATACATGTTCCGTATCAACCAATATTTGGTCAGCACATTTCTCTATATCTTGCCTGCTACTGACTACGAGTTGAAATGTTCTGTAGACTGTGGTCCTTATGTAGATAAATGGACGTCTTTTGTCACCGCATTCCTGATTCAACTCATCGTCCAGCCGTTGCCGGTAGTTTCCCACTAAAGCCTGATTCACACAGTGCGATTTACTTACCTGTGGAATACTTCTTATTTCTAACAAAAACAGCGTATTCGATGCTACAATTTTATTGTATGTTACAGGCAAGAAGCTTGCATCGTGTAAATAGGCACTAAAAACACTACAAAGTGAATCAAAACATTAATTTCGGAAATCTTTGTCTTCGAATCTGTATTTTAGTTTATTGCCACCTACTGTCTCTTTTGCAAGTAGATTGTCATTTTTTGTAAAAAGTTTTATTTTTTTATTTTCGCTTTTTAATCATGATACCTAACACACACCCATTTTATCAAAGCTAACACAAAAGCTAGTCAAGCAAAGTTAGTAAAATTTATATATAACCACGCCTGAGGCACACCCTATCCATTCCAAAAAGAGATTAACACATACAAAAAAATACAGATGAATTGAGAACTTCCTCCTTTTTGAAGTCGATTAGTGATGGAAAAGTCCAAAATGGGACAAACATAAGATACCTAAAAGCTTACATATATCAATCCTGTTGAAAGTCTTTGTAGAAAAACGAAACGATTTGAAAGCGATGACCACTTGTCTAGGCGCTGTCGTAGCTATTACATAAAGTTATTTACGGAAAACCAGTAGATATGTATAGTTGGTCCGTTCCAGTTTGGCACGGACTCTGAAATCGATAGATGATTTGCTAAACGGATTGCTGAGGGAACGCATTGCTAACGATGTTTAGAAATGTTTGCATACGATTTGGCTCTTTAGTTCTTTTTTTCAGCATTCTTTTTGGCAGTATTGATGGTGATAAATCCCTGTGAGATTGCTTTGAATGTTATTTATATTAATGGTGCGTTTATGTGTTGTCTATTGTCTTCTGTGTTGCACTACATAAATGACACCTTCGACGTTGGAAAACATCTAATGAGTCTAAGTAAATTGCCGATGCAATGTCATGGCTTTAACGTTTAGGCAAACTATTGCCGCTAATACCTACTTCAAACCAGAAGACAACAATCTTTCACGGCAAAAATAAAACAATGGTTCCACTTTTACAATCAAAAGAATCTCTACTATCAGTTTTTGTTTATCAGAATCTGTATTAATTATCGGAACAGTCGCATTTCCGAAATTTCTTCATGAAGATAAAATAAACGTATGAAGAATTTTACTCTCTAAACATGTATTTCGTTAGCCTATCTTGCAAAGTTACCATGAATGTTGGATGTTTTAATTAGAACCTGCTTTAATAAACTTCTGCCGAACTTTCTTCAGAAAACTGGTCGATAATGACGTAATCTAATAATGAAAAGATTATACAGTTCGTTTAAAAGTCTTTGATCATTTAGAAAGACGATTCACTTTCAACTCAAGTTTACAGAGTGGATAAACTCCGTATTTATTTAAGTAATAAACCAGTTATGCTTTATATTTCCTCAAATTAAGATGTTCTTCATTAACGTTTGGATGATGTAATCTAATTAATCTTTTCTCGGATGTTGCATCAAAGAAAACATGTTTTAGAAGAAGAAAAAGTTTTTTTTTAAGTTTAAAATTTACAAATAGACTTATGTTTTACAATGTTAGCTTATTGTGATAAGCAAACATTTTTATATCTTTACGCTCTCCCCCACTCTTTTCAATTAATGAAATAATGTTATGGATGCACTAACATCTACCATTCGATTTCTTTTCTAGGTACAGTCACATGAACATCAATGGTACAATCTACAGTTCTAAAAATAATAATTTATGGTGATCTATTTTACACATAAGTACAAAACTAGATGTGTATAAATTAATGTGTAATTTCAATACACATGATGATATATATGTCGCAGCCATCTGGTTAAATTAGCCAGTTAATTTGACGCCTAGGTTGTTCATTAAACGCCGGCATTCAATTAAATAGCTGAAGGATGGCTAGCGAAGTCATTGAGCGCAACGTTTAGCCAGATGGCTTAATGTCGTGCAGTCATTTAATTAAATTGGTTATTGATGAACTTATGATGTTTGATCACGGTGACGATGAGTTGACAAATTATGTACGACTACTTTTTCTAATACCTACCATTAAGTAACTAGTAATAGTGAAATGTTTTTAAATAAATAAATTAATGTATTAATAATTTCACTTAAAATTGCGCACAAGAACGAAAAGTAACTTTAACGGTTTGCGTTATCGGCGCCATATTTGTTTTGGTGACTACTAGCGCCGCAGTGGAAAAAACTGAACCAAATTTGAATCACTTGGCTGAGTCTGGGGCAGTCATCTTCAAAGGGCTGACTTTCAATACGCCAAGTTATTGAACGTGGAATGATTCTAGTTTAATTATCTATCGGCCTAGGCATTCAAATGGATAACGGTGTTTAATGATCGGCCTAAGCATCCAATTAGCTGACTAATTTAACCAGATAGCTGAGACATATACACAACTTTCGAGCTAGATGAACAATCATTATGTCTTTTACGAAAATCATACTTACTAACATTATAAAGATTATTAAGTTACTATATGAGTGACATTTTTAAGCTTCAACTCGGATTTCCAGGTTTTGTTTACAAAAAAAAACTATCAAGAAGTTTAAGAGGGAAACGGCAGCGTAGCCCGGAAATGTAAGTTTTTTGCAATTTGCCAGTCAGGTTGTATGTCAATTTAAATATAATTCACGACCGTTACACGTATTTATTTACCGAATTATAATTAATCAATCTACGTTCATAAAATCCCATTGAATGACTTTTTCGTTAAATTGTCGTCATAACATATCTACACTACATAGTATAAAACAAAGTCGTAATATTATAAAGAGGAAAGATTTGTATTTTTGTATTTTTTTATGTAACGGATAAACTTAAAAACTACTGGACCGATTTCAAAAATTCTGTTGCCATTAGAAAGCTACATTATCACTGAGTAACATAGGTTATATTTTATCCCCGTATTCTTACGGGAACGAGAACTACGCGAGTGAAACTGCGGAGCGCGGCTAGTGTAGTATAAAACGAAGTCGCTTTTCGTATTTGTACGCTTAGATCTTATAAACTACGCAACGGATTTTATTGCGGTTTTCATCAATAGACAGAGTGATTCAAGAGAAAGGTATATATGAATAATAGACCGATCTCCACGCGGGCGATGCTGGTGGCAAAAGCTAGTTAATCTATAAATTGAAAAATATAAGACAATTTGAATTTCGCGGCCTACCTTATTGCATCCTCCGTAACCCTTAAGGAGGATGCAGTAAGGCTCGTAACATGCGATAGTTCAGGGACAAGCGCAAATAACACTAATTATGTAAAATACAGTGTGAGTACGCGCTACAAGGTTCTTTTGGCGCGTGATCATAAGCGTCACTAACGCCGCCATCTTGTTTTTTGAAAACATTTCAAGTGACATTTCAAAAAACAAAAAAAAACCACTAAAAAGTGAGAAACAACTTTAATTTCGGAAGTCGGTGACTTTGGATATGTATTTGAATTTTTTGTCACCGCCTTCCGAAATTAAAATTATTTTTACATTTTAGTGTTTTTTTTGGAAGTCGGTTGTTCTTTTTTAATTTTTTATTTTCACTTTTTAGTGGTTGATATGTGCTTACCCCTTCACAGCGTCCCGGCGTGATGTTATGTTATGAGCTGGTGTAAACAATAGACAGACATGAGATTTCCGCAATTCCAGTCCATTTGCTATCATTTATTGAGGAGTTCCGTTGCCTATCTCCGAAGTTCTTCCTCAGATCTTCACCAAATTGAAATGGGACCACTCCGAGAAAGTACCAAATCGCTTCAAATGTGCCTATAAAATTTGAAGAGTTCTCTCTATTTCTCCAGGATCCCACCATCAGATTCTGACTTGATGATCATGGGACCACCTGGGAAGTATACCCTTTCAATCGAAAAAAAAAATAATCTAAATCGGTCCGGCCATCTTGGAGTAATCGGGGAACATACATAAAAAAAAAGGTTCCGACGAGTTGACAACCACCTCCTTTTGGAAGTCGGTTAAAAAACAATAATAAATGTTCACCAACAGGGCCCGTCTACCCTGTCAACATCATTCGACCGCCAAAAGATCCGTGTCTACTACAAGGATCTATTCTGTTAGTAAGTGTCCACGTCTGTGGGCCTACTCTCTAACTCCGTCAGCGAATATACGGGCCCGTCCGAAAGTAGTAGAAGATACTTTGTAACGAACCCTACTCAAAATTTGTTAACTTTTTCGGAAAATAAAACAACCCAACTGTCAAATCGTATTGTCATTAATTCGAAACCGTAAACCCCAGTAACGGGGGCGCGGGCGCGAGTAACCCATACGTCAAGTTACTTGCATCGTGAACCTTAACCAATTCACTGCAGTTATCGCGTTACTTTAATTAGCAAGTTGCGGTGTGTATTATGTAAAAAAAAAACTTTATTTGATAAATGAATCTTACGCAATATTTTTTCTATCACAGTTTTATCAAAGAATGTAAATTAAGCGATGTCTAATTCATTGTAATACATAATAATTGGTTATTAGTTTATACGGAACTGATTCGCTCTGTCCTCCGTACTAGTATGAACTGTATTACGGTGGAATAGGATTCCTCGGTCGCGGTTTATGTCAAATGTTAGCATTTGACTTGTAGCAGTTACGTAGTATATACAAAGTTTTTAGATGCTTTGTTTGTTTACAAATTAATTAATGGTTACGCATTTTTATGACAGATCTATCACTTAATCCTAATTTGAAATGAAAGATGAAAATGAAAGTTAAACAAAAAGTAAAACAAAAGAATAAGTAAATTAAAGTAAAATTAAAATTAGGTCACCTTATCATTTGTATAATATTATGAATAGTGTACTGTTTGTGTTTGTATGTATACCGGCTGACATTTTTTTAGCGTCTGGACAACAATATGACGTTTTGTGTAAGTAGAATAGAACTCATATACCCTAATATTTACCTGGTACCATTTATTTAGTAAAAGTTCCGAATATCCTTAAAATACATGAAAAAGAATACATCCTACGGCACTCGCGTAAAACTAATATTATCCAAAATAGGTAATAGTAAACGGCGTCAGCTGCGATTGCACATGAATGAAGCATGATGGAAGTGTGAGCGAGACGCTAGCATTAACTTCGCTCTCCTGCGCACAGGACGATACCGCCTGATCCCTACACACTCACGCACACATTTGCGCGTGTACCTACATACGTCACCGTGCTGTATGTAGTTGTAGTAGGCTTATAATTTGATACACTGAGTGACGCGTGTCTTGAAACCGTAAACCAAATAAATTACGTCTCGTAAGATCGGTAAAGCTTTGATAGAAATGTAAACAAACCGCTGATGTTAAATACTTATAACAATCACTCACATTCATATGTATTTCGAAGGTTTTAACGTGATGTGTAATAAAAAAGGATTCCAACAAGGTTGTTTAATCCAAATCGGATACTACAACTTACTAGGCGTATTTAAAGATCGTAATCAACTTATTTACAAATAATTATACTGATTAATTTTTACAAAATTACAGAAAATGAGTTATTATTTACAAGAAAAAGTACCTTTTCAACGATATTGCAATATTTGTTCTAAATGTCCACCGTTTCTTTCTAAACACAAACTCCCACGTTTTTGCAAATTGGTTGTTAGACTCCTAAGCGTGTCTCTGTCACTTTTCAGAATATTAAAAACGTCTATTATTCGCTGTTTTAACTCATTTACACTACGAGCTTCTTCGGTGTACACTAAGCGTTTTAGTTCAACCCACAAATAAAAGTCTAATGGCGTTAGGTCTGGTGATCTCGCCGGCCAGTTCACAGGTCCACCGGGACCTATCCACTTATCATGGAATTCACTATCTAAATACGCGAGCACAGATCGCTCGTAGTGAGCTGGACACCCGTCGTGCTGAAAGTACATGTCCGGCAGATAGTCCAGAGGAACGTCTTCCAACATTGTGTCGATAACGGACTGTATAATTTCACGATACATTATCCCTATCAATCGACCTTCGATACAAACTGGACCCATTATGCCAACGTGTATTATCCCGGCCCAAACATTGACACTGAATAGAACTAGATGAGCGTGTTCGTTTATTTTAAGTGAGTTTTGAAACTCCACCATTGCTCGTTGTGTAGGTACGTTGTAGATACCAGTGCGGGTAAATATGGACTCGTCGCTCCATAGAATGTTCGCCTGCGGGTGGAGTTGGAGTATGCGTACGTCATTATGAAAACAATCACTGGCCGGTCGAAGCACACACGGTTCAAACGTAAAAAAACAGCGATCGACGTCACGCTATGGCTAATCGCAGGTGACTAGAGAGAGAGAGCACGACTGCACGAAACGCGGTACTCGGTTTGAAGGGCGCGCGGGCGGGAGGGGATGCGCATGCCACCGCATGCGCATCCCCTCCCGCCTGATGTCTTTCCTTAGGCGTACCGCTCACGTGTCACCACACGTGAGCGGTACGCCTAAGGAAAGATATTTTGCGATAGTAGTTACCTATCCCCGGCCGGCTTCAATCAAAGGATTGAATGTCGCTACGAATTCATTGATAATTTCTGCGCGTAGAGTAGGGTGCCTATAAGTTGGGTTTTGATATTATTTGCCGATATTTTTACTCTTTTCTATTTTTATTATTTTTTAATTTTTAGTATGAAAAGTTTACTACAAATAAGTAATAGTATTTATTGATATGTTCATTTCATGTTAGGATTTAAAAAAAAAAGAAGTGAAATTTCTATGCCATAGGCTTCTACTCCGTTCACCTATTATGCCCTATTTTTTTCCAGACGGTAAAAAAAATCATACGGTATATGTCGGGGAACGTGTAAGTGTGTGCGTGAGTTTGTAGTGAAATGAACTGATGTAATGAGCATGTGTTTTATATTTGGTGATTTAGTCAAGTATTGGTTTTAATATTTTTTTCAGTATTGTCATAATTCAATGAGTTTCGCAGAGTTTCGCAGGTTGAAAATTTCGGTTTTACATGCATGTTTAATAAAATGACAAATTTTGATTTGCTTTGCTATTTTATTATACATGAACGGTCTTAGGAAATGTATGAACCTTTTCGCAAATGCAGTTTTACAGTAAGGCACGGAGTTAACATTATCTTGCCTTCTTTTTTTGGTATAGTCAGGTATTCTATTATGTTGATTTTGTATTATGTCTCTGATAAATAGTTGCCTCACTGTAATAACTGGTGGGGAATCTAAATTTTTTGTGACTCATTACCTTGAGAACCGCACGTTGCGCTCGTTCTAGATTAATAAGGACTGACTTGGAGGCACACCCCACGCAGTAATGGCGTATGTTATGATGGACTGGCACAATGATAAATAAACTAATAAGGTCATATTTGGCGGACAAAAACAACTGATATTTTTGAAGATATATATTAGTTTTCTGATTCTTGAAGTAAGCATTGATATATGTTCATGCCAGTTTAAGTGTTGATCAATGACTAAGCCAAGGTATTTAATTGAAGAAGTCTTAGTTAGTTCATGACAAGTACAGTTTTCCATACACATTTCCGACATATTACATGTGTAAGCTATTAAGAGAAAAATCTCGGGAGGTGTTTGACTGCTCTTTGTGATACTAAAAGGTATGTATTTCGTTTTGTGTACGTTTAGGTCAAGTAGATTCAACTGTAGCCAGTGCAAAACCTGTTTGAAACCCAAATTAGCCACATCATTAGCCTCTTTCCATGTCTTACCATTAAACAAAACGGCTGTGTCATTTGTATAGGCTATTTATTACCTGGCACTGTCTTAACTGTAAATCACACACGTCATTCACATTTATAAGGAAAAGTGGCGGCCCTATAACACTTCCTTGTGGCACACCAAAAGTTACATACTCCAGCCTACTCACAAAGCTGTTAATCCTGACACATTGAGTTTTATTAGACATATAGTCTGTAAATAGTTTTAAGGCTGTTCCACGAATGCCTAGGGTTTCCAGCTTTGCGAGAAGTAGGGGAACAGAGAATGTGTCAAACGCTTTTGCTAGATCAAGGAACACACCTATGGTCTTCTCTCTCCTATCTAGGCTATCAACAATAGTAGAAGTTATTTTTTTTATGGCATCGTCTGTCGATTTGTTTTTTCTAAAACCGAACTGATTGATAGAGAGTAGGTCTAGGTAGGTGGTGGTGGTATTAATCTTACATTAATAACCTTCTCAAGTACCTTAGATAGGAATGGGATTTATTTATTTATTTATTTATTTATTTATTGACACACCAACGACTTATTCACTAAATCATTACATTAAATTCTATATCAACAGCTTTGCGGTGAATTTGTCACTTATAGGTGTGCACAGCACTTGTATAATCAATAATAAAAATTTAATGGAAATATATGATCGTAAGAAAATTAAAATTTACACAGTTTACATTGAATTTAAAATGACAAGTTAAATTGAAATACAGTATAGTTCAAAAATTAATATAAAAAAACATCAATAAAATTGTAATAATAAAATGATTATAAATTGAAACTTTATTTTTGGGGATTAATGGGTATAGGTTTATAGTTGGAGACACAGTCTTTGTCCCCTTTTTGAGAACTTCGGGAAAAACGCCTATCGCCATACGACGATTACATATCATGGCTATGGGGCAAGCTAAAGTATCCACGCCTAATTTGCCCAGGTGCTCAAGATTTGGACCTTATAAGGCAATAAAATACGTTGATTGTTGTTTTCCGCAGTGAAGAGCACTTAACCGGGCCTTTATCCCATAGATCAGTCGCAAGCATTGCATCGCTTAATAGTAAATTGTATCAGGATCCAAAGAACATTCATAACTGTTCACGACGACACAGAAATAAGTGAAGACAGCTGAAAATATAAAAAAAATGTTGTCATTACAATGCTTGCTTGCATATCAACTTTGTTACTACAGACATAACACGAGTGTCGTAACCAAAATAATCCAGGTTTTATGAAAAACTTGGGAGAGAAAAACCATTTTACATTACAATCACGAGCATAAATTTAAATACCACACTTACGCCAGATTCAGCATTGAGCATTGGTGTCCTAGTGACTTACTAGTACTAGCGCTTTACTTTGTGAAAATTATTGCAGATGCTGATTGAGACTGGTCAATCCGCATCTGCCTTCGAGAAATTGTTAAGAGTCGTTAAGTTACCTTCGTAAACGATTCCGAGGAAAGCATTAAAAAATGCTAGCGTGTAATCTTTGGCGACGATGAAGATGGAAGTCCTCGCCACGATCAAAAAGACGAACACAGTCAGGAGTACCACGTTGGACACAAACCACAGCGTCAGCAAGAAAACAGCTTTTTTCTGAGGAATGGAATTACTAGTTTTTGCCAGCGGCTTCGCCCGCATGGAGATCGGAAATTATCCCACGGGAATGTACTACCGGGATAAAAACAATCCTAAATGTATCAATCCAGGTTTTAACTATCTGTGTGCCAAATTTCATCTACATCCGTTCAGACGTTTTTTCTTGTCCGGGAAACAAACATCCAAACATACAAACTTTCACATTTATGATATTAAGTAGGAGGATAGTTGGATGGAAACAGCTAATAATAGTTACATTTGTTTAGTTATCCGAGCCGCGGTTAGTGTTATGTTGTGTCTTTCATTATTGACCAGCAAAATACCTTACCTCGTAACGTAGTTTTATTTACGACTTAATTGAGTGATTATTAATTAGGTACGTTTATTTTGAGGGTGAGAAATCGTTAAATGACTTCTCCCGCTCTGGGTGGAGCAGGAGGGGGTGTCAGACTTTTACTGACTAAAACCCACCCGTGTTCCCTCAGTTGCCTGTGTGCCAAGGGCGACGGTATCTCTTTCGAACAACCTGCACCCCTGGCAGGCATCGGCCCTTGCCCCACCAGTTGGTGCTGACATCTCTCTGAGCCGAATTAGGTACGTTTAGGCGTACTTTTGTTGTCTGAGCATTATTATTTTTGGCTCGTACACCTGTCTTATTCCAACAGTCTGTAAATGTGTCTAGGCTGCATACGGCCCACTCCCTCTCACAGAGTGGAGGCCTGTGTCCCATCAGTGGGAACATTATAGGCAGATTAAGTAAACATATAATCACTAGAATCAGCATAGCAACAAAATACTTACACAGTGCATAAACCACAGCATTGCGATGGATATGATAATCTCGTACATTGAGGTGCTGGTGCCGACCAGTGCCGACATGAAATAGATCGCGGTCACTGGGTCTGTGTTGTACGACGATGACGGTGCACACCACCTCGGGAGGACGTAGATCAGCGAGGCGAATAGCACAGCCATTGATATTATCTGGAAATAAATAATAATACAATTTTTTTTGTACTAAAAGGTGAAAAGCAATTGACCTTTTAATACATACACTAAACATGGCAAGCATTGGTCAAAAACAAATTGAACAGCTGGCTCCTAAGTAGCGTTGCCAAACGTCCCCATTGGCGGGACGTCCCGAATTTTACCCGAAATTAAATGTTCCGCGCGGGTTATCAGTCCCACTTTTCAGGGATTACTCCACGGATTATGTTACTCCTCATAACATCAGGTATCTGCCAGTGACAGTTCCTTCAAAATCGGTCCAGCCGGAACAAACAGACACACATACAAAACTTAAAAGAAATGCATTTTGATGAAGTAGGAACCTGTTCTTTTTTTTGACGGTGAGAAATCATCAAATAATTTCTCCTGCTCTGGGTGGAGCAGGAGGGCGTGTCAGACTTTTAATGACTAAAACCCATCCGTATTCCGTCAGTTGCCGGTGTGCCAGGGGCGACGGTATCGCTTTCGAACAACCCGCACCCCTGGCAGAAGTAGGACCTGTTTAATATGCATTGGGTGATAAGCTATCATGATTTCGACTTCATTGCTTATACAAAAATAATATAATCACGATTTGTTTCCCCGAATGATTGGACAGAGGTGTACCTATAGTACACCCACATTTCCCCAGTTATGTTTAAGTCCTATTTAATAGGGGGCGAGCCTTTTGCCATCAACCGGGCATAAATCCTCCAGGCTGCTACTGAGAAATTCCAGATAGAAAAACCCAACAACTTTTTGCCCGACCTAGGAATCGAAACTAAGACCGCATGCTCAGCAATAGCGCTTACGACTACTAGACCAACGAAGCAGCTGCTTCGTTGGTCTAGTGTTATGCAGCAGATTTTATCATCATCCATTCATAATAAGCCTATATTGTTCCCACTGCTGGGACAGAGGCCTCCTTCTGTGAGAGTGAGCCGTAATCCACCACGCAGGCCCAGTACGGCCCTCTCTTTGGGTTGCAACCTACGACCAACATACAACTCATAAGTCGCGACCCTTACCAGCCACCACTGTTCTCATGCTGTAGATGTTTTATTTCATCTATGTAAGTTTGCATACACACGTTGCAGTATTAGTATAAAACTGATTTACATCCGTCACCTCACACGTCAGGTCCACTTGAAAACCAGCGTCAGCCACTAGTTGTCTGGCCTTTATGCTGAACTTGGCCTTTTTAGCGCAGCCATGAGGTACACTATAATGCTGGTTACTTACTTCTCACCTTACACTTTAAATTGATTTTTATTTTACTCTTTCCCGCTGTTTAATGTATATTGTGTGCTTTAAAGTCTGTGCTAAATAAATGTATTTTCTTTCTTTCTTCTTTCTTTCTTTAGATTTGTTCAGCCATAAAGCAACAAAATAAACAAGTTGAAATACTTACTATAGAAGTAATTGCTACAATTACAATCCCTTGCTTCAGTGTGTAACCAAACATATTGGTGACCAGGCAACACCTCTGATATTTTGAATTCATTGTTATATATAACTGATGATTCTATTTTACAAACATAATAATAAATATTACAAACACAATAAAAAAAACATAACCTAAATTATTTAACTGTCACGACCGCTTACTGCAGATAATTTAGTACACAGAGTACATTATTATATATTTAGTATCACAATGAAATGAGGTTTAAATGAGCTATTTATTATATATAGTGCCTACTTGTCATTGGGCAGGATAATTGAAGGATAATTTGCATATAATTTGCCTAGTTCTAAAATTCACACTGGTTACCTGTCTAAAATATACACCGTAGAATTTTAATCGTCTTACAACGGCAGCTCGCTTCATGTATTCATGACTCATAATCATTTATTTAAAAAAAAAAGATATTTATGAACAAAAGAAAAATATCATTCACTAAGACGCATGACGTAGCTATTATGGAAATGGAATGAATTATGGAATGTAATGGAAATGGAATGATCTGCTCAACTAATGCGCTGAGTAGATATCTTCCACTGTTTAATACGAAAAAACAGGGTGTTTCATAACTCTAAAGCATTATTTATTTTTCTTTGCACCTGTTATCTTATTTAATTGTAACAATTTTTTAATCGTGTCTAGAGGTATTTTATGTCGGATACATTGCGTGGACCACCTTTGTAAGACGACTAAAATATCACAGTGTATTTTGAATACTAACGCCCCCCAGTGCAGTTTGGTGGATGATAAGATAAGATAATTTAATTTGTCCAAAACATGAGTATACACACACATAGCATGCAAGATGCTACATCAAATTATAATTATGACCGTCATGTTTTGCCTGAACGGCGTACAAATATAAGATGTCGGACGCTACACGGCATCAAATGATTTAAAATTTGTCCATTACACACAGCAAATAATATAACAATCCAATTTAGACCATACTTACTACGACACCAACAGTTTTGTTGATAAGTTAAAATCGACAAGGAACACAGTGTATCTGCCAATTAGGTTTAGACTTAAAATAGCAAGGCTATTAGCTTATTTAAACCCAGACATAGGTAGGATGTCGAAGTCATGTTTGATTACTGTTAGTAGTGGTACTAACACTACTTTTGATTCGCCTAGTAGTTTAAACTATTAGGTGCGACAACGGGTGAGCCTCATATGTTGAATGTTGTTCATCAAAATATGCAGGGTCTGTCCGGCAAAGAGCTTGAGTGTAGCTTATTTATGGAGAACTATGATGCTCAGGTATTATGTTTGACTAAACACTGGTTAAAAGAACATGAAGTAGTGTTTATCAATGATGATAATTTTACGGTTCAAAGTGCATTTGTAAGAAAAACTGCTATTCGCGGTGGATCTTTAGTTCTTGTTTCAAACAAGTTTAAATGTAAACAACGTTTAGATTTGGTTAACCTTTCCATTGAGCGCACTATTGAGTTGTCTTGTGTTGAACTCGAGCGATACGTTATAATTTGCGTTTATCGATCCCCCTCTGGGGATTTCATTCGTTTCGAATCGGTAATGGAGGATTTACTCAATAAGTTAAAATCAAGTAATAAAAGTATAATTTTGTGCGGAGATTTTAATATTAACATTTTAGATGTTACTCCATTAAGTAGTAGACTTCTCAACCTGTTTAGGTCTTTTAATTTAATTAACTTGTTTTTTGAACCTACTAGGATCACGGCATCTTCGTCAACATGTCTTGATAATATATTTAGTAATTGTGATGCCAAAACTAAA
The DNA here is from genome assembly GCA_949091785.1 of Polymixis lichenea. Lineage (NCBI taxonomy): Eukaryota > Metazoa > Arthropoda > Insecta > Lepidoptera > Noctuidae > Polymixis > Polymixis lichenea. The sequence continues at coordinate 9,494,299 of OX420943.1, read as the reverse complement.
TTAGTGTTAACTGACCTAACGCCCGACCACTGTGGTTTATTAGCTAGATTCCCCATGCCATTACATAAAAAGCCGCATACACTTGAATGCAGGCCTTATACAGCTAGTCGTTTAAAAATAATATCGCTCATAGAATTACACCATCTACAATATGTAACAAAAACCCTATTGTTCCTTCTACCCACGTTTTCAGAATCGGTTGGCACAACAAGAGAATCCGAATGAAATGTATGGAGCCCTTTTTGATGTTGTGCAAAAAGAGTACCAATCTACTTTCAAGACCAAAACTATTAACATTAATGGCACCTCCGTTGGCTTTAACCTATGGGCTACTCCAGGTATTTACAAAAGTAGAGCGAGACTGTACGAGTTATATGGATTAAAAAAAATCAGGTTTGATACCCCTTTCCTAGAGTATGTCAAAAATTATTCAAAGTTATTTAAAAAGATTAGTGCTTTTGCAAAATCAAAATTTTTAAGCGACACAATTAAAAATTCTAATAATAAAGTTAAAACCACTTGGAAAATAATTAACAATGAAACGGGTAAGTCGGTTAAACAAGACAAACAACTTGAGATTATGGTAGACGACAAATTAATTAGTAAAGAAGCTGACGTAGCACAGGCATTTAATGAGTTTTTTGCCAACATGCCTGTAGCTACGACTCACTCCTTAAATTCGTCCCCCTCTAAAGCTGAAAACCTCTTGCATAGTAGTGTGCCTAAGTGTAGTGACCTATTCAGTTTCGAACATGTAACACCTCGTGATGCAGTTAATGTTTTTAACACACTTAAGTCTAAAAACACTGGTGATTTCTGGGGCATTTCCATTAAACTTTTGAGTAATATAATAGATATCGTAGCCCCCTATCTAGCTGTCACTTTTAATAAATGTGTTGATTCAGGAACTTTTCCTGACCTCATGAAGAGTAGTAAAGTCATACCATTATCTAAATCAGGTAATAAAAATGACGTTCGTAATTTCAGGCCTATTTCTATCTTACCTGCATTTAGCAAAATATTTGAAAAGTTAATACTCAAGCAGTTGCTAAGACATTTTAATTCAAATAGCCTCTTTCATAATGAGCATTATGGCTTTACAAAAGGTCGTTCGACTACAGATGCGGGTGTTGCTCTGTTGAAACACATATTTAAAGCATGAGAGAACTCGCAAAATGCTATTGGAGTTTTCTGTGATCTCTCCAAAGCCTTTGCTTGCGTGCACCATGAAACGCTTTTGCGAAAACTGCGTTATTACGGTGTCCATAACGAAGCTTTAAAAGTAATAAATTCTTATTTACAAAATAGGTTCCAATGTGTAGAAATGAATGGTGAAAAATCTTCCAGGCTACCAGTTCAGTTAGGTGTGCCTCAAGGCTCAATACTCGGCCCATTCTTGTTTTTAGTGTATATCAATGACTCACCATTCTATTTAAAGGGTATTTGTGATGTTGTACTGTTTGCAGATGATACTTCTCTTATTTTTAAAGTAGACCGGAATAGACAAGATTTTGACGACCTAAACAGTGCTCTCTCAATGGTTACGGATTGGTTTACGGCAAATAACCTAGTTCTCAATGCCAAGAAAACAAAATGTGTAAAATTTGCATTACCGAATGTTAGAAATCTAGGTCCCAACATCGTCTTAAATAAAAAGGTGCTTGAAACCGTAGACTCGGCAGTTTTTCTGAGCATAACAGTAGATGCCAAACTTCAGTGGGGATCACACATATCAAGCCTAGCGGGGAGGCTCAGTTCAGCTGCCTACGCCGTCAGAAAAGTAAGACAATACACTGACGTCGATACAGCTCGGTTAGTCTACTTTAGTTATTTTCACAGCGTTATGTCCTACGGTATTCTGCTGTGGGGTAAAGCGGCTGACATTCAAAATATTTTTGTTCTTTAAAAACGAGCTGTTCGTGCAATTTACCAACTAGGTGCTAGAGTTTCTCTGAGAGAATTTTTTAAAGATATTATTGGTATTCTCACGGTGGCATCACAATTCATCTTCGCTAACATCTTATATATTAGGCAAAATCTACACTTATACACTAAAAACAGTGATACTCATAATATTAATACTAGAAATAAGGACAAACTACGTGCTCCCTTTCACCGGCTTCATAAGGTTCATAACTCATTTGTTGGGCTTGGTATAACTTTTTATAACAAGCTTCCCTCTTCTTTGCTAGATTTGCCTTTTAATGCGTTTAAAGCTCAAGTAAAATCCGTCCTTTGTTTAAAGGGTTACTATTCCATCGACTATTTAAATGACAAGAATAGTTGGTCGCTGTGATTAATTCAAGACAATGTTTATGTTCTTTCTCCAGAATTGGCGTATCTAGTGACAGGTTAATGCGTTCATATAATTATTATTTTATTTTTTATTGCCTGTCTAACAATTTTTTTATAATCATCATAATTTTTTTTATTTTTTATTAGTCATTAGTTATTGACATGATCTACTCATAACAATATTTTCTATGATGAGTTGTTTTAGGCTTTATTTGGCCTCGACAGTTTTCATTTTATTTGTCGGTATATTGGTATGGCTAGCTGACATTTTGACTAATTATTTAATTAATATTTTGTGTCTCGTAATGTTTATTACTTTGCCTATGTATGTATAGAATCAAGTCTATCCGACTAAACAGACAGCTGTGCTGCTGGGGAGTTTGTTCCACCACTTCCATAAAGCACTAGGAAGTGGTGAAGGGTGGGCGTTTTGGGGGACTGTCTCATGTACTTTGACGTTCGAAAAGTGCTGATTCTCAGCCTAATTTGAATAAATGACTTTTGATTTTGATTTTGATTTTGACTTAACTGAATGGTACAACAAAAATACAATCAAATAGTGTGTACATGTCACATGTCTTCGATTTTTTGTGTTAGGAGATGCCGGTTTCCTCACGATGGTTTCTTTCGCCGTTTTGAGAGCGGTGGTTATGTAATAATTAAAACAACGTTAAGTACCTGCTTGGGTTCGAACTTACGACCGCGCAAGTCGCGGCCGTTACCACTGCACTGCTCCCAGCCAGCAAATGATTTTGCTTTATATATTACTTTTTTAATACTATATTTATCACGTTTTATAATTTGAGATCAGACAAACTAGGTCATGAGAATAATTTAACACAAACAACTCACGACAACTTATAAAATTACAAACGTTGCTTTTCTACATTTCAGGAGTGATAAGGTAAGTATGGAATTTCATTGTAGATAATAACAGTACAATGTAGTTTTATTTTTATTGCCAAATGTATGTCAGGACGCTTTCCGGTGGCGAACCGCAGTTGCACGTTGCACGTTGCAACGACGCAGGCAAGCCCGTAGCGTTACACTCATGTTAAAATTTTACGAATAACCAGGAAAATTATTTTACTTTTTACTACGAGTACGTCACGTAAGGACATAATAATGCACGAATTTACATATAAATGTAAAACAATAAATTAAATACGGTTAGTGTTGGTGACAGTGGCAGTTTCATTTTTAACGTGAATTTAAATTGTTTGCTATTTTTGAGCTGAAAATTACTTACCATAGAACTATAGACTGTGTTTTGTAAATGAAAATCAATGAAAATATTTCGACGCTAATGCTTGTGAGTTGATGAAGTTCCAAATTATGCCTGATATTCTGAACCTCATCTAATCGGTACACTAGTTGCCCGCGGCTTCGCCAGCGTGAATGTCGAAAATTATCCCACAAGAACGTGCTACCGGGACAAAAATGTGTATTTTTGTTACAACTGCCGTAGCTATATACTTTCATAAGCTTTTACTAAAAATCTTCTATTTTAACATTACAAAATTGAATTGTTTAAATTTTATTAATTTAAATAGATAGAGATGAAACCATAACTATATTCTTTTTCAGAACAGTGCATGGGACCACTTCAACGTCCATTATCTTCTTTGATGCACCCATTGTACCATGAATGGGACTGAACACCATAAAGTACACGCTTTGTCCGACGACGGGATCTGCAAAGTGGTGTGGCATCGCGGCGCGGCAATGTGGTGTGGCGTTGTGATGGGCGTACCAAATTGGCACAGTTACACTGAGATGTGGCTGATTGCATAATGCAACTTGCATCCCTCAGTATGGAGTTAGCAGTTTGGTAACTAAAATATAAATTAACAAATTCAAATTTTTATTATATTTCTTTTCTAGTAGATTACGAGTGTAGATTATATGAAATTAAGAAATGTATTGTAACGCAGATATACCTATTACATGTATAGCTATAAATGTAAACGGGACTAAGGACCCTAGATCTCACGGCACACGGAATCCTAGTGTGAGTACCAGGAAGCAACGCATTCGAATGTAATGTTTTTAAACAAAAACATATTCTTATTCAAATCATTTTATTACAATAGCTCAGGAATACTCAGGTTGTAGTTGAGTAAAACAAGGAAAAGAAGGCCTTGCACTTGGACCAGACAAGCTTAAAACATGGATAAATTTGAGCCGTACATCGCCACGCTACTGCCAAATGATGTTTAAATTAGATGGCAATTAATATGTGTGATACCTACATTAATATACAAAAAACCCCGATAGCTCTAATTTAAGTATTGCGAACTATGAAGATAAGAACAGGCTATCTACTTGTGACTACAAAAAATAATAATAAAGAAGCCCGATTTGCGAGCTAATTCACATTCTACGCCGGTCCAAGAATTAACTGAAAGAAATTACGTCACGTACGAGGTTAGAACACGGATGCCTTATCCGACCTATTTTTTGTATTAAGACGTGACTAACGGATTTTCTTAGCGAAATGGGCGAGATATATTTTGTCTTAAGCCTATTTGTGTCGTAATAGGAGAGGCGAGTGGCTTTTTGTCATTCTATGGTTGTGATTTTTGAGAAAATCGCGAAATGCGATTCGCAACTAATCCGGCCGGTTCATCGCAGGCTTGCGGACGGCGAGCAATGGGTAGCTCGTTGTCCGGTAAGGACCAAGCCCGGGTCGACGGCGCCTTGTGTTCCACGCGCGCCTCGAAGAGATGTCAGCACCAACTGATGGGGCCCGCAAGCGATGCCTGCCAGGGGTGCGGATTTTTCGAAAGAGATACCGCGGCCCTTGGCACACAGGCAACTGAGGGAACACGGGTGGGTTTTAGTCAGGAAAAGTCGGACACGCCCTCCAGCTCTACCCAGAGCGGGAGAAGTTAATTGATGATTTTCCACCCAAAAAAAAACCCGGCCGGTTCATCACAATGGTTGAAACCTGGAGAACCAGCCAAATCCTACCCCAAGAGAAAGTTCACTCAAAAAAAAGGTACTGGTGTCTGGTGAAACAGTGTTGGTGTCATCCACTACAGCTTCCTAAGACCTGGCCAGACGATTACGACAGATCTGTATTGTCAACAACTGCAAACCATGATAGAAAACCTAGCCAACTGAGATTGGTCAATTGCTCTAGCCCACTGCTGCTTCTCAGGACTACTCACTATAAAACAGAGGGGTGCTAAATTCGAGGAGCTACGATTGGAATATCTCCGACACCCTGGTGGGTGTCGGAGATATTCCAATCGTAGTTTACAACACAGCAGACTTAACCATAACACTAACTTAACTATAAACTTGTAACCATACAAACGCCGGATTTGAGATCAAAGTGGCCAATTCGACAAAACAGCAATTTCATCCGTAAGGAACGACCTAATGTAACTCTGCTGTGTTGTAAACTTAACAATGCACCTAACAGTACACGATAGACAGTAGACACAGCAGTAGCGTTCCATTAATCTCTCTGTAAACAAGCCTTGCTTTCCGCAATTGGCCGCATTTCGTCCGCATGAAGCCAACATCAACAGTCAAACTTTCGTCGCATATGTCCGAATCGAAAGGCCGATTTGGTTCGCTAATTACTCACTAGCGGCGCCGCCGTCGCTTCTGATGTGTTTTGTTAAGGGTTGCCATGCGTGAAATAAAGCGCTTTGTAAATTACGCTTTGTAGATTATGACGGATTAGTGGTGCCTGGTATTTACCGAGCAACATTTTTTTTTTATAGTTTCAAGAATAAAACGTTGTGACCTAAGTACTTACCTACCTCACAGTTAATTCACTTAGTTTATACAAACTAAGTGCATTAACTATCCCTACTGTTTCTGTGGTTATTTTTCCCATATAATTCTGAATGCATAAGTGGTCACTTATCTATGCTTACAGAATTTTACGGAGTAATTTGCGGTCGCAAATTACTCGGAGGAATCCATAGGTAGGTAAATAAGTATAATACTTTCCAAAGAAGCAAGTGACATCATAGGAGTATAATATTCATTCAATTAAACCTCACGTCTATACAGAAATTTAATGATTTTTAGAAGGTGACCAAATCTAAGAAAACATCGATCTGACAAACCTTTTCTCAACTATGTTAGGGTCGACTTCCAGTCTAACCTACGATACCTACCCCTTGGTAAGACTGGTTATCAGACTTTCGGGTTCCCGACGACCCGTAACTACCGTCTAAGATCCACAAATGACAGTCGGGGGCAACGGCTTAGCGTGCTTTCCGAGACACGGAGGGATCTTTGTATGTAAATATGTCCACCCATCCACGGACCAACCGCGGTAAGCGTAGCTTAACTTGATCGATCGACCCGTGCGGCTGTTATGGCTTGGCCACAAACTAAGAGCTTGTGGCCAAGCAGTGCCCAAATCAGAGAAGTATTAAAAAAAATCCATTTTATTCGAAACTAAATGTAATCTTAAATCTGTATGAGGTACTAATTATATTATCTTGAAATATTTACATACGTTAAAACCTACGTCTTAAAATAATAATATTTAAGGTCACCAAAAGAGATCAGTAACCAGGGTTATCGGATATAGTTGAAGTTTATTAAAAACCCGATGAATGTTTTCGAATTTCATTTCATTTCATTAATAGAAAACAAACAGTTCATTTATAAAATTAAATTTCATTCGAAGACATCCATCTGTTTCTTACTACTATAGATATCCGACGACCCTTAATACTTATCTCTTTTGGTGATTGTACCTACAAGAGAATAAAAACAATCCTTCAAAATTGTGAATATAACGGGTAGACATTTCATACCCCAGAACTCACACAAGCCGTACCTAGGTCTATACATTCAATGTCATGCTTCAAGCTTCGGCTATGATGCTTTATCCGAATGGCGACGACATGTTTTGGTTACATTTGGATAATCCTACGTGGTAAGATAATGTAAATTCTTGTTGTTATTAGATATATCATACACTACATACGACCTCACGAAGCTTATTTTAATTCACAAGATTCCGTACAAGCCTAAATAATTTAGTTATAAGTAAGAGCTAAACTGGAGTGTAGGCTATAACAGATGAATAAAAAAGCCAGACGTGCGGAATTACGTAATAGACCGCTTTGGATATAAGACGCAAGATATAGGTCTAAAGCGTTCGCTAAGGCCCAGAAAAACGTAGCAAACATTTTTACCATTAGTTGTCAAAAGCACACAATTTGGGTCACTCATTATTCTTCGGAAGTTGGGCGGCGCTGCCCATATTTTAGACCGAACATCTTGGGACACCGTCGGACTGTCCCGTTCCGCGGGCATAAATAATGCCCCCGCGGGACATGTTAGGTTCACCACACCCTTAGACCCTTTTATAACCGCACATAATGGCCACACGTAATGTGAATGGCGGATATATTCACTTCTTCTCTACTTTGTGTCAGTGTGATGTTTGCCGTTTGTCTTGGTTGTTCAAAGAGTGGTAAATGTTGCGTTAAATCGAATGCCAGCGAGAGCTTCGCTCGTGTCCGACGCAGGGTATGCTTTTGTGATTTATTTACATTGAAGCGGCCTTGGAATACGCTTGAATTTTTTAACTCGAGGAATTATGCCTATGGATCGCAACAAAATTCCGGGAGGATATAAAATTAACAATACCTACATACATACTCATAAGCAGAAGCGTGTAACTTCTCTATTTTACCACTGAAATTTATTGATTTTTAAGCAATTTTTTTGTAACCAGTGTTGCGAGTTGCTTTATTCGTTAGGTAAGACAATAGGGTATTTGACTATTATCAAAAATATATAGCTGACCCGACAGACGTTGTGATGTCTTAACTATGAATATTGAATTCACATTGGTATAATATTAGAAAAGTTAATATAGTCGTTAAGTTTTCTTAAATTTTCTAATGTTACGCGCAACTTTCTTATTTTTTTCTTTTATAAAAACCTTTTCCTGACAATAAAAAACACAACAAAAAAAGAATGAGCAAAATTGGTCTAGCCGTTCACGTGTGATGCCATGCCGTGACCAATGGAAATAGGGATTCATTTTTGTACATATAGATTACATTTCTATTACAAATAATATATGTAATTATTAATTCATATATATTTTTGATAGTAGTCAAATACCCTATTGTCTTTCCTAACGAATAAAGCAACTCGTATTCACACATTTCAACACAGCTCTTATTTTCCTCACCAAAGTAGTGCTTACTTAAGAGAAGAGCCGCGGTAACAGCTCGAAACTAGACAATTCCAAACCCGTAAAAAATATTTATGAAACCCATCTCAAAATGATGACTCACATATTTTGGATTTTCCAAAATTTATGACGACGCTACACGTCTCACGCATACAATATCCACAACAGCACTCATTTAAAACCACCAATTTTCCCTGTACAGTCTGAACCGACAGTTCCTCGGTATTCGGGTCACGTTTGTCATTTCATACCGATCCGTCGAGACACAGAATTTTCACACTCTATAAATTTTCGCCAATACGCGATAAGGAAATCCGTGGGGTTTACTCTCAATCCCGGAACGGGATTCTGTTTGAGATGACTCCGGTAAATGTATGTCCTTTTTGATATATTATTTATTTATAGCCACATGAATACGAGATCATTGTAGGACATGCAGGATAAAAAGGTACATTTCCACGAAAATTTAAACCTCAATGACCAGCAACACGGTAAATACGTGTCTACAATGACAATTTGATACCTAAACCAGAAGTAGTTATACTTTTCATGAATTAACCTGGGTATACATGTAAACTCATGAAAAGTTAAAAAAAAACCAGTCATTAGGTTCCAATCGTTGCTTACAAAAGTTTAAAGTTAACAAATTAAACACAAAACTTAGGCAAAAAAATTTAAATTTAATACAAGAATTGAAGAAATGTAATAATGAATTGCAATTATCTAAAACCTTGTACGTTACTGACACTCAGCACCTACAGGATGAATTGTTTGTTAGGGAATATGCTCTAAGGGATATATTTAGTAAATATGAGGCTACTCAACAAGACCTGAGTAAGCGTATGCAGGAGGCTTGTGAGTTGGCTGACTTAGTCAAGTACAATGCAGAGACGTACGAGTCTCTAACAAATAACCTCTCTTTTAGCTGTGCCTGTTCCCAGGCACCTCAGCCTCAACCGGTTACACCCACAGCCTCAGCAACTCAGCCAGTAGGTAGCTGTGACGGTAATAATAGTGTGAATAATTTGGTTGACACAACATACGTTTTTTCTGACAAATTTGGTCAAGGTTTTGGTAAAATATTTAATCAGTGTTCTCAACAATATGTAATCAATAATTGTTCACCCGGTGCCAGTATTAGCCAATTAATAAGTAATATTAAGCTGTCAAAACTAAACCCCGGTTCAACTGTTATATTTTTATGCGGGGATAGCTTAAATGTTAGAAAAAAGGACATAATTAAATGTGTCCAATTGATGATACATCTCAATGAGACCAATAATTGTACATTTATTTTCTGTGCATTGCCTTATTCACATTACTTGTCTGATGAGCAAAATAGGCACATTTATAATTTAAATATGTTAATTTTTAATAGGACAAGTCGTCACAGTGACGCTATTTTATATTTTGATTGTAATCAATTTATTTCTGATTACAAACTGACAATTTCTACAATGTATTTGCCACCTAGTAGTAGGAGACAAATTGCTAATCTCTTAGCATACAATTTACACCATGACACTGGTACCTGTAGTTTACCATCGCTTACTGTTAGTAGTGCTACTAACATTACTTTTGGTACGCCTAGTAGTTTAAACAATTAGGTGCGACAACAGATAAACCGCATATTATGTTGAATGTTGTTCATCAAAATATGCAGGGTCTATCCGGCAAAGAGCTAGAGTTATGCTTATTTATGGAGAACCATGATGTTCAGGTGTTATGTTTAACTGAACACTGGTTGAAAGAACATGAAGTAGTGTTTATTAATGATGATAATTTTACCGTACAAAGTGCATTTGTAAGAAAAACTGCTATTCGCGGTGGTTCTTTAGTCCTTGTTTCAAACAAGTTGAAATGTAAACAACGTTTAGATTTAGTTAATCTTTCTATTGAACGTACTATTGAGTTGTCTTGTGTTGAACTCGAGCGATACGTCATTATTTGCGTTTATCGACCACCCTCTGGGGATTTCATTCGTTTCGAATCGGGAATGGAGGATTTACTCAATAAGTTAAAATCAAGTAATAAAAGTATAATTTTGTGTGGAGATTTTAATATTAATATTTTAGATGTTACTCCAATAAGTATTAGACTTCTTAATCTGTTTAGATCTTTTAATTTAACTAACTTGTTTTTAGAACCTACTAGGATCACGGTTTCTACGTCGACTTGTCTTGATAATATATTTAGTGAATGTGATGCCAAAAATAAATTAGTATTAACTGACTTGACATCTGACCATTGTGGATTATTGGCTAGCTTTCCTTTACCATTACATAAAAAACCACGTAAAGTAGAATGCAGGCCATATACTGCTAGTCGTTGCAACAAATTTAAAAATAACATAGCATATAGAATTACACCATCTATAGCAGAACACGAGAATCCTAATTAAATTTTTGGATCCCTTTTTGATGTTGTGCAAAAAGAATACCAATCTACTTTCAAGACCAAAACCATTAACATTAATGGCACCTCCGTTGGCTTCAACCAATGGGCCACTCCAGGTATTTATAAAAGTAGAGCGAGACTATACGAGTTATATGGTGAGAAAAAATACAGGTTTGATAGTCCTTTTCTAGAGTATGTCCAAAATTATTCAAATTATTTAAAAAAATCTGTGTTTTTGCTAAATCAAAATTTTTAAGCGATACAATAAAAAATTCCAATAATAAAGTAAAAACCACTTGGAAAATTATTAATAATGAAACGGGTAAGTCGGTTAAACAGGAAGAACAACTAGAGATTATGGTCAACAACAAATTAGTTACTGAAGCTGCTGACGTAGCTGAGGCATTTAATGAGTTTTTTGCCAACATACCTTTAACTACGACTCGCAACTTAAATTCGTCCTCGTCTAAAGCGGAAAACCTTCTGCATAGTAGTGTGCCCAAATGTAGTCGCTTATTTAGTTTCGAACATGTAACGCCTCGTGATGTAGTTAGTATTTTTAACACACTTAAGTCTAAAAACACTGGTGACTACTGGGGAATCTCTATTAAACTTTTAAGTAATATAATCGATATCGTAGCCCCCTATCTAGCTATTTATTACTTTTAATAAATGTGTTGACTTAGGAACTTTTCCCGGCCTCATGAAGAGTAGTAAAGTCATACCATTATTTAAATCAGGTAATAAAAATGACGTTGGAAATTTTAGGCCTTATTTAGTAAAATATTTGAAAAGTTAATACTCAAGCAGTTGCTAAGACATTTTAATTTAAATTGCCTCCTTCATGATGAACAATATGGCTTTACAAAAGGTCGTTCAACTACAGACGCGGGTGTTGCTCTGCTGAAACACATATTTAACGCATGGGAGAACTCACAAAATGCCATTGGAGTTTTCTGTGATCTTTCCAAAGCATTTGATTGCGTGCACCATGACACGCTATTGCGTAAACTACGTCATTACGGTGTTCAAAATGAAGCTCTCAACGTAATAAATTCTTATTTAAATAATAGGCACCAGTGTGTAGATATTAATGGTGTGAAATCGTCCGGGCTACCAGTTCAGTTAGGTGTACCTCAAGGCTCAATACTGGGTCCATTCTTATTCTTAGTGTACATTAATGATTTACCATTCTATTTAAAGGGTATCTGTGACGTTGTACTGTTTGCTGATGATACCTCTCTTATCTTTAAAGTAGACAGGAATAGACAAGATTTTGATGACGTAAACAGTGCACTCTCAAGGGTTACGCATTGGTTTACCACGAATAATCTAGTTCTCAATACCAAGAAAACTAAATGTATAAAGTTCGCTTTACCGAATGTAAGAAATCTGGGACCCGTTTTTCTTGGCATAACAGTAGATGCCAAACTTCAGTGGGGATCACATATATCAAGCCTAGCGGGAAGGCTCAGTTCGGCCGCTTACGCCGTCAGAAAAGTAAGACAATACACTGACGTTGATACAGCTCGGTTAGTCTATTTTAGTTATTTTCATAGCGTTATGTCCTACGGCATTCTGCTGTGGGGTAAAGCGGCTGACATTCAAAATATTTTTGTTCTTTAAAAACGAGCTGTTCGTGCAATTTACCAACTAGGTGCTAGAGTTTCTCTGAGAGAATTTTTTAAAGATATTGGTATTCTCACGGTGGCATCACAATTCATCTTCGCTAACATCTTATATATTAGGCAAAATATACACTTATACACTAAAAACAGTGATACTCATAATATTAATACTAGAAATAAGGACAAACTACGTGCTCCCTTTCACCGGCTTCATAGGGTTCATAACTCATTTGCTGGGCTTGGTATAACCTTCTATAACAAGCTTCCTTCTTCTTTGTTAGATTTACATTTTAATGCGTTTAAAGCGAAAGTAAAATCAAATCTTTGTTCGAAGGCATACTATTCTATCAACGACTACTTAAACGATAAGAATTGTTGGTCGCTGTGATTAACTCAAGACAACGTTTATGTTCTTTCACCAGAATTAGCTTAACTACTGACAGGTCATATATATATAAGACGGCGGGAAACCCAATGCACGCCGTCTCTGATGTTTCTGGTGTAATTCTTCGTAGGTAAATAGGTAGTTGGTTTTTCAATCACACACAACACTTAACTCAAACCATTTATTTTCACTTAAATCTTTTACAGGCACTTTGCATTTTTCATTTAACAGTGAATCAGATAGTTTGAGTTACGAAAGGAATCTAGGCGCCCATTCCAAAACTAAGGTAGGTCTCATATGGAGAAGAACGGGCAAGAAACTCCACGGACACTCTTTTAAATCAAAACATTATGTTACAGAGATTTCATAATCCACAATTTACAATTCTTGTCCTTGTACACACTTTCATAGCGATACTGTCCGACCGCCATTCTTTTTCATCTGCCAAGTGGGCGGAAGTACTGCGTGTCGCACAGAAAGCAGTACTGAATCTTATTTCTTAGTAAGTGTTATAAAATTTACTAACACTGGTCAAATGCTATCAGTTAATACTTTAATAATTAAACAAGCTAGCTTTCACAAATCCAATGGCGTTTTAAGGTGAAAGTTTAATTAGTAGTCATTACATTTTATATCACAAATATCACTACCTTACAACATTTCCGGATTTTCAAGGAATTTAATCAAACAACAGGAAGTCACAAATAAATGTGTGTGTAAATTAATCTTGTTACTTTATCAGTTGTAAATTTTGACTGAAACTGATATAGTTCTCGTATTAAAATATAACAGTCAGTTATTGATCATAAAACTAGCAATCCGCGCCATTTTCGGCACAGTAGGTAGCAATGTATCATAAACAAATGTACTGTGTCAAATGACCAAAAGGTTTAATGACTAAAAGCCCAAAGACAATAAAACAATTATTCCCTTTTAATTGTGGCTGTTTTAACTAAGACATCATAATTAGTTTCATAGTTCTTTATCTAGTTTAACAAAGCAGCAGTACTCTACGAGTTTTGTATTACAACCTGGCCAATAGATGGCGTTGCTCTCAAGGAAACCCATAGACACTTCACTGATGCATGCAAATGCTTATAATAGTATTCCAGAGGACAGGAGCACCGGCTTAATGGTGTTATCGCAATTAAATTAAATAGTTACGCATAAGATTACGTTATAATCTTGACAGATAGGCGCTTTCGCGGCGACACGGCCTTTCTGATCGGCGGTGCGCGCTCTGCACCTGCCGTTGCCCTCATTGTAGAGTTGAGTTGGTAGTTATCTGAAATAGTGGAGATAAATTTTGTCGGCAGATTATTGTCGCTTTTATTGTCCTACAACATGCATTGAATTGTAGGACTCGGTAGTTAACAGTTTGAGCTTACATTGACAGCTTGTTGTAGATCTACCGTCTACTTAATTTGTCTTTATTTGAAGCCTCAAATGCAATGGCATTTACATAAGCACACTTATCAAGTTTAGTGTGTAGTAGTAGCAGGCATTGTATGATCAGCTGTCAGCTGAATAGTTTCATCTTCATTAGCAGGTAATGCTCTGTGATAGACAGTCTTGTATTTGAATAAATTGATATGACACCTTACAGCACACTTAACAAGTTTAGTGTGTAGTAGTAAGCATTGCATGGTCAGCTGAGAGCTGAATGGTTTCATCCTCATTATAGGGTAAAGCTCTGTGATAGACAGTCTTGTATTTGAATAAATTGATATGACACGTTACATAACCACACTTGTTAAGTGTGTAGTAGTAGGTATTGTATGATAAGCTGATAGCTGAATAGTTTCATCCTCATTAGCAGGTAATGCTTTGTGATAGACAGAGTCTTGTATTTGAATAAATTGATATGGCACCTTACATAAGCACACTTAACAAGTTTACTGTGTAGTAGTAGTAGGCATTGCATGATCAGCTGATGGCTGAATGGTTTCATCCTCATTAGAGGGTAATGCTCCATGGTAGACAAATTGATATAGCACCTTACATAAGCACACTTAACAAGTTTAGTGTGTAGTAGTAGTAGGCATTGCATGATCAGCTGATGGCTGAATGGTTTCATCCTCATTAGAGGGTAATGCTCTGTGGTAGACAGTCTTGTATTTGAATAAATTGATATGGCCCCTTACATATTGCACACTTGTTAAGTTTAGTGTGTAGTAATAGGTATAGTATGATCAGCTGTTAGCTGAATAGTTTATCAATTAATCAATCATTTATTTTGTTAAACACAGGTATGGTTACAGATAGCATATTGTCTAAAATATATGCACTGTTTTGCCAATAAATGGCATACAAAATCAAGACAAACAAGAAATTACACTTATAAGGTGGCATGCTAATAGAATTGCACTTTTCATAAGCACACTTGTTTAGAATAGTGTGTAGTATGATCAGCTGTTAGCTAAATAGTTTCATCTTCATTAGAAGGTAATGCTCTGTGACACAGAGTCTTGTATTTGAATGCATTAATATTGAACTTTTGATAAGCACACTTGTTTAGAATAGTGTGTAGTATGATCAGCTGTTAGCTAAATAGTTTCATTCTCATGGGAAGGTAATGCTCTGTGGTAGTCTCACAAAGTCTTGGATTTGACAGGATATTAGGATGGGATCAGGAACACCGCTCTGTGCTGGCACAAAGTCTTTGATTTGATAGGATTAACGGGTAAGGAGTTTAGGACCATTGCTCCGTGGCAGGCACGAAGTCTTGTATTTGACAGGATATTAGGAACCAGGCTCCGGGCGGTCTTGTACGCCGTAGACCCAGCGGGATAACATGAGAGAATTGCCGGTCAAGTTCTCCGGTCTTATTTATAGTTTATTTCATTATTAGTTACCTCAAGGGCTTACTAATAGTTTATTTTTGTTTTCTTTTTTTTTTTCATGGTTAGTTACCTCAAGGGCTTACTAATAGATAATTATCTATTGTGATCATTCTTAGTGAACATCGATGAAGACTAATACTTTGTTGTGAGTATTACTTTTTGAGTTATTTATCAGTTGCCCCACAGATACTAATAGTACAATAATAATTAATTCTAGCCTATTGTAAAATAGACAAGGATTAACTGGTACAGGCAGAATTGCAAAAATATAAAGATGGTAAATATAATTCAAAAAGTACTTTGGTGCATAACATGTGAGCATCATGTAGGCAGGTACTACTAACTTGGCTATTGTATTGAGCTTTTGTCACAGCAAAGTAGCAGTGTTAGCAAAGTGAGTGGAAAGTATTTTGAAAACTTCTCACCTTTTATTTTAGCCATGTTGTGTTGAATAGCAAGCTGGTATGCAGTTGGTTGCGCCTGAGCCGGCGACACGGTCATTTGTTCAACACGCTGCAGCAGAGTTGCCTTTTAATGCGACCTTGATCAACAATCGGCTTGATGAGGTAGGGTAGCAGTCATTTTTAAATGCCCTTGACAGATTCTTAGAGGAGTTTGGGTACCACCCGGTACACAATTCATGTTGAATATCTGAAAAATGCTTCAAAGCCAGTCTAAGGGTGCCAAATGTATAAATGCACCCTTTTAATGTTGATTCTTTATATTCAAGTTGAATGTCAATGAACCAATCCATCCCATGCCGATTTTGGCTACGGCGACTGTTTTTGTTTTCAACAACTGTAGGTAACAAGCACGTGCTCTTATGTGGCTAATGTAACCTATCTTGACTGTAGAGGTACGTGCACAGTGCAGACACGTTAGAATGCTATTGTGGTAATGATATTGTAAGTTGGAAGGTGGTTTATTCTTGAAGTGTTCTCGCTTGCTGTCAAGATCTCTCGTCCGCTGGTCTTCAAAGTCATAAATATTTTGTTGTACCAAATGGCTCCAAACAAGCGCATTCTGTGCCAACTCCTCCCAACGAGAGGGATCTATGTTGCATCTCTTCATATGTCTTTTCTCAATATCTTTGTATCTGAGGAACTGGCCGCCTTGTTTCTGCAAGTTGAATATATTAGTCAGCTAAAACCCTGTATATAAGTCTGGGTCAGCCAGCTTTTTCTTGAGGAAGGCAGTCTTGTTGATGATGATCATGACTTCCAACTTGATTTCATCTCATTCCTGAAGTAGCTGGGTGCAGCATACAACTATAGAAGACTCAAATTTCTCTATGGTTGCCCATAGTAATTTTGTTATGATATCCTTATAGATTGGTTGGTTGTCATTTTCTCTTTGATAAAACAATCACCTGCAATGTGAAAAGTAAGGCAGATAAATAATAGTGCAGGAAAATATGTTCCTACTATTTTAGTAGAAGCTAGTAGTTATAAATTAATTAAATCTATTCTTTTATTTGTTTTTGGTAAATGAAGTTAATTGGAATTACAAGAGAAAGTTAAACAGAAAGAAAGTGTTATAAAAAAACAGTGCTTTGTTTGTTTTTGCTGTGTATGCATAAAAACATGTTGTAAACTATGCTTTCCTCCAATGTATCAAATTGTGTTTACATTGTTAATTTTTGTTTTATGTTTCATAGTTATCTCTTGATATATTTTTACAAACCGATTTCATAACTAAATGTTTCTGTATGAATCTTGCAATCCATCCACTATATGTTTCAAGTTTAACAGAGTTATTTGGAAAATCTAACCATCAGTCGAAGTTCTCATGAAATGAATTTTATGAAATTACGATCAATCAATTGATTTTACCTTCAAGTGGCAGTAAAATAGAAATCGCATGCGATTATATTCCAGACAATTTAGCAAAACGCAATAACACATAACAACTCCAATAATATTTGAATAGTGACATTGACGTGATATTGAACAATTGTAAAATAAGATTTGTTATGTCATTCACTATTCAGTAAGCTTACTCGAAGCGTTTTATTCCATTTTTTGTAGGGTTAGGCAGAGCCAATGTCGGTCATTCTGCTAATGATGAAAGTGAATTGGAAAAACAAGTTAGTTTTGTTATAGGAAAGTAACTAATCAATGCATAACATGGAAATGGTGTATAAGGTCCTGAACTTTGCACTAAAAACAAGCTATAGGCAATTTGCACGACAATGGTGCAAATTTAAGTTATGACAAGTCTGTAATCAATCATGTCTACTGAATGTTTTTCTAGTAAGTGCGAATGCAGGCAACAAAAAAATCTTGATATTGTCAAAAAGCACTTAGTTAAATGTTGCAAGAACAAATTCAACAAAACAAGTTTGAAATAAATTTCTTAAAAGAAGCTTATCTTATAATCATTTAACTTTACTCCCACAAGTGTCAAAAAAATGGTGACAGTAGCTTTTAACCTTGCCACAGGACTGTTATCAAATATATTGTACAACAACAAAAAGTAAAATAATAAAACAAAATACTTCCCGGGAATGATGATGCAAGACATCAATGGTCCGTTTATTATGTTTGCTTTTCTGGTGGCAAACCTTTGTCTATTCTGCTGCTTCGGTCATTCTGTGCTGAGCATGCTGTTCTGTTTGAATGCACCATGAGGCTCAACCAAAATTTCTTCATTTGTTTCTTTGTCATTGACTGTTTCTCTTCTAAGAATACTGCTGATTTAACAGGTTTTGCTATATTATGTTCTTAGCGTCAGTTGTGATCATATTGCAGTAGGCCACAGCATGTTGCCGTCTACCAGCCAAGTAGATGAAAATGCACACAACTTTAAAGGCTACTGGCTTATTACTTATGCATCAGACCTTAAGTTCATTATGTGCGTCTGCGCGGAAAATCGTTCTTTCTTGAGTATTCCTTATCATGTTTCCATTGCCACTGCCAACACTCCGTCGCAATAATTATTATTATTATTATGAGCAGATATCATGTTTCCATCAGGCTTGTACTTTGAAAGTCAGAAATATCTGTGGTCTTGGCTGTGGCTGGGCGATTTGGATGTCCGGCATAAGCATGAGCGGAAGGGGATCGCTTGGGCGATCCCACTTCTGATAAGACGGCGGGAAACCCAATGCACGCCGTCTCTGATGTTTCTGGTGTAATTCTTCGTAGGTAAATAGGTAGTTGGTTTTCAATCACACACAACACTTAACTCAAACCATTTATTTTCACTTAAATCTTTTACAGGCACTTTGCATTTTTCATTTAACAGTGAATCAGATAGTTTGAGTTACGAAAGGAATCTAGGCGCCCATTCCAAAACTAAGGTAGGTCTCATATGGAGAAGAACGGGCAAGAAACTCCACGGACACTCTTTTAAATCAAAACATTATGTTACAGAGATTTCATAATCCACAATTTACAATTCTTGTCCTTGTACACACTTTCATAGCGATACTGTCCGACCGCCATTCTTTTTCATCTGCCAAGTGGGCGGAAGTACTGCGTGTCGCACAGAAAGCAGTACTGAATCTTATTTCTTAGTAAGTGTTATAAAATTTACTAACACTGGTCAAATGCTATCAGTTAATACTTTAATAATTAAACAAGCTAGCTTTCACAAATCCAATGGCGTTTTAAGGTGAAAGTTTAATTAGTAGTCATTACATTTTATATCACAAATATCACTACCTTACAACATTTCCGGATTTTCAAGGAATTTAATCAAACAACAGGAAGTCACAAATAAATGTGTGTGTAAATTAATCTTGTTACTTTATCAGTTGTAAATTTTGACTGAAACTGATATAGTTCTCGTATTAAAATATAACAGTCAGTTATTGATCATAAAACTAGCAATCCGCGCCATTTTCGGCACAGTAGGTAGCAATGTATCATAAACAAATGTACTGTGTCAAATGACCAAAAGGTTTAATGACTAAAAGCCCAAAGACAATAAAACAATTATTCCCTTTTAATTGTGGCTGTTTTAACTAAGACATCATAATTAGTTTCATAGTTCTTTATCTAGTTTAACAAAGCAGCAGTACTCTACGAGTTTTGTATTACAACCTGGCCAATAGATGGCGTTGCTCTCAAGGAAACCCATAGACACTTCACTGATGCATGCAAATGCTTATAATAGTATTCCAGAGGACAGGAGCACCGGCTTAATGGTGTTATCGCAATTAAATTAAATAGTTACGCATAAGATTACGTTATAATCTTGACAGATAGGCGCTTTCGCGGCGACATATATAATATTCTTTTTATTGTTCTCTCATATTCACAAACACATTACAAAGTCAAGGAATTACTTCATATCATTGTTTATTTAACTTGACTGCATAAACCATATATTTTTTTTATTTTTTATTAATAAAATTTTCATTTATCGTTGAATGATGGTTATACGCTATTATTGTATAGAATCAAGTTCTTCCAACATAACAGACAGCTGTGCTGCTGGGGAGTTTGTTGCGCCACTTCTTCTTCCCAGCTAAAGCACTAGGAAGTGGTGAAGGGCGGGTTTTTCGGGGGGACTGTCTTATGTAATTTTGACGTTCAAAAAGTGCTGACTCTCAGCCTAGTTTGAATAAATGACTTTTGATTTTGATTTTGATTTTACAATAGTGGACAAAGGGATATAAATTCACGTTTCATTTTATTTTGTTCAGCGACAAAAATTATTAAAAATAAAATTCATTCATTGCAATCCATTTCATCTGTTTGTTTCCCCTCTAAATCGCTCTAAGATACTCTTATTTGGATTACTTGACTGTCATAGAATGACCAAATATAATTAACTTAATTACCAAGATTCTTTGCAGACGTTAACTTTTTGTCAGAATAAAACTTAATTAGCGCTTTAATTAATATTTGAATTAAAATGTTACACAATTCCCTCCCGGAATCTTCGCTTGCTGGCGGATGGCGGTTATTCCCTAAGCTTATTTGGATACTTTACTATTCTTCACCGTTTAGAATATTAATCAACAAGATTCTTGAAGAAACTCGATTTCTGTATGAAAAAAGTCGTTGTTGGACATTGAAACAACGAGTCTAACTTATAATCATCAATATCTGGATGACCGAGCTTTTCTAGCTTTTTTTTTTTGCTTGACGTTTTCTAAAAATGAAACCTAGCTAGATCGATTTATCACCCCCAAAACCCCCAGCATACCAAATTTCACTAAAATCGTTCGAGCCGTTTCCGAGATTCAGATTATTATATACAAACATATAGAAGAATTGCTCGTTTAAAGGTTTTAGATATTCTTTTAAATATTTAATATTTATTATTTTAGATATTTATATAGATTAGATAATCAACCTATTATATTCCCAC
Organism: Polymixis lichenea; assembly: GCA_949091785.1. Taxonomy (NCBI): domain Eukaryota; kingdom Metazoa; phylum Arthropoda; class Insecta; order Lepidoptera; family Noctuidae; genus Polymixis; species Polymixis lichenea. Next base: position 9,473,242 of record OX420943.1, on the reverse strand, counting down.
TGCTGGGACACAGGCCTCCTCTCGGTGAGAGGGATTGGGCCGTAATCCACCACGCGGGCCCATTGCGGTATGGTAGATGCCACATGTCGGCGATTTTTTGGTTCTAAGACATGCCGCATCGTGAGGAAACCTCACGATGCTTTCCTTCACTGCTTCGAGAGCAGTCGTGAAGAAATAATTTACTCAAAGTAATGCGCCTGCCTGGCTTCGAATCTTCGGCCATCAACTCATAAATCACAGCCGTTACCACTGGGCCATCACTATTCTAATAGATTTGCTGTCGTACCTAATCAATACATAGACATCCAGTGTTGGAAATCCCAAGCATCAACACAATATTCTCTAGTGCCAATTTAGAACTGCCTCCCGTGTCTCTTTGGAATAGCTTCGGTCTTCTACCTTCAAATTAAGGACAGTCACCAAATATAAAGGCTTTTACGTCAAGAAAACAAAAACAAAAAATAATCAAACCCGCAACACCCGTGAGAAACCCCGAAAATTTTGCCCCTAAACAGGTTTCAGCTAATCATCTCATTTGGTTGAAAGCTGTGCGGTGACCGTGGCCTAATCTCCTCACGTTACCGGTGCCTTCGACAAACAGACGTACACTCTGTTAAAGAGCCACTAACTGGCTCCTGGCTCCTGCTGCCAGCTTGCAGTTTACATAATCCTCGTACAGCTCGCTATCAACTAATACCTAAGTATACATTGTAGTTTTTCATGGGTTTCTGGGTAAGATGGTCGCGTTAGACGCGTATTTGTTTTCAAAAGAAAACCGAGAATGTTTTCTACTTTCTCTTTAAAATGGATTGTGTTTTTGGCAGTGCAAAGATTTTTACGTCTGGAAATCATCTTCAATTTCACAGTTCAATTGTTTCCTATAATTTACTTTGCCTTATTTGCCAATTGCATCATTCATAATAGCCAATTGAAATGCTTTTAAGTAATCTCCTGAGGACAATTAAATTGGCTGTTCTTCGGATCAATACGTAGCTTAGTTAATGCTCAATACATAAAAAAACAAGTCATTTGGTTTGCTATTTTTAGGCATGTTCATTACTATCTTCATCTGCCTAACCTTTTCCCAACTATGTTAGGGTCGGCTTCTGGGTGCAGCTGAATACCTGTAATTTACATGGAGTGACTGCCTACATGAACTCAAACACCCAGTTACTGGTTATATTATACCCCATGGTAAGACAATTGTTAGACTTTCGGACTTCTGACGACCCGTAACGACTGTAAAAGATCCACGTATGACAGCCGGGACTGAGGGGTCTTGGTATATAAATACAATACTGTACCTTAACCTAACTAAATACTGCTTTAGGCATGTTCGTTACCAAAAGGTGAAAGTAAACGCAATATATATATTTTTAGTACACGACACGGACAAACACTGACAGACATCATTTTTATAAAATATTTCCTGCAAATGTGACAAAGTTTCAATCACAAAATACACCAAATATTTTCCTTAAAGTAGTACTGTATAATTATCTACTCGTTAACAACCACGCCATAACGAATGCCTCCTCAATTTAGAATAAACTTCAACCAATTCATATGACCCTGAAGTGTGTTCTGCGCAGTCCCCGCGCTTCACCCCTCGCCCCGCTGACACGTCTATGTATTACTGCGCAACGCAATGACTCACCTCGTGTTCCGAGCTGCACTAAAGTTTTAATCGGGCAGGCTACTGTGACTATTTCTGGAGGGTAATTGTTCTGTTGTCCTCATAAACCTATAAAATTATTATAATTATGTAGACTCACTGGTAATAAATTACATATTTCCATGTTTTAAACTACGTTTTTAGTTTCAATGTATTTAGAGCAATCATTATTCTGTGGCAGCAATTTCTTTGATCAATAAAATATGTTTTACAACGTATTACCTAAACTTATAGTTTTCAATATCTCAAGATCAAATACAGTGTCTATAACAAGAAACACCCGTGTTACACCGCTGCAGTAATCCGAGTGTCGGTCGAATACATCCGAATGGACTTCCGAGCTTCGCAATCTGCTTTCTTTTTGCTCTCATGGATAAATCTATCAACGGCTACCAACTACAAACCCATTAGGATCGCATACAACAAAATGGGGTTTTCTGAAATTCTTTGGGAAGTTGGTGAAATGTTTTAGATCGAATATGTGGGTATGTTTATTACTCAAATATGCATAGTATTACAACACCACATTCAGCTATGGTTGTCTGTGTTCCACAGAAACTTATAACAACAATAATAATACCAGCCCTTTTAACAATAAAAGGGCTGGTATTGTTATTATAAATTTAAATTTAAATGTGACAACCCACAGCAGGGCAAAATAATAATAATAATAATAATAATTCTTTATTGATACAAGTCCTTACAATATGCTTAGTAACTAGCGAAAGTTCACAAATATTAAAGGAACACAAAGTTGAAACCCTGACTCCTAAACTAGGAATACCTGTGACTTAGGAGTCAGTGTTCTACTGCCACTTGGACGCTTTAAACCCTTATGGAAATTAAGAGGTGGTAAGGTGATATAAAGATAAAAGAGAGAAAAATTATACAAAAGATTGTATTATGTAGTGATATAAAGAGAAAAATATGAACAACAAAGTAAAAGAATACAAAAAAAAAAAATTATATAATAATTAAAAGTTAAATTAAAATTAGATTAAAACAAGTAAAATGGCTGTGTGGTTGATTGTGTGTGTGAGTGGGAGTCGTGTGTTTTGTTGCGTTATGTGAGTGTGTGGGTGTGTGACTGGGAAACGTGTGTATTTTGTGTTGTGTGATGGTGATATGAGGAGCCTTAGTATGTGAATGTAGTGGAGGCGAGAGTAAGAGTAAGACTGTGTTTTACTTAGTACGAGGTCGAGAGGTCTTCTGTAATATTAAAGAAGACGGTGACTGAATTACGTGTTTTGAATGGGATGTTGTGACTTATGTCAGGGTTATTAGTAGTTCCTCAGTTTGAGCGTAGTCTAGTAGGTACAGCATGTTCTTCAGCTCACCCTTTACATCTTGTTTGTTTAACCTTGCTATTTGTGTGGACTTATTAATGTTTTTGTAGACAAGAGCGCTCAGCACATACAGCTGTCTTCTGGCGAAGGAAGTTCTATGACTAGGGGTAGGGCAGACAATCCTTTGACCACGTTTATTTGAGTCTGGGGGTGGTACTTGGTTATGTTTCCAGAGAGTCGCTCTGAGTACAAATAGCTGTCTCACAGTTAAGAGTTTGAGCTCGGTGTAAAGCTGATGAGTCGGATAGCGAAAGGGCTTCTGCAACATAACCTTAAGTACCGCCCTTTGCGCACGCTCCAGCTCGAGAATTTTAGTTTTGGCCGATCCACCCCAAGCTAGAATACAATAGCCGATGATGGACTGGCAAAGTGCAGTGTAGACCATTTTTAGGATTTCTAAATCCGCAGACTGCCTTAAAGATTTGAAGAGGTGTATTGTTTTCCTGACTTTGCTGGCAGTAGACTCTATATGGTTGTTCCATTTCAGTCCATCATCGATCATCACACCCAAATATTTGACAGATGTTACTGAAGGGAGCATTAGGCAAGAGCAGGTCGAGTTGTCCAGACAGGTGTGCGCTCTAATTGAATATGTGTTTGGCGGTTTCGTTTTAGCATGAATAGAAAACGGGATGTAGTTTGTTTTTTGTAGATTCAGGGTAAGTAAATTTTTTCGAAGCCAATCCATGACAATCTGCAGGGATTCTTCGGCATTATTTTTCACCTCATCCCAGCTCCTCCCATGTACTATAATGGCTGTATCGTCGGCATATGTGAATATATTAGCAGATGGAAGAGTGAGGGTGCACAAATCATTGATGTAGATAAGGAAGAGCTTTGGGCCGACGACACTGCCCTGCGGTACTCCATATGACATAATCTCATCAGCACTAATATGTGATCCTATCTTAACACAGATCTTTCGGTCTGTCAAGTAACTCTTGAAGAGATCATGAACGATGCCTCGTATGCCGATGCTATGCAGCTTGGATAGAAGGGTGGGAACAGAGACTGTGTCAAAAGCTTTTTTTATGTCAAGGAATAGACCCAGGCATTTATGCTGATTATCCAATTGCCTAGCTACAAGTTCAGTTAGGTCTAGCACTGCATCCTCTGTAGATGCTCCTTTTTTGAAGCCGTACTGATTTTTTGGTATTATATTGTATTTGTGTAGGTAGTTTACAAGTTGTTTGTTGATAATTTTCTCCATTATCTTCGACATAACAGGTAGTACAGCAATGGGTCTATAGTTATTTACACAATCTCTGCTCCCACTCTTGTATGTTGGGTGTATTACGGCTTTTTTGCACGTATTAGGGAATATACCTGTGGCTATAGAGCAATTTACTATGTGAGTAATGAGTGGAACGAGGACATGGCGACATTGTTTTATTAATTTGACGGGAATACCATCCCAGCCAGTGGCACAATCTTGTCTTAAACTTAAGATAATGGAGTCCACTTCAGCATTATCCACTTCGAGAAGAACAAAGGAGCTGGGATGACACGTGCTTGGGGAGAGATTTGATGGGGGAGGTTGGGGTGCCGTATTTATCATGGATGCCAACCTCTGACCGATGTTCGCAAAGTAGTTACAGACGAGGTTAGTTGCAACGCGTTTATCAGAAACTGTACTCAGTAGCTCATAGGGGGGGTTGCTTTGCTTACTGGTGTATGTGATTTCTTTGATTTTATTCCACAGTCTTTTAGGGTCGTTTTTTGCTTTACGTAACTCATTTTGTTCGTATAACCTTTTCAGTTTTTTGAGTAGACTATTACAGTAGTTTCTATAGCGTTTATAAGAGGTTTGAATTATTTGGCTGTCAGGCGATTTTCTTGCTTTTTTGTGAAGTTTATCACGGTGGCGAATGCACCGCAGTAAACCAGGTGTAATCCAAGGTTGAATGTTTCTGTCTTTCTTTGGGATGGTTACTATTTTTGTGTGGCTAATTATAGCAGTGGTTAGTATTTCAGTAAGTGTGTCAGATGCTAGGTTGGGATCATTCGTGCTCAGTACTTCCGAGAAATTTTGGGCTTCGATGTGGTTTGTTAAATTAGTGTAATCAATTTTTGGTATTTTGCAGGCCGGCACCGATCTTCCGGAGAGATGTTCGTTACTAATAGTTAGAAGAATTGGGCAGTGGTCCGTAACATGTGACTCAATCACAAATAATGTGGCTGTTTTGTCCGTTTTGAGCATCACGTGGTCCAAGCAGCTATTAATTCTTGTGGGTATCCGGTGGCAAAGCATCTTCTCATTCAGAAAAGGAGCGAGCATTGATCACCAGTTCACCGCACTTGCAGAAACTTGTATATTTCCGTGTCATCTCATCATCTGCTTAGCCTTTTCCCAAACATGGTTTTTTTTAGGGTGGGAAATCACCAAATAATTTCTCCCCCTCCAGGTGGAGCAGGAGGGCGTGTCAGACTTTTACTGACTAAAATCCACCCGTGTTCCCTCAGTTGCCTGTGTACCAGGGGCGACGGTGTCTCTTTCGAACAACCCGCACCCGGCAGGCTTCGGCCCTTGCGGACCCCACCAGTTGGTGCTGACATCTTGAGGCGCGCGTGGAACACAACGCGCCGTCGACCCGAGCTTGGTCCTTACCGGACAGCGAGTTACTCATTACTCGCCGTCCGCAAGCCCGCGCCTTCGCTGGCCGGGAATCAGCCTGGAATTCCGACGCGCAGGGCGTCTCCTGCGGAGGTAAGGGCCGTGAGGGCGAATATCCTGCCTCTCCCTCACGTGCGCCACCTCCCCGGATCTTTGCGAGCATTACTGCTTCCCAAATATGGTGGGGTCGACTTCCAGTCTAACCGGCTGCAGTTAATTAGATTATTTTACATTAAGCCAGTATTTTACATGGAGCGGCTGCCTATTTGATACTCCTTGGTTTTGCTTGCTTGGTTGTCAGACTTTTGGGCTTCTGACGACCCATAATGACCGCCAAAGATTAACAGCCGGAACCGACAGCTTAAGGTGCATACGCGGTCTAGATATGTAAAGATGGTCACCCATCCACGGACCAACACAAGCCAAGTGTAGATTAACCTGGTCGATCGACCCGTGCTGTTATTACTTGGCTAAAAGCTCCTCTGTAGACCAGGGTTGAAGCCTTTTAAAATGGTAAAAAGTGAAAAAAAAAATATTAGGATGAAACCCATTGGAAAAGGAAGAGAATATAATAAAAATAAAAGTAACAATAATTTACGGGCGATCTGAGGTCGGTAAGTGGAAGGGGGTAAAAAACGGTTTATCTCGATTTCCGGCAAAACTACAAGTCCTATGGCAAAAGTAAAATGGCAAAGTTATAGGTAATAAAACGATCTACAACTTTTGTTTCACACTTTTTTCACTTAACCTTAAAATAACCATGTTTTTCGTTTTTTATTTATATCTTTTACAAAAAAAAAACATTTTCATGAAATTTTATGAAAACTTACTTTTTTATGTTCCAAATACTGTAAATTTTTTTGATTTAAAATATTATTTTTGTTCACCTCATTTTAACTTAATATCGAAAAAGCACCCTAATTTTCAATCGAAAATTCTCCCGTCTTAATAACTGCTTTTAATGTTCTAGGCTTTTTGTTCGTTGAAATCTCTACTTTCTGATGGTATAAAAAAATTAACATTACAATGGTAAATTTTCTCAGAAAATACAAAAAAAATATGGCTTTTTTGATGGGCTAAAATTTTCCGTAGGTCACTCAGGTAGGTATATAAGTTTAGTAAAATAGCATTAAATAGGCATATAATTTAAAGAATATTCAACAACTTTCTCAAAATATTGTAGATGTCTTATTAAATATTAACTTTATTAATTTATTTGGTTGTTAATTAAATAATTATAGTAATATATTTCGATTTGCAATTTTTTGGTTTAACAATGTAATTAAAGTGTAAATGTTAATAAATAGCTCAAAATTGTAAATAATGATTTGAAAAAAAAATCGGATTCGAGTTTTTATCGTTTTTGTTCGCCGTTTTTTTCCCTAACAGGTACATAATATCTGACAAAAGCCTTTACTTTCAGGCTTTGCTGGAACAAAGAGAATTCCCACAAAACATATTCTAACTACTAAAGTATTTAATTTCTATAAACAAGAACGCTATTTACAGCGGAGTAGACATTATTTAAACAACCGATCGATTTTCAATTTGTGGTTGCTATTCTACTTGACTGAAAACAGTGGTTGGTGGTTGTTGGCATCCACCAACCACTGTTTTCACATACTGAAACCCACAAATAACGAATTTATCATTGAAGTTCGTTTGATTATTCTGGTTTTATGCTGTGTTACTAGGCCGCTATTGTTAATAACATAACAAACCACAAGTTACAACATTTAACAATTACATTTTTTAGTGATTAACAAGCTTCTGACCGCAACTTCGTTCCTATCAGACACCACAATATAGTACAATACAGCCGCATTTTTATAAAACTTCCCTATATACTACTTTAGTAGTCAAAAAAACACTACAAAGTCAAAAATAACTTTAATTTCGGAAGGCGGTGAGTTTGGATATGTATTAAAAAAAATTGTCACCGCCTTCCGAAATTAAAGTTATTTTTGACTTTGTAGTGTTTTTTCGGAAGTCGGTTGTTTTTTTGGAAAAAGTTTTATTTTTCACTTTTTAGTTATAGTACCTACCCCACTAATTCGAAATTTCATCATCCTTGGGGTCAAAACAATGCATATTTATACGATAGCAGCAATCGCGGTTTATTTACTGTTATTTTTTGAAGAGTTCCGTTGTCTGTCTCCGAAACGCATCATCAGATCTATATGAAATTGAAATCGGACCACACGCGACGCACCAGCTTTCAAATAAAAAAATATCATCAATATCGGTTCACCCAGTCGAAAGTTATGAGGTACAAAACATTAAAAAAACATACAGTCGAATTGAGAACCTCCTCCTTTTTTTGAAGTCGGTTAAAAATATACAGAGAGTCAGGACTGGTGACGCGGGAGCAATCTGCGTACAGTTATTCGTATGAAACGCAACTTATCCTGATGTCCCACCCGTCTTCAGTGGCTGCCCCTGTGACTTGTCGATGGTCATCGTGAAGCATACGCTCACAGGGCAACTGCACGCCCTTAAACTAGAGGGGGTCATTGTGGGGAAATAATGACCGGTATACGCGGTATAAACACTGTCTCGAAAAAGCCACAGCTTGTTAGAAATTTCCGCTGCGATGACGTTTCTCAGCAAAGGCACCACTTTGAGCCGGAAGGAGCATAATTGAGACTCCGACTTTAGCTGCACAATGTGCGTCGGAAGCCCACTTGCTAATAGTGAATTCAGAAATTCTACCGGGTAATGTTTGGCGTTATGTTGCACCACCACAGTATTAATGGGGTTGTGTATCACTTCGCTAATACTGTGGTTGATCACTAGAGCTTGATTATTTTAGGGCGTTAAAGTGGCCAGTTTACACACCCAAGAAGTCCCCGTACACCAGACGAATCAAATCTGTATTGGATGGATTCTTAATGCTCGGCTCAACAACGACAGTTAATAATCCAATGCGCAAAAAATCCCGCCGTGATTTTATTACGTCCGTGAGAATGTCGACTAAGCGAAAATAGTCGATTCAACTATCGACACGAACTAATTAAAAATCGAGTCTTCTCTAAAATAAGAATAGGATAAACTGCGAAAACTGTGCCTAAATGCACTTAACATTGAGTCAATTTAGATGATATGTAACGACCGTTCAATAAAGTCACTAGGTTATTGTTATTATTTTACAAATGACTAGCTGACCGGACAGCCATCGTCCGGTTTGCGAGAACTCGATTGCAGTGCTGCCTACCGGGTCCAATAGGAATCTAAACAATCCAGGACACACTTAAATACACGCGTAAAAAAAATCATCAAAATCGGACCAGTCTTTTAGGAGGAGTTCATTGGATATATAATTCTTCTGTTCACACGTACAGAAGAATTATATTTAAGAGGAATAATAAACTGGAAAACATCTTTATCGTCAATTCATTTCACTGACGTTGAGAGCTGAAGTAACCGATAACTTTATACACGTTATGACGATGCATGAAGCCTCTAATTTCAGCTGGTGGTTAATGAGCTAAGATTTATAATTAGACCAAATTATTCAATAATTTGTCACTTCAATTTAATAGTTATTACAATATGTAGGTGCCCATAGTTACTAAATTAAACCTTAAACCACAGCACTGCTGACGCATAGGGATAACGTTTATATGCGCTTGTGGGAAATAAAATCGAATAATGGCTGTTACATCATAAAGACATATACATATAATAAATATACTAAACAGGACAGTAACAGTGCTAAAATGATGGAGAATAGACCGACATTTTAATTAAAATTCTGTGGTAGTGAATGCACGCGAAGGTTTATGAACCGTAACACGATATTAGAATTTGAAGAGACTACCAGGAGTCTCGCAGCAATATTTAATTGAGTCTCATTAATCCGCGCTTGGAAGAAAACAAATAGTGATATTTTAGGAGACTGACAGTTATATGTAAGAAAATTTTACAAACTTGGAAGATGGCTGAATGTAATGTCACCAGTGCAGGTGGCGTATTCGGGAAAGAGTTCCAGTCGGACGAGGAACTAGCAGCAGCTTATCTGTTCCGGGGCTACTCAGAAGCACTGCTTCAGTTCGCATCGGCATGCTGCGTGATCTTCACGCTCATCGGCATTCCCGGCAACCTTATCACCATTGTCGCACTTGCTAGGTGCAAAAAGGTCAGTGTCGCGCTAAGTACTTTTTCCCACCTTCGCTTAGTAATCCACATACAATTCGGAACACACAGTACGTTTATCATTCTATCTTCTATTGTTAAATATCTACTTAATAAAATCTTAAATTCGTTCAATGACACAGTTTAAACGCCTGGGTTAGGAGGCATGAAATTTTGCAAAAGAGTGGCGAAAATTACCGATAAGGACTGTTTTTTAAATTCGTCCCCTAAAGGGGTTAAAAAAGCCATCGCACGCCCAGTGCCATAATAGACACGTAGATAAAAAGACAAAGTAAAAAAAAAATAGACTTGTTAGACGAACTAGAAAAAGAAGCACTACACATGTAAATTAATCGTTTTACAATTTATGAAGGATTTTCTTTATGTCTGTTTTTAAATAAAATTATTTGCGAGTGATCTAAAAGTTCTATGCGATCCACATGTGTTCCTTATATCGGATTCCAAACAAGTGACGCATATTCCAAAACAGATCGTACAAGTGAATTATAGAGTACTTTTAGGGTTTGGACAGTGTTGAAGTCATAACAGGTTCTTTTTATGAATCCTAGTATTTTAGCAGCCCTAGGAACAATAAATTCAATGTGAGGTATGAAGGTTAGCTTACTGTCAAGGAGAACACCATTTTCCGTATTTTTATCGACAACACCTACATAATTTTTCTGAATAATTGATGTTACTTTTTAATGGGTGCAATTTAAATGCTCCCCAAAATAATTTTTAGACCCGAAGACTAAGTACCAAGTATGTGTGTTGCATTTATATTCTTTTCGCTTATGGATAAATGCTCACGAAATCTTGTTTCCCTGAAATAGTAACATTAATACCCAAAATGACAGTTCTAAATAGCTTTACTGTAATCAAATTATCTAACCTGAATCAATATGTAGTGCTACAAAATTTAGTGAGAGACGAATCGCTGCAAAACCGACTTCACGCAGTCTTGGCTGCCCTACTCGAGAGTGAAATTTAAGCCCGCGTAGGCACAGAGGGGTGGGGTGGTGAGCCTTAAAACCATTTGCGACAATAAGGTCGCGTGCGGCCCCAACCCCGCAGCGTCGAAGCCGTGACAGACACAATGCTTGTTGCATGTTGCATGTCTGCTTACATGCTGCATGCTTGAAGCAAGCATAAAACAATAAACAAGTAACGTGTGTTTGGGATACACAATATTTATTATATTTGATATTTAAAAACATTGTACGATCGACCGTTAGCTTTTTTGCCTCAGTAAAAGTGACTAAATTGAAAGTTGTGAAATAAAATATTGGTAACATCTATTTAGCGATAATACTTGTAAAATATTTGGTCTGAAAGTAACTTTAAAGGCGTTTATAAATTTTTATAGCATAGAATAAAAAAGAAAATGGGTTCATTTCTACAATACTTTATGAAACACAATTTGGTGAGCATTTATCCATTCTGGCAGGCACTTCGAATTTTTTGGTAGTAAAATAAGTGCTTTTCTGGTAGGCGTTTAAACACAAGCCGTTTTAATTAGTAATGGTGTAATAGATAGCCCACCAAATTCAATTTTTCGTACGTTTTCTGCAATTTTCATCAGTGTACGTTGATTTAAAAAAAATATTCGCGGACATTCCTTAACAGATAAGTAACGCTTTACAGAAATCATTATCATTAAAATCATCAATACAAACTTCCATACCAGCAAATTAAAAAATCCCGGGCTACATTGGAGGTTCCTCTTCAGTGTAGATGGCTTTGTGAAAGGTTTTGTGCTTAACGAAAACGATGTGCTTGTTATATTTGCCAACTTTCAACTAGACTTAGTAGGACGACAATACCTATCTTTTGTTTTTGAGGGTGGGAAATCATCAAATAACTTGACTGTGGAGGGCGTGTCAGACTTTTATTGACTAAAACACACCCGTGTTCCCTCAGTTGCCTGTGTGCCAGGGGCCATGGTATCTCTTTCGGACAACCCGCACCCCTGACAGGATACCTATCTTATTGTTAGTTTTAAAGTTTGTGACGATGACGTTACTAATCGTAGGTAATCTCTTTAGATTTCCCGCTAAAAATGATTGCGAAGACTGTATAAAGTTGTTTTCAAACACGGTGTGGTATCGTCAATTAAGACGCGATTGTCTGACCAAGTGTCTATACATATTGGTGCACATTATTATTTATTAGCTATTGAATTGTTTTCGCATACTCTGACATAATTCTATTTACACAATTCCTGTAATAAAAATACCATTTGTCGTTTTTCAGGTGCGTAATGCGACAGCGATATTTATAATAAACCTTCACACCAGCGACCTGCTCTTTAATAGTTTCATCCTGCCGATGACAGCGATTACCTTCGCGAAAGGGAACTGGACTCATGGTTGGATAATGTGCCGGGTGTATGCTAACCTCAAGTTCGTGTTTAACAGCTCTGCCATCTTCACCGTACTAGCCATCAGTATCAACAGATACGTCATTGTTTGTCATCCACTTTTGTATCCCAAGTAAGTGATAGTATCATAGTTTCGATTAGCGATGCCTTTGAACGCCTTGATATTGTATTTATTATTATATATTAAAACCGAAAAATAATTCAACACAATAGCTGTGTCGAATTCTAAAGAATCTTTTACTCCAACAATTTGTTCATTGTTCCAGGTTGTACAAAAGAAGAAACATATCAATAAGTATACTGATGATCTGGGCATCGGCCTTTGCAATATTTCTGCCATCTAACTTCGGGGCATGGGGTCGGTTCGACTTGCAACCCAACGGAGGATTCTGCACCATGATGCGGGACAGAAACTGCAAATCTCCGAAGAAATTTCTATTGACTCTTGGCTTTGTGGTACCGTCCTTCATTATAGTCTTATGTTATACTCAAATATGGTGGGTGGTGCAAACTGCAAAGAAAATCCAGAGTACCAAACCCGTGCCCACACACTTGCCACTATCAAAAACCCATACAGATATTTCAACTTATGGGGGAGAGCTGGTTAGCTTCGATCCCTCAAGTCCTGTGAGCAGTACCGCTGAATCTGTGTCAACACTGGCAACTGATAGTGACAAAACGCCGACTAGCAGCGCAGCGACTACTCCTCGGTCTCCCAATGAAGAAAAATCTTACGAAAAATACTTCAAGGCTCCGTTCAGATTGACAAGGAAACTAGTCAGGCGGAAATTCCCAACAAGGAGAGACAAGAAGCTATGTGCTATGATTGTTGCAATCATGATATCTTTCTGCATGTCTCATCTACCTGTAATGGCGACGAAATTCGCATACAAGGGGTATAAGTCTGAACCTATTGTTAATATCATGTCTCATCTGTTAGAGTATTTGGGCACGTGCATAAACCCCATCATCTACGTGTTAATGTCCAAGGAATATCGACAGGCTTACCAGAGCCTCTTTGAAGTTATTACACAAAAGTTTCAGAGCCTAAAATTAAGAATTTCTCCGTGATCTTTTGGATTTCGTTTAGCATTGGTGCATATAAAACCTTACTCTCCGATGTCGAGCATTAAGATCATTCAGCGCTCCCTGATAGTTCTTACAGCATCAGTACATATTATAAAACGAAGTCCCCCGCCGTGTCTGTCTGTCTATCTGTTCGCGATAAACTCAAAAAGTACTGAACGGATTTTAATGCGGTTTTCACCAATAGACAGAGTGCTTCATAAGGAAGGTTTAGGTGTATAATTTGTAATGGTTTGTTTAAATTGGTTTATGATATATCCCACTGATTGGTTATTTTTCCTCCTAAGTTAAATTTTCTTATAGCTTTTGCTCAAACAAAGAAGTTGAGACTGTTAAAGAGGAAAGCTATTATTTAATTATAAGTATGCCAATCATGGAAGCAAACTGTCTTTTCTGAATATTATTTTTATCGAAAAAAACAAAACAGTACTAGTGTTGCGCAAATTATGTATAAAATAATATATAATTTTTCCTGTTGATCCGAATTGTACAGCATAGCTTTTGTTTATTGATCTCATAGTAGTATTATTTAATGGACAATGTCAAAGTAAACTGGTCAAAAACAATATGTAGGCACTTACAGTATACATATATCGGTGTACAATATTTCCCACTTTGCCTTAGTCAGAGGCAACATAAAGGACGGCCAAAAGATAGAAACTTCTAAATGCTGGGAATGAAATAAATACCGCCCATGTACTACCTAAAATTTTATTAGATACTATGTACCTAGTATTTTTTTGTGATACAGGGTGGCAGTGACATGGTCGCAAAATGAAGTCGATTATCAGAAAAAAAATCTGCTGTTTCATAGAAAAGTGCAATACATACGCGATCAGAACACAATATGGCAGGGCATTTTTTTTTCATAACACATTTCAACGCAGTGGGGATTAGAATCATGACTAAACCCATGTTAACAGGTTGTGAATCTATGTCCCTGCCACCCTATGTTTAGTTTGTAGTTTTATTTACTACTAGTGTTATATTGGGTGTCTACTTTTCATTTAAATTAAATAAAAAATCATATTTTCACGTACCTTTTTGGATCTTTGACAGTCGTTACGGGTCGTCCGAATCCCGCAAGTCTAACAATAAAACTTTTCAAGGGGTATCCTGTTACCCAGTAGCTGGGTTGTGGAGGTTAGTTAGGCAGTCGCTCCATGTTAAGTACTGGTAGTCAGCTGCATCCGCTTAGACTGGAAGAAGACCCCAACATAGTTGGGAAAAGGCTAGGTAGATGATGATTTTTACATATTTTTGGCATTTTGGTAACCTGTTTACAAATGAATAATAGAGGTTATTTTAATGAAAACTTCTAGCGTGTTGAGTTTTTAGTTCAGAAAATCTTATGTGTTCATGTTACCTACATGCAAATGCATGCTATGAGTATGACATGTTGCGCTTTGCCAACAGTGAAAGCAGATCTATTTTAATTATTAATTTCTAATTAAGACACGATCATCAAGAACTTTTCTTCTTCATTATATTCTACATCATATCCGGCACCAGTGGAAGTTACAGCAGTTAGAAATGCTACATTAACCCTAATTGCGTATTAATTGCGTTGCAATCAGTCGTCATGCTTTTGAAAAATCTAAAACACGAGAGAACACAAACTAGGCATTTCAAAAAAGCGCTTGATAATTTTTGTTCCGGACTTTTATTGTTCATGGTTGTTAAGACCGGTAGCAGAAAGGCGTCGCAAAGTGCTTGTCTCGGTTCGTTAGTTGTTCATTAGTGTTCTGGGGAGACAATGGCGTACTGTAATGTTCATTTGCCCACCACTACGCGGTACGCCACTACGGCGCTACGCCACTTTGCTCCCGATTCGCCACTTCTTTTTAATGACTCGGCGTGTTTTTTACATGATAATGTCCGTAAAATTGTTGTGATGTAAACGACTGTTGTTCTTTATGGAGAGAGGAGACTTATGACATAATTAATTGGGAATTGAGGAAGGAAAAAGTGAATGGAATAGGCAATAAGAGTCGACATTCTTTATGACATTCGGAGAGGAAATTAATTTATTAGCTTTGGCTATACTTGTATCTATTGTTTTCTACGATAGAATTGTGTGTGTTTAAAATGTTCACCATATTTTATTACAAAACTAGCTTCTGCGCGCGCCTTTGTTCGCGTGGAAGGCGTGACACCACTTTATACAATAAGAGCCACATTCTTATAAAACTTTCCTGTATACTACGTTTGAAGTTTTATTCACCGCAGCCAAAATATACAGAGTCAGGACTGGTGACGCGAGACAACTGTACGTAGCTAACGTATATGTACTTGTCCGTATGAGAAGCAGCTTGTCCTGAGTTCGACACTCGCAGCCTTCAGTATCTGCGCCTGTTTTTGTACAAAATTAGCTGACATTATTCCGAATAAAAAACTTTTTTCAAAAAAATAAACAACCGACTTCCAAAAAAACACTAAAAAGTGAAAAATAACTTTAATTTCGGAAGGCGGTGACAAAAAATTAAAATACATATCCAAAGTCACCGCCTTCCGAAATTAAAGTTATTTTTCACTTTTTAGTGTTTTTAAGTCGGTTGTGTATTTTTTTGAAAAAAGTTTTTTATTTTTCACTTTTTAGTGGTTCACATGTGCTAACCCTTCACAGCGTACCGGCGTGATGTTATGTTATTAACTGGTGTAAACAATTGACAGACATGAGATTTCAGCAATCCCTGTCCATTTGCTATAATTTATTGAGGAGTTCCGTTGCCTATCTCCGAAGTCCTTCATCAGATCTTTACCAAATTGAAATGGAACCACTCCGAGAAAGTACTGTTCCAAAAACTACACAAATTGCTTCAAGTGTGCCTATAAAATTTGAAGAGTACTCTCTATTTCTCCAGGATCCCATCAACAGATCCTGACTTGATGATCATGGGACCACCTGGGAAGTATACCCTTTCAAACAAAAAAAAATATCCAAATCGGTCCAGCCATCTTCGAGTAATTGGGGAACATACATAAAAAAAAAAAAAAAAAAAAGGTTCCGACGAATTGAGAACCTCCTTTGGAAGTCGGTTAAACACAAAACTCACTTGCGTGATTCTCATGTTTCAAACCAAAGCAAAACCAAAATTCGTGTCTAAAGACGAGTTAATGTGAATAAATATCACTTAAATAGTTTAATTAGTGGTAGAAGTTTCCTCAATGTTCCGAACGTAGGGGTGTGCCCCACTAAGGTCCGTATTTCACGTTCATTGGTCCCCAGCGGGTCCTAGTCGGGAGCAATGCAGGGAGTTCAATGTTCGATCATTGCCGAAACATACAAGCTATGGAGGTTAGACAGGTCGGTCAGGTGGAAAGTAGCCCGTTTTAGTTTAGGTGTTTTAATCAAAACTCATTTAGTAGGTAACACGAAGCAAAATATGCCAGGTATTTTTTTAAAGGTCCCCCCTTACTGTAACGTTAACATAAGTGGCGAAATGGTACTATAAATAAGTACATCTCTGCCCAACAATACGTGATGTTCTGTTGTTTTTTTTTAAGTGAACTATTTTTTAAATGTCTAATTACAGTTTTAGTGGATTTCTGGAAAAACCTCGAAAACCCGTTTAGGCCTAATAGGTACGGTATTCAGGACAACAAGGAGGGGAAGCCGTCTATGCGGCATTAATAGAAAACATGTACTATCGTAACTACCAAATGAATTAAAAACAAACATTAATCTCGCGCCTACACTACCTACTTAAACAAACCAATGGTACGCGACTCTGGTAGAACAATTTCTATGATTACTTCATGGAAATTGTTCTAAGTACTACATTCGCGTCGAGCTGTCGCGACGTGCCTGTCTGTGGGAGCCTATAGTGTTCGTGCTCAAAATGCATTGTTACACTTCGATACAGACAAACATACCTACATACAGATGAAAATGTGTCCGTCCGTTTAATATGAAACGAATTTTCGAGACTATGATGAATGGTCATCGTTACCATATTCAATTTCCATCGCAAATATTTAGTTTCAATTGAATGTGCCTTTTCGATAGCGAAATTTCGCTATCGAAACGGCACATTAAATATGGAGGAAGTGGCGTCATACATCCGGGTTTTAATACCTGGGCGATTTATGGTGGAGCTGGGTACTGCTGTAGGACGTTTGTGCCTAGCAAGGATATTCACAATCGCTTGATTCGCTATCGAAATCGATTGTTAAGGTTCGTTTAGGGGGACGCTATAAAATGGTAGCTTTTATAAGGTAGAAAACGTTAAATTGGTAGATATTTCGTAACGTAACTACAGTACTGCTAAATGTAAATATACTCCCTTATTTACCAAACGTTGAGATGCTTAAAGGCTTCTTCAAACAGGCACTACGCGACAGCGCGACGCTAGACTTGTAGAACAATTTCCATGAAGTTTTCTTAGAAATTGTTCTACGTGAGACGCGTTTGCAGGAGCCTTAAACGTCAAAACAATATGGTTAAACAGACGCTAATCATTACTTTAACTTTAAGCAACGTATAAAAATATGGGGCTGAGCGATTGTCTAAAAAAGTTTCATAGAGTTGAAATATAAACATAATAAAAATATTTCCAAAGTTCTGATTCATGAAAAACGTCGACAATTTTCTAAACGCTGAAATGCTATTTGCCTGTGCTTTTCCCAGCAGTTTTCTTAAACGTCACTCGCTCTTCTTTTTAACTGACTTCAAAAAAAAACACACAGTCGAATTGAGAACCTCCTCCTGTTTTGGAAGTCGGTTAAAAAAAGGAGGAGGTTCTCAATTCGACTGTTTTTTAAATGTTTTGTACCTCAAAACTTTCGAGTGGGTGAACCGATTTTGATGATATTTTTTATTTGAAAGCTGGTGCTTCCCTTCATACAGATCTGATTACGCGTTTCAGAGACAGACAACGGAACTCTTCAAAAATAACAGTAAATAAACCGCGATTGCTGCTATTGCATAAATATGCATTGTTTTGACCCCAAGGATGATGTAATTTCGAATTAGTGGGGTAGCTACTACTACTACTACTACTACTACTACTATAGCTAAAAAGTGAAAAATAAAAACTTTCCAAAAGAAAAAACAACCGACTTCCGAAAAAACACTACAAAGTGAAAAATAACTTTAATTTCGGACGGCAGTGACAAAAAATTAAAATATATTTCCAAAGTCACCGACTTCCGAAATTAAAGTTATTTTTCACTTTGTAGTGTTTTTTCGGATGTCGGTTGTTTTTTTTTTTTTGGAAAGTTTTTATTTTTCACTTTTTAGCTGTAGTAGTAGTAGTAGCTACCCCACTAATTCGAAATTACATTAACACTTTGTAGTGTTTGTTTTTCGCAGTCGGTTGTTTTTTTTTTGGAAAAGTTTTTATTTAATTTTGATATCCACATTTTAAGGCGTGTATATTATCAGTTGCCATCAGGAACAGCTAGCTCTTAGAATTAATTAGGTAATTACTGCAGTGTATAAAGAGGAAAGCTTATTCAGTGTTGCCACGTGTGAGTGAAGACTACGTAACCTATTTACTAAAACATAGGTACCTAACTATAACAGTGTCGAGGGGTGGAATTATGGCCAAGGGAAGCCGTTCCAAAAAAAACTCTCACTGCATGATGCAAACTTAAAGTTTATTCAGAAGATCATGCGCCACTTTCACTGATGCTGAGTTAGAAACAGAGAACTTTGTACGGAAGATTTGCTTTTCTTTGCACGCAGCCGTTTTCTCAGTAGTACTATAGAGGCATGAGGTACAGGGTGTAAAGTTCACTTATACTCTATTGAAAAGGGAAGAGCCTCCGACCAGACGGGTGTTGTGTCTGGTGGGCTACTGCCCGACGATTGATGTCGGGATGTTGTACATATGCAGATCGCGCGGTAAACTCTGTTTGCGCGATGTAGTTGATGTAGTTGCGGTGTGACGTCAAGTCTTGAGTAGTTCGCATATGGCACTGTAGATGGCGCCACTCCACTTTTTGTGTTTTTTTCACAATTGTTGATTTGAAGTTTCGTATGTGGGGCATTGTACATGTCCGCCACAGTACACAGAAGTACATTAAAATTAATCGTACTCTGAAATAATGAATGGTGGATCGGTGAGGTTTCTTAAAGGTAACCCGATGGTGATCGGCTTGTATTTATCCGTTGCCACTGATCTATAACGATATTTAAGGTAAGGGCGACCGTCCATTACATAGGTATCGAGGCCCCTCCTTACCTCGGCAAGCATGTTAAGCCGTTGATCGAGGCTGACATTCGTAGATCTTTAACAGTCGTTACGGTTCGTCATAAGCCCGAAAGTCTGACAACCAGTCCTACCAAGAACTATCGTGTTACCCAATAACTGGGTTAAGTGTGGAGGTCAGACAAACACTCGCTCCATGTAAAATACTGGTATTCAGCCGAATCCAGTTAGACTGTAACCCAACCCCATTATAGTTGGCAACGCTAGGCAGACAGCTTGTTTTTTTAATGAATGATCCGAGAGTTCTCATGGGAAAAGTGTTCAGTATAATGAAAAGAATCGCCCCCTAATGGGTGCAGGTGACTAAATAAACAAACTGGATAATTTACAGTATAAACAACATAAACGCACAGCTATAAGAAAGCACATCTCTCTTCCTTCCCCAAATGACAAACGCCCCTTACCTATAACCTCTGGAGTTGAAAGATAAATAACGTTCTCCCCAAACTTGGGCAAAAATTAAACTTTAACAGCATCTGTAGCCACTTACATTAAGATTATAAGTGTAACATTTCATGCTGACGATGGGAACGGTATTAAAAATTTAGATTTTTTTCTTTGGACGTTCCCATGGCCGCTGAATTCTAACTAGGGTGGCGGTAAACCGCACTCGATGTTAGCAGTCCCTTCGCTGCTTCGCAAACTATGATTGGGCTGTCAAAACAGCGGTGCGGTGCCATCTCATAAAGTTTTTAGAGTACCGTATTCATCCTACTTAATAAAATTACAAACTAGCTTTTGCCAGCGGCTTCGCCCGCGTGGAAGTCGAAAATTTTCCCACAGGAACATACTACCGGGATAAAAGTATCCTGTGTTAATCCAGACTATAAACTATCTGTGTACCAAATTTCATACAAATCCGTTCAGTGTTTTTTGCGTGAAAGAGTAACAAACATGCAACAATCCACACAAACTTTCACATTTACAGTATTCACAAGTAGGATTGTAGGATGTGAAAGTTTACATACGTTTTTACTCAACGACTGAACGAGTCGTTATGAAATTTGACAAATAGGAAGCGTGGTATCTGGAGAAGGAAATAGACTACTGTCCGTCCTGGATCGCAGAAGAAGGCGCTAGTATGATAATTTTTAACCTGAGAATGAAGTTGAAACTTTTAGCAGCTGTTTTTATTTAGAAAAACGTAGGGGCTTGCCATTTTTCATTTAGGGAATGTCACTTTTCTCTTGTATTAGACACTCGGATATTACCTAAATTAAGCTGATAGGTAAAAAGTTATGTCGCACATTGAAAAATTAGCTCAAAAGACGGAAACTGTATCACCTAATTATAACCTCACCTGCTTGAAAATCCATCAGAGCTGAAAAATTCAACTCATTCGTAAAAAAATTCATGGTTGCTAGTCTAAACTAGATGAAGAGATACCATTTATTTAGTGCGCCATTCCTCATTTTTTATTCAACCGCTATTTTCGGGGCCGTGATTTTACTACACCTCCGAAAGGGATTTGGCGAAAGCTTCAACAGAGAATATGCGCATGCAAAACCAAACTTTGCTGTTCAAACTTTAGAACTCAACATTGCTTTTGGTAAAATAGTTTGCTATGTTGAACCAGAGTCAAACAGTGCATAAGGATATTTTTATGTTTATTTCAGGGCTGGATTGCGCCTGCAGTGAATTTGAATAGCACAGTTTGTGAAATATGCAAGTGATATCACGTGTAGTCGTACAGTTTTATTTACATCCGGTCGTTGAATATGAATATCCGGTTTTGACATTGTAAATCAAAATTGTAGCACATGAAAAAGAAGTGTTATTCTTATTGCTACCAAATTGCATGGTATTTTTCACTTTCAGTTTTCCTGCATGATGTGTTTAAAGTTCAATAAAGTTACTCACTGACAGAACCGTATATTATTCGTGGTTAAAAAATTTAAATTAATTATACTAATCAATTTATGCTTAAAACTCGATGACAATGTTCTACGAAATCCAGTCGGGAAATATCATAATTGGAACAAAGCAGCTTTAATAAACATGTTCGCTGATGACGAAAATTTAATTAATCATGTTAAAATAAAAGGCTTCATAAAATAAAATGTCCGTTTATGGTCCACCGGTTTATACCAATTATAATAATGTTAAAATGTTGTTAATATCATAACACCTGAATTCACCTGTGACATTAAGGGCATAATATTGTACAGAACGAATTCAAATTTCCGAAAAAAGAATACCATTCGGTATTGACTCGATTTTATTGTGGAGTTATTAGTACAGAACATTTACCATATTTTAACGTTTTATTTTTATTCAAACACACTGTTTCGATAACATTCCAAATTTAAATGGGTTAGTTTGGAGTACCGATCTATTTAATAGATATGTGAACACTGCCTCATTCACACAAGTAGTCACACTTTTTTTCCAATTCACTTTAGACATTGGCTGTATGGTCGATATCACGGAGTAAATACAAAGAGGAGATGGTGTAATTATATTTCCCTTAGGAACAATGCGTGACAATTTGCGGGGTGAGGGGGTGATAGATCCCGCCCACTTCTTCATTTTTCATCTACCGGTCAATAGCAAAACTACTCGCTCGTTCTGTAGATTTTACTTTCTAGTGACGTAAGTATCTCACACTAGATGTCACTAAGTGCAGGATGCAACAGGGTCGTACTCAGAGTTTTCGTACCAAGGAGTACTCCGTTATTTGATATTAATTTTGCGAACCATCTTGATACGTATTTTTAAAAATGAAATAGTAATATTAATTTTTGTAATCCATTATTGTCATAGATTATCTTCGGAAAGAAATCTAGAACATACATCATTGAAAATTTAACTAAATAAACTAGATGGGCTTTAAGTACTTTTAATTAAGTAAAGAACAACTACCTTATAGTATGGTAGTTGTTCTTTACTTTCCCTCTGTGAGACAACTCGTATAGACCATACCAGTTGTCACACGGAGGCAAAGTACTTTAAATAAATTAATTTAGTTAGAATATTTAATTTATAGGAGATGGTATTTTTATGAGTATTTCCATTTATGAGACAGTTGCGGGACATTCTGTACAATAATTGGATTCTAATTACGGCCCTGTGTTTATGCTACTTAACAGGACGAACGCCAACAATACACTGACTAAGGCCACGCCCACTTAATGACGTCAGGACCTAGTCGAGAATCACAGTGCACAGTTGTTTAGGGCGTCTCCTCTTTGTATTTACTCCGTGGTCGATATCGTCTTTGCTTGCCATAGTAAGAAATAGAATGCCGGAAAGGTAGCTGCTGTAACTAATGTCATCTGGACATCTGTCAGTCACTACGAATAGCGGGAAAAGTTTAAAGTGAAGTGGCTTGGTGTGATAGTGAACCAGTGAAGTGATTTAATCAGCTTAATTACCAGATCAACGGGATGCTACAGTAGATATGTACATTGTATGATTGTTACTGTGGTTAGTCAAGAAATTGAACATCGTTAATTACGCATATCAATGTAAATTCTCAGACAATTGAGGATCTCACCAATCCTCTGGTCTTTCGAGAATAGTAAAAAGCCATCATCTGTTTCGGCTGATGCGTACACCACTTTCCGAGTCTATTTCCATGAGTTTTATGAAAATTCTTTTTAAATTTATTCATACCTACTATCCACATATCCTGGGAAATACGTAAAAAAATGGTTGGCTCAAAGCAATAAGAAATGTCGCCAGAAGGCGAAAGATATGGGTCCCTAGACGCGCTTCGACGAGGCTGTCACGACAAATATTTGTGCGACTTTTGGAACTTCAAGGTCGGGTAGATGTCAGGGTCGGTAGAAACCTAGGAGTTTTTATGTGCCTGTGTAGTTGTATCAGCATATTAGTCTAACGTTTTAAGATAGAGGTGTTTTTGCAATACTTACCTACTTTTATGTTTTAGTTTCAAGAATTAAATTTAACCGACTGAGCTATCAGTTTTAAGTTCCCTCCTTTTTCCAAAATTTTTCATAACTTCCAAAGGCTCATTAAATAAGTACGATTTTTTTACTTCCAGCGTCACGGCATTTCCAGAAACCGATACTTTTATATCCACAAACTCGGACAAAAATAATTTTCGAAGATATATCATAAAGCAAGACCCGAATATAAAATCGAAAATTGACTGCCTACGTACGATATTCCGTCAAGCAGTCGGCCCTGCCTGCCACCTTGGAAAGCGACTGTTTCTTTGGAATGCTCTCACGGCGCCCACACAAATCTCCCCGGTCGAACGGAACGGATTCGAGAACCATTCGAGACATTGCTTCCGTTTTGTAGATTCGTTTCATTCGCATTTTTGTGCTACAGTACAGCTGACCAGAAAGACGAAATACCAAATTAAGATAATGTGTTTTTTATCTTTGTTTTGGCGCGATCGAGCAACCTAGAACTTAGCAATAATTACTTTGTTATTTCGTTATCAATAAGTACTCGGAACTTTTTATCATACTTATTTGGGTTGTTTACAAAGAATATTTACGATACCGAGTAGTTAGAGGTTAGAGGCATGTTAGTCGTAAATATTTTTTTAGGTATGTTGTAGAATAGAGATGGTATTGGCAGTATGTAGCTAAGTAGAAGTACAGCGAAGAGGCCGTTTAAAAAATGGACCATCTTTACCTATCTGACCAGAAACGGCCAAGTTATGTACCCACACTCGTCTGCCTAGCCTTTTCCCAACTAAATTGGGGTTGGTTTCCACTCAATACCAGTTTTTTAGATGAAACTACCGCCTATCTGACCTCCACAGCCCAGTAACTAGGTAATACGATACCCCTAGGTAAGACTGACAGTCAGACATTCGGGCTTCTGATGACCCGTAACGACTGTCAAAGATCCACGAATGACAGCCGGGACTGCAACGGCTTAACGTGTTTTCCGAATCACGGAGTGGTCTTGGTATGTAAAGATGATCACCCATCCACGGAAAAACCGCGTACCTTAACGTGGTCGATCGACCCGTTCAGCGTTTATTCCTTAGCCACAAGCCCCTCCATACTGTACCTCTCCTACCTCATGTACCTCTCATACCTCCTGTACCTTTTTTTCATGTCTCTGTGATTCACTGTTATTATTTCATGTCCTTAGATTTTTGTGCACTAGGTCCACAAAAACTAGTTTCCACGAAAACAAAGCAGGAAACCAGCACTTGTTATTCAATTAAAGAACTCATCGATTCAAGAGAACTCTTGAAAATAACCAGCCATTTCAATTGTCTGCGCCAACCTGAAAGTAAATCGAGAAAGCGAGCTATGCATTCTAATTGTATACACAATGAACTCTTGCCGCCTTCTCCCTACGAATCTTACTTCAGTGCACAATGCATAAACAAGAATAGTTTCGCTCTTTTTAACTCGACTTGTTCCATGTTCTTTGTAAATCACATGAAATTGGCGTGAGAATTTTTATTTTTGCTGTACAAAGTGTAGGTACACTTAATGACACGTTTTTTTGTTTTGGTTGGGAAATGATCAAATAACTTCTCCCGCTCTGGGCGGAGCGGGAGGGCGTGTCAGACTTTTAGTGACTAAAACCAAACCGTGTTCCCTCAGATGCCTGTGTGCCAGAGGCTGTATCTCTTTCGAACAACCCGCACCCCTGGCAGGCGTCGGCCCTTGCGGGCTCCATCAGTTGGTGCTGACATCTCTTTGAGGCGCGCGTGGAACACAAACCGCCGTCGATCCGGGCTTGGGCCTTACCGGACAGCGAGCTACCCATTACTCGCCGTCCTCAAGCTCGCGCCTGCGGTGGCCGGGAATTAGCCTGGGATTCCCGAACCCAGGGCGTCGCCTGCGGCGACTAAGGCCGTGAGGGCGCATATCTGACAGCACGGTTGGCGCAGTGGTTAAGCGATTGACTGCTGTGCTGCGTGTAGCGGGTTCGATTCCCGCACGGAACAAATATTTGTATGACCTACAAGTAGTTGTTCCGGGTCTGGGTGTTTGTGTATGTGAATTTTAATGTTTGTAAACGCACCCACAATACAGGAGTAATTCCTAGTGTGGGGCAACGTTTAAAAAAAAAAATGTATATATACTGCCTCTCCCTCACGTGCGCCACCTCCATCTTCGCGAGCATTACTGCTTCGCAGAAGGAGGTGACGGCTACCCATGCACTCTCGCTCCGAACCATGGCTTGGACCAGGGCCGGACGCGAGAGTTCGCCGCCGCCGATCACCTCCACGAGGACACGGCGGTGCTCCGCCCAAGCCAGGCAGACCTCCACCGTATGCGCCACCGTGTCCTCAGGGCGATCTTCGCAGTGGAAACACCCGGGCGTTTCCTCCCGCCTTATCCGAAACTAGAACCTCCCGAAACAACCGTGTCCGGTGAGGACCTGCGTCAGGCGGAAGGTGAGGACGCCGTGCTGCTTCTCAAGCCACTCCTCAAAGAGGGGACTTAACGCCGCAATTGTGGCGTGCCCACCCTAATGACACGTTAGGTTCATGTGTGTAGAACTATATTTATAAACAGTGTCACACTGTGTTTGGGACTGAGCTAAACCTGAAAATAAATAATAAATGAGGTAGGGAAATTACGTTGGTGTAATAATAACTAAAAGCAGGATACCTAAGTATAGAGCGCGAATAGGTGAACTTAGTTTTAGAACTCACTTGCTTATGCCAACGGCTTCACCCACGTGGACGTCGCAAATTATACCACAGGAACCTACTATCGCGACAAAAATTATCACATGTATTAATTAATACAGGCTATAAAGAATCCTTGTGCAAAATTTCATCTAAATTCGTTCGGCAGTTATTACATGATTGAGTTACAAACAAACATCTAAACATAAAAATTCACATTTTTAGAAAGAAGGTAGTAAGACAGTAAGATCATTGGGTTTCCGAAACATTAAACTGCAAACGTTCATGACCACCAGCAGCAGGCTAAGCATGACCCTTTCTATTTCTACGAAGAATTGACACAACTCTTTCTTTAAAAAGTGACATTTCGTTTCCCCATTTTTGACATGTAGAAATCCTTCATCAATCTGTAATAGTGTCTTTCGTTTCTAACGATCTTCATCTATGTCTATTTTTATGTAGACTATTTCAGAAGAATTTTTTCTATCTTAAATTAACAAAATAAAACTGACAACTGACAGTTGTGACAGTGACAGAAAACTTTCTTCTCGACGGCCACAAAGTATTTACGGTTATTTAAAAATCCATGAGAGCGTTTTGAACGCAAAACTGTGGTAATCAATAAAATAACAAAGCTATCTTCTCCTAGTTTAATCATTTAGTTAATAGGGCATTACCAAGGAAATGGTTAAGGCCAATATTACTGAAGTATTTTTTGTTCCAAAATACGGTACTTCAACACTTCGTAAAAAATTGTTGTAGTTATTTATAAATAATTTACCTATAGAACATTTTTTTTTCGCAAAACTTTCTGAGTGTCCCACGTATTACCATGTAACCCACGCCGAAGACCTTACTTACACCAGGGATTAGGGGTGATCAATAGTAGGAATGAATAAGTTAAACCAACCAGCAGCCTCACAAGCTAATATCTTATATTTCACTCTTCACAAAACAGCGTCTAGATCAAATGACCATACATCATCAGGGAAATGTTCTAGACCCAGTTTTTATCCTTCTAATTTATCTGTTGTGACTCAAACTCAATAATAAGACACTTAATAACCTTTTAACCGCTTACGTCGGATTAATCCGACACATATTCTTGGATCCATTTCACCAGAGTCGTATATTTACGACCAAAATACCACAGCTCGTTTAATCTGTTGGAAAAAGTTAAGACTGCACATCCCTCTTTGTTGTAGGTATTTATTTTTCGATTCACTGTGCCCGGGCGCTGAGGGCACGACAACTGTTATGAAGTCGGGCAGTCAAAAGATTATATGACAAGACGAAAATATACCTTATCTTTTCTCCGAGTCTTTTGTTTTTAAACTTATTAGAATGCAATATTATCTGTTAATAACTTCGTCGAGTCAATTGACTTAACAAGTTTCAATAGATTTTTAACTTGAAAACAATGGAAGACAATATAATGGAGAGAGAAATTTTCATTACTCCAGCATCCTTTCTACTCCACATCGCAATAGCTTGAGAACGGATAACAGCTGCAAAAGTTTAATGAATACTAGAAAACAAATTCCCGTTAGTTTCCTACAAACTAAGTTATCGGTTGCCAGCACTAAGTTTCTAGTTTCGATCGAAATCAATTTGGAAACTGCACGAAGTTTTTAGAGTAACTCTTATCAAGAGTTTGAGGAAGTTGCCAGGGGAGACGCTCCGACGTAAACTAATTTGTCATGGAATACGTTACACACGGAAAATTTGATCGAAATAGGTACACGGTTTTGGGAGTTCATGTCCCTAGTGTAGTTCCTAGAGAGAAAGATTTTGTTAAATGTCAACAGACTAAATAAGATTAAGGAATTAAATAAAAAATTAAGTGATAAAAAGTTTGGGTTGTACCTACATACTCATTACTGAAAAATATATGTCAACAGTATCTAGATGCTGTGGTTAGGCACTTTTATCTTGTTGTGATGATTCCTGACACCAAGAATGATTCACAGATTGTTTATTACTGTAATACATGTCAGGGCCATTATTATCCTGTTCTCATATAATACCTAATGCAGATTCAACTCGGAACGAATTTCGAATTATGTTTTTTTTTTAAATTGTCCACTAAAACAATAAAAGACCACGCGCCCGCGCGCGTGATCTTTTACATGAAATAAACATACAAAACCTGTCAAGTGCAACCCAGACCTCGGGAAAGGGTTCCGTTCCGTAGTTAGAATGACTAATTACGCATTCGCAGTATTAATTTTACTAACCGCAAAAATAAATGTGTCATGTCATCATCAACATGTACCTGGTCTTTTCCCAACTATATTGGGGTCAGCTTCAGAATTACCAGATACAGCTGAATACCAAAAATGACTTTGTGTTATATAGTATTTCTCGAAAAAGTTTGAAAAACAAAGTTATTTCTGCGGTTGTAACCGAAAATAAATATATATAACAGAAACTACCCTTTGACTTAAATAGCAAATTCAATTAGAAGTAAGTATCATAATCTCTTTATTAATTATGAAATTCAAAACTACCCCGAACGCTTAAGTGCATTGATTTTTATTAATAAATACCCCTTCTTTCACATTTTCATCGATTTAGTGCAAGCAGTCTCCGAGGGACAGAAACACGTGTCAAAATTATAAGGGTTACGTTTTTCTCGTTGGTCTACGAAACCCTAAACTAATGCCTATCTAATGATATCAAAGTCAGAGGTTATTTCGCTATTTTGCCCTTTATAAATAAAGCAGTATACTATTCGAATCCGGTTAAACATATCGTATCATCAACCATGTGGCAATTAATAGTTCTGACAGTGTTTGTAACTACTGCACGTGCAGACATTCAAGATTTTTATGGAAATTGGACAGCAGTGATGCAGTTTCCTTCCAATCTGACTATTGGGGCCTGTTTCGAATATTCCATTTCCAAAGATAATGACATACATTGTAACTGTACCGACGGAAAGACCACAGAGCTCTTAGATTTTAACTTCCCAAATTGTCCCCCTGGACCGATTGAGCAGCCCATAACACATTTTAAAGTACCAGTCGTTGAAGCAACGAATGCAGCAGAAGTTGTGAGCTCTTTGGGTGTCTCCTGCATATGTGGCGGAGAATATCATGACATCCGTTTAGTTGCGAAGAGGATTAATGATGACTACTCCATAATTTACCGACATCATTCTAATCCGAGCTACTACAGTTCAACAGAACCTAACGAGGCGACTGTGCAGGCAAGAATTGTTCAATCTGCTTCTGAAATACAGAAAATTGCAAACCAAGTGCACGATTTAAGCGGAAGAAGACGGAAATTAGTATTTTCTTAGTGATTTCTGTTTTTATAAAATTGGTGCTTTGTGCGTGAAAAATTGTATACTATATTTTATTTTATATACCTACTTAAATATTCAGTGGCCTTTTTTTGTTTTTCATTAATGGCAACATGGTAATTGTTACTATTTATTCTGAATATTGTGATTAACACTTTCTTTACTATGTGTCAAATAGGAATAAAAATAATTCAGCATCGCATCCCATTACTGTCACCTACAAAAGTAAAATCTGTCCATTCAATAAATCATCAGGTTAAAATCGATTTCCTTTATTAACCGACTTCAAAAAGGAGGAGGTTCTCAATTCGTCGGAACCTTTTTTTTTTCTTTTTTTTATGTATGTTCCCGATTACTCGAAGACGGCTGAACCGATATGGATTTTTTTTTTTGTTTGAATGGGTATACTTTCTAGGTGGTCCCATGATCATCAACTCAGGATCTGATGATGGGATCCTTGAGAAATAGAAAGAACTCTTCAAATTTTATAGGCACACTTGAAGCGATTAGGATAGTTTTTGAAAGAATAGTTTCTCGGAGTGGTCCGATTTCAATTTGGTGAAGATCTGATGAAGAACTTCGGAGATAGGCAGCGGAACTCCTTAATAAATGATAGCAAATGGATTGGAATTGCTGAAATCTCATGTCTGTCTATTGTTACATCAGTTCATAACATAACATCACGCCGGGATGCTGTGAAGGGGTAAGCACGTGTGAACGACTGAAAAGTGAAAAATGAAAACTTAAAAAAAACAACCGACTTCCAATAAAAACATTAAAAAGTGAAAAATGACTTTAATTTAGGGAAGGTGGTGACAAAAAATTCAAATAGATATCCAAAGTCACCGCCTTCCGAAATTATATAGAATCCGCAATTATATAGAATAAGTTTATATAGAATCCGCGTCACGACTCCTGACTCCCTGTAAATTTTGGCTACTTGAGACCAAAACTAGAACCCATAATACCATACATTGAAGTTTTATAAAATGTTGCATAACCGCAATTAATTTCGTTAACTTATTCTGGAGTCCTAAGACTTCTAAGCGAACGAAGTTACGGGCAGAAGCTAGTTTTTTTTTAATAAGTACGCCTTGTTTACCAATTTTCATCGATACAGTGCAAGTAGTCTCTGAGTAAAATAGCTGTGTAACATCCGGAAGGGGAGACGAACGTGTCGAAATTTCATAGTTTCCGTTTTTGTCATTAGACTTCGGAACCCTAAAACCACCATTCTAATGTTATCGGTTAAGTTGAGAGATTATTTGCCAATATATAAATAAAGCAGTACACCAATCTAATGCGGTAAAACATATCGTATCATCAACCATGTGGCAACTAATAGTTCTGTCAGTGTTTTTAACTTCAGCAAATGCGGACATGCAAAATTTCTATGGAAATTGGACAGCAGTGATGCAGTTCCCCTACAATCTGGTCGTTCCGACGTGTTTAAAATATACGCTCTCCACAGAAAAGGACCAACAATGTCAATGTGCCGACGGGAAAACCACAACGGTCTTAGTTTTTAACTTTCTAGAATATATCAAGCACGGAGAGATCTTCAAGCACACTAAAACTTATAAGAAATCATTCCCAGTCTATGAAGCAAAGACTGCAGCAGAAGTACAAAGCTCTTTGGGGATCTCGTGCAGATGTGGCGAAGAAAATTATCCCAACCGTTTGACTGTAAGGAGGATTAATGAGGATTACTTCATAATCTACCAAAATTATACCCACAGTTCAGCGGAACCTAACGAGGCGGTTGTGCAGGCAAGAACTGTCCAAACTGCTTCTGAAATACAGAAGATTGTAAACCAAGTGCAGGATTTGAGCGAAAGAAGAAGAAAAGTAATATGTTCACCAGCTTAGTGCTGCCATAATGTCGGTGGCGTGAAAAAAGTTAGTTACCTATTAAGAGAGTGCTGTGTTTATATTTTATTTTGATTTACTTAAACATTCAGTGTCTTTTTATGATTTTCCATTTTTGCAGGTATGGTCGCTTAGTACAAATACTGATTGTTGTGATTAGATAACACTTTTTACAAAGTATGTGATGGGATCAGAATTTTTTTGTTTGCCCTCTATTTCCCCAATCTAATACGTTTAAACGAGCAATTCTTGTATTTACATATATATGTCGCAGCCATCTGGTTACATTTGCCAGCTAATTGGAAGCCTAGGCCGTTCATTAAACGCCAGCATCCAATTGGATGCCTAGATAGTGAATTGAACTAGAATAATTCAACGTTTAACAACTTGGCGTATTGAAAGTCAGCCCTTTGAAGATGACTGACCAAGGCTCAGCCAAGTGATTCAAATTTAGTTCAGTTTTGTTCACTGCGGCGCTAGTAGTCTCCAAAACAAATATTGCGTCAATAGCGCAAACCGTGAATGTTATTTATCATTCTTGTGTGCAACTTTAAGTGAAATTATTTATTTATGAATAAATTTTAAAACATTTCACTATGACTAGTTTCTTAGTCTTGTCCATGTTCATTTTAAGACCCACTCTTTCGGAAGCTCTACTAAGGTCATCGAGCATTGTACTAAGGTCCTCCATGGTCTCAACCATGACAACTATATCATCGGCAAACCGAAGGTGAGTGATGTACTCGCCATTGATGTTGATGCCAGGCCCTTTCCAGTCCAGAACGTTGACGACATCCTCTAGAGCAGCAGTGAAGAGTTTCGGAGAACTAACGTATCCCTGTCTAACACATCGCTGTAGAAGGATAGGTTTCGAGGTCTGGGGCCCAAGTCTGCTATTTTTATAAATTCGTCACTCCAACACGATCCCATTGTCATTTTGCTAAAAGTTCGTAATCTGCTAAATTCATAATGGTCGATCATTGGTCGGTCAATGGTCTCGTAACACTATTAAATTTGAACATTTATTTATGCCCGACTTAATTTATATACATTTTTACATATTAATTACTAGTTTATTGGTGTTAAATTTTAGCAGATTATCTCCTAAGTTAGTCATTCATTTGTCCTTATGTACAAGATTACCAATAAATGCCATTTCTTTCAATGGAGAGTCAGTAGCTGACCGTTGGAAAGTCATAACGACGCCATTATATTAGTAGAGTGCCAAACTTGTCAAAATCAACAATTATGAAATCAATGATAGACCATTCTGACACTATTGTAATAGCAGACTTGAGGCCCTGGTCCTTGAGTCGGACTGACATAACGGCGTTTTCGTACAGACACTTCAACACCTCGATGTACCGATAGTCGATCTGGCACCGTTGGAGGGACTGCAGTACCGCCCATGTCTCGATCGAATCGAAGGCTTTTTCGTAGTCCACAAACGCTAAACAGAGAGGCAGGTACTCTTCACCACGCATCGGAAGACGTAAAGTTGGAAGGTCTCCCACAAGATGGACCGATGTCCTTGTGAGGGCCGCAGGAGTCCGCTGGATGCGGGAAGCACAGAACCGGTCGAAGTGGCATAGCTCGGGGGAGGCCTATGTACAGCAGTGAACGTCTTTTGGCTGAAATGATTATGATGATGATGACATAATTTGTGAACTCATCGTCACCTTGACCAAACATCACAAATTCATCAATATCCAATTTAACTAAATGCCTACACGACATTCTGGCTAAACGTTGCGCTCAATTACTTGGCTTGTTGTCCTTCAGCTATTTAATTGGGTTGCCAGCGTTCAATTAACGGCCTAGGCGTCCAATTAACTGGCTAATTTAACCAGATGGCTGCGACATATTTATATACACCGTGACATTTTAGTCGTCTTACAAAGGTGGTCCACTCAGTGTATCCGTCATAAAATACCTCTAGGCGCGATTAAAACATTGTTACAATTAATTAAGATAATAGGTACAAAGAAAAATAAATAATGCTTTAGAATTATGAAACACCCTCCCTGTTAATAATGTTTACGTATCAAACGGTAGAAGACATCTACCTACCTACCATTTTTTTTTTTTTTTTGTGTGTGGGAAATCATCAAATGACTTCTCCCGCTCTGGTTGGAGCAGGAGGGCGTGTCAGACATTTACTGACTAAAACCCACCCATGTTCCTTCTGCTGCCCGTATGCCAGGGGCCGCGGTATCTCTTTCGAACAACCCCACGCG
This sequence comes from Polymixis lichenea, assembly GCA_949091785.1. Taxonomy (NCBI): domain Eukaryota; kingdom Metazoa; phylum Arthropoda; class Insecta; order Lepidoptera; family Noctuidae; genus Polymixis; species Polymixis lichenea. Next base: position 9,439,799 of record OX420943.1, on the reverse strand, counting down.
GTGCGGGCCCCACCAGCTGCTGCTGACGTCCTCCTGCGACGGGTCAGTACAGTGGCCCCGCCGCCAACCACTTTTCGGCCGCAGGGGATAGGGAGAGCGGCCAACGCTATACCGACACTCCTCTTCCCCTGCGGCCCCACCGCGTCCGCCATCAAACGGTGGCGGCCCCGTCCAGGCTACGGAAGGGAAGAGCGCTACTCAGAAGTACCGGCACTCCTCCTCCGCCGCAGCTTGTAACCCTCAGCCGCGATGCCTCCCATTCGACATCGCGGCCCGCCTCAGTTGCGATGCACCTCACCGCAACTTACTTTTTGGCCGCTACGTCGTCGGCTTGGAGGCACAAGCCCTGACGAGCGGCCCCACCTTGGGGTTCCTTTTCGCTTCACCGTGGGAGGGTGACCACGGTTACTGAGCCCCCCCGCAACGACAATGCGGGAACCCCACTGGGGGGGACCTACCTACCATTACATTCCATCATTAATTCCATCTCCATTACAGGGTGTTTCAAACTACGTCATGCGTCTTAGTGAATGATATTTTCATTTTTTTAATTATGCATATGTTCAAAAATGTCATTTTTTCTTAAATAAATGATTAGTAGTCATTGGATACATGAAGTGGGCTGCCGTTGTAAGACGATTAAAATGTCACGGTGTATATAATCTGAATCACGGAAACGGTTCCAACGATTTTCATGAAATTTGGTATGCAGGGGGTTTCGGGGGCGATAAATCGATCTAGCACGTACATTTAATAAAGAAACCTTCAAGTTAACAGCGATATTAGTGTTTTCCTCGGATATGTTTTTTTACGATTTTTTGCATCCAACAATAACTGTCGCATATCAAAACCAAGTTACATACATAAAAGTTTATTAAAGTGTAAATTCTAATTAGGTAGGTAGGAACTATAAATTTGAATTTGAAAAGGTTTGGATCTATTTGAAAAAAAATCAACTTGACGGCATGAATATCTCAACTAGAAAGTGTCATTTTAACTCATTTCAGCGGCGTCCAATACATTCTATCAAAAGTATTTCAAAGTGTGCATAACCGTCTTTTGTTTTTATTTTACCTTCCATCATGCGTCAACATTTTCAATGTACAGAAACGCCTGTTCTACAGATTTATTGATTACTAGCTGACCCGGCTAACTTCGTACCGCTACTAAATTTATATTATCTCACCTTTTAAACCTTCCCCCTGGACTGCCACAAATATTTTAAAACCATAATTAGCCAAATCCGTCCAGCCGTTCTCGAGTTTTAGCGAGACTAACGAACAGCAATTGATTTTTATATATATAGATAGATAATGTGCTCAACAGGTTTTTTTACTGTGTCGTATGGGATCAAAAGTATTTCACCTACAAAAGTTAAATCTGTCCATTTAGTAAATGAATCATCAAGCTAAACTCGATTTCCTTTATTCCTGTTAATTTAATCCTCGTATATGTTTTATTACATTTTATTGCATCATAAAACAACTTCATAAAGTTTAGCCTGTAACTACTTACGGAAATGTGCCCTCGGGAGTTCGAAAGATAGTTCTCTCTAATTTGGCTGCTGAGACTCAAACTAAAACAGGGAAGTTTTATAAAATGTTGCGGTTATTTAAGTATATTCTGCGGTCCTACGACTTCTAAGCGAACGTCGCGGGCAGAATCTAATTTTTGAATTAATACACCTTCTTTTCCAATTTTCATCGCTAAGGTGCAAGTAGTCTCCAAGCAAAATGGCTTTGTAACATCCGGACGGACAGACAGGCGTGGCGAAATTATACGGTTTCCGTTTTTGTCATTGGACTACGGAACCCTAAAAACACCAATCTAATGTTATCGGTTAAGTTGAGAGGTTATTTGCCAATATATAAATAAAGCAGTACACCAATCTAATGCGGTAAAACATATCGTATCATCAACCATGTGGCAACTAATAGTTCTGTCAGTGTATTTAAGTTCTGCAAATGCGAATATTCAAAATTTATATGGAAATTGGACAGCAGTGATGCAGTTTCCCGACAGTCTGACCATTCCGACGTGTTTAAAATATACGCTCTTCAAAGAAACGGACCAAGAATGTCAATGTGCCGACGGGAAAACCGCAACGGTCTTAGTTTTTGACTTTCTAGAATATACCACTACAGACGGAGAGATCTTCAAGCACACTAAACCTTTTAAGAAATCATTCCCAGTCTATGAAGCAAAGACTGCAACGGAAGTCCACAGCTCTTTAGGGGTGTCGTGCAGATGTGGCGAAAAAAATTATCCCAACCGCTTGACTGTAAGGAGGATTAATGATGACTACTTCATAATCTACCAATCTTGTACCAACGGTTCAGCGGAACCTAACGAGACAATTGTGCAGGCAAGAACCGTCCAAACTGCTCCTGAAATACAGAAGATTGTAAACCAAGTGCAGGATTTGAGCGAAAGAAGAGGAAAAGTAACATGTTCACCAGCTTAGTGCTGCCATAATGTTGGTACTTTTACGCTTGAAAAAAGTTAGTTACCTATTAAGAAAGTGCTGTGTTTATATTTTATTTTTATTTACTTAAACAGATTAGATTAAACATTCAGTGTCTTTTTATGATTTTCCATTATTGCAAATATGGTCGGTTATTACAAATACCGATTGTTGTGGTTTGATAACACTTTTTACAAAGTATCTGGTGGAATCAGAAAATCTTTTGTTTGCACTATTTAACCGTAGCATCCCATTAAGTATGAAATACTAATTTATAAGTTAAATCTGTACATTTAATAAAGAAAACATCAAATTAACAGCGATTTTCCTATTAGTATTTTCCTCGGATATGCTTTTTACGACTTTTTGCATCCAACTATAACTGTCGCATATCAAAACCAAGTTACATACATACAAGTTTATCAAAGTGTAAGTTCTAATTAGGTAGGTAGGTACTAACTCTTAGATCTGTTTAAAGAAAATCAACTTGACGGCATGGATATGTCATCTAGAAAGTGTAGATATCATTTTAACTTATTTCAGCTGCGTCTAATACATTATATCAAAAGTATTTTCAAAGTGGGCATAACTTTATTTTGTTTTCATTTTACATGCGTCAATATTTTCATTGAACAGAAACGCCTGTTCTACAGATTTATTGATTATAGATATTGTGATTAACAGTGTTTTTACTACACAGTTAGTTTTTTTTTCACCTACAAAAATTAATTCTATCCATTTAATAAATAAAATCGATTTCCTTTATTCCTGTTAATATTTTCCTCGTATATGTTTTATTACATTTTATTGGCTAGGGTACTTACTCTGGGATCATGTTGAGATATAAAAGAATCGAAAAAATAAAGATCACGATTAGAAAGTTCATTTCAACTAATTTCAGGTGCGTCTAATACTATTCTATCAAAAGTATTTTCAAAGTGGACACAATTGTCTTTTGTTTTCGTTTTACCATCGTGCGTCATGTTACCTACTCGAAAATACATTTGTTGTATCAATAACCTACCTAAATCTACCAGGCCCTACCTACTTAGATTTAAGTTACACCAATTTGTTTTGGAACAGAGTATAGATTAAATATCCATCACCAGGACAAAATAATATAAAAAGCTATACTGATATAGTAGTACCGTTGCGTAAGCCCTGTATTAATTTTAACTGTACCAAAACAAAAGCCGGCCAGTTCAGTGCACGACACAGATCTACAGTCACAGGACGTGCGCATGAACATAACGCATCAATCGCGAATAACATAATTGACGTCAAATAATAGACCAGTGCATTATATCGAAATCACGCGACAATATTGCAACCAGTGCAACATCCTGCATTTGAACTAAATTCCAACTAACGAGCATACACACAATAAATGATGCTCTCGCAATCTCTTATTTGTGTTGTTCTAATTAAATTCGCTTTTGCTCAAGTAGATGGGACATTTTGGTGGTTAAACGACAAATTAACCAGCATCCAAAGTGTAAAACCACCACCACCAAAATTTGAAAATTTGTCTGAGTTCGATACAGACGAAAGTGCAAAAATCGTGTTCAGAGATGATAATCTAACTTCTGACAGTGTTTCTAAATCTTCAGAAAGTATAAGTATGAGTAAAGCCGATGTCGATAAAACGAGTGATGAAGTAGTTGATCACAATTTTATTAAATGGCCCGAAGAAGAGAAGAAAGTTTACAATGGTAACGTACTCAATAACAGTATTCAAGAGCTATTATCAGTTGAAGAACGAACTGATTCACCAGAGATAGGCGACAAATTCGTATTTAAGTTTCCTGGAAATGATATATTTGTTTGGAAAGATTTCGTTAATTCTTCTACTGCTGACACACCCACCACCGTAAGTGAAAACAGTACTGAAGATATTGTTACCAATAATACTATCTTTTATAATGACAACGTATCTTTTAATATGAAATACAAAGAAAAACAGTCTGAAAGTATTTGCACTTTCATGAAGAAAACTGAATGCAATCGGAACAATGGGCTCGTTTTGGATATCAAGTAAGTTTATTTATTATTTACTCTATTTACGCACCAAACAGGCGCTGATAATAACGTCCTCTGTGACCTTATTGTATGAATAATTTAATAGATTTGTTTTGTAACAGAGACGCAAGGAAAATAAACACTGAACGCTACAAAATATGCTGCGTGCTACCGTTGGAAAATAAAAACCAAAATAATCCAATAATATTTTTCCATGATACCATAAAGAAGATTAAACGCCCTAAAAGATCGAACAAAGAAAATGTTTCCCAAAAGCAAAGAGATGTTTTGTTACAACGAAAACATGCACATCAAAGCCACAAGTCTAAGCCTTCTACACAGACAAAGATTGCTTCTCCAGATTACGATTATGACGATCCCTATTGGAATGTGAAAAATGTTAAGCACACAAACAAGCAGAAGCAAGAATCGAACACAAGATACGATTACACCTCAGATGATTATGTTCAAGATTATGAAGTAGAAGTTCCGAAACCGGGCCTTACTGGACTGTATTCTGATCATGGACAAAGTCCCCTTGACTGGGCATTTTACAACAAAAAAAAGGGCTCAAGTTACGGAGGCAACGACGATTATGACGATAATGACAGTGGCACATTTGGATATTCTACTATCGATCCTAGAGCAGGTATTCTTCTAAACTATACCTAACTATATTGTTTTTTTTTTGCATTTAAAATATCTAATCAACATTCACTTAATTTCAGGGAATGATAAGAAATCAAAACCACGAGGTAAACCAATAAAACTAACAACCGCCTCAGATGAACCGAACTACGATGCAGAGAGCCAAACCATCAGCTACCAATCCAACCCAGACTTTAACGTTTTACAAGACTTTAAACTCCTTAATTTGATGAGGAATAAAAATAAGCAGCCATCTTTAATAGCAAGAACCTCAACGACTGAGAGCTTTGCAGATGAAAGCAAGGAATTAGTGGACGGATCTTTTGATACGAGTTCAGATTTAGATGATGGCGATTTTGAAGATCGCCAACTATTTAAAGATTGTGGAAAGACATCAAAGACTGTTGGTTCAAAAAACAAAGGTAATTATTTTCTTCTTGATAGCCTAAGAATTAAGGAGGCGTATTTCCACCATTACGCAATCTACACTAATATTATAAAGAGGAAAGATTTGTATTTTTGTATGTAACGAATAAACTTAAAAACTACTGGACCGATTTTAAAAATTATTTCACCGTTAGAAAGCTACATCTTTACCGTGTAACATATGCTATATTTTATCCCCGTATTCTTACGGGATCGGGAACTACGCGTGTGAAACCGCGTAGCGCTGCTAGTAATTAATAACCTAAAGAAAATCTAAGATTACCTATATATATTTATAGATAGATTCATAAAAGCCCATTGTAAGCAATTGTAACATTAATTTCGTTTTGTGTAAAGTGAAGCTGGGTAGATGTATTTTATAAGATCTTCTGACGATATTCTTTTGCAGTCCTTACCAATCAGTTCTAACATTAATTCTATCCTTAATTCCTTACAGGTAAACAGATAGGCGACACGGAAAATGGGTCGCATCCTTGGTTGGCACTAGTGGTACCAACTCGGAAGATAAATACCGTACAGTGCTACGCAACGCTCATTCATCCCAGAGCTGCTACTACAGCTGCCGACTGTGTTCATAGGTAACCCTACCAGCTTTCAACTTTTACTTTAAACAACATTAATATCACGCCTGTAATCCCAGAAGGGTTAGGCAGAGGTATACTTAAAGTGCACCCACATTTCTCCAGTTATCTTTAAATGTAAGAGGGACGAGCCTATTGCCATCAACCAGACACAAATCCAAACTCCGGGCTGCTACTGAGACACTCCTGGAATAGAAAAACGCAATAACGCGTTGCCCAACCTGGGAATCGAACTCAGAAGCTCATGCTCATTGAATGCAGGTTGTTAGACCACTGACGTAGTTTAACTTACCAGCGTTTATAAAAACAAAACATACCTACGTAGGTAAGTATCTAACTACACCCGAAAGAAAAGCCCGCGAAGATCTGTTATAGCAATAGCACCCTGGAAGATTCCGTGGAGTCTATAGTTATGATAACTTGAACGTGTAAGCTAATTGGTTTTGTCGTTGAGGACGTTTTAAATATTTGCGTCATAGGTTTTAAGTGTATTAAAATGGTTTATTAGAAATTAAGTTGGTTGCATGCCCTTCAAATATTTGTGTGGACTTTGGATGATTGCGAATATGCGTAATAGCCTCTTGATTATGACTAGGTACCTACACATTAAATTATAAGGAAAAATAAAGTCTCACCTACAGCTATCCATGGAGGTATAATTAAAGCCATCATTGCCAATTTTACATATGTGTCATAACTTGACTGACCCTTATTTTTTCGATACTAGGAGTTCTCCCGGGGACATCACACTAATCACTGGACTTTGGAACCTCAATGAGAGGTCACGTTCGAGGAGCCGCGTCATTTCCTACCGCTTACATCCCCATTATAAGCCTGGCGAGCTTCACAACAACCTCGCTATTTTGGTGAGTCATCACTACATAATTATTATAATAAAACAAAGTCCACCGCTCGTCTGTCCGTCTATCTGTTCGCGGTAAACTCAAAAATGACTGAACGGATTTCATACGGTTTTCACCAATAGACAGAGGGATTTATGAGGTTTAGGCGCATAATTTGTTAACGTTTTGTGTAAATTGGTAAACGCGGGCGAAGCCGCTGTCAAAAGCTAGTGTATTTATAAAAAGATACATAATAGGTAGTGCAGCGTGGTAATTGCGTAAGGCACTAACAGTAGGAATCATAGGAATGGCTTTCATTGTGTCAGTTCAGCAACATTCATTACGTTATTTACATAGTTGAGCGGACACTTTTTCGAACATATGAAGCAATGAATTAGCAATATCTATACATCTATACATCTATACATATAAATAAAATTGGAGTGTTCGTTTATTTTTATATGTTTTATTTATATTTTTATTTGTATAATTAGCTGTGCCCGCGCCTTCGCCCGCGCGGAATAGTTTTTTTGCTATAATTTATATATCAATAAAACAAATCAAAATTCTAAAATATAAGTAGCCTAAATTACTCCTTATTACATCAGCTACCTGCCAGTGAAAGTCCCGTTAAAAACGGTCCAGCCATTTCCGAGATTAGCGGGAACAAACAGACAGACAGACAGAGCGACAGACAGATAAAAATTGTAAAAACAGCTATTTTGGTATATGTTCCGTATTGTATATTCATATATACAATACGGAACATATACCAAAATAGCTTTTTTCTAGTGTATTTATAAAAAGCTATTTTGGTATATGTTCCGTATTGTATATTCATATATACAATACGGAACATATACCAAAATAGCTTTTTTTACAATTTTTATCTGTCTGTCGCTCTGTCTGTCTGTCTGTTTGTTCCCGCTAATCTAGTAGCCTAAATTACTCCTTATTACATCAGCTGATGTAATAAGGAGTAATTTAGGCTACTTATATTTTAGAATTTTGATTTGTTTTATTGATATATAAATTATAGCAAAAAAACTATTCCGCGCGGGCGAAGGCGCGGGCACAGCTAATTATGTAATATGTGATAAATAGTGTGTTTCGCAATAGTAACAGTGTTAATCATTGTATTTAAAGCCACATAATGTGTTTTCGTAATTTTCAGGGACTGCAAGCCTAGCCTAGTCTGTGATGACAAGCTAAAATGTTAGCTACAAAAAACTAGCAAAAAAAAAAGAAACGAAAAATATCGTGATAGCATGATATTTAAACATTTTTCTTTTCTTTTTACACGCTTTATATTAGCTTCACTTGTATGTTTGTATGTTTGTTTGTATGTAACCGACTCCTTTGGACGCTATTTTGACCCACTTTAAACGGTCAGATTTCATTTAAACTTTGTAGACTTATCGAGGACCTATGACAATTCAATAATAAAAAATAAAAAAATAGAAAAAAACACGCTTTTGTAGTTAGCAAAACTAAAAAATAGAAAATAAATAATAGTTTAAAAAAACAAAAAAAACACGCTTTGTTTTTTTAAACTATTATTTATTTAACTATATATTATAATGACCTTTTATGTTTCTCTTTAGCACTGGAAGCGACCCTTCAGACTTGGAACAAACTTGCTGCCAGCCTGTCTCGCTGACCCTCAATTGGGAGACGAATGCATGTTCATTGGATGGGGCGGATTTGATCAAGGTATGTAAAACAAAAACACGACTTATAAACGTATAATTTATTCCTTCCTTGTACATAAGTAATTTCTTTGAAAGTAATCCTGTAGGTAGATACAGTTACGAGTATAAATACCTTACATTTACGCAAGATTCAAGAGCGATTTTCTCCTAAAGTAGGTATTTATATATATTTTATGTTGTATACGAACACTGTACCAATTTACCGAAACAACGCATTTATGAAATAGGTATTTGCTCAATGATTTAATATGTCTATCACGGGAAAAACGCTTTTAAATTTTGCGTAGGCGTAGGGTATTTATGCGTGACTGTACCTGACCTACGGTCAGAGACAAATGGCGACTGCTACATTTATTTACACACATCTATAAATATACATGTCATAATTTATTCTTCTGTGCGTGCGTATGTCACTGAACTCCTAAATCGCTGGACCAATTTTGTTTTTTTTTTCGGAGGGATGGTTTAGATTGACAATTGGACTCGGTAGGAGGCGCTAGAAACAGGACGTCTTTCAGGTCTGCTAGTAGAAATATAAAATCTATGTTACAGATTCATTTTACACAAAGTGATTCGATACTCTGCTGTTTAGCATTTCATGTACCTACATATTCACATGTTCGTCCGTTTATATATTCTTTCATACCTTTTTTCCGATTTTAATTAAATATTTTGCTCAGAATTAAGATTTGGAAAACGGAAGTGTTAACCTGACTTTTGTTGATAACTGTAATACCTACTTACTTTGCTCAATGAGCTATCAAACGCGATCTCACCTGTTTTATTGTTGGCCTAGAAATCACAGTGTTATGTTAGTAAGTTAAGGTCGCTGCACACAGCGGGCGCGTCGCGTCGCGTCGAGCGGGACGGCTCGGTGTGGCGTCGTCCGTATTATCTAGTACCTACATTACAACTGCTCAGCGTAGCGTCACCGTACAGTGGATCGTCCCCATAGAAGAGGTTGGACATAGGCAGCTTGTGATATCGAAGCGAGGAACAAAGACTTCCGGAAGTATAGGGAAAGCCATTCCCAAAAATGCAGTAGTTTGGCAACTAATGAAAACATTTTGCACAATCTTCGGATTCTTTGCTGACTATTATTCGGCCAAAGATGACTCCAAAAATTAAAAAGTCTATGTTTAAGGAACTTGATGACTTATTATGCATGACGAAAATGAAACTGAGTTTATTGATGTCACCACAATACCTGATTCCGACATTAAATGCAGTGATGATGATGACGACGAGGATGATGATGATGTCTTTGAATATGCATTATCACTTAAAACGAAATTAAAAAACTTTGTACAGGATAGCAAACAGAATTAAATACATTGTACAAGAATAAACCGTAACAGTATAAATATAAGTAGTAGCTATGTTCGTAAGGTGGTTCATTGTTCTGAAAAAGAGCGCCTCTCGCCATCAAACGTAAAAGTTTGGCGAGTTTAGAATTTAGTAACACCTCTGTAGTATAATTACTTTTAAATAAATAAAAAAGTAAGTTTCATGAATTTTCATGAGTAGTTTATATATTAAGTGGAAAAAAAACATTGTTGAAAACTCATCATTATATCATAATATAAGCAATTAAGCTAATTTCATAACATTACATGTATATTATAGTATTTAAGACTAATTTAATTGAAGTTATTTTTCTATTTAATTTGTATTTTTTTTTTAAAGTATAATTTATAAATTTTTATTTTATTTTATGATCGTTTCTCGCTTCTTCGTAGCAATACATGTTTATTAATATTGTTCAAACCACCTTTTTATTACACGGAAAAGTTAAATAAAATTATACTATAATAAGGTGCACTATTTCGGAAGTAAATGTACCTAGGCACACATATACACATTATTTTGGTTCTAACCTAGCCTAGCCAAATGAAAATTCATGGTTACTATGGTATTTTTGTCATGCATGTATTTTTTTACGATAAAACGAAAACCGATTATATCTCAGAAAGGGCACCTTTGGGGCACCATATGTCTTTGGATAAAATGTGGCGCTAAGTAGATAGATACCAATTATAGAAATGCCTACCCAAAACAAGGCGAAACTCGGGCGGTGGGAGAGTTTTAATGTCCATTTCCATACAAAGAAAACACTTTTTATCGATTTGCTCCTGAAATATGAGTCCAATTAGAAAAAGTCTCAGATCAATATTTGTAGGTATTTGATAAAGGAATAAGATAGATTTTTTTTAAATCCATTTTGATATCAGAAACTGCCATGTCCAACCTCTTGATGGGGACGATCCACTGTGCGCCGTACCGTCCCGCCGCGCCGCGCCCTCTGTGTGCAGCGACCATAATAGGTAATCGTAACAATAAAGCACAGTCAAGGAAATTAATTGCTAAGCAAATTGACACTCTACCATTTCATACAACTGTAAAAGAATTACAGTAATTGTGATTTGATTATACGGAAATTATTTTAGTTGGTGTAACTACATTGGAATGAAATCGATAGGCAAGAAAAGCACCTACATTTAAAGAAAGAAACAAAAGTATTTATTGTGACTCGCACAGGAAGATCATATAATAAACTGAGCACAAAAACGAGAGTCTTGGAAATTAAAAATTAAAAATTCAAAGTCTTGCACGAGGCCAAAAGGCTTCTACCTCAGCATAATGTTGCGATATTTAAAAAAGTGTCTCAGCGCTGGATTCTAGTATTAACTATTAAACAGCCTTCGATCAGACGATCAACAATACTCCATTTTAACCGCGAATGTTTATAATATAGCAATGCGCCCGAAGGCCCGTTGGCAACGTGCATCCCTGCACTCGTGCAACGGACGCCTGTCACTCAACGGAGTCAACGTACCGAAAGATGCATTGTGCGCCTCTGTGCAAGCGCGTAGCACCGTGGTAAGTGGATCACTAGCTAATGTTTGATGTTTGTAGTCGCACCACATTGATTGAAAGTTTGTTTTATACATTTATTTATTTATTGCAACTTTCTATGGACATTATGCCTGAGACATTCTACTATCATTCATACATTCTACAGTCAATCAACTTTAGGGTGACCAAGAGGCAATATTTTATTAATCTCAATAAGTAGGTGGATCCCCCACTACGCTTAGTTAGTATAATAGCTATTACCTATCTGATGAAAATGTAAACAAATGGATCATAAAACATGTGTAGATAGTTATATAATTGAGTGGTTTGATTTGATCACCTATTTATTTAAATACTTAAACCAGAAAATGTAACATTGAATCTTCTGAAAGATGATTTTTATTCGAGTGTTTGAGGTTTCGTCGATGATTTTTCAATTACTTAGGTACCTATAATTTAATAATATTAGAATATATCATACCATAATGTGCGATTAGAATGAGACATAAAGTTGAAACTATCTTAATACCTACAGATGAATGTGTTACGAAATCAGAGGCCCTAATGTGAGTTTCATTTAACCATCCCGATCAAAACGCAGTTAGCGCGTTCGGCGTTCAGAGGCCCTAGTGTGAGTTTCATTTAACCATCTACACCAAACGCAGTGAGCGTGTTTGGCGCTCCGATTGGTCCGTCACCAATCCAGGGCCAATCGGAACGCCGAACGCGCTCACTGCGTTCGGTGTAGATGGTTAAATGAAACTCACACTAGGGCCTCTGATTGGTCCTTCACCAATCCAGGGCCAATCGGAGCGTCAAACGCGCTCACTGCGTTTGATCGAGATGGTTAAATGAAACTCACACTAGGGTCTCAGACGGGCGCATTACTTTGTGTAAATTTTCTCACCACCATTGCTCTCAAATCCTACAACCAAAAATTCGAAGACATGCGACATCTACCTACTAACCCGCACTGGGTCCGCGCGGTGGATAACGGCCCACTCCCTCTCACAAAGAGGAGGCATGTATCCCAGCCGTGGGAACATTATAGGCTGATTATGTGCATAAGAATTTGACCTTTTGAACTCGTCAAAAAAGCAATAACTTGGAGGTAGATGGCATCCTGGGAAATTACATAGGGTAGTTTTTGTCCTGGTAGCACGTTCCCGTGGGATAATTTTCGACATCCACGCGGGCCGCAGGCAGAAGCTGGTCTAAAATAATTATAAATATGTTTTTTAATACAGTTGCTCAAAAAGTGGTGTATTGCAGGGACGTATAGCGTTCGGGATGTGGGCTATTACATACTAGTGCTTTTTTTTTACCTTTCCCGAACTCGTGCGTTCTCTTTCCCAACTGTCAAAATAATGTCTATTAAAAAGAAAAACCAACCATGAAGTTTTTACTAAAGAGTTTTTGTGATTCATACAAATACGTATATTTCTAAAAGGAAGCTACTAATTTATTTCAATATCAGATTTAATGATTTAATTGAATGAGTTAGGTTAGGTTTCATTTCATTTCATCTCATTAAATTTCATTTTCATTTCATATCAATAAAAAAATCTACTGAAGACTAAGCTGTATGGATAGTTCCCTTTGCCTACCAAAATGGGTGAAAAAAAAAACTCTGCTTATATTATACGGTTGGCGCCATTTTCCAGAAATTTTCTTTGCGAGTTTAGTTGTTTGTTGCACAAAATGAGTAATTTCGACCCTATTTTTTTTGAATTAACACCACCGGAACTCAGTATAATTGCACAAAATGCTTCGGAGAACATTTTACCGGAAAAGTCAAAAAGTCGTTACATATCTACATACGACGAATTTATTGCGTGGAGAGAAGAGAAAAAAGCAAATAGTTTTTCAGAAAATGTTATGTTGGCATACTTCTCCGAACTCTCAGCAAAATTAAAACCGTCTACGTTATGGTCGAGATTTTCGATGATAAAAAGTATGCTGAAAATAAGGAACAACGTGGATATAAGTGAATACCCAAAATTAAATGCTTTCTTAAAACGACAATCAGACGGTTTTACAAGTAAAAAGTCGAAAATATTAACATCCAATGAAGTGGAAAGGTTTTTGAACGAAGCTCCCGATGATCGTTATTTAGCTACAAAGGTAATTTATTAATAAGTACTTATATTTTTCTTTAGTATTCAGTTTACGAAATCGCAAAATACAGTCAAAACATTATTTAAAAAAATATTAATCAAATCCCTTTTTTTGTAGGTTGCTCTGATTTTTGGCGTTGTTGGAGCTTGCCGCAGAGAGGAGTTAGCCAATATTACTTTAAAAGATATTGAAGCCCATGGAAAAATGCTACTAATCAAGATTCCGAACACAAAAAATAAGATACCGAGAAGCTTTGTTGTTGAAGGAGATTTTCTTAGAATAGTGCAAAAATATATGAATCAGCGGTCCCAAAAAGGAAAAACCGACCGTTTTTTTCAAAATTACCAAAAAGGGAAGTGTACAGCTCAAGCAATCGGGATAAACAAATTTGGTAATATGCCAAAAGAAATAGCAACGTTTCTTGGTCTGCCGGATGCTGAGTATTATACTGGGCACAGCTTCAGGAGGACCTCTGCTACATTATTGGCAGATTCAGGAGCCAATTTGACGTCCTTAAAGCGACTAGGAGGTTGGAAATCAGACAAAGTTGCAGAAAGCTATATTGGTGATTCATTAAACAACAAACTAGAAACTGGGAAAAAAATCACACAATCCATTAATTTAAGGTCCAGTCCGTCTTCTTCACATGTTGAAGAGAACGTTCGTCCATCTACCTTCGTTGATAATGATAATTCATCAGATCCAATTCCATCAACTAGCAAACGCCATTGTATGACAAATATACATGAACAATCATACGAAATTAATAATAGTTTGTCTCAAACAGTAAATATGCAACCTAAAACTTCCCCAGTTACTTTAAAAAACTGTACCAATTTCAATGTACATGTGTACTATTACTTTTATAAGAAATAAATGATTAGTTAGTTGAGTTTATTGTGTTTTTATTATTTTATTAAATTGCTTCATTTTTTCGCAACTGTATTAAAAATAGTCGTTCAGTACACCTGCGGAACCGTCATTGCAACTTGTTCCGACTGTCAACCCTCGCCTTCGGCTGCGCCTCGGCTCGGGTAGACATTTGTCGGAACTCTTTGCAATGACAGCCTTTCCGCACTTGTAATGAAATATACTATTGTTACAGACTGGTATTGGAGGTTCGTTGATCTGCAACAGGCACGGCCGGCAAGCTGCGGTGGCCGTGGCCGTGTCTCGAGACAGCACGCTGGTATTACTGCCCGTGCACGACTGGGCCGTGCGGGCTCTTGGCGTGCTGAACGATTAGATCTAGAGGTAGGTCCCACTATACAATATGGAACAAAATCCCTATGCGATACGAAAGAGGCTCATAGATACTGCAATAACATTACCAAACAGTAATTTAAAAAACCTTATTATTATTGAATAGAAAAAAGTTATTGCTTTTTATTAAAATTCAAATTTTTTATACAAATTTGAAGGCTGGACTGGCTGTTCACAATGGTGTGCCTACGCTTATGTATGGAAGCAATATGGTTAAGGGATATGGTGATAAGACAACGGTGCGGTTTAAAAGATGTGGGGACAAAAAGAAAATTAAGAGTTGATATGCTTGGTCATGTTGAGGAGATAAATGAAGGGCGGTTAACAAAAGGTATTTACAAGGCCGATGTGAGTGGAGGGGAAACTATTAGAGAATGGGCAGCAGTGTTGTCTATACATTTTTAAAGTCATGCTGCGATCGCCAACCCGCCTGCCAAGCGTGGCGATTATGGCAACACCCCTCCCCCCCAAATGACAAGCACCATAAGTAAATGGCCCCTAGTTCCCGGCGGCCCACCTACCCTTGGCTACGGTAGCGGTCAAGGCCACGGTGAGGCAAGGGGTGCAAAGAATCCCCGGAAGTGATCCGGCTACCACAATCACCGAAAACTGGACCTGGCAACATATAACACGCGTACACTCCGGACCAACAAAAAGATCGTCGAACTCGAGGAAGAATTGAGCAGGTTACGATGGGATATAGTAGGGTTATCTGAAGTCCGACGAGAGGGGGAGGACTCGATGGTCCTCAAATCCGGTAACCTGCTCTATTTCCGGGAGGGCGACCAGAAGTCCCGAGGTGGTGTCGGGTTTATCGTCCATCTGTCCCTTGTGAGCAACGTGATAAAGATCGCGAGTGTTTCGACCAGGATGGCGTTCCTTATACGCAAAATATCCGCAAGGTATTTGCTGAAGGTCATACAAGTTTACGCCCCGACCTCGTCACACCCCGACGATGAGGTGGAGACCATGTATGAGGATATTTCTAGAGCCATGCATGGTTCCAAAACTCACTTCACCGTTGTCATGGGGGACTTCAACGTGAAACTGGGCAAACGAAGCGATGATGAGTTGTGAGAGGGGCAATTTGGAACCACCGGGGTCACCTACTGGCTAGTTTTATGGAGAAGGAAGGCCTTTTTATGATGAAATCCTTCTTCAAAAAACGGGAGCGCAGGAAGTGGACCTGGCAGAGCCCTGATGGTGCAACCAAAAATGAGATTGACTTCATTATGTCGACGAAGAAGCAAGTATTTAACGATGTGAAAACTGGTAATGATCACCGTTTGGTAAGAGGCACATTGAATTTCAATATTAAGCTGGAAAGATCTCGGTTGATGAAGCCTACGCTCCGTCCAGCACCGATCCAAGTCCAAAACCCCGAGAGCTGTCAACTCGAACTTCAGAATCGTTTCGAGTATCTAGGGAGCTCTGTGGACGATTTTAACGATGGGTTCGTGGAAACTGTCCATACGGTCGGGTCTAAGTTTTTCAAGACCTGTTGTAACAATAAAAATAAGAGGCTCTCTGATCCTACTTTGCAGCTCATGAAGGAGAGGCGCGAGATGATCCTGCAGTCCTCAGACGATGCGCTCGAGTACCGGCAGATTAATAGACAGATCTCCAAGTCCTTGAAAAGCGACCTCCGCCGCTTTAACACAGAACGTATTAAAGACGCGATAGAGCGGTACAAAGGCTCCAAGTTAGAGATCTGTCTATTGGGCAGAGCCAGCTTACAAAACTGAAGACCGATGAAGGCAGGATCATATCCACCAAGCCTGAGCTGTTGAGAGAGATTGAGAGGTTCTATGGACAGATAAACACGTCAACAAGAAACCCCGTTAAGAATCTGGCAAACGACCCAAGAGCTAGATTGACCCGACACTGTACTGAAGACATCCCGGACGTCAGCTTGTACGAGATTAGGATGGCTCTGAAGCAGCTCAAAAACAACAAGGCGCCAGGGTCATGGCGGAATCACGGCCGAACTTCTAAAGGCCGGCTCCTAAACCCGTTCTTTAGGCCCTTCAGAAGCTGTTTGATACCGTCATACTAGAGGCCAAACGCGACAGGCATGGAACAGACGTGTGGTGGTACTTTTCTTTAAGAAGGGTGACAATGCCGTTCTCTAGAGTTATAGACCCATCTCACTTCTGAGCCATGTCTTCAAACTGTTTAACCGTGTAGCGCGCAGGTTTGACGACTTAGCCTCCCGAACGTGCCGGGTTCCATAAAGGCTTTAGCACCGTAGAGCACATACATACACTGCGGCAGGTTATACAGAAGACCGAAGAGTATTAGTACCTGCTTATCTGCTTAGCGTTTGTGGACTACGAAAAAGCCTTCGATTCGATCGAGACGTGGGCTGTACTGGAGTCCCTCCAACGGTGCCAGATCGACTATCGGTACATCGAGGTGTTGAAGTGTCTGTACGAAAACGTCACTATATCAGTCCGACTCCAGGAACAGACCTCGAAACCTATCCTTCTGCAGCGAGGTGTTAGGTGTTCTAATCAAATTCACGATTGATTTTGAATTTTAAGAGGCCGTATACGAAATTTTTCCAATCTCGCTGATTTACCTACGTGATTTCATAGACGCAATTTTAAAGTCAAAATCCTGTATTTCTAGTAGTTTTAATGCACCACATGAAAAATGAACATTTCAATCAATATCAAATAAATGAGCTATTTTTTCCTTACTTCGATTCAATCGAGACATGGGTTGTACTGCAGTGCCTTCAACGGTGCCAGATCGCCTATCGATACATCGAGGTGCTGATGTGTCTGAACGAAAACGCCACTATGTCAGTCCGACTCCAGGACCAGATCTCGAAACCTATTATTCTGCAGCGAGGAGTTAGACAGGGAGACGTTATCTCTCCAAAACTGTTCACCGCTGCACTAGAGGATGTCTTCAAGGTTCTGGACTGGAAAGGGATTGGCATCAACATCAATGGCGAGTACATCACTCACCTTCGGTTTGCCGATTATATCGTTGTCATGGGAGACCTGAGACCATCCAGGACTTCAGTATAATGCTCGATGACCTCGATGTGTAGCTTCCGAAAGAGTGGGTCTTAAAATGAACATGGACAAGACAAAGGTATGTAATAAAGTTGAAAATCTTTCAAAGAAATTTGACAGATTAGGGTAGCTTGATGTGCTGGCGTTCTGTACATTGCTAAGAAGACAAGTTTTTCGAACTTAAGAAAGAATGGATTAACAATAACCCTAAAAATGATTCCGAAGCTGATTAATATTGTTAGGCAATTAGGGTGCTGATGTATAAACATAAACGAGGCAAAAGGAGTGTGATCGTAGCAGATAGCGTTCTGTAGTTTCTACCTAACGTGCCCCCATGGAAAAAAGGCGTGAGTTTATGTATGTATTAAGTACAATTTCATTGAAAATAAGCACATTTTCAACGAAGGTCAGTTATGAGCATGACTTGTAGACACCCGCTACAAGACGGCCAAACGACAGGTAAAATTCGACATTTAATATAAAAAATGGGTGCAATTTATTGGTTCTCTATTACTACATGAACCACCTTTTAGCACGATACTTAACTGCACCCTCACGGATCGGACACAGTTATTGTTTCATGTTATAGACACGTAATTTATAGGTTTTTATAATATTCGTAGACAAGATCCCTTGCGGATCTAAAGTTTCAAAGATTAGTTAAAAAAAACAGGTTTGGACTTTTAAACATTTATTCATATTTTTATTCACAGTTTACATAATAATATGAACCCAGTCATATTGTAACGATAACATAACAATTTAATGAGACTGGTCAAATAAGATTACGCGGCACTAACACGTCCTATAGGAACTAAAGTAAAAAAAACACTACACAAACACATTGGGAATGTCGAGATCCATGATAATGTAACAACAGTTCAGCTAGATGTTTATATCTCTTTACGTTGTACTTATATTCTTTGGTGCCGAATTATTATAATGAAATGAGAATTGTTCATGTTACCTACAACGATTCCGTTATGCCCGGAAAATTAAAACTTATGTCTTTACGTACATTATAAACATAATTTAACAAGTCTTACCCTTTACAGCCCGACAGTCGCGTTGAGCACATTTCTCTAACACCTTACCTATCACTGACAACTAATTCGGCTAAATTAAGTGTTAGAAAAATGTACGCAAATATCATAAAACTAAAATAATATATTTGTTTCTGAATAACATAATAATACTCTGGGCGTATGAAGAAAAATATAAAATAATCAAATCGATGCGCTCTCGATGTTTCAATACGTGGTCACAGCAATTATAATAACAAAACTAAAAATTTAAAATTCGTCTATTGTGACTAACAAAGAATTTACAACCACAAGCCACACTAAAAATTTTCTGAGTGAGTTTTTTTTTTAATGAAAAAATAAATACTTTGTTTTTGACAAGATCACGGTTACATCACATTGGTCGGCGCGGGCGCAGTTCACGCGATCACAAGCGGCTCATCGTCAGAGAACCCGTGGATAGGAGGCACGTCGTCATCATCTGGAACAATAATAGGTTATATTAGCACCGTTTTTGTCATTATTTTGAATAAAGTATTATTTTTCATTTCGTTTCGACTTTATGTACCGCTCCTATTATGGCAAGCTAAGGTAAGATTTATCAGAAGTAACGACATTGGTAAAATCTCACTATCAACTTTTTTGCGGAGATCCGTGTAGTAGTGGTTATATCTAAGAACGCAAATAAGGGCTTCAAGAGCTTTTAAAGATGGCAGTCGGCTCTTGAACTATTCGTCTGCCGGTCTTGAAGAACTGCTACACCCGAGGCGACGGTGTAACAGCACTTCAACTTAGAGCCTATGCCCATCTCGTTTTTATACGCGTGTTCTATGTAACGCGGGTCGTCGTCGTGTTTTTTTCCTTTGAAAAGCAACACTCTATGCGATGACAGCGGGTGTGTACCCGCGTGTATAATGCGTATGCACTTTGAAAGCGCGGTAAGAACGTGTGTGTTCGTGTGTTTGGGCTTTTATATGTCACTTTATGTAACAAACACTGACCATGGTCGCCGATGATGGCCTGTCCCCGCCTGCTGTCGTACCGCGGCGTGTGCGCCGTGAAGCGCAGGAAGGAGCGCGCCAGCCGCCGGTGGCGCAGCGCCACGTGCAGCAGGGCGCCGCCCAGCACCACGCACACCAGGATGGCGCCGCCCCAGCCCCACCACATCGCGCCCAGCGCTGTTGGTTCTTGTAATTCAGATGCTGTAAATAAATATTTCGTTATACTGGGTAGTTCAGATACTCATAAATATGCCAGTCATCCAATCTGAATCATCAGACAGACTTAAGGTGAAACCCTAATTGCTCTCACTGCCATTTTGTCGCTAGATGGCGACACATCCACAATTTCGAACATTTTCAATTTTTACACCTATCATAGAAATTTTTAATAAACAACTTTATTCTTAGCGGAACCTAGGGCATTAACTTGATTTTTTTAGACCATCACTGTGCTTGTTAACTGGTATCATACAAAGATTAGAACATAATAATGATTTAGCCGCATGAATTTACTCTTTACACACACATGCAAAATAAATAGTAGTAACTTCCGACTCCACTAGATGTCGTTTTATTCAAACATGGTTGGAAATTAAAATGTCCAGATGGCTTTAATATAAAGAAAGAGGACCAAATTATTTTTAAGATGAATATCCTTACATTATAGCAAAAACCGAAAACAAATATTAATTTACTAATTGAGCATACTTTAAATTACTAGAGGATTGTTATGTTCCAATCTACTTCTTAATAATATAATTATTGGGATATGCATACTTTTGTTTCTAGGCTCGTTATCAGATACCTTTTCACCATAACAAATTATTTTGGGTAATAAAGGTATATTGTACCTATATAGG
Source organism: Polymixis lichenea (assembly GCA_949091785.1). Taxonomy (NCBI): domain Eukaryota; kingdom Metazoa; phylum Arthropoda; class Insecta; order Lepidoptera; family Noctuidae; genus Polymixis; species Polymixis lichenea. Next base: position 9,418,940 of record OX420943.1, on the reverse strand, counting down.
TTGTTGTAATGTGACTGAACCTAAATAGTACCTAAGGTGTAAATAAATTGTGACCTATACTAAATAAATAAAAGATTATGTATTCAATTGTAAAGCGTTTTATTGTATCTTACTATAAATCAATAATATTTATCTATGGTTAATATTTTCATACAAATATCGTTTTATTTACTCTCACTGCATTTACCTAAATATTTTCTGGTTGGATTCAAACCATCGACTCGTACCACCACACAAAGATAACATACTTTTTTCAATATTATGATATTTACAATTATGATTCTGAATTTAGTATTAGAAAGAATTATGTACGTAGATTACAATTTATGTAACATCACACGTAAGTGTAAGTATCTTACACAACAACACACAAGTGGTTGCTAGCTAACCATAACATTTATGTTTCAAGGATACCCACTTATTATACAACTTTGAACAATAAATATTCTTTTACAATTGAATTGTTTGGCTGGTACCTAAATACATGAGTGAAACATATGTACACAGAAAAATCTTATAAACTAACAAATATCATAAACTATACATCGCTACGTACAAAAATAGCATAATAATTAGTCTATAATGTTCCCACTGCTGAGACTCAGGCCTCCTCTGAACAGTGGTGATGAAATAATTTACACAAAGCAAAGTGTCGGCTTGGATTCGAACCATCGACCACCATACAAAGATACATAAAAAATACTATAATAAAATATCTTCTCTTCTACACGCTACTTTTTGCTGCGCCGCCGTCGCCGCGCAGTATCAATCTTCTGCTTGTCACTTTTTACTTCCATTTATATCATTTCCGTGCGATCTGAATCAATTGCTGGGAGACACAGTTTTCGCTGCAACAAATGAATTTACACAGTTTTGTTAGACTATTCTTACTGAACCCACACCTCAGAAACCTGAGGAATAAGTTAGGAAATGAGTAAGACTTATATTTTTCATACCTTTTAATTCCTTGATGTCTAGACATTTAGCATTTTTCTCAACTCGTCTCAAAATAATTTCCGGCAGTACACATGTTTTGAAAAATGTTACCAACTTCGGCATCATAGCGTTGATAAATTCCTCATCCCGGTTAACTTCTATGACAGTCAATGGTTGGGTGACAGATATAAAGCAAATGAAGTAACATTTACTCATTTTGGTAATTCGCAATTGACCCTGGACCTAGAATCAAAATAATAATAGCTGAGAAACAATCCAAGAAATACATTATATTTATACATACATGAACCAAGAAATAATGATCTTTGTTACTTGCTTTTTGTTCATAACTAATTGATGTTCTTTCCACAGTTAGTTGATAAGCTTCAATCTGTGGATCGGGTTGCGGCCAATTAAAATCAACAGTCTCTACTTGCTCTGTAACAGATTCAACTCTATTAGAGCTAGAGCTGCAGGCTATGACTTCGTAACGAATTTGTGGTATACCACGTGAATACGTTTTGGGCGTATCTTGAGCTGTGGAAGGGTTGGATAGCTGATCATGATCTTGAGTTGTATTTGGACTGAAATAAAAAATAAATAAATGAAATAGGTACAGTTATTAAAAACAATGTTGAGAGACAGAAAAATATTGATATGTCTGTACCTACCTAAACACAACAGGGCAGTCCGCGGTTTCTTCCACTACTTTTTTTTTCTTGTTACGCCATGCTTCCAGCCGGCTGCAATTTGATAAAACTTGCTCAATACACTACTTGAAACTAACCTTATCGAGCTAGCCGTTTCTTTTTTTCCTACTGTTATCGACGAGACACAATAGATAAACAATTGTCATAAATCTCCTGGAGGTATCGTAACAGACAAGGGTCTACAGAAGAAATGGCGGCAAACCAACGGCAAACCAACGGCAAACGAAGACATTACATCACGGGCCAACGAGTATCAAATACACTCATAGGTACATTCACGTAAATCTGATTCGAAATCTTATGGGAATCTGATTTACTCACTAAAAATCATTAGAAGAATTTCCATGATGTCTTTTCAATGTTGCTTGCACTTTTTTCCGTGATTTTCGCGGCCCTGAATACATATGTCGTATATAGGCAAGTTTATTAGTCGGATTCATCTTAGGCAGAGATGCAATTCAATCTGTAATCAAAAAGAATAATTAAACACAACAGCAAAAGTATCGTAATTATGAAATGCTTCAAGAAATTTGTATTAGTCAGAAATAACACCACCATTTGTCACCATCAATCAAGCTGTCATGCTGTCAAGCTGTGTGTGAAAATTTGTAAAACAAGTAACAACTGACAGAACATGAAAAGTTGAAAACAGACCAAATAGAGATGTCAATCTGAGATCGATTGAGCAAAGAATCGATTTTTTGGAACAAATAAAAACGTTTTTTCAAATCGATATCTAGTACTGAATCGATACAGGGAATCGATATTTCACCCTAGAACATCAGTTTTACGAAGCATATCCAGTGCAAATCCTTTTGCGTAAAAATACGGATTTTTTCCAGATATGAGACCAGGAATCGTTTTTTCGGTTTTTTTTTTTCAAAACGACAAGGGGCACCAATTTTTTATGTAGGGGCACATTTACAGCAGATTAGGCACCAACTATACGTTCCACTCATATAACTATAGGAGACACTTTCTTGCTAGGGTAACGTACACCCCGTAAACCCCTACATTGCGAATTTCATCGAAAACGAATGATTGATTTTTGGAAAATCATTTCTTTATTTGTGAATCGATTTTTCATATTTCCTTTCGAATCAATTCAGTAACGGATCTTTTTCAGAGAGTTTTTTTTGGTTCCTTTCGTCCCTCTGGGACAGGCAAAGTGAGTTTTTAGAGAGAATTGACGTCCCTATTAGGGGGAAATATTTGAAATTTAGAGTAGGTAGGTATGTGATGTGATGACAATCAACGAGTGTTGCTAACGTTTGATTTTGTATTTCCTCTTCTAAATCTTACACTTTTTAAAGTTTTAAGGGTAATTACTATTATAATATAACTCTGTATCACCTTCAAGCAGAAAAGCATCCTTTGTACATAAAAATAACACTTACCGTCAATAAAACACAAAAACACTTCACTTTTAAATAAAAACTCTTTCACGGATGGCACTCGTATGAATGGTTCTCAGTAGTAGCCCCAGTCACCAATTCTAAACCTGAATGGTGCTTACTACTTACTTAGCTGTTCAGACGAGCGAAATTGGAACTACAGCTACCATTTTGAGAACGTCATTTCGCTGACAGTTAAAAACCCTGAAACCTTAAATGAATGATGTACAGCAGTGGTGGCTCTGACTTGTAAGTCAGAGCCACCACTGCTGTACCTATATCATTCATCGTTTTAAATATCAGAACATCCTACAACTTACTACTAAAATACTGCCCTATGTTTTATTTCCCCTTTTTCTTGGTAAACTTCTTAGATGGCAAGACCAATTTATCTCGACGCACTTTGACGTGTGCTAATAATACTAAAATGTGCAATTGTTATGAAAAATCAATGTGGTTTGTCTGTGTATTCACTTATCTTGCTGGTTTCACATAAATTAAATATGATTCAATCAATAGATGTAAGTAGTACCTACGTGTCACTATTGCGTAGGTAGGTAATTAGAAAAAAAATAGGTAAATTTGCCTACGCTGATCGCCTGATTTAGGTATACCCTAAGTTTACATGAACTTCTATTCTCTGATTTTATTCAACCCAAACCAATGAATTAGTACCTAACCGTGTCAGAAAATGTATTATCAGTACCTACTTACATACAGTAGAAAGATTTTTAAATCTTTAGGTACTTTATATTTAAAGTAGATATTACAATAATTACATTAGTATTGTATCTGTGTGAACCAAATGCAGATCGCAGATATTTTTTTTCACTTTCTAGCATTCTTTCTCATTCCCTAATAAAAAACATTTTAACAATCATAAAATGTAAAACCCGCGGGCAAACCCGCGCGCCGGCGCTAACTTTCTAGAAACACAATTTTGGAAACGATTCGCAAGTTGTCAAGACAATCACGCATGGACTGACTGGAGCGTTGCATCGAATCGTTCGAATTTTTGAACAGCGCCATCTATTATAAATGTTTACCGAACGTAAACTCGTAACACAACAGCAAATAGCTCTTTCTCGGTGGTTCTTAAAATTTCTGTTAGATGGCGCGATTCAGGTCACTCACACATGTAAAGATTTTTCGTTTTTTATTGGGTCTAATTCTCCTAGAAATACTGTTTTTTTTATAAAATTTTGGCGTTTGGCGAACATAATACATTATAAAGTCTCATTATACTTGCTTTTATTCTGCAGAAACCGTTTATTTACGGAGATTACAACCCCTGAAAAATGTATGGCGAGGCCTATCTAGGCATCGACCTTAAAGCCAGTTTCGCAACACTGGTAGTTATTAAAATATTCAGTTAACGAACCTAGACTTTAACAGGATTTTGGCATCTTTTTTTCGAGTTTTTCACAAATATCTCAAAAACTAGACGCCCTAGGTCAAAAATAGCGAAATTTTCATCACCCCTTGTATTGCACCCCCCGTGGTGTTTATTTTCTGATTAATGGCTGACTTAATTGACCTTGAAAGTGACCTTTGTCAAAAATTGTTGGATTTACGGTTCGCATCACACTAGTTCAGCAATATTGCCATGCTGTGTGCATCGGCAAGTCTGATTTCTACTTAGGTTACGCGTTGTTAATCCAACAACTTGACTCACTTGAATTTGTTAAAGATCACGGTCACGGTTAAGTCAGCCATTAATCAGAAAATAAACACCACGGGGGGTGTCATACAAGGAGGTGATAAAAATTTCGTTATTGTTGACCTATGTCGTGCAATTTTTGAGATATCTGCGAAAAACTCAAAAGGGGAGTCCAAAATTGTCAAATCCTCATTGTTTATTGATATGTCAATAAATCTGGCGAATAGTCAAAACAGGTGGAATATTATTATAATAAGTGATGTGTGATATTACCTAGTGCAGGGATGGCGAACTAATGGCACGCAACAAAATAATTTGGGCACGGCAGCCTAGGTCACAGTAACAAACATAGAAATCTGAGCGTGATAATTTCATCTTCTTATGCCTGAGTCGTTACTTTCAGAAACCGTACCTATGTCGCATGATTCCAGTTCAGTTTGCATTCTGCTAAAAGTAATATATGAACGTAATACCAGACACCAGAAGTTGCACTAATTTGTTCTTTCACATAAATAAGGTGATGCTGATTACTGTATAATAGTACAAGTCTATTTCTGTTTGCTAATAAAGAGTAGGTACCTATTATTGTGAAAGTATTTTGACTTTTTCTAGTAGTCACTATGTCAAGATTATTTGTTAGCACGTCAATGCCATATTAAATATGTTTTAAATGGCTCGTAGAGGTTTAGACGTTCGCCATCCCTGATCTAGTGTATAGTTAAATCAGTTTGGTGATCTTAAAGGGTGGATAATCACATCCTGCGGATAGTGGGTTCAATTTAAACTGAGCCGATCAGTTTGAAGATCTTTCTTTATCACATCATCAAGTTGAATGTCTTAACGGGATCTTAGAACACTAAGTCGAAGTCCACATGGACGTAATAAAATTAATACGCGCATTGGATTTTCAACTCTCGGCGCAAAGCACTGCGTTGAAAATCCAGTGCGCGAGAAAATTCCGCCTCGGTTTTATTACTTCCGAGGGAATATCGGCTTAGTGAAATGTACCTTCACACGATTCACTAGCGATACTGTTAACGCTGCCTACGACATGACGACTCTGCTATAAGCACAATATTAAAAGTAAGTATATGAATCTCGACCTGACGCCGCGCCGCCGCTTTTTTTCGACAAGCTCGGAGTATGGATTGCAAAAGTGGGATACCGCAATCCAGCGGCATCTAGTATAGGGACTGCGGGATCCAGCAACAGCTTGCGGATCCGCAAACAATGATTGTCACTTTGTTGGAAGAGCTGATTCTTCCAAGGCGAACGCAGTTTTAGAATTTTAATGTACAGTACATTAAAATTCTAAAACTGCGTTCGCCTTGGAAGAATCAGCTCTCCTTCCCCTTGCTATCCTGAATGTCTGTTAAAATGCTGCCATGAACTAACAAAGTATGGGAAAACTGGCTTTTAAGAGGAAACATATAACTTTAGGATTAACAGGACAAACAACATGCTTGGATTATTTTCTCCCCGAAAGAGCCGCTACGTCACTACTTTAGGATTAACAGGACAAACAACATGCTTGGATTATTTTCTCCCCGAAAGAGCCGCTACGTCACTACGTCAAGACGATGGTATAAAATGTTTAGCAACGGACGGGCTGTTACTCGTTACGACTCGTCTACCGAAATTAACGAACTGGCCAACAAAGACTACTAAATGAATCCCTACTCACTACAATACCACAATATTTTTCCACTTACCCTCCATGTTCAAGGTATGCACCTCGCTGAGGTCACTATAGTACCCTTCCGGGGTCACAGTTCTGACGCCAACAAACAGCGGGCCAGTCACGTCATCAGGTGACTGCATCAAACATGGCGACATTTCTGCCCTCAGCGTCTTCATGTCTTCAGTTAGGTGGAGTAAGGCTTCCGGGATCTCTTTCTTCGAGAGTATTACTTCGAATACGTTCCTGAGAGAAATAGTAGTATTACAAAAATAATCATTTAGTTTAAATAACATATTTTATTAAAAAAATTATATCGAAATAGTAAGTATAAAGGATCAAGAATATTTTTAAATAGTCTAAATTAATAAGCCATATCTTTTAATGGCTATGAATTTGACGCAACGTGGTATGCGTTGTATACACGGTATAAGCTGGCTGAGCGGTAACACGTCACATCGACATCTTAATAGCAGTGCTGAGTCTTGATTTGTGGCCAGTTGACGGATATAAGCTCGCCCCCCTATTACATAGCCTCTGAATAGTCAACGGCCATTTTGCTCGATTCGGCGTATCTGTCGCCATCTTTGCGGTACAACCGCGTGACGTCGCGCGGAATCGGCGCGTGGGATTAAAATGCACATTTCTCAAAGTTTTGTATTGAAACTGTATAGTCACCAGCACTAATATGTGTACGCTTACCAACTTTTAAAAGTGATTTTCTCGTCTTGTACTGATTGTAATTTTATGTTATTATGAAAATAATATTTTGGACCCCACTCTATAATAAAATAACTAAGTTATCTCAAGGTTACAATCGTTATTTAAGAGAAAATCGCTTTTGAATTTGATTAAGTGTAAAATGTTTTAGTTGCAATAGATATAGCCATATACGTACTTGTGCGGCGCGCCTGCGTGCCAGCTCACCATGACGTGCCCGTTGGGCGCCAGCCACGCCAGCACGCCGCTGGGCGGCTGCAGCGCGTTGTCGCGCGCCTGCACGCACGACACCGCGGACCCTTCGACGTCCACCTGGAGGAAGGAACGAAGGTGTTCGTTAGAATGTGTTACTGTTGTTATAAATAACTAGCTTTTGCCAGCGGCTTCGCCCGCGTGGAGTCGGCGTATTATTCATATAAACCTTCCTCTTGAATCACTCTGTCTATTGATGAAAACCGCAATAAAATCCGTTGCGTAGTTTAAAAGTTCTATGCGTACAAACACGAAAAGCGACTTTGTTTTATACTACGTAAGGAAGTAGGGCACGACGTAGATGTAGAGGAAACGACTGAGACCAACTTGTCCCTACAGTTTTATTTGAAAACCAGCGTCAGACAGGATCAGTCTATCTAGCACAAATGCTGAAAAGGATCTTAATGGCGCAGCCGTGAGGCACACACATTTTTTGTAAAGCATTACACTTTTATATTTTTATTGTGTATGGTAGGTATCTTATAGGTGGTATGGTATGTATGTCATTAATAACATAAAAATGTATTAAAGGTGTATGAGTGTTTAAACGTTACTATGTGGAAATACTGACCCGATTATGAAAATTCTTTCACTGCTACAAAGCTGCACCAAATGACATAGGATACTTTTATGCTAGAAAATGTAGGGTTGTTGTGAGAATATCTATGTAGATGAAACGGTAAGGAGCAGCTAGACTATGTTCATTACAGTCTCACAATAAGCAAAAACTATGGGACGGGGTAAGAGGAGGGTAGGTAATACTCACATGGACGCAGACATTGTACCTCCCGCCGACCGGCACGTTTACAATTACGTGTGAATATGAGGAAGCTTTCGAAGGTACTAACTCGTAGTGACTCTCTTTGTTATGGGTCATTTCTGTTATGTCCAGCTGAAAAACAATGAATGCAAATTAATATTAATCACTTCGCACGGGTTCCGTACGTTTCTGTCGAATATTGTATTCGACTGCAACCACGACTGAAGCCTTAATAAGATTCTTAATTCGGAATTATTGATGTTTAATTTCTCTCAGTATACATTATCCTTATTTATGTAAGTCCTACAAATGGAAGCGAAATATAGTTGGCCATTTAATTGGATTCAGTTACTTGCCAATTTAAAATAAAATTATGTTACCATATAAGTGAATTCAACCAAACTTTTATATCTAGTGTTATTCTGCAAATAAATTCTTGATGACATTATAGACACAAACATTCAACATTTGTATTATATCCTGAGAATAATATATTCACAGTATACACGACAGTATTAACAGACTTAGCGCTGATTTTTCAATAATCAGATAACTCTTTTTTGAGGAATCAAAATTGCGGTTGAACAAACTGTCTGATTTATTCTTCAGATAAAAGTTAATTGACTATTGAAAAATCAGCCCATAGTACGAAAGTTAGGTCGAAGGCAGCTTAAAAATAACAACCCTTGAATAAAAAACTCGGAGTAAAGTAATACCTTGTAGCATCTTCGGATTAACAACCGATTTCTCAAGGTATAAGTTTGGCATTAAATAACTTACTTCGTAATCACAGAATAATGTTTAACTAATGAAATAATAAGAAAAACACGAGGGGCTCGTGTATTTCCCATAATTTTCGACATAAAAAGTACTACTTTAATCTTACCAAGTACGTGGCCGGTTTGCGTAGCGCGTCACAGCTAGCATCCCATAGGATCTTCATCTCACGTTTGGTCTCATCATAGTCAACGCCTAAGTTCTTCACTGGAGCCCTGAAAACATTACACTCAGCAATCAGTAAGACTTACATTACAACGTAGTAAGACTACCACAGGCCCTAGTGTGAGTTTCATTTAAGGTGAATCCAGTCCACATTTTTCCCATACAAACTTCGGGAGTGTATTACTCCACTGTTCGACAATGTACATCAAAAATTAAACCTAGTATGGTTTTGTCTCATTATTAATATTGTTTGTACGGAAACAGAATACTAAAATAAAAAGGCATTAAAAAGTTAGGAGCCAACACAGAGACGTTTTTCTTGCTAATTTAACCTAACTTTGGGCGTGATTAAGTCATAAAAGAAGTGTAAAATCTGAAAAACCAAGTCGGTACCGACAAAACTCAAATATCAAAAATTTCAATAAACTTTATTGGTTATTGATTTATGCAGTGGTTTTTTCATAAAACCCGATCTTCCGAAGGGCTGTTTTTAATTTTTTACCAGCCTGTTGTACTATAAATGATCCTGCATCTCACTCAATAATATTATGCGTGTAGACTAGCGTCTAACTGCTCGTCACTGATACTACCTCTGTCGGACACGATGCCTGGTGAGACAGCGTGCTTTTTAGCCAGGCCCATCAGTAATTTCGAGCCCGCGACTAGGCTCCCCTTAACCATCTACACCAAACGCAGTGAGCGCGTTCGGCGTTCCGATTGGCCCTGAATTGGTGACGGACCAATCGGAGCGCCAAACGCGCTCACTGCGTTTGGTGTAGATGGTTAAATGAAACTAACACTAGGGCCTCTGGCCACTCAGACAGTATTACGAAAAAAGTATTTACGTATGAGAGACTAGCCAGTTACAATCTATATTGAAAAGATTATTGTAAGTAAAAATCCATTTTCAAAATTTCCCTCCACATTGTTTGCGAGCCAAATTAAATTATCGTGTCTCATTAAAACTGGATCTGCGCAGGGAACATTTTCGCGCTATGATTTTTTACGATTTCAAGTGTCGCCTGAAACCGGACGAATCGTACGATAGACTTCAAATGGCATTCATGGATGAAGGCCCTTCTAAGGAAACCGTGTATCGTTGGTATAAGGAATTCAAGCGCGGTCGACTAATTTTGGGGGATGAAGAAAGAAGTGGTCGCCCTTTGACGACTGTTAAAGAAGCAAACGTGCTAGCAGTGAAAAATGTAATCCATGACAATAGGCGAGTTACGTATTAAGAGATACAGCACATACTGCAGGTTGAATCGGGAAGCCTTCACGAAATTCTACACGTGCATCTTCGCGTGAGGAGGATAATTTCACGCTGGGTGCCGCACAACCTCTCCGATGCTCAGAAGCAGGCCCGGGTGGAATGGTGCCATGATATGATAAACAAACTTGAAGCAGGCTCGTCTCGGCGTGTTTACGATATCATTACAGGTATGAGTCTTGGATTTATCAATACGATCCAGAAACGAAGCGCCAGACGACGGTTTGGGTGTTTCCAAACGAATCAACGCCTACCAAAGTGAAGCGATCTAGAAGCGGGAGGAAAATTTTGATCGCGAACTTTTTCAATTTGACTGGCTACTTGGTGTCAATTCCTTGATGGAACCAAAGCATCAACGCTGAATGGTGTACTACCAAATGCTTGTCAGAAGTTTTCTCTCTTGTAAGCAACAAGCAACTAAACAGAGGGTTCCGCGGGCTACAGCTCCACCACGACAACGCGCCTTCGCACACCGCGCTCAAAATGAGGGACTTCCTGGACAGCACGCCGGTCAAACTCCTGGGTCACCCGCCTTACAGCCCTGACCTAGCACCGTGTGACGTCTTTTTATTTCCGAAAATAAAAAAATCAGCTCAAAGGGATATAATTTTCGTCGCCGAAAGATGCGCTGTCAGCGTTCGAGCAGGCTGTAAACGAGGTGTCTGCGGCGAACTGGAAAAAGTGTTTCGAAAACTGGTTCAGACGCATGAAACTTTGTATAGAGGCTAGTGGAGAGTACTTTGAAAAGATTTAATGAAAAAAATATTTACCTATAGAACATTTTTTTTTCGCATTGTCCCACGTATTTACGCGAGTATATCACGTAGTAGTGTTACATCACGGACATTCTGTACTTGAGGTTTATCTTGTAAAGTATAAAATATAATAAGGTGGCCTACTGTGACGTCTCACAGCAGTAGTGTTTTAATCTTATTCCAGAGTGGGAAAGAGATCGAGCTAGACGACCTGTATAGTTCGATAGGCCCCCAGTATCAATAAGGTGGAGGAACATCGTATAGCGTCAACTTCCGAACGGCCATACAGTCGGCCATTTCAATTGGATTTTTGGAGCTATTGGATTGGAGTGGCAATAAACAGAGGCCCTAGTATGAGTTTCATTTAACCATCTCGATCTGACGCATCGAGCGGGTTCGACGCTCCGATTGGCCCTGGATTGGTGAAGGACCAATCGGAGCGCCAAACGCGCTCGATGCGTTAGGTCTAGATGGTTAAAAGAAACCCACACTAGGGCAACAATACACCTCTGCCTAACACGATCGTGTTCTTCAACTTACTTGTCATTCTCTCTTGTAATGATCTCCACGAAATGGGCAAGCGGGCCTCCGTGTAGTCCCACAGTGAACACGTAGCTCTCACACGCGTGCAAACCTTCTATTAACACGCTCGTGTTCTTCGTTATTATCCTAGTATCTGTTGAGTAATAGATACGTTTATAAGTTTAAACTATGGCTGTTTGTAGTAAAACAACCCAGCAATTTTTTCTTCGAACAACAGATTTTTAGGAGCAAAAAAACCCTTACAAATAAGAAGAAAATTGGTCAATAACATCTCAGCACAAAAACTCCATTGTTTGTGAATGTTTTTTTCATCATCATTTTTTCTAACTGGTCAGAAACTACAGAACGCCATCCTTACATACTCCTTTTGTATCGTTTATGTTCATATGGTTTGGTCATACACGCACGCCGGTTGCGAGTACTACGGACCTAACCTTGAATCCTAAAAATATTTTCTGTTCTAATAATCTGCTCTCAAAAGACTATTGTTAGCTGATAGCTTTTGGCCGCCAATTCGAATGTATTGGCGGGCCACTGGGCTTGAGAACTGAGCAGCTTTGGTTGAAGATGAACTTTGACGTACAAATACGACTTGATTGCTCGTGCGATTACTTCATATTGATGTTAACGAGCGCGAAGATGGCGTAAACGCGCAACAATCGCTTTCACGGACACAGCCTTATTCTAAAGCTCGATTTGCCACAAAAAAGCCAAGTACTGTACTGTTAAAAGAAGTCGTACGAAAAAACAAAACACACTCACCATTCGACATCTCCCCAGGATACGTTCTCCTATGTATCATATTAGTATAATGCACCTCATATTCCAACTCCTTATCCTTATACTGTTCCCCTTTAGGTGGATACCACAACACTTGCACTGAAGTCTTCTTCTCCTTTAAAAGTATAGCGGTGAAGTTCAAGGTCTCGTCTTCGACGCCTTCAGTGCGAATGGGGATCGTGAATGGGTCGCCGAATACTTTGTTCTTGTAGGCTCGTATGTCGATGGATATAAGTACACCTGGAGGTAGGTTGGTTACTGAAAGAGGTGGGAAATTGTTGATTAACTCTCACTTTCTATCTATTAAATATTATATTATGGACTCACAAAACTCGCTTTTAGGATATACATTTTAATAATAGACAAAATTGTGCATTTTGGTTCTTTAAACACGACTACAAAACGTAGGCCTAAGTTTTACCTTTGCATTCAGAATGTGAGATAATTATCAAGTTTTAGAACAAACTCAATGTCATACAAGGTAAAGTTCAAACTCCATTACAACCACAATTTAATAAGACCTTGTTACAAATGGTCATTAAAAATCAATATGGAATATTATATATTCTAGCTGAAAAGCAAATAGATTGAAGTATACTTAGTTGATAAAAAAGACAGTTGTTTTTTTTATACTTACATGTAATATTATTCGCTTTGGTGACAACAGGTTCCCGTACAGCGTATTCTGGAGGCAGCCTGGTCCGTATGATGTACCCATCGACATTCCTTATCTGATGCCAGTCCAGTTGCACGGCACTTGCGTTCAATCGCTTGACGCTCGCGTTTACAAGGTCATCGACATCGTTAGCCGGGTCGAAAGTGATGTTCATCACTTGGGAGGATTTGGATGTGAAAGCATTGTTTGTGGCTGTTACCTGCAGAGTTGGTAATGTTGAAAAAATAATATTGTTTATCGAAATTACGATTGCGTTATATTTAAGTATTTACTTGATATAACGCAATTCTAATTTAAAGAAAATCTCTAATAATAAGAAAAACATTATTTTATGTGTCATTATGGCTATAAGAAATGTTTTGTCGCTTTGATGCATGCCTCTAAGTCAATTAAAAAAAGAGGTATTCTACAGGGTCAAATTAAATTAGCTGGCAATGAACCCACGTGTTGTGTTTTCGATTATCAATTTCAAAAAGTAGTGGAACAAAAAAAAAATTACATATTCATCATTCGATGGGCGAAGGTCATGCATGTTGATTACATGCATGACCTTCGTCATGCATGTAATCAACATGCATGACCTTCTCAGCTGTTTTAAACAAATTTCCAAAAATCAAAACATAAGTCTTTTGGTTGCCTTAATGTACAGTACATACCAGCGCCATTTAAAGTTTGAACACAGATGAAACTAGAAATAAAAATCGATTTCGATACCCCCCAACACGAGCGTAAACGATTGCCAGCATATTTAATTTGATCCTGTATAAAAGCAACATAAGGTTTCCTTGAAAACACACATGCTGCTACATGTTGATTACATCATTGACCATAATAAAGGGTAAAATTTTAACCAGTGCACAAACTGCAACCATGAATTCAGCATATCATTCTAGACCCCCTAGCGAAGAAATGTTTCGTCGGTTATACAAAAAAAAAATCAATCGTTCCAAACATTTTGACCACGTAGGTATTGCACTTTTCTATGAAACAGCAGATTTTTTTTTGTATATCCGACGAAACATTTCTTCGCTGGGGGGTCTATAATGATATGCTGAATTCATGGTTACAGTTTGCGCAATGGTTAAAATTGTATCCTGAATATCGAATCAAATACCACCTATTTCATGTTAAACTTGTTTGTTGGCAAGGAGAGAACAACCAACTTACCCAGAACGAATAGTTATTAAACGGCTCGAAGAATCCAGTAACATCGACAGACATAGTCTTGCTTAACGTGGCCTGTATGATCTTATCGACGGGAGGCAGAGGGGGAGCGTAGTACAGCGTGTAGTGGCCAATGTTGCCACGCGGGTGCTCCGGGCGGTCCCACACTATGTTGATGCGGTGACCGATCAGCTGGCGGACGCTTAGGCGGATCGGAGGGGATGGTACTGCGGAAGATACACACAAATATTTCATTTACACAAAAGACATAGATATAATACCCGTAATCAAGACGACCTAGAAGTACAAACGCCAGCACATTAAGCTATCCCGAACTGTCAAATTTTACCAATTAAACATGAACCTTATTCTTCTGAAATAAAGTTGAAAATCTATCAAAGAAATTTGACAGATTGCGGTAGCTTGATGTGCTGGCGTCTGTACACACGGCTACACATCAAGCTGTACATTTCCAGTATAAGCTGATCTCGATACAGATTGATCGGTTGATTTCCGTACAGTGCAAGATCAGCGTAAACTGGAAATGTATAGCTTGATGTGTAGCCGTGTGTACCAAGAGTGAGAACCTTGTATGGCAGGAAAAGTATGTTGGTACAATAAATTACCTAAAAAAGTCCCGAGTCTAAGCATACCAACATTTAAAAAAGGCCTAAGGAATTACATATTAGACACATAAGTTTTTTTTTTTTTTTCATTATAGACACTTATGTTAAGCTTTACGTGTTTTAAATTTTATTTCGAGTTAAGTATTTGCTATATTTTAAATGAAACTATGGTGTCTTAGATGGTTTGAACGTCGTAATGTACATATTATTAATTTAGTTAAGTTTCTCAAATGAACTGTAATTTGTTCTTTGAAAAATAAATGTCTTTAAACCGAAGATACAATTTTAATTAGTTTATGGATTATTCACTAAAATAAGGGCGAGCTACTTATTCTATTTTTTTTTTTAAGTATAATCAGCCTATATTGTTCCCACTGCTGAGACACAAGCCTCCTCTCTATGAGAGGGAGTGGACAGTAATCCGACACGCGCGCCCAGTGCCTGTTGGTAGATGTCTCGTCTTCGAAATGTTCGTTCTTGTCATGCCGGTTTATTCACGGTTTTTTCCTTCACCGTTTTGACAGCAGTAGTGGGGAAATTAAATAAACAAAGTAAAGCGCATGCCTGGGTTCAAACCTTCGACCTACAACTAGTAAGTAAAGGCTGTGCTGTTTATCAATTTATTTTATTTTCACTAAGTTTTTGTATTCAGCAAAGACAGTTTCTGGCAAACCAAATCTTGTATAATGTCCATGTATAGGTCATGTGTATTATTAACATGTAATCTATTATGACCAGAGGTCGGAGTAGGTAGATTTATTTAAGGTCGTTGACGTCAAACGTAGAGGATAATATGGATATGCCTCCAGAATACTGGAACTTCATATTTATTGTCATATTTGTTCCGGAATTTTGAAATTAGCACGAATTTGTGTTTAAGGTGAAAAACGTATTAATAATATCAATCTGCGCTACCAGTGTTAGCTAATGGTGAAAGAAATCAGTATTTTATTTTATACAAAAATAAACGATTTTGTTAGCCTATCTGTATGTTTTTTATTTTATTTTATTCCATAATTCCAATTCCGGAACTTTTTCCGGTACTTCCCGTACATTATGGATAAAATGGCATGTCCATATTATAATATCTTGACGCAAGTATATAAAATCAATCTACCTATTCCGACCTCTGATTATGACACTAGAATAGCAGGCACCTTTAGGTTTATATTTTCTTGCACAATGGAATAAATCAGACTTTTTTACAACGTATTTCCGATTCCAAATTCCATTCTCGGTTCTACACTTGGAAAGAACTATTTTTAAGAGGTATTTTTTGTTCAATCCCAAGATTAAATCCTATAGCTGTACATATTATATTTAGAAAAACAAAGTTTCGAGTCCTACCTCCTTCTCCAGTAGTTGTGTTAACATACTTCATGGACGCATACGTTTTATTCGATTTGCTGTCTCTAATGTAGAAGGTCACATTGTAGTTGGTGTAGGGCTCCAAATCTGTAAACCTTTGGACAAAATAAATAAATATTATAAACGTTCAATGATAAAATAACACCTACCCACACCCACGTTCCACCAGTTATGTTTAAGTCCTAGGGGGGCGACCCTATTCCCATCAACCGGGCACAAATCCAAACTCCACACACACACATCTGCTTAGTCATCCCCTTCGGGGATTACGGGCATGATGTTGTGTCATTTGTTTCAATATGATAACTTGAACAGGAAATATGACATCAGTGACATCACTATGGACATAAAATGTTTTGATAACATTATTTCGCTTACAACAATAATGATTTATTTAATGGTTAAGCAAAATCTCCTAGTTCAAAAGCAATGACCTTTATTATTTAAATTACTGTGATTTCATCGCACAGTAAATGAGTTGCGGGGGTCAATGGCAGGGTTATAGTCGATCGCAAACTGTTCGGAAGAGACTAGACTTATGATGAATCATACGGGTCAAGGTACAACACTAGTATCGGCCATAGGCATTCTCTCATTAAAGTAAATTTTTACACTGTTACAATTCTACAGCTTTATTGTTGAATGTATGTCATACAATATTATCAAAACTAGCTTTAGCCCGCGTGGATGTCGAAAAATATCCCACGGGAACGTACTACCGGGATTAAAAGTACCCCATGTGTTAATTCAGGTTAACAATGTATTTATTTCGTAATAAATTCTTTCCATATAACTCTATCGGTTTACGCGGCGCAAACCAGTAAAGCTCCCAATTGGCATGATTTTTCCGACATCTTCAACAACTACCGTCATATTTCAGCCAATTTACACAAAACCTTAACTAAATATGTACCTAAACCTTCCTTATGAAGGCCGATTGATGGTATGATCCGAAATCTGTTGAATAATTTTAGAGTTTATCACGCTCAGATAGACAGACAAACGCAGTGGGGGAACTTTGTTATATTATATGTAGTGTTACGAGATTTTCGACGATTATTGTGAGACCGTTGTCCATCCGTCAATTATTGTCATTATTGTCCAGCCGTCACTATTAATAGTCGATATGTCCAGCTCAAATTGATCCACTGGATAATTGTGTTAAACTCTTACAATGAAAATTTCTTTAATTTTAACTGTTAAATTAAAACATACATTGGTTTATTTACGTTGCTGAGCGGATGAATTTTTTAAACTAATGAAACAATTTCCTTCAACATATTTAAGGATGCGATTGAAACTGTATTACGCGATAAATAAAAAAACTAGTCAACCGCACGTCCATGGGAACCACTTAACAGCGCTTTTATTTGGTACAAGTAAGGGCTGTTTTTGTACTTCAAATGTTAGTACTAGCGTGCAATCTTTGAACTTTTGCTTACCTATAAATACTATCATTGGTCCAGGTCTTATTGGTCCAGACTCCATCGCTGACCTTCGCTATGGAGGGCAGGAAGCTGTACTGCACCATCTTTTGTTGTGCCATCCAGCAGGATATGAGGAAGCTGGTTGAGTTTATTGAAGACTGGTCTACGCCGAAGCTTAGGAACTGGAGAAAAGTATTTGGTTAATCATAAATATGCAAGAAAATAAGGTAACATTGTAAGCAGAAACAGTTTGTGTATGTACTTTAGTGGAAGTGGAGATATTGAATGGGGTGGCCCACGATAAGGCTATATGGCTGGCGAATGGAGTGGCCTTAATCCAGCAATGGAGGTAAAACAACCTGGGTGTATGTGGTGGGGTCAATTCAAGACCTTTTTCAAGGGTCTTCCTCATAGCTTTCAACTGTTCCCTATACATTGCCTTTTCCGGTTTATATCTCCTATAAACGCTTGCACACCTGGACACCTGGTTACTCTTATACTACACCATATGAAAGAAAAAGATTGGCATATTTTTGTCAAGATCATGCTACTTATGTAAAGTTTAAACTCACTCGACTCACTTGATACATATGAGTGTTATCGTTAGCAGCACTCGTACAGTTCAGTTCGTCCGTGCCGTCGTAGCAGTCCTGTCTGCCGTTACAGACGCTCAGCAGAGATACGCAGTTTGTGCCGTCATCGCACATGAAGAAGCCTCGCTGGCATTCTACTATTGGTTTGTGGCTCTGTGGAATAAAGTAGGGTTAGATGGCAGATCAACATTTTGTTTTCCTATTCTGAGAGTTTACCGATATTTAAACCGAGTATAATAGGGTATTTATTACACCCATTTTTGAAAAGTGTCTTAATTAGATTATAAAATGCTAACAATCCACAAAGAAAAAACACATTTTTTTTATTTAACCGATTGGTGCAATAAAATGCATTTAAATTTTACATTTTCATATTTAGCGGGTAATTTGACGAAATCGCTGGATGCAGTGGACGCCATATTGGTCTATGGGTATGAAGTCAGTTTGCTGAGTAAACAAATGCGCTGATATTTTGTATGACAATTGTTTGTATTTGAAAAGATTAGTTATTCTACTTATCGTTGGTTTGTTGCTCCTGAATGTAAGATATTATTTCAATAAAAAATACTTTGGTTACGAACATAATAAAACTACAAAGTTGTTCAGTTGACTAGTTTATTCAGCGGTATGACGTAATAACATAGCGGTTACTATTTCATTGTGTTCAAACACAGATTAAAAAAACTGAAATCTTTGAATTGAATTTTAAAATGTATTTTGTTATTTCATTAACTAAAACTAACATTTTCCGATTGCTTTTTGCCTAAGCTATCGCAATAATATATATTTTGATTTTTTTCTCATATAGAGCAAAATAACCTATTGTGAAAAATGCGTCACTAACATAATCGTTCAATTTAACACAATATGAAGTTCATTTATGACTAGCCAATCATTTGTAGACTGGCTCCTTGGTCTAGTGGTCGCAAGCGCTATTATTGACCATGAGATCTTGTGTTCGTATCCTGGGTCGGGCAAAATGTTATTGGAATTTTTCATCTGGAATTGCTCAGTAGCAACCCAAGTCTGGATGTGTGCCCAGTTGATGGTAATAGGCTCACCCCCTATTACATGGGACTTAAACATACGCCTGTGACTAACCCTTCGGGAATTAAAGGTGTGGTGATGTCGTGATATGATATATTTTATACATGCAGCAAAATCTTCATAAAAAGTGAAGAAGTGAATCTCAGAGAAAAATAAGTTTTTCCTAAAACTTAATTCTCCAAAATGTAACAAAGGTTTGTCACGAGAGTAGTTTATTTCGCTTACAAGCAGAGAACACCTTGTGGTTTCAATCAGTTAGAAACATGTTCTTTCCCTTTACCCAAACCGGACGAAACATGAAAATTTTCAAACAAAGAACGACTTTAGGGATGGGACAGTAAGGTCTATTGAAGTACGTACCGAGGTGCCGGGACAGTTGATCTCGTCGCTCTTGTCCTCGCAGTTGAACACCCCGTCGCAGATCTGGTCGGTTCGCACGCAGGCGCTGGCGTCGCGGCACGGCGTCTCTATTAGCCCGCAGCGCGGCGACGTGCTGCCCCGCGACGGACACTCGCGCTCGTCGGAGCCGTCCACGCAGTCCACGGCGCCGTCGCAGGCCCATTGGAGAGGTATGCATACACCTGTGGATGGGCAAAGTCGAATTATAATTATTTATTTCAAACTAGCCTTTGCCAGCGGCTCCGCCCGCGTGCATGTCGGTTATCGCGTAAAAAAGTAGTCTATGTCCTTCTCCTTATCCCAGGCTATATCTCTGTCAAATTTCATGACTATCGGTTCAGCGGTTTCGGCGTGAAAGCGTAACAAACAGACAGATTTTCGCTTTTATAACATTACTAAGGATTAGTAGGGATATATCATATTCTGTCCGAGTCCTCAAATAACGCTAGAAAGACACAAAAACTTTTAAGTTTTACTCGTTGCTTACCCGGTGCACAAGTAAAATCGTTCTTCCCGCACTTCCTAGTTATCGGTGTATGATGCTCGGGTGTGACCGGCCTCAGTTCGGGCATCTCGATGCCGCAACCGATCTCATCCGACCCATCGCCTTCCCCGCAGTCATTGATACCGTCACATCTCCACCAATCAGGTAAACAGTTGCCATTGTCACACTTGAACATCCATTCTAAACAAGTCCCGTTGCTAGGGAAATTAGGCTTCTCTGTACCCGGAATAGGGAGGAGTTTGGAGTGATTGGTGTTTGAGCAGTTCTTCTCATCAGAATAGTTATCGTCGCCACAGTCGTTCTCGCCATCGCAAACCTAATAAAAATAACAATAAAGTCAATATCAAACAGAAATCCCAGAATCTGGCCACAACAAAACGTTGAAAACTTATTGATGCACTGATTTAGTATTTTTTTTACCAACATTTACCTAAATTGGACTAGAAATATACTAACAAAATCGATATATAAGCTAAGATGTGTCTGCGCACCAATCCAAACTTTGGTAATGTTGAGTGCCTGATATTATGAAAAACCGGACCTGGATCCCGCACCTTCAAAGCGCGGATCCGCGGATCCCGCATCTTTGAAAATATGTTATAAAATCAAATTGAAACTACAGATTTTTGTGTAAAAATCAACTTTTACTAAACATTTCTTTATTGATTAATCCCGCATATCAATACCGCGGGATTGAATGAGCTGCGGGATTGCAATCCCTAGGCGGGGGATTTTTTTAATACGTAATTAATTACAAAATTATAGTTTTCAGATTTTTCCCTGTACTAGTAGTTGATGACGATGTTACTTGCCAAATTTCATAGTTCTAGGTCAACGGAAAGTACCCAATAAATTTTGATTCCTTTGGAGAGTGTCGAATTATACGTTTTTTGCGGCAAAAACGGCCGTATCTTTTGTTACGTTAACTTAGAAGTTTGATTTTCTCACAGGTTCAAGAAACTGTAGACCTGAGTATATCGTTTTAATTTCAACTCGATACCTCCACGCGTTCCCGAGATAAAGGGTCTTGACAGACAGACCGACGGACGGACGGACAACAAAGTGATCCTATATAGGTTCCGTTTTTTCCTTTTGAGGTAAGGAACCCTAAAAGCAAACTATCTACAACTCACCCAAGACTTAAAAATACACTTCCCGCTGGGACATCTAAACATATACGGCGCACATGTAGAGTCTTTACACCTTTGTTCCCGTTCATCCTCTCCATTATCGCAGTCCTTCTCGCCATCACACACCCAGGAGTTGGGGATACACATGCTGCTGTCGTTACTGCAGGCGAAGCCGTTGCCTGAACAGCTTTCGACAATGTCAGGACGTTTGGTTTGCAACTGTTGAAGGAGAAATAAAGCTGGTAAAATTAATTTTGAGGCTATGTTTTTTGTTGTTTAATTGAAAATGTGTTGTTTCATATTCTTATTTATGTGTATAAAAGGTATCTATGACGTTGGTCTACATTATCAGTTTATCACAGACAAAACTAATTTCGATGGACACAAAGTCGAATGATCTTTTAATTGTGTTGTCATGTTTAATACCTACTTGTGATGACTCAATTTCATAGATTTGTTTGTACTTTTAAATAATCTTTGACCCGTTTACGCATAAATGAGTTAACAAAACTTTATCATCATAAACGATTTAATTAGGAAAATAAACGAACGACACAAAATAAAAAACGTTCCAATTCATTTATCAAACAATATAATTTCGCGAAAATACCAGAAACATTTACAAAAAGTTTGTCAGAAGTGGGATTCGAACCCACGCCCTCAGAGAGGACCAGAATAACTCGAACTCACGTTCAGTGAGCAAGGGAACCTTGAGTCTGGCGCCTTAGACCGCTCGGCCATCCTGACATGTGCAATACGTGTCGAAATTACCAAGCACTATCACAAAAGTTTACAATTATCTTTTTAACGAAATAAAGTGTAAACAATCGTTTTGGCGTGAGATAATTAAATGCAACAACATTACAATCTTGAATTTCAACAAAACTATATTATACGCAAAGCTCTGATAAACTACACTACGTGCATGAATTCATGAAATTCATGTATCGGAGTAATGAACTGATTGATCGTTTTGAAGGCCAATGTTTTTGTTGTGAATCTAAATACATGTAGAAATGGAAAGTTGATGAATGTATGACTTGTGTGAAAGAGCTGAATGCTAAGGTGTAAGTGAGACAGATGACGTATGCCAAAGACGTATGCTTGGGATGAAGTGGAAGAAGAAAAAGGTAGAATGACAGATTTAAGACGTGATATTTTACTAAAACATATTGAGTGTTACAATAGTTTATTTATAAGAATAAACCCGACCAGTTGGTTTTGTTTATTTACTTTTTCTCAGACCTCAGCTCTTTACTCAGTAGCGGATTTAGGCTTAGGTCTGCGAGGCCCAGGCCTAGGGCGGCAAATTTTGAGGGCCGCCAAAATTTTTAAGAAGGCTATAATTAAAATCGATTGGGTTTTCTGTAAACTGTAAGACCAAATTTTAAAGTTCATTTTCTTGCGCTCTTACAATCTAAACATCGTACCATGTCAAGGGTAGAGTTTCTTTGTTAAATAATTAATCAGGAAAGTACTAAAATCCGAAATATCTAGCAAAAAGAAGTTTAAAAAAAAAAATTTTTAGCCTTAAAGTTACGAAAGAAAAAGGGCGCCATAGTCTTGGGCCCAGGGCGCCATCAAACCTAAATCCGCTACTGTCTTTACTTCCACATACATGCCAAACTTAGATTTGTGATTTAACATTTCAATACTAAGCCCAAATTTTTTACTCCGTAAACCATAACCATGAAGTTTTTTTTTTTTTTGTTTTGGGTTTTGGCTTCGCACGGTTTGTGCATTTAGCCAGTGTCAAGTAATTTTTCTTTTCCATCAAGTAAATGGCCCGACATCGGGCACGAAGTTACAAAACAGTCATAGTCGTCTTTAGTCAGTCAAGTCACAGTTATTGTAAAGCGGTAGTAACTTTACAACAACCTATTAGGAGTTTTTGGGGGGAACACGAAAAGTCCACGTTAGTCACTTATTTTCACCTTCACTACATTTGTGCACTCACACGTAATTAAATTGCATAATTCACTACCAAAATTATACAATTTTATTCGCTATTTCACTAAATTTCATGAAAATAAAAAGTCGTGCGACATGTTCCAACGCGATCCCGCCAAAAACTCCCCATGTTAAGTTACGAAGTAAATTGGTGTATTGTTGTATTCATAGTCAAGACCGTACAAAAATAATATTCATAGTCCACGAACCGTGCAGTTGCGTTCGTCAGATCCATCCTTACAGTCGTTATCTCCGTCGCACACCCATCTTTTTTCAATACAATGACCATTGTCACACTGGAACTTGTTTTCAGAGCAGTTGCGGTGACCACAATCTGAAATTAATATTAAAGAGTTATGTTAAAATGTTTAACTATTTATTAGGGAGAAGGTCAGTTTATAACATAGACTATTTAAAACTGTATGCATCGTCTGGGCTTCTGAATTACCTAACTGCATATTCAAATATTGCAATAATTCAATAGCAGTTTTTGCCTACAGTAATAATACTTTTGCAATGACTCATTTAATTTCATTTTATTTATCGGTATAGGTATTGGCATGGCTAGATGGCATTATGACTAATTATTTAATTAATATTCTGTGTGTCGTAATGCTTATTACTTTGCCTATGTATGTATAGAATCAAGTCTATCCGACTAAACAGACAGCTGTGCTGCTGAGGAGTTTGTTGCGGCACTTCTTCTTCCCAGCTAAACTACTAGGAAGTGGTGAAGGGCGGGCGTTTTGGGGGACTGTCTCATGTATTTTGACGTTCGAAAAGTGCTGATTCTCAGCTTAGTTTGAATAAATGACTTTTGATTTTGCCACATCATTATCTGATAAAGCCTAGCGATATCCCAACTATGCTAGGGTCGGTCTCCAGCCAACGCACCTGAATACTGCCCTGCGAATTGTATCTGCAGTAATTGACACTTATGTGTTTTCAATTTTTGGCAGATGGTGGCATCCTTAGGGCCAAACCTATAAAGGAAAAATAAAAATATTTGGGTACTTGAAATATGTTTTTTTGATAACGAGATTCACAGTACTTGTATGAAAATTTTACTTATAGTACAATTAGCAGGGCAGAATACTTGTATTTCACATGGAGCTACTGACTACCTGATCTCCACAACCTGGTTACTGTCATACTTTCGGGCTTCTGACGACCCGTAAGGGTTGCCAAAGATCCACAAATGACAGCCGGGACCAACGGCTTAACGTGCTTTCAAAGGCACGGAGCGGTCTTGGTATGTAAAGATGATCTCCCATCCATGGAGCAAGCGCGGCAAGCGTAAGCTTAACCTGATCGACCGATCCGAGTAGCTGTTTTTGCTTAGCCACAAGCCCCTCACTTGTGCAATGAGTCATCATCATCATCATCATATCAGCTGAAAGACGTCCACTGCTGGACATAGGCCTCCCCCAAAAGGGGGGATTTGCCATAATCGCCACGCTTGGCAGGCGGGTTGGCGATCGCAGTATGGTGGTCAAATGCATAGAGAACGCTGCTGCCCATTCTCTAGGAAGTCCCTTAGTCGCCTTCTACGACACCCACGGGAAGAAATGAGAAAGTGCTATTCTTTTACGTCCGGCACCACACGGAACAATGCAATGCGTATATAGTATATTTTGAATAGAAAATATTTTAATTTGTTTATAAGATAATTATTGTGCGCTGCTGGGGAGTTTGTTGCACCACTTCTTCTTCCCAGCTAAAGCACTAGGAAGTGGTGAAGGGCAGTTGGCGTTTTGGGGGACTGTCTTATGAAAGTGCTGACTCTCAGCCTAGTTTGAATAAATGACTTTTGATTTTGATTTGATTTTTGATTTTATTAAGGAAAATATTTTAATTCGTCAACAAGTAATAGTAGGTTATTGCACTATTTATTTTATTACAAACATGTTGTTTCGTTTTTGTGGTTTACTGGATAACCATTCCACACACTATTTTTATTCTATATGGTAGGTTTTCTCAAAATAGGTAATAGTGGTTACTGTATGGTCAAAACGCAATCGATTACCTGCAGCAGGAACCTAATTAATCATTGACCCAACTTTACATAAATTACCTACCATTAGGGAAGGAAAATCAATTATAATGTCAGAAGGAGACTTTTGACAAATAATATTGTACTCTATAATACTTGTACCACTATAACTAGATTAATTTAAAGTCTTTTCACGTCCTTATTTTTTATTGATGTTGTTTCCACGAAACTCAACTTTATGTTTATCTAAATTAAGTTGGTTACA
The DNA here is from genome assembly GCA_949091785.1 of Polymixis lichenea. Classification (NCBI taxonomy): domain Eukaryota; kingdom Metazoa; phylum Arthropoda; class Insecta; order Lepidoptera; family Noctuidae; genus Polymixis; species Polymixis lichenea. The sequence continues at coordinate 9,393,397 of OX420943.1, read as the reverse complement.
GAATAGTTATTACTTTTGAAAAGTCATAAAAATATTAGGAGTTGTAGCGCAAACCTAACTTTATAGATGTGTGTTACAGTTGTTTTCTAAAAACATATTTATTTATGTTTCGACATCAAACAACGAACGCAGTATATAGAAACCTTCAGCAGAACAAGCTATTAAATAAAAATGCGTTCAGAACAATACTTTTAAGGTGGATGCGATGAGGTAATAATTACACAGTAGTACATTAAATTAATAAATAAAGAGAGCTATACACACCTTTCTCATCGCTCATATCAGCGCAATCAATATCATCGTCGCACTTCCAATGCGGGAGGTAGCACCTGGTATTATCGCACATAATCATCGGTGGGACACACAAACAACCGATCTCATCGGATAGGTCCCCACAATCGTTGTTACCGTCACACCGAGACAATGTTGAGATGCATTTTCCGTTCTTGCACATGAACTGGTCCTGGGAAAGAAGGATTTAATACTGTAGTCCTCCAGACCGTATTTCAGCAATGGCGGCCAATGTCAACGCAGACACAGGTGCACTCTCTCTTCCCTCACTCTCATAGTCCGATGGGACGGTACGCAAGGCGACACGGCACGGGGGGTATTACACCGCCAACTTCCAAACTCCGGGCTGTTACTAGGAAATTCCTAATGGAAAAACCCAATAACACTTTTCCCAACCTGGGAATTGAACCCAGGACCCCACACTTAGCAGACGTCGACCACGAAACCAACGGTGCATTAAGAAGAAGGATTTAGAATGATGGGTAACACAGATGGTAATATGCAAACAATTTATCGTCACGTTATGAAAAGGTTTCGATAAGGTCCATTTTTGCTTGCAATATGTTGTAATCAAAGTGAAGGGCTTTACGGCATCCTATCCAATTTTTTGATCAATTTCTCAATCTATACTAGTATCATAAAGAGGTAATTTTTGTGAGTTTGTATGTAGGAGGTACTGTAAGGAACTACTGATCCGCTTCCGAAAAGTCTTTTACAAATTGAAAATTCCAGTATTGTCGAGTATCATAGCCCAATTGGATATACACCACTTTATGTTAAAACAAACATTTCAAAAGAATGAAGTTGCGGGCAGCTAGTATAGTCAAGAAGCTAGTGTTTGATAAAAATTGGGAGGAAATTAAAATTGCTCGCCTTAACCACTTTTACGCATTCTTGGGAGACTTTTTTTCTAATTCTGTAATGTTGTTGTTTACATTTCAAACCATAAATCACGTGAATACCTACATAGATATCATTATTTGTAGACCACGTAATCGGCTTATATCTGACGTACACACCTACGTGGATTGATAACATCGATAATCTAAATTCTTTCAAAACAAAGGAAATTAATCAACATTTCTAGAGAACCCTTTGATGGAGTTTAATAAAGATAGAGTACTCTTTATTATGTACTATCGAGGAAACTTACATCTGAACAATTTGAAAACAAAACCCGTGCACACAATGACCACATCTGTTAGCAAGCGTTACTATAGCGAAGCGGTCACTGAGCGCTGCAAGCAATAATAGTCCTTACTATGTATAGATGTTAGTTCCCTCGATAGTACACCATACGAATTCCAGATATAAATCTAGACATTTCACTTCACATTGAGTGACACAATGGACAGTCTTATCACTAAAAGCGGTCGTTTAAAGACAAAGACTAGTTGGATCACGGTGGAAGCGCTAGGGTAAGTTCCCGAAATTAAATCTTCTTACGTTTTTTGAAAATTGGATTTTTACGGGCTACCCTGGCACTTTTCCCTTAAGGGAGACAGAGAGTCAATACTGTAGTTTATATAACATCACGCCATTTTCCGGAAGGGTTGCGCACAGGTGTACCTATAGTGCACCCACATTTCGCCAGTTAAGTTAGATCCCATGTAACAGAGGACGAGCCTATTGCCATCAACCGAACACAAATTCAGCCAGCAATCCAGCTAAATGTAATTTATAAATAGTATAAAAATATACTCACAAGTCCACAAGTAGACACAGCTGTTTCAGGGCAAGTCAAGTTCGCGTACGGTTCGGTATTATTAGCGCACATGCATTTCCCTCCGATCCTCGTCAAACCATCGGGGCATAAACAACTGAAAGTATTCCCCGGCCCACCGAGACATATCGCATCACAACTCGTATTCTTGTATGAGCAGGCATTACTGCCATGTTGAACGAAGTGAGCGAACACTTTGAGATCCATGAGACCGACGAACGAGTCATTAATCGTCACTACACTCGATCCAGCATCTTTGTCGGCAACGAATATCGATTTTACCTTCCAGTCATCCCAATACATCTTATCCTTCAATACTGCGACAGCGAAAGGATGTGTAACCCTTTCATCGTTCCACAGAATTCGCTTGAAGTATCTCCCGTTTAAGTCAGAGCTAGCGATGTAATCTTCCATAGCGTCCACCCAGTAAATTCTCTCCGACATTTGATCAATCGTTATCCCATTAGGCCATTGGACAATTGGCTTCCCGAACAATTTCTTGTCGTCCGTACCGTCGAGATTTGACCTCGATACCGATGGGTTGTTCCTGTCCCAATCGGTCCAGAATAAATAGCCTGCTTTAGGATGAACGGCAATACCACGCGGCCTTGATAGCACCTTTGAGTCCAAGATCGTAACTCTCATTCTGCCATCTTTTATTAGATCTGTCCTGACGGCTTCAATTTTCTTCCTCAAACCGTCGACAAAGAATAACACGTTAGAAATCCAATCAAACGCCATTCCTTCAATGCTAGCCAAGTCGCTATCGATAATCACCTCTTGAGCAGTGCCGTTATTGTAGCACTGACGACTGATCTTGTCCAATTCTATATCAGCCCAATAAATGCAGTTGTTCTTGATGTCAAATTCGATAGCAACGATGTTCCTTTCGTTTACTACGGGGTAAATAGTCGAGTTGTCGAATAGATCTATGCGGGCGATTTTGCTACCTAAAGCAACCAACATGAATTCAGTTGGCTGCTCGATGGGGCAGGGGATCATGTCCGGGACATACGCCATGTAACCAGAGACGGTGCACACATCTCCATCAATTTTCCTGTAACCTTTTGTTCGCTTGTAGAAATGTCCCGGTTGGCAATCTGTGGGAATGGCGTAGGGATCGTATTTGGACGATTTGTTGTGAATACATTCGTTGCCAGAGAGCATAAATCCGAAATCACATTCGAAATCTCGGCGACTGCATTCGCAGGTCTCTTTCTTGAAAGGTCTGTCGTAATCTACTCCGTTGTAGCAGTTAGTGTGAGCGAGACGTCTCTGGAAAGTGTTCCTAGTACCGAGCACACAGGAAACCGAGGTGTTGGGAGGCGACGGCGACCAGTACTTGTAGTCTTCATCGGTACAGTTACGTGCGAAAGTGTTCTTCAGATCTATTGTGATTATTATCCACTGATGCTGCTCGTTGGCCGAGCCGAACATTGTAAACGTTGTAGTGTTCTCCCCGGGCTCGGTCATCAGTCCGTAGATGCGCAGGTCATCGGCATTGAACCTACAAATTAATGTTATTAATAACGACCAGTAATTAATTAAATACTGATAACATGAAATGCATTAAATGACTCACTGATAAGAGTTCCATTCGATGCCTTCGTTGGTGGAATATAATATCTTTCTCGTTTCGCCGCGGGATTTGAAGTACTTGACAGCAACGAGGAGTCCGCCGTGGTCTCCGTAGTTGAAGAAGTAGTAGTCTTTGAGGATCCTCTTCCACGTCAGACCGGCGTCTCGACTGATATACACTCCGGGTATACCTTTCAGGGATTTGCCCATAACGCCAGTTGCCATTATAATGCCTGGAGCTGATTTTGAGCTCATGATACTTGCCGACCTATAATAGAAAATATGTTATGATACCCTCTGTCATGCTGTATAATGTATTTCACCAGACATTAAAAAAAACTTCCCCTTTGTACACTTTCTTTGGGGAAAGAATATCTGTAACACCAATGACCCACATAAAGTACACCATGCTCAAATCAAAAAAATAATGATGTTTACTAAATACAATTCTACATTTTACTACAAAACAATTGAAACCTCTAAATGTTATTATTATTAACAAATGAGTGAATAAGATCAGGATGAAATAAATACAATCACAAACGGTTTAAACCACATAAATGTGGTTTCTAAGTATTTAATGAATATCCAACATAATGTCCGTGCAGTGCAAAATAAAGTAAAAGCAAAATGTATTTATGATGCACTCTATTTTTATGAGTTTACCTCAAACCGTTCGCAACCACATTTCCTGGCGGGCTGCAATCAATTTTAATATTTATCAGCATTAGATTAAAGCACAACTTATTATTGTTAATTTGTAACGCTAACTAATTCAACGCCATATCAGATACAGCCAATACTGTTCCATTCAGCAAACCATTTTTCGGTTAAATAAGCATATTACATTTGATGGTCTTGTGCCTCACAATATTAATTCATTAATTAAATTTGTATGTTTTATTTGTAGTCTTATCTGTTTCTGTAGTAATTTAAGTCAGTAGTAGTGTTTCGGATGACATAGGTACCTATGAGTAAACCTTGCTATCAACAGGATAAAAAAAAAACAATCTGCCTAGCCTTTTCCCATCTATGTTGAAGTCGGCTTCCAATTTAACCGGATGCAGCTGAATACCAGGGTTTTTACAGAGCGATGGCGTAAATGACCTCCAAAACCCAGTTACTGGGTAAAACGATACCACGTGGCAAGAGTGGTTGTCAGACTTTCGGGATTCTGACTACGTGTAACGACTGTCAAAGATCTACGAAAAACAGCCGACACCAACGGCTTTACGAAGCACCCATCCACGAACCGACCGCGGCAAGCGGAGCTTAACCTTCGATCAACCTGTACGGTTCTTATTATTTAGCCACAAACACAATGATTGACATACTTTTATGTAATTCTGTATCTTATAATCTTGTATGGACATGACATTTTTCTAGCCCAAATTACAACAATTTCACTTTGCACAAGTTTGTACTAAAAGTATGTCATTCATTGTATTACTATACATACTAGTGGTCGCCCAGAGGTAGAAACTCGACCATGATTCATTTAAAACTAAATGTATAATAAAATATTAGCTGTTCCATACATTTTGACCGTGTAGGTATTGCGCTTTCCTATGAAACAGCTGATTTTTTTTTTTGTATAACCGACGAAAAATTTCTACGCTAGGGGGTCTAGAATGATATGCTGAATTCATGGTTACAGTTTGCGCACTGGATAAAAATTTACCCTGTATAAACATATTAGCTTCTGCACTCCTCCATAATATAAACTTTAACTGTGCCGAATTTTCTACTCCTCCTACTCTTCTCCTACTCATTTAAGGATTACAAAGTTTTTGCAACACGTATTAATATTTAGATTATTTATCACACAAAAATTGTTTAGTTGTTACTTGGAATGAGGAAGCATTCCCAAGTAGGGACTTGGTTAGCGTGATTAATACGCTATTTTTATATTACCCTACACCTACTAGTAATAGATAGGATATGTGGTTAATAAAATAAATACATAATTGTATGTTATCCTCCTCATATAACGAATGACGATACACCATATGGCTTAAAATGAGTCATTGTAAGTCCAACGTGCTGAAAGGGCACAGTTCTATTGATAAGGTTTCCGAGAATCAAGGAATTTACAATACTTTCCATTATTAATCAAATACCCACCCAACCAGCTCTTTGTATTTAACATTATGATAGAAATATGATTAAGACGGGTTCAGGAAATAGCGTTCTTGTAGAATCATACATTGGAGACTTGTTATAAAAGAAATGTCTACTTGAAAGAAATATTATTCTAATAGAGAAACACAACTAAAGACTTGATTTTATTGTTTTGAAAGACCTACTGTTTCGAAAAAGACTTTTCAGAAGATGAAACGAAAACGAAAACGATGATCAATCTACTTAGAGTTTACAATTGAAGTTTGATGAATTTCAAAACGTTTCCTGAAATATAGTTATCACACTGAAAAAGATTAAAAAATCAGCCTTTAATGTATTTGTCGATAAAATGTGACAAAATAAATAGGATATGACATGTACCATCGCCGCGGCCGCTAGTACCTATTGAGCCTGTAAATTGCTCCTTCCTATACCTATGTCGTACGGGTCAAAGAACTATGCAGTAAACAGATAAGCCTTATAAATTGAATGGTCGACAGAGTTGAAGGCGACTTCGAAGATAAACGTGCACAAATTTATCTGTTCCTTCAATATTTTGACCGCTGATTAAACACGTTATTTATTTCCGTCAATATAAATATTTATACAGTAGACTGAAAGTTTTTGCTACTAAAGTAACTTGTGACATCTCGTTTGACTTGTAAATAAGAGGATGTCATATAATGTACAGAAGTTATGAACGTGTATATTACGTTACCGCTAATATGACCAGGTCCGGACTTACCGAGACCCAGAGCCCCTAGGCACTTGATATTTTAGCCCGCTGATTTTTTTTGCATCACGCCTCGGAGAGGTCAGATATCTCCTACGAGTGCTATAGGTACCATGATATGAGCACGCGAAAAGCGCGGGACCTGTAGCGTTTGCTATCCAGCCTTGTCCACCTGGCGTCAGGTACGCAAGCTTCCTAGTCGGGGTACCTTTGGGGCCCCTAGGCTGGCGGGGGCCCTAGGCAGGTGCCTTGTGTGTCTAAGCGTAAATCCAGGGCTGACCTTAACTAATAATTATCGTATTACCGAGGTAAAATGCTTGTTATGTGCATTTTCTGTCCATTATGACTTCCCGACTTTAACGGTAGGTTTTAATATCAAACTTACGATGCAATATCTATCAAAGAGCGAAAAAATATATAATTGCGAGTTGCGACGAACACTGATATGCGCCTGGATTTGCCAAGTTACTCATTACCATGACTCGACAAAGACCAATGTGCTACCAACTCTTGTGACAGATTCAAGCATAGGTTTTTTTGCATTTTGTTTTTTGTTTTTCAGTTGGTAGCCCCACGAGGTTTGGATCAATAGTTGATATACACTGACTACCTACGGTTATTTGAAGAGATTGTCTAAAGCATCATATCCTAGGAGTTTTTGACGGTTAATTTTCAAATTAAATAGAATATCTATTTGTCATAATTATGGGTAATATAGAACAGTGGGTTTTTTATTTCCCTTGCCAGCGAATCGTAACATAGTTATATTGTTCCGATAAGTTATCTATTGCTTTCGGCCGTAACTAATTAATAAAGTAATGAGATTACACAACATTACGACAATACTAACTTTAGTCAATTCGCGTTCAAAAAATAGTGACTCATCCTTGTCACTCAGCTTAGCCACACCCCTTGATCAATTAAATCATAGTAAATTGGAAAGCTGTGCTCACATTGACCACTTCAAGCAAGCCCTTCAGACATACAATATAATTTATTACGATCTAAGTGGTCAGAGGGGCGTGGCTAAGCTAAGTGACAACGATGAGTCACTATTTTCTTAACGCGAATAGACTAACTACGTTATCGATACGGCGAAGTAAAAATCGTCCTAGCAAAAACACTATCAAGCATTTACTAGTTACATAAAAGTATGTACCGTACACCTTAACATTGAGGTTCACTTTTAAACAAATCAGCGGAAACATGTTTCTGGTAAATTAAAAAAGGGTAAAAGGAGTTTGCATTGTATTCTTACCTTGTAACTGGGTATAGCTGGCTGAACCTCTGGCATAAGTGCAGACTGCAAGAGTTTTCTATATGACAGTTCAATGGCTTTCCTGTAAACAAACAGTGACATCACTAAAATTGGTGAAAATAATATATTTGGAAGATATTTTAAAGTTCTGCGAAAAGTATTTCTATGTCCAGTCCACATTTCAGACCTTTACCACTATGACCATCGACTTAAGTCCATTTCTCACTAAGACACCACGATGGCGCAACCATGGTTGCACATAGTCGTTGGTTGCACAACCGTTGGGACGCCTGGTGACCATAACCAGTTGAGTATATTTTGCTGGTAGGGCGACCATGGTTGCACCACTTTAAGTGTCCTAAAGAGATATGGGCCTAACTGTCAAGACGGTACAAAAGAAACGTTCAATTGTTTTTACCATCCGCAGAAGATAAAACACTAAAAAGTGAAAAATAACTTTAATTTCGGAAGTCGGTGACTTTGGATATGTATTTTAATTTTTTGTCACCGCCTTCCGAAATTAAAGTTATTTTTCACTTTTTAGTGTTTTTTTGGAAGTCGGTTGTTTATTTTTTTTGAAAAAAGATTTTTATTTTTCACTTTTTAGTGGTTCACATGTGCTTACCCCTTCACAGCGTACCGGCGTGATGTTATGTTATTAACTGGTGTAAACAATTGACAGACATGAGATTTCAGCAATCCCTGTCCATTTGCTATAATTTATTGAGGAGTTCCGTTGCCTATCTCCGAAGTTCTTCATCAGATCTTCACCAAATTGAAATGGAACCACTCCGAGAAAGTACTCTTCCAAAAACTACCCAAATTGCTTCAAGTGTGCCTATAAAATTTGAAGAGTTCTCTCTATTTCTCCAGGATCCCATCATCAGATCCTGATTTTATGATCATGGGACCACCTGGGAAGTATACCCTTTCAAACAAAAAAAAAATTTCCAAATCGGTCCAGCCATCTTCGAGTAATCGGGGAACATACATAAAAAAAAAAAAAAAAAAAAAAAAAAAAAAAAAAGGTTCCGACGAATTGAGAACCTCCTCCTTTTGGAAGTCGGTTAAAAAAGCGGTTGATATGTTTTTATTATTTTACACTACATACTTCAAGGTTAGCGAATATAAAGTTGTATGTTCTGGGTTTTTTTTTCGATCATAATAACAACTAGATGCCTAGGCATGCATCTAGTTGTTATTATGATCGAAAAAAAAACCACATACGATCTACATTACACATCCAATTCCCAGAATGTACTTGATATTAACTGTTTACCTACAAATTACTATTTCACGGACAATTTTTTGCATTAAACATAAGGAAAACGGAAAACCTCGATATTTATACCTATTCAAAACAGCGACCTTTAGAAACGAAGAGGAAATATAATTAAAATTCGCTTACGAGGTGAGAAATGTAAGATAACGAAATGGGGTAAACATTGCAGGCAGTGCAACGTTTATTATTATGGTTGCAGAAATAGGTAACACACATTCTACTACTTACTGATTATTGTTACATGCAATTATTACAATGTTTTCCTTTGTTTACTTCCAATTATTGTTTGGGGTTTTATAAGCCGATTATACAATGCTGCGCGTAGTAACATGCTTTTTACCAAAATAATTATACATGTCACATGTATCTGTTTATAGCTAAATGCTGCTAGTCCTGCCACAGCTCTGCCTAATGCATTTTCCAAACCACTCCTCGAAAGTTAGAGATACAAATTTAATCATTCTAGAGTCGTCGTTTACGGTTTTCGGTAACATACGTCTGTAAGTCCAAATGTATGTAAGTGGACATAGGAACATAAAATAAAATTAAGAACTATTTATTTTACTAAACTGCTAGAGAGTTGTTTTATATGATGAAAATTAGATTAAATAAAACACATTAATTTAAACCATAGCTTACCATTCTCATCTTCAGTAGGCGGATTGATGGGGGACCAAGTGACTCCATGGTCGAAGGTTATCAGCGAGATCAGGTGCTCTGGTCCAATGTTCGCGACGGGAGCCTTCGAGTCTACTCGCGACGCTATGTAGATGCCCTTTAGACCTTCAACGCGGTACAAGTCAGTGAACGGGTCTTCTGTCACGTCCCTGAAAGTCACCCATTCTTTGTTTACTCGAAATATTTCCACATAAATAAAAGTGACAAAAATGCAGTGAAAGGGTGACGCTGACGATTGATCAGTGTCACCTCTAACTGTCATTCCTGAGACTAAAATAAATTAATTCTGCGGCCAAATATACTCGTCCTTGTAGCCAAGGTTTTTAAAAGTAAATAACACAGTATCGTACCTTTCGATAGTAGTATCTGGTATTACTTTCGTTTTTTTTTTTTTGTTGAGACATGCGTCATAAAGAAGAGAAAAGAGGGCAAACTGAATGTCGTGGATAGTATTTTGTTATGAACTGTTATTCTATAAGAAAAGTTTTAAATATTTTTCATGAAAATCGTCAAGCAAGTTCTACTTTATTTTAAACTCTGTAATTCCAACTTACTCAAGCCAGCTGTCCTTCCAGTTAGCATCGGGGAAGTAGCACAATATCTGCTCCAAACTCAGAACAAAGTTGTACTGTGTGAAATTGTTGCTTATCTCTGACACATAGAGATCTGCTAGAGAATCAGTGTGCATGACAGAGACGAAAACACGTTTGTCAGTTACGTCCGCTATGTGGAACTTTCTTAGATCTAACTCCGTTTGGAACTCTGCCTTGAAGAATGGGCTTCTTTGGTGTGAAATGTATAAGTGTAGGGAGTTTTTCTGGAAAAAAAAAGAAGAAATTGTTCGTAGAGTTTAGAATAACTTGAACTTTGCAAGTGCTTATTGCTTTTTGGTATCTTCTAACTTTAGAAAATTGCAACAAACTAGTAATCTTGCAAAGCTATTGTGGTCTACATTAAGTATTATAGTTATGTCGTGGTAAAGATAACAGTTCAAACTAACTGACCAAATAATGCCATATTCCAAAATCTCAAAAGGATTGTGTTTACTTCTGCATTATTGTAATCGAGATGCCTCGTAAAACCTTAATTCCCTATAAACTTGAAAAATATATAAAGAAAATAAAAATGCATTGTCTTCAGAACTGAACCAACATGTTAAATGCCAACTACGTAGGATAAGAGGAAGTGGTTTTAATTAAGCTTGCAAGATTCGACCTAAACAAACTAACAAACGAACATTTCCAGTTAAATAGAAGCTTGTAAAAACTATTTTATAAACGTCAACATTTCGCACTTAATCGAGTTCATACAGTTCAATTTAACCCCTATTTGGAAACCTATATTAAAATGTTTGTTGCCATAGTCCCAAACCAATCAAAAGAACCGTTTATCCTTATATAGAAACCCTTTCCACAAAATACATAATAGCCTAAATTAACTACATTATTTTATGGGTAATGTAATTTTATTGCTTTTTACGAACAAAATAATAATAGAACAGGGCCAGTAATGACTTGGTAATAAAACGTTCGCTATGATACTTCGTCACTATTACAATAACTTTGGAGACACTTCAGGTATTCAAAGTGGGTTATAACAACTTAGTGGACCTAATGCTTTGTTTTCAACATGAAACAAAGGCAGATAATAACTTAGTTGAAGTACTCAAAAGGCTATTAATTTTATTTATTTTTATATTCAAACCAGTTTCTAAGTTATATGAGACCTTGTAACGTTTTGCAAGCATTAATATGGTTCTACAACCACAATTTTTTTCGTAACATTCAAACTAGATGGGAATTCATTATTGCATCGAATATCCTCTCATTCTACTCCGTTCCAACAAAATATGGAAATTTCAGAATTATCCGACGATTGATTAAATTAAACCGGAAATTTCAGGGCCTTAATTCACTATGGCCACTTAACGATTCCTTACTTCGAAACACTTCCTTACACGTCAATTTCTTATATCACACACGACATCTGCTAATCAATATCGACAAATTGTCTTGGAACATACAGAATAAATGACATTTCGATTCCTTACCCGTTACATTGGTTTTTACAAAACACGATATTGACGTAGTTCGAACGTAGTAATATTCCGCAGGGTATCATTATAACGATACAGAATTGGGGGCCTGCAGTGGAACATGATTACAAATCAAATCCAACAGGCAATCTGTTAAAAATAAATCGGTTTTGATGCGCTAAGTAAGTATGTTTATTATTATAATAGCTATTGCCCGCGGCCACGCCCGCGTGGGTATCGGTTATCGCGTAAAAAAGCGTATGTCCTTCTCCATATCCCAGGCTATATCTCTGTTAAATTTCATGACTATCGGTTCAGCGGTTTAGGCGTGAAAGCCTAAATGAAAGGGATATCAAAATTTACATGATGACCTTTTTACTACATATACATACGTAACTCCCACGGTATGTTGCAACATTATTTAAAACAATGTAGACATTCACTTAAGGTAAGAAAGAGACAAACAAAAAAGGCAGCCACTACCTACTTAAAAATATAGAATGAACTTCATAAAAGCTATCCCATTTTGCTGAAACTTATCACCACTGCAAAAAACCCATTTTCGTATCGTTATAGTAAATTAACAATTAATTTTTATTCTTTATCGTCAAGCACAATAGAAACTCGCTAAACAATGTGACTCATTGGCCAACATACCTAAAAAAAAGACAATCTTTTAAGTGGATAAGTAAGTGGGTGGTAAATTATAAATTTTATTTATTTACAGCCAAATACATTAATAGTTGATTAAAATAGGAACATTGCTGTAAAAATATATCTTCAATTTATGAAGACACTTCTTTATTCATAAAATCATCTCATATCTACAGTTTGCACCACACAACCGAATTAGTTGGGTGCTTAGATGAACTTAAAGCCGGTTAACTTTCTCTAAGGTTGGCTGTATGTTTTCCCCACCTGTATAAATATAGCAAGTTGAATATTGGGATTGTATCGATTTATACGGAGTTCAAGGAGTATTACTGGCATTTATAAAAAAAAAGCCTTGTAAGTATATGGATTGCAAATTGCAATGAAATTAGAATTAATTTCTGTCAGAAACGAACGTATTAAGTACCTATGTAAATATACTACACTAGCTTTTGCCAATGGCTTCGCCCGCGTGGAAGTCGGTGTATCATACAATATAAACCTTCCTCTTGAATCACTCTTTCTATTTAAAAAACCCGCATAAAAATCCGTTGCGTAGTTTTAAAGATTTAAGCATACATAGGGATATAGGGACTGAGAAAGCGACTTTGTTTTATATTATACTAATAGGTTGGGGAAAAAGTTTCTTCGCATTTTTTAAGAAAATTCAAAACATTTTTTAATAAAGTTTATTTACATTTCACTAAAGTATGTAGGTACCATTTTGTTCGATAACTTTTTGCCATCTTGTAGGTAGGGACATGATCCCATTGCTATAGAAATTTTGGGACTTCTGGTCAAAATACCGCGACAAGTGGTTTTGGCAGTCCTCTCGTGATGTTAACCTGACACTGCCTAAAGAATTCTGAAGAGACATCTGAAGGTGCAAGGTCAGGACTATACGGCGGATGCATTAACACCTCCCAGCCAAACTCTCTTAATTTTTGTTGGGTGGCTAAAGATGTGTGAGGTCTAGCGTTATCATGATGAAAAACCACACCCCTTCTGTTGATTAATTCCGGCCGCTTTCTCTCAACTTCTTGCTTTAATCTCATCAGTTGTTCGCAGTAGAGTTCAGAATCTATGGTCCTGCCTGGTGGTAACAGCTCATAATGAATAATGCCCTTCCAATCCCACCACACACACAGCATCACCTTGTTGCGAGTTAACCCGGGTTTCGCCACAGTCTGTGAAGCCTGACCGGCCTTTGACCACGACCTTTTTCGCACGTTCTTGTCATACGTGATCCACTTTTCATCACCAGTTATCAGCTTCTTCAAAAATGGTTCGGTTTCATTACGTCGTAATAAAGAATCACAAATGAGTACACGGTTCATTAGGTTTCTTTCAGTGAGCTCGTGAGGTACCCAAATGTCGAGCTTTTTTGTGTACCCAGTTTTTTTCAAATGCGCCAAAACTGTTTTGTGGTCAATTTCCAGTTCTTCAGCTACGTCGTAACTACTGGTATGCCGATCTTGCTCCACTTTTTCAAAAATGGCATCCATTTTATCCGTAATAGGGCGACCAGAGCGACGTGCATCTTTGACATCAAAATTTCCGGATTGAAAACGCTTAAACCAAATTTGTGCTACTCTCACAGACACTACACTAGGTCCATAAACATCGCAAATTTTTGTTCGCGGCTTGCGTTGCATTTTTACCTTTTTTGTAGTAAAATTTTAAAATGTATCGAATTTCTTCATTAGATTCACTCATCTTGACGGTACGAAAAACAAATGAAAATCACACATTTTCCTAATTTGAATTTGGAATTATGTTCTTTAAAATTTAAACTTTCAATGATACCAAAACCAGCCAGATACAAATAGTATAGCCAAAGAGATTTTATTACAAGTTCATACATACTATAATGCGAAAAGACTTTTTCCCCAACCTAATATGTAGTGATTACTATACTAGTAGCGTATTTAGGTGAACACTATAGTTAGGTATTTGAATATCATTCTGACCACAACAAAACAACATGTTTCCCTATATTATTTTAAAACAACATCTCATCTCATAAAACTCTCTCATTTCATGTCAAAGGTTACATACTAAAGTAGACAAATGCACTTAAGTACATTAAAAACTACGATAGGTCGACAACAGTGCCATTTGTCACCGTGTCGCAAGTCAGCACTTTGCTTCAACAACTTGAAACTGTTGTTTATGTGACCTGAAAATACAGTCACTTCGAATTACGAAAACAATGACATCAACTTGCGAAGCTCTTATATCGATCCGAATTCCAGTAAACAAACCTTCCTAGAAATGTATAGAGATGTTTGTTCCACTTCAACTAAGTAAGGGCAATGGGCACATTTTTTATTCTAAAGGCACTTGGAATGATTCAAGTGGGTCTCTAACGTTTCAATCAACGATTGACTATGTACGTTGCCTCAAGCTCCCTGTCAATTTAAAGTACCTAGGTAGGTATGTATCTATTATTTTTTTAAGTCTGTTATCTATCATCGCTCATGCGTACATTTTAGCCAATCGATAGCAAAATTAATTCACATTTCAATACTAAGCAATAAAACACACAGTAATGAGGGATTTATGATGAAGTACCTACTCGGAGCACTTTCATTTTTAATTTTAATGTACCGAGGAGGACATATTACTTAGCTGCCCTTGTATAGATAAGTACTGTCGTCGGTACTCGTCTTTATCACAATGCAAACAAACAATTCAACATTGACGAGCATTAATTCTCAAAGTGCAATTTGCTGCTGCGTTTAAACTTTCATATTATAGTGATCTGAAAGTCTTCTTGTACAACCGATCTAGCTATACAAAATCAGTACAATCAGACGCAATCACACACACACACTCACCATACCAATTTACTGACACCACACAAAACTATTCATCATCCTCATCATCTTGGTGAGACTGGTTGTCAGACTTTCGGGCTTCTGACGACCCGTAACGACAGCCGGGACTAACGGCTTATCGTGCTTTCCGAGGAACGGAAGGATCTCCACGGACCCCACTCCAACGGAGGGGTTGATACGTAAAGATGGCCACCCAACCACGGGCCAACCGCGGCAGACGTAGCATAACCTGATCGATTGACCCATGCGGCTATTAAACCACAAGCCCCAGACTAGTATTACACATTTAACATTGCATTATTCAAGTTTTTTAAAAGCATAGCATCTAATTAACTGATCTTAAATCTCTAGGTCAAACAAAATGATTTCCTGTGTTGGAGAATATTGATATTCTCCAACACAGGAAATGATTTTGTTTGAGGTTTCTGAGAAACCTCGATGTTTTGTGATTGCCCAAATAAAACTAGCAACTGCTAGCGTGTCGATCATCGATCATTATTAGTGATCGATGGTGTCGATGAATTAATTGTAAACAGACCGCAGACTGCGCAAAAAGGTAAATTCGGATCTTCCTGCACAAGGTCTTGTTGGGTGGTTTATATCAGACTTGGACAATGTAAATGGGCAAATACAATCAGATTAAAGATTACGACTAAAGTTTGTAAACTTCAATGATAACGAAGTTAATCAAGAAAGTAATCGTATTCGGTGATTAATGATTATTTGTTTGTGATAGTAATCTTGATTAAGTAGGTACTTTTTTTCTGATTGATATAAAAAATGTCTGAACAAATAAAAAGACATACATATTATGACGTTTATATTGTAAATCATCTTCATTTTTTATCAGTCTCATTAATTGCAATTTTTGAATAATTTAGGGGAGGGTTGCATTAAATTATGATGATGTCAAATCTAGGATTGAACCACAACAGTCGCAAAATATACCATTGCATTTAACTTACTGCGCAATACAAGGTAACTACTGTAGTAACCTAAAATGGGCATGATGATCGATAGTAATGCGAGGCACAAGTTGTTTGTATGTAGTACCTATACAATGCATGCAAAAATGACAGGAGTACAGAGGAGCCACCTGGCTTTTTTGGCAACTTAATATGTGGCCCTGCTAGTCTAAAATTAAACAAATTAAATAGGTTAGGTATGCCACGGTATCAAAACCCTAGATGTCGTCAAAAATTCTGAGCCAGTGTTTAGATTTCCAACTATATTTCGATTTGGGTAAAGTTCTGAGGACTTAGCACCGCTGCACCGGACAATGTTTTCAGTTTTGTAAAAAGAAATGCATTTCTATACTTATTTTTAAATGCGACATATATCCTGCATTAAACATAAAAGTGTGTACGGTACCTATTTATGTATTTATAGAAAAAACCGACAAGTACCTACTACATAATTTGATTTTTTTTAAACTCCTCGCTAAAATGATTATGTTACACAAAAACTATAAATTATGACGATGGAGCAGATAGTTACTAAAATAAAGTTCAAGAACCACATTTGCATATTCACGTTATTGTAATTACACATAACAACAGCAGTGACCTACTTTGGCAAATAACGAACACCTCTAAGTTGCCTTTATGAATTTGGTTTTACCTAAATAAATTTTATTTTCCTACAAATTGTCCTTGTTAAATTGAACTGTTCTAAAATTAACTATGAAATGACTGAATTTCGATTTAGGATAATCGTAAAGGTCGAAAATGAGGACAAAAACAAGGTAAATTATTCATTTGAAAAAAAAATGGAAATATTATGAACTAGCATTTGCCCCCGGCTCCGCTAGCGTGTATGTCGTTTATCGCGTAAAAAAAATAGCCTATGTCCTTCTCCATATTCATGACGATCGCGTCAGCGGTTTAGGCGTGAAACCGTAACAGACAGACAGACAGAGTTACTTTCGGATTTATTATATTAGTAGGGACAATTGAATATGTAGGTTCATAGCATGTTTACAATAACATTGCACAAGTTTTATTTACAAATAGTTCTGGCCCCATTTCTATTGTACATTGTACAGCATCTTCTATAGAAGTGCATGTCACTCTGACGTCACGAATGCGACATTGCACGCGCAGATTTTCCGAGACGCCATCCAAAAACATCCACATGGCTTATTAGAATACATGGTAAGTCTTTTATGTGTTATACATACATATAAATAAAATCGACGGTCCCTACGTAGAATCCCCTAACTGCAAATTACTAGTTTTACAGGAGAGCGCTTCAAAGTTTTAAACACGTGTATATCATGTTCTACTTAATGTCGATGGATTTAAAGTGCATTTTGCCATCTGAGACTTATTTTTGTTAAACTAAACGATAGTACTTAAAGGGTGGCCTGAAGGTCACGAAAACAAAACATGCAAATCACGTATCTACCACATAGGGGATTCTACGTAGAGACCGTCGAAATAGACTGATGATCAGTCAACATAACTATAAAACGGATTAAAATTTAGTTAAACTTATCGCTTATAGAGAAAAGTCGGTCATAATATTTTTTTAGCAAAATAACACCTAGTAGTATTTCCTTGACTATTTAAGGAAACTGCAGATTTGATTTCAATGTATGATTTTACTACAGTTGAAATCTCGTATTTGATCGTGTAAGTATATTATCATTTGAAAAATAAATAATATTTTTAGTATTCAAACCGTGCCAAATAAATTCTCTTGTTGGCATATTTGGCTTATACGGATTGCTTTCTTTATCGAATTTTAGTGCTAAAATTATAAAACTGTTGACCTATTAACCGGGCTCCCACTTTAGACCAAGTGTTGCAGACACAACACATTTCATATGCCTCTTAAAGTTGAATCCTCATCTTATTATTCTCACAGTCTCACACACAATACAATGTTCCTCGAACCGGTAGAGGTGAATACGTGATTGAGTTTCATGTTATTATAATAATTATGGAGAATAAAGCTATAGTAATTTGCAAGACAACTCGCATGGGCTGCCACACAGAAAAACATATACAAGAAATCTGAAAAGATCAAGTAACTATCTGATCTTAAAATGAAACCAAGTACCTACCTTTATTGATGTGTTCGTTTTTCATTTTTTTCTTTTAATAACCATTATTCTGAGGGGACGCTAAAAATGTACTAAATAAGAGGTACAATCTGCTTAGCCATTTCCCAATCCCCAAATCCCAATCATTCCTATGTTGGGAACGGCGTCCAGTTTAACCGAATGTTACTAAAATACTAGTATTTTACATGGAGGGACTACCTATCTGACCTCCACAACCCTGTTACTGGGTAACACGAATCCCCTAAACAAGTATACATATCAACATCAATATTGGCAATACTTATTAGCGGTTAACGACACGACGACGACTTAGGCAATAAATAGATCGCCTAGACCGCGAACACAGACGTTGGCTATCAGAACAATTTCAATACAAACAATAATGTCATGTCAATAACCTAACGCATAACCATAGCTAGTATAGAACTCATAATAAAAGCGTAAAGTGGTGCAAACATTATCGTATCAACTGAGGTGATTCGGGTAATTCGTGTAAACTCCAGACCAAGGGAGTTGGACAATTTGCCGTATTATTCGCTTGACAAGCGACTTCCTTGCTACGTATACGACTTTATTTATACGAGTGTACCTACAGAGGGGTGAACTAACAACACGGTAGACCACAATACCGCTGGATGACACTTAATTGATGACTCAATGCCGTCCGTGACGCACCTAAACGGGTTACGCATTGCTTGTGATTTCATTGTCTTATAGGAAAAACATACTTTTCTTTAGAACTGAAAGGTTGTTGCACCTTAAATATTGACTACAAGTCTCAAACTCATAAGCTTATTAGTCGACTCGCACGAATTTACTCGCCCGAATCGTGAGAATCGTCCCTTTTAAATAATATCATATTTTCTATACGAGACCAGCACGAAGTTTAATTTATTTGTGGGCGAATGGACAATTCCAGAATTATAATATTAGATTTTAAGTAAACATGTCAGTCACATCATAAATCTCATAACGTTATCTTGGTTAAGTTTTGTCAATTAGTTAAAATGTGTTAAAGTGAAACGATAACCTCAGCACTTCATAAACTAGCCATAAATCTAACATCTTTATCACCTCTCATGTTGTTTTTGTAAACTTTCATTTTTCGCTGCCGAGCGTGGTCTCGGGCAAGGGGAAAGAAGAAGTGCCCTGGGCTCAAAATCCAAGGGTTTAGAACTTTACAACTTGGACTATTCTTGGGTCGTGAATTCGTGATTGTCGTGAACGCCTCTTCTCACATTTAGACGTAATTAAAACTTAGTGTGTTAATTCATGTAAGACTTTTTTTTTCAAATAGCTTCTCCCGCTCTGGATGGAGACTTTTACTGACTAAAACCCACCCGTGTTCCCTCAGTTGCCTGTGTGCCAGGGGCCGCGGTATCTCTTTCGAACAACCCGCACCCTGGCCGATGTAAGACTTTAAGCCTGTAAATTCAAATTGTCCATCTCATCGGCGCGTGTTACTTTCGCCTACAGAAATGTCATCCCTGACTACCTGATCCTTGACAATAAAAACTCGTAGAAAACAGCAGAAGCCATCTCCCATGACGACATAGCAATTAATTTGTTTATAAAAATATTTGGCTATAGTGAACTACATAAGTTTAAAGTATATGTGTGATAAATAACGTGCACTCACATAGCCTTATATTCCATACATTACTGTTATCAACTTCGTCTTCGCGACATGACTACTCGGCAAGAGATATCAAATTAATGTATAAACTGTTGAGCGACCTCATCAACCATGCCGTTTCAACTATGCGTCATGTAAATAAATCAGACATTGTGTAGTCATAACTTTATAGGTACTTACTTAAAAGTTCAAGTTTGTATTGAAAACACATTACACACAACTGTTTCTATATATGTAATGACAGGGTGTAATGTTACCATGAATTTAGCACATTATTCTAGACACCGACCGTTGAAATTCTTCGACGGATATTAAAAAAAGAACTGCTGTTTCAAAACGTGTGGAACAGCGAATTTTTATTTTATTTTTAGCCATTATTGTCCCAAAGCTGGGCGTAGGCCACCCTCCTCTCTCTGTCCAAGGACCAATCTTTATTAAAGGAGTCCAGCTCATCCCGTCATTTCCGTATAGGCCTTTTTTTTTTTTATTACGGGGGGAAATCCTCGTGGATGTCCTCCGCCCCGGGGAGGGCGGAGGGGTCTGTCAGACTCTTACTGACTAAAACCACCCCGGTGTTCTGTCTCTCACTTGCACCGGGGATCACGGGAACTAGTGTGACTTCCGCGATCCCCGGCTAGTGCCGGCCCGCCTCTGCGGGCCAGGTAGCAGGTATAGGCCTGCCGCAATCTCGTTTCCCCACTGGGTCATAGTATGGCCGTATTTGTTTTTTAATAAGTGGCAATAATTTCTGCGCCTACAATCTGGGGGTCTACAATCATGTACTGAATTATTGGTTACACTTTGCGCGTCGTTGTTACTTTCAACGTGTTTTTTGTCTTCGTAACAACATTATAATGTCTATCTTGTTATGATAAACAAGTTGGAACGCTGTGCGTATGTAGGGTTGCCAACCGTACTCTAAAATAGAGTATTCTTTTTCTTATGGGTGTACTCTATAATCTATAACACTAAAAGAGTACGCCAAAATACTCTTTTTTCATAAACCACAACTTTTTGTGATTTCGTTTTTCTGCGGTTTTTCTATTTTTCCATTGTGAGACTTGACTATTACTCGGTCATGAATATGAAGTGGCGAGAAGAGAGGAACAGGGCTTTATAAATATTGAATAAAATGAGCTCCTGATCTTATATTGACGTAGAATTAGGATGTTTGGAGTCCTACAAATGGTAGTCCTAAAAGTGCTATAAAATACATCAAGAGAAATTAATAAAAAATGTTACTCTATTTTATTATTCCGTACCCTTTATTTACTCTCTGTAAATTAGAAATACTCTACTTCTTCTTGAAAAAGTTGGCAACCCTATGCGTATGTGTGCAAACAATCGATAGAGCCGTATTGTTCTGCAGAAATTATATCGTCACATGTTACTTTCGCATGAGTTAACGACTGATAACAGAAATAATCGGACACAATAACATAGTATAGCAGAAAATAAGGAATGTTATCGAACAAAACAGTGTAGTGTAGTAATAGAAAATAAGGAATGTTTTCGAACAAAGAGTTCATAGTTGAGTGACAGAGAAATTGTTTGTTTCGATGACCCAAAGCGGTTCATAATGGGTCGGGCGTAGGAATAAGTTTATCGGTTATGTTCCTTGTTTATTAAATGTTTCCTGTCGCCTGTTTGGTGACAGTGGCCTTTTGTACGGGGCTTCAAAATATCGTCTACGTTTCAAATAAATAATGATTATTATCAATTAGCTTTTACCAGCGGCATCGCCCGCGTGCAGGTCGAAAATTATCCTACGGGAACGTACCTACTACCGGGATAAAAGGATCCTATTATGTATTAATCTAGGTTTATAATATATTTATGTGCCAAATTTTATCCAAATCCGTTCTGCTGATTTTGCATGACGTCCAAACATACAAACTTTTATACAGTTAATATAAAGTAGCTTATATATTTTTTTTTTTTGTCTTGTTTTTTGTTTCACTTTTTGGGTTTTGTTTTGTTGTAGATTAAGTATGAATGTGTTTTATTTTTAAAACAGTGTCTGCGATTGGATACGGACACTGTCTTTTTGTTGAGGTTTTTCGCATAAAGGGGTTACCTTTCCTTGTTAGCCGCATAAGTTTTTGTACAGTTGTACAGTACGCGTGTCCGCCCCCCACGTAGCCAGGTGTTCAGCTTGGACGTAAGGTAGGATTTTAGGGGGCAGTAGCTTATATTTCCTGAGTCTGGATGTGTGCCCAGGTAATGGCAATAGGCTAGCCCCCTATTAATTACATGGGACTTAAAACATAACTGGCGAAATGTGGCTGTACCATCAAGGAAACTAACACCTATACAAAGTAAGGACTATTATTGCTTGCAGCGCTCAGCCGCTATAGTAACGCTTGCTAACAGATGTGGAAATGGTGTGCACGGGATTTTGTTTTCAAATTGGTCAGATGTAAGTTTCCTCGATAGTACTTACTATATGTAAAGCTCTGCCTAACCCTTCGGGGATTACAGGTGCGATGTATGTTTTTGGTTATGTTGTTTATCTTAGTGAAATGATCTTGTCAGATGTTGATCAGTCTAAATTGTAAATGCACAAGATGGAGCTCAGTGGACGAGATTTAGCCTAAAAGTGGTTCTTGTCTCTAGAAATAATATAAGTACCTTATGTACTTTCATGTGCAGTTAGTAAAAAGCTGTTATTTTGACATTACAAAAATACACTTCAATTTTACATATTTGTTTGTATATAGAAAGATTTATATGTACTTGTATGTATGTACGCATAGACTAAACACTCTGGTTGCCCCATAGCTGTGTCGAATGCGATATAATATATTATCAGTTGATAATTGACGCAAATACCATAAGCCAATATTATGAGTGTTTTGCCACACAAAATTGTTTTGACCTAGCAAAGGTGACTTATGATTTATTATGAATCTTATGATTGATTAATTGATGGGCAATTTAATTTCGAGTCATTGAAGGCATTTCTTTGCTTCTCTTTTATTACTAGCTTTTATCAGCGGCTCCGCCCGCGTGGAGTCGTTTAAATTTAAATAATCCCACGCTAACGTACTACCGGGATAAAAAAAAATAAAGTATCCTATATGTTAATCCAGGTTATAAACTATCTGTGTGCCAAATTTCATCCAAATCTGTTAAGCCGTTTTGCGTGAGAGAGTAACAAACATCCATCCATACTTACAAACTTTCGCGTTTATAATATTAGTAATATTATGAGAGTAGAATTGTCAATTTTAATTTTTCTAGTAATGATGCAAAAAGAGTTGGAAAAACATCTTGATAATACCAATTACCACGCTGTCATGGTAATGACAACAACGTTTTTTTTTTCTAACGACGCAAACATAAGTGGGGGAAATTGTTTTGTTCTCACTCTGGTAAAATTTCTTTTATTATTTAGTTACTGAAATCGGTGACCAAAGGTATTCTAACGACATTATTGACCAAAACCTACATTAAGTCTTCCCAAATTTCATAAACAATAAAAAAATATTAAACTTACCTCTTTGGATTGTTTGGTAGCGAACATGTAGTCTCCTTTAATCTGAAAGTCTTTGGCTTCTTCGAACAGTATCTTAGCATTGACCAGGTCAGTCGGGTCGCTGGCACTGAACACTGTGCTCGTGCCGTCTGGCTTCCAGCGCTCCATGTAGAAGATCTTCGAGAAACTCGGACCGGAAGACCAGGAGAACGTCTTCACAAAACTTTGGATCATCTTGAATGTCTTACCGCCATCCAATGTCAGATATAGCTAAAGAATGAGAAATGCACTTCTTAAAACATATTAAAGAAGAGAGTTCTAAAATAAACCACTTTAGAAACAACATTGATAGCCAGTCATAAAAATAACTACATCCATTTATGCCATACGTGCATTCAACCATTAAGATTTGTCCTAGCCGCTTGGCGGTCAAACCGGCGGTGTATAACCGTATGATTGGTGATATCCCTTCGGCCATGTCCTCAGTTATATTGTAATTCTCGCAGCCAGACACAACTGCCTGCCTTTTGAATCACGAATCAATTAAATAGGTCATTGTTTGGTAATTGATCATAACAGCAATGATTCGTTATCGAGTCTCGATTCGATATTGTAAATTACTGGCAATTCGGCAATCGATTAATTAATTAAAACTGTATAGTAACTGCTTATCGATCGAACGACTATTCGATATTTTATTTTTTTGAGGTTCTGAAGTCTGAACCAGGGGGGCCTGCTCCGTAAGCACGAAATCCGTAGTTTCAGCCGAAGTTCCGGGTGTTACCTACTCCTTAACACTTACGGACGATTAGTTCGGGGCCTTAACTAAGAATGAATGAAAACACGATTTGATAGTTGTGCAAAACATGTTTATTATTCGGCTGTGGGATTCAAATCGAACTTTCGAACTAGTTTAGCACGGGCTCCTATATTCGTTGGCGGAGTTAGAGAGCAGGCCCCCAGGCTTGTTAGAGAAGGAACTCCAATTTTGCTATAATAATGTTAGTTGCACACTAGAGCGCGGGGCACAAGAAAATTGAGGAAACCTAAGCGATGGGTGAAGTCGAATTGTGGATGCTAATGACACTTACTTTTCTATTGCTGTCAACTTTGTCCAAAATGACGTATTTGTCAGGAAACTCCTCGTCAAAAGAGAGTTCGCTGGGATGGAAGACCAGGTCTGATCGATGGATGTTGCGTCCACCGTCGCTCGTGTAGTACAGCTTCTTATTCGTCGTGTCCACGAATACCACCTGCGAAGAGAAAATGAACTTACAAATATTCTTTTACGTTTAATGTTAAAGGAAGATAAAATGATATTTGGAAGATAGAAGAAAAGAGTTTTGGTCTTCCTACACTTCCTACACTTCTCAATTTATTTGGTGATCCCAAATAAATTGAGAGAAGTGTAGGAAGACGGCTATGATGTTCAAAAAATTCTTTAAAATTAGTATTAAGAATTAACGAGAAAATAAAAGCGAAGTTAATTCCAGTGCTTTAAGGGGAACCTAGTCGCGGGCTCGAACTCACTGATGGGCCTGACTAAAAAGCACGCTGTCTCACCAGGCGTCGTGTCCGACATAGGTAGTATCAGTGATGAGCAGTTAGAAGGTAGTCTAAACGCACAACATTATTGTGTGAGATGCAGGATCATTTATAGTACAACAGGCGCGTAAAAAATTAAGAACAGTCCTTCGGAAGATCGGGTTTTATGAAAAAGCCACTGCATAAATCAATAACCAATAAAATTTATTGATCTTTTCGATATTTGAGCTTTGTCGGTACCGACTTGGTTTTCAGATTTTACACTTCTTTTATTACTAAAACACGCCCAAAGTTAGGTTAAATTAGCAAGAAAAACTAATCTTTGTTGGCTCCTAACTTTTTAATGGCTTTTTATTTTAGTATTCTGTTTCCGTACAGACAATATTAATAATGAGACAAAACCATACCATGTTTAATTTTTGATGTACATTGTCCAACAGTGGAGTAATATACTCCCGAAGTTTGTATGGGAAAAATGTGGACTAGGTTCACCTTAAGTTTCTAGGTATGTATAAACATTAAATTTTTTATTAATCATCGTTACCGGACATCGGAAGCTGGGGTAATTACTATGATTAAAAACGTGGAGGAAGCTCGTATGACGTCATCATGACTAACCGGATCCTGATCGCTACTATAGGACCTCATGTTTTATCAAAATAAATCATATTTTAAACCGAATTCCGATATTTTTTTACATCATTTCGAGAATACCGGAAATTATTGTTAGATTGTTGGTGTTAATAATAATAATGGCGATTTGTGGTATAGTATATGAGCAGTGGTGGCCCAGGTTCGAATCCAAGCAGGCGCATTACTTGGTGTAAATTATTTCATCACCACTGCTCTCAAAACGGTGAAGGTAAACATTGTGAGGAAACCAGCATGTCCTTGAACCACAAATTCAAAGACATGTGACAAGTACCAAAGCCGCACTGGGCCCGCGAGGTGGATAACGGCCCAGTCCCTCTCACAGTGTGTCCCAGCAGTGGGAACATTATAGGCTGATTATGTGGTATAGTAAAAAGATTTTTGAAGAATCAGTTGGGGCAAACAAGGATGTATTTTTCCCGTGGGGATTTTTTTTGCGGACTGGATCTTCACTTAGAGCGCCGAGAGTTCAAAATCAATCATGTGTGTTTTTTGGACGCGCTAGGATGCTCTCTGTTGGATTCTCAATGCTCGGCTCAACGTCGATAGTAGAAAATCTAATGCGCGATAAAATCCCGTCGCGATCTTTTTACGTCCGTGCATATGTGGGCCAATTTGGGTGAAGTATCGTGGTGTTCGTTACCTTCTGTTCGTAGTTTCTGCCTGTTGGTGACTAATACTAGTCATGAGGAAAAAGTGACGACCAGGCACCAGCAGGCTTAGCATGACGCTTTCTATTTCTACTCTACCGTAGAATAGAAATCGCTTGTCTACATTCCTCGGTACAATACTGTCAATTGTCTACACGAAAACGTAATTTTAATCTACTCTTCCGTCGATAAAACGTTTCTCTACGGTTCTCGTGCTAAGCCTGCAGTGTTTTTGACCTTGCTGAGTATGTTTCGCCATTTCTTCTCAGGGGTAGTCAGATTGAAAATGTCGACTTCATCTAGCTTTTTTCTTTCTTTTGTAATTTTACGTGTTTAAGTGATTCCGATTTCCTATTACAGAATAAACAATTTCATTTCATTGAACTTGGTACTTATGTTCCATCGTCTGTAATGTTAAACGCGATTAGAGCTCACAAAAAACTAGCTTGTTTCGCGCCGTCTCACATAACATACCTAACTGTAAACTTCACATAGGTAGACACACACGGACGTAATAAAACCGCAAAGGGATTTTTTGAGTCGCCGAGAGTTGAAAATCGAACACTGTGATTTCTTGTGAATGGATTTTAAACTCTCGGTGTTGAACTGGCAACTGGCCATTGAGAAACCAACAGAGTGCAGCATGAGGGAGTCTCAGGCGTCTCAGCGCGTCGAAAAAACCCGGTGTTCGATTTTCAACTTTAAGCGCTGAGTCGAGCTATAAAAATCCTACGACACGCTTTTATTTAGGCATTTATTTAAATGTCGTCTGGTATCATTGATAACGGGCATTAATTTACAACAAAGTTTACAGGAACACTTAAATTATGGAGCAAACATGTAATAAATTATTTACAGTGAACGGGCAATAATATTACAACAAAGTTTACCCAGAACAACGGTGCAAACATAACATTCGCCAAACATTATTTACAATGTAATTGTAATGGTAATAAGTACCTACTCGAAATGTTAAACAATATAATTTTAGTCTGTATAAACGAAGTGTTGGCGAATTTACCATATTATGTTTCTACCATATACAGGGTGTTTGGCAGAACGTTGAACATACGAAAATGGTGGATAGGTGGGGTCATTTGCTACTTACTCAGCCCTAATTTATGTGGCCCCCTGGATATTTTTTTTTAATTCTTTTTTGCTTTCTCCTAGTTTCACCGCTTTATTAACTTTAAAGTGTATTTTTATTAAACATGGGTAAAACAGGCAATGTTTAGTTAGATGTTAGCTAGAAAAAAAGTTATGAGTCCTCAAACTTACAGAAAGATGTAAAAAATACTTAAATCTTAATTTCAACTTGCATTAAAAAAAAACAGTGATTGAGGAGTTCCAATTCTAGTAAAACATCCCTAGTGTGTGACCTTTCTAATGGTATGTAATTTGCTTTTATAAAAAAAAAAAACCTTTAAGAGTTATTTCCTTTTTTTTTTGGCCAGGTTCAACTAAATTAGGGCTGAGTAAGTAGCAGATGACCCCACCTATCCACCATTTTCATATGTTCAACGTTCTGCCAAACACCCTGTATACATATCTGGGTGTCAATGACCTTGAGTTCTAGCACCTGGCTTATTAGGCCAATATTATCTCCATCCGTACAATAACGATTGCAGGTCCGTTATGTTCGGTACCCGACCTTAGTATAACGTGCAATTTCTACTACGTGTCTGTTACTTTTTTAAGTAGATAGTTACTTTTCAAGCAACCTACTGTATCAACCACCCTGTCATAAAGATGTTACCTAATGACTTAAAATTCCTATTACTTACCCTAATTGACAGAATGGCTTCTAAAGTAGTATTAAGATTATATGGGACATACAAATTTAAAGTTGTGTAAAAAATGATTATTAAATGAACAATATAAATTTTAAAATTAAATAGGAATAGAAATTGTGATTATTATATTTAATGCAAACTTAATTAAAATTTGCACGCTTGCTTACAGGCAGAATACAATTACACTTAGGTTATAAGATCTCACCTTCACCAACAATGTATTTCTTGCAAATAAACATTTGATTTGAAGTATCGAGTGTATTCGGCGAGGTAAATGTGTAACACATAAAATGGCAATCGATCGCAATACCTTTCATATTGACATTTCATCCACGTTCATTGCGTTATAGGTATATACCGTTTGTTTCGAAGATATTTGAGAAATAAATCTACAAAGAACTACAACATTTCATGGAAAAAAAAAACCTACTTTGTGAAGAATAAAACGTAGCTGAGCAGACGAATTTTTCAAACCTATGAATCAATTGATTGCCGTTTTATGTGTGTTCGTTTAACTACCAACTGTTAGTAGCTAATGTATAAAAAACATTGCCACTTATTAAAATAAAGTCTTTCGTTACAACATTAACTAGGTGATATGCATTATTTGGCCTCACCACACATTCTGCAAAGTAAACTTGATTCTATGTAATAATTAAGAGGTCGGAGTAGGTAGATTGATTTTATATACTTGCGTCAAGATATTATAATATGGACATGCCATTTTATCCATAATGTGCGGGAAGTACCGGAAAAAGTTCCGGAATTGGAATTATGGAATAAAATAAAATACTGATTTCTTTCACCATTAGCTAACACTGGTAGCGTAGATTGATGTTATTAATACGTTTTTCACCTTAAACACAAATTCGTGCTAATTTCAATATGAAGTTCCGGTATTTTGGAGGCATATCCATATTATCCTCTACGTTTGGCGTCAACGACCTTAAATCAATCTACCTACTCCGACCTCTGGTAATAATAAATGTTTCTCTTTTTATTTATTGACATCTATCTATTAAAGGATAAACCTTCCTGTTGGGATTCCAAGATTATGTTACTTCTTACTGGGCACAAGATACCTGTTATTTAGGGAAAGTCGCCAATATACCCATATTCGATATTGCTATGGTTAGCTTCAACAGGATAACTGCGTCACACTCTACAAGCACTGATTAGCAATAGCTTTTATTTTGACAGTTTAAAAAAAAACATTGCGTTTTTAATTACGTTGTTGTTGAGGGGACATTTTCAGGTGCCAACGGAACCCTTTTACTAAAACTCCGCTGTCCGCCCGTAAGTCCGTCCGTCTGTCTATCAGCGGACTGTATCTTACGAATCGTAATACAGACGCCAGCGCATCAAGCTACTCCAATCTGTCAATCTGTCAGATTTTAATCTTTATCACAAATAACTATGGGATACGTTCAATTGGTAAAATTTGACACTTTGGGGTAGCTTGATGTGCTGGCGGCGTCTGTACATAGATAGACAGTTGAAATGTTCACAGATGGGTGTACGAAATACTTCGTGTGTGAATCCGACTTGCACATGGTCGGTAATTTTTTTGTTTTGCATCATGCATGATTTGAATGACGATAATTAATTGTTATAGACAAAAAAAACGTAGGTATGGAAATCCCCGACACAATTAAATTGTGAATGTATGTTATTAGTTATTACAGCATTGATATACAAACAACCCAAGTGTTTTCGCACCTATCAATGGATTACCAATATACTTCAAAATGATTCAGATTGTGACTAAAAGCATATTGTGCACAATTGGGTGCCGATTCCACTTGTAAATCACCATTGCCTAACAGTCTTTCAAATAAAAACTCAAATCAAATTGTTAATGTCCAAAAACCGTTGGGTTTTTTGTACATCAATTATTAATTACACCCATTGATAAAAGTAACAACCTATTCTTATTAAAGTATTCACCATCACCAAATATCAGATTTTACATAAAGTAAATATGTAGTGTTATCTTTTGATAAACAATGTTATCAATGTTGTTAAATATGAAGTACCAATCGTTCTTTGTACTTACATTAGCTACTAATATTAGGGTAAACAAAAGTCTTTTGTTTTAAAAGACATTATGATTTACCAAAAATAAAATTTGGAACAATTGTGTTATAAAAACTTAAAAGGTGCCTTTGTATTATATGTATAGGTACCTAATGGTTTTAGTTTAATATGCTATTTTTTATGTCCACGCAATCACTGTCCATTCCAAGGTTGCCTGGAAGAGATCGCAGAAAGCGATAAGGCCGCCCATTGTATGTTTTTAGTGTTAATTTTGTTTTTGTCATGTATTTTCTGGTGTACAATAAAGCATATATAAATAAATAAATAAATAAATATTTTTGTCCTTTATGGTCTTAGTTGCCTGAATTAAATTATTAATTTATATTAGTTAAAAGGAAGGAAAACGCATTGGTCACTTTGTTTCTCTGAGATAGTGAGTTTATAGCTGGACAATGGAAAATTTTGGTACAGAAACCGAGGGTACATACAAAAACTATATAATTTCCTATCATGTTTATTGTGTATACAAGATAAATGGACCATTACTTAATGATCCATAGTGTTATGTTGTTGTTATTTTTATCTATTTCATGAATATCATTTGAAAGTAAACTCATGTTATAATTATAGATAATTTTCTATTTACGCTTTACCTACATGCTCCCTCCCAACAAACAATTATTATGTTTATTATATTTATGATCAACTTTACCAACATGCACACTATGTTCATTAATGGCTGATTCCTATAATTTACAGATAGTTTTAGGTTAAAATTTAAACTCTTGTATCTTTTACCAACACTGAAGCAAAGATCTGTGGGATACGGACCTTCATCGTCCGATCGCGAGTAAAACTTTAAAAAGCTGTTCTCTGTCAATTTGACTTAGCAAGGAAAAATGGTTCGTGGCTAATATTTATAACGGTACATATAAATAATACTTCTATATCCTGTCAGTACTCCTTCTGAGTTATATTAATTAATTGTGTGTTGTACGGGTATTATAACCGTAAATATCAGAGTGACTTTTATTCGTTCTCCCGCACACAACCCTCACACATTTCCCAAACTGGTGACCCCGAAAAGAACATTAGTAACAAACAATGAGTGACAGTGAGACGGAGCATACCGCGTCTTCGCAGCCCACAGAACACGTTGCACACCGTGCGCGCAAGCCCAAGCGTCTGTCGGGCTCAAAGCACAGCCCAATGGTCGAGCCGGCCGAAGTGTACCGTGTCGCTTTGCGCCTACCGCCGTTTTGGCCCGAGGAGCCCGATATTTGGTTCGCGCAGATAGAGGCGCAGTTCGAGAATGCTGGGGTGACGAATGACGTCACTAAATATAATTACGTCGTTGGGCACCTCGATTCCCAGTTTTCGAAGGAAGTGAAGGACGTAATCATGTCCCCGCCCGCTAACAACCGCTACGAGAAGCTAAAAACTGAATTGGTGCGAAGACTATCAGCTTCCCAAGAACGGAAGGTGAAGCAGCTGCTGATGCATGAGGAGCTGGGAGACAGAAAGCCGTCGCAGTTTCTTCGACACCTGCAGGGTTTGGCAGGACCAACCGTGCCCGAGGACTTTGTGCGCACCATCTGGTGTAGCCGACTCCCCACCAGCATCCAACCCCTCCTGGCATCGCAGCCCCACAGCACATTGGAGGCACTAGCCGATCTGGCTGACCGCGTCCAGGACATCGTCGTGCCGGCGAGCCACGTCGCAGCAACTTCGGCAACAGGACCCTCCACTAGCGAGATGGCAGCCGAGATCGCTGAGCTGAAGCGTGCGATGAAGGACCTGTCGCTGCAGCTGCGTGACAGACGTTCGCGGAATCGGTCCAACAGCCGTGGTAGAAGCGCGCGACGGCACTCACGCAATCGCTCATCAAGCCGCTCGGATTCCAGCTACCGGCAGCATCCTGTATGCTGGTACCACGCAATGCACGGTGAGAAGGCCAAGCGTTGCATCAAACCCTGCGACTACAAGGGAAACGCCGCGGGCAGTCAGTAATGGCGACAGACGATTGCCCCGCTTCTACTGGTCGCCTGTTCGTCACGGACCGGAGCACCAAGACGCAGTTCCTGGTCGACACAGGTAGCGACCTCTGCGTCTACCCCCGCCGTCTACTTAGTGACCGTCGCGTGTGTACAAACTACCAACTTGTGGCCGCTAATGGGACGCCCATTAAGACATTTGGTTTTGTCGATTTAAATTTAAATCTAGGACTTCGTAGAGACCTTAAGTGGCGTTTTGTGGTAGCTGAAGTGTCGATTCACCGATTCTCGGATTTGACCGATTATCGGAGTAGATTTTCTTAGTTTTTACTCATTAACCGTTGACTGTAGAAATCAACGGTTAATTGACAGTAACACCAATGTTTTTACTATAGCCTCGAATCACTCAGACTCATCTTTATTTTCTGTAAAGGTTACTTCTGGTGATTCGAGGTATCATAAAATATTAGAATGTTTTCCTGACATCACCCGACCTGCCGGTACACTACGCACTACACCACACAACACTGTACACCATATCCGCACGACCCCAGGCCCTCCAGTATCTTCTTCATTTCGGCGATTAGCGCCGGACAAACTAAAAATTGCTCAACAGGAGTTCCAGCTGATGTTGACCAACGGAACTGCCAGACCCTCGGAGAGTCCCTGGTCATCCCCACTACATCTCGCGCCTAAAAAGGACAACTGTTGGCGACCCTGTGGAGATTACCGCATGCTCAACGCACGAACCATTCCTGACAGGTACCCGATCAGGCATATTCACGATTTCGCTCACAGCATTTCAGGCTGTCCAATTTTCAGCACCATTGACCTCGTGAAGGCCTATAATCAGATACCTGTCAGCCCGGACGACATCCCGAAGACGGCAATAACCACACCGTTTGGCCTGTACGAATTTCCGTACATGACGTTCGGTCTGCGTAACGCAGGCCAAACTTTCCAACGTTTTGTGGACGAGATGACCAGAGGATTAGATTTTTGCTACAGTTACCTGGACGACTTTCTTATTTTCTCAAAGACACAGGCTGAGCACGAGGAGCATCTCCGCATTATCTTCGGCAGGATAAGGGACTTTGGCATGCTGGTCAATACGTCCAAGTGTGTTTTCGGTGAACCGGAGGTAACTTTCCTAGGTTACCGCATCTCCGAGAAGGGCACCACACCGCTTGACTCCAAGGTCGAGGCCATCAACAACTTCCCGCCGCCCAAAGATGTCCGCCAGCTGCGCCGATTCCTAGGTATGATTAATTTTTACAGGCGTTTCATACCCCACGCAGCGCAGAAACAGGCGCCGCTTCATAACCTCTTGATTGGCAACGTAAAGGGCTCGCAGCCCATATGTCTTGCGGAGAATACTTTGCAAGCATTTGAGGACTGCAAGGCAAGCTTAGCTAACGCTGCTCTATTGGCACACCCCGACTGCAATGCCAAACTTGCATTGGTTACTGATGCATCGAATACCGCAACCGGCGCGGTGTTACAGCAGCTTAGCGATGATGGCTGGCAGCCATTAGCTTTCTTTTCCAGGAAGCTCAGCCATTCGCAAACAAAGTATTCTCCCTACGACAGGGAACTGCTGGCCATTTACGAGGCCATCAAATACTTCCGTTACATGCTCGAGGCCAGACACTTCGTTGTATATACGGACCACAAGCCGATCAGTTTCGCATTCCACAAGATGAAGAAAAACTGCTCACCCAGGCAATTTCGTTACCTAGACTTCATTGCCCAGTTCACCACCGATATAAGGCATATTTCCGGCAAGGACAATGTCGTAGCCGACCCCTTATCTCGCGTGGAAGCACTTCAGGTACCGGTCAGCTTCGATACTCTCACGGAATCGCAAACTACGGATCCAGAACTGTCCAAGCTACTCCAGGAAGGATCTGCGTTGATTTTGGAGAAGGTACAGGTCCCAGGAGAGCGTACACATGTGTACTGTGACGTCAGTACAACGCCTCCCAGACCATTTGTGCCTGTAATGCTACGAAAGCAAGTCTTCGACAGCCTGCATTCCCTCAGCCACCCTGGTGTCACAGCGTCTGCCAAATTAATCGCAGAGCGCTTCGTTTGGCCAGGCGTTAGGAAGGACTGCAGGGAGTGGGCTCGAGCTTGTCTTGAGTGCCAGCGGGCCAAAGTAAGCCGACACGTTTTTGCGCCATTAGGGGCGTATCACCTCCCACGTGCAAGGTTCACCACCGTCCACATCGACCTTGTGGGCCCGCTCCCAATTTCGCAAGGCTACAGATACTGTCTGACGGCAGTCGACCGTTTTACGAGGTGGCCAGAGGTCGTACCTATTATCGACATAACGGCCGAGACAGTAGCTAAAGCACTGCTATCCGGATGGATTGCCCGATTTGGCTGTCCCGCGGATATAGTCACGGACAGGGGTCGGCAGTTCGAGTCGGCTCTGTTCCAACAATTGTCCAAATTGGCTGGTTTTCAGCACAAGCGAACAACGGCATACCATCCGGCATGTAATGGCATGGTGGAGCGATTTCACCGGCAACTCAAGGCGTCCATCACGTGCCATGCAAATGACAAGTGGACAGAGTCCTTGCCGTGGGTATTGCTTGGTATACGGAGCGCAGTCAAAAAGGATGCCCAAGCATCTTCCGCCGAACTTGTATACGGCGAACCGCTAAGGCTCCCAGGTGAATTTTTCACTCCAAGTGACGAAGGAACGACCGACGTCGCAGATTTCGCAACACGCATTCGCAAGTTCGCACAAAACCTGAAACCAACTCCAGCATCCCGTCACGCCAAGACCAGCATTTTCATATTTAAGGATCTGCAGACCACTGATCACGTGTTTCTTCGTGAAGACGCAGTACGTGGTTCGCTACAACCAGCGTACACAGGTCCTCACAAAGTTCTGCAAAGAGGAGACAAAGTCTTCAGAATACTATTTAAGGGCAGAGAGGTCACGGTTTCCATTGACCGCCTTAAACCAGCTTACATTTTAGCACACAAAGCTGACCCAAGAGAAAACACTCCACCCAGCAGTAGCAAAGAGGATACCACTCGCTCTGGTCGTCATGTCAGGTTCCCAGACTTTTATCGCCCTTGACGGTCTCTGGAGGGGGGTGATGTGGGATACGGACCTTCATCGTCCGATCGCGAGTAAAACTTTAAAAAGCTGTTCTCTGTCAATTTGACTTAGCAAGGAAAAATGGTTCGTGGCTAATATTTATAACGGTACATATAAATAATACTTCTATATCCTGTCAGTACTCCTTCTGAGTTATATTAATTAATTGTGTGTTGTACGGGTATTATAACCGTAAATATCAGAGTGACTTTTATTCGTTCTCCCGCACACAACCCTCACACATTTCCCAAAGATCTAATACCTTTGCATAGTAGACCCCCTATTTGGAAGTAGTTACAGGTAAAATTAGCTTACAAAACTATTTATTTACCCAGTTTGGAAATAAAAAATGCTATCATTAGTAAGCAAAACAAACCATTTTTGTTTATAGGAACCAAGCATAAATACTGAGCAGATAACAAGACATATCTACTCTCAACAATGGGACATCAAACGCTCAATAGTAACCTGATAATTAATTAATTTACTACTGGAATGTAGTAAAGAAGATTCTGTAATTACTTCTAGTTCCAATCAAAGCATTTTTGAAACAGGTATTTGTATTATCACTATTATCTGTAAACACAAAATTGATAACAACATATTTCAACAAACATTGATTGAGTAGGAAGCTAGCCCCTTTGTACATATTTTATATTAACTCCTATTCGTAATTAAATATTTAAAGTTTCTTCCTCCTCCTACAGAGGAGGATAAGTTTAACATTAATTTAATTTGTAAATAACTTCCTTATACAAATATTCAAGGGTTTACAGAGTCATTTAGTCACTAGGTTTTGAACTAACAGTAACTTCAATATTATGGGAATTTACATAGACTTAAAAAAAATATAGATGGAACAGAAAACACAGTATCAGAAAGAAAACTTTTAACAAAAGACAGTCAACAATCAGTTTTAATTGATTGGCATCATTTTATTGTATTCCACACAAAGGAGATGGAATGATTATAACATCTGGCACTATGTCATTTGTACCTACTGGAATAAAAAAATGTATAAGTAAGTGTTGTATAAACTGATGCAATAGAAAGCATTTGCAGTCCCATGAGTTGCATTGTATACGGTTGACTATTTCAGATTTTCTTTTTCAAATGTAAGAGCATGATGATATTCCATTTTTTGTTAATACTCACAAACTCTGGATATTTTGGATGATTGAAGAACTTATCCACTTGTGCATATCCACTGTCAGCGGCATCTCCCAATCTGAAGTTCTCAGTCTTATTAGTGAAGTTCTTGCCATAGTCATAGGAAATGAAGAGTGCTGATGGTGATACTCCTCCTTTATTTATAGGACTTGAGTCCCTGGCTAGGCAGATGATGACATTAGACCCTTCACCCACCCAATGGACCATCAGCTGCTGATGACTGTCATTTAGATGGGTTGTCTGTGGAAGAATTAACTTTTTAATTTCTGAAAGTAGGTTTCACATTTTTATAAGAAGTGAAAGTCTGGCTGTAAGCTCAGTGGCTACAAAAATGATTACTGATTGTTAGATTGCAGCTAAATAGAAAGTTTTGTAGCTCAAATTATAAAAGAGGATGTGATATTAAAATGAATGTAATGAATGAATGAATGTAAATAAGCTGTATCAAAATTATTGGTTTTGTATGTGA
The DNA here is from genome assembly GCA_949091785.1 of Polymixis lichenea. Classification (NCBI taxonomy): domain Eukaryota; kingdom Metazoa; phylum Arthropoda; class Insecta; order Lepidoptera; family Noctuidae; genus Polymixis; species Polymixis lichenea. The sequence continues at coordinate 9,356,602 of OX420943.1, read as the reverse complement.
TTCGAAAAATTCGTTTTATTACTCGAAATTAGCAATTTAAGACAGACCTACCTACATTAGATACTCTTACTACACCTGATAAAAAACCCACAAAAACGCTTAGTCATTGAGACAATGTACCCTTAAATAAAAATAGCTATGTTTACTACTAAATAAAAATAATGAACACGTCTTTCTGGGCTGAAACTTCAGTCTTCAGACAAAAGCTGTCGTCATTCAGTGACAAAATTAGGTAGTAAAAATAATGAAGACTACGATATTGCTAAGTAAACAATGTGACAAAATATAAATAGTGGGACGAATAATATTGGACTTAGGGTTCTAGTAGTCATCAGTAACTAAAGGGGAACAATCATATTTAATAAGGATATGGACCATTACCCATGTACTTATGTTTTTCTGCATGGCGGGACTTGTTAACGTTGTCGCTTCACGTTTTCTCCTTTCAAAACGAGAGCTGTCTTCATTCACGGCGTATCTATTGATAACTTGCAATTTTCCATGACTCGGCTGTGAATCCTCAGCCACGTACAAAGTATTACCCGGCGTCCCATACTGACGCAAAGAAACAACGCACGATAGCAGACACACTAAAACAATGAAGCCGATACCACGTCCAAATGCCAACAACATTTTGTAATCACTGCATATCCAAACACATCCAATCGAAACCAATATTTCAATGAAACTGCTAGAAACTGCGGTAATGCGCTAAAACCACACCAAACCAGAATGAAGTTAGCAGCAGTAAACTATTTTTTTTGACAATAATGACGTTTCGCGTCGAACGAAAGGGCGCTGTGTTGCTATACAAAAAATATTTGATTGACTATTGCCATTGTTGGTAAAATGTTTTATATCTGTGTAGATAGATCCAGGCTAAAGAGTGCTTTTTTTGTTTGCAGATGCTAATCTCTGGAACTACCTTTATTATAATTTTTCAATCCTTCATCTTGAGGAAGGTTGATGATGATGATGATGATGATTGGACTCCCTTTTCCACACGTAGACTCCCACTCAGTCCGTTGTGCGTGGGGATTCTGGCTAACAGAGCCAGCCTAGCTCCGCCCAGAAGCTCAGAAGTTTCCTGGGGGCTTCGCAGGCTTCGCGGAGCGACCTCACTGTTCCGAGGATTTCTTCACATTGAGTAGCCACAGCCTCGCAGTCCAGGATGACGTGGGTGGCTGATTCCTCGGCGTCCAGGCAGCCCCTGCAAAGCGGGCTGTCTGTGGCGCCTATGTTATAAAGATGTTTGTTAAGGTGGTTGTGGCCCGTAATTGTTCATATGATTATTCTAAGGTTATTTCTGCTCAGGCTAAGAAGTTTTTTGGTTAATCGCGGGTTTACAGTTGGTAAAGCCAATTTTGACTGTCTACAGTCTGTTGCCCGTGACCATCTGTTGTTATGAAGTTCGGTTGTTCTTTGGCGAATCCACGCACGAAGTTGTGAGAAAGGCAGGGGGAGAAGTGGGTACGGGCCTAGCACTTTCATATCGGAGCCTCTCTTCGCAAGTTCATCGGCGGCATCATTACCTAAGGATTCACTATGCCCCTTGATCCACTGGAGTGTAATACGATTGGACGTCGATAAACTCTCCAGAGCTTGATGGCACTCAAAGATTAGTTTGTTATTGGTTTGTTTGTTTGCTAGAGCTTTGAGCACAGATAGGCTGTCGGATACGAATTTAACGCCGTAATTCCGGATGCCTAAGCGCTTTACTGCTGCTGCGGCTTGTGTTAAGGCAACACATTCGCATTGAAAGATTGAGCTGTGTGTGCCTAGCGGTATGTGAAAGTTAATGTTGAGGTCAAGGGAATGTGCGCCAGCACCTGAACTGGTTTGTGTTTTTGAGCCGTCTGTATAGATGCGCACTTCCTTGGCTCCTGACTGATCCCTCTTCTCTTGAGGAAGGTTATAAACTATGTAAACTCACGCTACGACCCTTAGGAGCCGGAAAAACCCCGATTCATCCATAGGATGCAGACCCTCTAGAACCGATTCCTCCACCAGGCCACAAGTTCCCCCTAGTTCTTTCGGAAAGAGATCCTCCATCTCGATCTGAAAATCCCCACTGTCCTGTTCATGAAACGCAACTCGAAGCGTTTCTTCGATAAAGCCGAGAAACATCGCAATCCTCTAATTGTGAAGGCCGCTAGTTATGACCCCAGTAGGATTAGTTGAATTCGCCGGCCGAGACATTTTCTCTCCGATCCAGATGACCCCATTACTTTCCTTCAAGAAAGCAGTAGGGCCACCAGTTCGCACATTCCAACCTCACCGCCGAGGTCCTCGCGCCTCGCAAAAACCCTGAGTTTACGATGAGACCCCCACCGACTCTTGCTCGTTGAAGTGCCAGCCCGCGGTGCAGCTGAGCCTGTAGAGTTAAAAACATAGGCCCGACTTCAATTTTGTCAATAATTTATTTATAAACTTAGCGGTTTTTATTTCTCTTGATGGTTTTTTGAACCGGGGCGCAGCACTGCTACCAAACTCCTTGATTTCATGGGACGCGTGGTGCCGGCGGTAGATGCTGGGGTGCAGGTGGACGCAGCTTATTTTGATTTCAGAAAAGCATTTGACACCGTCGACAATGACATCTTACTGCGGAAGCTAGCAGAGGTCGGATGTACCGATCTATTGCGGTTTTTCGCCAGTTACATGCATGGCAGACAGCAGTATGTGGACTGCAACGGATGTGAATCCGACTTATATTACACTTGGTCGGGTGTAAGTCAGGGCACCAACTTGGGGCCTCTAGAATTCATAATAATGATAAACAATTTGCCAAAAGTCGTAAGACATGACTATTGTTTATTATTTGCTGATGACCTCAAGTTGCTGCTTGAGATTAGGTCCGAGTCTGATTGCAGGCGCCTACAGGAATACATCGATCGAATAGTACAATGGAGCCATGAAAACAAACTGTATTTTAACGTGTCCATGTGCTCAAACTCAAACTCAAAGCATATTTACAGGCACTTTTGAATTGTCAAAAAGTCGATCAGTTGGAAAGTTGAAGCTAGTTGCCCATTCCAAAACGTAGATCTCTATGGAGAAGAACGGGCAAGAAACTCCACGGACACTCTTAAAATCAAGTTGAAATATTTCAAAATCTTGGGAACATTATTCTTGTTGCTTCTGTATGTGAGAACAATGTAAAAAAAAAAATTTATAAACAATTCTAAATACAAGATAAAAATAAGCCCTGGAAGTTAGGAGATGACCAGTCTCTCTCAACCAACAGCGCCCGTTCACGAACTTGACGCGTGGATCAACACCATCCAGCTCAACCATTTTGTAGGGAACCGAATGATCCAACACACGCGCCACCATCAGTGAGACATTTAAGTGAGTATGACATACTCTCAACTGCCATGCTTTTTCAAGTCAACGTACATCATAACAACACAATAAACGGATGCATGGTACTCACATTTACAAAATTTAAACAAAATGCTTCTAAATTATACAAAACTATAGTTTGCAATCTATTTGAAATATTAATAAAATTTGATTTAAATTTCTTTTCATTTAGTTCAAGAATATCGACTGGTATTTTATTATAACATTTTACACAATACCCCATAAAAGAAGTGTGTACCTACTTTATACAATCTGAAACGTGGTTGATCTAATTCGTTCCTATTTCTAGTGTTAAAATTGTGCCTATCACTTATCTTACTAAAAAGATGTAGATTTTTCCGATCATACTTAATGTTTTCATAGATATATTGACAAGGTACCGTCATGATGTTAATTGTTTTGAACAGTTCCCTTAGAGATTCGCGTCTGCGGAGGTTATAGATGGCTCTGACGGCCCTCTTTTGCAGAATAAAGATCGACTCAATATCCGCAGCCCGTCCCCTTATCAAGATACCGTACTCGTTGATGAGCTTCACCCGTGCTCGTGCACCTCTGCTCTATGAGTACGGGGTGGACGCGGCGCCAATGGAACGTGTCACAGAGCTGCGAGGCTTGGATGTTTTCATGACTCCCGATCTGACATTCCGTGAGCATGTAACCAGGATCTGTAAGAGGGCGTACAGAAACCTGGGATTTGTTCCGAGACAGACACAAAGCTTCACAAACATCACAGCAGTTAGGGTCCTATATGATGCACTAGTCAGGAGTCATCTGGAACATAGTGCGGTCATATGGGCTCCACATGAAGCTAAGTACTCTGTGATGTTGGAGCGCGTTCAGAACAAGTTCACGCGCCATTTGTACAGGAAATTATTTGGGGTATATCCCTTTTACCCACTGATGTATCCCACTCTGTCTTGGGCATGGTTGGCTATAATTACCTGCATATCCGACGGGAGTTTACGCTGGTCGCCTACTTGGCGAAGGTGCTTCGTGGAGTGGAGAGTAACCCGGGAGTATTGCAGTGCTTGAGTCTGTGTGTGCCAGATCGCTACGTGTGGAGGCGGCGCAGCCCGCCACTACTACTGGTGCCTACAGCCAGAACTAACCGGCTTGCCAAGGCACCCCTTACCAGAGCTATTGGTACAATCAACGACCGTCAAACTCAAATTGATGTGTTTACATGTTGTTTGAGTGAATTCGCAAGGGTATTACTATTTATATTATGCTACAAGCAAGATAATACTTAATTTTTTTTTCTTAATTTAAATAAAGTATGTTTGTGTTTAATTTTGTACTGATAAGTAAGTAATTATGTTATATGTAATGTTATACTGTTGTTAGTTTTAATTTTTCTAATTTAGTTATTGTATGTACATAGCTTATGTTATTAGTTTAAGTTCTTAACTGTTGCATTAGGGTAAACCCTGTAATGATCGTTTAAGTTGTTATAAAATAAATAAATAAATACCCCTTGGTAGACTGCTTTTCAGACTTTCGGGCTTCTGAGGGCCTGAAACGACTGTTAAAGATCCACGAATGACAGCCGGGACCAACAGCTGAACGTGCTTTCCGAGGCACGGAGGGGAATGTAAAGATAGTCACAATTCACGGAACAATCACGGCAATCGTAACTTAACCTGATCTATCGACCCGTGCGGCTGTAATTACTTAGCCACAATGGCTCTAACGGTCCACAAGTGTGTCCATGTGCACATTAATCTCTTGGGGACCGTTTTTCAAAGTTAAAGCACCTTGTCAATGAAATAAAACGGAACATGATTATTCCATATTCGATATTATAAGCGTGAAGTTTTAGACTGCCTCATTGGTCCAGCGGTCGCAAGCGCCACCACTGAGCATGTGGTCCTGGGTTCAATTCCCAGGTCGAGCAAAGTGCTTTTATATCAGGAAAAGTAGCGGATTTAGGTTTGATGGCGCCCTTTTTCTTTCATAATTTTAAGGCTAAAAATAAAAATCTTTTTATATCTATCTATTTCGGATTTTTACTTTCCTGGTTAATTATTTTAACAAAGAAATTCTACCCTTGAAATGGTACTATGTTTAGATTGTAAGAGCGCAAGTTATTAAACTTAAAAATTTGGTCTTAGAGTTTACAGAAAACCGGTTTTAGTTGTCTTAAAAATTTTGGCACCCCTCAAAATTTGCCGCCCTAGGCCCGGGCCCATATTATTATACTCTTTGCCCGGGCCCCACGGGCCTAAGCCCATATCCGCTACTGATCAGGAATTTTTCAGTAGCAGCCCAGATTCCTGATTTATACCTGGTTGCTGGCAATAGACTCGTTTATGAAGTTTAATGATGAAATAACACGTGCAATGTTAGATCCCCATTAGAGATGAAAATTGCCAAATGTTTCCGAAACTTCCCAGGAAAGTTTCTAATATTGCCGGAAATTTCCATCTCTAATCCCTATTATTGTTTTACTTATATAATTTGGCCAGGTGGCTGAGCTGAAGACTCGTCCTCAATCGTCAAACAGTAGCATCAAAACTGCCCTGAATAAGCGGTAGGTAACACATTAAACAATTGCTACGTAGTAGAATAATTCCCGTTAATTTAGCAATTTCTTAGGTATTTATTTGTTATCTCTAAGTAACTAAAATCAGTTATGTTCTGAGGAATTGTTTGAAATTACTTGTTACTTTACAATTGCAATATTTAAGTAACTGTAAGAAAGGGCTAGCACGCTCCAAAGAAACTAGTTCTGTGCACTGGCACAGCTTAGCAAACTATGTACAAAAGTATAGTATTCGTTTATTTTTTATAACTAGTTTGCTTTGCCGAAACAGCGACGTAAAAGCGTAACACACTTAAGAGTAAAGGAGGCCCGAGATCTCGGGGAGTTTGAAATTGCTTTCCCTACAAATCATGGGCCATTAGCCATTTGAGCTAAAATATTGTAATAGTGTTTGATGCACGGGTGCTCGAGTCACCTTTACTTATAAATTTAGATCAACTTTACAGAAACGACAATATAAGCTTTTACATTTTTTTTATTAGTCATAAAATTACAGAACAATGACTTGCTGCTTGGCGGCCTGCTTAGCCTTTAGGCGGACCTGAGCGGCGATTCTGTCAAGATCACGTCTACCCTGAACAGTGAGGATGCGACCACCATCTTGAACCTTCTCAACCATTTTCAAGGCCTCGAGGGCTTGGAGGGATTTGCGGGCGATGCTGCCCGATGACCTGAAAGAAAAAAAAGACAATTTAATAAGTCTATGGAATGGTAAGTAGTTATTACCAGAGCTTTTTTTAATAGTTCGATGATTAATAATAACTCCAATAGGTTTTGTTTTAAACATCTTCACAAGCAAGAGGTCTTAATAACCAGCTTTAAATTTATTTGATACTTGTTGATTTTACAGTATGATAATGATTAAGAATATTTAAATTAAAGGAATCATTCTTTTAGCAAAAATTAAAGAGAATAGAATCCATTTACAAAATACAGGATAAGTTTTAACCAGTGCGCAAACTGTAATCATGAATTCAGCTAAACATTTCCGACGAAACATTTCTGCACTGGGGGTTTGAGAATGATATGCTGTATGTCCAGTAGCGAACCACAATCAACATTTACCAACAGCTTCTGTATAGAATATTATCTTACATACTTACATAATAAACCTATAATGTTCCCACTGCTGAGGCACAGGCCTCCTCACTTTGAGAGGGGTGGACTATAATCTACTATGCAGGTCCAGTGCAGATAGAATGTTACAAGCCTTAGAATTTTTGGTTCTGTGATATGCTGGTCTCCTCATGATGTTTTCCTTCACAGTTTTGAGAGCAGTGGTGATGTAATTAAACACACAAAGTAAAATGCCTGCCTTCGAACTTACAACCGATAACTCGGTAAGTCGGGGCTGATACCAAAAGGCCACCACTGTTCACAATAAATCAAAATTCTAAGTTCCAATCTGTTAAATTTCTTTGATAAATTTTTCAACTTTATTACATAAGCATAAGGTTCATGTACAATTGGGAAAATTTGAGAGGTTGGGGTAGCTTGATGTACTGGCGTCTGTACATAATAGCAAATCCATACATAAATAGAACTGAGCCAAAGAAAATCCTTTTGACTTTTTCTGCCCATAACATCCCTCACACAATTCATCCACCTATTCTTTAGCCTCTGGCTCCCGTCCTTCCCCAAAACTGATCCAACAAAAATTTAAGAACAAATATTACCTGCAGAAATGTGAGGGTGTGACTCCATTACGTTTGCGACCACCAAAGATCTTGGTGACAGTCTTGACTCCAACAGGGGAACGGATGTAGATGTGACGAAGGATAGCGGCACACCTTACGTAGAACCAGTCGGGGTCATAGGGAGCCAGCTCCTTGAAACGGCCGGTCTTCACCAAGTCCATATGTTCTGGCACCTTGACCTTGCCTGTCCTGGAAAATAGGAATACAAAAACATGAATAAAGGAATGCCATTGGATATTACATCAATATGGTAAAATTTTGTGATGGGTCTTCCAGGTTTAATTGATTGCAGTATGACAGCTCTTTGTCAGCTTCTAGGTTTACATTATGGAGCCTATTATGTAAACCTAGAAGTTTACAATGAGCTACACTTAAGTTTGACACTTAAGTATCAGTCATGAATCAGAAAAGTATCAGTCAGTCATGAATTTGACACATTACATGAACAGTGGATGATTTTGCACATACCATATACAAGAATGTTTTTGTGCGCAAATGTCGTCCACTGTTGATGGTTTTCTGAGGGTACCTTAAGATTACATGATGATACTCACGCCTTAGTAGGCAGACACTTCAGAGTGCCACTAGCAAGAAAGGAAGGGTCATAACCTTTTCATACTCCTATAGTTTTGTAAGAGTACTATTCATTAAAAAACTTCAGTACATATACATATATAATCTACATACTGAATAAGAAAACACCAATAAATCATTTGTCCGCTCACCTGGACAGACCTGACAACTGTTATATTACTAAAATCAATGTGTGAATCAATAAAGAACAAATTTATTCTAGAAAATGAGGTTCTAATACTACTTACTTCTTCAGATGGGCAGCGACGGTCTTGACGACCTTGTCCTGTTCAACATCCTTCAATGTGACGGAACGCATCTGAAATAAAAATGAAAACTGGGAATAAATCCAACTGTTTTAAAGTAAATAGCAGATGCATGTGCCTTAATAGCGGACCATGCGTGGATATCAAAAATCGAACACAAAGTAGGTACAGTTTTCCAAAGAATTTAAATTTCAGATTCCCAAATTTAAGCAATGATCTAAAATTGTAAAAAATACATTAAAATGAAATGCAAATAAGTATTTAGGATTAATTATAATTGAAAACACACTGAACATAGGACTAATTTGACCTTTTGATGTTTACTACATAGTGGGCATCGAAAAGTAAGGTTATGATCTAACGAGTAGACATCAATGATAGCGATTGCCGTTTAAGTGCATTTAACTTAGCAATAACATCATTCCGTTACATTACACTATTACAACTACTTCACCATTTAGTGAAATCTTGGTTCTGTAAAATTTTACGAATACAACATGACACTTCATGAGCGTTGCGCTGCACTTTCAATTGTGGTTATTTCGCACCCCAAGTACTAAGAATGGCACATTAATTATACGCATCTTACCTTGGGCTACAAACTTAAACAGTTAAAACACTTTATTCTAAAAACATTCAATTATTTCACAAATAAACCATGTGGCTTTGCCTAAAAACCCACCTTGCCTTGTGTTGGCAACCGGAAGAAAGAAATTTAAATATTAATGCAGTGTTGACATCATAAAATAACAAATTGTACCAAAAATCTGAAAAATTAAAGTAAAAAGGACATAAAGAACTTAAAAGTAGATGTAATGAAAAGAAAAATAATCACAAAAAATAAATGAAATAAGATTATTTTATCAGTATGTCAGTTTTACTTTAATCCGATTTCATCATGTTTAATGGGCAATAGATCATGTCTATTAATTAGGTAGATTTAAAAAAACAGGCAACATTAGTAATACAGATAAAAACCTTTTCGTACAAAAAAAAACAACCGACTTCAAAAAAACACTACAAAATAGAAAACAACATACATGGATGGTAGTCGGTGTCTTTGGTTTTGTTTTAACAGTTTTTGCCTCCGACTTCGACTTTCGAAATTAAAGCTATTTATTATTTTTCAGTGTTTTACTGAAACTCGTTTGTTTTTTGGAAAGAAGTGTTTAGTCTCAGTTCTTACTACAAATAAAAAATGAGGGTGTGCTGTACATACACATCAGTTTACCTCCTAAAACCGTACAGAAGTGATGTTGTACTATGGAATGGCGTACACACTACCTATTGACAAACGATCGCAGCAATCGCGGTTCTTTTGCTGTTAGTTATTGAAGAGTTCCATCATCTCAATCCGAAAAACTCACTTCATTTAAGTTTTCACGCTGAGTATTTTTCAGAATAGATCCCAATATAAAAAACAACCGACTTCCAAAAAAAACACTAAAATGTGAAAAATAACTTTAATTTCGGAAGGCGGTGACTTTGGATGTGTATTTTAATTTTTTGTCACCGCCTTCCGAAATTAAAGTTATTTTTGACATTTTAGTCCCGTATTACAGAACTTCACTCAACACTCAAGCATTACTTAAAACTAGTTTCAACCAATCAAATGGCTCTAAACTAGTTTTAAGTAATGCTTGAGTCTTGAGTGAGGTTCTGTAATACGGGCCTTAGTGTTTTTTTTGGAAGTCAGTTGTTTTTTTTTAAGTTTTTTTTTTTCGTTTTTTAGTGGTTCACATGTACTTACCCCTTCACAGCGTCCCGGCGTGATGTTATGTTATGAACTGATGTAAACAATAGACAGACATGAGATTTCTGCAATTCCAGTCCATTTGCTATCATTTATTAAGTAGTTCTTCATCAGATCTTCACCAAATTGAAATGGGACCACTCCGAGAAAGTACTCTTCCAAAAACTACCCAAATCGCTTCGAATATGCCTATAAATTTGATGAGTTCTCTCTATTTCTCCAGGATGCCATCATCAGATCCTGACTTGATTCTGAAGTCGGTTGTTTTTTTTTGGAAAAAGTTTTTATTTTTCACTTTTTAGTTATAGTACCTGCACCACTAATTCGAAATTTCATCATACTTGGGGTCAAAAAAATGCATATTTATGCGATAGCAGCAATCGCGGTTTATTTTTTACTGTTATTTTTGGAAGAGTTCCGTTGTCTGTCTCCGAAACGCATCATCAGATCTAAATGAAATTGAAATGGGACCACCTGGGAAGTATACCGTTTCAAACAAAAAAAATCCAAATCGGTCCAGCCATCTTCGAGTAATCGGGGAACATACTTAAAAATAAATAATTCAAAAAAATAGAGGTTCCGACGAATTGAGAACCTCCTCCTTTTGGAAGTCGGTTAATAAAATACTAAAACCTTCCCTGAAAAATATGTTTTTAAATAACGAAAACCCCATTGAAATCAGGTCCAGACGGTAAGTTCCCTCTCTGAGGAGTAGCTTGAGAGGCGGCATGGCGTCCTCACCTTTCGCCTGACACAGGTCCTCACCGGACACGGTTGTTTCGGGAGGTTCCTGTTTCGGATAAGGCGGGAGGGAGGAAACGCCCGGGTGTTTCCATTGCGAAGATCGCCCTACACGATCGGCCGGACACAGTGGAGCATACGGTGGAGGTCTGCTCGGCTTGGGCGGAGCACCGCCGTGTCCTCGCGGAGGCGATCGGTGGCGGCGATCTCTCGCGTCCGGCCCTGGTCCAGGCCATAGTACGGAGCGAGAGTGCATGGTTAGCCGTCACTTCCTTCAGCGAAGCAGTGATGCTCACAAAGAGGGAGGCGGCGCACGTAAGGGAGAGGCAGTACATGCGCCCTCACGGTCGTACCCTTCGCAGGAGTCGCCCTGGGTCGGGAATCCCAGGCTGATTCCAAGCCACCGTAGGCGCGGGCTTGCGGATGGCGAATAATAGGTAGCTCGCTGTCCGGTAAGGACCAAGCCCGGGTCGACGGCGCGTTGTGTTCCACGCGCGCCTCAAAGAGATGTCATCAGCAACTGGTGGAGCCCGCAAGGGCCGATGCCTGCCAGGGGTGCGGGTTGTTCGAAAGATACCGCAGCCCCTGGCACACAGGCAACTGAGGGAACACGGGTGGGTTTTAGCCAGTAAAAGTCTGACACGCCCTCCTGCTCCACCCAGAACGGGAGAAGTTATTTGATGATTTCCCACCCAAAAAAAAACATTTTATTATATTTAGATCTTTTTTTATTGAAGACTGAAAAAACTGATCGGAGTTAAGTTTAAATTAACTCGAGGATAATCAAAAAATCAAAATCAAAATCAAAATATTTTATTTCACATAAACCTGCAAGGGCACTTATGAAACGTCAGAAGCTAGGTGCACGGTTCCAATTTGTCGCTTCCTATGGAGAAGAGCCGGCAAGAAACTCCACGGTTACTCTTTTAAAAATAATTGGGTTTTACAATATTTTCAAATTACAGTGATAATAGGTATGGGAGGACAGTGCAGGCCTGTCAATAAGTACCAAGTACTTAGAGGAATGAAAATAAAGAATAGAAAATCGTCTATAAATCTAATCTGTAAGGCCTACAATGTTTTCCCATTCACAATATGTAAAAGAATCTACATTAGTAAGATCAACCTATTTAAACAAAGTGACATGATTTCCATGAGAATCACTAATAAATAGGTGCTATTTGAAGCGATGTATAATGTCAAAAATGACGAGAATATGTCAGAAAGTGTAAAAAATAAAAATATTAAAAATTAACATTGTAATTTGGAAGCAGTTAATAGACTCTCACAAAGTTATGCTGTTAATGAGGTACCAGGGAAGCCACATGTGCAGAAGGGATTAATGCCAAACTTCCCTGTCTTCAACGTAGTCTTTTATCTTATAATATGCTTTTTTGATAAGGACACGTTTGATATGAGTTTTAAACTTTCCATCGCTAAGTTCTGTAACCGACTTTGGCAACTTGTTATAGAAGCGGATACTGTTTATTAGAAATGACTTGCTAGTTTTAGTTAATCTAAATTTTGGAATCACGATTTCATCTTTACTACGTGTATTTAGATTATGGAAGTCGCATCTTTTTTTGAAAAGACCTAAGTTTTTGCGAACATACAAGATATTTTCTAGGATATAAAGAGAAGGCAGAGTTAGTATATCAATTTCATTGAATTTGTTTCTAAGAGACTCGCGAGGCCCCATTTTATAGATAGCGCGGATTGCCCTCTTTTGTAAAATGAAAACTGAATCTACGTCAGCTGCCGATCCCCACAGCAGAACGCCATAAGACATAATACTGTGAAAATAAGCAAAGTATACTAACCTAGCTGTGGCTACATCAGTCAACTGCCTTATTTTTCTTACTGCGTAAGCAGCTGAACTTAATCTACTTGAGAGAGCTCTAATGTGGGCACCCCATTGCAATTTTGAATCTAAAGTAATTCCTAGAAATACAGTTTCCGAAATAGCATCTAGTTTCTTGCCATCAAGTTTTAAATTTAGCCCTACTTGGGGTACATTTGGTAATGAGAACTTAAGACATTTAGTTTTGTTCGCATTGAGTAAAAGATTATTAGCCGCAAACCATTTCGAGAGAACAGCTAGACTATCGTTGACATGTAAGACATCCGTATCTTTTCTATCTATTCTAAAAATAAGAGAGGTGTCATCAGCGAATAAAATTATATCCGAGAAGTTTGCCATTAGGTAAGGAAGGTCATTAATATAAACTAGAAATAAAAAAGTGAAAAATTCCCTAACTGAAAACTTCAGAAACATTAGAGCGAATGCTTCTGAAGTTTTCACTTCTTAGCACTGATGTAGTGCCTGTCCTGCCCTGTGGTAATGAAAACGGGTTAATCTTGAGAGCATCACCTAGGTATATACTAATTTCTACCGTGAAGTCTTCAGGTTTAAAAAGTTAACTTCGAATACATGGGTCTAATATTTTTGTAGTCAACCGTGGTATTATTGTACTCTGTGCGCATAATAATAAATTATGCGTGAAAGAAGTCGCTTATCTCCAAAGAATGTATGAATGGTCAGCCAGCTTTGAAATTCTCAAGTCACGCAGTAGTAGCGACATCTGAAGTGAGCAAGTGGCAGTTTTCATCCCCATTTTTCTGATTTCGACTAAACTACGAGCCAACTCAAGTACTCAACTTAGTTTAGCTGATACAATATTGAAGTTTATCATGTATTTTTGTGTGTGGTGTAATCTGTGAACCCGACTTTACCCACTTCTGGGCATAGGCCCCTCTTTGGATGTGCAGAGCCCCACGCTCCAGTGATCCAGTCTCATCCAGGTTTTGCGCGCTGAGCGTTATAACATTAAATAATGGCATGATTCAGTAGTAAAATCCGACTATCAATCAGATTAAATCTGATATATGTTTGGCGCCTTAGAGACTTTATTGTCTATAGTGCTAATTATGTTTTTGTTTTTGATAGTGTCTGTAGTCTATGAATTTAGAATTGTCAAAAATTGGAAAATGGCCGCGAAACAAAATCCCATTGTTCAAGAAGGTAAACTTGTTGATAAATAATGATATATTCCACTTTATGCAGTTTATCTAAGTGTGTAATCAGTGCCGAATTATTACATCTTAGTAATTAATTGCATGCAGTGCCGCTACTTTACGGGTTTATGCCTCAAACACGTGTGTTGTTCCAGAACCAACACCATCTGATGATATTCCATTGACGTCGTTAGAAGAAAGCTTGTTCAGCTCGGAGAAACTGGATCGTGCTTCTCCAGAGTTGTGGCCTGAGCAAAGTATGATAGTAATTTTAATCTTAGTCGCAATTAAACATATGAAATAAGCTGTTTAAATTATCAAATTTTCAAAAATCGCGCGAATCTGTTTTACGTTTCTAATGTTGTCATTCCGTTCTTCATGATTTTGATTTCATTTTGTTTTGGCATTTCGGTTATAAACGACCAGTATTTAAACTTAATCTGCAATGAGCGACGATACTGTAAATGTAGTGAATTCTGAGGAAAGATCCCAATGTTCTACTTCGTTTCCAGTTCCTGGAGTGTCGGAATTCGCCCCCCTGCCGAGCAACAACCAGTCTCCTCCATCATGGAACAGAGGGGCCACCAAGGAGGATTATAACTACATGCAGCGTAAGTTATTCATATTATTTCCATCAGATTAACCGTATTTATTTAGTTCCATTTAACAGGACCTGGATGTTTAACATCACCATAGTACAGCTTGGACACTTTTTATTTTACAGAATTGGGGTCACTGTCTACAAGTGGTCTGATCATGGAAGTTAAGAAGCTCCATGACCTTGCATACCAACTTGGGCTAGAGGAGGCTAAGGAGATGACGAGAGGGAAATATTTAAACATATTTTCCTCAAGGCGGCAGCGGTAGTGTCATAATATTTTTTAGGTATTATTAAGATTTATTTAGAGCTATATGAAAACACATAATTGGAAATGACTACTAAATTAAACACTAGTTATTTTTTAATTCTTTTTATATAAAATTTTGTTAAAATACTTATAATGTAAGTTAGTAGACGTTAATAAACTATTTTAAGTTTACAAAGTATTCTAACTAAAACATTAACACTTTCAACTAGATATTGTTGATGGAATCTGCCACAATGGAGACAAACAAAGTACCTATGCATCAATCATTCCACAAACTGCAAATGCTTACACTCTGTCCACAAATCTTACTTTCAATGCCTTATTAGGTCTTGATATAAAAGTTCTTGTTGATCCAATATCTCCATAATGATATTCAAGTTTATATCTCTGGATAATCTGGAAGTTATAAAAAGGGAGTAACTTCAGTGGGATATACTAGTATTCAAAACTTATTTGAAACTAGCTTTTGTCAGCGAATTCGCCCGCGTGCTGGTCGAAAATTATGCCACGGGAAGGTACTATTGGGATGAAAGGTATACTATGTGTTATTCCAAGTTACAAACTATCTGTATGCCAAATTTCATCCAAATCCGTTCAACCGTTTTTGCGTGATTGAGTGACAAACGTCTAAACATGCAAAATTTTCACATTTATAATATTAGTAGGAATTGCGGGACATCCTGGCGCTTCCCCCTTAATTTGAGAGATGGCATGAGATGATGGCACGTCATCGGGAGGCGTCATACGCAACAAACACCAAAAATCCCGGATTTCGTTACATTTTGTGATGGGGGATCCCTCCTTGAAAGTAACGAAATATATCTACATTGAAGATAATTGTAATTCTTATGTTTCGCCTACAAAATGAAAAACAAGACTGATCTTCTTGATCGTCTGACGGACATTACGCTACGGACGTTTTTTTTTTGTAGAAGATGCACAATATATGTCAAAATAGCGCGCACCGAACGGCCACAATATTAAATTGAAATTGGTAAATATTTAACCTAAAACCGCAGCACTCAGAAAACTCACAAAAACGTAGGTTACTGAAACAACAGCTAATCAAACTCGCCATCACCAACATGGACCTAGCAATCTTTGTAATACCTAGAGGAGTAATACCTACCTAGTCGGAGCTTTGAAGTCTAGTATCTGTCTTGTTACCATAAGACGTAGGTACAAATTTACGTTGGTAAATTTAAAATACCCTGCCCCGCCGTCTGCCGATGTGCGCTGACCTTTAAACGAGCCACGTCATAGATCAATGACGGACAGTGAACATGTTGGAGTTGCAACTCTTCTCTTATGTACTATAGTTTTCACAAAAGATTTAAAAAAGGCTTCATCTCATATTACCCTTATTGTCAGCAGGGACAGCATAATTTCTGACACGCTTTGGCCCAAGCACTTCCGGGCACCAAAACCAAATGGTATTGAGGCAAATGCATGGTGTTCCGGCGCATCTCCCTTCAACCATCTCTCTGGGTAGAATACTGCTGCATCGTCATAGTTTCCTTCTTTGAGTGATGCGTCTTGAGTAGACATTATAATGAGAGTACCGCGAGGTATACTGTAAATAAAAATATCACCGAGTTCCAGGTTTTCTTATAAAGTAACAGACAGTATGCTAAAACCAATAATCAAAAGCTTTGATGGTTCATCCCTTCGAAAATAGGTACTATTAATTTGTACTCACTTATATCTGTCTATAGTTATATTTTTCGGGAGAATCCTTGTGAGCACTGGGATCGGGGGAGCTAACCTGGAATTAAGTAAACGAATGTTCAACTATTTTTGTGTGCACTGTAGTGTAAGTTTAACAAACTCATATGTAATTGTGCTGCTTACCGTAAAGTCTCTTTTATACAAGCTTGAAGATATGGCGTTAGTTCGGCAATTTTCTTCATGTTATTAACGTCGAAATCGGCACCGATTTTATCTATTTCTTTGAATAATATCTTTTGTGCTCTTTGATACTTGGCTAAGTAATACAAAAGGAAAGACATTGAAGAAGTAATCTGCAAATAAAAATATTCAAATGATTATTCAATCAACTATAATTTAATCACTGACTGATCAGTTTGGTAGCGAAGTCGTGCGTAAGTAAGGGTAATTTACATGCCGAAGAAGCTAGTGATGGATCCACGATCTTGATAGCTCGATGTCGATACACGCTATTTATTGGATGGATGGCGGTGCGAACACGTCGGTTCAATTACCCTTGAAAGCTCAGTTGCTCAGTCGTGTATTTGTGCTGTAAGTACTCTACCTACTCCAGAAGAAAATGATGTCTCTTGATAGTGACAGGGACGATGAATTCATGTCAGCAAGCGGAAAATGGTGGCTACTGGGTAATGCTGGCTATAATCGACAGCTAGTGCACAGCCAATGTTTCGAATGAGGCAAAAGCTGGGTGAATATCATAATCTTTTTCCACAATTGAAGGACCATCCTTCGCGGTTGGGTTCCTCCCGCTTTTCCCAGAAAGCAGGAGTATTAAAAATCAAATCAGTACGTGCCTGCATGTCTATTAAACTGGCATGCATGGCATAACATAGTATTGCATTTACTTAGTTTAGGAGCCAGTTGTTCAAGTTGCTTTAGTATGCGTTTCCCTTTTTACATTAAACTTATTTTTTGGGATTCCGTACCTCAAAAGGTAAAAAAAGGAACCCGTAAAGATTACACACGATTTTCCCAGGAACGGATGGACCTAGTTTATTATTTGTTTTACATGCAAGTGACATCGAAGTAGCGAGCAAAACTGCGATAGCAAGGTATTTGTAAAAAAAAATTGTGTCTTAGGTCAACATTAAAATTGAACTTCAAGAAAATAGCAGTAGTGAAATCTTACAGTGTTTACTCCAATTAGAAGCATGTCCATAATAATTGTGACTATATCTTCAGAATTTAGTTTGTCTTCTCCAATAAGCATGGCGTTGATCAAAGAGTGATTGTTATCTGCAGGAAAATATAGCATTTGGAATGGCTGTTAATTAAGATAGCGGCGTGAGGAGATAATAATACACATAAACGTAAATATTCACATGATATATATTCATAAACTTACGCCTTTTCAAATGGGGGTTGGCTGAAGTGTACAAAACTACATTTAGCCAGTTATGAAATTGCATCTACACAATTCATATACTTACCAAATCAAATAACACTTACCAGGTTCATTTGGTGCACCCTTGGCTCCAAAAGTAATAGCTTGTTCCGCCTCTATAACATGTTTTCCGATCAAACTGTAAAACAAATATTGAGGGTAAAGAAAAGCATTTTTATGTGCTTAAACTGTTTAACATACCCCTATCTACTGCCTAAAGAAAACTGTTGAAGACGTCACTGTATTGAAATGAGATCAGCCTATCACCAGCTGTTGACTTCTAATAGGTCGGTGTGATTGGAACTTTGGAGAAATACAATTTTGAATAAAAATACGGCAAAATAATAATTAAGCGAACATTCAAACGGTGGTTCGCATGCACATGGATAGCATAGCACCTCGTATAGACTTCGTAATATTATATAATATTGAAGTAAATAAAGGTAAGTCCGGGGTTGATGGCCATAGAGGTGAGATGGCCAATCGAAATAATTCATAGAACCGTTGGTTAGGTATCTAAGTTACCTAGTTCAGTTAGCTTCGCGTCGTGTCTGGTGCCTACAAATTGGCGAAACGACAAAAAGTAAAGTAACATTTTTGTTTATAACTATTGTAAATATTTTTCAGATGGTTTATGTTTTACATAGTTGTGATGTTAGTTTTTTTAAATAATGGATATTTTTGTGTTTAAACTACATACAGGGTGTCCGGTAATTAATGGATAAAATAAAAATAACTTTAATTTTGGAAGTCGGTGTCTTTTAATTTTTAGTCACCGCCTTCTGAAATTAAAGTTATTTTCTTTTTTATTTTCGGAAGTCGGTTGCTTTTTTTTAATTTACAGAAAAATATACAAATATTTTTTTCTGAATGGCTTTTAGTTCTACCATGAACCATTTCAAGGTTATCCATTAATTACCCTGTGAAGTTTTTAACCAAAAATTTCTGCGTTAGGGGGTGTAGAATGATATGTTGAATTCATAGTTACAGTTTGCACACTGGTTAAAAATTAATCCTGTATGACCCGCTAAATTGAACATGATGCCTCTAAATGACGCGTGTCATGTTTTGATTTTTTACAGTTTAGGTGTGGTCATGTGTCCCAGAACAAATGGATAGCTCTTTGTTAAGCGTTTATCAAAAAATATAGCCGACTTCTCAGGACTTGCCCTACTTAAGTAGTTAAGTAAGCGTTTGATTTGTACACACTTATCTAAGCTGTCGCAGTATTTCACCAGAGAATTCCAAGCTGGCGTCGAGAACAGTTTCCAGAAATGGAGTCCGGATTCACACTTAATAATAGCATCGGTGGCCTTTTCCAAGCTGTGGTATAACCATGACATGTCGCATTGACTATAGACGAGCTCTGTGTCCAGCATTGTGAATCTTTTTGAGAATAGTACCAATCCTGCAATGTGTGGATATGTAGGTAAGTAGAGCTTGTAATAGAGACTATAACTGGCTTCTTTCGCCCAAAAACAATAAGGTTTGGCCACTATTGCGGCTTTCGATAATATAACATAAAAAGGCGGTAAATGTCTTAGTAATAGGGTTTCGTTGGCAACCTTTGGGTACGGAACACTAAACAGGGATAGGTTCAAAATTGATGATCACCTACCCATACAGTCGAAGGACCATTTGTGAAGCTCCTTATAGAGGTCCTTTGGTACTTCGTCTTGATGGTTTCGCAAGTTGTATATTTTCTGCGTAAAGTTCTCACAGACATCGTTAATTCCTATCATTTGTTGTGTTACCGAGTGATTTAGTGGAGATAATACGACTGATCGTTGACGGTTCCATTGTTCGCCATGACTGTAATTTTAACATTTGTTTAACAAAAAATCTAGGCTGCTGGGCAGCCTTCGCCGCGTACCCGGCATGGAAATATGGGTGTTCACACGCAGACGCCTGCCTTACTGGCACCGTGGCTGAAGGTGTGTAAAGAGTGCGCTATTCAGTACCGTAGCTAGTCGCTGAAGTCCCCTTTTACCTGACAGCGGCGCAGATCTAAGAGCCCCTTCACACTAGCGTTTGTCCAGCGTAGCCGGTCGATGTGCGTCGTGTTGTCGCGGCGTCTCTGCTGGGGCATATAGGTGTGCTGCACTAGCGTCGTGGGTGCGCGACACATGCATTAACTGCAGAGGAAACGCCGCGACAACGTGATGCACGCGTCGTGTTATCGTGGCGTATACGCTGCGCATACGTTAATCGAACGCCTACGCTGGATAAACGCTAGTGTGAAAGGGCTCTAAAGGAAGTATTATTTCTACAAGCTAAATAAAATAGCGTACTGACTTGAAAAGTAAAGCTGTCATTGTTATCTTACTAAGCCAATTCAAGAGCGAGCGAAGCAATTTGACAAATTGGAGCATCCTGACCAGGATTTGGTTTCATGAAACAGCGAGTGAAGCGAACTTGATATTAGATCATCATGACTGGTGTAAGTACCTTCCTATTACATTTATCTGTCATTGTGATTTTAGATTTTAGTAAGGGAATGGAATGCAAGAGCGAGCCCATAATTTGAATATCTTTACTCAGAAAGCAAACAGGTGGCTATTATTTTTGCTTGCTTGCCGAAAAGACAGCACCGCGTATGTAAAATTGTAAATCCATAAACCTCCATGACTTTGTGAACAGCATATGGACTGGGACAGTAGAAATAGTTTTACTGAAGCTCGTAGTAATGTCCTCTCAGTAATTCATAAGTCAAATTAACTCACACTGAATACAGTCCTCCAGAAGTTATGTTTCTGTGTTGTGACCTATATTTCTCCAATGAGTCCAAGGTTGACCTCATGGGGTAATCACCCTCCATGGCGTAGACTTTTTGTATATGTTCCGGGTGGTTTATCAAGACTATGTCACCACCCACAGGGCTAACAAATCGAACTACAGGCCCATACTCATCAAAGAGGGCTGAAAGATTCTTCAGTGGCTTTTTAGTGTTCAAATATGTACCTGTACAAACAAAGTATTTTTATTCTGGTAAGTATGAAAAATGAAGTATTTCTGTAACCTAATGAAGAGCCAAAAATATTATATAGTTAAGAGTACGTACCTACATTAAGTGCCACCGTGAGCATACCCACTGTAAGTTGAGTACCTATTTCTGAAATGTACTGACGAAAATTTGAAATATATTTGGAAGCTTTTGGTCCAGGTACGTCGTCGAATGACAACACGATGGGTTCTTTATTTAGCACCATTGGTGTCACCCGCGTCGCTGGGAACATTTCAGTAATTATAGGCTCTTTAGAAGAAACACCAACAGAATCGGAGTTTGCCTGGATATTCATTTCTTGAGATAATTTCGGACGAAACAATGCAGCTTTTTCGTAACATCTTCTCTGGGTGCTAACCAATCCTAATCTCACGTATGGTTGAATATTTCGGAATTGATTTAGATACATTTTTTGCTATTCCTATTACTTTTTCTTGAAAATATTTACCTCCACGGAGTGTCGTTTTTTTGACAAGTAAAAACAATGGAAAGTTGAATCTATTTGAATTTGGCGCCCGATGTATTGATTGTCTATGATTTAAAACTATGGGCAGAATAAGTATTTAAAAGTAGCGGAAATTCTTTCGTAGTATAAATCAGATTATGACTTTCTAGAATTAACATACAAAATGCTTTTATCTTAGAGTATCCTTGGTTATTATTATTTTTATACTGTTGAATTACGAAGATAACAAGGCACTATTCTGAACAATTAAAAATTTAAATACAGGATATATGGTTTCTGAACGAATAATTTAGTGCTGCCGTTCGTAAAAAAAAATATATTTTGGTAGATTCAATTCTTTTGTAAGGACTTTTAATTCAAATTATTGACCTTCTCTTTAAAACATAAAAAAAAATCTTACAAAGGAAGTTCAGTCATTTGCTAATTAATCGATATTTTATTACTAAGATAGATAATTTTGTTGAATTAAAACACTTTTTCCCCATTTGGTATTTTTTTATAAACTTTATGAATAAACTCTAATCTGTCAAAAACTCGATTTGTCGCTTGAGCGAAGATTAGCGAAGCAAGTGAGCGAGCGAGCTAAACTGGTAGATGGCGGGAGTGATCTCGTGTGATATAACTGTGTTAGATTAGTTTTTAAATTGTAGTGTTTAATTTTTAGAATAGTTATTAAAATGACTAGGTAAGCTATTTGTCGCCCATTTTAGTCTCCTTCGCGTTCCTAAAAATAACCTGCGTCGTGATTTATGGTACTAAATGAAGCGCAATGTCCGTCCGTAATATCATGCGATTTTACCTATAAAAGAATACGTTTGCCTTTTCAGAGCTAAAATAGAACTCGGCGACGTGACCCCACATAATATAAAGCAACTGAAGAAGTTAAATACAGTTGTATTTCCAGTGTCTTACAACGATAAATTCTACAAAGATGTGTTAGAAGCGGGTGAACTGGCCAAGTTAGCATATTATAATGATATCGTGGTGGGAGCAGTGTGCTGTAGAATAGACACGTCGGAGAACTCACGGAGACTTTATATTATGACCTTGGGTTGCTTGTACCCATACAGAAGACTGGGCATTGGTACTCTTATGGTGGAACATGTGCTCAAGTATGTTGAACAGGACGGCAATTTCGACAGCATTTTCTTGTAAGTACACCCAAAAAGTACCTTTTGTTTTACTCAAAGCTGTATTTTTCGTGCATTTTATATGATTTTGTTATGTATATTTATAGATTGAAGGTTATGACTCTTTACAAGTAGGTACTACTAACCAACTCATTGTCTCATTTTATATTATGTTTATCAGTATAAAATACATGGCCAGTGTAGTTAAATAGGATTTTACTTATCAGTAAATTGATTCTCATAGTATCTAACAATCTAACTTGAAAGTAATGGACCTATATTGTTTAACAATATGCCATTAGGCCATCCATCTAACCAAATTATTCATGTCAAGGACATGCCCACAGATTCAATAGATTATGGAAGCTAAACCCATCAAAGCTTTCTATAAAAATGATTTTTTTAAAATATCTGACACAGATTGACAATACTATTAGTAATTTATTGAATTTTATGTTAATTAAAATGCTTTATTTATTTATTTAGCTGAATAACAATACAATTTTACCAACAATAAAAGCTTTTTATACAATAATCAATTTATTTGAACATGGTTATTATCAAGTTTATTTAGAGACAATTCAAGTCCATACTTCCCTTCTTGTTTTAGTAGGTTTATGAAGGAAGTGGATTGGAAAATGTACTGACGAGACTATTGTATGGCAGTACTGATAAACCTTTTCGTTTTCCAAATCATCTGCATGAATCCTGGTTGATAATTGATAAGAGAGGATAATGCAAGTGTTTATAATATTACTTTCTCTTTAATTGACATTTTCTGAGAGAAAAAGAATCCCATGAAAAGGGTTCTGTGACATTACTCTTACGAGGTCCAAACATAAATGTACTACGGTCCTGAATATTAAATTCTTCTTTTCCTTGTACATTTTGCCTCTTAACATTCTTTTATTTCACTTGGAACATTAAGAGGCAAATTTGACAAGAAAAGAATTGGCTGTGCAATTCCACTGTAGGGCAAAGGTCACCATACTCTCTTTCCACTTCTCTCTATTTATAGCTTCTACGGACCACAGCTCATCCAGTCTTGGTTAATTAAAAATACATTTTAGAACGCAATCATTACTTTCAGTTCTTTCTCCACAAATTTGTAATCAAATAATTTTTGAAATTAAAACTTCAAAAAACAATTGAACTCGCGACACCGGTACCAACACCTCTGTATATAAGTTAGTTTTAGTTGAGCTTGATCTTTATACACTGAAGATTAAAAAAATACACATGTAATTGTTCAAGTTTTTGCTTCTATCGGCACTCCTGGAGTGCCACTATTTGACTTTGGTCTAGTAGTTGTAAGCGCTGATGCTGAGCGTGAAGTCCTGGGTTAGGTTCCCACATTGGGTAAAGTGTTGGGTTTTTATTTACGAAATTCCTGAGTCTAGATTTGTGCCTAGGTCATGGCAATAGGCTCGCCCCCTTTTACATGGGACTTAAAAAATAAATGGTGAAATATGATCAACATTATAGGTACAACTCTGCCTCACTCTTCGGGATTGCAGATGTGACGTTTGCCTGAGTTGAAACTAAAACAAAACTGAAAAGCTTATCAATAATGCTAGGTATACTTACTCATCTCATAGGGTTAGAAGATAACTGCTCATTAAAATCTAATTAGTCTAATTACCGCAGAGCGAATGTGTTTACGAATGAATTAATATTTAGTAACGATTATTTCTTTAATTTATTGCTTGACAAAAGTCAAAATAATACTACAATTTGAAAAAAATTTTCCAGTCCAGTGAGCCACATGTATGCCTCATGGCCACTGTTTAACTATTATTGTTTTAAAATAATCACAACTGGTGGTGATACTAAATGTATGTCCTGATGAATCCAAGTCAATCAGCTACACTACTACCTTACAGACTCAAGTTTTTACCACATCTACTAAAATAGTACCAATATGAGCATAAATACCAATAGCAGCGGACGTCTTTCGGCTGAAATGATGATGATGACGAAGCATAAACCTTTATGTTTCTCAGCCAGTGTTAAAGTCCACTGTTGAATCAAGGCATTTAATGTAAACAATTATTGATAGATTTAATATATACGTGGACATTCTTATCTTTGTCTGGCTCTGTCGAAATCCAAAGTCCCTATAAACACAACATGCTAAATTATTGAGTGCCAGTTTGCTTGTTTATCACAACTGTATTCATGCTCGAGTTGTCTCCTAAGACACTTCGACTTAAATTGATACGTATCCACCCATCAATCAATTAATTAACTCAATATATTACTATCGCAGTTTGGATCTGCACAGTAACCCAGCCTGTAACACATACAACAACATATGTTGATGTTCAAGGGTGCCGTTTATGTGCCTTTTTGAAATAAATGCTTTGACTTTGTTACAATAGTGGTGTTACTCAGTTAATTTCTTAAGAATGGGGTACATACTATCATACGGTCTGGTGGTTATTCATGATTCAATCGGGATGTAAGGAGTTAGTTGCATTGATAGTTCTCAACATTGCAGACTCTGATGATGAAAGGCAAGATATAATAAATATTAACTTTTCCTTTTTCAGGCATGTTCAAGTCAACAATGAGGGTGCAATAGATTTTTATAAGAAGTTTGGATTCGAGATTGTGGAGACTAAAGAGCACTACTACAAGAGGATAGAACCAGCTGATGCACATGTGCTCCAGAAAACGATCAGACAACCACAACCTTCTGTACCTTTACTAAATGGCACTGTACCACATGCAAAAACCAATGGACATGATTGAATACACAACCTTACCCAAAACTTGTACTTGTAAAAGCCTCAACTCGGTTGTTAATGTGAAACAAGTGATAACATAATGTGTAAGAATCATAATAAAAACATTGTGTGCATTCAGGATTGATTTACATTAAGATATATTTGTAACGGATGGGTTAATCAATAAGTTGTGGTTGTGGACGCATGAGGCCATAAATATAGTACTAGAAATGACTGATATTCCACTCAGTATCATTATAATGTTGTACAGAATATGTTCATAATAACGCATGCATATTTAATAAATGTATTGACTACATTATGCATTACAGTCTAGTACTTTTTACAAGTGACTCTATGACTTATAAAATAGCATTCAAGTTGTAAATGAAGTATATGTAAAGTAATGGATAATGCTTAGCTCTAGACATTCTTTTAACTATAACGACATAAAATCTCTGTCAGTTTTTTACTATACTTGTATAATGTGGTATTTAATAATGTAGTCCTGAAGTCCTTGTTTTTAAATTGAATGTTCTCGAATTCGGAACGGAAGTGTTAATAATCACCTCGGAATTAATTGGTATTTCATATCAATGCATTTGTTTTTCAAGCAATGAGGAAAGTGAGGGTTTTGATAAACTACTATTGAACTAAACATTTTTTATCGACGCTTATTCTTTGCACGACGAAAAATAATTTTTATTTAATTAATGTTGAGTTGTAATTAAATTTTTGTTTTGTTAAGATTTTTACATGGTCTAATAATAGCTAAATAAAGTTTTTATTTCTAAACGGCATCTGTAAGTAGTCATTTTATCATAATATTGTTACCAAAAAGTCAATTGTCGACCCCTGTCAAGTCTTTTCTGTAAACAATAATGTTTGTTAAACATCATGTTCACTGCAACCTTAGCATTATTAGTATAATAAACATGATTAACATTTTATGATGTTTCATTTAATTATAATTTGCTTTTGTATTTTTAACCACAGAATTTAATGTTCAATCATAGGGAACACATCATCAAGCTCCTACATACTGGCACACTACCCACGGTTAATTCAATCGATGGTATCAATCAATCAATCGAGTCTGTATAAGGGCTCCTACCAACGAGCGCGACGCGACACTTTTAGAACAATTTCCATGAAGTTTTTATAGACATTTTCTACATGAGTCGCGTCGTGCCTGTTTGCAGGAGCTTTAATAAGCCATTAACACATGAATTGTCAGGAAAGTGAAGGAAAAAGGTAAATAGGTCACGTAAATACTAGATGTGCCCTCGGTTTCGCCTGCTTGGATATCGGAAATTATCCTACGCGAACGTGCTACCGGTACAAAAACCTATTTTGCTGCTTATAACATCACTTGTGCTCCCATGAAAGTTCTGTCAAAATCGGCCCAGCCGTTTCGGAGATTAACCGGAGCAAAGAGACAGACAAAAAAAAACTTATTTTTTTATTTTATTATAAGGAGTTAAGTACTGTATATATTTTCATACGCATAGTAAAATGCTGTTATTTTGACATCACAAGTCTTTTTGAAGAATTTTATTTATTTGTATAAATTTGAAAACCATGTTTATTAGCGATTTGTCAGAGAATGCTCTAATTCCGGGTGAAGGATCACCGTACAACTCTTTAATTTTATTTATTTTTTAATTAGAAAGCCATGTTTATGGTAACTACATTACATACATGATTTAACAGAGAATGCTCCAATTACGGGTGAAGGATCCCCGCGCTGTCACGTCATGCATTCACAAACCTTAGAAATAACTGGGTCATCGAATGACAAGCAGTCGTAAGATTTTATGAGTCTCAAAGCAAGATAAAATTGAATTACCTACATTTGTATTGATCGCTGCGTGAGCTGAAAATGTTAAGTATAGTCGGCATTATGTCTATAAATTCAATGTTAAAACGAATCTAAGGAACTTATTACATAAATTCCTCCTTGCAAAGTCATGCTTAAGGGGAAACGAGTGTTTTTTCCATACAAACATCAAAAGTAAACATAAGTATGGTTTTTTGTCTCATTATTAATTTTGTCTGTGCGGAAAAAGAATACTAAAATAATAAACTATTAAAAAGTTATGAGCCAACAAAGATTCGTTTTTCTTGCTAATTTAACCGTAACTTTGGGCGTGTACAAAAGAAGTGTAAAATCGCCAAAACAACCGACAAAGCTCAAATATCGAGAAGTTCAGTAAATTTGATTGGTAATTCATTTATGCAGTCGTTTTTTCATAGAAATCGATCTCCCGAATGACTTTTCGTAACTTATTACGCGCCTGTTTGTGTTTTACTATAAATGATCGTTCATCTCACTCGATAACGTTGTGTGTGTAGACTAGCGTCTAACTGCTCATCACTGATACTATCTCTGTCGGACACGATGCTTGGTGAAACAGCGTGCGTTTTAGCTACGCCCACCGGTGAGTTCAAGCGCGCGAGTAGTGTCCTTAAATGAATGAATATTGGGATTAGGGATTGCAATCCCGCAGTTCATTCAATCCCGCGGGATTGATATGCGGCATTACTCAAACCCGCGCGGGAGCCCGCATCTTTGAAATTATGTTATTAAATCAAATTGAAACTACAGATTTTTGTGTAAATATCGACTTTTATTAAACATTTCTTACATAAATTATTTATTTTCTATTAATTAAGTATATGTAATTAGTAAATTACTAATTACTTATACTTAATTAATAGAAAAGAAACAATTTCTCTTGTAAATTACTAATTATTTTTACTAAATTGATAGAAAACAAATAATTTCTGTTGCATAATATAAGAAATGTTTAATAAAAGTTGATTTTTACATAAAAATCTGTAGTTTCTATTTGATTTTATAACATAATTTCAAAGATGCGGGATCCGCGGATCCGCGCTTTGAAGGTGCGGGATCCAGCAGATTAATAAAAGTAGCGGGATCCCGTTTTGCGGGATTGCAATCCCTAATTGGGATAGTTATTAATAACAAACTACATTGTTTGCATTCATTTATTGAAATAACATAAGACATTGTACAATATTGTCATTATTGACTATTGGTATATCACTATGGACAATAGACCATAACTATTTCGTTTGTGATTATAATTTATTTTATTATCTATATCCATTTCCATAATTTCAAGTGTCCATCTATTAAAATCACCAATAAATTTATATAGAGATATATATTATTAACAATAAAACGTTGCAAGTTTTTAATAAGTTCATATCTTTATGGATACTTTTATTTCTATAAAAAATATTGTTACATACATTTTTATATTACATTTTCATAAATACACAAACACAACATTATATTACAATAGTTTTATCTTACGAAGCGACGTGCGCTTTACTTGTGGTAACTAAGTCTACAAAAACGACGGATGCGTGCTTGAAGATGAGTAGCGTCAATGCAGGCGCGGTCCGAGAGGGGGGTCCTAGGGGCATGACCCCCCAAAGTCGTAAACGTAAAGCTTAAAAAGTAAATTTTCGAAAATACTTCTGCCCCGAACTGTAACTGCCGCCGTGTCTCGGTCGGTACCGAGAGCTGCTGCAGTTACACACACATTCACAGTATGTTTATACACTTGGTAACCACAAGTAAAGCGCGCGTCGCTTCGTGAGATAAAAATACTATACATGATGTACTTATTTATTCGCGTTTTAGAATACTGTTAGTTATGCTTTCGAAAAGCCTCAATTCGCTATCACAGACACAGTTTAACTTTGCATTCTTATTGCATCTAACTTTGTAGCAGCTCGGGTCTTGATACATTGAACTAAGTCGAAGCTAGAGAGCGAATTTTGATTACGGACATCGATACGATAGAAGGCATTTTTAAAAGAAAAATTGTACCTAAGCGATAGGTGCACGAAATGCAAAGAAAACATTAATCACCTAGACATCTAGAAAATGATAGATATTTTCTACCCTCGAAGTTTAACACGTAAACATTCAAAGCAATGAGTCGAGGTACACTATCACTGATTAATCAGATTTCAAAAGATATTTTCAAGAAAACATTTAGTATCTTATACCATAACAAAATATTAGGCATATTCTAAAGCTATGCGTTCTCTAAGACTACTTGCTATAGAATCTCGAGATTTAAGATAGTTGCAGTATCTACATATTAACATACCTACTAGCCAAAAAAAGAAAACGATATAATTGAACACAGCTGTGGAAAATAAATCTTAACATTTTAATATAGAATAGAGCTCGGTGAATTCCATCTGCCGAATTCCTTTGCCTCATTTTGATACTTTAAAAATACAGACTAAAATGAGGTTTTGATATACTTAAGGGGGAAGCACCAGAGTGCCAGCGAAATAAAAACTGCCTTACGTTTTATGCAATTTGCACGTCAGTGACAGGCTTTATGTTGAACACAATATGATACGCGACCGTAACAGGTATTCTTGTGGAGGCGATCGGCAGCGGCGATCTCTTGCGTCCGGCCCCGGTCCAGGCCATGATTCGGAGGGCATGGGTAGCCGTCACCTCCTTCTGCGAAGCAGTAATGCTCGCGAAGAGGGAGGCGGCGCACGTGAGGGAGAGGCAGTATATGCGCCCTCACGGCCTTAGTCGCCGCAGGAGACGCCCTGGGCATCGGGAATCCCAGGCTGATTCCCGGTCACTGCAGGCGCGGGCTTGCGGACGGCGAGTAATCGGTAGGTCGCCGTCCGGTAAGGACCAAGCCCGGGTCGACGGCGCGTTGTGTTCCACGCGCGCTTCAAAGACCACCACCAATGTCAGCATAAACGGGTGGGGTCTACAAGGGCCGATGCCTGCCAGGGGTGCGGGTTGTTCGAAAGAGATACCGTGGCCCCTGGCACACAGGCAACTGAAGGAACACGGGTGGGTTTTAGTCAGTAAAACTCTGACACGCCCTCCCGCTCCGCCCAGAGCTGGAGAAGTTATTTGAAGATTTCCCACCATCAAAAAAAAAAAACCGTAACAAGTTAGTATTTAAGTGATGCATTGCTGATTACAGTACAACAATATACAGCAATACATCACTATTTCATGAAATAGTAATTCAGTGGGACTATTTGAATTTAGAGGGTTACTGATTTTATTTGATTATAATTCTGTAAAGCCATCATTGCTGCGGTCACAATTCATATTTTAATCAGCATACGACATGGCACTGACCTGCTAATTGCAAAAAAACGTAAGAAAAAATGAATTTCCCGAGCTACCCTGGAGCGTTCCCCTTAATGATAAAATCTGACGAAAAGTGTATTTGATTTCTACAACCAAGTGTATTCTCTTGAAATTTTAATACTTATTACATATAAAATACGTATTCATTTCACAAAATAAATTTATCAAAAATATACAACGAAGAATTGAGCATTCAATGTTTTAACAATTTTTATATGGTGATAAGAACATGATATTCAAGTATGGTCCTTACTGTTTATTACACAAAATAATAGGGTCAAATAACTTTTAGAATCGATAGTTGATTAACCATCCAAATGTACAAACTGAAATCATCTCTCAAGCCTTGAAGATAAGGATATATTTTTCACAGGCAAAATAACTTTGGTGTCACTAGAACATATTTATCTAAAATGAATTCTGCAGGTAAATTATATTTGACTGAGAATTAAACGCTGGATTAGACAATTCCATTTGCAATTCAACAATAACACTGTTATTTAACAATTTTTTTCCTGATGCATCATAATATTATTTTACAAAGCTGAAAGGAACGACTTTAACAAATAATCATATGCACGCTAAGTATTAATACAACGTTAGTGTTTGTAAACGTTTCGCAATAAATTAACCAGGTTAAATAATAAATAAAAAATCAACAACTTAATAAATAGCTGCGGATGATAATATCATTGTTTACTATACAATGCAAGCACGTTGCTATATGACCACATGTAATAAACCGCAGTGAAACAATAAACTTCTTAAATAAAAAGATTTTTACCTCATTAAAATTTAAGTGAACCACCTTATTAAAATATTAATAAAACACAATCACTGACACTCCTATACAATAAATAGATAAAGCTTTTTACAACACAATCATTGACCAATTAAATAAAGATCACAACACTAGCGAGGGAAGATGGGAAATGTAGCAATATAATATAAACAGTTAAATATTATATACACATAAATTTTTAACTAAATGCATTTCCCGTAATGTTTGGTGTTATCACATAATTATGGCAACATTGTGACAGATAACGTCAACTACAACAATGTTGCCACAACATTAATACTAAATTGTGATGAAAATCAAATAAATTAAACGACTATAAATATTAAATCACATATTGAACCTACATAAAGTTTGCAATTCAAATTTCCTTTATAAGGTTACATAATCGTATTAAATGTGGGTTAAATAGTATATTTTAGCCCAATCTAATTGTGATTTACGTAATTAATAATACGTATCTACAGTAGCTTGTTACCTAAAATACTGAACTATCGATTGCACATACAATACTGCACCATTGGTACAAACATCAACACAGCTCGGTGAAACATTTATTAGTATTACAGTTAGTAGGACGAAGTGTTAGTTTTAACGCGTATGTAAAACATTATCATATTCTTACAATATTTATTATCTTATTTAAATTGACAGTACCACTCTGGAATTTGGCATTGTTAATACATTAAGAATTCAAATTTTTATTACAGTTAATAAGACTGCCTATTCGCATTTTTTTTTCGTTAAAATTTCAAATTGGTACATTCTTTCTCACATTATTAGCGAATATTCGCTTACATAGACGTCGAAAACGGACACATAGTTTATCTTCTATCCCCAAATGCAAGTTTCTACTTCAAACTTCAACGAAATTCTTTACAAATTGGTCAGTGCGAAACTTTACGCCAATAGTAATAATTAAGTCTGAAACGGAATAGTTCCACGATTATTTTATGACAAGCATTTACAAATACATCTACCATACGTGTGATAGGTAATTTCGATTTCATCTAAACAAGCTTACAATCGACAGTTAGCCAATATTTTACGCCTATTTATTGAGCTTGACGAATAAATAGTTAAGTAGTCAATTCCGCTTACAGAGCAAATTGCCAATTAAATATTAATCGACTATGGGCAAATTTTTCAATAGTCAGATAACTGTTATCGGAGACTAAATCTGACAGTTTGGCATATTGTCTGTACAAAAGCTGTCAAACCGACATATTTATTCCTCAGATAAAAGTTATCTGACTATTGAAAAATCAGCCCTAAATGTAAGAGGGTTTTGCCTTTTGGTACCGCAATATTCACTTCACATTGACTCGACTAAAAAGTGTAGTAAGAATCGATACGATAATCGATTGAGAGTCCGTCCTTGTCGAGTATAGTGGGCCTACTAACTGTTCCCGTTGTGCTTCCGTGTGCGAGCTCCAGGCACGTACTGCGGCCTACTCTACGACCGACAGCAGAGGCCGCACATTCATAACTGCTCGTTCTCCCTCCCACCTGCACTGTTCTCGAGGTCAAACAGCTGTTTGATGCGTTCGATGCACAGCTTCGAACCTTCGTTTGCTTCTTTGGCCATCTAGGGAACAGGGATTGAAAAAAATAAAACAATTGCTACTGGCAGTTTGAGTTTTTAAGGCAATTCAAGCCTTGGACAAAAGGCAATACTGAAAAGTACACTGCCCTTTTCGGAAAGCTTGGTCAGAAAATCTGCGTTCAAATATCAATTTTCATTTGTTTAGCATATCAGCCTATAATGTGACACAGGCTTCTTCTCTTCAAGACAGTGGCGCGCACAGAGTTTTTAGACATGGTAGGCAGAAATTTAGAAAAAAGGCAAAAAGAAACGGAATTACCGATTGCTGTACCTACCTACACAACAAGCAACCTGTGAAGCAATTAAATGAATCGTATTGTTTTGTATTGAATTTACGATTGACTTCACCTTTAGTATGTACCTATTAATTGCAAATCCGGTGTACAACTACTTCTCACGATCACTCGTTCTTTTTTTTCACCGATAGATAGGTTCTGGCTAAATAATAATAGCCACACGGGTCAATCGATCAGGTTAAGCTACGCTTGATGCAGTTGGTCCTTGAATGGGTGACCATCTTTACATACCAAGACCCCTCGTGCCTCGGAAAGCACGTTAAGCCGTTGGTCCCGGCTGTCATTTGTGCATCTTTGACAGTCGTTACGGGTCGTCAGAAGCCCGAAAGTCTGACAACCAGTCTTGCCAAGAGGTATCGTATTACCCAGTAACTGGGTTGTCAGCGCCACCTGGTGGGTCGTGGAGGGCAGATAGACAGTCGCTCCATGTAAAATACAGGTATTCAGCTGCATCCGGTTACACTGGAAGCCCAACATAGTTGAGAAAAGACTAGGCAGATAATAGTTTTGAAAATGCATCATTTTTTCTTTTCTCTATACACACATCACAACTTTCACAGTGAATATTATCTATTTTCACATTATTTATCAAAATTAAAATCTTAAATACATACTATCATAGCTCACAACCAAAACAACTAAATAAAAACAAACAATGACGTCGGAATTACTCGGAATATGAAAATAATACGACAAAAAGTAACGGTTGTTTATGTAGCGACAATTCAATGAAACAATGCTACTTTTTAAAATATTCGCATAACCAACTTTGTTTGGAAAAGTCTCGTTGTAAAAAATCGTAAAAAGCCAGTCACTATCCTGTACGGTTGTGTGCGTTATCTGTTACATTGTGTGCCACGTACGTATAGCAACGCACACCCAATAAATCTGCGTGACCACGAGAGCACACATATAAACATTAAGACGCAAATAGTTCGTGTCTCTCCCGAAACACTTAGCGGCGCTAGTGCATCACGATGCGAAGTTGCGGCAAATTGTTCGATCGTACGGGTACTGTATCGATGATACTAATGATACGACTGACACTCGACAGGTGGCGCTGATTTATGAATAAAGATTTTTTGTTTATTGATAAAATAATATTTGTTTTACATATTTATCTGATTTAGGCAGGGTAGGCAGTGTCTTTCTGTATTTATGGGCTGCACGCCACTGCTTCGACAGGGAGTGGATTACGCGGGCCCAGTGTGGGTTGGTAGATGTTACAGGTCTTCGAACTTTTGGTTCTAGGATATGTCGGTTACCTCACGAGTCACGATGCTTTCTTTCATCGTTTTGAGAGCAGTGCTGGTGAAATGATTTTCACAACGTAAAGCGCCTGCCTGGGTTCGAACCCACGACTTATAAATCGTCAGGTGGGGATGATACTCTTGCATTTGTTCGTTTGTTTAAAATTCAATGTGCATTCAGAATCAGGAAGTAGGTCAAAGTAAAAGCCACTTACAAGTGAAAAGTTAAGGAATCCGTGTGGCAATCCCTCCAACACTTCGATGCCGACTTTGTTACCGAGTTTCTTCAGCTTCTTAGCGAACATCACGCAGTCGTCCAAACACGGGTCCAAGTGCACGGTCTGTAATAATAAATTGAAAAAAGTAAGCCTCCCAAGTTAGCCGTCAACGCCACATTGCTGTATATTATAGAACCAGAACACAGCAGCAGCAGCTAATACAAATGTATTTGAATCTGCCTGTAACCTAGATACTATGTACCAAGATTGTACCTTTTTGAGAGAAATAAATAAATATTTTTTTAGTTCCTTGAGACTTTGAGAGAAGTAGAAACACAAATTATTAATCTTCGACTCTCCAAATAATTGAATAGGTGGCAGATGGTAATGGCATGACAGGATAACTATTTTTGATCGTCAAAACACGAAATCAAAATTTATAATTGTGCCTTTATTGCCTTGAAATAATATTATTATACAGGCAGATGTGCTGCTGGGGAGTTGCGCCACTTCTTCCCAGCTAAGGCACTAGGAAGTGGTGAAGGGCGGGCGTTTTGGGGGGATGGTTTTATGTAATTTTCATGTTCAAAAAGAGCTGACTCTCAGCCTAGTTTGAATAAATTACTTTTGATTTTGATTAAATTTTATTTGTCTCATTTGGCGGTAGGTACCTATGGCAGAATTTACATTTTTGAAAAAAAAAAAAGTTACTGCGAATCAATAGGGTATTATTGTATAATAATACCCTATTGATTCGCAGTAACTTTTTTTAAGACACTAAGAAAAGTGTCTTAATTACATTCTAGAGTGCTAATTAACCAGTAAAACAAAATAACTTTTAAATTTAATAGATTAGTGCCATAAAAATACATTTAAATTTTACATTTTCAAATTTCGTGCGTAATTTGACGAAAACACTGGACGCCATATTGCTCTGTGGGTATGAATGACGTCAGTTTGCTATTTAAACAAATGCGCTGATATTTTATAAGACAATTGTTTATAGTTAAAAACTTGTTAATTTTCTACGTATCGTTGGTTTGCTGTTCCTGAATGCAAAATATTATTTAAATAAAAATGATGTACTTTGGTTACAAAAATAATAAAAGTACAAAGTTGCTCAGTTGACATGCCGTATGACGTAATAACATGGCGGCTACTATTTCATGGTGTTCAAAAACAGATTTAAAAAAACTGAAATCTTGATATTGTATTTAAAAATTTATTTTGTTGTTTCAGGAACTAAAACTAACATTTTCCGACTGAATTTTACCTAAGCTATCTCAATAATATATTTTTAGATTTTCTCATATAGAGTAAAATACCCTAATGCTTTAGCCAAAGCATCAACACAACCTGTAAACTGCATTAATAAAAATGTCTATAAATTACTTTCAGGAGTTTTGCGTTTATTCTGTTACACTTTGTATAGTAAGGTCGTCTTTTGGCGTACCTTTACACTACCCACTTACCAGTATTCTGACAGGCGGGAACTTAGTGAGCAGATTGTCGTCGGCCCAGTAGGGCGACAGCAGCGGGTCGCGCGGAACTGAGAATATGAACTCGTCGGACGGACTGCGCGCTATCAGTGCGTCCAGGTTCGTGCGGGCTGCTACACTGTGGAATCATAAAGTGTTTGTCTGAAGGTCATATGCCGAAGAATCTGCCTAGCCTTTCCCCAACTATGTTAGAGTCTGCTTCCAGTCTAACCGGCTGCAGCTACCAGTATTTTACATGGAGCGACTGCCTATCTGACCTCCACAACCCAGTTACTGGTTAGTACCCCTTGGTAGGACTGGTTGTCAGACTTTCAGACTTCTGACGACCCGTACCGACTGTCGAATGACAGCCGAGGCGACTTAACGTGCTTTCCGCGGCACGGACGGGTCTTGGTAAGTAAAGATAATCACCAATCCACGGACCAACCGCGATAAGCACAGCTTAACCTGACCGATCAATTGATTGATGTGCAGTGTAAGTCAGGGTGACAGTAGCATCGCAGATGGATTGAAATCGCTTGACAATTTTCGTTTAATATTGATCTGCTATCCAATGTACATGTTTACCTTTGTGATTAATTAACCAAAGTTACAATAGCTGATAAATTAATTAATTGGTGAAGGAATCCTTTCAACGTTTTTTCATTATAATCAGCCTATAATGTTCGCACTGCTGGAACACAGGCCTCTCTATGAGAGGTCTTGGGTCATAATCTACCATGCGACAGTGCGTGTTGGGAAATGTCATTTTTTCGAATTTTTGGTTCTCACGGTCCTCACGATGTTTTAATCTTAATAAAAAAAATTAAAAAAAAAAAACAACCGACTTCCGAAAAAACACTACAAAAGGCGGTGACTTTGGATATGTATTTTAATTTTTTGTAAGTCGGTTGTTTTTTTTTTTGGGAAAAGTTTATATTTTTCACTTTAGTTATAGTACCTACCCCACTAATTCGAAATTTCATCATCCTTGGGGTCAAAACAATGCATATTTATGCAATAGCAGCAATCGCGGTTTATATAAATGTTATTTTTTGAAGAGTTCCGTTGTCTGTCGCAGAAACGCAACATCAGATCTATATGAAATTGGGACTACACGGGATGCACCAGCTTTCAAATAAAAATAGAATCATCAAAATCGATTCACCCAGTCGAAAGTTATTGAGGTAACAAACATTAAAACAAATACTGTCGAATTGAGAACCTCCTCCTTTTTTTGAAGTCGGTTAAAAAGTGAAGCTTATTAAGAGTAGTGGTAATTAAATTAAATACACAAAGTAAAGTGCTTGCTGGGTCTAAACTCATGACCAATAATCGCATAATCGGGCGCTTATATACCTAAACTTCTTCCCACGAAAGAATAATATGGACATTCCTTTCTGAATAAATAAGTAATCCCCGCTTCCCGGGATTGAACAATTTTGTAAAAATAACAAACTTAATGAAATTATACCAGTGGTTATTTTGATTTAGTATCTTTATTTTATTCAAAACAAATGGAATATCAATAAAAAAATATAATTCACGATGTGGTCAGTAGTGGAAATTGATTTATCTATATAACAGGTTAGTGATCGAATCGACTAATTTATTGTATCTTATACGAACGATTCCGGGATCCGGGATTCTGAAAGGCATGTCCGTATTATTCTTTCGTGGGAATAATAGTGAATATTAGCGCTCGATTATCCGATCACTTCTTATTGGACCCACGCGTAAGTGAAGTGATTGTGAGAATATAATTATTTCGTATAAACTGTTTGTTTTAGGATTGATCAATGTGCAGTAGGCGATACTTACTCGTCTTGCGTCGGCCTAGAGATCGCATTCGATCCTGTGATGTACGCTAGTCGAGACGACATTGCACCCATGAAGCCTGTGGCTGCTTCGCTAATCCTGTGAAAAAGATACCAAATTTCGTTTAACATACGGTTGAAATCGGTTAAAATAAAATTATTTCACTTTGTTTTAGGGTTGAAATTAGAAGAAATTAACTCTTGAGGAGTTCTAGTGGTCCCTACGACCGACCTCATTTTAGGGGTTTGGTCTTAATTTTATTATTAAAGTAATTCGATTACGATTTAAATGCATCTTTAATTACTCTAAAATACGGCTGAAATTAGAAGAAATGAACACTTGAGGACTTCCTAGTGTCCCTTACGACCGACCCCGTTATAAGGTCTGGTCTTACAGTATCAACTTATTCGTAACTTGAAATCGTAAATCAATTAAAATAAATTAGCGCGCGGTAGGTGTACTGTGTAGTGGTAATACAAACCCTTCGGTGAATTCAGGCGTAATGTTACTTTATTATAATACTAGCTTTCACCAGCGGTTTCGCTCACGTGGAGGTCGAAAATGATTCCACGGGAACGTACTACCGCGATAGAAAGTATCCTATGTGTAATCCACGTTATAAACTATTGTGCCAAATGTCATCTAAATCCGTTCAGCCTTTTTTGCCTGAAAGGGGAACAAACATACAAACGTTCACATTTGAGGCCATGAGAGCCAGAGTGGCCTAACTGCATTTTTTTTTTCAATATTGATCTTTGTATTCGAATCTGCTCTAAACTGTAAAAGTAATACAGCAACAGTGGCCTTAATTCGTTTATTCCATAGATGGCAACATTTATTCATTTTTGCTTTATTTACAAAAGTTATAAGTGTCTGAAATCAGGCCTTCTGCTCTTTGCTTAATACTGTAAACTTTTGTTTCTGTAGTTAGGCCACTCTGGCTCTCATGGCCTCATTTATAATATTAGTAGCGTTCACAAATACCTCGTCTTTATCCTCTTCTTGTTGTCTTTACTGTCGTTGTCGTCGACTAATGGTGGTTCCCCTACTAATGTACTAGAGTTTTCAGATTCGGGCTCCCTATGAGGACACACAAGGGAGTTAGCACATCAACAAACATTGTATGAAGGTTAGAAATATGGTGGCACAGGAAATATATTCTTCGGGTGGGTTTCAAAAAGCCTGACAAAAACGCCATTATTTGTCCGTAAATGTACGAGAGAGTTAAATGGGATGATTAGTTATATTATTAAGTCCGGCGCGGAACCTATCGGTTCCCTTACAATAGAAAATTAATTGTGTCTCATTAGCCGGGATTTACAGGTGCACACACGTAAAATGCACTTAGTTGAAAAAAACCTTGTAAGTGACAAAAAAAAAACAACTGACTTTGAAATGGAAAGAACTCCACATACAAATACAACCGCATGCGTAAACATGGCACATCGAGCATTGTGCGCTGTATCTGTTTCCTGTGTGTCGAGGGTTACCATTCGCCCGGATTTGTCCGGACTTTTTGACTAAAAGGCATTTTTTAAATTAAAAAAATTATATAATTACTGAAA
The DNA here is from genome assembly GCA_949091785.1 of Polymixis lichenea. Lineage (NCBI taxonomy): Eukaryota > Metazoa > Arthropoda > Insecta > Lepidoptera > Noctuidae > Polymixis > Polymixis lichenea. The sequence continues at coordinate 9,317,133 of OX420943.1, read as the reverse complement.
TAAGAAACATTATAAAGTACGATGCATGGATTTTTTTTTTGCAATTACCCGGCTTTTTTGCCAGTCGTTATTTTTAAAATTTCGAAATGGTAACCTTAGGTGACAGTCTTGTTCTAAAGCTCGATGAGTCATATCTAGTACTGTAGTATAAGTACCTGTGAGATTCGTCGTAAGCCTTGGGCGTGGGTTTGATGATAGGTATCCTACGACCTTCTGAATCCGTGTCGCTGTCCAACACGTACCTCTCGAGGAAGTCTGATACGTATTTCTGAGATTTATCCTCCGGTGGCGTGGCACCTGCGGGTAACAATAAAAATTACATCAACACCACTGGTAAGGAAAACTTTAACCGTACTTTGAATGGTGTCATATTGAATCTGCTTAGCGATCCATTCAATTATGTCGGGGTCGGATTACAGCCTAACTACATGCAGCTAAATATCACTATTTTACATGGAGCGACTGCCTATCTGACCTCCACAACCCAGTTATTGGGTAACATGATACCCCTTGAGAAGACTGGTTGTCAGACTTTTGGGCTTCTGGCTACCCGTAAGAATCTTGTCATATTATTCTATCCAAATGGCGACGTAAAATGTGACGTAACGAGTTTAATGTGACTTTCAAAACTTCCATCAGCTTTTTCTTAAGTTATTAGTACATAAACCACCATCACTAGAGGCAGTATTACTTTGTTCCGGTTTGGAGGGGATTGGGAAGTGGGATTTCAGCTTATTCTCTGGAATGCCATCGCATCTGTCAGTATTGCAGCTATCATATGCGGCAGTGAACAGGTATCGTCGTAAAATTGACATCCAATTACTTAACAGCAAATCATCTTTTCTCTTCATAATCAACTTAAAATTTTCTCCCCCTATTCTCGATGAGAGAACTTACGACCTTCAACTCAGTAAGACGTGGCCGTTAACCGGGACACTACTGCTTTTTTGTCCACTGATTTCTTTTAGAGACACTAAAATATCTATTGTGTATGGCAATTACCTTTATCAAATTTTTCCTATTTTTGTGATATGCAAGTAATACTCACAAGAGTCCGCACAGCAGTCCTTACAGCAGTACGGTCCTTCGCAACTACTTGAAGAATACACTAGTTTCCCTGTATGTGATGTTAAAGAGGATGTGAGGATTATGAAATTATGGGATAAAAGGATAGGCTCAAGATTTCATCTTCTGTAACTGCAGAAGACTCGGGAAGGATAAAAATGTATAGGAGGAACAAGACAGACTAGGCTTATAATAAGGGGCCATCCATAAATTGCGTCACACGAATTTATACACTAAAATCTTTCAAATAGAATTTGTAATATTTTAAAGTTTGTCGTTAGAGTTGGAAGTTACTAATAATACTACTTAATACTACTATTACGTTAGTATTACTTTAGATTTATACATGTGACCTCACGAAACTAATGACTCGTGTCCCGCCCCCCCCTTGTTAACGCTCTCCCTCTCTCTCTTTAACGTGTGACGTAATTTATATATGGTTTTCTTCGCGTCCTTGTCGATGGCACGACAGTTTATAAAATTTTGACCTCTTTTATGTGCAATATAGTCGTCACTAACCTGTGGCGGTATGTTCGCTCTGCAGCGAAGCAGCACTAATGGTAGTGTCCGAAGACTTCCTCCGTTCACTGCCCGACTTGTGAGCCTGAAGTTCTGCCAGGTCAGAGGGTGACACCTCCTCGAATGATGAGGGGCCTTCGCTTATGCCTTCTGTAAATAAGTAATAATAATTATTATTTTATAAACCCTACGCAAGCATGTTGTAGATCGTGTCAAAGAAAAATCTCTGAAAATATTAATGTAAGTTCAAACGCTTACTGAAAATGTCTATTTGTGACTGTTTATAATTTATTTTTTGGCATGAAAATAAGTTGAGAAACGATAATGTTAAGAAAGGTCACAACGTGATAAAATAATCTCTAATATCATTTAACATTCTCGTTCTGCAACTGTGGCGTCGTCTAAATAGTCACATGTGAACTACGCATCATCGGCATCATATTGACGTCACAAAAAATTATGCATCGCGCAAGCATTCACCAAGCAACTAGCATATTATTAGACGATTTTCTTTTCTTTATTTTTGTTCCTCTAAGTACCTGGTACTTATTGACAGGCCTGCACTGTCCTCCCATACCTAATATCACTGTAATTTGAAAACATTGTAAAAGCCAATTATTTTTAAAAGAGTAACCGTGGAGTTTCTTGCCGGCTCTTCTCCATAGGAAGCGACAAATTGAAACCATGCACCTAGCTTCTGACGTTTCATAAGTGTCCATGCAGGTTTATGTCAAATAAAACATTTTGATATATTGATTATATTTAGCGTCCCGACATTAATCGTCGGGTAGTCGCCCACTAGACAAAATCTATCTGGTCGGAGTTTCACTCGTTTCTATGGAGAATGAGTGAACACCCTGTTCCCTATCATAATCAGCCTAAAATGTTCTCACTGCTGGAACACAGGTCTCCCATACTGCATGTTCCTCATACAACTACGCAAACTATTGATCTCATCTAGCATTCTAAATAAGATGGTTTTACCTTGTGAAGGACTGATTCTAAGAAACCCATTGCTGTCTATTGGCGTCGTGGCACTCGATACAATCTGATTGCTCCCTCCATTCTGTTTGTCATCTTTACCTTTACCGCCTTCAGATTTTGTGTTGGGACTCGCGTATGCTGAAAAACATACAAACTTTGATAAATTATCATACAATTTGATGATTTGAAGTAGATTGGAGAGCGACCTCTGATTAAAACTTCTCTGTCTGCAGGCGATGTATTTTTTCCCCTTTTATAAACTATCACAGTTCATAGTTGGTGATGCTTTATTCACATTACAATCTAAGCTATTAATTAATAAGTAATTAAAAAACAATTTAAACTGCTAAGTAACTATAAAATTAAGAAATCGTTCAATAACGTCTTTCTTATTCACTTTCTGTTAAAGGGGAGACACTTGATTGAAGTGTTCTTTATAATAGTCAGCACTTGCACTACAGTGCAAGTTGCACTCACAAAGGCGAATATTATTTCTAAGCATAGTTTCCTGGTATTTCTAAGAAATGACATGGCTTGCGGTGCAGTAGTAAATTCATAGACGTTTTATATTACAAAAAGTTTTAGAGATAATAAAACTTGTTAGAAACAAAAATAATACATACGCTTGAAAACTAAAATGAATACCAAGGTAATAAAGACTATAGTTGAACATACCTTTAAGACACCTCATCATAAACCCAAAAGGCAGTACGGGATCCATTAAACACAGCAGCCTGGCTGGACTGGGCACAAAGCTGATCATCAGTGGTGCGTATGCCAGGAACATGCCTTCTGGTCTTCGTAACCCTGATGTTAATACCTTGAGTGTACAAGCGGCTACTAAGTTAGCACCCGCCGAATCACCCGCGAATACTATTCGTTTACCTGGTGAAAAATATATTAATGGATTAATTTTAGTTAGAAAGTTACTAGTTTCTGCCCGCGCCATTGCCCGCATTGAGGTTGGAAATCATCTTACGGGAACAATTTTTTTTATAAAACGGCATAAAAAAGTATGTACCCAAGTCATGGTCTACCTGGATGCCAAATATCTGTGCAATCCGTTCCGCTGTAAAGGCGTGAAAAGTAATATAACAGACAGACAGACCGACAGCAGAGTTGCTTTCACTTTTATAATATTAGTATGGATAGATATTGGTTTTAAAAGTTTCTCAGTTTGTCTACTTCCTTTTTATATCATTTTTTCTTTATATTCTTGTTTAGTATATTCTATCACATTCACATTCAATTACATTATTTTTCTATAAGTTCGATGTTAATTGTTTGATGCACTGGGCGACGTCATTACGTCAAAGTCGGCTGTCGCTGAAAACCAGCGCTGGGGCTCTGTCTTGAATAGGGTCGCAGCATAATGCTGAGCGATAGCCATGGATGTGGCGCATGTTTCCCTCAACCTTTTCTTATTTTTTTTGTGTGTTCCTGTTTTTTTTTTGCGTCATGTTTACCGAAAATCTACGTTTTTTCATTCTTTCTTTCTTTTTTATCATCAGAGTTTAATATTGATAATGATAAGTTATCGCGGGAACTGTTTAAAATTGTCAGTAGAAGAGTAACTTCAAAAAAAGCTATCGTGTTCGAAAGTTTTTCAATGTTACTTAGTAAAAATCTTACTTAGCGATGTCCCCAACAGGGTTTTGCTTTGACATTGACACCAAAATAATATAAAAACTGTTCAAAACCACTTACCAGTGGTACCAATCTCCTTAAAATGTGTCAGCATCCAACAATACGCGTAGTACACTTCTTCCAATGCCCTTGGGAAGGGAGCCTGTGGCGCTAAGCTGTAGTCTACGGATAGTATCGGCACGTTCAGCTTAGTGGCCCAGTCTCGAAGGTACGTCTCATGGGATTTTGAGCTTTGAGCCACGAAACCCCCTCCGTGGCAGTGGAATAGAACGCCATCAGCCGGTGGAAGGGATGAGGAACCTTCACCTGCCTGAATATGTGGAAATAGATGTAGGGTGGGTGGTGGTTTTAAATGATTTACAGGTTTTTTATCTACTACGGCAATAAGGTCCTTTTTCCGTTAAAAAAGATGAATTGACGTTTCAGTTTGAATAATAGAAAATTTTCATTTCTTAAAAGTTTATGTAGCATTGTGATCTGTCACCCAAATTGAAGCGCCCAATTAAGGAAATTAAGAAATACAATAGCGTACACTATCGGTGAATCACTTTCACCCTTATACCTTAAGCAATAAGGTTGGAAAGTGGTCGACCGCCAGTCCGCGATGGTATATAGTTCAAACTAAGTCATCATACTGGTAAGGACGTCGAAACAGACTATTATTATAATAAAGTTGACACTATCTTGTCTCGTTCGCCATGCTAAGAAAACACTAGTTTTTAATAGGGGGGGGTTAATAAATCAACTACTTAAAATTTTCATACCTACAATGAAAACTACATGGAAAATGATCGATAGTTCCTCTAAGTTCTAAATAAAACCTTACAGGTACAAAGCAGTTTTTATTTACCTTCATCTCTGGGGGAAGCTGCAGTGGTTGTGAAAAGCTTTTTAGATAATAATTAAAGATAGCCTAGAGATAAGTGGAGATGTGTTGTTATTTCCGGTGATCATTTAAAATTTAGTTGTATTAATAATTTAAAAAATCGGGTCGGTTTAACCTCTGTCAAGTACTCCGTCTACTAATAAATATTTTTTCTGGTAAATTTAATCTCCGGAAAAAAATATTGCGCAATTTGAACCATTTATTATTGACTAGCTTTTGCCCGCGGCTCCGCCCGCGTGGATGTCGTTGATCACGTAAAAAAGTAGCCTAAGTCCTTCTCCATATCCCAGGCTATATCTCGGCCAAATTTTATGATAATCGGTTCAGCGGCTTAGGCGTGAAAGCGTAACAGACAGACAAATTACTTTCGCATTTATAATATTAGTAGGGATTATCCGAGTTTCCTAGCTTGCAGTGAAAATGATTAGAACCATAACAAAATATAACTCACCATGCCAGTCCTTTTATTCGCACTAATAAGTCTAACATTCAACCCTTGTAATCCTATATGCACAGTGGGGGGTAGGACTGTGATTTCTTTGTCCTCAGTTGTGGTCACAACGATGGGTTCTGGAGGGATCGTTATAAGCTTGTTTACAGCGACTGGTGACGACATTAGGCTAGGCACCCTCTTCATTATCTCTGAAAGGATATATAAATTGTTTATTAAGCGAAAAAGTTTACAATATCTCAATAGTTAATTACTAATAGGTTTTATACAATGTTTTGAAGAATAAGTACACTGCCTAGGCAGTATATGCGCCCTCACGGCCGTAGCCGCCGCAGGGGAAGCCCTGGGCGTCAGGAATCCCAGGCTGATTCCCGGCCACCGTAGGCGCGGGCTTGTGGACGGCGAGTAATGGGTAGCTCGCTGTCCGGTATGAACCAAGCCCGGTTCGACGGCGCGTTGTGTTCCACGCGCGCCTCAGAGATGTCAGCACCAATTGGTGGGGTCCGTAAGGGCCGATGCCTGGCAAGTGCGAGTTGTTCAAAAGAGATACCGCGGCCCCTGGCACACAGGCAACTAAGGAAACACGGGTGGGTGTTAGTCAGTAAAAGTCTGACACGCCCTCCGGCTCCACCCACAGCGGGAGAAGTTATGTGATGATTGCCCACCCTCAAAAAAAAGTACACTGCCTCCTGAACTAAGACATCTGGGGTTTTACTGATTTCTCTTACTTGGTCGAGATTCGAACTTGTTCCTTTAAAAGTATTGGAACAGATGTCTCAGAAACGGGTGCGATTTTCAGTCTATTCCCATAGTGACAGTTTCTACGACGCCCTTGTCCAGCAGACTGCGATTTTGGACTGCGAAATTTGCAGTAGCATCCCGAAATCGCAGTGCAAGTCTTTAGATTAGAAATCATATACATATAATTATGTATCTAAACTTATCCCCACGGGGGTAGGCAGAAACTACAGGACTCCTCCTCCTACGCTTCTTACATTCTTCTTCTGCCTTTTCCACGATTATACTATATCTGGTTATACACGTGCTACGGTTCCAAGTTGTCTATAGAATAGTGCTTATAAATTAGGGCAAGTAACTGTCAAATATGTTCGACCCCTCAACAAGATATTACCGGACCACTATGCGAACACAAGAGCGTACAAGCGTAATGTGTATTGATTAATTATAATCTTGTCATGTGCCGTCGGCTCAAAAGATTATTTTGATACATGCAAAATGACAAAGCCGAAAGAGGCGATTGTGATTCTGACTTCAGACTTATAATTTAATTAACTTGTTTTTGGTAATTTTTCTAAAAGAGTCATGAATTCATGGCATGAGACTTTCGAGCGTAAGAAAAACAGCAAAGTGTTACCTAAATGGAACCATGAACATGATTTTAGAAAAAAAAAAAACTATATTACATTGGAAACAAACTCAACCTTTTATGGAAAAATATTACCTTATTTTTTTATCATACTAATCATTTGTATCTGAATTTACACAGAATAAATTAAATTAACAATAAACCATGAAATTTCACACTACACAGAAAAAAAAATACATTAAATAATAATTCTAATTACATAAGTCATATAATAAATCTAAATAATACAATAATCATATAGGAACTACAAATCTTCCATGGTATATAGACATTTGTTCAATAGGAATTATATATATATACCGTAATGACTCATTTTTTCTAGTAGTAACTGATGGTCTATTGTGTCAAATGCAGAACTTAAATCTAGAAAAATCCCTGCGATTCTCATTTTACTATTTATTTTTCCCGTCACTATGTTTAATAAGGTGTATATGGCATGATAACCGAATTATCCATTATCCAAAATTATATTTGCACGCACATACATAACTAAAGCCTTATTCCCATGGGGGTAAGCAGATATTTGCCACCTTGCTACGTGTAAATTATTTACTGATATAAATTGGATTTTGCGTACATACGCAGTATTTTAGAATACTGCAGTAATATCTGGAATCCTCACTACTTAGTTTATACCTATACAGCAAATAGAATCTATACAATCCAAATTCATTAAATATATGAACTATCGCACTGGTTTCAAGTCTCAGGATTATCTACAAGCATGCAAACATCATAATACACCGTGACATTTTAGTCGTCTTACAAAGATGGTCCACTCAATGTATCCGTCATAACATACTTCTAGGCGCGATTAAAACATTGTTAGCATTAATTAAGATAATAGATATAAAGAAAAATAATGAATGCTTTAGAATTATGAAACACCATTCCTGTTAATAATGTTTACATATCAAACGGTAGAAGATATCTACCTACCTACCATTACATTCCATCATTAATTCCATCTCCATAACAGGGTGTTTCAAACTACGTCATGCGTCTTAGTGATATTTTCATGTTTTTGATTATGCAAATGTTCAAAAAAAAAAAGTCTGTCTGTAGTGTCTGTAGTGGGAACATTGAGAGTACCGCGTTAAATGCTCTGGTTCTAAGATTGAGTGTTCCATCACGACGGACTAGGCACACACAGTTATTCGATGTACCGACCAGTGGTACAAACTACGCTCAAAACTCAGTTATTGGTAGGATATTAAGAAACTTTAACAAAAAATTCTCTCATCTTGATATATTTAACACCAAAAAAGGAGTATTCAGGAAATTTTTAGTGACTTCTGTATGCGACGAATTGACTAATAATTCTAAATAGAACTGAACAAAGTAATCCGTGACCATACACCATTACAACTCCACACACACACACTTCTACACACCCACCCACACTGCACACTTAGATATGCTTAGAAGGTGCTAGCATGACATCCTGTTTGTTTCTGATGCATATAATAAGTGTAGTTATTAAATTGTAAATCCGTAATTGGCTTTAAGATTAGTTTGTTTATCCTAAGTGAAACTTTTAAAGAGATGTGGATTTTGTGAATAAATAAATAAGTTTTTAATCAGTGCGCAAACTGTAACCATGAATTCAGCATATCATTCTAGACCCCTAGCGCAGACAATTTTCATACAAAAAAAATCAGCTGTTTCATAGAAAAGTGCAATACCTACGCGGTCAAAATGTACTGTACTGTAATGAACATCTGATTTTTTTTTTCTGGGGGGTCTAGAATGATATGCTGAATTCATGGTTACAGTTTGCGAATTGGTTAAAAACTTATCCTGTATACTCTTGCCTAGATACGCACGGGCGATTTTTTAAAGCGATGATTTTTTATGGCGTACTGAATTTTCAACGCTTTTTGTTGTAAATACACTGTTGGATTTTCAACTCTCGGCGCTAAGAAGAGTGTTGAAAATCCAGTGCGCGATAAAGAATGCTTTTGGGTACAAGGGCTTAAGTCCAATATATGACAAAAAAGTGCTAAGCGAAAAAAACGTGCCAAGCGATTATGTACCATCTGCGGTGCAATTATTACTGTAACCATGACCTACCCCAAAAACGATTATGGTACTGGCCCTGGTCTATCTATCCCCGAAAGTCTCCATAAAAGATTAAAACAATATTAAGTACGAATGTTCCAAAGGATTAGAATGCAATGACCGATTACGGTATTATCTTAAGATCGGCCTACTTGCTTTGGTTAATTGACATTATATCTACTTTGTACAGACATCCGTGTCAGGTCGATATGATTAAGTTCTACAAGTGTAGCCTAATTAGTAGGTCTATTTCCAACACTAATACTTAATGCTACAATGTTTTCCAAATTAATTTGCTCAGCTTTGTTGCATGGTGGGGTCAGCTTCCAGTCAAACCGGATACAGCTGGATACCTCTCAGTATTTTAACATGAAGTGACTGCCTATCTGACCTCCACAACCCAGTTACTGGGTAACACTATACTCTTTGGTAAGACCGGTTGTCAGTCAGACTTTCGGGCTTCTGATTACCCGTAACGACTGTCAAAGATCTTCGAATGACAGCTGGCACTAACTCTCGAACTCTCGATATGTAACGGATGGTCACCCAACCACGGAGCGACCGCGGCAAGCATAGCTTAGCCTTCGATCGACCCGCGCGGCTGTTATCATTTTGCCATGAGCAATTTTAACCAATCAGTCTTTAACTTTGTATACACGTGCTTCACATTAATTATAGTCAGATTGATAAATAAGAATTACACAATTGACTGTTAGGTAATTGGAACGATATGATTTTTTTTTCAATAACCTTGAACTCTGTCCCACTAATCTTAACTAATCATTAAAACGGTTGCTTAATTCTTAAGCACGTAGATAAGTAAATCACGCGGTCACGTAGTATCTTTTGTTCTCAAAAATATATCCGAAAGAGTAATAGGATCAGTTGCTTTCTTCATAAAGGTCATTCATTGTATTCGCAACCGGCGTGTGTGTACAGACGCCAGCACATGAAGCTACCCTAAACTATACAATTTTCCCAATTGAACATGAACCTTATGCTTATGTTTTAAAGTTGAAAATCTATCAAAGAAATTTGACAGATTGGGGTAGCTTGATGTGCTGGCGTCTGTACATGACCAGCACCCTAATTGCGTAATAAACTACTAACAGAATCTAGAATTCTCAAGGATATTGCTAATACAGTGCTCCATATGTTCCAAAAATCAGTATGCTCACCAACGAAAGTAACGCAAATATTGATTAAGCGCTTATGTCTGAACGTAAACAAAGCAAAAGAAGAAGACTGCCAGGGGTGCGGGTTGTTCGAAAGAGATACCGTGGCCCCTAGCACACAGGCAACTGAAGGAACACGGGTGGGTTTTAGCCAGTAAAAGCCTGACACGCCCTCCTGCTCCACCCAGAGCGGGAGAAGTTATTTGATGATTTCCCACCCTCAAAACAAAACGTCAAGATTGTTCGTTGGCACGTCATGGCCACATTAAATATTTATTTGGATAAAATGGTGGTTCGTCATCCGAGGTTTAGGGCCCGCCTTAGAGTCTTCCCATTAATGGACAGTTTACTTATCTGATGTAAAGTTTGGACAAATTTCAACCATTTGCCACTGACATTAACTGACAGATTGGGGCAATAAAGCTTTTGGCAAACACAGAAGGGACAGACGGCGGGTCAAGTGAATAATGTTATATTTCCCACACTAAAAAAAAAAACGAAGCTAGAGAAGCGTGTAAGGATCGTAACAGGTGCCGTTCTGTAATTTACGTATGTTGAAGAAAGCGTCAATTTATGCATGTTGTTACAGAATCGATGATATAAAACGCATAATACAAGGTATTAGCAACATACGGCGCAACGAGTGTGCGTCAATTGTTGTGCAAAACGTAACTCCCTGCAATGCCGAGGTCATATTTTGATTGTAAACAATCTCGGTTACCGTCTTCCGAAAATAGATAATATGTCAGTCGTAATAAGAGTTCCGTGTGGTGGTGGACGTAAAAGAATAGCATCATCCCATTTCTTCTTGTTGGTGTCGTAGAAGGCGACTAAGGGACTTATTAGAGAATGGGCAGCAGCGTTCTCTATGCATTTGACCACCATACTGCGATCGCCAACCCGCCTGCCAAGCGTGGCGATTATGGCAAATCACCCCCCCCCCCGTCTTGGGGGAGGCTTATGTCCAGCAGTGGACATCTTCGGCTGATATGATGATGGAGAGCAGTTGTGGCCCAGTGGAGTCGACTGCGACTCACAAGTCGTAAGCCGTGGGTTCGTACCCAGGCAGGTGGTTTACTTTGTGGAAATAATTTCATTACCACTGCTCTCAAAACGGCGAAGCGAAACATCGTAAGGAAACCGACATGTCCTATAACTAAACATTCGAAGACGTGTAACATCCAAACCGTACTGGCCCGCGTGGTGGATTATGACCCACTCCCTCTCACAGAGATGAGGCCTGTGTCCCAGCAGTGGGAACATTAAAGGCTAATGATGAATAAGAATATGTGACTATCAATTATTCAATTTGTTGCGTTACTGACGAGTGAAGAACAATTTGCGAATGTCATTAAAATCAATTGAGGAAAACGGGTTTGTTAAGTGCGAGTAGGTGACGCTTGCGCATTGTCACCGAGGTTCCAATGGTTTGTATTATTGCTTGGCAAATTGCATAGAGACATTTCTATTGGTTTGGAATAGCCAGTACTCTCGATCTGAACGAGAGGATAATTATGTCTCTGCGTTTTGTCTCGGTGTCTTGGTCAAAGACAAGTTCAAGGCCGTAGCAACGATTTTATGCTTGGGTAGATTTCCTTACTATAGAATGAATGGTAAGTACACTCAAATTCTGGAATGGTCATGGAAAACTTTAGGTCCATCTGCACGCAATAATGTATCCTGGACCCTAGGTTCGGTCGGTATTCTCCCCTACTAAGCCTATAGTCAGCGTAACTATACTCTTTTGCACGTCAACTGTTTAACATGTTTAATAAAAGTCTAAAAACACCCTTTCAAAACCAAACTAAAAAAGCAGAAAATAATTACAAAAAAGCGTGGGGTGCTTGATATTCCTTGATTATAACAATACCTCAAAAAGCACCTCACGCTTTTTTGAAATTATTTTCTGCTTTTTTAGTTTGGTTTTTAAAGCGCGTTTTTTAGATTTTTCTATCTAAGTATTATTTATTTTCAATTTATTAGTTCTGCTAACTACAAAAGCGTGTTTTTTTTTAATATGGAACAAATTTATAAAATTATTGAATTGTCATCGGTCCTCGATAAGTCTACAAAGTTTAAAAGAAATCTGACCGTTTGAAGTGGGTCAAAATCAAGTCCAAAGGAGTCGGTTACAAACAAACATGCTTACAAACATACAATTGTCCGGGGTCTGTATTTGTGCCCAGCTGATGGCAAAAACCGCTGGTAGTTACACGTAACTGGCGAAATGGGGATGTACTATGGGTACACCTCCTTCGGAAATTACAAACGTGCAAATTGAAATCTAAATCAACATACCACTTTCAGCTAAAAACCAAAACGCCTTGCAGAATTCTATGCTCGCAGACTGCGAGATGTTAACAATTCTCCTTGCCCTCATCTCAGGGTCGATGAGGTACTGTCCGCCGGTCCATACCGAGCTGATCAGGTTGCCATGACAATAGTACGCCTCCGAGAAACCCGCCATACATATTGATATGCCTTTCAGTATGCCTCGCATCGATGGTAAGAACTGGAATGGAATTTTAAGATTAGGGTAAAGGTTGGTTTGCGGGCAGTGTGATTAGGTCTAGGCTGTAGATCGGAAAATGCACTCAAAGGGCAGTGCTACGTAGAGAATTAAAGCTCGTAATTAGAAGCTCTAGGTTTAAAAGTAACCTTGTCTCTACTTGTCCTATTGATGTTTCCATGGTGTAGGTAAAATAAACACCATTTTACTGTTTTGAAATGAATTAAATTCTGATTTCGTTCACATTTTAATAGCTTTAGTTTCACATTCTGAACACAGGTACTGTGCTTTGTTTGGTAGTATATAAATATGGTCTTGTATTAGGTAGGTGGTCCAGTTTTAGCTTAACTCGAAGTGTATAGATGTTTCTTACACTGAGAAGTCAGCTTTTTTAGTATTTGTTGTTATAGCAGCAACAGATTCATCATCTGTGAAAACTTCAATTGTCTAACTATCACGGTTCATGAGATACAGCCTAGTGACAGACAGACGGACGGACAGCGGAGTTTTAGTAATACGGTCCCGTTTTACCCTTTGGGTACGGAACCTTAAAAAGTACCAGCAAAGAGTTATAACGTATTCAAGTAAATATTTTCTACAGACGTGAACATTGCGAAATTTGCTTCTACTCAATTAACAATTCTATTCCAACTTGTTTGCAATTCAGTGAGTCACTAATTGGACTTCAGACTTTAGCTAATTCACGATTGGCACTCGACCAAAGTTGTGGCAAAAAAGGCCAAAATTTGCAATCTTGGAATACTTCCACCTAAAATCACGTTCGCACGGACATTAAGTATCGTGGCGGGATTTTATCGCGCATTGGATTTTCAACTTTGGGTGTTGAAACAAGCATTAATAAAAACCTGTTCCAAAAAGGCGGTTACTTTGGATATGTATATTATTTTTTTGTGACGGCCTTTCTAAATTAAAGTACCAAATTTTTCACTTTGTAGTGTTTTTAGTCGGTTTTTTTTTGGACGAAATTTTTATTTTTAAATTTTTAGTTATTGTACCTACCCCACAACAATTCGAAATTTCATCATCATTGGGTCCAAAACAATGCATATTTATGCGATAGCAGCAATAGCGGTTGATTTGCTGTAATTTTTTGAAGAGTTCCGTTATCTGTCTCCGAAACTCATCATCAGATCTATATGAAATCTAAATGGGTCCCATTTAGATTTCCGCGAAATATTTGCGAATGTGGACTGACAACATACTTACCTACGTTTATATCTAACGTGCTTGACATATTTATGACACTATAAATCATACGAGAGATAAAACTACAGTCAGGGAAATGTAGGTATCGTGTATCAGATTGACTAACTTCGCAAATCTACCGTGTTATAGCTATTTTAAACGACTTAAAAAGAATAACAGCTGTGATTTGAATATACAGACGATTCAAGTTGATAGTCCTAACTAAAAATTCCGTTTCCCTGGCAGTACATCTGCCAGTTACAACTTACTTGAAATCCGAGACACCTTCCATAGAAACAATACTGATTTATGGTGTCTGCCTGTGCGAACAACTCTTCAGGAGTATGAGGTTCCGTTGGGAACAGTTCTCCTGGCGGTGCCCATGATAGCAGCGTGTGTAGGTGGTGCAGACATGTGCCTAGGGATGCTAGCAGCTGCCCGCAGGATTCAATCTCCCTACAAAATTAAAAGTTGGTTAGAGTAGCAATGGACTAGAAAATACAGGTAGGCAGGGACATCGACGCACAACCATGGATTCAGTACTTGATTCTGAAGCCCCTGCGTTGAAACACAAACACAATATTTTCTTAAGACTTTCTACATTGATTTAAGTAATAAAACAATGGTAATAGGTTTTATTTACATTAATATGGCCTAACGGTAATTTAATATGTCCCAATTTATCAACAGTTTCAGCGACATAAACAAGACTTCGTGTATCGTGGGACGCCCCCCAGCTAGATGGACCGACGCGCGACGACCTAAAGAAAGTGGCTGGGACAGACTGGACGCGGAAGGCGGAAGACAGGGTGTTGTGGCGCAACCTGGGAGAGGCCTATTTCCAGCAATGGACTGCGATAAGCAGGGTTGATTGAAACACGGCTTCTGGAAACTTCACGTGCATCGGTGCATGTTGTTTCCACAGAACAGCTCAATTGTTTATTTCTCTTTGCCGCGAAAATACAATGTGACGTACGAGCGTCTGACGGATTACCAGAAGAGTCGAGTAGCGGAATAGATTGGCAAGTTAATAACACACCGCAAACACTAATCTGCCTGTAAATCGTTTCAACAGCTACGTCAACAATGTCTATCAAAATATGTATTATCATCAGAATAAGCTATCATTATGCGCTTACGCACACAAATCACATAAACAGAGAGACTGGGAATAACAATCTGTTGGCTAATAAGATCTTTTGGCATATCCCGATGCAGTGAAGCTTTACTGTATATTATATAGTTTCTATAATATGTGTTATATGCAAAAAAATGCATATTGGCTTTGCACTGTCAATAAAAAAACCATCTGGTAAAAACTCCTGTTGTTTTTTTAATCAATCTTTTAACTGAAACATCGTGAGGAAACCTGGGACTTATCCTATCCAACTAATATCCTAAATGTGAAAGATTGTGAGGATGGATGGATGTTTGTTACTCTTTCATGCCAAAACTACTGAACAAATTTGGATGAAAAATGGCACATAGACAGTATATAACCATAGTATACTTTTTATCCCGGTAATACGTTTCCGTGGGATAAATTTCGATCACCACGCGGGCTAAGCCTCTGGCAAATCCTAGTAGTTAATGTAGGTCTGAAATCGCCAACTCTTCTTAAGCAAGCGTGGTGAATTGGTGATTATTGGTCGCGCCTTCTACGTATGAGACAGAGGCCTTTGCCTTGCCGTGGGACAATAATAGGTTGGTATAATTATTTTATTTAAGCACTTTGTTTCCCGTGCCAACAGTAATATCTCACGAGTTTTAATTCCTATGAGTTAAAATAAATATATGTGTGTCAATGTGTGTGAATATTGGAACTTTGTAAAGAGAAGAAACAAAATTTTAGTATAAATTAATAGCGAGTCGTGGCTGAAATTGGGGGCACAAAAACAATAAAAGAAGAGTAGCTTCAAATACCTTGTTTCGTTTTTAAACTAGTTATATTGTTCTGCAATTATTTTTAACTGTGCAAAATTAAATAATCTGTTTTTAGAGAAAAGTATTTAAATGAGGTTTATGGTTCCAACCTGAAAACATTTTATTCTTTCAATGAATTAAGCGACTGAGAGTTGGCATTTGTTTTCAAGAACAATAATAAAATGACGAAGAAATATCTATGTTCGCCAAATCGATTTATGTGTCATTTGCCTTGTAGATCCAGTTACGTAGATATATTTAATACTCTTTATTATGTACCTACGCTATAAAAATCATAGTTATAAATGTATTTTTTTTATAAGCGGTGACAAAGGGCCGGTTGTACCTACGAATTCAGATATTTTTGTAATATTGCAATATGTTATTATATTAAATTAAAGGAAAATTCGTTAAGGAAAACACAGACCGAAACAGTTAAATTGTTTGGGAATAAATAAATAAATACAACATTACTAAAAATAGCTGTGAAATAACAGTACCTATGTTTTAACTGTGTCGTCGGTATAGCTGCGCTAGATGCTATCTGATCTAGCTAATTTTGATAAGAAAGATAGATAGATAACCAAGTAAAAGCATATTATGTGTTCTTGCTATTTCTAGCACGTTTACACATAAGTACACAGTTCCCAGAAACGGTATCTATTCATCATATCTATGTATAAAATGCAATATGCATTCGATGGTCATTAACAGTCGGAATAGGTACTTACCTATTTTTATTTTAAAGATGGCTGTCAAATTACCTATTTAAATGAAAACCCCACAATCTACAAGAGAAATATGGAAGAAGCTGACACAAGCTAATAAATTAGGTTAAAAGATTACTTATATATTTTTTAGTTTTTCAGTAAGTCCCCTTTAGAATTAACTACAAATAATGTTTAAAAACATTTTAGCTACGCAAAAAACCACGTTACCACGTACTGTAGTTCTAGCTTAGGTGTAATATTCTACATTGTCACACGTTTGCTTAATGATAATGACACGTAACTTTGAAACTGCTACCAAGAATCCTACTAATATTATAAATGTGAAAGTTTGTGAAGATGTTTGGATGTTTTTTACTCAATCACGGTAAAACGGCTGGACGGATTTGGATGAAATTTGACGCACCGCTAGTTTGTAACCTGGAATAATATATAGGATACTTTTTATCCCGGTAGTACGTTCCCGTGGGATAATTTACGACCTACACGCGGGCGAAGCCGCTGGCAAAAGCTAGTAAGTCATAAGTGGCCATAGATTATCAGCCTTGATCTCCTTGTTCCCGCAAGCGGCAAAAAGTAAACAAGATATAACTAGATATACGTGTTTGCGGTTAACAAGTTCTGTGTACAGTCAACAATACAGGTACCTAAATGATGACTAGTAGTAGGTATATTATCATTTAAAAGCTATTATTTTCTTTTTTGTAGGTACATCAATTCGATAGAGGATTTCGACTTTAAAGACTGATGTTCCGTCGTGTGCGTAATGTCTTAAAATACCGAAGAAGTCCTATGGCTTTTTCGGTACCTACTTTTTCTGTTCACTTAACAAACAACTGGTAATGGTATTAATTTCACGTGTTTACAAGTTTAAAGTAGGATTATAGACCTAAAGATGTGGCGATAAGGTGCATTTAAGATGAACAGAAACAATGGTTATGGGTAGGTCACTTTCAATATTAGCAGGAACGCTTGAAATCCCAGCTTGATGATGATTATGTTTTCTTATTATCGTAAAAAAGTTCCTGATTTGTGTAGGTGCTGCCTGCATCAGGAGTTTGCATATTGTAAGAAAATAAAATCCTATAAGTATTTGACTTCAATTTTTAGCCTAAATAGTGAGGCAGAGATATAATCGATGATGTATACTGTGCAGTAAGTACCATAAATATGTTCATTCCTATTAACACTTTTTTGTACGGGCGGAGGCGTTACTTTGAAAACAATTATTTTATACCGGCTGAAAATCATAACAATAATAGTTTGTTTGCCCTAAGTCGACGTACACATGGACGTAATAATATCGAGGCGGGATTTTTTCACGCACTGGATCTTCATGGGATTGCTTTTCGCCGAGAGTTCTAAATCGAACAGTGTGTTTTTCAACGCGCTGTGATGCACTCTGTTGGATTCTCAATGCTCGGTTGAACACAGAGAGTTGAAAATCCAGTGCGCGATAAAATCCCGTCGCGATTTTATTATGTCCGTGGGAACCAAACGCAACGTTTCGCCTACGCTGCGTATACGTTCGACGAGTGCCATAATATGAAGGAAAAGCGACCCATTATGTACTTACTTAACGAAATGTCCTTTCCGAAACAGCAGCGCATCCCTACTAGTATTTACTTGTCTGCTGAGTTTTAAACCGTGTAGTACACAGGAATCGACCACTGAAACAAAACTGCGATATCCATTTCCTGGGGACTTCGCATCAAAGTCGTATTGAGGCGCCACCTAAAACAAACATGTTACAATAACTCATTTGGATGATACGATTTTTCTTTTTAGTAGTCTAGTATACTAACTATTAATAATGTATACTTCGTATGGAAGTTCAGCACCCGTTTTGAAAGCGTGATTAATTATTATTGTGTTCTCACCCTACAACAACGAGGCTTATGAAACGTTTTGGCCCAGTTTCGCTTTTATAAAAGTATTGTTGAAGTGTTGCTGTTGAAAGTATTGCGGCAAATGTGGGTGTATTATAGGTACACCTCTGCCTAACACTTCGGGGATTACAAGCGTGAGGATATGTTGTGTTTATTGTTATATTTTTTGTATTTTCCGTAATCTAGATTCGATTGGTGGAACCGTAGGTAGATTGGTGAAACCGTCTAACGATCGCCTAATAGAAGCCATTTGCAATAAGCACAACAGTTTTCAGTTTATTATTTATTTTTGTTTTGATATGAACAATCGTTGGTTGATATGGCAATTTTTTGGGTTAATCATAAATGCAATAAATCTTATTCACATACCTACGTATGTAGGTCATTTATCAGAAAATTACGTCAAGGAATCATCAACCACTACTGTTATTCATACTTAATAAACCTATTTAAATGCATGCTTTTATTTAGCATGATTTAACTAATAATGCAAATTGAATAAACAAGTACTACTTACTGGTAGTACTTTATAATTTTTTTCTCTATAAGTTGTGTTAACTTCATAGAATTTCTACCAGTATTAAGTACCTTGCTACAAGATTTTATGTAAGTCTTTAAAATAATGTATTTTGGAAACATTATCCTTGTAACTTTTCATACATTACATAAGTAGATTAATCAAGAGTTGCAGATTGAATTTGAAAGAAAGGCCATTTAAGTATCATATTGTTGTTGCGCTTACAAAAATTGCTGTTTTGTTTGTTAGATTTTTGGTTTATGATGCAATTTTGATCCTTATTTCAATACACACAAGCTGTAAAAACTGTTCTGTGATAACTTTAGATAGCGATTTTTGTAAGCATAATGACGATATGTAGGTTTTGCAAATAGCCTACACAATGATCACAAAATATCACTATGTATTCCACCTAACAGTTAGGTGTTGCTTCTGTCAGACACATGATGATGTTATTTAATACCCCTACTGAGTAGATACATAAGTACTTAAAACACACAATGTACGTGCAGTATGTGCACATGTTCAAGAACACACATAAAATTGATAACAAATACAACATTTTACAAAACATAAATTACATTTTAAGCAAATTGGTGTTAACATCAGCTGCAAATTGAATTGATTGGCATAATGTGTACGATGAATAGTGCATTTTCCCAGTGAATCATGCATGAGTAAGATAAAGTGCAAAGTTAATTTATACATTGTCTGGCAGAGTTTATGATAAGTTTTTTGTTAAGATACCAATGTATAGTTATAAAATTAAAGTAAAACCACATGTTTCCTTATCACATCATGTGATCATAGTATGTTAACAGCATCTGTTGTGAATAGAACACATGTTTTCTATGATGATTAACATTACAATAGAGCAACACAAATCTCTAACTTGTGTTATTAATATTATTTTTAGGCTTAAATCTTATAATGAAGGTACCAACTCTATGAACATTATCCCCCATATTTATTAACCTGCTTAAAGTTAAGAGATGTTTAATAGTTAAACAATGTTTATAAAAAAGGGGGTATAATGCCAGCAATGTTTATAATCTACTTTAATTGAGACTACATAAGAATATTAATAAAAAATAACATGGCCAAGATGTAATGATTGATTATTAATATTTAATACAGATAAGAGCTTGTTTCTTAGGAATATTCTAATTTATAATCATTTTTGAGATAAACAACATTGAAGTGTAATTATTGATTAATTCAGTATGAAGTACTTTCATAATCTGGTTTGAATATAGCTTACAAATTTTTGATTTAGATAGATTTCTTATATTGGAACTTCGGGACAAACTAAGGGCAAAATTAGCCATTCATATAGACTTTCTAAAGTCTATATGAATTGCTAATTTTGTGACTATACTGACTCACCTCATTCTTTTAGTCTTTTGAATAAGAATATCTAGTATTAAGAGCATAGGTGATTCTAGATTCACAACTATTTCACATTCAAAGCAGCTATAAACTTTGCATTTACACTCGAGAATTATGAATTAATTATGCGAACATACCTTTCTCACATGATCTACCAAAGGCCATACAGTGTCTACATGGTCCATGAGAGTCATGAAGCCCTGGTACAATCTCTGGCCATTTTCAGTGTCGTCAGGCTGAAAATAGGTCGCGTTGTTTTGGCAGGAATCTTTCAACGCCTCGTACATTGCATACGTTGGAGGAGCACCATCCTGCGACCCTTCGCAGCACAGCGCAGCCTTAGCCGGCGGCTCCGCAAAAGCCATTCTCGAGAAATTCCCTTTCACGAAACGCAAACCACGTTTAAAGAACTTAATCCTCATCTGCAACGATTTTATTATAAACATCTGACGCACATATTTGTTATGCATAGAGAAAAAAATCATACCAATCGAAAATATAATTACAAATTAGTTCGCGGGAAAATTTTGTTATCATCGTATCATAGCTATTTTACTATTTCAGTCAGCGGCCGATTTTATCACACAGCACTGAATTCTAAGATTGTAAAATATCGCTCCGTTACGATCGAGTATTGAATACAATTTGATACAGTTTGACAATTTGTCAATTGACTTGACATTAAAAAATGCGAAGAAGTAGTGTCAAATATACTGAATGACAGTTTGACAGCTGTTTAGTGTTTTGTTTTTGGTTTCGTTACCTTTCTCTATAGTATTTATGGTGGCAACTTTCATAAATAAAAATGTACTCTGTGGTGGCAACCGTCGCCAACGAAGGAGGATGCGCTATGGTAACCCGCGAAACTTTACTTACGTTTTTTGCAATTTTCAGGTCATTGTCAGGTAGCGAACAGGTACTTTACAGTACTCCTAACCTACCTAGTATTTATTGGCGATCCGTCTGTTTACTTAACAATATGTGTGTGTCCGAAAATCTAATAATTTCTGTGGAAAAATATCCATGCTAATGGTATATTACTAATAGGGCTATGACAATTTTGCTCTTTTCAGATAGATTTGACTCACTTTTATTCTCTTAGCATTTTTCGAGCAATTTTGAGGTTCTTGTTTAGCGCCAGTAAAAGTGGAATAGCAATTAATTTGTTGTCGTCTATGTTTAAACGATTTATATGTTTTTGTCAGATATGTGATTGTCGTTTATGGTGATACATGGAGCGATGTCAAGCGTACTGCGGAACAGTCCTTGAACAATGTTGGGAGGTGGCTGCGATAGAACCTTCTCACGCTAAACGTGGCTGAAACCAACTTCATTCCGTTTTTTTATTAATTATAAGAACAAAGCATCATTGGAATTTGAAATTACTGCACACACATGTTCTGATCACAGTCACTGCTCATGCGCAGCTCTTACTCGCGGTAATCAAACGAACTACCTGGCTATTGATGACGGACTGAAATGGTACAATCAACTACACTTTAGTACTTCAAAAGTCAGAAGTCTCATCTATATTTTCAAATCTCTGCGGTTCTGCGCAGACAAACGCACATTAAAAATGGTTTACCTAGCACTCGGCCAGTCCGTTATCACTTACTGCATCCCGGTTTGGGGAGAGGCCGCTAAAACCAAGTTCATAGAAGTGGAGCGGGCACAGAGAGCTGCGCCCAAAACAATGCTTTGTAAACCATATAGATTTCCCACTATCGAATTGTATGCTAACTGTAAGTTACTTACGGCGAAACAGATCTGTCCTCCGAGCCACACTTAGAAAGCATAAACACACTCCCCCACCAGATAAAACTAAGCGGAAAGCTAAAATGATATTCCCAATAATAAGCCACAAGACCGCAATCGCCAGGCTCCAGTTATACGTTGTGAGCTCTTGCATTTACAGACACATTGCTAAATTTATTCAAATCACTGCGCTAAAGCACCATGAAGTCAGGGTTAAGGTATAAAGTTGGTTTCAGGATTAGGACTACGGTCGAACAAAAGCACTACTCCACCTTCGGTAGTAGCCGTAAAAACTTCTTCTACCCATTTCTATTAATTGCAATCTCATCAATAAATACTAAATACCAACACTAGAACACATATATATGTGAATATATACAAACTCGTTCATACACACAACCTTGCGCACTCTTACACCCCCTCATACACACGCTCACTCTCAGGGCTCGATCTAAGGGGGGGGGGGGGGGCAAGCCGGGAAAATGCCCAGAGCGGCAAAATTGAGGGTGCCGAGCAACCGCTCGGCACCCTTTTCGTGCAACCGCACGAAGTGCTCAATTTTATCTGTAGGAGAGAAAAACCTTATAAAAATTGCCGTGCCTAGCAACCCGAAAAAATAGTATTTTTTAACGTTTTCCTAAAAAACTGCAGCAGCAAATCCTTACCTTCCCAAACAGCGGCAGTAAATCCTTAGACGGAGTAACACATTTTAAAGTGCTTTCTTGTTTTATAATTTTCTTAATGCCGTCTCCTAAGAAAATTCTAAGACAGCGCATAAGCAAGTCAAGCTGAAAGAAAGAAGAAGAAATACCTAAATAGGAGGGATGATGATTTTCGGCTTGAGAATACAAATTAATTCTCCCGATTTTTATACCGATTTTACATTTCAAACTGGCAATCCTTTTCGTTCCGTCTATGTTTGACGGAGATTCCCCACAAACGTTGATGTGAGTAATTATTTCCAGTACTTTGTTTTTATGTAGTACATTGGTCAAAATATGAAAAAAAATCGGACCTCCCATACAAAATCGATCAGCTGACTATTGATTTTGCATGGGAGGCCTGAATTCTTTTCTGGAGAAAGTTGTTCAATTTCACGGGTAGGTACTATCAACCTGAAAAATTTGGACGGTGAATACAAAATCACCGTGTATGTACATATACAAGCTGCCATACATACAAACAAACCAGAAATCGCGAAAATAAAATCAGCTGTTCCTTACATTTTGACGAGTTATGTGAACATAAATGTAGGAAACAGCTGATTTTATTTCCGCGATTTCAGGTTTGGGCCCATAGTAAAAGTTGTTCATAATTATGAGTACAATGACCCCATATGAGGTTAACGGTGATTAAAATTACACCTTGTATACTTACAAACTCTCATGATTTTTTGTGTACTTGTTCAGAAGCCGTAGTAGACTAACGTACCTATGTGAATATTAGACAATTAAAACAATATCACATATGTACGCATCCCATCTTTGGAATAGCAAGCTCATGACTTATAGGGTGTTAGTGTAAAGGGCGGCGAATATTATTTTTGCCCGCAGCGGCTAAATAGCTAGATCGGGCCCTGCTCACTCTCACACACCTTCACGCCCACAATTACACATACACACTCACATTACAACTCCGTTTATAAATTCCTTTACTCTTAGGTTAATTTAATTTTTTGAAATAATTTCATTGTACTTTCAAACCCATTTTTTTGCTATGATTTTGTTTATCACACTTTTTAGTAAAGGTTTTTGGTATCATAGTGACAGCAGAACACTGACTATGCACTCTGTGCACTGACTCCTAAGTCTCAGGATTTCCTTGTTTGGGAGTCAGGGTTTACTCTATCGGTATACCCTTTATTCACTGTAGTTCACGTGACCTATTTTTAAGCATTGTTGAAGGTTTTTGTATAAATAAAGATTATTATTATTATTAAACGTGCTTTTATGAAAGCACCACTCTAGCTACTGGCAGTGTAAATCCCTAGTAGAAGAAATCGAACGACTGCGCTAGTCTCACAGAATTCTGAATTAGGAATCCTGATCAGGAATTCGACATAGGCAGCCAGCCTCAAGTGGTTTGGAAAAGCAAGTGTTTATTGTAATATAAAAAAAGTAGAACTTTAAAAATCTTCCATGAATGAAGAGATGAACCTAGTGTAGATCTTGTGGGGTAGGTACTGGACTAAAACAAACAAAAAGATAGAATTGCAAATTTATTAAATTTGTTGGAACATTAAACATACATATTGGTACAAATGATTATATTATTGTGATGATTGAAATCATCAGCGTCACATGCGAGTCTGATAAAAAAAAAATCACGGTTTTAGTTGTATGGTGGCTTGCGCTGGTTAGCAGGCTTGCCTTTCTTTTTGCTGGACATATTGCACGGCTTCTGCCAGAAACCCTGCAGGATGTCTTGAAAGGGACAACAGGGTGTTTACTCTCGATTATAATTCCGATAGATCGACATTGGAATTGTCAGTCAAACGTCAGGAATTGGCTGGACTCACTGAGTCTAGCCAATCCCTGACGTTTAACTCAACCAACTGACGTTTGACCAATGTCGATATATCGGAATTATGTTCCAGAGTAAGCACCCTGGTCGTATTCCTGTTAGGAATTGTGAGTGAGAACTGACGATGAAGAGGAACAAGCAGCTTTAGCCAAAGCATCAACACAACCCGCAAACTGCATTAATAAAAAAGAGTAGGTACTCTGGGAATGGCCCCACGTATTTACAATAAAATTCCCGACGCTATAAAAAGTTAAAATTTAATACATTTCAAGAAAAAAATGTAAATTTTACTTGTTGATAATTTTTATTTTACTGTTCACCAATACTTAGATAAGAAAATTAATTAATTCTTTTTTAATAACATTAACCTAAATACACAAACTAGAATCTATTATTAACAAGTTTAAAAAGGAAAAAGGGAAGAGCTTACTGGGCATCAAAGAATTCGTCCTCATCGCTGTCAGTGGGAAAAGTCAACAAAAGGCTGGCTGCATTGCCATGTTGAATGGCAATGCTAATTCTTTGACCTAAAAATAGGCTAGCCCTCTGGTCACGTGAAGAGTAGTAGTACATACACACTCAGTAGTAAATACGGTAGACTCCTTAGTGCATTTACACTGTAAGATAATTTTGTAGCTTTGGTAATAAGACCGCAGTGCCAATGTGGCTGGCAATGTGGGTCGGTACTGGAATCTCGTGGAAATAACGTGACTTGAGGTACGAATGATGTAATAAAAAGTACTACACTGTCGGTGCCTATTATTTTACAAACCTTTCCAATGGGGATAAAAGCTGCTACTCACTTTAAAGCCAGCTGTCTTTATTCATATTTGTTTAAAACAAGCTACTTCTATTAAGCATAATTAATTAATAAGCCCCGTTGCCCAGCTATTGACTGCTGCAGTATGGGGACCCATATATGACCATGTATTTGCCAAAGATGTTGAAAGACCAAAACTGTGGGAGAAAGCTCTTCTAAAAATATCATGCTGTGATCATGTGTGGTCATGCCATTCATCCCGTTGTAGCATCCATCACCACAGAGCATCCTAAAAAATCGCATCTTTCCTTCACTGTCACCTGTAGACCTGTCAAACTGCGGTGGTTTACTGACGGGGAAATAAACACTAACACACTCTGGTTTAAATTAAAATCGTATCGTATTTAAATATGAATTAAACTTAGGTACTGTTTTCTATTAAAATGGGGGAAATATCGATGGAAATCAGTTCAGTCGATCCCGGCGAGTACGATAACCAAAGCGAAGTCACTACCCTCACTACCAACACCGTAGAAAATGAAGAAACCTCAGTGGTTCAAGAGATTGTGTACCAATATCCTAGTTTGTTTACGAGTAAAACTCTGATAGAACTTTCAAATTCTTCTTGGTCGCGTCATGAAAGGGCTAATCAATGTGTGCAGCCTTACTTGCGTGGTTGTAAATGGTCGCCGGACGGTACTTGTTGCCTCAGTGTAGTAAATAATGATGGGGTACATGTGACAGAATTGTCAAGAGACCTCTATACGGGTAATGTAGCTGCAGACCGGATTATAGATATTATGGACTCTGTAATCCATGTCAAAGAAGCTGGGTTGATTTACGACTTCTGCTGGTACCCTCTTATGAATAGCGCAGTCCCTGAAACTTGTTGGTTAGTGTGACTAATATTCCTATGACTACTTTATTCAAACTCCTATCACACAAACATTGGCCTTACAGGCAAAGGAACTTCTATTGCTGCATGCATCCACTTCACATACTTTTCCCATACATTTTAAATTTGTTATTTATATTATCCATACAGAGTATTTACAACATTTATACAAACCAGTACTAAATACTAATTAATATCTTAATAATTTCAGCTGGCTGACAACCCGACAGAATGGACCTGTGCAGATGTGGGATGCATTTGATGGTTCACTGCGGTGCTCCTACCGAGGATTTGATGCTGCTGACCAGATGGAACCAGCCCTCTCTGTGGCCTTCACAAAAGATGGCCAAAGAATTATAGCTGGATACAAAAAGTTCATTAGAACTTTTAATGTGGAAAGGTGAAGTTAGTTTAACAAATTGCCAGAAAGCCCTAGGATTTTTAGAAATGGCTAATTCAATGTTTGCTATATAGTCGTCAAACATTTCCTTCTCTAGATCTTTAGCCCGTTCACATAAGGTAACAAAAGATTGATAGTCCGAGAGATTTCCATAGGTTTTAAATTTTGAGTGAAATTTTTACTTTTCTTTAATTATTTTTGTACCTAATTAAGGACTCAACTCAAAGGCAAAGTTAACTGTAATGTAAGAGATATATTTTCCAGATAGGTACAATATTAATTTGAGGTTGGTAAGAGTATGGAGTGCATGCGTGTGCCGTCGTCAGAGATCGGTCGTGAAATGGCTTGATGGCCCGCGTCCTGCACGCCGCTCCAAAGATGGCATTGCTTCTCTAGACTGCCTGGTGTCAGGGTCCACCAGCTCTCTGCTTGTGTGTGGGTTTATTCCTGAAGCCACCTGCGTAATTGGTTGAAGGGGATGGAAACGATGGGCTTGGGTCCACAGACTGACGCGCTGGATGCCCTCCTGGCCAGTTCGTCAGCAGCATTGTTGCCTAGTGATCTACTGTGTCCTTTTATCCATTGTAGTGTCACAGTGTTGAGATTGGAAACTGTTACTATTAGTAGAAACATAGACCCTGTAATGTTGGTTACTCCTAATATTAATTATCTACTGTTTTATGAAACCAAATTTTTCTAACTTAACAGACAGCTGTGCTGCTGGGGAGCTTGTTGAGTCACTTCTCAGCTAAAGCACTAGGAAGTGGTGAAGGGCAGACGCTTTGGGGGACTGTCTTATCTCATTTTTATGTTCAAAAAGTGTTGACTCCCAGCCTATTTTTTAAATATCACCAAGTCACCAAAGCTGGCCCATAACATTGTTTACCCTTCATTAATATCATTCAAAAGAGCATTTAGGGAATAAGAGTGCAATTTACTTTACACTTTAGGAATTCTTGCTACAGAGAACTTGAAACTGTCATTCATCAAACAAACATAACATCACGCACGCCTCTTTCTCTCGAAGGGTTGGGCAGTGGTATACCTATAGTACACCCACATTTCGCCAGTCATGTATAAGTCCCATGTAAAAGGGGGCGAGCCTATTGCCATCAATGGGCACAAATCCAGACTCTGGGCTGTTACTGAAATATTCCAGATAACTCTAACCTAACTCAACCTGGTAATCGAACCCTCATATGCAGCAGTTACAATTGCCACCACTAGACAGTAGATGAATGAGGTCCATTGGTCTAGGTCACTCATAGTTCCACTTAAATAAATAATTACATTTTGTACATTAAAACATGTTCAACTGTTTCATAAATCCACAGACCTGGCAGAGATTATGCAGAGCATAAAATTCAAGCCCCTGCTACTTGTTTTGATACTAGTGGCAATCTACTGGCAGTTGGCTCCTGGAACACGAGTATTAGTTTATACAATATCAATGAAATGGGTGCTTACAAGAGTATTGGGAAAATGCATGGCCATGGAGGTAAGAATTTATTTATTTTATATCAGTTCTGATTCTTTGTGTGGTCTTTGACAAAGGCCTCCTCCAACCCCTTCCAATTCACCCTGTTCCTTGCCTGCATAGTCCATGTCTTTCTAGCCGTCCTCACCAAGTCATCCTGCTATCTTTTCAGGGGTTTTCCTTTCTTTCTTGTCCCCTCCTTAGAGTGCAACGGGGTTTTTTGTTCCATTTCTCGTGCGCCGTGACAGTGTGGCCCAGGTCAGCCCAGCTCCATTTTAATCTTCTCACTTTTGGTACTAAATCTTTTGTTTTTGTTGCCTTCTTAATTAAACAGTGATTGGTTCTTTCTATTATTCTTCTCCCCATCATACTCCGAATCACATGTCTTCGAATTTTTGTGTGTGCATTTTACCACCATACTGCGGTCGCCAACCTGCTTGCCAAGCGTGGCGATTATGGCAAGCCCCCCAAATTGGGAGAGGCCTATGTCCAGCAGTGGACGTCTCCCGACTGAAATGATGATGATGATCTTTTGTCTTGTTACTAATAATAAAATTAAAATCCAGCCTTCCTGGCAATCTCTGGTGTCTTCAGCATTCTTAGATTGTGACAACTGCTTAACCGTTTTGTACTATCTCGTTTTCAGGTGGAGTAACACAAGTGAAATTCGCGCCGGACGGTTTACGTCTCATATCAGGCGGACGCAAGGACCACAGACTACTGGTATGGGACATCCGATACTACCGTAGACCACTCAACATATTATCTCGTGTAGTTGATACCAACCAACGAGTTTACTTCGATATCTCGCCGTGTGGCAGACATTTAGTGACTGGTAGTACAGATGGAGTGCTAAGAGTATGGGATGAAGAACTAGTGCATTGGAAATCTAGTCTGGACACTACTCTGGATCAAGGCGATAGTGCTACTTATAAGGTGTGTATTTTTTTTTCTATTTGATGCTATTTATGTGATAAAATAACCGTTGTACTTTTTATTTCATTTATTATGGTCAACCAATACAGACCATTGATTTTTTTTAAAGGGCCATGATGTAAAAATGTTCAGAAGTTAGCATAAATCATAATTTGGTACACAGAATCAACAGAATTAGCACCAGTATTTTATAAATGATTAACGTTTTCCTCGACAGTTCCCTCTCCACAAAGATTGTTGCAACAGCGTCTCGATACATCCATTACGTCCTATCTTAGCGACGGGCTCAGGACAATTCCACTTATTAGACCCACTGATCTCAGCACAAAAGAAATCAAGCAGTGGCAATATGAATATTATTGATGGTGTAACTCCAATGACTACAGGAGAAGTGGATTCTGACACAAGCAAAGATAATACGACCACTGTTTTAAATGAAGAAAGTGAATCAGATGGGTCTGGTAACGAAAGCGAACAATTAACTTCAATGGAATATTCTGAAAAAAGTGAAAATAGTTTAGTGTTCTGGTGGATTGGTGATGTATCTGAATAGACCTCATAATTATATTATTTGCATTGAATTGTTATTTTTTATGTGCTTTATCATATTGATGTTATCTAGTCTAAATTAGTTATAAGTTTCTAATCTTCTGATATAAAACCATGTATTTAATATTTAGTTTTTTGATAAAATCATCTTGTTACCCCTTAAATAAGAGTACAAAGTATAGTTTTCGCTACATTTCGGTTTTGCGAAAGTATTGTGGAAAAGTTGGACACAGCCACACATATACACTAATTTATAACGGATATTAAATGGATTAGAGCACTCTCATAATTTTAGGATATGAATTTTCAAATACATTCTACAATATGTTACAGTAAATACCACCCCACATACTCCAACGGAATGAAACTAAATTTAAATCTTGTATGAAAACCACACTATGCAGCCAAGCTGCAGTTATAAGTTGGGGGATTACATCGTTGACAAAAATGCTTGGCTCAACGCTGGTCCTGCTCCACAAGGGCACATAGACTAATTTGCTTAGCATTCGAAAATATTTCTGAAGATTGTAAAACGAAATATCTTTGGATTCAATCAATCAATCATTTATTTGCAACGAATGTAGGTAGATTACATTGAAATACAGGTGGAGTAGATAAAAGAGTGCCATGTACATTCTGCCTGGAAATAGGCACGCAAAAATTATAAAAAAATTATAAAAACCTAATTACAAATTAAAATGTCAAAGTTAAAATTATTACAATTATACATACATTCATTAATATTGAAAAAATGTCATTGTATTAATTCAATCTCTTAGTATTGAGCACTACGTACCTAGTATAAGGTACATATTGCTCACAAAGTTGCTAACTACCATTTTCTGGGTACGTCTTTCATTTACTTTTTTTTTCCTTTTTACGGGATTCAGAAAAAATACTGCTTTTTTTATTTGATGTGATTTGATATAATATATGGCTTATAAAATGCCAATTGTGCCAATACACTCTCCTGTAAAAACTGATGCTTCTGGTGGACAGTGAAAAAGTAAGGCAATTTTTTAAATTTTGAAAATATCTGTACTGCTACTTATTCATGTACATTCTGTTGGTGATAATAGGGTATTACACTCATTTTTGAAAAGTGTCTTTGTTCTAAAGTGTTATTATTATATTATTATTATTTTCAAATTTCGCGCGTAATTTGACGAAAACGCTGGACGCAGTGGACGCCATATTGCTCTGTAATATGACGTCAGTTATGCGCTGATATTTTATAAGACAATTAATTGTTTATAATTTAAAAAATCAGTAATTTTTTTACTTATCGTTGGTTACCTGTTCCTGAATGCAGAATATTATTTAAATAAAAATTACTTTGGTTACGAAAATAATAAAAGTACAAAGTTGCTCAGTTGACATGCCGTATGACGTAATAACATGGCGGCTACTCTATCATGGTCTTCAAAAACCACAGAATAGACAAAAGAGGTTAGAAGGGCCTTGTGGGCGGGGCAGGCGCGCCGCACTTATGAGCAAATGCTCAAAAGTCAACCGAAATTTGGTTCACCGTCCAACAGTCGCGCTCATATCGCGAAAAAAATTGAATAATGCCGTCTTGCGCTATTATAACGTGTCGGAAAAGAAGCCAGGTGTGCCCGGGAAGGGATTTCTTTTTCACCGGTAAGTCCATAAACCTTAAAATACAAGTGATATTTGTAATTATTACAATTGTATTATGTAGTTTGTAGACAAAAACGATACAATCGCAAACAGATGCAAAATTATACATTGCTTGCAATGCATGGGTACCATCTTGTTCTAGGTGAGTAATCGCGCAATATATTGCGTTACTGCGAGCGTCGCGTGCGCCGAGCCAAATCTGAAATTCTGCGGAATCCATGCGTATCGCTAGTGTTGTACGTGTGTGAGTGTACGTTAAGCCCAGTGTTTGCGTTAGTGTGACAACCAATAGCAAACTCGTGATCTAAGTGCGTGTGGTTTATTTGTGTGCGTAATGCGCGTACGTAGTCTCTTGCTTGTAGTGGAGTTAAAACGGCGACACTCGTTCTAATACAAATCAGGAACTATATCCTTTCTAACCTCTTTTATCTATTCTGTGTCAAAAACAGATAAAAAAAACCGAAATCTTTAAATTAGATTTTAAAAATTTATTTTGTTGTTTCATGAACTAAAACGAACGTTTTCCGACTGCATTTTGCCTTTTGTATCTGAATAATATATTTTTAGATTTTTTCTCTTATAGAGTAAAATACCCTATTTGGATGCATGAAAGGAAATAGTATATTGTTATACAAGGGTCGAAAGAACTCAATTCCCATACGAGGTATTTAGACGCCCGGGCATAGCGAGGGCGGCTATAGTCCGAGTAGGAATTGATGTTCTAAATAGGGTATTTTTCATAACACACACTCAGAGCACTCTACTTTTCATTTCGAATTTAAGGAAAGTAAAAAATAGTAGTTTTTCTAAAAAAAATGTTGGTAATAATAACATGAGTAATTTAAAATTAATTGAGAAGTTATAACAATTTGTAAAATTTTAAGTTACATTTTTGTTTGGAATATTTACGCTGTTTGATATGTTATGACAAATTTGGCTGTGCTGAATTTCTGTAAAAGTAGGAGACTCCAGTATTTGATTAGACGGTGGAATCCATGGCGCAGACTCCCTTGAAGTAGTTGGTTGAGGCGAAGTGGGGCGTAAATTTATAGTCTCAGATAATTTGTTGGAAATTTTAGTTTTATTTTGGACAGAATCCTCAGTATAGCCTTCCGCGACTGTGCTGGATTTCCATTTTCCATGTCTTTTTAACATTGTCAAGTTCGCCCCAGAATCGGCTAACAGTGTCGCTGACGTTCTTTTATAACAATGCCCGGTATCCTGTTCACAGTTTGGTAAATTCAAATATGTTGCTATTTGCTTCGGCATATCTGAGATTTTATTTTACCGGTCACTTGTTTAAAGCATTTTCCCTTTTGGTAATTGAGAAAAAAGCGATCCGTTTTTATGTCATTAGCTCTGATTTTTTGATATTTTTTACTATTTGTGTAAACTCTTCTCGTACAACAAACGTGCGCTCAATATTTGTTTTTGTTTTAGTCAATTTTAAGAGTAATAACTGGCCTTGATTTTCAAAGTCGTTAATTGTTAAATTGTGAGTTCATTGCTTCTGCAGGCGCCGCTTATACCGAGTATCAATACCACCTGTGAAAAACATGATTTCTTCATTACTATTAATCTTTTAGGTACCTATGCAGATATAATAACAAGCAGAGATCTTTTACTCCAGAAATGCACGCCTATCCAACGTCTGTACTCTCAATTTACGCAATCTGGGCAGTGTGTTTGATTGATATGATTGCCTTTTTTTATGCAAACCTATCTTTAATACCTACATACATATCAGAGTAAAGTCGTTGGGATCGACTTTTATGTTAAGAGTAAAAGACCTCTCCCTACCTAGATAAACGTTTATAGCTTACTTTTTTTTTTTGTTTTTTTTCTGGGTGGGAAATCATCAAATAACTTCTCCCGCTCTGGGTGGAGCGGGAGGGCGTGTCAGACTTTTACTGACTAAAACCCACCCGTGTTCCCTCAGTTGCCTGTGTGCCAGGGGCGGCGGTATCTCTTTCGAACAACCCGCACCCCTGGCAGGCATCGGCCCTTGCGGGCCCCATCTGTTGCTGCTGACATCTCTTTGAGGCGCGCGTGGAACACAACGCGCCGTCGACCCGGGCTTGGTCCTTACTGGACAGCGAGCTACCCATTACTCGCCGTCCGCAAGCCTGTGCCTACGGTGGCCGGGAATCAGCCTGGGATTCCCGACGCCCAGGGCGTCTCCTGCGAAGGCCACGGCTGTGAGGGCGCATGTACTGCATCTCCCTCACGTGCGCCGCCTCCCTCTTTGCGAGCATAACTGCTTCGCTGAAGGAGGCGACTGCCAGCCATGCCCTCTCGCTCCGTACCATGGCCTGGACCAGGGTCGGACGCGAGAGATCGCCGCCGCCGATCACCTCCACGAGGACACGGCGGTGCTCCGCCCAAGCTGGGCAGACCTCCACTGTATGCTCCACCGTGTCCTCTGGGCGATCTTCGCAATGGAAACACCCGGGCGTTTCTTCCCGCCCTATCCGAAACAGGAACCTCCCGAAACAGCCATGTCCGGTGAGGACCTGTGTCAGGCGGAAGGTGAGGACGCCATGCCGCCTCTCAAACCACTCCTCAAAGAGGGGACTTACCGCCGCAATCGTGGCGTGCCCAGCACTGGGTTGCGACAATCGCACTTTCCACGTCGCCATGAGATCCTGCCGGAGCTCTGTCCGCCGTGCCGCGATTTCCCGCGGCAGCGGAGTTACGCCCCGGCGTTTGGCCTCCTCGCGCCACTCCCAAGTGAGCGCGAGGACGTTTGCCTCCAGATCCCATGGCGGTAATCCGGCAAGGAGGCCCGCCGCCTCACCGGAGATCGTGCGGTATCCCCGGATCATCCGGATGGCCATGACCCTATGGGCCGCCTTCAACCGGCGTGCTGGTTGGCGCCTCAATGTAGGCGCCCACACCGGCGCCCCGTATAGGGCCATGGCCCGCACGACCCCCGCGTAGAGCCTCCGGCAGGAGGCGTTTGGCCCCCCTAGATTGGGCAGGAGCCGCTTGAAGGCAGCCCCGGCCCGCTCCAGTCTGGGAGCCAAACGTCGGAAGTGCTCCGCGAAGTTCCACCGGCTGTCGAGGACGAGTCCTAGGTACTTCATCGTCGACTCGACGCCGATGTGAACCCCTCCCACCGTTATCTGGGAACCCGTCAGTGGCGCATTCCGAAGACCATGAAACCACATGGCCTCGGACTTGTGGTTGACTCTCCCTACCTACTGACTTACCTACCTACCTACTACCCCTCCTACCTGACTTGACCTCTCCCTACCTAGATAAACGTTTATAGCTTACCTTCACTGCCAAATATATCTCGTATCGTCATTTAAAAATGTTTCCACTTCATAAGTGGTGAAAACCATCGATTTTTTGCTCTTGAACCCCTCTGTCTTTTCAGAAATGATGTTAGATTTTGGAATCTTTTCAAATCGATATTGTGTTTTACGTTTAGTGTACTCTTGAGCATTGAATACCTGCTCCATAGCGTAGAAGGCTTTATTTTGGCAGATAGTCCATTTAAGTATGTAAAAAATACACTGTCGGAAAATTATTTTATTTTCTTATCTGCTCGCCACTTCTTAAAGTCATTGTATCTATGTATTTAAGTATATTTGCTTAGAAATTTCGGGCAAAAGATTTTCAATTACTGTATTTGCCTCGTCTTTAACAGAATCTGGGGTCAATATTTCAGAATCACCTGAACTCATTTTTAATAACATATTAGTATAAATAAACCGAGATTTCGATACAGCTTATCCCGCCAAATTAAAATCAAATTAGTCATTCAGTCTAATTCAGATTTTAACTTTGGAACGCACCCGCGTCACTGCCGCGGGCGGACCTGCTTACTTTTTTTTTTTAATTCGCACTGGCTGTTTATACACTCACAAGACCGCAGCATTTTTTTCGCTGCCTGCCTAACCAAATTTAGTTCAATTTTTAAATTTATTCCCACCCTAGAGAGGGAAGCAATTACTATGAGTCTTTCCCGCCCAAAGGAGGGAAGTAGCATCTTCCACCCGCTACTCGGATCAAAAAAACACTAGTTTCCGAGTATGAGAAATGAAAAGTTCCATCCTTCCCAGTAATGTTCGTCTACGTTTTGGGAATTCTTTGAAGTACCTAGTCTCAAAACGGCTTTTCGTTCAAAGTGCATCGTTGCATATGTAGCGGCAAAACACGGGGAGAATTGGATATTGACAAATAGGCGAGGAGAGGTGTTTAATCTCTCTGTACCTATTTATCAATAGAGGAAGTTCTTTATTCATCCAATGAGGAGAGTTATTGAAGGCGAGGTAGATTTGCACTAAAATAAACTGTAAAGGATGGGATGAAAGAGAGAATACTTTAGACAGGAAACGATCTGCCAAATACTGCCTTCTGCGCATTTATTTATGGGAGAATCTCATGGCTCCAATAATAATTATCAGGTAATTGGCCTGGATGCTGTCTATTTTCTGGAGCGCTGCTTTGTTGCAAGGCTCAATAAGAAAGCAACAGTAGTCCAAAGCGCTCCTGGTCAACGCACACACAATACACCAGTTTGAGGATGTAGGGGTGAGGTCCCCACCACACCCCGGCCAAAGTCTTAAGGAGCGTTCACATCATTTGACCGTGTTGTTAATATGATCAAACCCAATCTGGAGTACAACGTTATTCCCAGAAACTTAGCCTTATCCTTGACTGGAATGATTAGTCCATCAATACTTATAAGTATCTACTTGGGGAACAGAACGCTTGCGGATAAAAATGGCCGCTGTAGGTACTCTTTGGAGCACATAAAGATAACCAGTAATCAGGGAGCTATTCTTGGACATTACTGACATCGGTGAGGGAAAATCATCGTGAGGAAACCTGGATGTATACTTAGTTGATATAAGTGTGAAATCGCCAACAAGTCTTGAGCAAGCATGGTGATCAACGCTCCTGCCTTCTCTTTATGAGAAGAGACTTGCCCTGCAGTGGGATACTTGTCTAGCTAGAATCAGAGTAGAACAATCTATCTATCACCGTAAAATTGTAAATACCGTTAGATTATAATCTATCTCGCGAGATTATAAACTGTCGATAAATTGTGAACTGCACCATACTGCTTACCGAATAGGTTAGGTTAGGTTAGAATTGCGACCAAACGCGCGCGAGCCGAGCGAGCGAAGCTAGCGGTCCCCCAGCAGCGGCCGGCGAGCGCTACTTCCAAGTTAGTGACAGTTACTTGACTATTTAGTAATAGCACACGGTACTATCCGTCTTGATGCCAGTACACAATTTGACGGTTTCACTTCGATAGATTATAATCTACCGAAAAATAATGCGTTAAATTGTAGGCAGTATGTTACGGTTCACAATCTTTCGACAGTTTACAATCTCGCGAGATAGATTTATAATCTAACGGCATTTACAATTTTACGGTGACATATCCATATAGCCAATAGCTTCACCTGTCTGCTAATAACAATTTATTTAGGTAATAAAATTAATGTGGTAGGTAATTATGGCAATATCGCCTTAAGATCGTTCATTTTAATAGTGGACATGGGGTTTGTCATTGTCAGTGAACATGTGTGATCGGAGTTCATCCCGCCGGCATTAGCAGACACGATAATATTATTTAGCCCGATATTAATCACCTACGAAGACGTAGGTACTGGTGATTTTTTTACGCGGCGATTTTTTATCGCACACTGAATGCACTATTTTTTGACACGCCCCGGAATGCGCTCTGTTGGATTCTTAATGTGCGGCTCAACACCGAGAGTGTGAATCGAAAATTCTGTGAATCGCCTGTGTGATCGCCTTCATGATTCTTGAACCGACCGCCGATCTACCGACATTTTAGATTCAAAAATACATAACTAGACTAGCTCTACTCAGACAAAAACTGCATAGAAGAAGTCCTTTCACCGTCATTTAGGTAAAGTTGATAGCCCTAGCAATGATGGCCATTTCAATTTAACTAAGGTCGTTATTACAAAAGTCGATCTAAATAGATGACCCTGACAAGAAATTGAGTCAAGCCTCACTTATTTCTCAATAGGCAACGATATTATAAGTATATATAATAAAAAGAGGTAGATAGGTAGGCACGTCAATTTTTGGCCAATTAGCGTAGCTAGGTATCGTCTTGTCTCTTTTTCGCTCCCGAAAATTCTCCCGACATTCATCCTACTTCCGCGTGTTATATAGTAGTAGGTACCTAGCGTTGAGGTAATTATGTACTAAATATTACCTCAATGTTACCTAGTATGATATTGAGCATTTTTGAAGATCGAATTTTGGGTAGGTAACCATATCTATCTACCTATTATAATATCATTGGTAGTAGGTAGGTATATTGAATTATCTCACAAACGTGTTTTGTAACCAACATTATTATTTTTATAACAATATAATAATGTCAACTAAATACAAATATTTAGGTGGCTTCAAAATTAAAATCACGTTGTCGTTCAATAGGTACCTACTTGAAAAGTGCTCCTCTCCATAATTATTATTTATTATAACAATCTCTGCTCTGTATTACGAAATGCCACAAATACCGAAGCGAGAAAAATTATAGGCTTAATTTTTTGTTCTCACTGGTATCCCACAGCTGGTCAGAGAAGGGGAGGCCTTTCTCCATCTAAACCTCCCCTGTATTGTGCGTCCTCTAGCTATGATGGCTCTGCAAACCTTATCAGATCGTCACACGATTTTTTGCATATTTTCTAGAAATCCTAAATGCAGTCGAGCTTGGCAGAGAACCAAAGCTGTCGACATAGCCACAGAATTATGAAGTGGCAATGGGCCGGCGACATTAGCCGTAGAACCGATGACCGTTGGGGTAGACGTGTTCTTGAGTGTAGACCGCGAATCGTCAAACGTAAGGTAGGACGCTCTCAGGCTAGGTGGAGCGACGATCTTCGGTAGCAGCTGGATGAGAGTTGCCGAGAACCGAGCTGATTGGGGTGCAATTGCAGATGCCTATGTCCAACAGTGGACTGCTGTAGGCTGATGATGA
Organism: Polymixis lichenea; assembly: GCA_949091785.1. Classification (NCBI taxonomy): domain Eukaryota; kingdom Metazoa; phylum Arthropoda; class Insecta; order Lepidoptera; family Noctuidae; genus Polymixis; species Polymixis lichenea. The sequence continues at coordinate 9,278,879 of OX420943.1, read as the reverse complement.
TGATGAATCCAACACAGAAAAAACAGCCGCCTAGATGGAAGAATGGTCGAAGATAAACTAAATCAGAGGAAAATTTAATATTACATCACGCCTGCTTTCCCCGAAGGGTTAGACAATTTTTTCGCGGTTTTTTAACCGCGAACAATTTGTGCGACACCTGTGGATAAATATAAATCAGGACAAGTGTAGGGCAGGATTTATTGTCAGCAAACATTTCATTTAAAATAAAATATTTGTAGGTAATATCAAACATAACCGCTTCGAAAGTCATTAAAAAGCCCTAGAAACTTTCATTCCCTAGGTAGAACTAAACCAATAAGCCGAAATGCGAATACCGAAACGACCAAATAACTCATAACCGAATTTGTAACGTAGCTTTAAATCAAATGATAATATCTTTTTGAAAAGAGTTGTTAAATATTTCCGATTGTACCGCCCGCGCTTGGCAATAAAACGAATAGGATTTAGTAATTAGGTACGTTCAACTAAGGTAGGCTTTAGAATCAACGGGCCGTGTTGCCGGGTTGAGTATCAAAGAGTACCTATCGGTTGTTAACTACAAACTCAACAGAAGTGAAAACTTGAACAATTACGTGTGTATTTTTTGAACAGTGTCGCGATTCCAATTGTTTTTGCCATCTCAAAAAATGCACAACGCGCCATAAGAAGTTTTCACTTCAAATTCGTAGGTACAGAGGTGTCGGTAACGGTAACAGTGTCGGGAGTTCAATGGTGTTTTCCTGTCTCAAAAAATGCCAACATGCATGTGTACCTATATACATACATACGCAATATATGTGCATACTTATATAAGAGGTGTCGGTAACGGTAACGATAACAGTGTCGGTAGTTCAATGGTTTTTACCTATCTCAAAAATGCCAACATGCATGTGTATCTACGTACATACATACACAATATATGTGCATACTTATATACAGAGGTGTTGGTAACGATAACGGTAACAGTGCCGGTAGTTCAATTAAGTGTCGCGAGTTCAATTGTTTTTTCCCATCTCAAAAAATGCCCAACGAGCCTAAAGAAGTTTTCAATAAAAAAAAAACTCAACACCGTAGGTTTATTTTTTACAGAATAAACCTGCTGGTCACCCAGGCCGGTCTCCTCAGTGAGAGAGAGACAGGGTGCTACGCTAGGTCAGTGCAAGTTGTTGCACATCACATATCTTCGTATTTCGTTCTAGGACGTGTTAGTTACCTCACGATGTTTTTCTCCAACGTTTTCAGATATAGACAACAACACTATATTTTTAGCGACAAAAATTGAAGCTGTAATTCGAAACAAACTGTAGGAAGGGAAATATTTCCATCCCCTGAACGGGAATTCTAGGAATACAGGGCAGGTGTACCTGTACACTGAGCTATTATAATCACAAGTTTGAGCAAGGTCTCGACAAATACGAAGACAGTCAAAATGTCAACGTAGACAGTCCTAAGATAAGACGTTGTTTCAAGATAACCTCGCCTATATCATTAGGCTTTTAAACTGAGACGTGCCCCGTACTATGAGGTTATACCTTAGTAACCGTCTCCTTTTTTTTTTTTTTTTTTTTTTCTGGGTGGGAAATCATCAAATAACTTCTCCCGCTCTGGGTGGAGCGGGAGGGCGTGTCAGACTTACTGACTAAAACCCACCCGTGTTCCCTCAGTTGCCTGTGTGCCAGGGGCGGCGGTATCTCTTTCGAACAACCCGCACCCCCGGCAGGCATCGGCCCTTGCGGGCCCCTCTGTTGCTGCTGACATCTCTTTGAGGCGCGCGTGGAACACAACGCGCCGTCGACCCGGGCTTGGTCCTTACCGGACAGCGAGCTACCCATTACTCGCCGTCCGCAAGCCCGTGCCTACGGTGGCCGGGAATCAGCCTGGGATTCCCGACGCCCAGGGCGTCTCCTGCGAAGGCCACGGCTGTGAGGGCGCATGTACTGCATCTCCCTCACGTGCGCCGCCTCCCTCTTTGCGAGCATTACTGCTTCGCTGAAGGAGGCGACTGCCAGCCATGCCCTCTCGCTCCGTACCATGGCCTGGACCAGGGTCGGACGCGAGAGATCGCCGCCGCCGATCACCTCCACGAGGACACGGCGTTGCTCCGCCCAAGCTGGGCAGACCTCCACCGTATGCTCCACCGTGTCCTCTGGGCGATCTTCGCAATGGAAACACCCGGGCGTTTCCTCCCGCCCTATCCGAAACAGGAACCTCCCGAAACAGCCATGTCCGGTGAGGACCTGTGTCAGGCGGAAGGTGAGGACGCCATGCCGCCTCTCAAGCCACTCCTCAAAGAGGGGACTTACCGCCGCAATCGCGGCGTAAGAATCACGTACTGCATGTACCTAATTAGCAATTGGTAATATTTAAGGTTGGAACACTCGGCGTGAGTATCATCTACTAATTTCAGAATTAGGTAACTAATTAGTTACACAGAATCAATTAATGTTTCTTACAAATATTAATTAATAATTTAAAAAAAACATCCGGTTCCGTATCGTGCCGGACGTAAAAGAATAGCACCATCCCATTTCATCCTGTGGGTGTCGTAGAAGGCAACTAAGGGACTTACCAGAGAATAGGCACCAGCGTTCTCTAAGCATTTTACCACCATACTGCGATCGCCAACCCGCCTGCCAAGCGTAGCGATTATGGCAAAACCCCCTTTTGGGGGAGGCCCATGTCCAGCAGTGGACGTCTTTCGACTGAAATGATGATGATGATGAATTACAAAAAAAATCTATCAGAATAATCTTTTCTGTATTCTATGTACGTTGCTTTCACTATAGTGAAGTACATATTCTGTGCTGATACCGTTGTGGGGTACGTAGCAAGGTGTCGGTGTTTTGAGGAGAAACAAATGTTTATACTGAACACTATTTATTGTCTCACTCTCAAACTGTTCTTAATGTTAAAATTTTGATGAATACATCCGGCTAACTGGGTACTCCTTGCGTGGCTCCGCATCGCTGTCAGTGCAGTGAAGCAGTTGATCGCCTCGGACACCATGGCCTTGCTTGCAGCAAGAGCGCTGATCGGCTGGCACGGCACGCCAGCATTAATGACATCATCCGTCGTGCTCTTGTCAGCGCCGGGGTGCCAGCTGTCTTAGAACCCAATGGCTTGGCACGCGACGATGGGAAGAGGCCAGACGGAATGACCATAATGCCTCGGATTTTGGGTAGGCTTTTGGTGTGGGATGCTACCTGTGACGACACCCTCGCGCCATTCCATCTTCTGAGCACGGTGGGCTGCTCTGGAGCGGCTGTTGCAGGTGCAGAAAACCTCAAACGGCGCAAATATAACAACCTTATTGGGAGTTATATGTTTGAGCCGTTTGGGGTTGAAACACTAGGGCCGTGAGGTCTGAGTGCTCATCGAGTATTTCGGTACATCGCCAAGTGGTTGGTCGTCTCTTCGCGTAACCAAAGGGCTGGCCTATTCTTAGATCAAAGAATCAGCATTGCCATCCAACGTGGCAACGCTGCCAGCCTTTTGGGCACTTTTGCCACTGACAGCGATGCGGACGAATTGTTTGTTGCTCAGTGAGCTCTACCCTTTTTACTTTATATTCTTGTACATACTGTCTAATTATTTATGTGAAGTCTGAACTTGTAACCTATACCTAATTTACCCGGCTAGCACGGTAAACACTGAATCTAATATTTATAAAATAACAAGTAATAAATAATCAAATTAGGTCAACGCGTCACGCCGATATTGCTAACTAGTTCGAACAACTGTAATATTAAGTAAGATCTACATTTTAGAAAAGAATATATTCCTAGTAATAACTTAAATACGAGGTGCATTCAATAAGTACCTAGCCTCATCGCCAGAGGGCGCTGTAGTTTCAAAAGAGTTTTACCACAGTGTAGCACATTCTTTTTTAATTCTTTTTTCAAATGTTCATTCCAATCCCTTCATTTGTTTTAATTTGACAACTTATGGAAGCGAACGTGTCGATCGGTTTTACAAAAATGGAAAAAGAGCAATATCGTTCGTTGATTCGATTCCTATTTTTGGAAGGGAAAACGCGCATCGAAATCAAAGAGCGCTTGGATGCTGTGTACGGTGACTCTTCTCCATCGATGGCCACCGTCAAGAATTGGTTCAACGAGTTTGCACGTGGCCGTACGTCGGTTTTTGATGAACCACGTCCAGGTGCACCGAAAACAGCTGCTACGGAGGAAAACATTAAAAAAATCCATGATCTCGTATTGGCAGATCGCCGATTGAAGGTTCGGGAGCTAGCTGAGACTGTAGGCATTTCAGAAGGAACAGTGCATCATATTCTTCACGAGGAACTCGGCATGAGAAAGCTGTCGGCGCGATGGGTGCCGCGTTTACTCACACCAGAAAACAAGCGCAACCGTGAGACCACATCGGAGACGTGTTTGGCGCTGTTTAAGCGGAATCCAGCGGACTTTTTGCGTCGTTTTGTGACCGTCGCTGAAACCTGGATCCACTGGTACACATCAGAGACCAAGGAGCAATCAAAACAATGGATCCAGACCGGGGAACGTGCTCCAAAGAAGGCGAAAACTGTAAAATCGGCCGGAAAAGTTATGGCCACCGTTTTCTGGGATTCACAAGGTGTGATCTACATCGATTACCTCGAGAAGGGTAAAACAATTACAGGGCTTTACTATGCCGATTTATTGGGCCGATTCGACGCCGAATTAAAGAAAAAACGACCCCATCTGGCGAAGAAAAAAGTGCTGTTTCACCACGACAACGCACCGGTTCACACGTCTGCCGTTGCCATGGCCAAATTGGTCGAATTACGCTACGAATTGCTGCCCCATCCACCGTATTCTCCAGATTTGGCCCCTTGTGACTTCTTTCTGTTTCCTAATCTGAAAAAATCACTCGCCGGGAATAGATTGGATCGAATAAGGAGGTCATCGCCGCCACGGAGGCCTATTTTGCAGAGTTTGACAAAAACTATTTTTCGGACGGATTAAAAAAGTTGGAGCATCGCTGGGCTAAGTGTATCGAACTAAAAGGAAATGAAAGGAATGGAATGAATGGAAGGAGGATGAGGAAGGAGGATGTTGAAAAATAAATTCCCACTTTTCCAAAATTTTCGTTTACTTTTTGTAGGCTAAGTATTTATTGAATGACCCTCGTAAGACGTGCCTATTACTTTCAGTTATTACCTGGTAACGATAATATCGATTGCTGTTATTAGCTAATGGAATAAAATAGACCATTTTTCGCAGATCCGAACCGTAACGGTGTAGGCATAATTTCAAATTTTTCCGGAAAAAATGTAGTCATTTTTAATCCTAATAACCATCAAGTGGTCGTTACATTTTGTTTCACGAGTTAACTCCGACTACTGGAACAGCTTTTGACGTAATTTTCGTTAGGCATCTGAATTTAGTTAACACTTACCTGTAACTCCTTTTGTAACAGCTTATTTTTAATGTATGTAAAATAATATCCTACATCTAAGTCACGTAAGCTAGAAAATCTAGAAACTGAAACATATCCTTATCTTACGAAACAAAATTACAAACAAACATTGCGTTTTACGAGTAGTTTCGTAGCTCGGCGTCGGCGATAGGTACGTATCTCGTAGCCGTAGCGGGCAGCAAATAAGTCGGCGTCGTAGATAGCTACAACGCTACGGCGTAGCCTTCGTTGCAAAAATATTACTTTACAGAAGGCTTACTTGATAAGGAACTGAGAAATGGATATGTTTCTACGTAACTGAAATTTACGTAGTTTAGAATAGCCTTGAACTGCACTGCGTTCAAGCGATAAGTATTTTTATCTAATTGATTTTAAGGCCAGTTTTGTTTTGCATTGTTGGACCTTTTAGTGGCATTTCTATTTTGTGTCAAAGTTGTTGCCACAAGGAAGCTACGAAAAGAATTATGTCTCAAGTTTACTGCCCCAGAGTGATGTTTTGTTTGCTCAGCCATACCGGTTATTTATTATCTCTTATACGGTACATAGTCCAAGTTTATCTTGTCGGTCAGCTAGATTGAAATACAAGTTCTTGCCTTGACCTTTGTTGAAATGGAATGTAAGTTATTGGCAAGAATTATAGGGAATTACCAAGGGTCGGTATTTTTTTAGTTTCTAAAACAATTCGCTAAAACTAGCATGCAAAATTATTCCAACATTTATTTAATAAATTAAGTTAATAAAAATAACAGTTTGTTGTTTTATTTATCAACAGTTAATAAAAATGAAACTTATGATATTTTGTACATACGGTACATTTTGTTTATAATTTTATAATGAATAGCTTGGAGTTTCCCTGCGTGATCGAATCAGGAATGAAGAGATCCGCAGGAGAACCAACCTTGGTTCTGGTTGGTAATCGACATAACCCGAAGAATTGCCAAACTTAAGTGGCAGTGGGCAGGGCACATTGCTCGTAGAACAGATGGCCGATGGGGCCGAACAGTTCTGGAGTGGCGACCGCGCATCGGAAGACGTAAAGTTGGAAGGCCTCGCATAAGGTGGACCGATGACATTGTGAGGGCCGCAGGACCGCCGGTCGAAGTGGCGGAGCTTTGGGGAGGCCTATGTCCAGCAGTGGACGTCTTTCGGCTGAAATGATGATGATGATAATGATGAATAGCTAATAATGTAACTAAAACAGAAAACTGAGTCGAACATAAACGATTACTTTTGAGACTACGTTTGTAACCAATTGTGCGGGACAAGCGATAAAACAGTGTACATAATAGAATAGTGTATATAAAGTGATACATAGACGCTCATAAGACAGTACAAAGTGAATAAGTTTACTATAATTTAATAATTCGTATTAGTTGTGTAACTGAGTACTAGGGGTAAGCAGTAGTTCAAGTGTTTATGTTATATTTTATATTGTCTTAGTTGATTTTATATTTTTCTTAGATAGTTCTTATTACATAGAGTCCGATTATATATAGTTTTACCTATGTAAAATTAATAAAGTTAGCAAAAAACGCAAATAATGTAGCGCGGTCCTCGTTACGGTAAAGGGTCGAGGTATTTAAGTTAAAAATGTTCAATATAGTGCCTCGCTCTGATTGGTTGATGTTTTGCGCGCGTTTTTTTATAATATTGTGCCTATCCCTAATTAGCTGACGCCTTTACCCGCGCTTTTTTGTAATTATGATTGGTCAAATCGATATTTTAAATACTTGCAAAATTGTATAAAAATAGGAACATTTTTGTCATTCAACACATTCAGCGGCGAACTACCTAGAACAAAGTACTCCAAATATAGAAGCAAGAAGTCTCCAGTGGTTTCATTCCCCGCCAACCCAGCACACAAATGCGGCTATAGGCCACATTTAATGGTCCTTCGAACACGGATACTGCGGGGAAGAATTACCTGAAGATTACTACAGCATCATAGAGAAGATTTCTCAAGAGAATAGAAGAGTACTTTCAAGATTCGAAGAAAATCAGCTGACAGCATGCCAGTTACGCGCTCCGTGGGTAGGGGCCGCAAGCCGTCGGGAGAACAGAAGCCGTCGTCGTCCGAGACCACTACCTCGGCGACCGGTACCAGCGCGGAAGCCAGCACGGAATCGACAGTTACAGGGACGACCGCCACGGAAACTTCGGAACAGACAGACAACTCCGCGGCAACCGAGCCAACCACCGTGACTTCCGCGACCGCCAGAACCTCCTCGACCGCCACCACCTCCGCCACAGCCGCCAGCGCCGCTGCCCCCTCCGTAACCCCGTCCACTGCGACGACACTAACTACGGGTGCGAAGGACAAACAGCTGATGAAGCCGCCCGCTACTGTCATCAATAGTGAAACTCGTCAAGAAACAGAAACCTCTACAGTGAAGCGAGTTATGAAGAACACCGCCGGTCCATCGAAGCCGACTGGACTACAAGATCTCCGCCCTCCTAGCAACAAGGGAGGAGAGGGAGGATCTATCTACAGCAGAACAAAGCAACTCAAGCTTGCGAAGGCGAGAGAAGATTTACTACGCCTTCAAGTGAAACTAGCCGCAGCACGCCTAGCTACATTGGAGAAAGAAGACTCAGAAGAGGAAGAAGATGACGTCTCCCTCTACTCGAAGTCAGAAGTTAACGCAAGAGTGGACAACTGGTTGGAGAATCAAGTGAATCGTCCGGTGTTAGCGATCACCAACGAACCACACTGCCCCCCAGAAGAACCAACGGTCGTCCGCACAGAAGAACCAATGCCAGCGAAGCATGAAGAAACACGTCAGTCACCGGCGGGAGGTCAAACCGACTTAGCCCTCCTAGCTGAAGCCATCACCCGGGCTGTCAGCGCCGCTCAACGACCCAAGTTCGTCGAGTTACCGATCTTCAGTGGGTCCCATCAGGAGTGGCTACCATTCCGCGCCGCCTACTACGAGACAGAAGCAATGTTCAGCACAGTTGAAAATACGAATCGACTCAGAAGAAACCTGAAAGGAAAGGCCAAAGAAGCGGTTGAAGGTCTTCTGATAACCAACGCGCATCCAGCTGAAGTGATGAAGACTTTGGAGTCAAGATTCGGAAGACCAGAAGCAATAGCCATGATGGAGATGGAGACGCTTCGAGGTCTGCCGCGCCTTACTGAGTCACCAAGGGACATCTGCATATTCGCCACGAAGGTCTCCAACGTAGTGGCGACATTGAAGACTATGGGTTGTTTCAACTACATGTACAACCCTGAACTCGCGAAGACAATAGTGGACAAACTGACGCCGACTCTGCGATACAGATACTACGATTTCTCAGCCACGCAACCACGCGAAGATCCTTGCCTCATCAAGATAGAAAAGTTCTTCAAAAGGGAAGCGGAGCTGTGCGGACCTTACGCGCTGCCTGAACAGATGGCAGCACTTACTACGGCCGCTTCACAAAAGAAGACACAAAGGGTCAACAACGTGACTGAGAAGACACAAGCAACGAAGTGCTTCATATGTGAAGATAAGGGGCACACCAATGCAACAGAATGCGAAGAGTTCAAGAAGTTAGATGCAAACGCAAGATGGGACATGGCCAAATCCAAACGTCTCTGCTTCAGATGTCTTCGCTACAGAAACAAGACACACAACTGCAAACCCAAGTCATGTGGTGTCAACGGCTGCAAGTACTCTCATAACAAGATGCTGCACTATGAAAAGAAGACAGAGAAGACAGAAGCAAAAGAAGAGCCCACAGAAGTCATCAACTCAACTTGGACAGTCAAGAAGCAATCGTTCCTGAAGATCCTTCCAGTCCAGGTGAAGGGACCGAAAGGAGATGTCAACACCTTCGCATTGATGGACGACGGGTCAACAGTCACTCTCATCGACGACAGCGTGGTAAAGAGCGTCGGAGCAACAGGACCCATAGATCCACTGAAGATTGAAACCATCAATGACATGAAGGCATCAGAGTCAGCATCCAGAAGAGTCACCATCAAGCTGAAGGGGCTCAACGATCACGAAGAGCAAATACAAGCACGTACAGTGAAGAACCTGCAAGTCTCGTCTCAACGGGTTCCACAAGAACTAGTGGAAGGGTGTCAACACCTATCTGACATCCGAGGACATCTCACATATGCTAATGCGAAGCCACGAGTTCTCATCGGTCAAGACAACTGGCATCTTCTGCTGACGTCGGAAGTAAGAAGAGGAGACAAGAACCACCCAGTGGCATCTCTCACGCCGCTAGGTTGGGTACTCCACGGCAGCCAGACACGAACCTTCGGGAAGCAGATCGATTTCGTGTCACACATCGCAGAAGATCCAGAAGAGAATTTAGAAGACCTCGTGAAGCAATATTTCGAGATGGACGCGCTCTGCATAAACCCCAAGAAACCGAAGACTGACCCAGAAGAACGAGCACTTCGTATTCTGGAGAAAACCACCACGAAAATAGAAGAAAGAAGATTCCAGACCGGTCTTCTCTGGCGTAAAGAAGATGTCAAATTCCCAGACAACTACGAAAACTCACTGAAGAGGCTCTTCAATATAGAGAAAAAGATTGATCGTGAACCCGCATTGAAGAAGAAGTACGTCGAACAGATGGACGCTCTTATTGCAAAGGGGTACGCTGAACCTGCCCCGAAACAGAAAACAGCTGACAAGACTTGGTACTTACCTCACTTTGCGGTAGTCAACCCGATGAAACCAGAGAAACTCCGGGTAGTACACGATGCCGCGGCCAAGACCAAAGGGGTGGCACTCAATGACATGCTACTCAAAGGCCCTGATCTACTACAGTCACTACCAGGCGTCGTCATGCGGTTTCGACAACACATTGTCGCAGTTACAGCGGACATCAAAGAGATGTTCATGCAAGTCAAGCTGCGAACAGAAGATAGAGATACACTGCGGTACTTATGGCGCGGGGATCGACGAGACGACCAACCTCCAGAAGAGTACAGAATGACGTCGTTAATCTTCGGAGCATCGAGTTCCCCTTCAACAGCAATCTACGTAAAGAACATGAACGCCAAACAGCACGAGAAAACTCACCCAGAAGCCGCAGCTGCTATCATACAGAAGCATTACGTCGACGACTACTTAGATAGCTTCAGAAACCTCGAAGAAGCCAAACGCATCACGAAGAGTGTGCGAGAGGTACACATGAAGGCCAGCTTCGAGTTGAAACAATGGAAATCGAACTCAACGTCACTCCTAGAATCACTTGGAGAAGACAACCAGACAGAAGACATGGAACTCTACAGAACAGAAGAAAAGACTGAACGAGTCTTGGGTGTCATCTGGAAAATCAACTCAGACGAGCTCACCTTCAACCTCAACTTAGCCAGAATACCTTCCACACTCATAGAAGGTAAACAGCCGACAAAAAGGGAAGCACTAAGAATAGTGATGTCACTCTTCGACCCGCTCGGGTTCGCTTCGCCTGTCACAATCAGGGCGAAACAACTCCTCCAGGAAGTTTGGCGCAGAGGAACAGCTTGGGATGACAAGATCGACGAAGACCTGGCAGAGCAGTGGGAAATGTGGATGGGGCATCTGAAGAACCTCCAAGAAGTAGCAATCCCGCGGCAATATCTCCACTACAGCGACGCCGCCTCCCTAGAACTCCACGTCTTCAGTGATGCCAGCGAGTCAGCCTACTCTGCAGTCCTCTTCTGGAGAGCAGTGAAGACAGACGGTGAGGTCGGCCTATCCCTCATCATAGCCAAAGCAAAGGTGGCACCTTTGAAGTTGACGTCGATCCCAAGATTGGAGCTACAGGCAGCCGTCATGGGAACTAGACTCGCAGAGACAGTGGTCGAAGAGCTCGAGAGGAAGCCTGACCGCAAAGTGTTCTGGACAGACAGCAAGACGGTACTAACCTGGATAAGAACAGGGTCACGTTCATACAAACCCTACGTGGCTCATCGTCTAGCAGCAATAGAAGAGAGTTCCAAGGTCAACGACTGGCGCTGGGTTCCGACAAAGCTGAACGTGGCGGACGACGCCACTCGAGACGTACCATCAACATTCGACAGACATCATCGATGGTTCAAAGGGCCGGACTTCTTATACCAAACTGAAGATTCTTGGCCGACAGAGACCGCAAGGACAACACCAGAAGAGCCTTCCGATGAAGAGAAGACGCATTACGTGAGCGACAAGGGAAGACTGAAGCTCGCAGAGGGTCTGCCTGATCCAACTACGTTCTCCAACTGGGATCGACTTCGATACTCAACAGCACGTGTTCTGCAGTTTATTCAACTCTGCAGAGCCACCAAACATAGAGTCAACTACAGAAGAACGAAGAAGAACAAAGAAGCAGATCCCACCTGGAAGAAGAACAAGGCTACAGTTAAACAACAGGCGCCCACGATGGCAAAGTCATCACAAGGAGGAAAGAAGCGGCTACCAGTCACAGCCGAGCAGCTCAAGACAGCCGAAGAACTCCTGATGCGGTCCTCTCAAGAAGAATCCTTCGCAGAAGAAATAGATAGTCTGAACAACGGGAAACCGATCAACAAAGAAAGCCGCCTTCACCAGCTCAGCGTCGAGTCCATAAACGGCGCACTGAGACTCAGAAGCCGTATTCGAGCGGTCCAGGACGTGAAGGAAGAATCCAAGAACCCGCTGGTAATCGACGGTGATCATCCTACGGTCAAGCTCTGGGTGCAGGCTGTACATCGACAACTCCATCACGCTGGTGTAGAAGCCACAGTAAACGAGTGCAGGCAACAGTATTGGGTACTACGACTGCGCCCTATCACACGCACAATACTGCGAACATGCCTATTCTGTAGAATGAAGACACAAGTACCGCCGCATCCAAGAACCGGGGACCTACCAGCGTGTCGTTTAGCTCATCACAAGCGACCCTTCACCTTCACTGGGGTCGACTACTTCGGACCTCTCTCAGTGACCGTCGGACGAACTCGACAAAAAAGATATGTGGCCATCTTCACATGTCTCACGATGCGAGCCATACATCTGGAAGTCGCCGGCTCGCTTAGCGCCGACTCCGCGGTGATGGCAGTTAGAAGAATGATCGCACGAAGAGGTTGCCCAACTGAAATATGGTCGGATAACGGCACCAACCTGAAGGCCGCCGACAAGGAACTACGACAGGCGATCGACGCGGCGACTGCAGAAGAAGCAGCGAAGAGGACCATCTCCTGGCGCTACATACCGCCTGGAGCTCCGTTTATGGGCGGAGCCTGGGAGCGAATGGTTCGCTCCGTCAAAACGGCTCTCACCGCGACGTTACATGAGCGTCATCCGACAGAAGAGGTCCTCACGACTCTACTAGCAGAAGTAGAGAATACAGTTAACAGTCGTCCGCTGACTCATGTCTCAGTCAGCCCAGACGATCCAGAAGCCCTAACTCCCAATCACTTCTTGTTGGGAGGGCCAGGGCGCGTGCCACAACCAGGCACTTTCAACGAACAAGACACCCTTTCACGATCCAGCTGGCGAGCCGCGCAGAGGCTAGCAGACATCTTCTGGCTACGCTGGGTGAAGGAGTACCTACCTGAGCTCCAACACCGGCGGGAGCCCCATGGACGAGGTCAAGCAGTGCAGGTCAACGATCTCGTGCAAATCGTCGACCCGAACCTTCCCCGCAACGTGTGGATCCGTGGAAGAGTCGTCGCTACGTACCCAGGCCCCGACAACGTCGTGCGGACGGTGGACGTGCAGACCAAGGGAGGTGTTCTGCGCCGGCCAGTAAGGAAGCTAGTGATCCTGCCCCTGACTACAAGCAACGAGCCCGCACCGGAAGTTGATACGACGCGGTCGCACGGCGGGAGTGATGTGCGGGACAAGCGATAAAACAGTGTACATAATAGAATAGTGTATATAAAGTGATACATAGACGCTCATAAGACAGTACAAAGTGAATAAGTTTACTATAATTTAATAATTCGTATTAGTTGTGTAACTGAGTACTAGGGGTAAGCAGTAGTTCAAGTGTTTATGTTATATTTTATATTGTCTTAGTTGATTTTATATTTTTCTTAGATAGTTCTTATTACATAGAGTCCGATTATATATAGTTTTACCTATGTAAAATTAATAAAGTTAGCAAAAAACGCAAATAATGTAGCGCGGTCCTCGTTACGGTAAAGGGTCGAGGTATTTAAGTTAAAAATGTTCAATATAGTGCCTCGCTCTGATTGGTTGATGTTTTGCGCGCGTTTTTTTATAATATTGTGCCTATCCCTAATTAGCTGACGCCTTTACCCGCGCTTTTTTGTAATTATGATTGGTCAAATCGATATTTTAAATCCTTGCAAAATTGTATAAAAATAGGAACATTTTTGTCATTCAACACATTCAGCGGCGAACTACCTAGAACAAAGTACTCCAAATATAGAAGCAAGAAGTCTCCAGTGGTTTCATTCCCCGCCAACCCAGCACACAAATGCGGCTATAGGCCACACCAATCGATGCTAATAACACCTAATGGGGTGCAACAGTGCGCAAATTAGTGTCACATCATCTGCCTAGCTGGGGCTTCCAGTCTAACCAGATGCATCAGAATAATAGTGTTTTACATGGAGCGACTGCCTATCGGACATCCACAACTCAGTTACTCGGTAATACGATACCCTTTATTGAGAAAGACGGTTGTCAGATTTTGGGGCTTCTGACGACCTGTAAAGATTGTAAAAGCTCCACGAATGACAGCTGGGGCGGCTTAATGTGCTTTCCGAGGCACGGATGGGTCTTGGTCTGTGAAGCTGGTCACCCACCCACAGACTAACCGCGACAAGCATACCTTAACCTAATCGATCGAACCGTGCGGTCGTTGCTAACGCATCCAGCGTTAGCCTAATAATATTTCGTCATGTTCCTTATGTCAAGAAACGTATTCCCTGACCAGCGCAGATCTTCAAACCATTTCCTTCTACAGGCAGCCTTTTACGATTATTGTGAAAATACAAAACCCAACTGACCTATTCTCGTATATATATGTATGCTCGCGCGACAGCTCCAAGATTTACGAGGTAAGCAAATGAACATTTACTTCGCTTGCCGAGTCGCAATCGTTTCGCATTCGCATCTACTTATAACACACTAGCAAGTACTAGCAACCCGCCCCTGATTCGTACGGTTTTTACAACTTGACAAAACACTGAGATTTCTTTATTATATATAATTTTAAAATAAAATATTTATGTACCATACACTTATAACTTCCGGAATAAATTCTCTAAATGCTGGTGAAAAGTGCATCAAATTCCGTTTAGAAGCACAACGCGTTGACACAGGTAGACACGGAAAGCGACTGAGAATGAGATGGAGGGACTTGTGGTTAAAGTAAAAACAGCCACTTGGGTCGATAGATCAGGTTAAGATACGCTGACCGCGGTTGGTCCGTGGATGGGTGACTATATTTACATACCAAGATCCCTCCGTGCCTCGGAAAGTAGTTTAAGTTGTTGGTCATTCGTGAATCTCTGACAGTCGTCACGAGTCGTCAAAAGCCCGAAAGTCTGACAACCAGACTTTTGACCCGCTAGTACGTTCGCTTACGCAATAATAACACTTTTATACTTAGGTTGTCTTGTACAGCTCGACAGTCCAAAAGATATTGACCCAGCAAACAGTACCTATTCGATTTTCTTGACAGCTCTGTGTCCACGTTAGACAGTGGGGCAGAGAGCCCGAATTTTAAGTCAGTAGATGAACGTTAAAGTTATATAAAAGGTTACTATTTCATAAATTAATCATTAATGTTTTGTATTTGCATTAAAGTTAATTTCTACGTATTTAATCATAACATAATATTTAAACACAGTATCATGTTTTGAACCAAATTACTGTTACCAGACAAGTTACGTAGGTAGGAGTAAAATCTTAAACTCACATAAATATCTTGATTTATTTTGTAATTGCTTACGATATTAGTTACTCTATTATTTGTTATCTTGGTAGTCACCATCTTTCTAGCCGTATCATCTTTCTAAATCTACCTACCAGCTTCAAAACATAGCACCTGTGACTATAATCATCTTTAATGGGAATGTCGGTCATAATAATTTATATCGGATGAAACGTCCCCGAGGATCCTCAATGTAACGGGCTCATTAATTGGTGATTGTTCCCTAGATATAACATCTGTATCCGTGTGATATATCTAAAGCTTTAAAAGGCAATCAGCACAGCTATTCACAACCGTACTATTCAAGGAAGTTATTTCGAAATAAGAAAAACATATTGTTATATTATTTCACAAAATACTACTAGGTTCCTTATTTAATTAATCACTCAATGTCTCGTATATTTTATAGTAGTACTTGAGTTATGTTACCGTTACCCGAAATAACAAATGACAATTATTTTTCTACCGTAAAAGTTACCATTTTGTAGCGTTCCCCCTAAACGAACATTAACAATCGACTTCCATAGTGAATCGTGCGGTAATGAATAGCTGAGCAGTTCAAATTGCGACCTGTTTCATTTCTTAAAAACCATAGGTAAAAAGCCTATGCACAAACGGCGACCTTAATCACCATTTAAATTAAATCGACAAAGACAAGACTGTTTCGTGTATCAAGCCAAACTGTCGCAGTTTTGCCTGTTCAGTTCGGCCTTCCAATGTAAAGTACGCTTAAATCCGCAAGACATAGATCCATCCATCACTTTCCCACAAATCCCTTCTTGAATTAATAACTTTGGTGTAAAAGCCGTTTGTTGAAGACAGATGGCGCCACTATTACGTCGGACTGTTTATGTTAGTAACTTAAATTAAGTAATCGTCTGGAAAGCTAATATAAAAGTGATTTATGGATTTGGTTCCGTTGAAATTTTGAAAATGAAATTTTTAGTAAAAGTTTCTAGACTGTTTGGTTAAGCTTTCGTGTTAAAATGCTTAACAACTCTACCAATGAGTTCGTAAGTAATTCGAACAAATCTATTAGGCTTCAATTAGGTACTTACCTAATTGATTAAATTAAATTTCATGTTTACCTGTTAACAAAAATTAAGTAATTAGTGAATTGAATGTCGAGTACATTCAATTCACTAATTACTTAATTTTTTTTAATCTGTGTCATTTTTTTTTAGACTCTACCTAGCGTAGAAACTCATATCCGTTGTTCTCCTACTTACTTATATTTTACTTCACTTTAGGGGGTCTACTCTATAAATCCATCAACGACGATACAGACCCTCCGCAAGTACTTGATCCGTCATAATAAGTGTTAAATTCAATTTTTCTGACGGGCAGTAACACATCGGGATTAGGGACACCTGTCAAATCGTGTATGAAGCCCCGAAGTAATCTTCGGTCCGTAAGTAATACGGAGTAGGATTCACCCGTAACTTCGGCTGAAACTACGGATTTCGCGCATACGGAGTAGATTCAAAGGTAACAGAGACCAAGAGATGCAACTAATGAATTTTAGTTCCGTTTTGTAATACCTACCACATTCATTTAAAAGGATGACAATCATTTGTGCATTACTCATCCTCATCGTCATTTCAGCTGAAGACGTCCACTGCTGGACATAGGCCTCCTCCAAAAGCGGAGGGGTTACCATAATCGCCACGCTTGGCAGGCGGGTTGGCAATCGCAGTATGGTAGTAAAATGCATAGAGAGTGCTGCTGCCCATTCTCTGGTCAAGTCCCATAGGGTCTACTCACACTTATTCAGCTCTGTTCAGCTTTTGTCCATAGAAAACAACGATTTTGTATGAGATGCGTACGCATCCGTTCAGCCGCGGAAAGCTGAACGGACTCTATACAAAATCATTGTTTTAGTTAGCTCAGTCGCCTTCTACGACCCCCACGGGAAGAAATAGGATGGTGCTAATCTTTTACGTCCAGCACCACACGGAACATTGTGCATTGACGATGATGATTTTGAATAAATGATTACTAATTATTTTTGTAGTGTGTAAATTGATTT
Source organism: Polymixis lichenea (assembly GCA_949091785.1). Taxonomy (NCBI): domain Eukaryota; kingdom Metazoa; phylum Arthropoda; class Insecta; order Lepidoptera; family Noctuidae; genus Polymixis; species Polymixis lichenea. The sequence continues at coordinate 9,261,574 of OX420943.1, read as the reverse complement.
TACTATATTTTTATAGAATTTATGTTACTCGAAAAAAATCTTTTTTTGAGGTTCTGACGATGTTTTATTATGTAACTATATTTTTTTAACTCAATATTTATTTTGTAGGTAGGTACATTTTACTGTAATGTATTAATGTTTGTAGATTATAGGTAGGTTCTAATTTGCGTGCCCTAAACAGGCACAATATGGACTGTACATTTAACCACCCACTTTTTCTAAAAAACCTGTAATTTCTGCAAATAAATAATATTTATCCTACCTAGTGTTTAGCAACGTGGCAAAACCGATGTAAAATTCAAAAATTAATGAAAATATAAAAAGTAACACCCAATAAGTTTTTAAAGTTATTATAAACTCTCTGAAACTCTCCAGTACTGTGTGTTAACTGGCTATTAGCTTGTTTTCCTTCTCGCCTCCTCGAAGTTTGCTAGCTTTGCCGAAACTTAGTTCACAACAGACGTAGCTTAGAGGCAAGATTCACAGACCGCTGATTTAAGGGGACCTATTATAAAAAAGTAGCCCATTTATTAGATTATAATTGAAATGATCTATCATGTTGTGAATTTAAACTTAAGGAAATACAGTATTTCAACTGCAAAATCACGTAATCACGAAAACAGCGAAATCGGTAAAAAATCGTATATGGCCTCCTAACTTTATTTGAGATTTTCATGCGCATTATTCGTATGAGCGAATGTGAAACGCTTGCTCACATTCACTTAACGATTATTAGCATTAATCCAAGACTGCCCCACGCTCAGTATGAGGTCCTGTCGTCCTGGGTTCGATTCTCAGGTAGTGCAGAGTTATTGGGTTTTTTCATTTGGAATATCTTAGTAGAAACTCAAAATTTGGATTTTTAGCATAGTTGATGGCAATAAGCTAGCTCCCTGTTATATGAGACTACAAGAAATGAGCTTTGTATGTGTTCGGGGCATAAAAGCGTGTTGTTATGTCACCATGCGTATAATGTTCAAATTCATTTTCGACGCTAACTTTACTTGGCAAAGCAAGTAAAGTCAAAGTGTGGTCTGTGAATCCTACCCTAAGTTTATCATTGACGAGTTCCAGAATTTCCGAGTTTCCGTATTCAATCATATTTGTTGTATCTTCGGTGTACGGAACTGAATTATAATTAGATTCTGCTATGTTTAGCTTAAGTTCGGCGTCTAAGTAGGTACAACTCTACAGCGACAAACTACCCGGAATGTTTGTCTGTAGTTTGAAACTGCAAATTATGAGGAAACGATGAAGTTAATGGTGACTTTGACGACCACGATCATTATAAGTTTAAGATAAGTTTATAATTTGAAGTTTTGGGATTGAAACTGACGAAATTGACTGATCTTAGGAAAAATCGCAAGGTCGCAAGCACTATTGCTGAGCATGGGTTCGATTACCGGGTCGGGCAAAGTGTTATTGGGTGTTTCTGTCTGGAATTTCTCAGTTGAAGCACGGATTCTGAATATGTGCCCGGTTGTTGGCAATAGGCTCGCCGTTTAGTACATGGGACAAACTGGCGAAATGTGGGTGTACTTCTACCTACTATAGGTTCACTTCTGCCTAACCTTTCGGGGAATATAGGCGTGATTTTAAATACTGATCTGATGATTAAATTATTTTATTTCTGTAAGTAGGTTTGTACAAACACTTTTTAACACGCTTCTATTAGCTTCACCTGTATGTTTGTAAGCATGTTTGTTTGTATCCGACTCCTTTGGACTTGATTTTGACCCACTTCAAACGGTCAGATTTCATTTAAACTTTGTAGACTTATCGAGAATCGATGATAATTCAGTAATTTTATAAATTTGTTCCATAATGTTAAAAAGATTTGAATAAAACTGAAAAATCACTTTTTTGTAGTTAGCAGAACTAAAAAATAGAAAATAAATAAAAAAAAACTATTTTATTTTATACGTGAGTCGGTTGGCTATTATTTATAAAAGGCTATCGTTAAAACCATGAAGCACCTATAATAAATTACCTTCTAGTCTAGAGGTACGTATTTACTATTTACTACTTAACTTTTTTTTTATAGTTGCTTTTACTCGTATTTTCATGTTCCGGAGTGTAATACTGTCCACTCAATGTCTCTAGGTCTTCAGTTGACAAGACAAAGAGTTGATAAACTGTCTCACATCCTTAAACCAGGGTCGTAAATTTTTCTCTAGTAGATATTTATCATTCTGTCAAATAACTTATGTTTACAAGCTCCTCAAGGAAAGCGTTACATGGGAAATTTCCTCATATTATTCTCAAAGCAAAGTCCCTAAAGCCAAAATATGTGGAATAATTTATAGGTCTTAAAAGATTGCCGACGGTTACAAAGGGTGCATATAAATATTTATGTTGGCTAATGTTCGGTTCCTATAAACAAAAAGGGATCGTTTTGTTTACCAATTGTAGCATTTTTTATTTTTCAAGCTGGGTAATTAAATAGTTTCGTAAACTAATTTAATTAGGGGGTAATTTAATGGGGGGTTTACTCAAGGCTGTCTTAAACTATGCTAGGGCCCTTGAGCACACTAGAATTTGAGGCCCTTTTGGAAAGTAAAGTTAGCGAATTAAACTAACATTTTTCTATTATGATCTATTTATTATGGGTAATCAAATAAACAATAATATAGTATATCATTAATGATATTATTTAGTATGCTGCTGGTTTTTTGGTTACGATTAAGGTAATGGTTTCTGGATTTCTGTTCAGCAAAATCTTCTATTATATCCTCAAAGTCAATTGTTTGAAGGATGTGACATCCTTCTAACTATGCACATAATTGACAAATTACTTAGTTGTTCTTGTAACATTGTGGCGCTGTTAGGTACTGTGCTCGACAAAAATACATGAGAGAGACATTGTCGGTCCTTCGGGGCCCCCAGCGGATGGGGGGCCCTGGGCACGGGCCCCGTGTGCCCTTATGGTAAAGACGGCATTGGGTTACTTTGCGAAGGTATAAGGTCTATGCTTCATTATTGGTAAAGATACAAGAGTCTTAATTTTAACCTACAACTGTCCGCAAATTATAGGAATCAGCCACTAGTGATTTATTCTGAGTTTTTCTAAGGATTTCATGTGGGTAGAACCCTATAGAACTATTAGCTAAATGTTTTAAAACATTTATTTGGAGTCATTTGAAGTTTTAGGTAGGAGGAACTATGTGCGGTCTACGATTGACAACCGGCTGTTGCCGAAATGGACGTTGGTCCATTGCTATTGCCGGCTGTCATTCGGAGATCTTTAACAGTCGTTACGGGTCGTCAGAAACCCAAAAGTCTAACGTCGTACGATTTCCTTTTGAAGTTCATTATTCCCTTTGTGTTTGACTCTTGGCTCAATCGTTGGATTGAGCGTATATAGACGTTGTCTATATACGATAAAACAGGATCTGTGCAAGACACGGAGGAAAATAATGGATAAGGAGATTGGATCTTGATCGAAGGATCAAAACGTCGGTTTTATGTGATGGCTTTATGTCTTTGTAAACCAGATATTTACTGTAGCTTGGTTGATTTGTTGAGCTAATTTGATCCTTTGTTCATTTACCTGAGATTCAATTTCGCTTGCTGGGTGCGTCGGTACTATGGTACCGACAGTTTGAGGGGCTCCTGGCAAGCTGGCCGCGGTGGCTTAGTGGATGATTAACCATCCATTAAAAATCGAAACCCCGCCGTGCCTCGGAAAGCACGTTAAACCGTTGGTCTCGGCTATTGTTCATAGATCTTTGACAGTCGTTACGGGTAGTCAAGCCCGAAAGCCTGACAACCACTCTTACTATAAGGACAAAAAAATTGCATCAACTTATTCTAGTTACAATAGGGAGAATCCTGTTAAGCAAACAGTTTCCTTGTGTTAGGAAGAGGTAGAGAGGAGTAGGAGAAGTAGCAGTATCGTGTAACCCAGTAACTGGGTTGTGGAGGTCAGGTAGGTTTTCGCTCCATGTTAAATACTGATGTTTAGCTGCATCCGGTTAGACTGGAAGCCGCACCCAGGATTGTTGGGAAAAGGCTACGGTGGGTCTTAAGATGGCGGGTAACCTGTAAATGGGTTCTCTTATAATGTTACGTAACGTATACACAATGACGGTTTTTTTTGGTTGGAATTCATCAAATAGCTTCTCCACCTCTAGGTCGAGCGGGAGGGCGTGTCAGACTTTTACTGACTAAAACCCACCCGTGTTCGTTCAGTTGCCTGTGTGCCAGGGGTGACGGTATCTCTTTCGAACAATCCGCACCAGTCATTATTTTGTAATGCTTTATTTACATCAAGATACTTTATCATTGATGCTCTCACTATACATACGGAAAATACTGTCAAACTTCAGACACAGCAATAAATAACATTTTACGTTATCTGCCTAGAATAACATACAAAACAAATATTCTTAGATATTAAGAAAATATTATTTTGTTGATAAATATTCTTAGATATACAGGGTAAGTTTTTATCCAGTGCGCAAACTGTAACCATGAATTCAGCATATCATTCTAGACACCAGCGCAGAATTTTTTTGTCGGTAATACAAAAAAAAAAATCAGCTGTTTAATACACCGACGTAAAAATTCTGCGCTACCGGTCTAGAATGATATACTGAATTCATGGTTACAGTTTGCGCACTGGATAAAAACGTATCCTGTTTGTAAGTATAACGATAGCATCAGATCCTGTCTGTTCAATTTCTTCGTGAATAAATACTCATGTGACATTATTTTCAACATAAATAAAGTCGTTTATTTATTTTGTGTTTTTTATTAGACGCACGTTCACAGAATTGTGTCGTAGATAATAGTGTACTTTCAGTAAAATTCTCGGAACAGAAAATAATATATTTAATGGAAAGAGAGAAACTATCTTCTAAATATCAAGTTGTATTATTTAGGGCAGACATTCTGGGTTTTATAGAGAAAAAGCAACAAAACACCGTTCTATTTATTTGAAACTAACTAGGTGCCAGACGCAGTCTTGTCCAAATTTCAATGGTCCTTCAAAAATCCAATACCAAAAAGGACGTTCAGTTCTTCCCGAGTCTGAAAAAAATTCGGGATGAAAAATATAAAATTGTTACTATAAAAACCAAATTCGGACTGTTGGGTGCATTTTAACACAAAACATAGCTTCATAATCGGTCCAGCTGTTGTCAAGTGATGCGCTTAACAAAGGTCAGCATAACATTTAAAACAGTCTCTTTAATGTAAGCTTTCCTTCTTTAAGCGGTACTTATTTTCCTTCTTTGTTGCATAGCAAGGGCACGCTCTATAGGTCTAAAGCCCCATTTTTTTGCCTGGGGAGACAATAAAAAAAGCAACGACTGATTTGCATCGTCTAAACACTGTAAGACGGTGCAACTTTATTTGTTGCTTCAGCTTATTGCATGCTAGTAACTATATAATACCACTGTGTACAGGCTCCCGCAGACAGGCGCATAGCGACAGCGCGACACGACTCTTGTAGAACAATTTCCATGAAGTTCTCATATAAATTGTTCCATTAGACTCCCGTCGCGCTTGTTTGAGGAAGCCTTAAATCAGGCTTAAATAATACCACTGATGTTTGGTAGGCTCACAGGGTAGGCTTACTAGTAAACAGGCGATATAGGGATAACAACACGTCACTAGTTAACCTACCGTTCTAATCTTAAAATCCTCCGTGTCACAGTCACTCTACGTGGTTCTACCCTCTAACAACTTGCATCGAATCGACCTCTACACAAAATACGCGCGTAAGACATGGAGTTGTGGACATCAGCTCGATATACAATACAAGGTTGCATCAATGTATCAAATTGATAAAACGACAAAAACTAGCTATCGCTTATTTTCGTTCCCCTTATACAGGATGGCATGGACATTACGCATCATGCACAACCTGTAACGACGCATTCAGTACACGACTCTGAAACCCCCTGCGTGGCAACGTTCCGTCAGTTATTTCAAAAAATTAGCTCTGCCATTTAATTTGTCTGCGTCGTAATTGTACTTATTTATGAAATAGCAAATTCTTTTTTTGATAATCGACTAAACATTTTTAAGAAAGTCGTGGTGAATTCATAGGATCAGTTTGCGCGTCGATTTCACCCTGTATAATTATGAACTTATATGAATTTCGGTAACCCTGCCTAGAGGTAAACGTTCCTGACCCTGGCGATTTGTGCCTGAGTTTGTTTTAAAAATAAACGTATTCCACAAATCCTGATAGGACTTCTAAGTTGTGTCGCGTACTGTAGGAGCTTTGCATGTGGGCGTCAGTTACGTATGTATACATGATGTGTTAGTGTGTGTGTGATACAGGACGCACAAGTAAGTACCAGGCATACATAAGGCTGGAAGGTTGACATGGGTTAACTGCAGTATAAATATTGTATGTAGGCATAGAAAGGAAGAGCTAGAGGACATACAGTGAAGGCGATAATGTTCCTATTGACTTCAAATGTGAAAGACTTTCCCCTTAAAAAAACTTGCTCAACGGAAATGGTAAGCAATTGACTTAACATTACAATGGTACAGAGTCATTTCTGTCTGACGTTCTGACTTTCCAAATTTCATCTCTTCTCTTCATGCCTATAAACCATTTTTACTATGGGACCAACTGTGAAATTACGAAAAGAATGTCTTATGTTTCATACCGTATTTGGTCGAGTATTGGTCTTTTTATGAAACAAATGATTTTTATTCGACCCCTGCAGCCGAGAAAAAATCTTAACGAACGCTAAGCTTAACCGAAGTAATAGAGTTGTACTAACTTAAGCTGTTATTACTAAGAAAATCATAACCTTTTGGCGGCTGGAATCTTAGGTATAGTTATTAATATACTTTGCCCTTTAACACTTAAATGCCAACAAGGTGTATGTAGGTACAACTTGTTGGCATTTAATAAAGGCAAATAACTTTATAACAATCAAACTTTGTTACGCTCGAAAAGGCTATTTCAATCGAATTCATCCTTAGCGCCTACGTAGGTACCTTCCAATAGTGTTGCATGGACTAAAGGTTGTTTTGTATACAACTGGCATGTATGACAATCTTTCGTTTTGGGCTCTTGCGTGTTATAATTTTTTTGGTGGTGAGGGCGGCCTTATTGGTATTTCATATCTACTTTGGATAACAAAAGAAGAAAAGGGAGATTTTTTTTGAAAAACAAAGAAAGAAAGAAGAAGTAGGAAAAAAGAAAAGAGATCTTTCATTTACATTCGTGTTGAAAACATAACATAACATGTCTATCTCTCATATCTCCGTGCACTACATAATATTCAGTTGGTTTTTGGTAAACCTCGGAATCTCTTGCTGTGAACAGAGAGTTGCTGTGTGAGGTTGCCTATGCAATCCCGAATTTTCATTTATTTCAAAATCACACGAAATAAATGAATGAGTGACATATTGTTATGTCTGCCTTCCCCCATGGAAAGAAGGCGTGAGTTTATATATGTACGTGTATTATTTTGCCGCACTACACATTTAGATGGTAATAACACAACCGCACATATTGGCGTTTCTTTTTTGTGACAGCCCAGTATCAATTCGTGAAAACGTGTTTTGAATCCCAAGCGGGGTGAACGATGTCATTGTTTCAAAGCTTGAAAGATGAGTATCTTTATTTTATTTGTCTTTATCAGAAGTTGTTTATACGAGGCGTTTCTTTTATTTGAGGTCCTGTGGAAATCGTGTGATGGGTGCTAAGATTACAAATGTTGGGTTTTGCTTACAACTTGCAATTAATGTTAAGTTATACACTTGCACTATACATACGAAGTACTTTTTGGCTAATATCTATGTTTAAATAAAATCCTGTTGATTCCGTATTTAAGTTTAATATATCACTTCACTGGCTCACTACCACCCCAAGCGCTACCGTGCGTACCTGCCTCACTTTATCTTCTTCCCGCCATTCTTTGTGACTGACAGATTACATTAGTGACAGAAGCTACCTCCTCTTGCGTGAATGTGACAGTGTTTACATATCTACTAAATAGATAGACTACAATAAGTACAAATTAATAGGTATGTCCTGATCTATCCAGTATATTTTTATTCAAAATCTTTTTTTTTTCTGGCAAAATATATGATTTGGTTTTACTTACAAATGGGTCTATCAGCGTCGTATGTTAGCCTCAATAGCACATACCAACATATTTGTTTATCTGGAATTCGAGAATTTTACCAAAAGACGTAATCAAAATACCAATTCCAAGCAAATAACAGTAGGCAAACGCTACTGAAAAGAAAATAGAACAAGTAAATAGGAAATCTCTTTGAAAAGTGTTCGTCAAAGTAACGTGACGGTGGAAGAGAGAAATATTGATAAAGTGACATAAATAAGATATACCTACAACATAGTAGAAAATAAACAGAATATGGAAAGACTTGTCACAGTCTGTCGCGTTTTCTACGATCATTATAAGAAATTGCTCGCTTTGAAGGTGAAAGATGAGATTACTTTTTAGCAAGCTCTAGACGCTTGAGAATAATATTTTGGTTAGTGATGAAACTAGCAAAGCTAAAAAAAAAATTACAATAATAAGGAAAGGAAAGATAAAAAAATCCTGTTTAGTATATTCTATCACAATCACATTAAATTATATTATTTTTCTATAAGTTCGATGTTAATTGTTGGATGCACCGGGCGACGTCATTACGTTAAAGCCGGCTGTCGCTGAAAACCAGTGCTGGGGCTGTCTTGCATAGGGTCGCAGCATAATGCTGAGCGATAGGCGTTTTGCGTGGATGTGACGCATGTTTCCCTTAACCTTTTCTTATTTTTTTTTGTGTGTTTTTTTTTGCGTCATGTTTACCGCAAATAAATGTTTTTCTTTCTTTTATAAAACACGGATCTGAGGATTGTTACTAATTCACAACTCGCATGTATCTAATAAAACTAGTTCCCGCCCAGTGGTCGAAGTTTGACCATAATTTCCCATCAATAATCAAAAATGTTACCTTTCTACACCCCTTCCCCATATAAATTTAAACCGTGTCTCATACTCCTGCGGGCGCATACTTTTTGTAAAAAGGGGTAGTTATATAGATTTTGCTTCAAGTATAGTATCTAATTACAAAATAGTAATTACAAAATCGCAACGCAAATTCCGGCTACGCGGGTTTGCAAGAAAGTTTCTAATATAAATAAATAGAAAAAAAAACAGTGACACTCCGCGAGTGCCGACAGAAGTGAAAACTTGAACAATTACGTGTGTATTTTTTTATCGTCAATACAGGATTTCACATTGGGTCCTTGGGTCCTGATTGCTCTCGGTAAAAAAATTATAAACGAGCGATCGACTTCAGCCATTAAAGGTAATAGCACAGATTTTACGATAAAAATACAAAGGGCAAGGAAGGGATAAAAGAATTAGAATTTCCAAATGAAAGAAAGGGACTTTTCCAAAAGACATCAACGCGCGACTCATGCGTGTGCTCGTTCACCCAACCAATCTTAACTCAAAAAGCGTTCGGTGTCGATGACGCGAGTACCATGATTTTTGTTCAACCAAAAAGTGCTCAACGCACCTAAAGAAGTTTTCACTTCAATAAAATATGAAAGATAACGTGTATTCCCTTCGAATATTCACTCATACTTATCCATGTCTGATTAGGGCTATGGTAACTTCCGATTTATAGAACCATAAAACATGACAGTACCTAAAAAGATAATGATCTTATTGAGCCAGACGTGTTTGTATAGGCCGGACTCATATCCTCGTCAACGACTCTAGCGATCTAGATTTCTAAACATGAACTATCTTTAATGTCTGCCAGTTATTGGTGCCGATTCTCTTGTCACAAAATTCTCTAAACTAAACTAAAAATCACTAAAATTTAGTTTATCCCTGTCAAACGACGATTTCCCAATCTGAAATTGACTAAAGTGACACAACATAACTATATTTTAGTTTGACAGCACTAAGATTGTACTGAGTTTTTAATTTAGTGAAAATGGTAATTTTGCTATTCTGTTGTTGTCAATTTCATTATTCTATTCAATATAAAATTTTGATTGTCTAACTAAATCTGACTATTTTTAATCGCGATTAAAAAGGTGTGGAATAAAATTAGTTGTCAAGAACTAAAATTCACACTGACACCTCGACTTCGGGCGCAAATACAGTACTGTATCTTTTTTTTCTTTTCTTTTGCTTATATCTCGAAATTGGTGTGTCCTATCGTAAAAATAATGAAAATTTCGACCCCCTTTATAAGATCCCATACACCTATAAAACTCAACATGTAGGTAATAATTTTTCATATTTTCGATACAAAAAGTAAAAAAATCCATATAAAACACGTCGAGGCTGCCCCCCTGCGCGATTCCGGCTCTAAAAAAAATCACGGGGTGGGGTAAACGTGGAGTCGCGTTTGTCAAATTCGATTTTAGTTTTAAATTTAGAGATCTTTTTTTGCAGAATAGCTTTAAGATTCTCATAGCCAAAAGTAAGGAATTTTAGTGATAGTTTAGTTAGTTTAGTTCGGTGTACAAGAGAATCGGCACCATTGTTTGCCTCTCGTCTAACTCCTAGGGCTGTTTGCTTTTTCATATTTTTATTCATAAAATAAATTTTTCATTTATTCTAAGAAACTATCAGCTCCATAAATCACAAAAAAACTTGCTCCCACGCACTCATGCAGTATACTTTCAATCCCAATTTCAATATCTGCTGCATTTTATTACCAGCCTGAAAAAAAGAACTGACATCTACACTTTATCTATTTCAGGTCATATACCTGTGTTCTCTAGATAAAAACGGCTATAAACATAAAACATGTCACGTTCTGTCTGTTGCACATAGAGGGCGATAGTGGACCATTCCGCCGCCCATTTGACATCTATGACACGGGCCGCTATTTTATTATCCCTCGAGAGCTATTCTACGGATTTTATTGCTGTAACACACCAAAATGGCTAAATTATTCTAGTTAACACCAACGAGTGGCTGTTTACTTAGTTGGGCTTCATGTATAATGAAAAAATATTGAAATGTTTTACCGGGTTGGTCGATTTCAGAAGAAAGAGAAGAAGAAAGGTAGGTCGTTTACTGATACGAGTGCTTCAATACCTAATTGGTAATTACCCAAAACAATTATTAACAGTGTCTTTACATTGCATATTATTAATGCAGTATGCTCATTAAAACATAATAAATTAATTAGTATGACTGCATGTTTTCGAAACTGAAATTAATTTGACATTTCATTTCATTTTTAAAATGAAATGAAATGTCACATGAAACAGACGTGGGCGTAAATGACTTAAATTCCATGAAAAACAAAAACAAACTATTAAATTTGGAATAATGAAAATCATAAAAAAGCGAGCCTGACCTGAAAGGTGTATTGTTCAACACACAAGCAGAAACACAATAGCGAGAAATATGACGAAAAATGTTCGTTGAAGTAAGTGGGACTTGTGGTGGGAATTATTGCGCCTCCTTATATTAGCGCGTAAAATATAATAATACAATTCTGTATACGAAGTTCTCACAAAGGTTTCGCGAATTCGCGCTCCATTTACATTATGTTAAGAAAAAAGGAACGGAATGTTATAGAGAATTTATTGCAAGGGATCACAGATTTTCTATTGAATTGTTTACGCTTATTAGTTCGGCTTTCTCGTTTTTTTCTTTTCCCAGACCCTTTGATTACAGAATGGCTGTATGCATTTTCTAAGTTCGTCCTTGTTTATGATGCTGGCTTATTTCCACATAATAAAATTCCCACCCACCACTCCGGTGTAGAATCAGATTAATCTTTTTATCGATAAACTTCGTTAGGGAGGGCCACAGGGCATGTAACGAAGCGGGTATCTATAGATTGGAAATTCCAGAAAAAAATCACATACCTTACCTAATGAAACCTGCTTATAAAAACCTAAATAGGATTATATTGTCATCGTAAATTGGCCACCAGTTTAATTGTTTTCTGAAGCGATTTACGATAAAATTGTGTTAAAAATTCTTCACAAAACGGTTTGATACAACATGAGATATTAAAATTCGTCAATCCACTTTCTACTCTCCCGTGACAAATGAAACATTACACTATAAGCCAAAAGGATCGTATTTTATTAAACTAAACCCTTTCGTATCGCGAACCTTGTAACACAACACTCGTTACAAAGTTGGCATCTTGTTGAAGACAAAGTTAGGTCCTGTCTCCGGACAAATCTCGGCGGTAATGACTACATGTGAGCCAGACTAATGTTGGACTGCGCAACTGCGGTGATCCTTCACTGTACGTGGTAAGTGGATACATAACTTTTTTTCTTAGAACTTTCGGTGTAAGGGAATTATTTCTTTGGAGTTTTTCTGCTACTTTGTCTGAAAGATATTGTTATTCGAATTTTGCCATTAGAGAGATGGCAGTTTAGGTAACTCCTTAGGGTTTTTTCATGCACATTCGAATTTGTACTACGAATTTCCCTATGGGTGGAATCTACAAGAGTTTATTATCTGGAGATGATCTGTAGCATTAATGTTGAAACCTACAATTAACATACTGTTAAAGCAATATAACTTCCTTTCCTTATCAAACCCATTCGTTCAACCTGATGAAAATCACGCAACTGGACATCAGGTACTTTGGCTTTTCTGGAAGTCTCTAAATAGACTCTGGATTCAGGTAGGCTGAAGTAGGGAAAACCTGCTTAGGTGGAGGAGGTTCACGGATGATTCCGCCCGCCCTAGATTGTAAATGTAGTGCTGTCTCACTAACAATGGAGCACTTAATATTTTGTCCAGCGTGTCTTGTTGTTTGCACGCTGCAGGATCTGATGGACGCTGTTGAAAGTGCCAAGCTCATATCCAAATTCTGGAGCAATCTAAATACAGTGATGTATTTAGATTGCTATCGATGCATCATATAAAAAAGAAGAAGTATAACTTCCACCTATCATTTGGGAGGGTATTAGAAAGGATACTACAGACATTCCTATGACCTTTAGCGCTCTATAACCTCTCATCTTCGTAATGCCCATACTTAAGGGTAGCCGACATGAAATGGACACTATCGTAGTACCGCAGATCTGCGATGACAATATAAGCCCTAATGTAATGGAAGGCGAGCTTACACTAAAGCATATTCTATCTATCTATCTTGTAGCTGTTTATAGACTATCTGTTGTTGTATTCCCTTGTTATACCAATCCATAAAAATATTCGAAAAAGAAATTGCTATTCTCAGAGGTTTTAGTGTGGTTTTGGCAATGTTAGTCGCAGTAAAATGGGAGGTAAGCTTTAATAATCCCAGGCACATGTAAACTAATCATTTGTTAATTAATAATTATGCTTGTCATTGTTCTGGTTGCTACTGCAAAGGTTGTCTAGAAAAGACGACCTAACATTCTACAGGCTGGCTATAAATTAACTTATATCACATTTGAACTGTCCACCTGATTTAGAATAAGCCTTCAAAAAATTTCATAGGCTTTTTGTTTCGGAAAGAAATGAGGTAAGGTACTGTTAACACGAAAGCGTCGAATATTTAAAACACGCGTCAAAGTGTTTTTATTGCTCGATCCCGGCATTGAGAGTCCTTCAGGCTCTCACGCTACTATTGTTATATTATCCTATTTCTAGAAGACAGAAAGGAATGAGTAGTGCTTAGCAGTTCGTATAATCTAAAATCTGGATATCCTTTGTCGCTTAAACGTCCATGTAGATTTCTAGACGAATAAACAGCCTTTATAAACAAAAGGAGCAGATAGCTAAATAAAATCAATGATTATCTCGTTGCCCTAGACGTCCATTAAATAAAAGGAGAATTTTACCCATCCAGCCCATTTCAAATATTATCCCTACTAAAAGTTCTTCAACCCGGTAAAGAATTAATAAAACCATATTTACAAAATCCGTATTTGACGACAATGTTCTTTTGATATCGTCATCAAAGGCCATTGTTGGGTCTATGTTGACAGGTCAACTACAATAAAGGAAAAAGTCAATGCTTGATCTACTTTCACGTTCAGTCAGGCGGAATATATACCTACCTATTCCATAGAAATCTTGAAAAACAGCCACATCTCTCGCTGTGCTTTTCTGTGGACTTTCTAAATGTTCCTATAGATTCCTTTTCCCTTTGGAACAGCCTAGGTGTGCCATTATAGTCCATATTGTGTGAATATTCCACTGAGTTAGGTTGGTATTGAGTCTGCACTTTGGTATATCTTATACCAAATCTTGTAAGACGAAGGAGATTAGTCTCCATGACACACGGAATTCTATCGTGGAGCCTATTGCTATATGTTTTTGTTATGCTCTCTTTAGCAATAAAGATTGTGTTATCTAAAGTATTTAAAGCAGAAGCTTTTGCAATCGATAATTAAAGGTAAGGTCACTCCCTGATCCAGTAGTCACAGTCAGCCACAAAAAGATGTATATATCGACAAAAATTAAATTGGCTATCTACAATTTGGGTTCCATGTGTTGTATGTGTAGCTACAATAAAAAACCCAATGTGTAATATGTTTTGTGGATAAACATTGATACAAAATTAAAGAACAAAGATTGTCGACAATAAGATGAATTCTTATCAATCTCTCTGAGGTATCTAAATTAATGAGGAGTAGGGATTATTGCAGCAGGCAACCATACAGAAACAGGCTTATGTACAATATGCAGTCAGCTTTATCTACAGACATAGCCTAGTTCTCAGCTTAGTTTAACAGCAATATGCAGTCACAAGCATGCACCTTATCTCATAATACTGGCAAATGTAATTCCCTCTCTATTCGTACTAAAGACCTCATTGAGATAAAGTGGGACATAGACAATATTGTGCTATTCTGTAAACATCTCATCGTGACAACGGTGAAGTGAACGTGCTTCGGTGAAGTGAACTTGTAGTAGTCAATCCGTAGATAAAATATATCTAAATAATCCCTAGCGACAGGTTGGATGACAATTCACTTCGAGCTCACTTCACCTTAATTTTCACGGTGAGGTTTTTACAGAATAGTTCATAATACTCATCGGCTGTTATGTGTATGAAGTAATCCTTACCTTAGATGCCTATCAGTGTCAGATTAAATACGCCGAATGACTCCATCATTCGGCGTATTTAATCTGACAAAATTAACAGAATATTATGTTTATTTTTTAATGCTGAACGGCCTGCTCTTGGCTTCAATCACGCGTGCTGGGAAGCGATGGATGAGGATAGTTACACTATTACAGTTGTTAGGACGGAAATATACCTGTATACTTCGTTTTATTTGTAGTATGCTTTGTTAACTTTTTTATTTTTTGTGTTTCAGTTAAGTTTTCATTTTATTTGTTGGTATATTGGCATGGCTAGCTGACATATGACAAATTATTTAAGTTCTGTGTCTCGTAATGTTGATTACTTTGCCTACCTATGTATAGAATCAAGTCTATCTAACTAAACAGACAGCTGTGCTGCTGGAAAGTTTGTTGCGCCACTTCTTCTTCCCAGCTAAAGCACTAGGAAGTGGTGAAGGGCGGGCATTTTGGGGGACTGTATTATGTAATTTTGACATTCGAAAAGTGCTGATTCTCAGCTTATTTGAATAAATGACTTTTGATTTTTGATACACCATATAAATATCCAACACGTTATTGTATTTTCTTCTCATCGCACACACGTTTTATTACCACAAATCCACTAAATTCGTTCAAATTACTCTTCTCGACATTTTGAGTTACCTGAAACGAGTTTATTTAGTACCTTAGCGCTTATCTTTTGTTTATAGGAGCCACTTTTAAAACCTAATCCGTATTTACGACCCGTAGGTTGAAATCGTCCCGTCCAGTACCTATACAAACATGTACATAAGTGAAGGCAGTATCTAACATTTGTCCAGTCATAAATCTGAACCGGACCGCTTTACTTCGTAATTGTTCTTGTTATTCGTTCCATTTACTTCGTTAGTGCTTTATTGACTTTGTTTTTCTTAGTACATAAGTGCTACTTGTAATAAGAGAACAGTGTTTTGGAGCTAGATCCTTTGTATCGAAGTTTGAATCTTGATGTTTCACTAGACATACTCTTACTGTATCAGTTTCTAAAGTGTTGTAATAGCTTTACCGAAGTCGATTTCTTTTTGACCACGATTGGCCGGATGACTAATGGCATCTTATTAAAAAGCAGAGAGTGGTGCGTCATTCCAAATTCACGCATTGCTACTATCACAATAGATACTTTATTGACATTACAATCTAGCCTATTAGCTAATAAGTAATTTAAATATAACTTAATCTGTCAAGTAGCTATAAAACTAAGAAATCGTCCAATGACGTCTTTCTTATTCACGGTAAGTTCAGGGTAGACACTTGATTCACGTGTTCTTTATAAAAGTCAGCATTTGCACTACAGTTTAAGTTTAAAAACACTGCAGTAAACTAACTCAAAAGGTTTTACCCTTTTTAGTCTTCACCCGTCCCGTTTTAGATTGCGACTAGTGAAGCACTGAGCTGCAATAAGCCTTTCAAGTTAGCCGAGATCGCCCTGAGGACACGGTGGAGCATACGGTGGAAGTCTGCCCGGCTTGGGCGGAACACCGCCGTGTCCTCGAGGAGATCGGCGGCGGCGATCTCTCGCGTCCGGCCAGGCCATGGTACTGAGCAAGAGTGCATGGGTAGCCGTCACCTCCTTCTGCGAAGCAGTAATACTCGCGAAGAGGCAGTATATGCGCCCTCACGGCCTTAGTCGCCGCAGGAGACGCCCTGGGCGTCGGTAATCCCAGTCTGATTCCCGGCCACTGTAGGCGCGGGCTTGCGGACGGCGAGTAATGGAGCTCGCTGTCCGGTAAAGAACAAGCCCGGGTCGACGGCGCGTTGTGTTCCAAGCGCGCCTCAAAGAGATGTCAGCACCAACTTGTGGGGTCCGCAAGGGCCGATGCCTGCCAGGGGTGCGAGTTGTTTGAAAGAGATACCGTCGCCCCTGGCACACAGGAAACTGAGGGAACACGGGTGGGTTTAGTGAGGAAAAGTCTGACACGCCCTCCTGCTCCACACAGACCGGAAGAAGTTATTTGATGGTTTCCCACACTCAAAAAAAGCCTTTCAAGTTAGCATTTTCAAGAGCTTTAGAGTTTTTGTGTAAATGGAATTCTTGTATATACAGGCCGTCGTTGTTGTCGTTACTTTCGTCCTAATATTTTATTATGTCAAAGTAAGCATCATCATCTGCTTAGCCTTTTCCCAACTATGTTGTGGTCGGCTTCCAGCCTAACCGGATGCAGCCGAATACCAGTATTTAATATTGTGTGACTGTCTATCTGACCTCCACAACCGAGTTACTGGGTAACACGATACCCCTCGGTAAGTCTGATTGACAGACTTTCGGGCTTCCGATGACCCGTAACGACTTGTAAGCATAAGAGCTCAAAAATGTGTTTAAAAAATCTGAAGCAGTGTTGTAATAATGTATATCAAACGTTGTCTAGCAAAAGTCTGAATAATTTTCGGATTTATACGGTCCGTCCCTCGAGAGTTTTTTGTCTCTGACGCCTTTATTGAAATTATCATAACGTCATATCATTTTGTACCGGTAATGTATGTGAAGAGAGATTTGAACGCTAACATTTCGTGTTTTAGATTTTGCCAATCGACCTTTTTACTGGCGGACCCTTTTTTCTATTCAGTGAAGATCTCGCGAATTATCTTTTTGTATTGGGTTACGATTTGTACCCTATTAGACTTTGTTTGAATGCCTCTCTAATAATGGATGGTTTGTGTATGGATGAACGTCAAAAAGAAGGCTTACCTTTTTGGAGTGATGTGCAAATACCAGTCCGTGATTATCTTTACGGTCTGGCCCAAGATAAATCAATATCAAGGGTAGGTAATATATCTTCATACTAAAAGGCAACGCAGAATTTGGGTTGATATCAATAATGTGCCGTAACCAATCCCTTGCCTGTGATAAATCTATCAATTTCTCGCGGCTGTACCGACGATTCCTCATACCATTCTCATAAATGCTTTTCCAATTTCATAGATTCATATTCAGGGCGTTGTTTGAACTCGGAAAACTGGAATGAGGTCATTGTGGGCTGAAAATGAAATATTATTTTGACTAAGAATAATAAGCACTTAAATCTTCATTGTCATATTCATGTAGGTCGGTTTCCAAGGTTTAAGCTTTTAATGTTTCTTACCGACATTACGAATGTCGAAAAGAATTTGGTACCTGGGTACCGGTTTTAGACTGGTACCGGTACTCCACCTAACAAGTACCGGTACCAAATTCAGTTCGGCGTGTATCACAAATCTCATATTTGTACGAGGAACCTCGTACGGTTGGCAACCTTGAAGTTATTCTAATGCCTACTAACTATCCTTTTTATTTACTACTAGCTTTAGCCAGCGGCTTCACCCGCGCAATACTTTCATCCCCTATTTAACTCCCTTAGCGGTTGAATTTCGAAAAATCCTTCCTTGTTCCTTGTCTACATTATTAAGGGAACCTTTGTGCAAATTTTCCGCTTTCTAGGTCCAAGGGTTTGGGCTGGGCGTTGATGAGTCAGTCAGTCAGGACTTTTCTTTTTATTATAGATACCTGTACATATTAGAAATACCAATAGTACAGGTCCTACGCTTGGTTCCGGTACCAATACTACAGGTACTTCTCTGGTACCGGTAACATACCAAGGCCAATGGTACCAGTTCCCAAACATATCGGTATTTCAAGCCCTCAATTTATTTAAAAGGGTTACGTAATTACGAAACATCGTAAATACCAAACCGCACTGGGCCCACCTATCCCCAGCTGTGGGAACGGTATGTTATAACAAAAGAACAAACGGAAATATTGCGCGCGTGCTCTTTATTCACAAAACGTTCAAACAATAAAGTTTTTATTTCTGTGAGCGTATTTTCAGTCCCTATATCAATTGTCACCATTCAATATTTTGTTTAGCACAGACCTACATACGAATGAACAATTGAAACCCAATAACAGTGCGGAAAGCGTTTTCTATTGTGGTGCTCTCTCAGAGCTCAATGAAAGGCTATTTTGTTCCCGATGGTAAGTGGCGAATTGGCTACTGTGTGTGTGGTATTTTAGTCTTTAAATGTCTGTACTAGTAATTTAGTAGGGTGCGGTAAAGGTATTGCCATAATAGAAAATACGCAATGTGGCATGGCACTCAGCAACTTATATCAGCTCCCAGAATGGTAGTAGGTGGGAACTACATACTAGTATCTTCTTAAAGCTATAGGCACCAGCGGCGAGGTGTCAATTTTTGTAAGAGAAAAGCCGAAGCAATGTCGGCTTTAACTTACTGACTTAACCATAAAGAACACTTACTCTAAAATCAATATAGGAAAGTAAAGAATACAATACCAATTGAACAGCTGTAAACCTAATAAAATATGTAATATTCCTCCATCTAGATCTCGCTGACGCATTTTTCTATATCTATCTCTGTCATAACCCGTTGTACAGCGGCTTGCTCTCGTCCGTATCAAGCGGTGACACGTGACCTAAAGTGATATTATTGCGGGATCGCTGTTCTATGAATTTTTAGTTCTCGATTATGACGTTTTGCCGCTGGGTTTAATTTAGAACATTTTTTAAAAATGTAATACAAAGCTAAAAATAAGCGTTTTTGGTGTTTGAATATTATGGTGAATTAAATATCCGTAGTATAATTATATTTTTGGCAATAGTAGACAGTATTGATGTGCCATTTTTCAAAAGCGGTAGAGATGCGAATCACCGAAGGGAAGCCGGTAGGAATCGTGTTATATGGTGGTTTCGCCACTGGTAGGCTCTAATCTGAGTTAGTAATAAGGTACAGTATTTTCATTTCACGAAGCAACGCGCGCTTTACTTGTGGTAACCAAGCGTACAAAGCGTTTTGAATGTGTGCGTGGAGATAAGTAGCATTAGCACATAACAAACACTGACACGCCCGTGTCTAGTATGGTACCGAGAGCTCTTGAGCTTACACGTACATTCACAGCGTGTTTTTAACCTCAAGTAAAGCGCGCGTCGCTCTGTGAGATGACAATACTACAGTATAGTTTACTAACACAGCACTTAGTATCCAGGCTTCAGATAAATCTGTTCGTTTAGCAGCTGTAGCTTGTAAGTAGCTTACGTATCTTATTCTACCGTTTCCGAAGAAGAATATAAATTGAAGATTGTATTTCAATCCCTTATGAAGGTTTTCACGGAAAATATTTATACGATTTCATACAAGTACTTTGATCTGATAAATTCATGTTTCCTCAAAATGGCTTCCTGGGAGGAGATAGAATATGAAATATTACTTTATATTTATTTGTTGGTATCAGTGAAAATGATTCTCGACAAGGAAATATACTTTCTAGAATAATTTTTCGTGAGTTAAGTGATAAGTGATGCTTACAGTATTGTTGTTTCTGAATTTTTGTCAAAGGAATTTATTTTTCCCGTTTTCTATTCTTTTGCCATTGGCATTTTGTTATTGTAGGTTGTGGGATACCGTTTAAGTTAATAATAGTCAATATAATCAATCTATTGGTATCATAATTTTTACTTCTCTGTTTTATCATGTATTTAATAACTATTTTAGTCATAATTATAATTTGAACTTATTTTAATAACGAATGGAACTACCATTTTCCTTTTTAATTATTAGTTTTGTTTATATAAATGTTGTATATTGCATAAAATCCAGAACCTACTGATTGGGAGAAGACACTGGCTCCTGTAACACAAATGTTTTTACGTAGCGCAGGAGTCAGGGCTGCACTTTGTTTGAACCTACATACTTTTAATGCCAATAAATATTTTTTCATTATTCATTATTTTTATTATTAGTTACAATTGCACTTTTTAATCAACCAACTCAGCCTATCGCAGTGTCGCAACCACTGCTAGACGTAGGCCTTTCCCAGGCTGCGCTACAACACCCTGTCTTCCGACTTCCGCATCCAGTTTTTCCCAGTCACTTCTTAAGGTCGTCGGTCCATCTAGCTGGGCATCCCACGCTACGCATATATATATATAGTATATACGCATATACGCGGTCTCCACTCCAAGACTCGTCTCCTCCACCGGCATGGTACACGGCTGATTACACATATTCAAATTCAAGTTCCGTGTGCCGGACGTAAAATAATAGCACCATCCCATTTCTTCCCGTAGGTGTCGTAGAAGGCGACTAGAGAATGGGCAGCAGCGTTCTTTATGCATTTTACCACCATACTGCGATCGCCAACCCGCCTGCCAAGCGTGGTAATTATGGCAAAACCCCCCTTTTGGGGGAGAGCTATGTCCAACAGTGGACGTCTTTCGGCTGAGATGATATTCAAATTCATTGCAAAGTAAACGAAAAGTATTGTGATTGTGAGTTTACTAACACGTCTAATATTTTATTTTGTATTCTTTTACTCTCAAGATATATGACGTTTTGTGTTAAGTAATTATTGGTGTGATTTCATTTGATAACCTTACTTACACATCTTTCTTATTTTCTCAGAACCAACAATCCAATTTGGTCGACCTACCGCAGGTGTAAACAGATCAATATTGATAAGCCTACTACGCGCCTTTCGTTCCTTCAATTTGATGCTACAATACCCTTAAAAGATACGTCGGAGGCTTTTAGTATCGCTAGCTGAATAGTTTTGTATGGGCCGCTGTGGCAACGGTGTCGAATGCGAATGTACTGCTTACCTTTCAAGTGTAAACATTTATAGAACAAGCGATTGATCGAGTGAGGTACAATATATTGGTTGGATTTACTGCCTCTTGTGTTGTGGTTCGATTTGAATAAACCTGTGTCGTGTGGAGTTTCGCTCCTACTTTTTTACTACATTCGGGCTTTTGTGTACGAAGATATGTTTATAATTTGCATACTGACTGTCGTCTGTATTATCATTGGCCATGTGATGCTTGGTAGGAATGAAATGCGTGTTTTAGTTTTTGAGATAAGGCAGCTTCCAAAGCACAGCATCATGCTGAGTGGAATCCCTTTTGTCACAGTCACGGCGGGTAGCTTCCGACTATTTATGTTCAGTGTTGGTAAGTATAAAGGCTCCTTTAAACAGGCGCGACTAAACACTCGTAGAATAATTTCTATTAAAACTTTATGGAAGTTATTTTACAAGAGTCGCGTCACACCTGTCTACGGGAGCCTTAAATCTGATTAGTTTTCGTGATTTTTTATTCGAGTGATCTTACTGTTTTGTATGCACGTGTTTCAGTGACAAATAAACAATTTTTTCTTTCTTTCTTTCAAAGCAGAAACGCCGGAAACATAACCAACAATGTTTACTATACCCATCCTGTATGTACCCTTGGTAAACTGGTAGAGGATGCGTAAGGCATTAAGTCCGCCTTTGTACCTTAGTTGTGTGCAGAAGGTTAAATAAATTTAACAAAAATACCTACAATAAAAACGGACGGTTCCATTTCTTCCCGTGGGTGTCGTAGAAGGCGACTAAGGGACTTACTAGAGAATTGGCAGCAGCGTTCTCGACCACCATACTGCGATCGCCAACCCGCCTGCCAAGCGTGGTGATTATGGCAAAACCCCTTTCCAATTTCCTTTTGGGGGAGGTTTATGTCCAGCAGTGGACGTCTTTCAGCTGATATGATGATGATGATGATGAAAAACGGACGGTTTGCTTATCTTTTAACAAGAGTTAGATGAAAACAGAAAAGTAGTACTTACGATAAATAAAATTGTTTTTTTTTTTAATATAAACGTTGCCCCACACTAGGAATTACTCCTGTATTGTGGGTGCGTTTACAAACATTTAAACTCACATACACAAACAGCCAGACCCGGAACAACTCTTTCTAGGTCATACCAATATTTGTTCCGTGCGGGTATCGAACCCGCGACACGCAGCGCAGCAGTCAATCGGTTAACCGCTGCGCCAACCATGCTGCCACGAAAACAACGCAACGAAAACTTTTAACTAAGTACTTACTTTTAGGTTTGAGGTAGATAAACCTTTCACTGTCTTCAAAGGTTTTCACAGCGCTTTCATTTTACGTATGAACCACAAAGTAGGCTATTTGCGTTACAAATGATCTCTATTCTTCAAGTTAGCAGTCGGCTCTCTCAGATATATATCAAGTTTAATGTCATAAACCTGGAGACTCAGGTTTATCATGTGAATAAAGATAATGTTGAGGGAATTTATGTCTTTATTTTCTTTGTTAAGGTTCTTGATGTTATAAGCCCCATTCCAAGTATTTTATATTTTCGTCTAAAAGTTACCAAGAAGCTGGAATGGAACACCTTTATACAGAGTAAACTGCGACGCGCAAACTGTAACTATGAGCTCAGTACATAGTTACATACGCAACCACCTGGCGTAGAAATTTTACGTCATTTATAAAAAAAAAACTTGTTTCATAGATAAGTGCAATACCTACGCGGTCAAAATGTATGGAACCGCAATTTAAAAAAAATATATCTGATTATAATTTTCAACATTTCAACGCAGGGGGCGTTGAAATTTTTCATCGGTTCTAAATCGTGTACTGAATCCATGGTTACAGTTTGCGCGTCGATGTATACCACTCTGTATATTTTCTTCCCTGTAACTCCGTAATACATAGAAAAGAAGAAGTTTTCACGCATAGGTACGCGTAGTACTATATTATAGACCCTTGCTGTTAATGCAGCTGTACTAACGGGTTCTTCCCAGACGCTCCATAATTTTGACTGCAAATAAAAAAAAGCAATATTCAATAAAATCTTTCCCATGAGCTAAAATTTTTGGAGCTCTTGGGAATCAATGTATAGAGAGAAATTGTTTGGAGAACAATAGATTTGGAGTTCCTAGGAATAAGCCGTAGTAACAGCAGGCACCCTCAGTAACCGTACAACAGTCCAATCTTAAGCTGTATAAAAACGAAAATATTGCTGAAGTCTTTGTCTTGAACATAAATAAGAAGTGAAGATGAGAACATATGTAAATATGAAGTACGTACGTTGAGTAAATACTTTTAATGATACATTTAATATCATGTCACATTGAAAATATTTAGACCAACATTTAATATACCACGTGTACGCGATAAGACTGTATAAAAAAATAAAATGCCTTTTCGTTGTATTGCTATCTTAAATTTCCAATACATTGGTTCTCTCTGTTTATTCACTCACATATTTCTTTTCGCCCCTATTATTCACAGACACTATATTTATCGATAAATTTATAAACATTTGAAGCAAACAATATAGCTAAATAATTTAGTGAGACAAACGTTTAACCTAGTAAAAGGTTCGTTTTAAAAACCTACTTTTAAACCCCGACGCAAAAAGAGGGTTTGAGCGCTACTTGTGGTGGTCACGCCACAATTGCGGCGGTAAGTCCCCTGTTTGAGGAGTGGCTTGAGAAGCGCCACAGCGTCCTCACCTTCCGCCTGACGCAGGTCCTCACTGGACACGGCTGTTTTTTCAGGTTATTTCGCATAAGGCGGGAAGAAACGCCCAGGTGTTTCTACTGCGTAGATCGCCCTGAGGACACAGTGGAGCATACAGTGGAGGTCTGCCCGGCTTGGGCAGAGCACCACCGTGTCCTTGTGGAGGCGATCGGCGGCGGCGATCTCTCACGTCCGGCCCTGGTCCAGGCCATGGTCCGTACCATGGCCTGGACCAGGGCCGGACGCGAGAGCATCGAGCGAGAGTGCATGGGTAGCCGTCACTTCCTTCTGCGAAGCAGTAATGCTCGCGAAGAGGGGAGGTAGTGCACGTGAGGGAGAGGCAGTACATGCGCACTTACGGCCCTAGCCTTCGCAGGGGAAAGCCCTGGGTGTCGGACATCCCAGGCTGATTCCTGGCCACCGTAGGCGCGGACTTGCGGACGGCGAGAATGGGTAGGTAGCTCGCTGTCCGGTAAGGAACAAGCCCGGGTCGACGTTGCGTTGTGTTCCAAGCTCGCCTCAAAAAGATGTCAGCACCAACTGATGGGGTCCGCAAGAGCCGATGCCTTCCAGGGGTGCGGGTTGTTCGAAAGAGATACCGCGGCCCCTGGCACACAGGCAACTGAGGGAACACGGGTGGGTTTTAGTCAGTAAGAGTCTGACACGCCCTCCCTGAGCGGGAGAAGTTATATGATGATTTCCCACGCTCAAAAAAAATCCACTATGTGTGTGTGTCTGTCTGTGTGTCTGGCTGTGCCACTGTAGCGCTTAAACGAGTGGACCGATTTGGGTGCGGTTTTTAGCCGATATGATCGATTTGAATGGTATATGCAAATATTTGCTTTCAGTTCTGAAATTCATAAGACGACTTACTGGTGTTTCAGTTGAGACTTCTTTGAATGAAATAGCATTTGATTGAACAGACTCCGCGCAAGGTGTTGTTTTGGGTTCGATTCCCAACAAAACTCCTTTTGAAAGAAGCAACTAGATCCAATTCTATTTTCTTGTAGATTTTGACGGTTAAAAGTTCCTTTTTTGTGACAATATGTAGGTATATGAATACAGCAATCGCTTGAATTGATACAAAGATTTCATTTTGAGTTTTAGTGGCACTGAAGGCTATTAGTGGTGTGGTTCTTTTAGTATTTTTTTATTCTGATGCATCCTTGTTTTGTACAGTTTTTATAGTTACTAAGCAAATTAGTGAGTCACATTATATTTGTGATCCCACTTCCTACTCATATTATAAATGTGAAAGTCTGTTACTCAATCATGCACAAACGGCCGAACGGAATTGGATGAAATTTGGCACTAAGCTAGCTTATAGCCTGAATTAACTCAAAGGATACTTTTTATCTCGGTAGCATCTTCCCGTGAGATAATTTACGACCCCCAAGCTGGCGAAGACCTTTTTTTTTAAATGACACTGTTATATAACAGTCACAATTACCTTATCCTGTTCGAAAATTAATGAGTAAATTAAACATAGGTACAAATAACGCCTTTAATAACATGAGTTCAATTAATTACCCGTAATACTCAATAATAATTATCGACCTAATTAATGAGATAATTGCGTATCCCACCGGCCTTTTATGCTAGACTCGTTAATTTGATCAATTAGGGATAAAATCGTTATCGGATCCTTTTCCAAAGGTGCTGGCGACCGATATCGTTTTGGTTGAAAGCTTTAGCGTCTAAAATATAATCGATTTTTCGGTGAATTAATTTTTACGTGCCAATGAGTATGTAGATTCAGCAGAGACCTACTGTAGTGTAAGTAAGTATCGTTAGTATTATTATGTATGTGTGTGTAACTCCACCTTATTTAGGATTAGCCAAGTAAGCAATATATTAAGATCGTGTATGCTCAATCGATGTGAACACACAATAAATCGAGACATTATCCAGTGCACATGTCTTTCATTTACCACGACACTTCATGGCGACCCTGCCAATCAAGGTCACAAGTGAAATTTGGACTTGTAAAAACGGACTGAATAAAAAGATGTGATTAATAAATTCGGACAAACAAAATTAGTGGTTTTGTGTAGTAAAACATGTGTCAATCTACTCAAACGAAAGAAGAGACGATCATCGCGCAGACGGCTGCTGGTAATGGGAAAAATGGTGCGACAACCGACCAGGGCTACTTCAGCATCAGCACGACAAATATCCTCCTCACCCTGATCACGATCATCCTACTGGCAGCGGCATGCTATGCTATCTGTTATTTTTACAAGAAGATGCACGTTAAATGGATGGACCGGCAGATGAACCGCAGATCCTTACATCGCAGGCAAACCTCGATGTATTTCAAGAAACACGCTCCCCGTGACGAAGGTGCCGAAAAACCCGTTTAAGTGAGTGTGTGAGTGTAAAAAATAAAATAAAAAGAATAACTGACTAAAAAAAAAATTCAATTGACGCGTACGGATTAGTGTTTTCTACATATGAAACTGCATAGTGTTTAACAAGAGAAAAAAAAAAACAATAATATCTATTACATAAACTATCGTGAAAATCAATACTACGGAACTTTTAAGCGATACATAACGTCTAGTGATGCGCATAAAGGCAAATAATTTTATTAACCTTACGTCTTATAAATAAGGAATTGAGTGTAAAATGCATAATTGTGTTGTTACAAGTAAGTAATTAGTATATGGTTTATTTGTGCTAATATGTAACAGTTCATAAATCATGCACGGCGACTCACCGAACCCGAAACCCCGCGTCATTAATGGAATGTTTTCACATTGCTTTCCTTATTTGGAAGACAGTTAGAAGAATTGTAGTGAAGATAATTTGTTGCTGGGGTGATGTCATTACATTCCATTATGATTTATTTTTAGATTATGGCCGATGATTTAATCAGAATATATGACGATTTGGTGGACATTCGTAAATATTTAATTAAGAAAGGACAAGCTAGATTTACGGGTTCTATTGCGATCAACAAGTTGAAAGAGGCTAAGAATTTATTTAGTGAAGCGCGTTTATTATATTCTAACTTATCGCACGATTTAAAGCCCGAATTAGTGACGCAATTGTCCACTAGTTTTGATAATATTAAGAGTGTATTTTTAATGATAAGTCAATTATGTACTTCCCCTCCAAGTGAAGTAAAACTTGTAAAAATGGAATTTGACATTCGAACGGCGTGTAACTTAATTCTCCTTATGGATGGTAGGGAAGACACCACGAAACGATTGGTTGATGCAGTGGAGATGTATGCGGATATGTTAGGCGATTCTGGAAAAAAACTTTTAATCAAATTCGTACTTAAAGGTCGCCTATCTGAGAACGCTAAGCTCCGATTATCGGATAACTATAACACCATACCTAATTTAATACAGGATTTAAGGAAACATTTACTGACTAAAAAATCATTTACCGCTATTCAGTCCCGCCTCCAAAATATGAACCAAGGTTTTAGGTCTATTGACGAGTATGGTGCGGAATTAGAACAACTTTTTACCGATTTAACCATCTCACAGGCAGACGGAGATTCGTCAAAGTTCGCCATTCTAAAGCCATTAAATGAGACAATGGCCATTAAGAGATTTTCAGATGGGTTGAAAAATTCAAGGCTAAGCACCATCATAGCCGCTCGCAACTATACTAATCTCAAGGACGCCATACAAGGTGCTAAGGACGAGGAGGTATCAACGCCTTCTACGTCCTCTAAGCCGGACGTCATGCAGTATTCGAGAAGAGGTCGAGGTAAGTTTACACCTACTTCAGGACCTAGGGGTCAAGGTCAACGTGGCCGCAACTATGATTCTTATAATAATCATAACCACCGTGGTTACCGAAGATATTTTCAAAATTCTAACCGCGATAGAAGTTACTCACAGGCGAATTATAACAATGGCCGATATTACCATCGTGGTAACAGGCGAGGAAATAATTACAGCCGTAATAATGTTTTTTCATCGCAACCCATACAACCCACGCAAGTTTCACAAAATTCTAATGAAAATGTTAATTCTCAAAATTTGACTAAAAGGCAGTTTTTTCGATTTTAATAATTATATTTTGGCTTGTAAGGGACGATGTCAATTTGTGTCATTTTATTGTAATAACAGAAAATATTCTTTTTTAGTAGATACGGGTGCGTCAATATCTATTATTAGGAAAGATGAATTACCCGATTCGATGCGTATAAGTTATAATAGCACTACTATAAACGGCATAGGAGGACAGATCACCTCTTTGGGATATGTAACCTTGAAACTTGATGCAGAAAATAATAACACGTTTTTACATAAATTTTACGTTTTTGAAAATGTACCCTTTAAGGCAACCGGTATTCTAGGCTTAGATTTTCTATCTACTTATGGCTGTAATATTGATTTGGCCAACAACGTGTTAGTTGTTAATAATGCGGGTAAATTAATTAATTTACCAATCTCGCCTAGACCTGATATTACGTTTACTAATCATAATTGTCTTGTATTACCGGCCCGAAGTGAATCGACCCATTTTGTAGAATTAGATATTGATGCGGAAGATGATTGTGTTGTTTACTCGAGAGAGATAGAGAAAGATATTTTTTTAGCAGGAGCTATAGTCAGACCTAAAAATCGTAGGATACCGATCAGAATACTTAATATTCGAGATAAAGAAGTAATATTAGAACATTTTATTCCGGAAGTTAATTTCTTAAGCAAGTATAATATTTTTTCTTTTGATAAGACTAATGACAATGCCAATAGGGCTGAAACTTTACTATCACTGTTAAAATTAAATCATTTTACTTCTGAAGAAAAGAGTTCTCTAGAAACAATTTGTACAAAATATTCAGACGTGTTCTTTCTGCCAGGAGATAAGCTAGCAACCACCAACGTTTACGAACAATCCATAACACTAAAACCTAACGTCAGTCCTACCTATGTTAAACCTTACAGATTGCCTCAATCATTGAAGCCAGAGATTGATAGACAAATTAAACAAATGTTGAAGGACGACATAATAGAAGAGTCCTCAAGCGAATGGAACAGTCCTGTGTTACTCGTTCCCAAAAAGTCAGAAGGCAGTAAAAAGTGGCGTTTGGTAGTAGACTACAGAAAACTCAATGACGTAATAGTCGATGATAAGTTCCCACTACCCAACATCACCGACATTTTAGACTCACTTTCAGGATCAATGTATTACACTCATTTAGATTTAAATCAAGGTTACTATCAAGTTAAATTAAGCCCAGAAAGTCGTAAATATACTGCTTTTTCCACCAGCACAGGTCAATATCAATTAAAGCGTCTTCCTATGGGACTAAAAACTTCCTGTAGTAATTTCAGTAGAGTAATGTCTATAGCTATGTCTGGGCTGACGTATGATAAATGTTTTATTTATCTCGATGATCTAATTATTTTTGGACGAAATCTAAATTCACATAATAAAAATTTGATAGATATACTCGAAAGGTTAAGAAAAGTAAACTTAAAACTAAATCCAGACAAATGCCAATTTCTAAAAAAGGAAATATTGTATCTTGGACATTTAGTGTCTGCTGATGGAGTATTACCAGATCCAGAAAAGACAACAGTTTTACAAAATTACCCAGTACCCAAAAATGTAGATGAAGTCAAACGATTTGTAGCTTTCTGCAATTACTATCGTAAATTTGTACCATCATTTGCTGAGATAACATTACCTTTAAATCGATTGTGCAGAAAGAATATTGTTTTTAATTGGACAGCGGAATGTCAACACTTTTTCGAGATATTAAAACAAAAGTTAATAAGCCCACCCATACTTCAGTATCCAGATTTCTCAGAATCAAACGAATTCATTTTACAGACAGACGCATCAGGTACAGCTATTGGTGCAGTTCTATGTAACAATGACCTAAGACCGGTAGCATATACTAGTAGACCATTAAATAAGGCCAAATTAAATTACCCCACAATACAAAAAGAACTTACTGCTATAGTCTGGGCAGTAAAGTACTTTAGGCCGTATTTATTCGGTAGGCATTTTACTATAATGACAGATCATAAGCCACTCATTTACTTATTTGGCATGAAAAATCCCTCTAGCAGACTATTGAAGTTTCGTTTAGTTCTTGAGGAGTATGATTTTAAAATAGTATATGTGCAAGGGAAGGATAATGTAGTCGCAGATGCATTATCCAGAGTAAACGTGACTTCCAGTGAATTAAAGAGTATGAATGAGAAAATTTTGGAAGTAAATGTCATGACTAGAGCACAAAAAAGGAGAATGGATGATAAGAGTAAGAATGTATCACCGCCAATTAGTAATTACACTGACGAAGGGTCTGATCAGCCTAGAGTCGTGGAGTTACTAAGGAAGCCGAGTGATGTCGTGGAGATGATTTTGCTAGAAAAAGAAAGAATGGATAGATGTAGAAAAGATAATTTGATAAGTGCTGAAGACGACTGTCTCGCTTACATCCCTAGTAAAATGTTGTTATGTGTAAACCTCAACTTTAGGGCACATTTCTCGCGAGCCGAATTTGTGACTAAGTTAGAGAAGTTTAGTAATAAAATAAAAGCAAAAGAAGTATGCATAATTAAAAATAATGAAAATGAAGAATTTATAAAAGGTTTGTGTAGTGAAATACAAACATCAAAAGAATGGACCGGTCCGAGAGTATGCATACTAAGAGGAATAGAAAGAATAGATAACGATAATGAAAAACAATGTATTTTAAATGACTATCATTTACTGCCTACCAGTGGACATGCTGGTCCGCAGAATGACTAACAATATCAAGAGGCGATATTTCTGGCCAGGTATCGATAAAGATGTTCTTGATTTTGTAAAAAAGTGTTCTACATGTCAGAAGACTAAATATAGTAGGTACACAAAACAGCCGATGACGATTACAACAACTGCGTCGTCAGGTTTTGAAAAAATATTTTTAGACTTGGTTGGTCCTTTAGATAAAGACGAGAATGGAAATTGTTACCTTGTTACGATTCAATGTGAATTAACTAAATTTATTGAAGCATATCCTATAACAAACAAAGAAGCCGTAACTGTTGCTAGATCAATTATACAAAATTTTGTTTTACGTTTCGGTATACCTAAAGTTATAGCTACAGATAGAGGTTCAGAGTTTGTTTCTAGCACTATGGTTGAAGTTTGCAAATTATTAGAGATAGAAAAATTAATGTCCACAGCGTACCACCATCAATCAATCGGATCACTAGAAAATGCTCATAAGCATTTAGGCGCTTTTCTAAGGACTTATTCAGGCGATAAGGGCTATGAATGGTCACACTGGATTCCGTATTGGTGTTTCAGTTATAATAATACCGTCCACTCAGAGACGAAGTACACGCCCTTCGAACTAATTTTCGGCAGGCCGTGTAATATTCCTAATAATATTAAGAATTGTAATAGAATAGATCCATTGTATAACCCCAATGACTACTCTTTAGATTTAAGATATAGGCTACAAATAGCGTTAAAAGAAGCTAAACATAATTTAGAAATAAGCAAGGAAAACAGAAAATTAGCATATGATAAGAAATGTAATCCTGTTACTTATAATAAAGACGATTTAGTTTTAGTCAAAAATGAAGGAAGGAAGAAGTTGGATGATATTTTTGATGGCCCTTACATTGTGTTAGAGGATATGGGCCAAAATGTTAAAATTCTAAAACAAAATAAAATCGAATTGATTCATAAGGATAGGACTAAATTGTTTCATAGTTAGTATATATTTACAGTAGTAATAATTTATATTTGTATTTTCTTTTGTTTCGTTTTTTTTTTGTTGTAGTAATACTATAATGTAAAAAAAAAATATGAGCTCTATATTTTTTTTTCTTGTACCCCCGGAGGTGTAGTGTAAGTAAGTATCGTTAGTATTATTATGTATGTGTGTGTAACTCCACCTTATTTAGGATTAGCCAAGTAAGCAATATATTAAGATCGTGTATGCTCAATCGATGTGAACACACAATAAATCGAGACATTATCCAGTGCACATGTCTTTCATTTACCACGACACTTCACTACATGTAAGCTTCATATAATATTCACGTAGCAATATGTTTATAAGTAGTATGCATTATATAACTGTACTTTCTGCCCACAACTTCGGCTGCATGGATTTTCTTGTTTCAACATTAAATAAATCCTATGACAATTGGCAATGCTGTAGCTTCCCATTAGTGAAAATAAAAAATTGGATGTAGTATCAGTGGTTACAAAGATTACCCCCCTACATACAAACACACAAAGTTTACCTCATTATAACATTAGTATTGAAGCAAAAATATAAGTCGTGAGTCTCAGTTTTGTCACGACATGACGTGTCTTGGAACAAGCCACTGCGGCTGTCCTATAATATTAGCGATAGAAAACTTCTCGATCAGTGTAGTCTCGACCACAATCAATAATGCATATGTGTTCGTTGTTGTTGGCATAGATATGTTTCACATACCGCAGCTACTTGTGTAAAACCTCGTCAACATAGCTATATCGTCGTGTAAAATTGAACCAATTACAGCGCGGTGTTACGAAGTTTCAAAGCTCGGTTTTTGTTGTTTATCTACTCGTTCCTTCGTTGAAGCTAATGCTCTTTTTCAGTGCTTAGGAACCGGCGTCAGGTAATAAATTGGTATGGACGGGCGCACATACAGAATTACGTGTGATTCGATCGGTGATAAAACGAAATTCGTGAACTGCGTAGATTAGTTGTACCTAATGGATGACTTTTTATCACGAGACTGATTGAACTTTCATTGGAAATTCGGAAAAATATGAATTCTTTAGTAGGTAATGTTGTAATTTAGATAGATAGACCACAATGTCAAATCAGGAATGAAATTATCCGGAAAACTACTGGAGTCACCGATATAGCTTGAAGAGTAAGCAAGCTGAAGTGGCAGTGGGCTGGCCATGTTTTTCGAAGGACCGAATGGACGGTCGAGCAGACGAATCTTGCAGTGGAGATCGCGTATCGGCAAACGTAGTTTGGGACGCCCCCATCTAGATGGACCGACGACCTTAAAAAGGTGGCTGGGACAGACTGGATACGGAAGGCGGAGAATAAAGTGTTGTGGCGTAGCCTGGGAGAGGCCTATGTCCAGCAATGTACTGCGATAGGCTGAGTTGATTGATCACAATGTCCGTAATTAACAACGACTAACTAATTAAATGATAAAATAAAATAAAATCCTAACTTAACTGAAACTATTCACAAACGAAAATATAGCGTCGAAAATTCATCTACAACGCTGTCGACTGATGATGTATTCAAGAGACTGGCGGTAATACCACGTTGTAAGGCAATGTTTACCCTCTGGCCAAGGTAAAAACCAGTCCTTGGGTCACAGGAAGTATCAACCAGCCATTTCTAGATTTCCTCAGAGACCATGAGAGCATTCGGCCCCACGGCCACGGCAAGAGTTTTTAATCTAAACGGCTCGAAAATATAATAGTCAAAACCAATAAATAAGGTTATACTTACGCCGCTGGAGGATTTCTGCAGCAGCAGCAGTAGTGTCAGCACAGCCCACCGAGCCAGGAAGATGGGATGGCGCAAGAGTATCGACACACGTTGCATCTCACACTAAAGGCCTTCCTGCCTCCCTTCCTTCACCTTCTTCGGAAGTAAAGACGTGCTGTCCGGTCTCTTGCCATCATCGCGTGCTAAGCCATTTGGTGTTTAGGTAAGTTGGTTTTTGTAGAAGTACTCACAATCATGGTCATATTAGATCGAAGTCAGCTGACGTCTGATGTCCAAATCAATTTATTTAATAGGGTATTACACTCATTATTAAAAAATGACTTAATTGGATTCTAGAGTGCTAATAAACCAAAAAAAAATAAACACAACATATTTATTTAATCGATTAGTGTAATAAAAATGCATTGCAATTTTACATTTTTAAATTTCGCGCGTAATTTGACGAAAACGCTGGGCGCAGTGGACGCCATATTGCTCTGTGGGTATGACGTCAGTTTGCTATATAAACAAATGCGCTGATATTTTTTAAGACAATTGTTTATAATTTAAAAATGAGTTTACTTCTACTTATCGTTGGTTTGCTGTTACTGAATGCAAAATATTATTTAAATAAAAATTTATTTGGTTACGAAAATAATAAAAGTACAAAGTTGCTCAGTTGACTTGCCGTATGACGTAATAACATGGCGGTTACTATTTCATGGTGTTCAAAAACAGATGAAAAAAACTAAAATCTTTCAATTGTGTTTTAAAATGTATTTTGTTGTTTCATGAACTAACATTTTCCGACTGCATTTTGCCTAAGCTATCTCAATAATATATTTTTAGATTTATTCTCTTATAGAGTAAAATGCCGTATTGTGAAAATATTATTATTGTAGGTACTGCCTACCTACTATTTAGCATAAATTAAAAATACTCATGTAAGTAAAATAATATGCCTTCCTGAGAGTTAGCCCACACTCCCACGGACATTACAAAATCACGGAGGGATTTTTTCGCTTAGCACCGAGAGTTGAAAATCGAACAGTAAAACACATAGTTCAATTTTTCACACGTTAAGATGCACTCTGTTGGAGTCTCAATGCTCGGATTCGCAATGCACAGAGAATTAAAAACCCAGTAGGCGAAAAAATCACGATGTGATTTTATTACGTCCCTAAGTAGTATTTGTTCCAGCATTTCTCCGACGTAAATAATGTGACTAATGTAACAAATAGTTGGTAGTTATAAAGTGGAAAGTGAATATGTTTGTTGTTGAACTAAAGTACTTACAATACCAAGTTACGTACGAAGTTTCGAGACATTACAACTCAGCAAGTGTACTAACAGCTCATAAGAAATTGTTATTTATTACTTTTATACTCAGATAACTTTTAGGAGTTTTTACGCTTGACTTGCTATTTATTTCTTGTAAATCTTTTGCCTTCCGGTGAAAATAATCTCTTTGAAAAATTATTTAATGTTTCTTGATTTCTTAACCTATTATTGTGAGTAAATTTGCCAAACTTTGATCGTTTTTTTACCACAGGGAAATTCAAAACATTATGAAATTAGGTTACGATTTCTTACATTTTTCGTGGCTGATTTCCCCATAGCCACAATTAAGTATAAAACAGATTTTTTAAATCTAAACTTTCACAAATTACCTGTCTTTCTATGAAAAAGTAAGAAATGACTATTCCTACTGCGATTTTTTAACTTGTTTTAATTAGGCACGGAGAAACCTTAAGATCTTTATTGTGCAGTGATTTTTTTATTTAAAAATCTGCAAGCTTTAGATAATCTACCTACATTAGAGTTCGAGGGGTTTAAGGAAGTTCCTTACCGGAACTAAGTCTAACAACCACACTCATAGAACATGGTACATTAGCCCCTCTGATGTTCCTTGCGAGTGTCGTAAAGGTGCGCTTACACGAGCAACTAAAATTGCTCCATCTTGGGCAATTCTCGTCAACTATGACGTCACAACTACATCCAGCATTTTAGGGCATTGGTAACATGTAGCAACGTGTTGCCAGAGATACGGCCACACAGTATGGAGTGATATGCAGCAACTTAAAAAACTAGGCAATACGCCTCCCCCGCCGCCTCCGCCCCCAGCCGGTTCCTCTCGCAAAAACGAGACGTAGACATACATGGATGATGTATGATGTCCATGTGGACAAACGAGATAGAAAGAAAATTGACTAAAAAATTCCAAACCAATTGGATATTCGGCAACTCATGAAATATATGGAGCAATCAGAAGCAATATTGCCAAAACACATCGGCAATCTATTCTTGTTGCTCCAGATTGCTCCACTTAACTGATCCAGTTTGGTCCATTAGTGTTGCCGAGCAATAATTGCTCAAAAAATGCCCGTGTAAGAGCACCTTTAAAGGGGACTAAGGGATTGTGTTAAGATGGGTAGTGGATATTAACATCCTATGAAAACAAAATGCATTTATCTTTTATAGCTTTAAATTATAAAATACTGATATTATGAGTGCATAAATAAAAATCCTCGTCTTAGCTTCGTTAACTATCAGACTACAGACTGGTTAATCCTAATCTTTCTTGTTCTCTTTTTGTTATGTTTTACGTAGGTACTAATTATCATTTATTCGAACCTAATTATCTTTTTCATATACACATGTTTCTGTGACAATTAACTAAATTTTCTTCTTTTTTTATTATATCGTTTTCGACTCTGTTCAGTCGTTTCGAAATCTATCTACAATCTACATAGAAATGGTATAAGTTTATAACTAGGTACAACAGTCGTTTTACGGTCTACAACCCGCCATCTAAAATTTAACGCCCCATGTAAGGCTTCAAGTCGAACATCTATATTGTATAGCCGTCGCTATACAATCTATTAATATTGACTGGCGTGTAACATAAACAAGGCTCAGCCTCCCTTTTGTTTGTGTAATACAACGTGATTGGCACAAGTGGCAATAAATAGATATGCTCAAAGAATATTTTGAATCAACCGCTCGGTTAACCCTGTATAGTATTATAACCAAAGATTTTAATAGTTAGATTCGCCCTACCGCATCAAAAGATAGCGTTTTTTTTGTAATGTTTTGTCACCTTTGAAAATGACGCAGTGACTTAACTTGGTTGTCATAACTGTCATGGAAATGCTATTAATAATGGTCACTGTAATATGACGCTGGTAGAATAGACAACATATCAGCTCAGTTGCCAAAAAGGATAAAAAAAATGAAGTAGGCGTAGTTCGAATACGCGCCGCCCGCCCGTTCGTTTTCGTGAAAACGTTTGGCCACAACGGTAACCTGAGCTAACCTAGTGAGAGAAGTGCCCATAATTAGTCAATTTTGCCAAACACAATCCTATTGTGTTCTTTATGACGTAAACTTTCCTCGATTGTCTTTTTTTTCCAATTATGAAAAGATGTCGTCCGATGTTAGGCGAAATATGTTTTTATATAGGGTTTTGTAACAAATGTTTCCATGGCTCCCGATACTACTGTAGCCATTGTATTTGTCCAATAATAGATTTAGTAGGCTCATGCCTCATTCTATTCCTTATGAAGTAGGCTTTCACTGTTTATGATGTTTTTCAGTTCTTAGCAGATTTACAGCCAATATTAGACGACATCTTAAACTATTTTGCTATTTGCAATAGATCTTCTTACGGTTTCAGTTACTGTCGTAGGAACTGTACTTGCTTGGCACGAGATATTTAGGCTCATTGGATTCATTTTGATGCAAGCTTACTTCGATTATTCAATATTGTGTACACGCCGAAGGTAGTCATTCATAGTTTCAGTTTTCACGTTGATGGCCCTGCCACCCTGTTTATTAGAATTTCCTGCAGCACAGAAACAATATTGTATACACGCCGAAGGTAGTCGCATGTTCGGCGTGTATATAATATTGTTTCTGTACGCATACGCGTACGGGCCACAACCACCTTAACAAACATCTTTATAACATAGGCGCCACAGACAGCCCGCTTTGCAGGGGCTGCCTGGACGCCGAGGAATCAGCCACCCACGTCATCCTGGAATGCGAAGCCGTGGCTTCTTAACGTGAACAAAATGTATACCAAACATTGTTTTGTTTACCGGCAATATTGCTTCTCATTTACAATTACTCGATAATTTGTTGTCACCTTCGCAACAATGAATTTTTTTCCCTGAAAAGGTCATTGAAATATCCCGGTTCCTTTTGGCGCCTAGTCTGTGTTTGTACATTAGGGTCGTGCTCAATTCCGTGATGAAATATGTCTTTGTTTCCTTCAAAATATTAGGTGCCCATGAGGTGGTTAGATGTCTGTACCTACTTATTGGTCTGTTGAGAAGTTGAGATGTAAAGACGACTATTCACATTACCTAGTTTTGAAGTTTTCCTAGTTTTTCTACATATATGTCTTTTTATTATTTAAAAGTTCTAATGCGATGATACCTACTCAAAAGAAATATAGGTTAGTACACATCAACAATAAAACACCGCATATAGAAAATTTAAAGAGGTGCGGCAAAAGTAAAACCGACTATTTAAGCAACCAAAAAAAAGCAAACGTTTAAGTACTAAACGAAAATCTTGTTACAATGCCTACGAGCTGACCAGTAATAGATCAATCCAATAGTCCTTTCACGTCATGTAATCCAATGAATCCGTCTCTTATATTGATTACCCTGTACCGTTAATTGATTATCCGTATCCGAAAAATGGACGTTTTCGGACAACCATATATAACGGACGAACTAGAGCGCGTCTGAAGGGATATAAGGGTTGCCGAACTGTGCAACCTACTTGCGTATCTTTGCGTATTTAGAAGATGTTAAGCTGAGTGTTCACTGTATGTGCAAAGATTAAAAAGACGTAGCTCAAAAACGTGGTCCAGTTCGGTGATGGTGCAACTGAAAGTGCAGCCAAGCAAGCATAGACCAAATAGAGATTCTCTAGCTAGATATTCAGAAAATAATGAAAACTAGGAAATAAATAGTAAATTTTTGTTCTGTATAAAAACTACACTTCTGGACACATCTATTGGCCCACCTTAGAGTTTAGGTTTCGATGGCCCCTACCGAAATATGATTGCTAGATTGAACAAAAACTATTGATGCAGTTTTAAACCTGATACATTTTACCATCTTTTTCGATCGTATTGTTTTAAATTTGAATTCAGAATACCATACGACATGGAGCTACGCCTAACAAGCCGGATATGCGCCTTATTAAAGGCAATTGATTTTTGAATAAAAAACATGTTTTATCAAATAAAGGTTTAATTTAATAACGCGTGTTGCCTCCATGGGCATCTACCACAGCTCTCATACGATTAGGCATAGAGTTTATCAACCGCTCTATGAAATTTTGAGGGATCATCTCCCATTCCTCTTCTATGGCAGTTTTCAACTCCTGCATCGTCTGGGCAACTGGCTGACGAGCCCTAACACGTCTTTTTAGCTCGTCCCACATGTGCTCAATAGGGTTCATGTCTGGGCTTCTGGCTGGCCAGTCCATAACTGTGATGTTCACATCCCGAAGATATTCCCTGACGATGCCGGCCGCATGGGCTCTTGCATTATCATTATTATGCTCTCTTCAAAGCAGCATTGTGCGAAACGCTCTCTCTTACGTCGGTAGACCTTCTTCCTTCCATCATTGCCATGTAACACAATTTTAGACTCATCAGAAAAGAGTACACGGCTCCAATCTTGCTGTGTCTAATTTAAATCACTGCGTGCGAAATGAAGGCGCGCTGTTCGGTGGGCTCGCGTTAGTTTGGGCCCATTAGCTGGCTTGTGTGGTACCATATCGCGTTCTTTTAACCTTCTCCGAACAGTTCGAGCGCTCACAGATACTCCGTGGAAGTCGCGAAGTTGGTTTTGTATCTCAATGGAGGTAAGGTGACGATTTTTCAAGCTGGTCGTCACGATGAATTGATCCTGCCTTTCAGTTGTGACCCGAGATCGTGGCCTTCCTTGGCGACGAACAAAGCCGCCAGTCTCTAGGTACCTCCGATAAACATTTCGGACCGCAGATCGACTTAAATTAAGTTGAGCACTCACGTTTCTTTGGCTGTGTCCGGCCTGAATAAGTGCCACAGCTTGGGCGGCGACTTCAGGTGAAGTATCCATAGATTATTGATAGAACCTCACCTTAATGTTAAGAATAAGTAATGTTTGTTGCAAAACCAAAGATATCAATCACTTTTTCAAGAATTAAATCCAAGTAAACCAATAAAACCAAGTTTTCTTAGTATTCGATTGTTTGATATCAACAAACAGGCTCCAAATTGTCTTTTGTTTCTTTAAATTCTGTGTTCGAAATTCAAAAAAAGACTATTGAATGAAATTGTGAATGTGCCAGGTTCAAAACTGCATAAAAACTTTTTGCTCGACCTAATATAAAATTTTAGCTAGGACCAAACGAAACTGAAAATACAAGGTGGGCCAATAGATGTGTCCAGAAGTATATAATACAAAGTACTGAATAGTCTCGTATTCGACAGTAAATAAATCATGAATCTTAACAATTAGGAACATGAGCCGAATTCCGGCATTCCACTAAAGCCGTCGCATCGATAGAATGCGTTCTTGGCACCCGTCAGTTTCATACAAACGAATACGTGTTTTGAAAATTTGATCTTTATTAGTTACTAGACTTGTCCCACTGACAGGTCAGTATCTTTATGAACATCTATCTTCTTTGTTAATCATATATTACATGGTCGCTGATTAAAAATAACAGTAACTTCTCATCGTTTTCAGGAGGGTCGCGGAATCT
Organism: Polymixis lichenea; assembly: GCA_949091785.1. Taxonomy (NCBI): domain Eukaryota; kingdom Metazoa; phylum Arthropoda; class Insecta; order Lepidoptera; family Noctuidae; genus Polymixis; species Polymixis lichenea. Next base: position 9,221,049 of record OX420943.1, on the reverse strand, counting down.
TTTCGAAGATAGTGAATACGCAGCTTTAGTTACGCCGCAGTCTAATTTAATACAGTTGTCCATCGCGAGAGTTATTGCAAGGGCAAACTGTTTGTTTTAGTCTTCTGTTTGCACTATATCACCCAATATATATTTATATATTATTCGTATAAGTCACATCGACATGTACACAAAATACTATACATAAGTACAAAACAAAAACAACCGATGTTACAACACTTACGTGAATGATCGATGACTGTAGGTGACGGGCAAGTCACTGTGGCGTCTAATGTATGGATAGTTGAGTCTGCCCGCTGTCATCATCAGGCCGCTGTTGGGGCTGCCTCAGAGATGCGCTCCGCTTTTATGCATATTTGCATAGAAGCAGTCGACGACACTAGCCTCGGCAGACATTCCCGAGGTACTACACTATCCCCCTTATTTATAAACGATGCTTAAAGTTAATTAATGATTAGCGTCTAAACAGACGCTAAACGACAAAATGTATGGTTAAACCACCGTACATTTTTGACGTTTAAACATCATTGAGTCTGTTACTGTCGCCGATTTTTTGTCTATAGTATTCAGATATAGTTGCTCTGTGGCACCATTCTCCATTCATTAGAACTGCTGTTAGGTTACCTTCGAAAAGAATTAATGGCGTGTAACTTCAGACTTCCCTAGGTGAAAGGAACTGCGTATCAGTAGATCCGTTGTTTATTTTGTTACGCATGGTAAGCAGTAATGGCTTAAGTCATCAATATTTCCTTCATATCTCTTACGATGCAGAAAAAAGAACATAATATATCAATTTTAATGTGTATCCTTCGCAAGATGTATTGTGTACCTAATCGTCTGTGTCTGTATTTTCTTTTTAATCTTTTAGTGGATGGATTATTTTGCGGGTTCACAGACACTGAAGAGCTTTTAGCTTGGATATGTTTGTGAAATATTAATGTGAAATTTCAAGGTTTTTTGACATTGTTGTTGACTTTTCACAACAGCAAAGTGATAAAGTAATCATAGCGTAACGTTTTTAAAGTGAGTAATATTTTGTTCTCAACAAAACTATATCAAATGGTATAGTTCAACCTACATTACGAACTTTCCTAAAAAGATGATTAAGGAGTTTGAGGAACGTTAAGTATTATAACAAAAAACAGCTGTATCAATAGCTTACATTCTGCAGCAGATTCAGTAGAGTATTCCACAATTTTCTCTGAGATAGAAAATAAGGAAGAAAGATATAGTATTTATCGCACATGAATATCACAAACTTACCTAAACCCAGCCATAGAAACATAGAATAAGAAAACAAAGGTATGTAATATAAAAAAAGGAAGAAAAAGATGAAAGCGCAGAATAGGATAAAAGATTACCCCGATGAGTACTCCAGGTTAACAAATAGATTAGTACTTAAAGTTAGAACAAACCATAAATAAACCTCGCAGGTGGTATTAACTATTAACCCTATTAATGCAATAGGGGAAGTATCAAGGAGGGTAAAACTTAGTTAAAGTTCCAAGCTCCGTGATATTACGTAACTTAGATGCAGCTAAGAGCTAACCTATGTTCGGGATGCTAGTCGATACAATAGGGTATGAGAACGGGTTCACGAAAGGTGTTATATACAGGTTGGTGGGGTTATGATGTTTCTTGGATATTAGTTTGGAATGTAATTTACTTGTACGGAGTTACTTTATCATTTAAACGTAATATATCATCACATCCGAATTCGCCAAATGGTTTGGCAAGACAGTACCTATAATACACCCACTTTCGCCAGTTATGTTTAAGCCCCGTATTATAGAGGGCGAGCCTATTGCCATCAACCACACACCGATCCAGACTCCGGGCTGCTACTAAAAAATTCGAAATGGAAAAAAAACCAATAACCTTTTACCCGAGCGGGCAGTCGGGCTCATCACCTGCTCAGCAGCAGTGTTTGCGAGCACTAGGTATAAACATCAGTTAAATTTCTAACTCCTAATATAAAGAGGAGACTCAGAGTGGAACACTGGAATAAATCAGAAGTTTGACTAATCGCGATTCAATCAGCAGATTTCGGTGGAATTTGATATAGAGATATCAAACATTGCGGGATAGTAATGTTTGAAGACTAAAGTTTTCAACATAATTATGCGTCCTGCCTGTTACAATATACGGTGCTGAAACGTGGACACTGACTGTCAAGGCTGGTTCACAAATACAAGTTCGCTCAGTGCGCTATGGAGCGGACTACACTATATACTATGAAGTATCTTTGAAGGATAAAATCAAGAATTAAATTATGCGGAAAAGAACTGGAGTTACGGACATAGGTTGCAAAGTAAGCAAACTGAAGTGGCAGTGGGCTGGTGTGTTGTCGAAACACCGTTGGACGATGGAGTAGGCGAGCCCTGGAGTATCCCCCAGGTAGATTGACCGACAACCTTAAGAAAGTACCTACCCGGGACCGACTGTGTGCGTAAGGCGGAGGACAGGGTGATGTGGCGCAGCCTGGCAGGCGTATTTCCAGCAGTCGATTGAGATAGGCTTAGCTGATTGACATAATACTAATCCCAGCTTCGTACATTTCTTTACGTTCCTGAAACCTTAGAAATGTGTTTATTTAGTTGATTCAGGCCATCGTTGAAATAAGGCTAAAGAAAAATTGGGTTGAAATCCTGTATTGTTGTTTACAAAATATAAACTTGTAATTAAACTTTACGAAATCTGAGCTTGACGTATTGTGATCCTACCGCGAAGTATACAACCTGGAAAAACTCAAAATAGGTTGAGAAAACGGGACGCCCACGTTACAGGAAATAAATTACCTATCGTCAGTTTTATACTATTTCGTGTAAATTGGGACCTTTTCTGTTTTCATAAAAGCATTAATTCCTTTATTAAAAAAGTTTTGTGTATTTCTAGGACACCGATTTCTGTTACAGGTCCTATTATATAATCGTTGAGCATTATATTGTTTACTTACTGAGTCACTTTTGTTTCCCTTTATCGGCATTTTTGTTAGGCTTTGTGAAATCTTGATAACAGGGAATTGCTGCTTAATTATGAATAAACAAGTTGTTAAACATTTTGTTAGGTTCGTGTTGAACGTTCTCTGTAATTATACTAATCAGCGTTTTTCTGAGAAATTAATGTTAACTTAAACAGTGTTATTGTTAAAAGATAATAGGAAAAGCAAAAGTGCTTAAAATGTTGATAAACAGACAATTTGCCAATGCAAATGTCAGAAGAATTTAATTTCGCAGGGTTGTTAGCACTTCCCTCTCTGCTGGAGTATCAAAGCTCGGATTCGCAATGCACAGAGAGTTAAAAATCCAGTGCGCAAAAAAATAACGATGTAATTTTATTACGTCTCTTAGCAGTAATTATTCCAGCATTTCCCCGACATAAACAATGTTGCTAATGTAATGATTAGTTGGTAGTAATAAGGTGGAAAGTGAATATGTTTGTTGTTGAACTAAAGTACTTACAATACCAAGTTACATACGAAGTTTTGAGACATTACAACTCAGCAAGTGTACTAACAGCTCATAAGAAATTGTTATTTACTACTTTTATACTCAGATAACTTTTAGGAGCTTTTACGCTTTTTTTTTTTGTGGGTGGGAAATCATCAAATGACTTCTCCCGCTCTGGGTGGAGCAGGAGGGCGTGTCAGACTTTTACTGACTAAAACCCACCCATGTTCCCTCAGCTGCCCGTATGTCAGGGGCCGCGGTATCTCTTTCGAACAACCCGCACCCCTAGCAGGCATCGGCCTTTGTGGGCCCCACCAGCTGCTGCAGACGTCCTCCTGCGACGGGTCAGCACAGTGGCCCCGCCGCCTACCAGTTTTCGGCCGCAGGGGATAGGGAGAGCGGCCAACGCTATACCGACACTCCTCTTCCCCTGCGGCCCCACCGCGTCCGTCATCAAACGGTGGCGGCCCCGTCCAGGCCACGGAAGGGAAGAGCGCTACTCAGAAGTACCGGCACGCCTCCTCCGCCGCAGCCTGTAACCCTCAACCGCGATGCCTCCCATTCGACATTGCGGCCCGCCTCAATAGCGATGCACCTCACCGCAACCTACTTTTTGGCCGCTGCGTCGTCGGCTTGGAGGCAAAGGCCAATACAATGTTTCCAACACCCTAGAAGTGAATAATATTCATATCACTAATTATAACTAACTTAGGAATCTCAAAGTTCTTATGAGAAATAAAGCTCTTTAAACCCAAATCTGTCAAATTTTTATTGCGATTTAAAAGGTGTGGAATAAAATTAGTAGTCATGAACTAAAATTCACACCAACACCTGGACATGTTTTTTATTTTATTTTCTTTGGGTGGGAAATCATCAAATAACTTCTCCCGCTCTGGGCGGAGCGGGAGGGCGTGTCAGACCTTTACTGACTAAAACTCACCCGTGTTCCCTCAGTTGCCTGTGTGCCAGGGGCCGCGGTATCTCTTTCGAACAACCCGCACCCCTGGCAGGCATCGGCCCTTGCGGACCCCATCAGTTGGTGCTGACATCTCTTTGAGGCGCGCGTGGAACACAACGCGGCGTCGACACGGGCTTGGTCCTTACCGGACAGCGAGCTGCCCATTACTCGCCGTCCGCAAGCCCGTGCGTACGGTGGCCGGGAATCAGCCTGGGATTCCCGACGCACAGGGCGTCTCCTGCGAAGGCTGCGGCCGTGAGGGCGCATGTACTGTCTCTCGCTCACGTGCGCCGCCTCCCTCTTTACGAGCATTACTGCTTCGCTGAAGGCGGTGACGGCTAACTATGCACTCTCGCTCCGTACCATGGCCTGGACCAGGGCCGAACGTGAGAGATCGCCGCCACCGATCACCTCCACGAGGACACGGTGGTGCTCCGCCCAAGCCGGGCAGACCTTCACCGTATGCTCCACCGTGTCCTCAGTGCGACCTTCTCAGTGAAAACACCCGGGCGTTTCCTCCCGCCCTATCCGAAACAGGAACCTCCCGAAACAACCGTGTCCGGTGAGGACGTGTCAGGTGGAAGGTAAGAACACCATGCTGCCTCTCAAGCCACTCCTCAAAGAGGGGACTTGCCGCCGCAATTGTGGCGTGCCCAAACACCTCGACATCAGGTGCAAAAACAGTACTGTATCTATCCTATCGTAAAAATTGGGAAAATTTCGACCGCCTTTATGAAACACATGAACCTCTAAAACTAAATATGTAGGCAAACATTTTTCATATTTCCCCTACAAAAAATGAAATATTCCATATAAAATACATCGAGGCTACCCCAGCTGCATGCCTCAGGTTCTAAAAAAAATCACGGGGTAGGCCGAATAAGTGACACGTTGCGAAGCCAAAAAAAAGACCACGTGGAGTTGCGATTCTCGAATACGATTTTAGTTTTGTCAGCATTATTTTTAAATTTAGAGTTTTTTGGCACAATAGCTTTAAGATTCTCATAGCCTACATTAAACAAACTAAACTGTCACTTAGTTTAGTTCGGTGTACAAGAGAATCGGTACCAATATTGTATACACGCCGAAGGTCACACTCATGGTTTCAGCTTTCGCGTTGATGGCCCAGCCACCCTGTTTATTATAATTTTCTGCAACACAGAAACTATATCGTATACCTACACGATAAAGGTAGACCATTCATGGTTTTAATTTTTGCGTTGATGGCCTTGCTATTCTGTTTGTTATAATTTTCTGCAGCAAAGAAATAATATTGTATACCTACACGCCGAAGGTAGTCGCACGTTCGGCATATAATATTGTTTTTGTACAAACACCGAAAGATGCCCACCGTAGTCTTCCCACCGTCATAGTTAGAAAGAGATAGACGTATAAATTACCGGTATCAGAATTGTTACTTTTACCGATACTAATACTGGTAATTAGAACGTTAATTGACTTTGGATATCGTTATTGTTATCGTTACTTTTTTATCGTTAACATAACGGTAATTAGTAACATTATAGAAAAAATACCGGTAATTCGATCCCTCCTCAGAAGAGAGAGTTCACACATTATTTTACACACGAATAGCGTGAGGGCAAATTACCTTTATTTACATCCCCAAAATTTTTACAAACATTGTTTTGTTTACCGACAATATTGGTTTTCATTTACATTTACTCGATAATTTCTTGTCAGCTTCTCAACAATGAATTTTATTCCCTGAAAAGGTCATTGAAATATCCCGGTTCCTTTTGGCGCCAAGTCTGTTTTTATACATTAGGGTCGTGCTCAATTCCGTGATGAAATATGTCTTTGTTTCCTTCAAAATATTAGGTGACTATGAGGTGGTTAGATGTACTGTACCTACTTATTGGTCTTGAGAAGTTGAGATGTAAAGACGACTTTTCACATTACCTAGTTTTGAAGTTTTCCTAGTTTTTCTACATATTTGTCTATTTATTATTTAAAAGTTCTAATGCGATGATGTCACAGGCGCATTACTTTGTGCAAATAATTTAATCACCACTGTCTCAAACGGTGAAGGAAAATATCGTGAGGAAATCGGCATGTTCTAGAACGAAAAATTCGAAGACATGTGACATCTACCAACCCGCACTGGGCCCGCGTGTGGGATTACGGCCCACTCCCTCTTATGGAGACGAGGCCTGTGTCCCAGCAGTGGGAACGTTATAGGCTGAGTATGTATGTATGCGATGATACTAAAGAGAAATATATGTTATAGTACCATCAACAGTAAAACACCGCATATAGAAAATTTTAATAGGTAATTTTAATAGAAGATGTTAAGCTGAGTGTTCACTGTATGTGCAAAGACTAACAAGACGATAGCTCAAAAAATGGTCCAGTTTGGCGATGGTGCCAACAGAAAGTGCAGCCAAGCATGCCACAGACCACAGTATTCAGAAAATAATAAGAAAAAAGAAGAGAGACAAATTTTGTTTACTGTAAATGTAAGACGCACATTTTAAATAAACATAAACGAATACACTGTAGCCAATAGTCTCATATTCGATTAAAATAATAAAATGAGAAGACAAGCCACCATGACTTTCAACAATGAGGAGCATACTACGGTAAAGAAGGACAGGCTCCAATTCTGTATCGTTAAAATTGTACAAAATATAAAACTGGGAAATAAACTTTACGTAATCTGAGCTTGACGTATTGCGATCCTACCGCGAAGAATACAACCTGGAAAAACTCAAAATAAGTTGAGAAAACGGGACGCCCACATTACAGGAAATAGGCCAAATGACTTAATTGAACACTTTTCGTCAGTTTTATATAATTTCGTGTAAATTACGAGGGGACTTTTTTTGTTTTCATAAAAGCATTAATTTCTTTATTAAAAAAGTTTTGTATATTTCTAGGACACTGATTTCTGTTACACGTTGTGTTATATTATATATAACACAGTTGGGCTTTGTATTGTTTACCTACTGCGCCTCTTTTGTTTCCCTTTATCGGCATTTTTGTTAGCCTATGTGAAATCTTGATAAAAGGGAATTTCTGTTTAATTATGAATAAACAAGTTGATATACATTTTCTTGGGTTTGTGTTTGAACTTGCTCTGCAATGTTACCTACTATTCAGCGTTTTTCTGAGAACATAATGTTAACTAAAGCATTGTTATTGTTTAAAGCAGGGACCGGACAACCCCGCTTAAGAGTGCCTTTGGACACGGCAACCCGTGCATGGGGTAACTCATATCGTCGTTTCGAGGATGTAACTCGAACAAAAGTTCGAAACCCAGCGAAATGGTTAACACCTTTATTATGGTTACTACCTCGTGAAGGGGTCAACCCTTCACTGTCTTAAGCTTTTGAAGGGGTTACCATCATGAAAGCTTTTATTCGTGTTACCTTGATTTACCCGAGCGGCGGCGGCGCGGCGGCACCTCATTGGGGTGTTCCGTTCTGGCCCGGCCACGATGCCAAAGAAGGTCATGGTTATGGCAGTAGACTGTACGGATATGTACCTTTTGGTACTAGAAAGAGAAATAATAGTACCACATTATTTCATGACTTATACACCATTTTTAGTGGCCGGGCTACAGCGGATCCGTCCTAGCACGGCCACGCTTAGATCGGCTGAAATCCACAACTTTAATGGGTGAATCGTGTCAAAGATAAATGTACGTGCTATGTACTATAAAATAGACCTACTTATATTTAAAAGAAAATCTTTCAAATCTATTTAAAAGTCGTTTAATTTTTTCAGGTAGAATATGCCTGCCTATTATAACGTATTATAGTTCTGTTAATATGAATACATAAGAAGATAAAAGTGCACTGGAATGGAAACCCAAAACAAAACATGGAAAATAATACGAGCAAAACCATAGTTTAAATTTTACAAGTATTGAGAAATAGTACGAGAAGTTTTTCTTGAATAATAATAGCAAACATCATGCACTTTTATCTTATTGGGGCATATTACATTGGACAATATTATTATGATCCTAATATCGCAATATCGCAAGTATTACCACGATACCGCGATACAGACTATTACACCATCAATATTACTACGGTATAGTGATAATATTTACAATGTAATGTGCCCCATTAAGTACCTATTCATATTAACAGAACTATAATACGTTTATGTAAGTATGTAACTATATGTAAGTAAATAGGTGAAGATGGAATTCTCCTATAGCGTATTAAGCGCCTACAACACTTGAATAGTTATTGTAAGTTGTCAAGTATAACTATTGTAGTAACTATCGCTATTGAATTATTGTCAGACATATTCTACCTGAAAAATTGAAATGACTATTAAAGAGATTTGAAAGCTTTTCTTTGAAATATAAGTAGGTCTATTTTATAGTACATAGCACGTACATTAATCTCAGACACGAATCATCCATTAAAGTTGTGGATTTCAGCCAATCTAAGCGTGGCCGTGCTAGGACGGATACGCTGTACCCCGGCCACTGAAAATGGTGTATAAGTCATGAAATAATGTGGTCCTATTATTTCTCTTTCTAGTACCAAAAGGTAAATATCCGTACAGTCTACTGCCATAACCATGACTTTCTTTGGCATCGTGGCCCGGCTAGAACGGAACACACACCTCATTGCCTTACTATTTTTATTTAGTTATTGCGAATTTGACGACAAGTGACGACAGATAAGCCATAGTCCGGTCAAAATAGACATTTTTACATGGATGTTAGGGGTAGGTACCATTATAATGAAATTGTGAAAAGTCCCATCGATCCCATGTGTGCAATTTTTTTTATTCAAGTTCAAAGCTCGCTAAAATGGGTTTTTTGGATTTTTTTTTGCGAAACAGTTAGTTTTATGACAATATAGGTCAGATTAAAATTGTAAATCATGCAAGTGTCTGCAAAAATTTACCTTACACTTAATCACCTTTTTTTTGGATGGAAATCATCAAATGACTTCTCTTCGCTCTGGGCGGAGTGGGAGGGCGTGTCATACTTTTACTGACTAAAACCCAGCCGTGTTCCTTCAGTTGTCTGTGCCAGGGCTACGGTAAATCTTTCGAACAAATCCGCGACCCTGGCAGGCATTGGCTCTAGTGGACCCCTTCCACTGTTGCTGACATCTATTTGAGGCGCGCGTGGAATACAATGCGCCGTCGACTCGGGATCAGGGCCTCAAGTCTGCTATATTACAATAGTGTCGAAATGGTCTATCATTGATTTCATAATTGTTGAATTTGATAAGTTTGGTAATCTACTAATATAATGGCGTCATTATGACTTTCCAATGGTCAGCCACTGACACTCCATTGACAGAAATGGCATTTATTGGTAATCTCGTACATAATGACAAATGAATGACTGACTTAGGCGGTAATCTGCTAAAATTTAATACTAATAAACGAATAAATAGTATGTAAAAATATATATAAATGAGATCGGGCATGAATAAATGTTCAAATTTAGTAGTCGTTTTTGGAAAATCATTTCTACTAACGGGTTTTATAATAATGGCAATACGACAATGCCATTATAACACAATTCTATTATAAGTGCTGGAGGCAAGTGCTGGAGGCAAGTGCTGGAGGCAAGTGCTGGAGGCAAGTGCTGGAGGCAAGTGCTGGAGGCAAGTGCTGGAGGCAAGTGCTGGAGGTAAGCGCTGAAGGCAAGTGCTTCAGGCCAGTGCTGGAGGCAAGTGCTGGAGGCACCCAGACCATGACCACCAGCACTTGCCTCCAGCACTAACCTCCAGCACTGGCCTCCAGCACTTGCTGGAGGCCAGTGCTGGAGGCAAGTCCTGGAGGCAAGTGCTGGAGGTAAGCGTTGGAGGCAAGTGCTGGAGGTTAGTGCTGGAGGCCAGTGCTGGAGGCAAGTGCTGGAGGCAAGTGCTGGAGGTAAGCGTTGGAGGCAAGTGCTGGAGGCAAGTGCTGGAGGCAAGTGCTGGAGGCACCCTGACCATGACCTGCAAACGTAAGAAAATTTGAATTTCACGGGTTACCTTGCGCTTCCACCTAAAGCCAATCGTTGATCAACGTTACGAATACGCGATCGTTTTGTTCATATGACACTTTTTGTTCGATGACCTGGAACGCGTGGTCGTGCCGACATATGAATCGCGGTGATCGCGTATTCACGCGACGGTCGCTTTGATTAGGGCACGGGGTCATAACAAAAACTACAGTTTTAAAAAATAATGTCATGTAAATGCAACCATTACTTTAGAACTATTCAAATTACCATTGCTAAAGTAACAAAACACACTCGTGAAGGATTTCCATCTTTTTACTCAGGATTTAGTAAAGAATTTCAGTACAAGTTGGACATGTAGCTCCGAATACAAACTAGGTCGGATTAGGGTTCATTGATACATCCCTGACATGTGAAGGGTCTGTGATATCCATAAATATTATAAATCTGTACGTAGGGTCCATATGAACGTTGATTTATTCTCGCGGTCCAATTTCGGGGATTGGTTTACGTCACTGTCTGTTTTATTTTTTAGGGAAAAAGTTACGAAAACTTTCAGCTTTGTTGTGACTGAAACGGGTTAGGATGACTTTACCTCTGTTGTTTAAGTAGGGCAAAGTCTTGAAGGGCATCTTTCAGTAAGAATCAACCTGTTTTGCTATTTTGGCCTAGTTATATTTCGTTCTAATATTTAGATTCTTCCTTACTTCTTAAACCTTTTTACCTAAGTAGGTAAGCATACCATTTGACAACTGCTAACAAAGCTTGAACACTTATCTCCAGAGGAAAGTTACAAAAATGATTTGTGAGGACGCACTTAAGACAGCGGGAGGATCCATCATTCCTTTTGAAATTCTCCTCAGTCAAAGTTTATCCTTTCAAGATTCAAAAGCCTGAAGAAAAGAATGATAAGCCACAATGAAAAGAACGACGGTATAAGAGTAAGTGAAATATTTCGTGCATTGTGTGTGCTCTAGCAAAGAATTCAACAATGCAACGAAACCTATAAATAATTGTGCTTTTACGAATTTTATGATACATTAAGTAGCAGTAGCAGAATGGAAATGAAAGTGCTTGTCTGGATATGTTCATTTTTTATATTTAAAGTTTCTAGTTTCGAGATCGTTATTGTTTTTGTTATTGTGCGCTTTAATTTGTGTAATTTGTTTCGTCACCACTGCTCCCAAAAACGATGAAGGAAAACATTGTGAGGAAATCGGCATGTTCTAAAACCATAAATGTGAAGAATTGTGACAGCCCAGACCGCACTGGGCCCGCGTGGTGGACTACGGTCCACTCTCAGAAATGAGGCGTGTGTCTCAGCAATGGGAACATTCTAGGCTGATAATGCTGATGCTGTCTTGTTCTTCGAGTAAACAGCGAGTAAGTATCAGTAAACTGTGGTCATATTTAAGGGTTCCTCATCTGAACAACTTTCTTTTCCTTTAGCTATTGAAGATATGAAAGAGCTGATATTATTTTCGCTATAACGATGTTGGTCACATGGAGAAAGATGTTTAGTTTGATGGTCTTTGGACACTCCTTTAAATATGACCACACGTTTCTGATACAATGTATCTGTAACGTGTGTTGTAGATACCAATCTTATGTTATATCATAAAACTTACTCATCTTTTAATTTCGATTACATTTTTTTAAACGGAAAACATTATTTCTACACTCTCTCTTTCTTACCTATTGAAACTCAGGGCTTATTTCAAGATAAATTGGTTTAATAGTGAGAAACCATAATACTGTACCAGAATACCGGGATGATTGAATTAAAAGAACTTTAGAATTATTATGTTTGTGTCTATATCACACCGCCTATATTTTCAAACAAACAAAAACCTAATACTAAAACTTTGAAACTTAATTTTAAATCTGCTTACTGCTCGAATGCAAACCTATTGCCACTCACCACATGGGGTCGACTATTGCAGCCAACCTTTATAGTACCTAACAAGAAATTGTTGCTAGTCTTGTACGCAAATTACATTATCAATGTGACATTAAAATTCATTTGCATACATGGCGTTTCTATATAAACCTCCTATATATTTTGGTAGTTAGTGCCTACGGCTCCGCCCGCGTAGGTATCGGTTATCGCATAAAAAAGTAGCCTATGTCCTTTTCCATATCTCAGGCTACATCTCTGCCAAATTTCATGACGATCAGTTCAGCGGTTTAGGCGTCGAACCGTAACAGACAGACAGAGTTACTTTCGCATTTATAATATTATTAGTAGGTAGGGAGTATAGTATTCTGACATAAAGTTATTATAAATAAAAAAAATAAGCTAGCAGGGTATATACTTGTATCTTAGGCGACATTGTTCCTCTTTTTTATTCCCCGTATACTATTTTTATATCAAAGAGTACCCCGTTTTATACTTACCTGGTTCCAGGCTTCGATGGAGGAAAATGGGTCAATGTGGTTCTATAATGGTAACATATTACGGCTTCTGCATGTGCCTTTCAACCCGTGACTTAGTTATAGCCACTGAAGTGCACGTGTCGTTTGGTGCTACATGTGTCGATAGAAGCTTTGCTGAGTATTATTAAGATAAACAGAAACCTCTATAAAGTAAGTCAAAACTTAAAAAAAAAACAACCGACTTCCAAAAAAACTCTAAATTGTGAAAAATAACTTTAATTTCGGGAGTCGGTGACTTTGGATATGTATTTTATAAAAAAAATTGTCACCGCCTTCCGAAATTAAAGTTATTTTTTACTTTTTAGTGTTTCTTTGGAAGTCGGTTGACTTTTTTTTAAGTTTTTATTTTTCAATTTTTAGTGGTTCACATGTGCTTACCCCTTCACAGTGTACCGGCGTGATGCTATGTTATGAACTGGCGTAAACAATAGACAGACATGAGATTTTAGGAATCCCAGTCCATTTGCTATCATTTATTGAGGAGTTCCTTTGCCTATCTCCGGAGTTCTTCATCAGATCTTCACCAAATTGAAATGGGACCACTCCGAAAAAGTACTCTTCCAAAAACTACCCAAATCGCTTCAAGTGTGCCTATAAAATTTGAAGAGTTCTCTCTATTTCTCCAGGATCCCATCATCAGATCCTGACTTGATGATCATGGGACCACCTCGGAAGTATACCCTTTCAAACAGAAAACAAATCCAAGTCGGTCTAGCCATCTTTGAGTAATCGGGGAACATACATTAAAAAAAGAGAAAAAAAAGGTTCCGATGAATTGAGAACCTCCTCCTTTTTGAAGTCGGTTGAAAAATAACATGACATGATATTTTTATCATGTCATGTTATTTTTTAACCGCAAGCTCATTCGTTAGATAATAACTGAAAAGATATTTCATGTTATGCATTAAAACTTATGGAAATGCAATATTTTAACTGTAAAACACGTCTGTATAATCAAGTAAATCCGCGAAATCGACAAAATTTCAAATACGGCCTCTTAGGTAAATCTGCGCAGCTGAACGTAGGTATTGTTACGAGCTTGGGGTTCGTGACAATTAAAAACTGCCAACAAAAATTACCAAAAATGACACTTTAATTAAACAACCAAATAACAACTCAAACACACTAATTACAAAACACAATTGCACTACTGATAACTCTTAAGTCGCACTTGAAGATCGCTTTCGATGTGTTTCGCTTGTGTCGCTTACTCTTCGGGTTGCTTTTTGTTTTTTTGGAAATGACCTCTCGCAGTTGATCTTGAGAGGCCGTAACTGCTCAACCAGGCGGGGCTCCCCGGTCACGATCCGTTCCGGCCTTTTATAGGGCCTTCGCATAACTCCAGAACATTCTATTGTAGAGACATCTAGAATGTTCGAGTACATACCGGCCTCGACTGAACAGATATCGAAAGTTCTAGAAAGTTCTAGCATCCAGATTTCTAGAACGATCTTGACTCTATTAATTCTGCTACTCGATACTAGATGGTGCTAATGGTAACTAATGTTGTCGCGTAACAGTATGTTTTCCACAGTGAAGGTAGTTACTAATTTATTCTCATTCGTCTTTGTTACTCCATCATCAGACTGATCACCATCTTACTATAACCTATTCATAAAGAGCTTTCCAATTAGCCCCAACACGAAACTTCTGCTGTTTATTGATGAGGTAGTTACATAATCAGGCCTATAACGTTCCCACTGCTGGGACACAGGCCTCCTCTCTGTGAGAGGGAGTGGGCCGTAATCCACCAAGCGGGCCCAGTGCGGGTTGGTAGATGACGTATGTCTTCGAATTTTTTGTTTCTAAGACATGGTTTCCTCACGATGTTTTCCTTCACCGTTTTGAGAGCAGTTGTGATTAAATAATTTACACAAAGTAAAGCAGCTGTCTGGGTTCGAACCTACGACCTACAACTCGTAAGTCACGGCCGTTACCACTGGACCACCACTGCTCTATTTATTGCGCAAGAAGTTGGGTATCCTGCAAATTTCAGGTGGTGGTGTAGCTCAGTTCAAGGTTACTTTTTTTTGTAATATAATTGAAGTAATAAAAATAATACCAAACGATTCTATCAGAATAGTGTAAGATGCCTGAACATATTTTACTTGAATCATAGCTAAGAATACTCTTTCAGACAAAACAAAAACATAACAAAATCTGTTCAGTCGTTTGGGAGCAACGATGGCCCAGACACACAGATACACACGATAAAGTTGTTTCCGTCGGGAGTTAAAAATGGGCAGAAATATATTGTACTTATTGTATGTCGTGTATGACCAGATATATGAACGTAAACGAAGGAAAAGGAGTATATTCAGGACCACAGCAGGTGGCGTTCCGTAGTTTCTGCTTACCCCCATGGGAAAAGACGGGTACCTACTTATTAATCTCAATTAACATTTTACTAAAAGGACAGTTACTCCGTAATTTATTTTTATGAGAAAAAAAGATTGCTGATACAAGAATATAGTGTCTAAAAGCAGGTTTCCCTGAAAATAGATTTTTCATAAAGACATTATAATACTCATATTTTATTATTAGTGGAACTGAAAAGCTGAAACTATTTTTGTATAGCAAAAACAGAACCCTTATAATTTCGTTATGTCCGGGAGTTATACAGCCATTAGTTAAACTCGGAGACTATTGACACATCGATGAAAATCAGATAGAACGTGTATTCTGCGTATACAATTTTATCGTGAAATGACGCAAAACAATTAGGCGTGGCTCTCCCCATATTTGTAAAAATGGGATAACAAAAACTGTGCACGTTCGACACGTGTTCGACGTAATAAAACTCCAATTGTGCCCAGTCTTAAGTTACACTTATAAATACACTGCTGTTTTTTTTCTCTTTTACAAGAAACGAAAAATCTAAACCTTTTACATTTAATGGCAAACTTAGAAACATACCTTTGGTTCGTTGAATTATCTATGGGTCACATAGCATCATACCTTGTTTCTTCAAAGGTTGTGCAGAGGTGTACTTATAAAACACCCATATTTCACCAGCTATATTTGAGTACAATGTTATGCTCCAGGCTGCTAGTGAGAAATTTTAAGACACGGAAAACCCCTATAATCGAGAATCGGGCCCCAACAGAAGCGTTTGCGGCCACTAGACCAACGAGACAATTTATAAGTTTATAACTTTTTAGGTTATTCCGGAGATAATCGCAGTAGAAAAGTCTTTTCTAATGAAATTTTTGTAATGTGCGGTTTGTTTGTGCAGAATAAACAGATTTTCTTTCTTTTTTTTTCAATAGGTAATCGGATCTGGCAAAAACCCAGAAGTTAGCATGATCGGTTGAAGGAAAACACATTAAGAAAAGAAATACACAAAATAGATATGCTTTAATTTCGTATCGAATTATATTTTTGCGGAAACTCGTGTCGTTTCCGCATGCCGATTTATTTTCTGCGTGCTTATTGAGCATGTCAAAATTGGGCTAAAGTTTTACACACATGAAGGAATACGGTAACAAAAAATCCGGCCATGTGCCTGTCAGACCATGTAAAATGAATGATTCCGTAGTTAGGATGAATTTATACCGAGAAGAAACTTAACATTGTAGTTGAAAAACACATTCTCCCATACATCGATACACGTCACAGTCACAGTCAATTCTTCAACTTTAAATGTTAGTTTGTTATCCCGAAAAATATTTTTATGTGTTGCGACGAAATTAGCAACTTTCGGAATTTTCCCTTTACGAGTAATAGTGTGAAACGTTGGGGGGCTTGTGGCTAAGTAACAATAGCTGCACGGGTCGATCGATCAGGTTAAGCTACGCTTGCCGCGGTTGGTCCGTGGATGGGTGACCATCTTTACATACCAAGACCCCTCCGTGCCTCGGAAAGCACGTTAAGCCGTTGGTCCCGGCTGTCATTTGTGGATCCTTGACAGTCGTTACGGGTCGTCAGAGGTCCGAAAGTCTGACAATCAGTCTTACCAAGTGGTATCGTGTTACCCAGTAACTGGGTTGTGGAGGTCAGATAGGCAGTCGCTTCATGTAAAATACTGGTATTCAGCTGCATCCGGTTAGACTGGAAGCCGACCCCAACATAGTTGGGAAAAGGCTAGGCAGATGATGATGATGTGAGTGTGAAACCTTGCTTCTTGTCAAATTTCATGACTCTAGGTCAACGGGAAGTATTGAAAACAGACAGACGGACGTACAACGAAGTGATCCTATAAGGTTACGTTTATTTTTATTTTTAAGGTGCATAACCCTAAAAACAACTATGAAAAAACAATGATAAAAAGGCCTTTTACTACTTCCTAAATATTCTTCTTTATCACTGGATAGCTTAATTCAGGTATACCATTATGTTGTCATCAGAACTCATTGACTACACTGGGGTCCAAATGCTAACAAAATCGTAATACGCGATGTGGGAGAAAATTCTACTCCAAGATTCGACTAAATAAGTTTATATAGTACTTGAACGGGTGTTAAATTAAATAAAGTCGAACATAGTTTTTGTTTTATTGTTCGTTAGTCTAGTGGTTGCATGTGCTGCTGCTGAACCTAAGGTCCTGGGTTCGATTCCCGGGTCGGGCAAAGTGATAGTGAGTTTTTCCAGCACTGGTTTCTCAGTAGCAGCCTGGAGGTTGGATTCGTGCCCGGTTGATGGCAATAGGAACGCCATGGAACGCAAACATGACTGGCGAATTGCGGGTGTGTCAAAGGCACACCTCTGCCAAACCTTTCAGAGATTACAGGCTTCATTTTATGTTATGTTACTCAATACTGTCAAGTCTGTGAAATGTTACAATAAAACAATTCATAGCGATAGTAAGTAACTTGAGGAAACAAGGTACTAAAGCTTACTTAATTTAGCATTGATCGACGTGAAACTTAATAATTCAGATGTGACAGGTAAGCACTTAGGCTGACTTCGAAATGATGTAAAGTTACTGTCTACTCAACAATTTACACCAAAGTATCGATTCAGGGCGCGTTTGGACTTGATTGAAGGGTGATAAGGGTGCTTACGGAGCTGAAACGTGACCCTAATTGGTGGCGGCTCTGAGTCACCCACTATTGTAGGACTCTGAGTTGGCGGGAGATTGATGACGCTAAACTTCGTATTTAGAGCTGTTTTTACGAAAGGAATCCCTTTCTGTTCGAATTGTTTGGAGAAGAAATGGGTCTAATTGTTATCAACCGTTATACTTTTCGTAGGATAGATTTTTTGCTAAATGACCCAATTACTGCCAACGATTCTAACGTTGGCGAAAAGTTCGCTCGGAAAATACTTTTGGCTTTATAGAAACTTATTTATCCCCGAGTATTATTCAGATATAAAGCTTTATTACGCAAAGCCGCGTAACTTATCCAATAATATCCAAAAAAGCCGTTTTTATTACAGTCTCCGCGGTTATTATTTCTTTGCTTACTGGAAGTCATAAATACTACAATATCTACGCTCGGTTGCTCCGTAACACAATTTATTAAGCGGCACAAAGCGACTTGTGAATCTATGAGACTTATCTGGCCAGTTTCGTTGAGGTTAACAACGAATGAGCTACTAAACGCCCTCCTGGGGGTGCGCTAACTTTAGTGATTTACTGCTCTTACAGGGATAAAGTGTTGTTTGAAAGTATTTATTTAGTCATCACATTTAATTAAACATGAATTTTCAGAAATTAATATTCATTAACACGATAATTTAACGCTTGTTTCTATTAAATTAATATTTCTCACTATACCCCTGATGCTCTGTCTGTCTGGTTGGCTACACATGCAGATAGGAATAATAATTATAATTATATCTCACATTTGCGTGTTCGTTATTTTTATTACCTCCATATTCTTGGGAATGATTCGTCTCGCAGACTTTTATATTCGATCTAATAATTTTTACGTGCAAAGCAATTGTATGGGTAATGAAAGACAAATATGTATAATATTAAGTACCTAGCTATCAGCAGCGAGGTGTCAATTTTTGTAAGAGAGAAGCCGAAGCGAAGTCGGCTTTACCTTACTGACTTATCAATAAAGAATACTTACTATGATTTTAAAATAAATATAGGAATGTAAAGAATTAAATACAAAAAATTAACAGCTGAAAACCAAGTACAATATGCAATATTCCTTCATCTCGTTCTCGCTGACGAATTTTTCTATATCTGTCTCTGTCATAGCCCGCTGTACAGCGGCTTGCTCTAGTCCTTATCAAACGCTGCCACGTGATCTTAAGCGACATCATTACGGGATCTTTGTTGTATGAATGTTTAGTTTCCGATTATGTTGTTTTGGCACCGAGTTTTTTTTTGTTATAATACAAAGTTAAAAATAACCGTTTTTGTTGTTTGAATGTTATTTTATTTTTATTTTATTTTATTTTACTTTATTGGGACAAACAGTTCCACATTACAATTTAAGTGTGACAGACTAAATTAAAAACTAAGTAAACGTGTAACTCACACCAATGTCCGCGAAATATACGTACGCGTACGTACGCAAAAGAATAGTAAAGATTACTAGTACGTATTTTGGAACAATCGGATAACAACACAACTGAACCTGTTATTACATAGACCATGAAGCATCATGGCCTTAAGTAGGCAGGAAATTTATAACGCATTAATAATCAGTTAAAAATATTTACATGCTATGCATTTTAAATGCACTTAGTAAAAATTACCATACACCTGAGTGAATGGTAATTTTAAATGCACTAAGTGCACTATTATATACTACACACTATTATTACTAGTGCACTATTATTACTATAGTTTAATGCACTATTTTTAAATTAATAAATAATAATAATAAATAAAAAAATTAAAAATATATTTATACACCGTGACATTTTAGTCGTCTTACAACGGCACCCCACTTCATGTATCCAATTACTTATCATTTATTAAAAATATATATATATATTTTTGATCATTTGCATAGTAAAAACATTAGAATATCCTTCACACTAAGACGCATGACGTAGTTTGAAACATCCTGTTATGTAGTACAAAAAAATATCAGCTGTTCCATACATTTTGACCGCGTAGGTATTGCACTTTTCTATGAAACAGCAGATTTTTTCAGCTGAAAATTTCTGCGCTGGGGGTCTAGAATGATATGCTGAATTCATGGTTACAGTTTGCGCACTGGATAAAAACTGGAGTTATGCCCGAACATATATAAAAAAAAATAAACATGTCTAATTGACCTTCTTCTTTTTGAAGTCGGTTTATAAAATACTATTTGAGGCAGTACCAAAAATATAGCTTTACTGAATTAAAATCATCAATACAACCTTTTAAGTTAATTTAATCCATTGAATGACTATATCAGGAAGTAGACATTCAATGGGATTAACGGTAGCTAATCATATTTTGTTCAGCATACAGTCTTACTGAATATTTTAATTTCGCGAGCTATCCTGGCGCTCCCCCCCAAAAGTACTTAGCTTAAGGAGTAGGTATAAAATAAAACAAAACTTTTTGGATCTAGATCTATCATGTGTCTAGATGTGCTTTTCACAGAAACAGCATCCAATTTTAGTTTTATAGTTATAAAAAATAAAGAATGCATTAAATTCACTGGATTTTCAACCCTAGTTTTAGTATATGCGAAACCCGAAACACTATGTGTCTAGTATTTTTATGTAAATAATCTATGGACAAAATTTCAAAACTGTGTCATGAAAAATCACAAAGTTAACAGGATGATAATTATGTTAACAAATTTTCTACACAAACATGGTCACCACGGGGCACCCCACGCCGCCCGCGCGTCCAGCGTCGTGTTGTGCTCATTGATAATTAGGCAGTAGGTATCTAACTGTGCGGCGATTGTATTGTAATTAACTGGTGACAACATTTCCCATCACACTTGCAAAACGTGTTTGGGAAAAATAAAAAATATTAGAATCTATTCAGTTACTTATTCTGAACAAACTATATTCAGGTTTCGCATATACTAAAAATAAAGTTGTAGAAACAATTTGTCCGATCTTCACCATTGACCGGGTCAGAAATATTTAATTCGAATGAATACCCACATTTATTACGGGGAAATTTGATCTTAGGACCTTTACGTGAGTTGAAGTTGAAAAAAGGGTGGCTCGGATTCGTACCTATGGCCCGGCGCCCCAGCTATCGAGTTTGTGTACGATATTGATGGGGAGCCCCACGGCCTCATTACAGACTGAGAGTATTATTTTATTCACTCTCAACTTTCACATTTACCGTGCCAGAAAACGGGATTAGTTTCTTTTCCTTTCCTGTAACCCAGATTTTTGACAGCTTGCGACGTGTCAGCACTTTGATTTTGTTATTTTCTTTTATCTACATTTAATTTTTTCGACTTTTCTGCGGCCTAGTAGACCTACAAATACTTTGAAAGAGTAATATGAAGCCTACGTTGTTGTGAAATATGTTTTCAGCTTTCTAATTTCCTGGTGTCAGTTCGCAATGCCGGTGAAATGTTCTATTATTTGAGGTAAATGTTGACGGGGAACTCTTGTACTGAATGTAGGTGTGTGATTTATTAAGTAACTACATTTCTACTAAGTTAGGTATCATTTAGATGTCATGAGAGATTACCGGATAGAAAAAAAAAACGAAAGAACAATCTACACTTTACTTATTGTTGTACAGTTGTGTTCCATGGTAGAGGTAACTCTATGAATTAAGTGTTGTCCTGACTTGTAGTTGGTGGCTTGTTGAATCATCGCATGGGTTGCACACGGCACGGTCTTTTTCACGGTACGACAACGCGAGCGTGCTACTCGCGCCGTAGAAAAATCGCGTGGCCTTGACACGGTTCTATGTCGTCGACGCTGAGCCGTAGTGCCGCCGTGTCGTCACCACACTTCCATAGTGATTCATACAACACTGACGACCGTGACTACTCACAGCGAATAAACCGTAGTTGTTCACGGCACTAAATAATGTGTGTATAAAGGGCTTTAGGCAGACGTGACAACTACGCATTATCTGTACGTTATAAAGAAAAATTAAATGCTGTTCGTTGGTGAGCGTATCACATGAGAACGGTTGGACCGATATGGCAATCTTTGGTTTTTAAGTGTTCGTAATAGTCTGAATTAGGTTTTTAGCCAGAGAAAGAGATATTGTGAGCAGTGGGTGACCCAGTAAGCACGTTACCTTGTGTATTTCATTTCATCACTACTGCTCTCAAAACGGTGAAGGAAAACATCGTGAGGACATGCCCTTAAACCAAACATTCCAATCAAACGTCGACATCTATCAACTCGCACTGGGCCCGAGTGGTTGAACGGCACACTTCCTCCCGCCGAGAGGAGGCTTGTGTCCCAGCAGTGGGAATATAATGCCTGATTTCCTATGCAGGTGATTCTGGAAAGAAAATTTGGAAAAGTTTCCCGAAATTTTTCATTTTGTTTTAAATGGGCTTTTCTGTTGAATTATGGAAAATAGGACAACACGTCAGTAGGATCAGGTTGTTTATAATATAGGTCGGGAAGACCGGGTATTTTGTATTAGGTATCGGAGATAAGCTTATAAGTTTCTTCTGAAGGACGTACCCTAAAGTTACCATGTAAGCTTAAAGCACACTCGTAAGCTTAAGACAATAAGCTGGTTTTACATTAGCTACTATAAAAAGTTTTAAGCTTAACCTTACTTTATAGTCCAAGATCCCAGCTTTATGACATAACTTATTTTCACAAACATGAAGCCTTAGGTTCTGAGTAGTGGCCTCATGTACTTTTAATACCTGCGTGTTTGTGGAGTTCGCTCAGTGACACCTGGGCAGGTAGGTACCAGGTCAGAAAGCTAACTAAAAATAAGTGTTACTTTACTTATTTTTAAATGGCTTATTTTTATATATATATTGTAGAATATTGCTTTGAAGAAATATCAGAAGTATCAGACGCTTTCCATGGACCGGAACTTTTGTCAGACGCTTTAAAGCTGTACCAAAAATGAATGAACTTTACTTATTTTTACAAGTCTGATCTTTTAATATGTTACTAAGACAACTATTAAATCAGACAAATTGAAATGACAAAACATCCCCTAAACACTAATTTTTTTCAATCATGAGTATGAGCGCGAGACCTTTATGCATGCGTTTCAGAGCGAGTTAGACATCCATGGTAACTCCTTTACTCTTCTTAAACTCGCAGTTTGTTTAAGTCTATTGTGTATGTTTAAGTGCCATGTATACATATTTATTTTGAATCAGTTATAAATATTTTAGATATTTGCATTAAATAGCATCATAAAAACTTTTTTTTCGATAAAACATGTTACCTAAACAAACCGTTGCTCAAAGACGTCATTGTTATGGTGATTTTAGATTGTTTTGAGTGTTTCTCAGTCAAAAAACCTATTTACTAGTTTTTGACGTCAAATGTCATTCGTCCGTCACGTGTAGAAAGCTTTTGGTTCTCAATCATCGAGTTGGGGTCTGTGAGAGCACACAGACTACATAGAGATACTACGTATCAGACGACCCACTCCCATAGAGAAAAAATGGTCAGTAGAGATGTCAAAAGTTGGAAGTTTTTTTTTTATTTTTTTTTATTTTGGCTTCACACGGTTTGTGCATTTAGCCAGTGTCAAGTAATTTTTCTTTTAGATCAAGTAAATGGCCCGATATCGGGCACGAAGTTACAAAACAGTCATAGTCGTCTTTAGTCAGTCAAGTCAAAGTTAAGTCAAAGTTATTGTAAAGCGGTAGTAACTTTACAACAACCTATTAGGAGTTTTTGGGGGGAACACGAAAAGTCCACGTTAGTCACTTATTTTCACCTTCACTACACTTGTGCACTCACACGTAATTAAATTGCATAATTCACTAACAAAATTATACAATTTTATTCGCTACTTCACTAAATTTCATGAAAATAAAAAGTCGTGCGACATGTTCCAACGCGATCCCGCCAAAAACTCCCAAGTTGGAAGTTTAAAACATGACAGTTCGTTTTTTTTTTTAATTTAGTTGTTGAGTTTTATTAGGCAAAGGCTCACACAGAAAGCCTCTTTTTTTTTGTTCGTAGCTCAAATCCAATAATGTAAAACTTATAAATTACAGGGAACTACAGAGAAATATGTAAATTAAACAACAAATACTTTTTAAGATTTTTATTTTTTAATTTAGTTTTATATTTATTAGCCTTAGGTTGCATTCTCGGAAGAGATTTTCCTATTTATCGGGATATATCTGTGCCTTTTATTATTTTATTTATTATACAACACCAGTTGAAAATTACTAATTTTAACACATGGTCAAGGAAATCCTTTTTAATTTATTTTTTATGTGTTTCACAAGAAAGGAAGCCAAATGACTACTTAGACTTAATTTGGCTTTTTATTATTTTGGAAATGTTATTTTTAGCTGGACAGTGTTATATGTACTCATTTGCCACCAATGCAAAATATTACAGTTTAATCACTGAGAGGATAAGACAGTCCGGAAATTAATCAACGCAAACTTCACTCGATCAACAACAAAACTGTAAAGGCGGTAAATAAATAGCAGAAGCGGAAAACTGAAAACATATTTAACGGCACCTGGCCATCATAAGTCGTCTCCGGATTCATTCCTACCGCCGAGCTATCGTGGGTAGGCGGGCGAGGAGAAGTAAAACCACTTGAGCCAATCAACAATGCACGACTATTATTTTAATGAAATATACTCAGGATCACAATCAACCACTTCCAATTAGCGAGGATACGGAGACACTCCACCGAACACGTTTTGCTCCCACGCGATGCCAACGGATTGTGTTCCGTCCGACGGTAGGTGCAAAAGAGCCCGGGGTTGCGTCAGAGTGAAGAAACGTCAACCTGCGCTTGTCAGCTGTCCCTCTTGACGTTTCTTGGCACTCTCAAAATATCCAAGCGCCGTCACGGCCGGACTGACATTCGCACGTCCTCGTGCGACTCCTCACGCTTCGGTTTATCTGCAAAGACCAAATACAAATCTGTAATACACGTCTGGGCATGCTCGCCCATCCCTGACTAGCTACCCATTTATGACACCTGTTTAAAAGGATCTCGATCTTCACCCTCACATCTGAATTAAACACACTGGGCGGACAACTGACTTCAGGCGCCCCTTCGACCACCCACCAACTTGCATGGCGCGGTAGACCGGACAACCTGTCAGCGCCCCTTCCACCAGTCACGAAAACCACACACACACACAGCTGCTGCAATCAATTGGTTCGGAACGTTGACCCGCATAGGCCAGTCCCAGACCAATCTCCTGCCACCCAGCTCAAATCGAAGGAATCGTAGTCTGACCATGGGCATCGACCCGGTTTAGGCCAGCCCAGTCGATCAACTACACACTACACACTACGTAGTCTGATCAGAGGCATCGACCCGGTTTAGGCCAGCCCCCTTGATCAACCACGCTACTCTCAACTGCTTATACAGTGACCTATGTTCTGATCGATTCTCAATAAAAGCACAGGATTTACACAATTGTTATGAACTCACCATTTATTTCTCATCATGTTCGGAGGCAGAGAGGGTGTCAGAGCTTGCGGTCAGAGTGTGTGAACTAGATACCGATACTGTATCACTATCATCATCAGATGTTACCGTTACATTCTCATGACTATGGACTTCCGCCGTCTCGGCCTCCTCTGCCTCATTGTCTAACGAAGTAGCTACTTCAATCAATCCATCGTAGCCCCTGGGTACTGCGCGTACCGTTTCATGGGCGACTTATAAGTTCGGTTAGACCCATCAATGTCTCTCAGCTCGTATCTATCGTGGTCTAGCACTTTAACAATCGTGAAAGGACCTTTGAACTTTCGTTGCAGTTTGGTTTGGTTACGCTCACTACCCTTGATAAAGACAAAGTCGCCTACACTGAATGGTTTCTCTATTGCTCTACCCTGGTTAAAGCGTTCTACTTCAGATGAGGCGGCCTTTTTGATATTTTCGGAGGCGTTATGCCTAATGGTGTCTAAGTCTAAACGAGGCTCTGGTTCCGTATGCAAGGATAAGGTTGACATTCCCAATGACTTTGCTCGTATGCCAAACATCAGTTTCGTAGGGGAGTAGCCTGTTACTCTGGATCTAGTGCTATTCAAGGCAAGCTGAACTTCCGGAAGTTCGTCGCGCCAAGTTTTGTTTAGGGCATTCTCTACTATTGTGAGCAGACATTTTAGAGTGCGCATTATACGCTCAACTTGACCGTTGGCTCTACTGGAGCCGGTAGCGATAAGGTGAAGCTCTATGCTATGCTCACTACAAAACCGTTTGAAATCCGCACTTATATAACACCTACCTTGGTCTGCTATTATACGCTTCGGTGCACCAAACAGGCAAACTGCCCTTTTAAGGGATTTAATTGCGCTTGCAGCGTCAAGAGAAGGTGTATAGTCTAAGAGAACGTATTTAGTGAACGAGTCGATAATAACGGACGCATATTCCTTCCTATCACTTTTGCCACTTAGTTTGCCCGTAATGTCTATGTGAATCGTGTGCCAAGGTGTGGATACTTTAGGTATTGGATGTAATCGGACCTGCTGCGCTCCTGAACTTCCCTTTGAAGCTTTGCATACTATACATGAATCTACAAATTTACGCACCTGCTTGCACATTTGTGGGAACCAGTACTGTTCGTATATTTTGTCAAGTGTTTTATCAGCGCCAAGATGCATGATTTCGGTGTGAATATGATTAATGAGTGTCCATGTTAAGGATCTTGGTACAACTGGTAACCAAGAGCTGGTCCTATTGCGTTCAATTTTCCTATACAGTATGCCTTTCTGTACGTCATACGTGTGTGCAATCGCTTCTGGTAACTCGTTGTTTTGATGTTTGTTAATGAGATCACAGATTTCGCTATCACGTTTTTGCTCTACGGCCAGCCAACCCTTTTTTTTTTTTTTTTTTTGATTACGGGGGAAAATCCTCATGGATGTCCTCCGCCCCGGGGAGGGCGGAGGGGTCTGTCAGACTCTTACTGACTAAAACCACCCCGGTGTTCCGTCTCTCACTTGCACCGGGGATCACGGGAACTAGTGTGACTTCCGCGATCCCCGGCTAGTGCCGGCCCGCCTCTGCGGGCCACCTCGCGATAGGGGGGAGTGAGGTGTTAAACTCCTCCCTTACGTCATAGAGAGGCGCGCGTGGAACACTACGCGCCGCCATCTCGGGTCCTAACAAGTAGAGGGCGACAGATTTCCCCGGATCTGTCGCCCCTGGACCCATTTAGGGGGGCTGGAAGAGGGCGTTGTCCGCCCTCCGCCGACGCCCGGTGCGTCTGCTGCGGATCGGGTTAGCGGAAGCAATCTCCCGCTCCCTTTCCGCAGCCTCCTTCTGCGACATGACTGTTTCGCAGAAGGATACCACCGCGTCCCAGGACACCTCGCTGCCGACCATCGAGTCGACAACGGCCGGCAGCGACAGGTCACTGCCGACTCCTGAGATGAGGGCACGGCGCGGCTCCACCCAAGCGGCACACTCTGCCAGCGTGTACCACGCCGTGTCCTCCCGACAGTCGACGCAGTGGTGACACCGAGCGTCCGGCTCCCTGTTTATGCGACACAGGTACTTCCAACCATGCCCCGAGAGCACCTGTGTCACCCGAAACGACAGGAAGCCGTGCCTCCTCCCGAGCCAGCGCTCGAGTACTGGCCGGACCGCCCCGATGGTAGCGGGGCCGGCGGTAGGGCGTGAAAGCCTGTCCCGCCATTCCACCACCAGGGCTGCGCGAAGCTGTGACCGACGCGACTCCAAATGTCGCTGCGTCAGCCACTCGCCCCGCGCCCTCGAGTCCTCGCGCCACCGCACACTGGTCCCAAATTAAAAAAAAGTGGACATTGATAGTAGACCGCTGATATTTTTTTTTATTGTTGATACAATGATAACAGATAAGGCAAAAAAATATTATTGTCCTACTTCAAATACTTTTCTGTAAAAAAAATATTTCTTTTTTTTTTGTATGGGAGCGATTACATTTTACTCAATTTCTCAAAAACTTTAAGCGATGTCGAGATGGCATTCACATATGTTAGAAAACTAATAATTCTGAGTATTTGGCTCGAAGAAACTTATTGCTTATCTCTGCGTACTTTCGAGATAATAGTGACAGAAAATAACATTTTTTTTTAATGTTAATTTTTTGCTTTTTTTAAATCATAGCCTTACTTTAGCACATAATTATAATGTATGCGTAATGTCAAATAAGTAAAAAGAGACTTCTCTGTAAAAGAGGTTATGGGGGCTCACTAATGACTGAAAAGCTATGACCTTTCTGAAGGAGTACTTTCATCAGTTCTAAAAAACAATCAAAATGAAGACATATTAAGCTGCAAACATAAAGTTGAATATGTTCACAAACGATTCTGAAAAAATATTATGGTGAAAGATTAATATTTGGGTCTATATTCTCTTGAGAAATCTCTATTTCCTCGTTTTCCAACGAAAGCAATTCATTGTTCAAGATCAAAGCACTAGCCTCTGGAAACAACTGTTTATGTAAACGAGCAAACTTTGGTTTGATATGGCTGATGTAAGGATCTGAGCTAATTAGAAAGCTGTGGATAATGTCTAAATTAGTCTGAACTCTACCGATTTTTCTTGTATGTGCCATTCTAACATTCCGGAAATCTTTATTCCTCGCTTCGGAAGCTTCTTCGGAAAGCATGCCTATCGGAATAAAGGAGAAATTTTCACAAATATCAGCACCGTGTATCAACAATTTATGGACACTTGAAGGCATGTAATACCATGGATATAAGTTTACATATAGCATTGCTGTTTCTTTACAATATTCCCTAAACAAGTTGGTATTAATAAGTTCACCAGATGAAATTGTTTGTAAAATGACTGCAAATCTCTTGATTAAATCAGGGTGGATACCCGTTATTTCAGCAGATACTTCATAATTTTCAAAAAACCTTCTTGCCGTGTTACCGTCATTGGTTGTACCAAATCCCTGTTTTACTATGTCAATTAACAAACCAGTTCTTTCCGGGAATTCTTCTTGTGTCAAATTCTTTTTAATTTCTTTTAACAATTTATCTTCTTTTCGTGCAGCCCACTTTTTGAAGTCTAAGTTGTACGAAATGTGTAATTCCATACATCTTATCCACATATGAAGCGAAGAAAGACCATATTTATACATATCTTCTCTGATGAGTCTTTTGGATACAAAGTCCAAGTCATTCATTTTGCTAGGTGGGGTATTGCAAATATTACAAACAGCTGCAGAAGAAGTATTGGAAATCACAGTAGAAATTTTCCCATCAATCATAGTCATGTACAAATCATGTTTAATATCAAAATTATCTACAATTGTGGGAACAAGATTACGAATTTCTTCCTCTAAGGATGCACATTCCTTCTTTATCAATTCATTTGTTTCTTTTGCAAATATAAAGCCAATTGGACGACAATAGTTTGTTGAAGAGGGAGCAGGATTTTGCCACAAGATAGTACCACTCTCTTCTTCCAAACGAAGCGGAACCAAACTAATCATGAAAACTGAAGAATCGTCAATTTTAGTGTCGGAGTGTGACTTTTGTTTATAATTACTTTGAGAAGATGACCCGTCAAAACCCCATTTGCTTATTAGTTTTAGCGATTTTTTGTCGGCAGAGTTGTGCTGAATTGTTTTTAATATCCTATTAGTTGTCAAATCTAGAAGCGATTGAAGTCTTATCTTAGCATCAGATTCAGTTACAGTTATGTCTGACTCTGGAGGATAACAAGTTTTTTTAGCTTCCAGGAGCTTTTGATAGGATGGAAGACCATACATTTTCTCTGAAGCAAGAATAGTTCTTAAATTTCGATATTGCCATTTTGACAAATTTGTTGAGGTGTAAAGCGCTAACGTTTTATCATCTGGTAAACACGGTTTGTCAGTCTTTTTAGCGAATAGTACATCATATACCATCTCACATTTTTCCTTGTTTTGGCTGAGTTCGTTTAATATAGCTGCTAATTTTGTTTTTTAGACTCTTTTAATTTGGCACATAAAGCATAAACTAATTCCTCCTCTGTGTGATCTAGAAGTGTTAGAGAACGCCTTTTCTTCTGTTTATCAGATATATCAACAAATGGTTTTTTACTTGTACCATAACTTAATTGATGAGTATCCACTTGCGTTTCGAAATTTGGAATACCTTCCTCGGCAACTTTAAAAATGCTGCTTAAATCGATATTTTGACATTTTGGCCAAACTATTTGGGATTGTAACCAGTCTGAATTTTTGTTAAGAAAGGTCTTTTGAGCTCTACTGGAAGCAGACCATCTTTTTGAGATATTACTTGAAAAATTACGACAAAATAATTTAATATTACTCAAATCTTCGGAAGACAATTCAACACCAATACGTTCAATAAGGGCATTAAATAAAAATTCGACATTTTTAAAACCACCTCCTGATTTAAGAACAACGTATAAGTCTAAGTTGGTGACAAATGTGGACATATTATAATTTTAAGGAAAATTGAAAACAAATTAGAATCAAAGATATCAAAGACAAAGTGACTTTGATTTTAACAAAAAAAATTACGAAAACAAATTCGACGAAAGAAAGACAAACAAAAATTATTTGATTTTAAAATCCAAAGATTCCAAATACAACAATAACAAAACAAACAAACAACAAGCATTTCTTCAAGCGCACAGAAAAAATAAGGACACGTCTTATCGCAACCACATTTAGTTGTACACTGAGTGAGGTGTACGCGCGCGATTCGTGACCGTATTACGTTACGTCATGAGAGGCGGCCATCTTGTTATCCCGGCAAACTCGCGTCGAAGCTCCATTTTGCTGGCCAGCGGACCTATTGCGATATGAGTAAGGCTATGATTAAAAAAAAGCGAACAATTAACATTAAAAAAAATTGTTATTTTCTGTCACTATTATCTCGAAAGTACGCAGAGATAAGCAATAAGTTTCTTCGAGCCAAATACTCAGAATTATTAGTTTTCTAACATATGTGAATGCCATCTCGACATCGCTTAAGGTTTTTGAGAAATTGAGTAAAATGTAATCACTCCCATACAAAAAAAAAAGAAATATTTTTTATAGAGAAAAGTATTTGAAGTAGGACAATAATATTTTTTTGCCTTATCTGTTATCATTATATCAACAATAGAAAAAAATATCAGCGGTCTACTATCAATGTCCACTTTTTTTTAATTTGGGACCAGTGTGCACCGGTACAGTGACGCGAGTACCTTCGCCTCGAGGTCCCAGGGCGGGGATCCGGCCAGTACACAAGCCGCCTCGTAGGAGATCGTGCGATACCCCCTAATGACCCTGACGGCCATCGCTCGCTGTGGCCTTCGCAGGACAGCGATGCTGCCGGCCGTCAGGTCAGCCACCCAGATCGGGGCCCCATACAGGGCCATCGATCGCACGATCCCCACGTAGAGCCGCCTACAGGCGGCGCTCGGGCCCCCCAGATTGGGAAGCAGCGTTGACAGCGCCCCAGCCGCGCCCAACAACTTGGGCGCCAGCCGCTGGAAGTGGGGGCCAAAATCCCACCGGCTGTCGACCACCAATCCTAGATATTTCATGGTGGACTCGACAGCGATTCGAGACCCCCCGACCACGATGTGTGATCCCAGCGGTGGCGCCCGCCGGGGGCCATGAAAGACCATGGCCTCCGACTTGTTGAGGGCCACCTCCAGGGACGGCCAGCCAACCCTGATGTAACTCTATGAAGTGAACTTTCTTATTCGTAGCGACAGTTAGATCATTTGGTCCCTGCGAACTAGGTGTAGGCTCCGAAACTGGATTTCTAGATAGATAATCGGCGTGACTCATGCTAATGCCCTGCTTGTGCACAATGTCAAAGTCGTACGCTTGTAAGAAAGCCCACCATCTATGTACACGTGGCGTTAAATCGGTTTTTGATTTGGACGCTTTCAAAGAGTTACAGTCGGTGAAGACAGTGAAGTGCTGACCGTATAAATAATGCCGGAAGTTCTCAACCGCGCGTACAACCGCCAGGGTTTCCAGTTCGTATGAATGATATCGCGATTCTGCGTCGGACGTTCGACGGCTGAAGTAAGACACCACGTGAGGAACATTATTTTTCCTCTGAATTAGTATGGCCCCGTAGCCTTCTGAACTCGCATCGGTATGAAGTTCAATGGGCGAATCTTGATCGAATATTGTTAGCACCGGTTCTGACGTAACAACAATTCAATATCAACAATTTTCCTGTGGATGTCGTTGTGAGTATCTGTCCATTTGATGGGTCCTTTCTATTTTGTCAACGGGTAAAGAGGTCCTACTATACGGGTGAAATTTGGTATAAACCGCCTGAAGTATGAAGCTAGGCCTAAAAACTGTCTAACATGTGTTGCCGTCTTTGGAGTCGGAGCATCAACTAAAGCCTGTATCTTTCTAGGGTTCGGCGTGACTACTCCTGCTTTTATGACGTAACCGAGGTAATCTATTTCTTTCTTCATGAATTTGCACTTTTTAAAATTCAACGAAAAACCCGCGTCAGTTAGGGCTTTCAAAGTTAAGTCTAGACGTTCTAACCCTGCAGTGACGTCAATCGAATAGCACATGACGTCATTGACGTAGGCCAGCGCCACCTTGTCTTTTAGGGGACCTAGAGCTGGGTTTATTTTTATTTATTTATTTTATTTATTTATTATCTTCTTACATCTACCATTACAGGGTAACCCAATGCGATAAATGTGCTTATCCTAACTTAATTATCTTAAATACTAACATTCATGTACCTACATACTATAACAAATTACAAACAATGCATTCCTTGTGAATTCACTCAGAGAACAACAGAATAAGTCCGTCTCAACTGCTATGAGGTTGAGCGTGCGGAGTGCACGCGTCAGCGGCGCCTCCCTTACAAGGTTAGTCCGAGCGCGCGGTTCCACTAGCAGTGGCGGCTGCCGTCTTCGCCACACGTACCTGTCCGGAACACACAGACCCACCTGCGCTAAAATAACTGCATTTCGCACCTTCCCTATCAGTAACTTAAATATATATGAGGTGAGTGCAAGATCCCTCCTAACCCTTAGCTCATTGTATCCTACCATACCTAAAATAAATAAGGTTGGATACATTAACGGGTAAAAGGGATAGACTCCGTAAAAACATTTATATAAATATCTTATAAATTTATTTTGTACCCTCTCCAGCATGAGACTATATTTAGCTTCATGTGGAGCCCAGATGACTGCATTACATTCTAGCTGGCTCCTTACCAATGCATTATATAATGCTATAATAGCTTTTACATTCGTGAACCCTCGGACCGTACGAAGCATGAAACCTAAATTTCTATAAGCTCTTTTGCAGCTCCGCCTGATGTGATCACGAAAATTCAAAGCAGCATTGAAGCCTACTCCCAAGTCCTTGACTTCTGTGACCCGTGCTATAGGTAAACCGTCCATATAGTAGGTATGTAGGATAGGATTGTGTGCGCGAGAAAAAGTGATGGTCACACACTTCGAGCTATTAAACTGCAGAAGATTTTCCTTGCTCCAGCTCACTACCCTATCAATGTCCCTCTGTAACCTGACACAGTCATCACAGCTTCTTACCTCGAGGGACAATTTGAGGTCGTCGGCAAACAACAAACAATTTGCGTCTTGGACTACTTCTGGCAGGTCGTTTACCACCAGAAGGAAGCCCAGAGGGCCAAGGTTACTACCTTGACTTACCCCAGACCTCGTGAAATATTGATCTGACACGTGTCCCGCATATTCCACATATTGCTGCCTATCCCTCAAATAACTGGCAAAAAACTGAAGTGAGTGTGGGGTAAAACCAAATCCTGCTAACTTCTTAAGCAACACGTCATTTTCGACTAAGTCGAATGCTTTTTTGAAGTCAAAGTAAGCAGCATCAGTTTGTCCCCCACTATCCAACGTCGGCACCAGATGAGCCATGTGGCAGAGAAGATTACTGGTGGTACTTCTTCCGGGTCGAAACCCATGCTGAGCATCTGATAGCTGTGCGCTAACCTGAAGGTATATGCTCTTGTGAATAGCTGTTTCCAATACCTTTGCCGGCGTCGACAATACTGCAACTGGTCTGTACCCATCCACGGATTCTGCTGAGCCTCCCTTCGGAACCGGAACAACCCGGGTCACTTTCCACCTCTCTGGAAACACGGCCGCTTTGAGACACTGGTTATAAATATAAAGTAGCGGCTTAGCTAGCACTGACTGGCAATCCTTAAATATGTAAGGCGGAATGCCATCAGGCCCTGCAGACCGTTTCGGCTTAAGATCTTGAAGCGCACGACATACGTCTACTAATTGTAATTGGTTCAAGTGCACTCGCGCCGCTCCGTTTCCGCTACCTGCGTTAGCTATAGCCGTGTCTACATCCAACTCCGGTCGCTCTAGCCTGTACACAGAATAGAAATATTCCGCAAACTCTTCCACAGACCGTTGAGCAGACAATGCCACACCGTCCTTCAAAATCACTTGCGGACTTCTCCCACCTCTCTTAGACTTGGCATAGTTCCAAAAAGATTTAGGATCACTCAGCATTTGACCTTGAACACGGTTCTGATATTGTTCATGTGCCACTGCCAACATATTCTTAATGTTGGTTCTACACCGAGCAAACGCTTCGTTATCGACCCTCGACCCGCTTGCCTTGAACTGCTTATGAAGAAAAGCCTTCAATCTTATGTCGCGAATTATTTCAACAGTGTACCACTCAGGATAAATGTACCCTGAGTTTACACGATTTCGCTTTTTTCTGGGAACACAGTCATCTACAATAGAATTAATAATATTATAAAAATAATTTAAACCTGCTTCTAAGTCCATTTCGTACAACGGAGTCCAGTCTACTGCTGCAATTAAAGAATACAATGACAAAAAGTCGGCTTTATTAAAGTTCCATGCGTCTGGTGCACATGCGTTACTGTCAGGTGCAGCTGAGCCTGCTGAGCCGGGGTGCCGGCGCAGACGCGTGTGCGTACTAACCGAGATCTCAAGTGGCGGGTGGTACGCGTCTATCGGTACGAGCGGCGCCTCCGCCGCGCGCACGCTCACACTCCCTCCCTCCGTCAGTGTACTCAACACCAAATCCAAATGACGGCCATTGCAATTACCCACTGCGTTACTCTGAGTGAATCCACAAAAAGTAGAAAAGTATTCGTAATAATTATTTATAGTTAAAGAACATGAATACAAGTTGAAATCACCTAAAACCACTATATCCCTATACTTATTACAAAACTGTTCAATGATGCGAAATAATAACATGTATTCATTATCATTACTACTAGGCGGAATATAAACAACACAAAATAAAAACAGAAATCTGTTACGTAGGTACACAGTAGCACTAACCAGTTCAAACACATGTTCATCAACTTTGACGTCATCAGGTAGTGACACACGGCATTATGCACCGCTGATAAACGGAAGCGGCGTTCCGTAGGCCAAACGGCATCGTCAAATATTCGAATTGACCATCCGGGGTCACGAACGCCGTTTTTGCTACGCTGTCGGGTTCAACGACTATCTGGTGGTAACCAGATGTCATATCTAAGGACGAAAAGTAGTGCGCGCCATGGAGACGATCGATCTGTTCGTCAATGCGGGGCAACGGGTAATGCTCGGGACGTGTGTTGGCATTGAGTTCCCTATAGTCTACGCACATCCTGTCGGTATTGTCTTTCCTTTTTACCAATAAAATGGGGCTAGCAAAGGGAGAACTGCTTTCCCGAATGACGCCCGCTTTCAATAATGACTCTATTTTCCCGTTGACTATCTCTTTTTCCGCGGGTGCTAACCTATAGGGATGCCGTTGCACGGTCTTATTTGGGTCAATGAGGTCTATGCGGAGGACGCCAGTTGTAACCCGTCGCGTTGGTATACCGTCCGTGAAGAACTCAACATATTTTTCTAAAATTCTAATCAGTGCTAGTTTGTCGTTGCCTCGTAAGTCTGTATCAATATTCGAATCATAATTCGAATATGAAGTCGAAGCTACTAGATTTGTTAGAAACAGTAACTTCCTTACGCATAGAGAAGGTAACTTGATCGTTGTCCATATGCACGTGTACGTCATCCTCTAATATATCCCTACCTATTATAACTGGTTCGGCAATAGTGCCATCGGGTACTATGTGGAACAACACTGAGAGCGAGAGGCCTTGAACGTTGATGGGGCTAATAATTTGGGAAGTACATTCTACATCCCCCTTACCAATGCCCGTCAGATAGACTAAATCGTTCTGCGCAGTACCAGGGAACTTTTTAGCGTAGCCGTAAGTTACTAGTGAACAAGCGGAACCACTATCAAAAAGAAAGGAAACTGGCTCACCGGATGATGTAGTCAAGGTGCTCCTGGATGCCTTGCGTTCACACACATGGACCTCTTTGACTGCTGCTGCTCCGCTGCCACCCGCTCGATCTGGACACGCCGATGCTAAGTGTCCTGGTCGTCCACACGCGAAGCAGGTGATGGGCCTTGGTTTATCGGCGGCTCTGGATGTTTGGTCGTGCGTCTTCTCTGAGGTGGCAGGCTCTTCTCTTCGCCTACGGCAGTCTATCGCTTTGTGGCCCGAAGTACCGCATCGGTGACACGTCCCCATGAAGCGTGATTCATTGAATCGGGTTCTTTTCACATCTGAATCATGGTTGTCACTACCCTCGTGCCTTCGTTTCAGTGAAACGCCGTTGAGGACGCGAAGAAGTTGGGATCGAGTAGTTGGGTTTTGGGAGTGGAGCTCACGGCGAATCACGGCTTCCTTTTGACACAAAACCGCAGATACAAATCCCGTTGTAACGTCTTCAGACATCTCCATCCGCGGAATGCGTTCGATGATATTCCAAAGACGCATGGCTGCCTCACTCGCGGTTTCCTTAACGCCAACTTGAAAGCGTAGAATTTCTTCAAAATAATCTTGTGGCAGCATGGGTTTAGCAAACTTCGCAAGCAATACTTCTTTTATTTGAGACCATGTTAGCTGCGATGCCTGCAGTCGTGTTAGACAGGTAGCAGCTCGGCCTTTGAGTGCGCGCGTTAGTGACAAAAGCAATTCTGCGCCTTCTAACTTACGGTTGTTGACTACGATCTCTGTCACGTTGCACCAGCCCTCGATGTCCGCTTCGTTGCCATCAGGATCAAACTCAATCAACTGGGTAGACGTGCTGCTCGAAGGTTGCGGCTGCGACATGGCCATCAACCGAGACAAGAACAATTCCATCTGTTTAGACAGGCTTGGTTCTGTTGCTGGCGCTGAAGATCGCGTACGGCTATTCTCCTCTGAGGTAAGCCCTTCACATCCCACTTCTGATAACGGCACCTGGCCATCATCAGTCGTCTCCGGATTCATTCCTACCGCCGAGCTATCGTGGGTAGGCGGGCGAGGAGAAGTAAAACCACTTGAGCCAATCAACAATGCACGACTATTATTTTAATGAAATATACTCAGGATCACAATCAACCACTTCCAATTAGCGAGGATACGGAGACACTCCACCGAACACGTTTTGCTCCCACGCGATGCCAACGGATTGTGTTCCGTCCGACAGTAGGTGCAAAAGAGCCCGGGGTTGCGTCAGAGTGAAGAAACGTCAACCTGCGCTTGTCAGCTGTCCCTCTTGACGTTTCTTGACACTCTCAAAATATCCAAGCGCCGTCATATTCGAAAACCGCCTAAATTTGACAGTGACATTTGTAAATGGTCTATGGTTTTGGCACCTGGCGAAAGAGGGGTGAAGATTGATAGAAGGGGGTGAGGAGGCCTGTCTTGTTCGTTTCTTCCAATCATAGAGTATATGGTGTACATTTTTTGTTCTAAGTTTGCGTGCCGTGTGAGAGCACATGTTTTTGTCAGTTAATAGTGTGATTTGGGGGTAATATTAAGTTATTTTCAATAGTGAATATCATGGAAGAATCCTCGGAAAAATCATTTAAATGTACATTTTGTATTGATAAAAGATAAAAAACCTCATGATAAATTAATATTATTTTCAGAAGAGACATTTCAAAAGTGCCAACATATTTTAAAACAAAGAATAATCTATAACCTAAAACACAAAGATGTAGTTTTACCGGATGATTTGTACGACAGTGGTTAACATCGAGAATGTTACAAATATTTTACTGCATTGCCAAAAAAGTATTATTCTACAATTCTAGAAAACAAAACAATGCTAAAAGAAAATATCATTGAATACTGTTGAAAATACATCAATAGCATCGACATCAAGCCTACCAAGTATATCTATCACTAATAATGATCAATGTACAGCGTCTACCTCAAGTCAACTAACTAATTCTATAGTTCCGGATTCTGCTATAGCATCAAACTCAAGTACAGCTAGCATTGTACCTGAATCCATTGTAATTAATACCTGAGCCAGATGTTGAATTAGAATCAATCGAACCGGTCTCATCTAATTCTGAAGAACCTTCTGTGGCGTTTGAATGTGTTGCTGATTCCCCTTCTCATAGTATTTCAGTTGAAAGTGATATAAGTGCTGGATGTCGTAGAAGGCGACTAAGGGGACTTACTAGAGAATGGGCAGCAGCGTTCTCAATGCATTTGACCACCATAATGCGATCGCCAACCCGCCTGCCAAGCGTGGCGGTAAGGCAAATCCCCCCTTTTGGGGAAGGCTTATGTCCAGCAGTGGACGTCTTTCGGCTGACATGACGATGACGACTTTTTTGGTAAAGCAGTAAAACATTTGTAACATTCGCGATGGTAACCAGTGTCGTACAAATCATCCGGTAAAACTACATCTTTGTATTTTAGGTTATGAATTATTCTTTGTTTTAAAATATTTTGGCACTTTTTAAATGTCTCTTCTGAAAATAATATTAATTTATCAGGAGGTTTTTACAAAACGTACATATAAGTGATTTTTCCGAGGATTCTTTCAGGATATTCAGTATTGAAAATAACTTAATATCACTCACAAATCACATTATTAACTGACAAAAACATGTGCTCTCACAGACACAAACTCGACGATTGAGAACCATAAGCTTTCTACAAGTTACAGACGAATGACATTTGACGTTAAAAACCAGTAAAAAAGTTTCATAATGCTATTTGCTGCAAATATTATCTAAAACTATGTAATAACTACTTATAAATGAATATTTATACATGGCGCATACACATACACAATACACTGAAACAGATTGCGAGTTTAAGAAGGGGAACCGAGTTATCATGGATGTCTCACTCGCTCTGAAACGCATGCATCAAGCTCTCGCGCTCATGCTCATAATTGAATAATTTTTGTGTTTAAGGGATGTTTGGTCATTATAATTTGTCTGATTGATTAAATATAACTTTGTAATAGTTGTCTTAGTAACATATTCATAGATCAGACATGTAAAAATAAGTAAAGTTCATTTAGTTTTTGTACAGCTTTAAAGCGTCTCACAAAAGTTCCGGTCCATGGAAAGCGTCTGATACTTTGCTTTTTCAACCTCTTTGGAGATTTTGCTTAGTAATTTTTTTGTATTCAGTTGAGCTGGTGAATCAACTTCTTCCTAGTCATCTTCAGGTATAATGATAGATGAGTTACGTCTTGGGGCTTCCTGCTGCCATTCGTGGCATGTCCACTCCAGACTGGGTGAAGCTTTTAATGCAGCGATCTGTTTATTAGTTAGTCCCGTTTTTGGGTTCAAATGCACTACTCGCTCGCACTTACTACACTCTAACCCCGGTGAGTTTTTTTTTTTTTTTTTACACATGTCGCACTTAGACATTTTTAATAAAGCACGTATGGTAGTTCGTCGATGAGTGTGCCAATTGAGTATCAACTGCCTCGTTGGTCTAGTGGTCGTAAGTGCTACTGGGGCTTGAGGTCCAGGGTTTGATTCCTGGGTCGGGAAAAATGTTTTTCGCTTTCCATTTGAAATTCTCAGTAGCAGCGCGATGTCTGGATTTGCCCAGCTGATGGCAATAGGCTCACACCCTGTTACATTAGACTTAAATATAACTGCCGAAATGTGGGTGTACTGTAGGACTCCGTACAGTCCTGTGTATCCGGGATCTAGCTATATACTTCAATAAAACACTAATTGCGTGTAAATATGAACTTCACGTTTATTTCTTAGAATAGCACTGTACGGCTTGGCGCCTGTCAATCAATTAAATACTCCCGAAACAAAACCTTAATAAAATTACTTGACGGATTCCTTCTAGAACTTCCTGACAGTTCGAACATAGACAAAACCCTTTCGTTGGCTGCCAGTATGTACATAAAGGTTGCATTCAGTAAGCGACCAACCTTTCAAGTATTGTATATGCACACCTCTGCCTATCCCCTCGTGGAATACAAGCGTGATGTTATGAATGTATGTAATTTAAATTACGTTTGCTTTTTATTCTTCGTTGTTTGGTTATATTCATTCAGGGACGATAATAACACGGCCAAAGTGTGGTACTCTCTGCCTGCGTCTGTGTTCCCTTCCAAATTTAAACCATCAACTTTCCAAACAAGAATAAACACGCATCTTCTGGGCACGCTCGTTCCATCATAAACTTCATCAATCTTTCCAAACAAGAGTAAACAGGCATCTTCTGGGCACGCGCGTGGCATCATAAACCTCATCAATCTTTCCAAACAAGAGTAAACAGGCATCTTCTGGGCACGCTCGTTCCATCATAAACCTCATCAATAGCTTTCCATAAGGCGTGATCGAGGCCAAGAGCAGGCCCATTCAGCATTAAAAAAACAGTATTACTTCGCTTGCGTTTGAACCAAACGCCTAATTTTGTAATTCTATAACAACATTAACATCATCTACCAAGCCTTTTCCCAACTAAGTTGGGGTCGGCTTCCAATCTTACCAGATGCAGCTGAATACCAGTATTTTACATGGAGCGAATTCTATAACAACAATACATCGATAATTTCATTATTGTAGTTGTGTTTTGGTAAAAACACCCAATTAGGTGAGTTATTATTTAGTTTGTTTCTAATCTTGTTATTGTAGCTATATTTATTTTAATTAGGAAAATGTGTATTATTTTTGAGCATTTACAAGGAAAACTATTCTTACTAATTAGTACCAAATATTTCATTAGTGCTTCTGAGTTATCGGCAAACTATGGACCCCTACCCGAAAAAGACACTTTGCTACAGGACCTTTGATAACATAGAAAGGAAAAAAATGGCTTCAATTCTTTAGGGGCCATCCACAAATTACTCCGCACAAATTTTATGGTTTTTTGACCGCCCCCGTCCTTGTCACAGGTGGTCCCACTTGCGAAACCTCCTCACCCTTGTGTGATGTCACAAATTTTTCAATTTTATATTTAGAAGTACATAATTAAATTTAAACATCAGTTTTTCATTATTTTTAAATTATAATTAAAAATAATCTTTAACAAAAGCAAATATTTTAGATAGAGATATATATTAGAAGTAGCCTTATAAATACAGATCGAGTAAGTAATATTTTTGAGTTTTTTGGTTTACCTCTCCGTGGTTTACCTACTTATAAATTTCGAGCTTTAGTATTTTAGATATTAACATGTGACGTCACAAAGCTTTTGAACACCCATGTCCTTTGTCACACAATGTCACATTTCGTTGACACATCTCTCCCCACTTAACGTGTGACGTAATTTATGGATGGCCCCTTAGAGGTCCAAGGGACCGTAGACCTACGTCATCATCATCAGCCTAGCCTTTTCCGAACTATGTTGGGGTCGGCTTCCAGTCTAACGGATGCAGCTGGGTACCATTATTGTAGATGGAGCGACTGCCCTTCTGGCCTCCACAACCCAGTAACTGGGTACTACCATTTACCATATCCTTGGTATACTCCTTGCACGAAACTTGTGGAATTCTCACTATGGTTCTTAAGGCCCTTTTTTGAACGACAAAAGCTGTGTTCACATACCTCCCCATAGAGAAATTCTGTACCTGAGCCTCGACTCTACAAGCGAATATTACACTCCTTTTAATTGTTCGATAGTGATCTCCTGTCGAAGACTTCTAAGCGCATAACAAGCAGAACTAATTGAGCTTTCTATTGCTGACAGTTCCTTTTTCCAGTTTATACTTTCGCAATATAAATGCCTAGAAGTTTTACGTTATCCACTAAGATTTTATTATCATTATTCAAAGTTATGTCAATTATATCCTTATTTCTCGACGTTGTTCTAAATAACATAGCATTTGTTTTACTGGTGTTTAGGTTAAGAGCGTTGATGGTAAACCAATGATGGACGAGAGCCAGAGCCATGTTTACTTTATTCGTTAGAGTTTCTATATCATTAGCGGATATTATAGCATTCGTATCGTCAGCAAAAAGAACAAGTCCAGCATCTATATGCTTTTCCATGTAATTAAATATATAATTAATGAACAATATGAAAAAGATTGGCCCCAATATTGAATCTTGCGGAACTCCCTTCTTTATTCCTACTTGAAAACCCGATTTGTATACTTACCCCCGCTCCAGCCACTCCTTATTTAATATTAAATTTCGAATTAATACGCGCGTTCCTGAGATAAACGGTTTAGAGACTGACAGACAGACGGACCACGAAGTGAACCTATAAACGTCCCTTTTTTCCCGTTTGTGATATGGATTCCTAAAAATGACTTTAACATAACTAGCTTTTGCCAGCGGCTTCGCCCGCGTGGAGGTCGAAAATTATCCCACGGGAACGTACTACCGGGAAAAAAGTATTCTATGTATTAATGCAGGTTATAAACAAATTTTAAGTCAAATCCATTGCGCCGTTTTAGCGTGATTGAGTAACAAACGTCCAAACAACTAAACATCCAAACATAAAAACTTTCACATTTATAATATTAGTAGAACGTAGAATAAAAATAATTAAACGTCAACTATTAAGAACAGAGAATTAAATACTAACTACTCAGCTTTCTCGGTGCTATAGAAATCACATCACCTACAATGACGTAGGTCGACAAATATCGCTCAACAAATCGCGAATGTGAAGCAAATTTTTTTCCCAGAAGGAGTTATAAGGAAGTGCCGGTACAAGAGCGTGCAGTAACCACTCGCTACCGACCAGTGTTCGGTGGCACATGTCTCGAGTCTTCTGCTACCAGTCAGCCATGCGCAGTGCAGGCATGTTCGCAGCGCAGGGCGTGTTGGCGCTGGCCGTGCTATCACTACTGATGAGCAGCAGTTCTGCCTTATCTCATCGCATTGGGAGGTACCCCGATAGTTGCCCGCCTGAGATAATAGGCGCCGAAGCCGACGCATACAAGACCGAGCACCCAATCTGCTCCCGCCTAGCCGCAAAAACCCAAGCAAGTCAGTACCTAACTTCATATTTTTCTCACAATGAACACTTTTGTACTTACATAACCGCGTTTCACTATGGATGGATGGTTGAAACAGGTGAGTGCAGTGGTAGCCCAGTGGTAACGGCCGCGAGTTACGGTGTCGTGGGTTCGAACCACAGCAAGCAATTTACGTTTTGTAAATAATTTCATCACCAATGCTCCCAAAACGGTGAAGAAAAACATCGTGAGGAACCAGTATGTCCTAGAACCAAGACATGTGACATCCACCCACTCGCACTGGGCCCGCGTGGTGGGTTATGGCCCACTCTCTCTCACAGAGAGGAGGCCTGTGTCTCAACAGTGGGAACATTTTAGGCTGATTGTGGATGTAACGGCGACTCCTGCATTCCCCTTACACTTAAGGAGAATGCCAACATGTCTGTATTTATAAAACAATGGTTAGACCTGTTGTTGCATGGATCAGAATGTTTGGCTGCACAAGGGATGAATGAAAGGCAATTTTATGCAGCTGAGATGAGAATATTAAGACGGATGTGTGGTGTTACGGGAATGAATAGAATAAGAAATGAGTATGTAAGAGGAAATCTGAAAGTGGAGTGGGTTGAAAAAATGTGTGG
Organism: Polymixis lichenea; assembly: GCA_949091785.1. Taxonomy (NCBI): domain Eukaryota; kingdom Metazoa; phylum Arthropoda; class Insecta; order Lepidoptera; family Noctuidae; genus Polymixis; species Polymixis lichenea. The sequence continues at coordinate 9,177,443 of OX420943.1, read as the reverse complement.
GTGTCGCAAATGGATTGCCGAATTGGCTGTTTATAAAACTGTTAGTTGATTTACAAAACAGCTCCGTTATGTGTGAATCGGCGTTGCAACGTTTAAGAACTGCCACCCAAGTTTAGATGTATTTAAGGGCATTTGGCGAGTCCTGTTAGCAATTTTGCTTGCATGAATGCATTTTGCTGTGCCCTAACAGGACTCGCGCACCGAGGGTTCCGTACAAACCTGTAGGTATATAAGTAAAAGTTATGAATTTCAATTTAATACCTCTACGCGTTCATGAGGAAAGGAGTAGTAAGTTTAAAATGATTAAAAATATTTTTATTAAATGATTATATGATGTAACTAAAAATGTATGCTTTTTGCAATGTTTCCTTTATCTGTGCTATAAGGCATTGCTTCGTACCAAATTTCAAGATTCTGAGTTCACGGGAAGTACCCTGTAGGTTTTGATTCCCCTGCGAGTGTCAATGCGGTATAAACGGCTGTATTTTTGATTGCGTTGGCTTAGAAGTTTGATTTTTCCACAGCTTTAAGGGACACTAGATTTGAGTATTTGATATGAATTTCAGTTTGTTACCTTCACGCGTTCCTGAGAAAAAGGGTCTTGAGTCTTGACAGACAAACAGACAGACGGACAACAAAGTGATCCTATAAGGGTTCCGTTTTTTCCTTTTGAGGTACGGAACCCTAAAAAAGATGTGGTCGCAACTTTATAAAATAAAACAAGTACCTACCATAGAGTAGAATAGAAAACTTTTGCAACATAGATGCTACTGATGCAGATCTGTTCCTAATGATAGCGGGAAATTCATCTCTGACGCACTATAACGCCACGCGGCAGCCGCAGCAGTGCTCTCAGTGCGTTATTATATTGAACGTGTAGGTCGCTGTATACCCGCTGAGTAAAGTTGATCTATACGCACGTGTAGAAGGACTGAGAGTAAAGCGTTATTCTAACTGGCTTCGTAGATCTTTAGTGACCCCGTGGCCCATACCGGTGAGGTGTAAATTTTTCTAAAAGAGAAGCCGAAGCGAATTTGGCTTTAGCTTACTGAGTTATCAATAAAGAACACTTACAGTATCATTCTAAAATTAATATAGGAATGTAAAGAATTAAATACAATAAAATTGAACACCTGAAAACCAAATAAAATGTGCAATATTCCTTCATATCGTTCTCGCTGACGCATTTTTCTATATCTGTCTCTGTAATACCCTTTTGTACAACGGCTTGCTCTCATCGATGCGGTGCTACGTGACTTAAAGTGGCATCATTACGGGATCGCTGTTGTAAGAATTTTTAGTGCTCGATTATGACATTTTGGCGCCGGGTTTAATTTAGATTTTTTTGTTGTTGCAATAAAAAGCTAAAAATAAGCGTTTTTGTTGTTTGAATATTATTGTGAATTAAAACTCGTGGTATAACTATATTTTTTGCCAATAGTAGAAACTAAAAGCGGTAGAGATGCGAATCACCGAAGGGAAGCTGGTAGGAATCGTGTTATATGGTGCTTTCGCCACTGGTGGCCCAGATATTTAACCTTGTCCACACAATAACAAGTGATAATATTATAATTAATCAGTTCGATATTTAGTTTTCCTTAAATATAATGCAGGTTAACAATTGTGATAAAGTAGGTGCATTACACAGGAAATAACATCGAAAAACATTAATAGTTTTAGTTTAGCATTACTATAGTAATTTTAATTCTGAAAAGATAACACTACAGGTTTCAGTTACGTGATATTTTCAGCTCACCGAGATTAAATAGGCTCATGTTTGACTACACCATTTTGGTGTAGTCAAACGTGAGTTGATCTTGACAAACTCTTACAGAACGAAGTTTACCGACTCGTGATTCATACGAACAATACAAAACTCCGAAAAATAATATAAAAAAACCCGACCCGACCGTGCAATCTAGTAGCTGCCTCGAACTCGCTGGTGGGCCTGGCTAAAAAGCACGCTGTCTCACCAGGCTTCGTGTCCGACAGAGGTAGTATCAGTGATGAGCAGTTAGAGGCTAGTCTACACGCAAAACGTTATTGAGTGAGATGCAAGATCATTTATAGTAAAACAGGGGCGTATAAATTTAAGAAAAGTCCTTCGGAAGATCGGGTTTTATGGAAAATCTCCAGCATATATCAATGACCAAAAAGTTTACTAAACTTTTCTATAGTTGAACTTTGTCGGTACTGACATGGTTTTTTAGATTTTTCACCTCTTTTATTACTTAAGCACGCCCAAAGTTAGGTTAAATTGGCAAGAAAACTAATCTTTGTTGGCTTATAACTTTTGAATTACTTTTTATTTTACTATTCTGTTTCCGTACAGACAATATCACTACATAGTATAAAACAAAGTCGCTTTCTCTGTCCCTATATCCCTATGTAAGCTTAAATCTATAAAACTACGCAACGGATTTTGATGCGGGTTTTTTTAATAGATAGAGTGATTCAAGAGGAAGGTTTATGTGTATAATACACCGACCTCCACGCGGGCGAAGCAGCTGGCAAAAGCTAGTGAATAATAAGACAATATCATACCATGTTTATTTTTTTATGTACATTGTCGAACAGTGGAGTAATACACTCCCGAAGTTTGTATGGGAAAAATGTCGACTAGATCCATCTTAAGCTTAAGAAATGGCTTCGACTGCATGAGATTGTTAACAGCATTTTTTTTTTGAGGGTGGTAAATCTTCGAATATCTTCTTCAGCTCTGGGTGGAGCAGGAGGGCGTGTCAGACTTTTACTGACTAAAACCCACACGTGTTCCCTCAGTTGCCTGTGTGCCAGAGGCCACGGTATCTCTTTCGAACAACCCGCACCCCAGGCAGGCATCGGCCCTTGCGGGCCTCACCAGTTGGTGCTGACATCTCTTTGAGGCGCGAGTGTAACACAACGCGCCGTCGACCCGGGCTTGGTCCTTACCGGACAGCGAGCTACCCATTACTCGCCGAACGCAAGCCCGCGCCCACGGTGGCCGGGATCAGCCTGGGATTCCCGACGCCCAGGGCATCTCCTGCGGTGGCTAGGGCCGTGATGGCGCTTATACTGCCTCTCCCTTACGTGCGCCACCTCCCTCTTTGCGAGCATTAATGCTTCGCAGAGTTCAATAGTCAACCTGTTGAAGTAAAATCGTCTTGTTTCCATCTTTTTAACGTTAATTTTTTACGCAGTCGGGTAAGAACTTTATCACCGCTTTATTATAAGTACCTACGTTTTGAAAATTTAAGTGAGAATAGCTGTTTACCAATTATAAATCGATATAGATCCTAAATATTCATTCAAAATAAAAAAAAATTATAATAAAAACTTTTTTCAAAAAAATAAACTTATTTAATTTTTTTTTTTTTTTTTTTTAAGTTTTTTATTTTTCACTTTTTAGTGGTTCACATGTGCTTACCCCTTCACAGCGTACCGGCGTGATGTTATGTTATTAACTGGTGTAAACAATTGACAGACATGAGATTTCAGCAATCCCTGTCCATTTGCTATCATTTATTGAGGAGTTCCGTTGCCTATCTCCGAAGTTCTTCATCAGATCTTCACCAAATTGAAACCGAACCACTCCGAGAAAGTTCTCTTCCAAAAACTACAAGTGTGCCTATAAAATTTGAAGAGTTCTCTCTATTTCTCCAGGATCCCATCATCAGATCCTGACTTGATGATCATGGGACCACCTGGGAAGTATACCCTTTCGAACAAAAAAAAAATATCCAAATCGGTCCAGCCATCTTCGAGTAATCGGGGAACATACATTCCGACGAATTGAGAACCTCCTCCTTTTGGAAGTCGGTTAAAAACCGAAGATGATTTTCAAAGACCTATTCAATGATACCCCACATGATACGATGTTATGTCGACTTTCATGTTTTTCTGTTTCACAGTACGGCGTCTGGTTGTCGCCATATTGAATTTTAATTACCCTCATGTATAGAGTGACACTTGCAAGAATAAGAAAAATCGATTGACGTAAGAATAATCAAAATCGGCCTGCGCGTGTGGTCTGTAGAGTACAAAGGAACAAACATACATAAATAGGCTGATAAACACATTACCCTAAAAAAAGCAGCTGCTCTGAACATTTTGATCGTTGCTTATGAAGTAGCTTTTTTAAGCAAACTTCAAAGTTCCAAGGTGTCAGTTTTTCATATTAATGAGTAGGTACTATGTGCTGAAAAAGTTTCAACAAAACCAAACTTTGGTCAGTTATATGGAACAAAAAATTACTTCGTGGTTTTATTTTCAGTTTTAATAAATTTTTGGGATTGTGCAGGCACCATACCTGTTGCTGCTGCCAAATATTGGCCTGAAACGGACTTCCAAAGATTTCCGAGAGCAAGGTGTGCAATGCGCGGGCGGCCGATGAATATAACGCTTTACTGGAGCAACGACCCCTCGCGTGCCGCCTTCGCTCTTCTGGCCGTACTGCTGCGCCACGTGTACAAGTTCCAACATGTGCACCTGGCACCCGACGGCACACCCATGTCCCAACTGCATAAACGTGATGAGTACGTACCTAAACTGCATCTAAGATTATTGAATCGTAATTTTTGACAAATCTTAATCAATGATCAATGTCTGAACATCGACTGGTCGCACTATAGCTAGTATTTATATACAGACGCCAGTACATCAAGCAATCCCAATCTGTCAAATTTTGTTGATAGTTTTTCAACTTTATCACAAAAGAATAAGGTTCATGTTCAATTGGGAAAATTTGACAGTTTGGGATAGCTTGATATGCTGGCGTCTGTAATAAGTACAATAGCAGTCTTATGTGAAATAGCAATCTCTAGAAGCAATAGATTTACCCTTCAGTTTAACTTACGACCTTCTTATAATAAGTCGTTTCTATACAATAGACACACACAAACGTTTGGAAACGTTTACAAATGATTGTATTTCATAAATTCAACCGTTAAAATTTCGTTTTTAACCGTTGAAATTCGTTAATGCTGTGGTGTTTACAGATTGGTAATACGTTTAGCGGTGGTGGTCCAGGATGAGGCGGTTAAGGCGATGAGAGATGGGTTGACAGCATTTGGACGATCCCACGTTCCCACGCGTCGTAGACTGCACATGTGGCTAACACCAGCCACACGGTTGATGGCCGATTGTCAGCACACTAACTGGAGATTTTACTCCAACTTGACTGCGCTTGCTATTTGCGGCTTCCGCGGTCCCTCCTCATATGACCTGTAAGTATCACATGCTTATTTCACATAAGTAGCTGAATTTATGAACCGTATGGTGGACAAGAACGGGTCCAAGATCTTCGAATTCCTGAAGGAAATCTGGAAGTCCCGTTCTTTACGTGGTCACTAACCATGGGCCTTATTGGAAGGCTGAAAGTCACCCAAAGGACAATTGAGAGGGCTATGGTTAGAGTTTACCTACGTTATTCAATCAGAAATGAAGAGATCCGTAGGAGAACCAAGGTAACAAATTTTGCCTGAAGAATTATCAAACTTAAGTGGGCACGGTGTTTCCACAATAGTGAGTTCTGGAGTGGCAACCAGGTACCGGAAGATGTAGCGTTAAGGCCTCCAACAAGGTGTGCTGATGTCCTGGTGAAGGTCAAAGGAATCAGCTGGATGCAAGAACCGCTGAACTGGTTGAAGTGGCGGTGCTTGGTCAGTCCAGCAGAGGACGTCTTCCAGCTGAAATGATGATTGTGGACAAACCAAATAAATAAAATGTCTTTGTTTTAGTTCCGCTGTGACTATCGGTGCGCTGGAGATTTTTGGCGTGGGTGACGACTGCAAAGAAACGATGCAGAAGCTGCAGCAGCGCGCTGCAGCTGATTTTATTCGAACGCTTCCGGTTTTTGTTAATCGCACTGTCATCGAGGGTTATCTGCTAACATCCAACCACTCATTTTTGTTCCTTGATTTTGACATTTGGAGCGGAAAGCCAGGCGTGAGTATTGCGGAGCCTCCTCCCTGCGTGTCCGATCGTGATGACGGTGTATGTAAACCAGAACTAGACGACTCTACTGGAATGCTCGTCACTGACATTGATATTTTAACGGACAAACACCTGTTTTCTTTAGTTATAGATTTTAAACCGACGTTAGAATCGTTGAGATTGCTACTTGAGCAAGAAACAAACGGAACAAACCTCGAAGAGGCCGCTTGTGAGATGGCAGAGAAGGGCAACAGTTATGTTATGGATGAACTGTTTACGAAGGATATACCTGCTCCCTTGAAGCCTGCTTCTCCAAAAACCCATGACAAACGAGTACCTAAGAAATGTATCGTGGTGACTTATTTATGCGTAGCTGATCCAGATAATTACTCGTACGATTTGATTATTAAATCTGCCGGAATTCGAGTATTTAGAGAAACCCCCAGATTTTTGGATATAAGTTTTCGTAGATACTTTATTAATTGTTCCGACACTTACAACATGAGCACAAAGCTAGTTGACTTAATGGAACGTTCAGATGCTCTCAACATTTTGGGCGTGGTGACACTTACTGTGGAAGGTGCTGCAGCAGCATCGGCTGTAGCAGCCAAGTATCGTGTACCGCTACTGCTTGCGCACTCAGTGCCAGACGAGCACCCGGCCGGCAACACCACGTGGCAAACAGCCGGCCGGCTGCGGCACATCGTGCTCGCGCTTCAGCACTTCGTCAACGAGTCAGGCTGCACTCGCATCGCCGTGTTGTCTCAGCCAACGATATTCGCTAGAAATTACTTTGCTGCGCTTCAAGACAAGGCAAAATTCTTTCTTCGCGATTTTGAAATACCACTCGACCTAACGGAACGACTTGCCATGGAAGCTTTACGCGATGTGCGAGATACACATGCGCGAGTGATAGTGGTCAACACGGATTCAGACGCTGCCACCTTGATACTTGCTGCAGCTGTTGAGCTTAACATGAGCTACATGGAGGGCTTTATCTGGATAGTCCGTGAGCCACGAGCTAGACTGGAGTGCAGTACGACACACTTCACGGTTTCGTTTAGTAAAGTAATGGAAGACAAGGCACGGGAGCAGCAGATACGAGACGCGGGTGAGGTTGGGCAATTATGGCCGCCCCACAGTGTTCCGCTCGGTGACGCACTGATGACAGTGTCAAGAGGCTTTAATAATGTTGCCCAGCAGCACACGGATATGTTAACAGACCTGTATAACGATCAAGTGATAAGGTGGGTAATTAGCTTAGCTTAGTGCCGTCTTGTATGTATCATAATGACAGACATCATAAAGACTAAACTCTGTGGAAAATAATACTTCTTATTCATTTTATTTTGGGCACAAAAGGGGTGACATTAGTGCGACGGCTGGTTAGAGATGTCCTTTGCTCAGCTGTGGGACCAAGTCGGCTATTAAAAAAAAAGATTCATACAAGTTGCAGATGTGATGTTTAACCATTCATTTAATTTGATTTGTATAATTATTGTTTTTATTTGTGGCAGGGCATTCGACGATAGTCTCAAAGATATGCCGGTGGCTGGCTTCAATGGAGTACAACTTAATTACAAGAACCGTGTGCTGGAAGAGGTTTTTGTATACTTGGACGAGTTGTGTAGCAAAAGGGCCAAACATCGGCGGCTGGCGATGTGGCGAGTGAATGCGACGAGCGGGTCCGTGCGTGACAAGTACGGCGGCCACGCCTTCTTACCTCTCGACTTAGGCATGAAGTGTGACGCAGGCGCTGACGCCTCCGACCACGCGGACGTAGGCAAACAACATGGGACCGTAACATACAAACCTGCGAATACTTTAAATCCTGTCTTTTCAGTGCATCAGTGGATACAATCCATAACTAAAATCGAAACTTCATTTAGCGGCGTATCTGTATCTGATATATTGAATTCCAATAAATTAAATCATTTGAATAGTAATAACTGATCACATATACCTACTCAGGATCAATTGATTTTTTTTACATTTGTAAGTTGTTGACGCCTTGCATGTGTGCGTGCAGTGCACAAGGACATCACACACACATACGGCACGGCGAGAGCGGCATCGCATCGGGGTAGCAGCGCGCGCGCGGGGGGGGGGGCCTGCGCACAGCGCGGGAGCGCCCGTCCATCGTTCAGTTCAGCGAGCCAGTCGACGACACCGGTCATTAGTCATTATAGTTGTGTGTCGATTCTTTAGCTATTGCTCAAATATTGTAAATTTCAAGATTCATTATACTGCATTAACATACTTGGAATCTAATTTAAACCTCCCAACACAACATCGAGTCCACCCCTTCGCTGCCAGCATTTACACGTTCTACATTTTGGTCCAGACGAGCCGGATTACGGGCGACGCCGACGCGACGCGACAAGAACAAAGGAGCTGCGCACGAGGCGGCCATTACGTGGGCTACGGAAGCACGACACGTGGAGTCGTGCAAAATATCATTAGTTTGGAAGGAAAATAGATCATGGATTGAATTCAAGGATCATAGTGCCAACCTTTAGTGCAAACAGAGTGCCAATCCCATCCTCATTTCATTATAAATTCCCTATTTTAACGTTGGGGTAACCTACGTTACGTCCCCTTATTACCTTACCTACGTAAAATTATTAATACGACGATTGTTCGCTTTCTTTAAAAATCCCATTGTCAGGTCTTTAGCATCTTGTAACGCCCCTTGCATGGTTACTTATTGTGTTCATTAACTCATATTAAATTGCGAGAACGGTCGCTGTTGCCTCCTGCGGCTGGGCTAGTTGGGCTAGCCACGTGGCGTGTTCGCGTGCCGTGGGGCTCTTGCACGCGCTCTGCACTCGCTTGGTGTTTGCCTTTGTTTCATGTGCACCCTCGCTGCTTTTTGCATATAAGTTTAAGTATAACCTTACACCTTTTACTTTAAGGATTTCCTTTGCTTGTTTCTTGAGCTTTCATTTCATTGGATCGTTATCATGGATTACAGATCGTTACTTAAAAAACGAGGAACCTTTAAGGCTAAATTAACTCAATTTAAATCATATTTAGAAATAGTAACAAGTTGTGATACGTTAAGTACCTTACAAATTAGTGAATTAAAAATAAGGTTAGCAAAAATAGACGAGTTATATCCTGAATATGATAGTATACAGAGTGATATAGAGAATGTATCTGATATTCCAGAAGACCAGTACAAGGAACGCGAAACCTACGAGGTCCAGTACTATGCTGCGATTGCTGTTGCCCAGGAGCTGTTGAGTAAGCAGGAGGCCTCTGCGGGCATTGGATCGGTTACAGGTGCTAGTACTGTCTGTGGAAATAAAGGTGGGATAAATCTTAAGCTTCCTACAATACACTTGCCTACCTTTTCGGGTCAATACCACAACTGGCTTGAGTTCCATGACACGTATGTCTCATTAATACATTTAAATGACACTATTCCTAGAATTAGTAAATTCCATTATTTGCGAGCTGCTTTAAAGGATAGTGCTGCCATAATAATAAGTTCTCTTGACTTCTCCGATGAGAATTATGATGTTGCATGGGAGCTACTATGTGACCGCTATAATAACAGACGGCTTCTAGTTTACAATCATGTTCAAGCTATCATTAATATTGAACATGGAACAAAAGAATCCTTTATAGTTCTGCGCAACATCATTGATACAATCAATCGTAACATAAGAGCTTTGAAAACACTTAAGTTGCCCACAGATGGTTGGGATGTGCTCATTATTCACATAGTCTCAAGTAAATTGGATTCAGCGACAAGTAGGGAATGGGAAACTTACCGTAATGCATTAGATGACTTAGCCACACTTGCTGATTTTAACAAATTCCTTAAGAATCGAGCAGATTTATTAGAAACTATTGCAGAAGTTCATAACAATGGTTCGAAAAGTAGACATAGTGGCAGTACACACAAACAAGGTGACAGTACACATAAGCAAAAGACTTTTACTGTCAGTTCTGAGTCTCCAAACGATAACAAACAGTATAGTTGTCCATTATGTAAGGGTAACCATGCCATTTATCAATGCTCAAGTTTTAAGTCGCTTTCCATTGAAGCTCGCATTCAGAAGGCAAGATCCCTTAACCTGTGCCTTAACTGCTTACGTAATGGTCATAAATCATTTAAGTGCAGGATGGGTGGCTGCAGCCACTGTCACAAACGACATAACACCATGTTGCATTTGAATGGGCCATCCAGTACACAGGATACAAACAATGGTAGTAGTGATTCTACACCTACTTCTACACAACCTACTCCTAACACTAGTAGTGTAGTACTATGCACAGCACAGTCAAAAACACAAGTGTTAACAAGCTCACAAGATAATGTGGTTTTATCAGCCACTCATAATCCTCATTGCGTTATATTGCTATCAACGGCTATCATTAATGTTACTGATCCTAGTGGTCACAAACATAGAGTCCGTGCTCTATTAGACAATGGTAGCACATCAAGCTTCATTACAAAGAGCCTATGTGACAAACTTAAATTACCAACTCGTTCAACCTCGACATTAGTTGAAGGGTTAAATCATCAATCTAGTTGCATCTTTAAAAGAAGTGATGTCGTCATATCATCACTTATCAATTCATATTCTGAGAGTATTCATTGTTTCGTGGTCCCACACATTACTCAAGCATTGCCTTGCAAACAAGTCAATCATAAAGGGCTGGATATACCCCAAAATATTACATTAGCGGATCCTTTATTCCACACACCAGCCCAAGTAGATATGCTGCTTGGAGCTGACTTATTTTGGAGTGTTTTGTTAAACAACAATATTTCATTAGGTAAAAATAAGCCCACATTAAGTGAAACAAGGTTTGGATGGTTGATATCTGGGCCTACACACTCATTACAACATAACATAAATACAGTCCACTGCAATCATTCAAGTATACATTATGATGACCAATTTCAGGATCAATTAACCAAGTTCTTTGAACTTGAAACGGTCACAGTGCACAAACCTGTATCCAAAGAGGAACAGGAATGTGAAAGTAATTTCTTACAAACCACAACTCGTGGAGATGACGGTCGATTCATTGTAACAATCCCATTAAAAGAATCGCCTCAACAGCTGGGAAGTTCATATGAACAAGCCTTGTCTAGGTTCATATCATTAGAACGTAGATTCAAGCGTGACCCTGTATTCAAGAAGCAATATGCTGAATTCATTAAGGAATATATATCGTTAGGTCACATGACTGATAATACAACTCCAGACAAGGATGAATACTCATACATTATGCCACATCATGGAGTGTTACGTGAAACAAGTTTAACAACAAAATTAAGAGTTGTTTTTGATGCATCTGCAGCAACCTCATCCGGGTTATCGTTTAACAACATCCAAATGGTTGGACCTACAGTACAAAGTGACCTCATTAGTATATTAATGAGATTCCGACAGTTCAAACATGTTGTTACTGCAGATGTTGAAAAAATGTATCGCATGGTAAAGGTGATTGAAAGCCAACATATGTTACAACAGATTCTATGGCGTTTCGAACCTAACGAACAACTTAAACAGTACAAACTTAATACTGTAACTTATGGTACCGCATCTGCACCATATCTTGCAACACGATGTCTAGTTCAGCTGGGAAAAGAATGCACTGATAAGTCTATTTCAGATGCTATCATTAACGGTTTTTATGTTGATGACTTTATTTATGGGGACAATGACATGTCCAAGCTGGTAGACATCTGCAGAGGCGTCATTAACCAACTTGAAAGTGGACAACTTTCTTTGAGAAAATGGAACTCAAACAATTCACACATTATACAACAACTCATAGGTGAAAACAGCAAAGATGAATTACTTAATTTAAGTAACCTTGAGTATTCAAAAACATTAGGATTACTTTGGGGTTGTAAAGAAGATGTGTTGTTATTTTCAGCAAACATTAAACAACACGAACACATTACAAAACGCACAATTTTGTCTACCATGGCTCAAATATTTGATCCACTGGGACTCATTAACCCTTGCATATTGCAAGCTAAAATTATTTTACAAAAATTATGGTTGTTAAAAATAACATGGGATGAAAATGTTCCAAGTGAGATTAAAGCAGCTTGGTGTAACTTCATCAAATCATTAGGTGATATTAGGAAATTAAGAATACCTAGACATGTCACCTGCGATTATCCTGTCATTTGTGAACTGCATGCCTTTAGTGATGCATCCACACAAGCTTACAGTGCTTGTATTTATCTACGATCTGTGTCCCACAATAATGAAGTGACAGTGAAGTTGATGACTGCAAAGAGCCGTGTAGCTCCACTGAAACCAATGACTGTGCCACGGTTGGAATTGAGTGGAGCTCTAATAGCAGCTCGTTTAGCTGACAAGGTAAAATCCTCGCTAATGGGACTTCACAGTTGTACTTACTGGTGTGATTCGACCATTGTATTAGCTTGGATAGATACTTCCAGGACCGGTCTATTAAAACCATTTGTTTATAACAGAATTCATGAACTGAAGTCTCTTACAGAACCAGGTACTTGGCGTTATGTACCTACAAAGTTGAACCCAGCTGATATAGGGTCGCGCGGCGCAGATGCTCGCCATTTAGAATCCAATAGCTTGTGGTGGTCAGGACCTGCATTTTTAAGAGAACCAGAGTCTAGCTGGCCTGGTCCACCAACAAGTATTAAGGAAGACGACTTGCCAGAATTTAAGGTTCAAAGTCATTTAAATATCTCAGAGGAAGAATCAGTCGAATTCGTAAACCGATTTTCCGATTTTGTTAAGCTACAGCGCATTACAGCTTATGTATTGAGATTTATACATAATTGTCGATTTTCACAAAACAAATGCATAGGGTTTTTAACTTTAAATGAACTTAATCTGTCTTTAATTACATTATGTAGAATTTCACAACATGAATCATTTCATCAGGAGTACAGATTATTAAAAAACAAACAACAATTGCCATTAAAAAGTAAATTAACTAATTTGAATGTATTTTTACATTCAGATGGTCTTATTAGAGTTGGAGGTAGGCTGTCTAATTCACATTATAGGTATGACATCAAACATCCTATATTGCTACACGCATCCAACCACATCACAGCACTTATTTTTAAATATTATCACAAATTACTCATGCATGCTGGTCCACAATTACTGCTGTCAAACATTCGTCATAAATTTTGGCCAATAAACGGTAGAAATCTTTCTAGAAAAACAGTACATAGCTGTGTCACATGTTGTCGTTTTTCAGGCAGAATTACACAGCCAATAATGGGCAACCTTCCTGAGCAGCGCCTACATGCTGACTATCCATTTATAAACACAGCAGTAGATTATGCAGGACCAGTTATGATTTTGAACCGAAAGGGTAGAGGTAGTAATTTAATAAAGGCATATATTTGCATTTTTGTGTGCTTGGCTGTTAGAGCAATACACATAGAGCTTGTGACAGATCTCAGCTCCGAAACCTTTATTTCTGCTTTAAACCGATTTATTGCCCGTAGAGGAAAACCTGTCAACATCTTCTCGGACAATGGTACATGTTTCGTGGGAGCATGTAATGAACTGGCTAGGTTTTTAAAATTAAACGCAAATTATTTAAGTGCACACGCTTCAAATTTATCTATTAACTTTAAATTCTCACCAGCATATAGCCCACACTTTAATGGTTTAGCTGAGGGTGCCGTGAAGTCAGTTAAACATCATTTGAAACGTTTACTTTCTCTTGCAAACCTTACTTACGAGGAAATGAACACAGTACTTACCCAGATAGAGGCTATCTTAAACTCGAGGCCTCTAACCCCTTTATCTTCTGATCCTTCAGATCTAGTAGCCCTCACACCGTCACATTTCCTTCTTGGACGAACATTAACTGTTTTACCCTCTCCTCAGGCACAAGACACTACAACGTTGAGCACTTTCTCACGATATAAGAGAACTCAACAGCTGAAGACCCATTTCTGGGATAGATTTTACAAAGAATACATTACAGAGCTGCAGAAAAGACAGAAATGGTGCAGAGGGGGAAGAGATCTACGACTTGGAGAGATGGTGCTGGTCAAGGATGATCGACTGCCACCAAACAGATGGCTGCTCGGACGAATATCCAGCGTGTATCCAGGCTCTGACGGTGTGACCAGGGTAGCAGACGTGAAGACTACATCGGGCACTCTTCGGCGCGCCTTCAATCGTCTGTGTCCGCTACCACTTGAAGATCGGCCTGATGGATCTACAAGCCACAGTCCACTGCCGAGGGGGGCAACTTGTTGACGCCTTGCATGTGTGCGTGCAGTGCACAAGGACATCACACACACATACGGCACGGCGAGAGCGGCATCGCATCGGGGTAGCAGCGCGCGCGCGGGGGGGGGCCTGCGCACAGCGCGGGAGCGCCCGTCCATCGTTCAGTTCAGCGAGCCAGTCGACGACACCGGTCATTAGTCATTATAGTTGTGTGTCGATTCTTTAGCTATTGCTCAAATATTGTAAATTTCAAGATTCATTATACTGCATTAACATACTTGGAATCTAATTTAAACCTCCCAACACAACATCGAGTCCACCCCTTCGCTGCCAGCATTTACACGTTCTACATAAGTATTTTATGGTTGCCTTTGATTGCAGACACAACAGTTATTTTTCTTTGCTTTAGTTTAGAGACTTTTTTCTTGTCAAAAATATGTACACATAACCTACTATTTATATTTGGCAAGGAAACAATTAAAAAAAAATACTACGTTATGTTTTACTATTTTCAGGTTGTCTGTTAAGCCTTTGATTATTAATGGTATTAGGTTTGATGATAAAATCATATGTGTAGTAGGTTTGTGTGCTTTTAAATATAATAAAGTAGAGAATTGTACTTATTGAGTATGTTTCCTTTACCTGTGTGTGAATCTACGGCTCTTATGAGGCAAAATGTCGTCGATTCAATTTTGTAAAACAGAACTATCGAGTGTCTGACTATCACGGAAATTCTGTAAGCCTTCACTTGTGATACTTACATGGAATAAGTATCTATGCGCTTTGAGTTATTTCGAATATTTGAAAGTACTTAAAGTACGATCATATAAAAAAAAATGAGAAAAGTAATAAATGACTGTACACTTATAGCTTTTGCCCGCGGCTTCGCTCGCGTGTAGGTCGGAAATAATCCAACGGGTATGAACTACCCGGGATAAAAAGTATCCTAAGGGGTTTAATCCTAAAGGTCATAAACTATCTGTGTGCCAAATTTCATCCACATTCATTGAGCCGTTTTTGCCTGTTCGAGTAACAAACATGCAAATGTACAAACTTTCAGGCAGCTTTTGTCAGCGCTTCTTTCAGACAAACATACAAAAAATAAAATATTTTTCTCTTTTTAATATTAAGTTTAGATATACAGCATGTATCAGAAAGGTGTTGTCAATTTTAAGGGTTAGGTACAGAACATCAAACTAAATAACTTTCTCTTTGGGGCTAACAACGTAATCGAGAAAAAATATCAACTGTCCCATACCAAACTTCAATCTTTACATACCGAGCCCCCCATTCGTCGATCTTTGACGGTCGTTACGTGTAGTTAGATGCCCGAAAGTGTGACAACCAGTCTTACCAAGGGTATCGTATTACCCAGTAACTGGGTTGTGGAGTGTGAACGTCAGATTGGCAAGGCAAGTCCAACATAGTTGAGTGAAGGCTAAGCAGGTGACGTGTTTAATCCGGTAGCCTCACACAACCTCCCGTCTTAGGCAAATGGATTAATTCGACACAACGAACTTTTTCTGTGTTATAAAATGTTGGAAACAAAATTGTGAAGTAAAGTTGGATGTAAACTAATTAGGAAATTATTATTATGCACTTTTTTATTTACTTATTTATGACATGTTTCCTTTGCCATTACAGATAATAATAAATCGAATGCGACAAAGTAACTTAAAATATACTTAACTATACCTTACATGCTACACAGTACGTGGCTCTTGTGAACTTACCAAGTGTACAGGCGAATATGTCTATGGCATTCGCCACCGTGTTGAGAGTGAGCGGCGCACGAGTCAGTCGTGCGCGCCCCAACAGGTTAGTGCGTGCACTCAGCACCATGAGCAGCTGCGGCTTTCGCCGTTGCGCCACGTACCTATCCGGGAAATTAAACCCTATTTCTGATAGTATACCTGAGTTTTGTATACTACCTCGTAAATCTTTGAAAAGATACGTTGCCAGTGCCACTTCATGTCTAATTTCTAATTTGTAGTAGCCCACCATACCTAGACAGAATAAGGTATACAGTAACGGGTATCCCGGGTATCTCCCAAACAGCTTTAAATAAATAAATCTAACAAATTTGTTCTGTATCCGTTCGGGCTCCAGGCGGCCGCATTATTTTCCAGATGACTTCTCACAAGAGCCTCATAGAAAGCCCTTAATGCACTGATGCTTGTGAAGTCATTTGCCTGACGCAGCACAAATCCCAGATTCCTGTACACCTTTTTACAAACGTGTACCACGTGTTTGCGAAACTGCAGAACACTGGCGAAATGAATGCCTAAATCCTTAACCTCCATAACACGCTGCAGCGGCTCCCCGTTCATGCTTTCCCTGTGGTGTTGTGGGATTTGTGTGCGTGTGAATTATAGAACCAAGCACTTTGATATATTAAAGTATAACTTATTGCAGTGACTCCATTCAGTGACCCTTTCCTAGTCGTGCTGCAGCATGTCACGGTCCGCAGTGTCTTTTATGACTGCAGACAACTTAGTACGTACCAATATGACCTTTTCAACGTATATGTACTTTCTGAATTCATCTTGGACGTAATGTCCAAGACATCGGTGAAGGAAAACATCGTGAGGAAATCTAGACTTTATACTTACTCAATATAAGTCTGAAATCGCCCGTCAATCACCCGCAAACGTGGTGATCAATGTTCGTTCCTTTTTATGAGAATAACCATTTAAAACCCAGCACTGGGACAGTAATAAGCAGGTATTAAAAACGTAGTACTACAGATTATTATTACATAACATTAAGCTTGAATGAATGAAAATCTCATATAAAATGGTATATAATGATATCAATAGACGATGATAATCTATTTTCCTTGTTATTTTATCGTGTAATTAAGCTGTGCTGTGGTCCCGGACTTTGATATATGGAGTAACATGGAGTAGACAAAATTAATAGAGTGATCATACGGACTGGTCAACGGTGAAAATACTGAAAGGACGACTTTCACTTGACACCTACATACATCGCTCCACGGGATCGGTGTATAGTGTCATGCGTATTATACCGATTACCCGTGGTTCTTTTAAGTTAACAATAAAAAGGGAGTAAAGGCATTGATTGTGTTGCAAAATCACAGATAGAACCTGAGAAATGGTGGCATTCCATTGAGTTGGAGTGGGGTGGAGGAAAATTTATTATAAGTTTGATCAGTTTAATTGTAACGTATATCCTCTGCTCAATATTAATCCACCCTTTTAGTTAATTTACCTCCACTCCGGCTATATGGAGAATCAGCCTGAAAGTGCCTCAGGCTGAGGTGAATGTCATTAATCAAAATATCTAGTTCCTTGCGGGTTTGTGAAGCAATGCTGATGATGATAATGAGATGGCATGGAATGGTGATGGGAAGGAATGAAAAACACATTTTTTATTTTCTAATATAAGAAAAAGTTAAAATGATTTAAAATACGATTAACCTAGAGAATATTGCTCCATGTTCTTCATGCTCTGTGATCAGACCATTGAACCTCGCATGATGGACGGGATTACGGGTAGGGCATCCTCACAGCCACAATAGCACCCGTGCGTGATCGCCAAGATTACAACCTAATGTTATTTTTATTTCTCATATATCTTTTGAGAAACCTTTTATTATTTATTACAGCGTATTGTGCCAAAATGGATTTCGAATGTCCTTGTAATTTAGGGTGAAAGGAATTAAATAAAAAGGGAAAATGTGTTGAGTGTGAGTAAAGACTGTATTTGCGGTCAGATTAGAAGGAAAAGAATGAGAACTTGTAAGAAAAACCGAAAAGGGATTAATGAACTTGTTTCTAGGAATTCCTTTTCTATACATTTCAACCGTATTTTATTTAATATTAAAACCATGTAAGTCCAACATTATGTTGGTAGTTGCGCATATTCCGTATAACTTACAGCTGTAGTCAAAAAGGTGAAAAAGAATCATACATTTTTGTTGAACTTGGTGTCAAAAAGATTCAAGCACGCAAACATAAAGCTAAGGACCCCGACTTTTCCACGAATTTGACCACTCGAAAACTAGCGCATTATTCTGGCTTAACTGTAGAACAAACCTCATTTTCCGTCTGTTTACGATTCCGTGTCCATTCAGAATTCTCAGTATTGAGGTTCTTATTAACTATAAAAAGTGGTTGTCATTGGATATATTCGACTTAATCAGACCGAATTCAGTCGTGAAAACCTGTAGACAAAGCCTGTAACAATTTTGTTAAAATTAACTAACTTTATTAATTAGTTGGGTCTGTTTGAAAAGGCCTGAGGTAGCTCACCATAATAGAGTGGAGGTAACCACAATTTTTACTATAAATGTTTAGATGATTCTGTAGGTAGGTTTACACGACTAAATGCTTCTTCAAACAGGCTCGACACGATAGCGCAACGCGACTCTCGTAGAAAAATGTATATAAAAAAAACTTGTTCTACAAGTGTAGCGTCGCGCTGTCGCGTCGCACTTGTGTGAAGAAGCCTTAAATGTTTAGATGATTCTGTAGGTATGTATTTTATGTTTTTACGACTAAACTGCTGAGCTGATTTTGATAAAATAATTTATTTGATATAATATTGGAAGACTTAAATTATACACTGTGACACATAGGCACCTTGTATCTGTATACAATAAATAACGTTTTGAGAGGTAGTTGAAGTTAGTATTGGAAATACCGAAATTCACGAGAACGAAATCGTGAACAAAAGCTAGTATGTGTATAAATGACTATTTTGCTTGAACTTCATTTCTAATAAGTCCTAAGTAAGGGTTTTGATTGTTTCGTGAGTAGTTTACGAGTGGGTTCCTCGAAGGAGGTTTTTATTTACCCAACCAAAAGTTTTATCTTCTTCACTTTAGATGTCATCTTTCATCTGCTATAACGTAACTAACAAACTGCCAATAATAGGTTTATTTGTCACAGAAACACGTGTTAACAAAATAATAATTAACTCTAAAAAATAATCAGTGCCACAGTTCGAGTCCAATTTGGTTCTGCTTAGCCCTGAATCCCCAAGCGCACTGTTGGAGCAGATCTAGGCCAACAGTTGAAGAGAGGTGGTCAGATAATATATGTATTCCACCATGTCTACATTGGGCATGCCACAATTGCGGCGGTAAGCCCCCTCTTTGAGAGGCAGCACGGCGTCCTCACCTTCCGCCTGACGCAGGTCCTCACTGGACACGGTTCGGATGAGGCGGGAGTAAACGCCCGGGTGTTTCCACTGCGAAGATCGCCCTGAAGACACGGTGGAGCATACGGTGGAGGTCTGCCCGGCTTGGGCAGAGCACCGCCGTGTCCTTGTGGAGGCGATCGGCGGCGGCGATTTCTCGCGTCCGGCCCTGGTCCAGGCCATGGTACGGAGCGGGAGTGCATGGGTAGCCGTCACCTCCTTCTGTAAAGCAGTGATGCTTGCACAGAAGGAGGCGGCGCACGTGAGGGAGAGGCAGTAGCCTCCGCAGGAGACGCCCTGGGCGTCGGGAATCCCAGGCTGATTCCCGGCCACCGTAGGCGCGGGTTTGCGGACGGCGAGTAATAGGTAGCTCGCTGTCCAGTAAGGACCAAGCCCGAGTCAACGGCGCGTTGTGTTCCACGCGCGCCTCAAAGAGATGTCACGACCAACTGGTGGGGTCCGCAAGGACCGATGCCTGCCAGGGACGCGGGTTGTCCGAAAGAGATACCGTCACCCTTGGCACACAGGCAACTGAGGGAACACGGGTGGGTTTTAGTCAGTAAAAGTCTGTCACGCCCTCCTGCTCTACCCAGTGCGGGAGAAGTTATTTGATGAATTCCCAACCCCTAAAAAAGAAAAAACCATGTCTACATGAATTATTTGAAACATTGAAACTCTTTGTTCCCAACAAATTACAACTGATGGAGCTAATGAACGTAAATAAAACTTTCAGTAGCGTCATCACGATGGATTTTGGTATGGACAAATTTGCAATTTCAGAGAATATTTTTTTAAAGTCGAGGTAGGCATGCACCTTGATGTGGTCGCAGTGGACAAGGGGCTAACTCAACTTTCCATGGCTAAAGAGAACTAGCGCAAACCTGTAGTATTTACTACCGATGACTGCAAGGAGGTATGGCAAAACAAGGAGGTTCACGGGCGCTTCTATTGGGCTCTTCATGAGCCCTGTGTAGACTTCTTAGCGTCCATATCTTGGCTACATTTTAAGGACCTTTCAGGAATACTGTAGGTTTTGTCTGTGCAATTATGGATGAAGTTATTTTGACGAATAACTACCGGAGACATTACGAAGCATGTCACCACCATGTGGGCATGCTACCGTCCGGGTGAGTCCATCTGACATAGTATCTCTGTTTGTACTCATTTGGCTAACGGCGAGTACTTGCACAGGCATAACCAAGTGGCCAGAATGATTCGCCAGTAACTTGCTTTGAAATGGATTTTTTTGGATTCTGGATTGATTTACAAGTATGTTCATGACCAAGTTCTCAAAAATTACCATGTCACGTTGTACTGGGATTGTCTATCATTACTGACAGGACTATTGTCGCCTATAAATAGTGGTGATATAGATCGATTAGCTTGCCGCGCAATAATTGTCGATGTTAACATCTCGCATCACGACAACCTCGTGAAAGCTGAAAGAGACACAAATCAAGTATCTCGTCTTAGCACACGAGGTGGTTGACATGTGAAATGTGAACTCGGCCCAGTGGCCTGACGGCCGCAAGCCTCGATCAACATCTCTCGAGGCTCTCGTTAGGCTGTTCGATGAAAGGCCTGACTTAGAACTCAGTACTCCTCGATACGGCTTGCATCGTGAGGAGGTTCCTGTCTTTAGAGCCCTATTCACTGGTTGCTTGAACCTTAGTCCCGACACCAGCAGACCATTATTTTTTGTGCATTATTGCGCTTTTTTACCTTTTTTACCCAAAAAGTGGTCTGTCAAATGCAAAAATAATTATTCAAATCCGACTGAAAGTTTCACAGATTAGTGCGTTCAAATATAAAAATCCAAAAAAATTTCTTCAGTTTTGTTTAACATAAGTAACTAAATAAAAAAAACGAATGATGAAAAATAAAAACGCAGTAAGATATTTTATTACAAGCACAGAACAGAAATAGCCGGCAGCTGCACGTCGTGACTGTCAAGAAGGCTTCCATTCAGCATGATGCTGTTCCGTGCGTATGTGTGTGTCGCTACCTAACAGTTATATAACCGTGGTCCATCATAAGTTTTATCCCCCGGTGGGTAGTAACTTCTCAGTGACATAGTTATGACATTTTCTCATATAACTATTGCTAAGTATGTCCTGAATGTCGTACTTCTGCCGTAATTCTATTTCTGAGTGTTAATGAACGGTTACTTTTCCCGAGATGGTCGTAAAAAGCGTTTATGTTGTTGCCACAGTGGTTGGATGATCCACAAATATTTTGTTGGTGGATCGTCCGGTACTATGTCTGTCGGTCTATTTTGTAAGAATCTCACCGAGTAAACTTAGGTACCTAAAGTGTATTAGTAAATTAAGTACCAATCTTTAGTATCATTTCACTTGATGCTACAGATTTTATCGCTCTGTGTAAATAAGGTGGCGATTCGGCTTGTGAGGCGATTTGACACGCGACCAGCCGCATAAAAAACGACGTAGTGTATCACCCATTACAAATTACGATGGGGTTCCATTCATTACTCGATGTCTAAAGCCTAATATTATTTAGCACCGTAACATTCTGTAACATTCTGTAATTATAGAAACAATTAAAAAGCCATTGTGTCTCGCGTGGATCTATCTACGTTCATGGCGTACATACATACGTTCACGGCATACAAAGGATTAAGTCCAAAGCGCACTTCCACTGCTGCGCAGGATACACACGGAGCGAGATGACGCACCGCTGCACGGGATCATTTGTTTGCCAACCACGCATCCGTGGGTAGGTTACCCGGGGCCAGCAATGAAACTTATTTTTTTTTTTTGATGTCGGCTACTTAACCGGACTTGGCTGTGGTTATCTCAACGAATTAAGGCCTCCAGCCTGTGGGGACGGACCTCGGCTTAGGGTGTCACTGGAAAAGGGCAGCATGAAATGTGCGTCCTAAATATAACAGAAGCTGTATGATGTCTATAGGCGTGCACGTGATCAATCACGTGGACAACAAGACGTATGGGCACGCTGACTGGATCTAAGATCCGATAACGGAATACAATTTGCGTAGATCTGTAGTATTTTGTGTTCTAGACATATTGGATTTCATTAGATAAAGCATAAGATTTATGTGAAACTGTGCTCGCCATTTTTCTGAATAAAAATATTTTTTTGTAAATAGTAAATCAGCTTGTTTGGTATGTTTGTTTGCATTTGGATTCGAAATGGAAAATACTTAAATTAGTATTCTACTTTCTTTAATTGATTGATTGATTGAGCTCGAGAAAATATCATCACCAACATCATCATTTCAGCAGAAAGACGCCCACTGCTGGACATAGGATACCTTCAACGGTGGAGTTTCATGCCCATTCTTCTCCATACGAAACTACATTTTGGAAAGGGCCACTAGAATCAGTCTATGTTAATGTAAATGTTGACGTTCAAAAGTGCCTTTTAAGTGCCTATTTGAAATAAATGCTTTGACTTTGACTTTGACTTTGCGTCGCCATTTCGATCGGGTCTGTGCTACTCGCATCCAGCAGATTCTTGCGGTCATCAGTCATCGGTCAAGAAAATATAGTGGCTAATAAATGGAAGAGACGGCACATTCTAGTGTTGGTAGGTATTTGAAGTGGCTTATATACAGTAGACATACATGTTGACTCCAGTCTCTGTTTTTCCTCGGATGACCCCCTTATTTACGCGTTGTGAACCTGGCCTGTTTTTCTTTGAGTCCAAATCAGTATGTAAATTGGTGTGTAACGTGTTTTTATACAACTTATGTACGTACGTTACATACGTAGAAGTACTTAAAGACGGTGTAAGTTGTTTTCGTAATATTAGATTTTCTGACACTAACCAGGTTTTTTTTCTTTTGAGGGTGGGATATCATCAAATAACTTCTCCCGTTCTGGGTGGAGCAGGAGGGTGTGTCAGACTTTTACTGACTAAAATCCACCCGTGTTCCCTCAATTGCCTGTGTGCCAAGGGCGACGGTATCTCTTTCGGACAACCCGGATCCCTGGAAGGCATCGGTCGGCCGGGAATCAGCCTGGGATTCCCGACGCCCCGGGCGTCTCCTGCGGAGGCTAGGGCCGTGAGGGCGCACATACTGCCTCTCTCTCACGTGCACCGCCTCCCTCTTCGCAAGCATCACTGCTTCGCAGAAGGAGGCGACGGCTACCCATGCACTCTCACTCCGTACCATGGCCTGGACCAGGGCCGGACGCGAGAGATCGCCGCCGCCAATCGCCTTCACAAGGACACGGCGGTGCTCCACCCAAGCCGGACAGACCTCCACCGTATGCTTCACCAAGTCCTCAGGGCGATTTTCGCAGTGGAAACACCCGGGCGTTTCCTCCCGGCTTTTCCGAAACGGGAACCTCCCGAAAGAACCGTGTCCGGTGAAGGCCTGCGTCAGGCGGATGGTGAGGATGCCGTGCCGACTCTCAAGCCACTCCTCAAAGAGGGGACTTACCACCGCAATCGTGGCGTGTCCAACACTAACCAGGTCAGTACTGTATGTTTTGTGGAAAAAATATGTAAGGATGCTGTCAGTCCTAGGTGAAACTTTTTCAAAGAAAAAATCTAATTTCCCAACCTGTCGACTGCAGAATTGTGTGGACTAGAGATTTCACTACCCAATGTTTTTGTTACCTTAGGTTAAGTATCAGTTTACGCGGTAAAAGTCTTGCTAAATAGGTACTCAGAAAGAGAAAACAATAGAAGTGCGAACTAAGCTCTCGTTAGAAGTTATTTGACATGTCAACATTGACTTAAAACATCAGAACGACGAACTTTAACCTTGAGATTGTTTTTCAAAGAAAATTCAACAACGGATCACCTAATTGGTAAAATAAATTAAGCGTGAACATGAAAATGAAGTGAGCAGTGACTTGTTTCCCCTGGGAACGCTTGTTATTCATAGCCTTACGAACTAAGCTTTACCTTTCATTGCAAATATTTGACCGACAATGTTTTATTCATTCATTTCTTTCCGCAACATTGAAATTAAAATGAATAGGAGGAACTTGGTACAAATAAAGTTAGTCCAACATTATTTTTTCAAAGAAAACTGTATAATTTTTGGATAAATTATTGTTAAAGTCAACTTTTTATACAGTACTATCCCAGAATACGAATCAAAGTGAGTTGGTTCATAATTTGGACAGGCTAAAAAAGTGACTACTATTCCTGAATTTGTGAGTTCTCTATGATTTTTTGTTCTTGTTATGACTGTTTACAGGCCTTCGTATTTCGGTTTTCCTAAGAAAGTACACACATCAAAAAAGTCTAAGCAACATGTACGGTTTCGATCTTTTGAACGATTTTTACTATTGTAATATATTTAAATTTCTTTTAGAAATAATAACTAAGCATTTTTAAAGCATCTGTGACTAAAGCGATAAAACCTTCATTCAATTGTTCATTTAATCACAATAATTAACAATATGTGTACTCTAACATAAGTAGTATAAAAATGAAGTTAAAACGAAATTAAACTTTTCATGTTTTAGAAAATTAAATAACGACATTTTATTTAATTCATTATAATTCAATACAAAGTGTGACCGCCTCTGCTGTTTAAAACTTGTCGGCAACGATTTTTCATTGAATTCATAAGATTGTTTATCTGATCCTGCGGCAATCGCTCCCAATGGAATTTTAACAAGTTTTTCAGTTGTTGGGCTATCGATACTCCGTCCAGCTTCTCTAGAACTCATCTCTGGAGCATGTTCCATGCGTGCTCGATGGGATTGAGGTCTGGCGGTTGTGGAGGCCAGGGCAATACCCGGGTATTTTCCATTGCCAAGTACTCTCTGGTCCTCCGAGCTGTATGCGAAAGCGCATTGCCATGCATCAGCGTGAAATCTGAGCCAATACTTTGTGCACGTAAGGCCCGAGGACATCTTCAACATTACTTTCAGCGTTCATATTGCTATCTACAAAAACGAGCTCAGTTCGTCTGTTCTTCATAATACCCGCCCATACCATCACTGTAGAGCCACTGTGAGGGTGCACTTCCTGGACGCATCTCAGCCGTTCAGCATTTCCGTGACGGCGATACACTCTTACCCTTCTCGTGTCAGGCCTAAATCCAAACCGGGACTCATCGCAAAATAAAATGTTATCCTATTGGATTAAAAAGATTGGTTACCTATATAATTTGTTACGAAAAAAATTAAGTAACAAAACCGTTTCCGTAAATAATACGTGTTGCTTAGACTTTTTTGATGTGTGTAGTTCAGTGAGTCATGCTGGAGAACTTATGGGATTTTCGTCACCTAATTTTTATGTCAGAACTGAGATAGTGGAAGCATATAAAGACAGAAAGAAAAGAAATGTTTATTTGTTACGCATTCACGCTAAAACGGCTCATCCGGTTTGGATGAAATTTAGCACATGTGTAGAACAAGACCTGTATAAGGATAAAGGATTCTTTTTATATCGATATTCCCACGGGATCGCGACTTATGCGGGTAAAACCACGGGGCGCAGCCAGTTGATTCGTAAAAGGCTGAAGATTCATTTTAAATTCGTGTTTTGATAACGAAAAATAAATAAAATGATAAATGAGAAGGAGTAAACCAGATGAAGAGTAGTATACAAGCATAATAGGCGTAATATTATGTGTATTTATGACTACTAAAATGATTAGAGTTTTGGTAAAATTTATGAACCTAATGAAACACAAAAGCGAGAGATATAAATTTAATCATAGTCCTGGTTTAATTAAACTAATCAGAATTCTCAATAGATATTGTTTTCGGGGATAACTTTTAAGAAATTTATTTCTATTGCTTCTGCTTGATTAAACGATTTAAATGTTGGAGAGAGAATGGTATAAATTAGTAAGAAAATAACAGATTCCCTTGGATTAATTATTTTCCTTTGTAAGGGCTTCTTCTTTCATTGAATACTGATAAAGGCTAAGATGAGAATCTTTATTGTAATTGTTCTAAGTCATCGCGTTTATGGAGATAATATTATTTTACTACTGTGTCTTTGTTGTTTTTCAAACCGGAAGTCGACAAAGCCTCTTCTTATCCGTAGTCACACAACTAACAATGACCAAACATGGGCTCTTTTTTACACCTGTGTCGTTTTTCCTCTTTAATTCACCGATTTATTTGCTTTAATAGTAGATTGTATCATAAGGGAGCAAATAATATTTTTACGTCGAGGACGCTTTTTTGAATCCAGAGCGGATTGAGGGATTCTTTTGTAGAATCCTGAACGTAGCGAGGGATTCAAAGTACGTCGCCCAAGCCAAAAATATATTTTGCGCCCGAGTGATACACTCTACTTTTCATCACCCTCTATGAGAAAATAAAAGGGAAGGGCGGGCGTTTTGGGGGACTGTCTTATGTAATTTTGACATTCGAAAAGTGCTGATTCTCAGCCTAATTTTAATAAACGACTTTTGATTTTGATTTTTCAAAGGCGCCTCATATTTTATTGTAATATTATTGTTTAATAAAACATAGAGTAACAACTAAATTGAAATTAAATTGTATCTCACAATAAAATAACTAAAAACTTAAATTTACATTTGAGACATTTTCGCAATTATGAAAATGCATAGTCCTGTATACAGTTTGATATCTGGTAACTTCAAATAAGTAGAGATTTCTTGTGGCATGTTAGAAATTGTATTTTTTCCCATAACTGGTTCGTAGCACTTGCCATTTTGATAACAGATGAAAAACCGATTGGTCTTCATATCAGCAGGACGCAGGTCCAGGTATTTCTGTACAATCGTTTTGTATTCTCCTCGGATTACGAAGGATCGGTTAATTTATGTTTTTGTGTAAATCTGACAGCAGCTTTACTAACAGTAAATCATGCTAGTGATTTTCGACATCATCAACAGTTATTTTTAAAAGTTCATTGCTACGACAAGCTCCATGTACTCCGAAAATTAAAGCCACCTGTAACAAAACCGAATGTGAATAAGACAAGTATCTATCGAAGTACAGGTTACAATAAAATGCGCATTTTAAAACAGTATGGTTATACTTTACTAATCCACCATATACATAGTTACTTACTTTTACGGCAAGAAAGACTTTGTCGGGTGCCTCATTAAGGAAAGTTTCCACGTTTTCACTGAGAACACTTTGGATTTTTTAGGTTTAAATCCATCAGACATTCTCTTCAGATACGCTATTAATTTCGAATATATGTCCAGTTTTATGTCGTTATTAGAACTGACTGTTGATTTTAGCTTTGAGTAGGTACTCCAAAGAATGAAAGGTTGTTTAGTTTTGGCTAAGCACTGGAAGTAGGCCAAAAACACAGATTCTGAAAAATTCTTGGCGCCTCTTGCATTTCTCCATTCAATAAAATTACCATAAGCTTTTATATATTTCTCCCGCGATTTTGCAGGTAATAGATTATCCATCACATTTCTTGCGTCAGTTCTAATACTTACAGGAGTTAATTCTATACTTTCACTATCACTTGAAGAATTCATTTTTCAAAACAAAACCATGAATTTCTAACAATCCGTGAAAATTGACGAAAACGCGGGCTGTAGTTCGCGCGTTTTTAATTTGATTTCTTTTTTTTTATTCAGCTGGCGGCGCGACTATGGGCCGTCGTACCAACAAGTCTTTATTCAAACAATATTTGTGTTCGATTTCTTTGGCGCTGAACACTAAGATGTTCCAAATTCAAAAAGTGCGCGGCAAAGATAATTGCGGCGGACTTATAAAGAGGATTAAAAACTCATTAGCTAAAAGTTTCATAAAGAAAACACCACCTTTGGGTGCACTTAAAGGCGAACCAAGTCGTCCTTTTCGAATAGATGGAATGAAAGTAATTTTAATCTATTTAAGGAGGATGCGTTAAGGTAGCCCGCAAAATTCGAATGATCACAAGTTTTTTGCAATTTGCTAGTTAGTGCCAGGTTATATGTTGAACAAAGTATAATTAATTATAATTAAATTTAAAAAAAATGTACTCCGTAATAGGATACGTGAATTCATGTACAAAAAAAAATGGTCAGTATGTTAGCTCAGGCTGTGTGTTGATTAAAATTACGTGAATAATTTTAATCAATCTCAATCTGATAATTCGCGACCTGAACAAATATGGCTTTACGGAATTAGAATCATTCATCATCTGCCTAGACTTTTCCTAACTATGTTTTTTTTTTTTCTGGGTGGGAAATCATGAAATAACTTCTCCCGCTCTGGGTGGAGCGGGAGGGCGTGTCAGACTTTTACTGACTAAAACCCACCCGTGTTCCCTCAGTCGTCTGTGTGCCAGGGGCCGCGGTATCTCTTTCGAACAACCCGCAACCCTGGCAGACATCAGTCCTTGCGGATCCCACCAGTTGATGTTGACATTTCTTTGAGGCGCGCGTGGAACACAAAGCGCCGTCGAACCGGGTCTAGTCCTTACCGGACAGCGAGCTACCCATTACTCGCCACCCGCAAGCACGCGCCTACGGTGGCCGGGAATCAGCCTGGGATTCCCGACGCCCAGAGCGTCTCCTGCGAAGGCTGCAGCCGTGAGGGCGCATGTACTGCCTCTCCCTCACGTGCGCTGCTTCCCTCTTTGCGATCATCACTGCTTCGCTGAAGGAGGTGACGGCTAACCATGCACTCTCGCTCCGTACCATGGGCTGGACCAGGGCCGGACTCGAGAGATCGCCGCCGCCGATCGCCTCCACGAGGACACGGCGGTGCTCCGCCCAAGCCGGGTAGACCTCCACCGTGTGCTCCACCGTGTCCTCAGGGCGATCTTCGCAGTGGAAACACCCGGGCGTTTCCTCCCGTCTTATCCGAAACAGGAACCTCCCGAAACAACCATGTCCGGTGAGGACCTGTGTCAGGCGGAAGGTGAGGACGCCATGTCGCCTCTCAATCCACCCCTCAAAGAGGGGATTTACCGCCGCAATCGTCGCATGCCCAGCACTGGGTTGCGACAATCGCACTCTCCACGTCGCCATGAGATCCCTCCTCGCGCCACTCCCAGGTGTGCGTGAGGACCTTTGCCTCCAGATCTTATGGCGGTCCCAACTATGTTGGGGTCGGCTTCGTTTCTAACCGGATGCTGCTGAATACCAGTATTTTAAATGGAGCGACTGCGTATCTGACCTCCACAACCCAGTAACTGGGTAATACGATACCCCTTGATAAAACTGGTTGTCAGACTATCGGGTTTCTGACGACCCGTAACGACTGTCAAAGATCCACAAATGACAGCCGGGACCAACGGCTTAACGTGCTTTCCAAGGCACGGAGGGGTCTTGGTGTGGAAAGATGGTCACCCATCCACGAACCAACCGCGGCAAGCGTAGCGTATTTTTGTTGGCTCATAACTTTTGAATGGCTTTTTATTTTAGTATTCTGTTTCCATACAGACAATATTAATAATGAGACAAAACGATATCATGTTAATGTTTTGATGTACATTGTCGAACAGTGAAGTAATTCACTCCCGATGTTTGTATGGAAAAAATGTCGACTAGATTCACCTTAAGTTCATATTGGGATTATATGAACTTAAGAGGGTTCTATTGATGATAATAATGATGGAACGTTTTTTTACATGAATTATTCGCATTGCTGATTTTAGTGATTATAATTCTGTAAAGCCATATTTGTTACGGTCGCGAATTATATTTAAATCAGCATACAGTGTGTGCATATATTCGCAAATCGTTGGTATTCCCCGATGTTGCGGCATAGCATAGGTTATCAAGCCTAGCGGGAAGGCTCAGTTCGGCTGCCTACGCCGTCAGAAAAGTAAGACAATACACTGACGTTGATACAGCTCGGTTAGTTTATTTTAGTTATTTTCATAGTGTTATGTCCTACGGCATTCTGCTGTGGGGCAAAGCAGCTGACATTCAAAATATTTTTGTTCTTCAAAAACGAGCTGTTCGAGCCATTTACCAACTAGGTGCTAGAGTTTCTCTGAGAGATTTTTTTAAGGATATTGGGATTCTCACGGTCGCATCGCAATTCATCTTGGCCAACATCTTATATATCAGGCAAAATATACACTTGTATACTAAAAACAGTGATATTCATAATATTAATACTAGAAATAAGGACAAACTACGTGTTCCCTTTCACCGGCTTCATAAGGTTCATAACTCTTTTGTTGGTCTTGGTATAACTTTTTATAACAAGCTCCCCTCTTCTTTGCTAGATTTGAATTTTAATGCGTTTAAAGTTAAAGTTAAATCCACCCTCTGTTCAAAGGCTTACTATTCTGTCAACGACTACTTAAACGATAATAATTGTTGGTCGCTGTGATTAACTCAAGACAATGTTCATGTTCTTTCACCAGTATTAGCTTGACTACTGACAGGGTATATAATTATATTAGTTAATGTGTTGGTTTATTTTATTTGCCTGTACTATGTTTTCAATGTTTTGTTGGTATATAAGCCTGTGCTAGCTGAGATATGGCAAATTTAATGTTTCTGTTTCGTAATGTTAATTACCCACTATTGTATAGAATCAAGTTCTTCTAACTTAACAGACAGCTGTGCTGCTGGGGAGTTTGTTGCGCCACTTCTTCTTCCCAGCTAAAGCACTAGGAAGTGGTGAAGGGCGGGCGTTTTGGGGGGACTGTCTTATGTAATTTTGACGTTCAAAAAGTGCTGACTCTCAGCCTAGTTTGAATAAATGACTTTTTGATTTTGATTTTTGCGAAGTAGCAGCTCCGCGTTGAATTTTAAGTTTTTAAGCAAAATTCTTACTAACCTGACCTTGACGTTGTCTGAAATACAAAATATTCTATTCTACAGCCTGACACTGACCATTTCCTGACGTATCCATTTACAAACTTAAAGAAAAAAAATTATTGATTTAATAATAAATTAATCATATTTTGTTCAACATAGCTTGACACTGGCATAGAAATTGAAAGAAAGAAAGAAAGAAAGAAAAATGGATTTATTTGTCACAGAAACACGTGCATATAAAAAACAATTACATAACATTAAAAAAAAAAACATGAAAACAACATAGATATTTATACATCGGCTTAGAGAACAAGAAAAACAAAACAAAAAAGAAAAAAAAAAAAAAAAAAAGAAACAAGAAAGAAAAAGAAAAATTGCAAATTGAAAGAGAAATTGCATAAAACGAAAGAAAATTTGCATTCCGCTGGCTACCCTGGCGCTTCTCCCTTAAAGAAAAATTGAAAATGACAAAAAAAATAACCACACAGGTACATAAACTGTAGGTAGACACCAAAACACTGCTATCTCCTAACATTTACTCAAGCGTAGTTGATTATTTGTCAACACACAGCAACGAAACCGCTGAAAATCCTAGCCAGAATTTGTGCCACCTCGAATATTTTACGAACGATAGCATCTCACAGGATTCTAAATTAATAGAGCAATTTACAAATCGTTTGAGGGAGATCGCATCAGAGCGGGGTGTTGGGGGCGTTTAGTCTCCGTCTGCCCGCAGGCGGGGTAATATTTGTCATGGACTGTTTGCCAGGTACCTTACTCGAGATATTAAATCGGTTGTTATTGCGGAACGAAGGGAAAAAATACTCGTGAGGTAGATAAACGAACTGTCACTGGTGTTATTATGAGCGGGAAAAGGCTAGGCTGGGGTCATTGTACTACTTATAAAGTGAAGTGACTGTTATGTAGGTATATTACATTCTTGTCTTTTGGGAATTACCCTTGTCCAAAGTATTTTTGGGTAGCAACAATTGTACTGACGACTAGTTTAATGTTCCACTGTAGCAAAAACAAAATGACTGTCTACAGCATTTAGCTGACACACAACGCTGTTTGCAGAAATTGCTAATTAAGTACGTACAGAAAGTCGGAAAGATACAACATAAATTAATATCAGTGCAACATTTTTCATTAAAAACAACCTTCCTCCTCTTAAAATTATCGTAAAGGTAAAATATTGAGCTAATACATCGGTATTACCCTATTTATAAGCCATAACCCTTCCTAATACTAAAGAGATTACCATTAAATTAGCATGGCGTCCATTCCAAATCCCATTGTTCCAATAACGGTAATACGACGTCAACCATCAAATCTAATTTGGCAAGCTGGTGTATATTTGTATAGTTTGAGGTGAAAATGTCCCGTCTATTAGCTAGGTGTTTCTGTACAACCGAGCTTATGTAATCTGGGGTTGTATCGGACAGTCAGTTTGTTAATAACCCGTCATTTAGTTGGTGACATCTATATTTTAATTGCAATATGAAATAAATACATATATAAATAATATGTAAGAAGACTAACTCCCGTAATAAAAATTCAAGACATTTCAAAATCTGGTCGGAATCTCATCTCATCGACAATTAATGTCAAAGATTTGACTAAAATTAATGAACATTTGAAGTTTTTGAGATAGATTGTGCTAATTGCCTAATAGGTAGGTACGTGTATCTGGAAATGTCGATTCTAACACAAATACATTACCCGATTAAAAGTGACGATTCGCCCGATTCGGGCGAGTTAATTCGTGCGAGTCGACTTCTAAGCCAGACTGATATTTTGAATGCGAAGTTTCTTAAAAATACGGGAATTGCCCCTCAGATGTGTTTATCAAAATCATCAATTTACCGTTTTCTATGCATTGGCGCTACCTATTATTAGATCACCTTTATGAGTCGATATGTTCCTGGAAAAGAACCCGTAAACCTTAAAGTGGTCATTAAAAAAATACGACCTAAGGACAGTGTTAAGGATGGACAACTATGTCTTTTTATCAGCTCATAACAAAAACATAACCTTGATTATGACGTTAGTGATTCTTACTTTGTTTGTTTGACTACTAAGGTACTACCTTGGTCTTCTCCGCTCCCTCTCTCCTTCGAACTAATAAACTCTCAAATGTGTGTTATTAATGTAGCGATCGCGATGTTTACCAGTTTATCTTGATATTTATTTATGACATGACATGTATCAACTATGACCCCGTTTCGAACAACCCTCGTTAATTTAATATTGTCCCCTGAAAACATTGATTTCCCTGTAGAATTCTTGCCGGTCTGATTTCCGCGTAAAATTATTTTTAATTTGAAATCTGTCACATCCATAGAACATCAGAAGGTGTTTTTGGGTAGGCAAACAAGTAATTTATGCTAACAATTTTAATTGATTGAAGACACGACAAGCTCTCGCTGGTTCCATTTTAGGTTTTAGACTTTTTCTATTGTTAGTTCAAACGCCCGTCAAACGGGGTGAATAGGGATGCAGGGGTCAATTGGGACGAAGCTTTAAAAGGGATTTTAACTTTGAAATAATATAATTTGCTGTCAAAAAGGACTCTAATGTGTTTACTGTTTTATAATTAACGACTAAGTGCCTTGCTGGCAACAAACTATGTTATTTCAACGTTAAAACCCACTTTAAAGTTTCATCCCGATTCACCCCTGCATCCCTATTCACCCCGTTTGTAGGTACGTAGGTAAGTACCTAAACAGTGAATGGTGGCATAATAGCAATGCAATGTATGTAGTCTCAGATATCCACGAACTGAATTAATACCTGACCCTGTATGCATAACCTACTAAATCCACTCTGACGTCAGTATTTATAGGCTCAATAGCTTTGGCAACAGCTTGACTTTACTAGCAACACCACTTCCTGAACTTACTATATTGGCCTAAATTAACATAATAGCTATGCGTGACTCGGTAGGCATGTTCAATGTTCACCATTAATATACGAATCCCATATTATTTCCCTTAGATTTATTATCGAAGGTGTGGCCAGGAAACTGCTGTTTTCCTACAATCACCGTTCATAATAGGTGAGAAAATGTTATCGCAAAAAATAAATTGGGCAATTTATTTAAATTGTGGGTGCGTGTCCTCACACGAGTTGAACATGATAGAACGACACATTAGGCTGACTGATGTTTTCATCTATCAGAAATCCGTGAGGTGTACTCTTGCCCTTATTTTTGTTCGAAATGAATTCGGGCCCATTTTTTTTTCACGTAGGTACGGGGAAAATAAATGGCGTTTTAGTTTCAGATAAATCAGTTTCAGAGATTTTTGGCCTCGTCTGCGCTTATGTCCGATAATGGTTAGTTCTTTTTGATAATTTACTAGTTTCAGTAGGGGCGGGGTAGGACCTATCTTTCAGGCGTACTTTGATAGATTAACTAAAAAGGACAAGGGTTGTAGGTATTCCATGACTCCCATATTTAATAACGTTAAAAGATTTAGTATAATTTATAACAGTTTCGCCAAACTCAATTAGGTACTGAATGGATTTTATAATGTGAGTGGCGCTTTTGAAATACACGTTGTCAGTCATATTTTCAAAATCTCCATAATCATTCAAGTGGCTTACCTACCTATGTTTTTATTATCCTTTACCTTTTTATTAACCCTCGACGCAAAAACGACGGGGTGTTATAAGTTTGACGTGTGCGTGTGTGTGTGTGCGTGTGTCTGCCTGTGGCATCATAGCTCCCGAACGGATGAACCGATTTTGATGTAGTTTTTTTGTTTGGAAGATGTATTATTAGTCGGGAGTGTTCTTAGACATGTTTATTCAAAATCGGTGCAGCCGTTTGAAGATTATCAGCTCTTTTCTGGTTGATGAAGGGATTTGAGCATCTTCCACGGGTCTGGTGAAGTCGAAATTTGGTATTCTATTACTTCAATGATATTAGACGAACAAAGTAACTTTGAACTGATGCTGGAGTAACACCTGGAATTTCCAGGATACCCAAGTAACCCATCAACAAACAGCAGAAGTATCGTGTTTGGGCTAATTGAAAAGGTCTCAATGAATAGGTTATGGATAAATGGTGATCAGGACGAGGAATGAGAATAAATTAATAACAAACTTCACTGTGGGAAACAAACGTAACGCTGCGAAGATTTAAGCGAGACATTTAGTTTAAAAAGTAGGAAATAAAAGTTAAATTAAAAATTTAAAAAGCCCCCGACCCAAACAAAAACTATTTATTGGCCGTTTAAATTGTAGGTAGCATTTTGATCAAGGCATGGTCAAGTCGGGGGACGGTCATTGATAACGCCAAACAGAGGAGGCCTAGCATTTTCATTAGCCGTTCCCCGACTTGACAATGCCTTGATCAAAATACTACCTACAATTTAAACGGCCTATAAATATTTTTTTTTTACTTTTTAGAGTTTTTATCATAGATTTAGAGTCTCTAATTATTAAATATATCAAAGGCACCCCAAAGATCGTTCAGACGGATCCAAAAAACTAATGCCGTTAAATCCACTAAAGATCCCAACAAACTTAGATGAGACAATTACCTACCAGCTCTGCCATACTTACCAAGACCTGCCATCTTTTAAATCGACCCTAACTTTCTTCTACGCGAACGTAAGAAGTATAAAAAGACAAGGAAAATTCGACGAACTGCAATGCATAATAAAATCGATTAAATACACTACTCATGTTATAATATTAACCGAGACATGGTTCAAATCCAGTGAAGACGCCGAACATTACCAACTACATAATTATACCCACTATTATAATGTCAGAACAGATTCCAGGGGTGGTGGTGTTTCCATTTACGTACACAATACTCTCAATCACAGCAAGGTCGATGAAGTGTACGCCGGAGGTATCAACTACCTATGGATATACCTCGAGAGACACGCATTAAATATAGGAGCTGTCTACAACCCAGGAAACAATAACACAAGAGAGTTTCTTGAAGTTTATTCATCGCAACTAATTAAGAAACCTCGATCTATTGTTTTCGGCGATTTTAACATCGACCTCCTGACAAAAAACTCCAAGAGTAAATGCTACCGAGATACCATGAAAGAGTCTGGATACGGTTTTCTCAATAATATCCATGGAGACTACAGCACGCGTGAGACTGCTTCCACAAAAACCATCCTTGATCACGTTTGCACCAACCTTGAAGACAAAAGGTTTCATATGGTCATTATCGACTCGCCTATGTCTGACCACAAGCAGATTTATCTAAGTCTAAAAAAATACAAGAGACCTCCAAATAAACGTGTTAAATACGAAGCGACAGACTATGGAAAACTATACGAAAGCATCGCACTCGCAGAATTCTCATCAATCGACAACACTTACGAGAACTTTGAGAAGTATCTGAAATGTGGCATTAATGGTAGCACAACAGTCAAAACTAAAATCTTAAACCCACCGCGCCAAGATTGGATATGTAAAGAAATAACACACAAAATTGCGAGAAGAAATGAAATCTGGCATCAATTGAAACAAGAGCCAACTAATGAAGATCTGATGGAAAGTTTTAAAATTGAAAGAAATATTACAGCTGAAACGATTAGGAAGATTAAGAAGAAGTACTACCACGAGGCATTTATGAAACATACTGCAGACCCTAAAAAGATGTGGAACCTAATAAATACATTGTCTAATAATAAAATCAAGTCACAGTGCACTCCCCCCAGACTTATAACTGAATCTGGACCTCTAACCGATGGCAACGAGGTTTGTGAAACATTTAACAACTTCTTTTCTACGATTGGTTCCACCTTAGCCAACCTCATTCCCACACAACAATACCAACACAAAACTGTAACAGTGCCAGATTCTCAACTACATAACAGAGAGCTCACAAGCTTCACACCATGCCAAGCAAGCGAAGTATCCAAAATAATAAAAAATCTCGATCCAAACTGCGGTGCCGGTATCGACGGTATAACTACCAAAGTCGTCAAGTGTGTAAGTGACTTAATCGTGGACAAACTTACCGACTGTATAAACATACATCTTGCCAGTGGAACTTTTCCAGATCAATTAAAGATAGCCAAAGTTACACCAATCCACAAATCTGGCGTCAAAACGGATCCTAATAACTATAGACCTATTTCAGTTCTTCCGATTATTTCTAAAATATTTGAAAGGGTCATTTATACACGCTTAGATGAACACCTCACCTCAATAAATTTCCTCTTTGATAGACAATATGGTTTTCGAGCACATTGTAACACCTTATCAGCTACTACAGATCTAATTACAAAAATAAAAATGAACATTGATCAAAAAAACATGGCGCTAGGCCTATTTATCGATCTTAAAAAGGCTTTTGATACAGTTAGCCATCCTATACTACTACAAAAGCTAAAAGACATAGGCGTATCAGGTGTAGCGTATAAAATGTTTGAATCATATCTGCATAACAGGCTTCAGGTGGTTAAAGTCGGAGAATACGAAAGTAAACCGCATGAAATCACGTTTGGTGTTCCCCAAGGATCACTGCTAGGACCACTATTTTTCTTAATATATATAAACTCCATCCACAGCGTTCCAATACACGGGCATATTTCGTTATATGCGGACGATACCTGTCTTTTTTATTTTGGTGGGTCTATAGCTGACATGATAAACCAAGCCCAACAAGACCTAAACTTACTGTCCGTCTGGTTTCAACATAATCTTCTAACAATCAATGCATCCAAGACCAGCTACGTCATATTTAAAGCCAAAAATAAGAAAATACCGCCTCATCTACCTCTTAAACTCGAAAATCAAATACTCGAACTCAAACAACACGAGAAGTACCTTGGTTTAAGACTAGACTGCCATCTAAATTGGAAGGTTCAAATTGACTACATCAGATCCAAAATGACAGCTTTATTGGGCTCACTACGGAACATCGTACACTGTCTGCCATACAGTGTACGCCAGACAATATACAACTCCCTAGTAAAGCCACACATACTGTACCTAATCGAAGTCTGGGGCTATGCACCTAAAACAAACTTAAAAGACCTACAAATTGCACAAAACAAAATTATTAAAATGCTTTTCCATTACGACTACCTGACACCCACAATTAAAATATACAAAGACACGAAACTCTTGAACATAAAACAACTCCACGCACACTGCTCCTGCATACTCATTAAAAAAATACTTGACAAAACCATACATACACAAATCTTCTTCACCAAAACACATCAATTACATAACCGTAGCAGTCGTAGAAAAGATCACATCGTACTTCCTCAAGTGCGAACCACTCAAGGTAAAAGACTACTTGTTTATGAGGGAGTGCAACTTTACAATAAATTACCAGACGAGATAAAGAATGCGAATTCGATCAGTATTTTTAAGAACAAACTAAAAAAATATGTTTTTCAAAATATCAATATTAATTAACCGTAAAAGATTTTTTCTATCAACTTTATAATAAATAAAAACAAAAAACTGAAAAATAGCAGCTGTAAACAAATGTTGTACTACTGACTGACTTATCTGCATTGTGACAGCGGGACCGCACTCTTTATCTCAAAGCAGGGTAGTTTCGCATAGTGCCACAACTTAAATTTGTGGGAGTACCTTCAAACCAAAATAATTTGTAGTAATAATGTACACTGATAATATATAATTAATACATTTAGTAGATTAATTGTGGGTCCGAGTGTCGAAGGACACTGATTAGTTTTTACTTAAATTTAAATCTGTTCTCATGCAAGTGAAATGTAAATTTCTTTATGAGAAATAAATAAATGTCTTTAACCAGATTTATGCTACGTCATTATTAATGTTAAATTATAATATATTTATCATGCTTGGTGGACGAATTTACAGTTTCACCTATACACCTATTGTACCTACAACCTACTGAAGAACTTTTGAAAACATTTATTTAGTTTTCATACTTTTGCTGGGAGGAATAGTAGGTTTGTTACAATTAAGGCGGAGATTTCTGGAAAACGCTCAAAAAGGTGGTTTTTTGAAGCTGTGTATCTCTTTAACCGTAAATAATTTTGAAAGCAAAAAAAATATATCATATATTCAAGTCTTTTTTGCATACAATGATGGAACTCATAACATGACATACTTTAATGCATCAAAAATCATCAAAGTCACCTCTTAATTATCTTTAAAATCAGTTTATCCCTTCAATAACAGTTATAAACATAATTAAAAATATACCATAAAATCTCAAATGCCAAACTGTATCCAGTGATGGATTATTTATTATTAAATAGTTAATATCTAATTTTATACAATTTTATTTGCATTTTTACGACATACGCTTACCCATTTGTTATTCGAATTTAATACAACAGATTTTAACCCGTAACAGATTGCAATAAGAACTATTATCGCTCATAACGACAATATTTAAAGTTACCAGGGCCTTAAACGGTTTACGTGACTGCCACCATGACAAAGCAGATAAGTGAAGTTTATTGTTGTTTCCGCATTGTGCGGATAGCAACATAGTAGTAGGTATACGAATGGACCCAAATTCATATGATAATTGGAGAAAAAATATCCTCTTCGCACACCACATACAAATTTTACTCTAATTAATGTTATGCATTAATCATACGTGTTATCTATAATAAATAGCAAATTGTTTTCAGCCAACCCGAAAACCGAAACAAAAAGTAAGTTCTGCAGTGCTATTCTGTAAAAATCTCACCGTGATAACTTGGGTGAAGTGAACTTAAAGTGCGCTGTCATGAGTATCAATCCCTAGTGCCAGATGTAATGACAGCTCGCTTCCAGCGCGCAATCTCCTCGCGATAGTTTTACGTCTGTGTGTCGTGGTGCTATTGCTCACGTTTTATTATTTGCTATTGCCGGCGTTATCTCTAATGTCATGGGAGTAGTTTTCACGCGGACGCTACATGGGAAAATTTAAAAAAAAAACAAGGAACTTCAAAACTTGCTCGTGTGAACTTGTGAACAGTGTCACTTGTGTTTATGGAAGCCTTTAGGCACTACAAGCAGGACCAACCAGGACCAATCGTGGGAGTTCCCAGCTAACTGGAGCTGGTCAAGACGTACTTATATGAGCTAAGGCTAGGGTCTCTTTTAAACGTCAGCGTTCGCGGTCGGCGTTCAGTCAGATGGACCGCAGCCTAAGGTAACGGTTTCTAGCTTTGTCGAATATTTTACAACTAGACTGCTGCTACCACATGTGAATGTAGGTACCTACATACGTCTCGTAAAACTAATTTTGTAAATATCATAATCATCATCATCATCATCATCATCATCATTTCAGCCGAAAGACGTCCACTTCTGGACATAGGCCTCCCCCAAGCTCCGCCACTTCGATCGGGTCTGAGCTTCCCGCATCCAGCGGATTCCTGCGGTCTTATTAGAAGGCTTAATGTCACCCAAAGGGTAATGGAGAGGGCTATGCTTGAAGTTTCCGTATGTGATCGAATCAGGAATGAAGAGATCCGCAGGAGATCCGAGGCAATCGACATAGCCCAAAGAACTGGCAAACTTAAGTGGCAGTGGGCTGGGAACATTGGGCTAATGAGGCCGAAAGGTTCTTGAGTGGCGATCGCGTACCGGATGACGTAGGGTTGGAAGGCATCCCACAAGGTGGACCGATGACCTTGTGACGACCGCAGGATTATACAAGGTGTAAGCAGAACGCTTCCGAAGCCAGGCAAACGTATACCAATAACCTTTCGCCTTAAATTGGTTATTTTGCATCAATTTAAAACGTTTGACGCTTCTGTAATGTTTCTACTTATTTTATTTTGGTGGCGCTTTATAAAGGATGCCTAAACTTAAAGTCGCCGCCTGGACTTGGGGTCGTTTTTAAATGTGTTTAATCTCAAATAATAGTTCATTTAATTGTTCTCACAGCATAGTGTACAAAAAATGCTAAAAAAAAAATAGGTAAACTTGTTAAAAAAAATAGAATTTTTGATGGTACTGTATCGAGAGTCACTAGCCCTATCACCTGTCTTCGTTTTCGGAAGCGTTTCCCTCACACCCTTTAATTATAGTAAAATACAATTTTGGGATTTTTAGCGCTTGACGAATATTAGCAAGTTAATTAATTTTAATACAACGTTCAAATAATAATTTAACGTTCACCGTTTGACGGCACATTAAGCGGCGCAAAATGGGGAACCCAATATTAATGGAAAATATAATTTTACAATTTGCATTTTCCCCATTTTATTTCTTGTCATTAATTATACGCTTCAAAGAGAACCAAATTTTATTAAATTATTCAATCATCTGGGTGGAGTAATTTAAAATGTTTTATTTTTCTAAGCCAGGACACAAAATAAAAAATACCTCATACTTACCTAGTTACCTACACGTTCAACCCATATTAGAAAAAGGTACAATATAGGTATATTAAGCCTGGTACACTAGTAGAATTTCATAAACAGTGATTGTTATTTAATTTAAAATATCAAAAAATCAATCAATCCGCCTCTTCCCAGCTATGTCCGGGGTTGGCTTCCAGTCTGATCGGATGCAGCTGAATACCAGTATTTTACATGGAACTACTGCCTATCTTACTTTCACAACCCAGTTACTGGATAATACGATACTACTTGGTAAGCCTGGTTGTCACTGTTGTCTCACTTTCTGGCTTCTGACGACCCGTAACGACTGTCAAAGATCCACTAATTATAGCCGAGACCAGCGGCTTTACGTGCACTCGGAAGCACGGAGGGGTCTTGGTGTGTAAAGATGGTCACCCATCCACGGACCAACCGCAGCAAGCGTAGCTTAGCCTGACCCGTGTGGCTGTTATTACATAGCTACAAGCCCCTTGTAAAAACATACCCAGAAATGTAGTACCTACACATAAGAAGGTTTAAGATTAAGAGACTTTGATCCAAAGCTACGCAACTGGTCGGTTCATTTAAAATAGATAGAATGTATCTACCTCTACCTACTCGTACCTATTTAAGAAGACTGATGAAATGAAATGAAATGTTTATTTATGTAAGTAGATCTTAAAAGACACTTTTACACGTCAATATTTTGTTGGTCAATATTTTGAAAAACTAGATGGCGCCGGCATTTCCTAGCTGACTGTTCCCTGAGAAGAAAAGCCGAAACAAACTCAGAGGTCATGGTCTCTTTTAAAGTCCACACATTATATTATTTGAATTTTATGTGAGTCTAATAATGCAGGGCAATGTCTGGAAAGGCCTTTTGAAGAAAGAGCCATTGCAGCTTTGAGCTGACCTGTCTCAACAGACATTAGACAGAGATGGATGGACATTATTTTGTGATTCGTCATCTTTTTCCTGTCGGTTAGTGATAAATGATGGGATCCGAATCGGTAATCCGAGACTTCCAGCCAGAATCAAATTCTAATTTAGAGTATCGAATTCACTTTTAGTATTATTGAGATGAGGTCTAGACTAGACGGTAAGTTAGA
This sequence comes from Polymixis lichenea, assembly GCA_949091785.1. Classification (NCBI taxonomy): domain Eukaryota; kingdom Metazoa; phylum Arthropoda; class Insecta; order Lepidoptera; family Noctuidae; genus Polymixis; species Polymixis lichenea. The sequence goes on along the minus strand of OX420943.1, from coordinate 9,135,064 downwards.
GTATGTTTATTTTTATTATAGAAGATACCTAGGTAAAAAGTTAAGTATCTACGTACGGGTCGGTATACTTAGCATTGAACTTAGGTACCTACTATTTATCGTTACTTCTGGCCATACTCATCCTCTAACAAGTTTAGGCTTCTTCTGTGATTAAATTCACCCACTGACTGATATCATATAGCCTGAACGACAGTAGTGGATTTAGGCTTAGGCCCGTAAGTCCCGGGCCCAGGAAGGCAAATTTTGAGGGGCGCCAATATTTTTAAGACGACTAAAATTAAAAATCGATTGGATGTTCTGAGACGACTACAATTAAAAATCGATTGGGTGTTCTATAAACTGTAAGACCAAATGTTAAAGTTTATTTTCTTGCACTCTTACAATCTAAACATAGTACCATAACAAGGGTAGAATTTCTTTGTTATAACAATTTATCTGGAAAGTACTAAAATCCGAAATGTCTAACAACAGGATTTTAAAAATGATTTTTATTTTTAGCCTTAAAGTAACGAAAGAAAAAGGGCACCATATCGTCTTGGCCTAGGGCGCCATCAAACCTAAAACCGCTACTGCTAAACGACTATGAATAGAAGCAAAAATAATGTATAAGACTTCCTTAATAATTATAATAAAGGTGAGGACTAAGGAACAATTTTTAAATATCATGAGCTAAGAGCCCCTTCACAATGTCAATCTCACTCACATCATCATCACCGGCGTCTGCGCTGCGCATATCTACGTTCATCGAACGCCTACGCTGGACAACCGCCAGTGTGAACTGGCTTTTAAGGGATTAAATATTAGATGACAGTTTGTTAGAAAGTTTTTCATATTTGCCGGTAGGAGCACACGGCTTACAATCCGTGTACACATACAAACAAAATATTGAGAAGGTAATCATACTAATTTGAACAGATTTGGATGAAATTTAAAACATAGGGTCCTTTTCATCCCGGTCGAATGTTACCGTGCGATAATTTCCGATCACCACGCGGGAAGCCGCGGTGAAAACCTAGTTAGTTCTTATACAAAGAGTTTATTTTAGAACACTTTATGAAATCTTTTCACTTTATATTTTTGTTGGTGAGTTACAAAGACGTCCTGACAATTTATTCAGGAAGATACAGGTTGATAAAGAATGTGAACAATTTTTGATTAAAATAAAGTACTAAATTCTGAAAGCAATTACTTATTGAAGTTAAGCTAAGCAACGATTTAATAATGTTATAATTCCCTGTAAATTGGAATTTATTGCAGAAATAGGAAATGTTTCTAATTAACTACATAAATATACGTTGCCATTAAAATAAATTATTCGAATATTTAGAATTACAGTATTAAATCCCATATTAGATTCACAGTTTCTATTTCATAAATCAAATAAATTATGTCGTGGATGCAAAATTTGTTGTAGGATTAAAGTTATGTTAGATCCTAACGACCAGCCCCTGCTTCGCAAGGTTTGTACGACTTAACAAAATATCGAATTTCCTTCCTACCCTCACCTTACAGAATAAATTATCTAAATGATGTTGAATATTACACCTAAATGCGTTACTAAGTTCAGAAGAACAACGCGATCAAGACACGAAAAGAACCTTTAAATTTTAATATTTACATAGTCTGAAAAAGATACCGTCACCCCTGGCACACAGGCAACTGAAGCAACACGGGTGGGTTTTAGTCAGTAAAAGTCTGACACGCCCTCCTGCTCCACCCAGACCGGGAGAAGATATTTGATGGTTGCCCATCCTCAAAAAAAAAAACTATACTTTTACATATAGTTATTAAAAAAATAACTTATAAGTAGGTACTACTAGGTAGTCTATTGTAACATAGGTACTGGCAATGCTATATCACCACGATCAAGTTTTTACAGAAATAGGTTTTCCACGGAGGTGTAAGGTACCAATGAAGTGGTACCTACCTATTAAGCTTAAGACAGATACTTGGAGTATGTAAGTAACATTTCATGTAAGGAGTAGGTAATTATTATTATTATTTTTTTATTTTTTTTAAACTTTGCCCCACACTAGGAATTTCTCCTGTATTGTGGGTGCGTTTACAAACATTTAAAACTCACATACACAAACAGCCAGACCCGGAACAACTACTTGTAGTTCATACAAATATTTGTTCCGTGCGGGAATCGAACTCGCGACACGCAGCGCAGCAGTCAATCGCTTAACCACTGCGCCAACCGAGCCAATTATAGGTACCTGTCATTCGTAGTAGTTCGATACCGAGGTTGGGCAAAGTGTTATTGTGTTTTTCGACAGGAATTTCTCGGTACTGGGGAGCTACTGAGAAATTCTGCTACTGAGTCTGGATCTGTGTTCGGTTATTGGCAATAGACTCACTGTAGGCTCACCGTCTATTACATGAGACTTAAGGCCATGTTAACTTTAAATAGTGTCGTTATGAGCGATAATAGTTCTTATTGCAATCACTTACGTGTTAAAATCTATTGTAATAAATTCTAATAATAAATGAGCAAGCGTTTGTCGTAAAAATTATATTATTAACTGTTTCATAATAAAATAAAATTGTGTAAAATTAGATAATAACTATTTAATATTAAATTATCCATCACTGACTGACAGTTTGGCATTTGAAATTTTATGGTATATTTCAAATTATAATTATAATTGTTATTGAAGGGATAAACTAATTTTAAAGATAATTAAGAGGTGGCTTTGATGATTTTTTTGATGCATTAAAGTATGTTTAATTATGTTTCGAGTTCCATCACTGTGTGCAAAAAAGGCTTGAAAATATCATATTTTGTTTTACTCAAAATTATTTACGGTTAAAGAGATACACTGCTTTAAAAAACCACCGTTTTAGCCGTTTCAAGAAATCTCCGCCTTAAACATAAGTGGCGAAATGTGGGAGTACTATAGGTGTGCCCCTGCCTAACCATTCGTGGAATAAAGTCATCATGTGTGGTATGTGTTACTCCAAATATTTCTGATACATTTTAGAGGTCAATGCGTTTCAGTAGATACCTAATGAATAAAACATAGTATTCGGCGTATTCGGCCTAGGGCAGTCCATTAGTGGCGTAACTCAATGCCTTTCTGGCCAGGTCAATTTCGCCCTATTTCGGCATCCCCACGTATCGAAGTGTAGGAAAAAAATCTATTTCGGTATTGGCAAATTAATTGACCCAGTTACGTGACGGCTTTCATCGTTAACATTATTTTCTGAATGCGAATTAAGCTGCGTTGGCTTTATCCATGTAGGTACTACAGGGTAAATTTTTATCCAGTGCGCAAACTGTAACCATGAATTCATCATACTATTCTAGACCCCCTAGCGTAGAAATTTTTGGCGGTTATACAAAAAAAACAGCTATCTCATAGAAAAGTGCAATACTTACGCGGTCAAAATGTATGGAATAGCTGATTATTTTTTGTATAACCGACGAAAAATTTCTAGACAGGCAGTATATGCGCCTTCACGGCCCTAGTCGCCGCAGGAGACGCCCTGGGCGTCGGGAATCCCTGGCTGATTCCCTGTCACTGTAGGCGCGGGCTTGCGGACGGCGAGTAATGGGTGGCTCGCTGTCCGGGAAGGAACAAGCCCGGGTCGCCGGCGCGTTGTGTTCCGCGCGCGCTTCAAAGAGATGTCAGCACCAACTGGTGGAGTCCGCAAGGGCCGATGCCTGCCAGGGGTGTAGGTTGTTCGAAAGAGATACCGCGGCCCCTGGCACACAGGCAACTGATGGAACACGGGTGGGTTTTAGTCAGTAAAAGTCTGACACGCCCTCCCGCTCCACCCAGAGCGGGAGAAGTCATTTGACGATCTCGCACCATCAAAAAACAAAAATACAGTTTGTTCTTGTACACCTTGTTCTAACCGATACCACACGTTTTTGGCGTTTTTTTTAAGAAATTTACTATATAAATCAATGATGATTCTGGCGAAGTGTTATTAGTTTGTTAACTGACTTCATAAAGGAGGATATGGCATAGGGTTATGGCCTCAGGGGTGATGCCATATACATTTTATAAAGCTTGCTTGCTTCATAAGACGTATTAAATCCTATCCTACTAATATTATAAATTTGAAAGTTTGTGAAGATGTTTGGATGTTTGTTACTCAATCACGCAAATACGGCTGAATGGATTTGGATGAAATTTAACATACAGATAGATTATAACCTGGATTAACACATAGGATACTTACTACTACTACTTAATTTATCCCGGTTGTACGTTCCTGTGGGATAATTTCCAACTCCAAGCGGGCGAAGCCGCTGGCAAAAGCTAGTCCTTTAATACTACCTGCCACTGTTCTTTACATAGCAAGTAAACGAATTGGAGTGGGGTTGGTACCATATCTAAAAAGCGATAAATAATAAACCTTTTTTACAAAAAGAAAACAACCGTCTTCTGCCCAGCAACACACGTTGTAACAAATTCGCCTAATTATTCTGTTATATTTCAGGTTCCTTTGCATGTTTATTTGGGTGGCATACTCGTTTCAACGTCGCCGCGTCGGCTCGGGTCGAACGATCAGGTTAAGCTACGCTTGCCGTGGTTGGCGCGTGGATGAGTGATCATCTTTACATACCAAGATCCCTCCGTGCCTCGGAAAGCACGTTAAGCCGTTGGTTCCGGTTGTCATTGACAGTCGTTACGGGTCGTCAGAAGACAAAAAATCTGACAAGCAGTCTTACCAAGGGGTATCATGTTACCCAGTAACTGGGTTGTGGAGGGCAGATAGGCAGTCACCATGTAAAACAATGGTATTCAGCTGCATGCGGTTAGACTGGAAACCGACCCCAACGTAGTTGGGAAAATGTTAGCAGTTGATGGTGAAGATTCGTTTCAACATAATTATGGTACATTTTAAGTAACGTTTCTTATACTGCCGTTCACAAGCTATAATGCCGTTAACTCGCATATACCAAAAAACTAACATCGACCATTTTCGTCTTTAGGTGCCCCCTTAATCAGAAATAAATAAGTATCTATCTTTCTGTCTAAGCATGTGTGGCGAATGCGCCGCAAATGCGCAACTCGCGGGCCACTTGCGAACTGCGCGAGTGAATTTTATGTTCGTACGCATCCCCTGCGCCGTCCGCGCGCCGCTCGAGCGCAAGCTATGCGCCGTACTCGAGCGGCGCACGAGGTACGCGCGAGCCGCCCGCGGTGTTCCTCCCTCGCCCCCATATTTTTGTTCAAACGCGAAAGAAGCTTTGTGGGCAAGAGCAGCACGTGTTGCACTACCGCCCCACTTAAGGCGGAGATTTCTGGAAAACGCTCAAAAAGGTTTAAAGCAGTGTATCTCTTTAACCGTATTTTTAAGTCTTTTTTTGCACACAGTGATAGAACTCAAAATATAATTAAACATACTTTAATGCATCAAAAAAATCATCAAAGTCACCTCTTAATTATCTTTAAAAGCAGTTTAGTTTTGTTTAGATTAAAAATTAAAGTGACAAAGGGCTCATAATTTACATTTTTACTAGAATTTTTACCATTCGTTGCATAACTAAATAGCATGCATTTCATATTTTTCCGCGCTTTTTTGTTCATAACTCGAAATATGATTTTGTTGGTTAACGGCATTATAGCTTGTCACGGCAGTGTAAGTCTACCCACACATTAGAGTTGCACTTCACCAATCAGTACCTAATTGGCATGAAATTACTTTACATAAACTGCGTATTACAAAACGGTCCTTGTGTTATGTTATCAATGAGTAAAAGTTTTCATTACGATGAAAAATTCGATAATTCGTAGGTATCAGTAAAGTAAGTAATAGGTTAAAAAAAAAATAGTTTAAAAAAACTAAAAAAACACGCTTTAAAAGCCAAACTAAAAAGTAGAAAATAATTTAATTCTATTAAAAAGCGTGGGGTGCTTTTTGAGGTATTTTTATAATCAATTAATATCAAGCACCCCACGCTTTTTAATATAATTAAATTATTTTCTACTTTTTAGTTTGGCTTTTAAAGCGTGTTTTTTTAGTTTCTTTAAACTATTATTTATTTTCTATTTTTTAGTTTTGCTAACTACAAAAGCGTGTTTTTTTCTATTTTTTTTTAAATTATTGAATTGTCATAGGTCCTCGATAAGTCTACAAAGTTTAAATGAAATCTGACCGTTTAAAGTGAGTCAAAATAGCGTCCAAAGGAGTCGGTTACATACAAACATACAAACAAACAAACATACAAGTGAAGCTAATATAAAGCGTGTAAAAAAAACATCCGACTTCTGAAGAACCACTACAAAGTGAAAAATAACTTTAATTTCGGAAGTCGGTGACTTTGGATATGTATTTTAATGTTTTGTCAATGAATGTTTCTTTGATAGCTGCAATCGCGGGTCATTTACTGTTATTTTTTAACCGACTTCCAATAAAGGAGGAGGTTCTCAATTCGACTGTATGTTTTTTTTATGTTTGTTACCTCAGAACTTTCGACTGGATGAACTGATTTTGATGATTCTTTTTTTATTTGAAAGCTGGTGCTTCCCGTGTGGTCCCATTTCCATTTCATATAGATCTGATTAGGCGTTTCGGACACAGACAACACCAACAACACCAACAGTTGAATTGAGAACATCCTCCTTTTTTGGAAGTCGCTTAAAAATGAAGTAAGTCCCTGAATATTAGCGTCAATTCATAATTTCCTTAACTATCTCTGTCTTTTGCCACATAATAATCTTCGAATTAATGACGATCGCCAGCTGTTACAGGGCTGTTACGTAGATTGGCCCTTAAAACTCTAGCGCAAGTAGGCCGGGCAATTTGTTATTTATAACTTCCACTTTTCTTTGAATGTTATAATTTATTATGGATTGAGCTTAATTTTTTGTTAGAGTTGTAGCAACACGGTGTAAAGTTAACTCATCGTCCATAGGAAATAAAAGGATCCTCCAACCAGACGGGTGTTCTGTCTGGTGGGCTAAACTGCCTAACGAATGTTTTTTTTTTTCGGAATGACATCTCGAATTACTTCTAAGGAGGTTGTCGTCTACAGCGACTACATGCTGAAGGCACCTTCAGTAGGGTACGGATCTCGGCTTTGGGCGTCCCTGGAAGAGGGTAGCAAGGGACGAGCTGGATCGGAATGAAACCTAACGATTGATGTCCGGGACGTTGTATGCTAGTTACCTTATGCTCTGTTTGCGCGATGCAGGTTTTTGTCTTGCGTAGTTCGCATGTGGTGATTCAGATGCCGCTACAGATGTATGATACAAATGATTGTTTAATAATTTTGATTGATGGGTAATCTTCTTAAAACTATGTCTAATTATGTCATTGAATATAACTGTATTGGTTGTGGATAGTAAGCGATGAACTGTTAATATGTACAAGTAGGACATTCTGTTCCCTTCCGTGTGGGGCCGGACATAAAAGAATAGCACCATACCCATTTCTTCCCGTGGGTGTCGTAGAAGCCGACTAAGGGACTTACTAGAGAATGCGCAGCAGCGTTCTCTATGCATTTGACCACCATACTGCGATCGCCAACCCGCCTGCCAAGCGTGGCGATTATGGCAAAACCCCCTTTTGGGAGAGGCTTATGTCCAGCAGTGGACGTCTTTCGGCTGAAATGATGAGGATATTCTGTAGGATAGGTAAGACTATTCAACATTGCAAATAAACACAGTTGCGAATTTTCTCCACGAATTAAAGGAACTGCAAACAGAGTGTGATCACTTGGCTTCTGTCCTTAACCTACGATGAACCTGAAAAGCTGTTCATCGTACATGAATAATTTCTTTGTACCTACAAAGGGGAAAAAAAGAAAAAATACTTTTGTGTGAATGATAAATATAATTATCGTTTATTTATATTAAGTTATCTTAGTTTAGGTAGTGACTGCAACTCAATTAAACAACTCTACTTACCTTAGGCCTATTTGTGTATTAACTATATTATTTATTTGAAGGTGCAAATTAACTTTATTTTATTTTATACTAGCTTTTGCCAGCGGCTTCGCCCGCGAGGAGGTCGGTGTATTATACTTATAAACCTTCCTCTTGAATCACTCTATCTATTAAAAAAACCCGCATCAAAATCCGTTGCGTAGTTTTAAAGATTTAAGCATATATAGGGATATAGGGACAGAGAAAGCGACTTTGTTTTATACTATGTAGTGAAGTGTATATCTCATAAAGTTTTCATTAAAATTGTTCTACTTGCTAGAGTCACGTGGCACCTGTCTACGGAAACCCAAAACCTTTAGCACATTTTTTCGAGCGAGAAAATCGTTGATACTGTCTCAAATGGGTAAAATAAAACCATAGAAAATTGTAATATTTTATAATTTATTTTTAATCATATCTTTGGTAAGTACAATGGCTTAAGGGTTATGGCCCCGGGTGTTGGTTCTTTGGTACCTACGTCTTGGTGTTTCACTTATGTTCATACGTAATACAAAAGAGTATTTAATTATAACAGTTCCATACGACTTGGTCGGGCTGTGACAGAATCATTTATGAAAAGGTAACACTTAAGATAAAAATTAGCTTCATTTTAGAATTCATAAACGAATAAGATACATTTAAACGTCAAAAATGTATGGGTAAAGAGACGCTTATCACTACTTAACTTTCTGTGTTTAAATAACGGGGATATTGTGTCAGTCGTGGGTAAGATTCAGTTGTTAAAGTTCAGAAGAGTAGGTACCTTCCTACTCATTGGTAACATAGAGTAACAGTAACATAATAAACAATGAATTTACAAAGAAAGGTTTTCTGTGTATCATTCGGGTATTTTTCCTGATTGTGATTTCCTTAGTCATTACAATAAATTTTGTTTAAATTCAAAATTCATTGCATTTGATTTGAATTTTGAATAAATTCAAACTTCATTGTGATGAATAAGGAAAACAAGTTAATAGAAGTCGTTTTGAATTTACGCTTATTGCCAGGAAATAATATTTAATCACCCAATGATTTTGTCACAAGCCGCCCGAAACTTAACTCATAAAACTAATAAATAGGCGTTATCAAAGTCTATTCGAATTTATATTAAAGTAATATTTTACAAATAAACCATTCGGTATTTACATGAAAATAAATCTAACTTATTCAAAATAAGGACATTTGACCACAGTTTTAGCTTCATTCAATAACAGGTATTTAGGAGTAATTTCAATTTTGCAAAAGATTTTTTGAGGGACTTGTGCAAAAATTCTACAAGCATCTTAAGGCGGCTTCCACCGTATGCTAACTGAGTTTAACGTTGTTCATTTTAATATTGACAGGAGTTGACAGGTAACGAAGCTTAATCCTCACATAGCTTAGCTGCTCGATATATATACGATATAATAAAGTTATTCAACCGTTTCTAAATTGCATTGACAGTTTAGAAACATTAATTCGTAATTTCATTTTACTGCGAGACTTTCATGAAAGCCAGAGCAATTGAAGTGTATACATTTTCTGTGGTTCTTATTCAAAATCGTAACAAACTTTTATCCTATCAGACCCATGTCAAACTTTACAACGTATTTATCCTACTTCCGTTTGCTACCAAAGATAATAATTTAAACAAAACACGTATTTGAGCTTTTGCGTTCAACCAGCGGAAATTATGCTCAATTAATTCCAAGTTTCAATAATGTTTTCGCCATCTCTCAGTAAACATTGATAAATCACTACTGCTTACTAAAATAAATACAGTAAATTTCACCTATTGACTAAATAAATTTCCTTTATACAATTATAACATATCTTTGGGAAATCTTCGGTTACGACTTATCTTCACAACTATTAATATAATCTATCATATAAAACATTTTAATTCTAAACACTAGTAACATTTTAATATTTTTCGTCGAAAACTGACAATCATTTGGAATGGTCGTCGTTTAATTTTTGTATTATTTGTTGAATCAAAGCGATGTAATAATGTAATTTACAAGCTATACTTATTTAATAAATGACTTAACTAATAGAAAGTGTAAGCAATGCTGCCATATTTTAATAAGAATTAATTCTCAAAATGTTGCAAAACGAAGTCTCAGTTTTTAATCTACAAACATTATAAAGATTAACATTATTCCCTTCAGAAACTTGCATCGTTCAATTTTGTAATTTTCTGGTTCACTTGAACGAAACAGCACCGTCTTCGATTCAATATTAATCGTTATCGAAACGTTTTTTTTTATTACTATGTCTTTGACATCCTTCTTATTTACAATAATATCACACATTGATATTGTACACTAGTACGAAACACCTTTACCGCTAGGTGACCATTATTCGCTCCTTTAAACAAATCGTTCGTGTGTTAACCACAAAAATAAGGAAATAGTGTGCCATCAGCCCTTTACTTGTTTAATACATTTCGAATCCTACTCCTTTGGAGTAAGGTTGAAAAATAAGTGGTCTATTTCCTATGATTATTACGTAGAATTGAACCGTGATTACTGCACGAACACATCATTATGGCCGCGACAAACAATCGTCACCTATAATTAAGAGGTCTTCGATTTGTTTATTAATTAGAATCCGAACTGTTTTATTCGGTTATTAAATGTTTATTTTGTTTATGTATAAAAGGTATAGATTTATCTTAATACTTATGATTATTTTATATCGTATACCTAAATCTTACTTTAGGTAGTAGATGAGTAATCGTATAGGTAGGTGTATTTTGATTTTCATATCATCGATTTGTATAAACTACGCAGAGGTAACAAGCTTCAGTTCCTTTTAAAATTAAATTTGGTATACATTTCAATAAGCATTGATTGGTAAAGTTCATATACTTTGTATTTTATATTTAATTCGATTTTTATTCATTTTATAAACGACCAAAAAAAGCAGGAGGTTCTCAATCCGACGCGTATATATTTTTATTTAAGACCACGCATACCTTTTTACATAGCCCGATTTTTTGAAAAATATATTCGTTACTTTTAAACCAGTTCACTCATAATTAAATTTTATTTTTTCGTAGTTATAATTTAATATCGTCGATATACCATAGTAATATACTACCTGAGTACGTTGATTGCTTTCTAAAGTTATTATAAGTAAAGTTTTTTGCTATACATTATTGCTAAAGCTTAGTTAATTATTTACATTTAAATGACATAATAGAATGGACTCGTATTGACATATACTACAGCTGAATGTTATTCTGATAGCAGTTGCTTTAAATCGGAATGTAACAGTTTTGTTTGGAAACAATTCATTTTCAAATTGGATGTATATTTAGATAGAAAAAGGTTTTATTATATTCACATATAATATTTAAATAGAGAGAAGCTTAAGTATCACGATTTAAAAGGTAAAATAGACTAATTTACTATTTGAGAAAAATAACAGTAAGTACAGGCACGAGCACTAATATGTATACGCTTACCAACTTTTCAAAGTGATTTTCTCCTCTTTTACTTTATGTTATTTCGAAAAAAATATTTTGGAACCCACACTATAATGAAATACCTAGGTTATCTCAAGTTATTTAAGAGAAAACAGCTTTTGAATTTGCCCATGTGTATACATATTAATGCTCGTAACCGTACATTCAGGACATTGTCATATTTTGTTCTTACCAAATACGTTGAATTGATTGGTCACTAAATTAATTCTGCAAAACAGTCACGGCTGACTCACGAACTATTATTTGCTCAACAAAATTGACATATTTCGCCCTATTGAGTATTTACATCAATGAAAAATTTTAAACAATCTCACCGTTTACATTTAAACACATTTTTGTATGCTTGTCTGTATTCATTGGACATCACAACATAAATTACGGGGTTTGCACAAGTTGTGAAGTATATAAGTACGTACCCAAACACATTTGCTACTGAGTGGGTCGTAGTCTCAAAGTAGATTGTCTTCATCAACGTGATAGGCAAGTGGCAAACACAAAAGGACACCATGATAGCTACTATCATAGTCAATAGCTTCTTGTCTTTCTTCGTTGGAAGACTTGGCTTCATCGGTGATGTGGTCCATCTCATAGTTGCTACGAAACTGCGACGAAAGTTCTTGTTTTCATCGGCAAGTGCACGCCCGGCTTCAGGAGCGGTGGACTGCCTTTCTGGCTCTGATGGGGTACTGTCGGTGGAAGTCGACAGTTCAGCGCTCGTTTGCATAAAACAAAGGTGCTTCATAGGAAAACTAGGCACTGTGTTTCTAGACGGACGTTTGTCCAAATCCACTATTCTTGTTGCTATTGTTGTCGTGCTCATGCTTAAAGATTTCATTTGGGTAGCGTTGCCGTGCGATTTCTTAGCTGTTTTTCTGACAATCCAAAGAATACGGGCGTAGCACGAAATGATCGCGACGCTTGGGAGGAGGAAGGCGATGATGAAGAGGTATTTCTTCGGTGAATTGTCGTTATCGTCAGGGACGATGGTACACGAACCAGTGATGGGATCCAAGCTGAACTCGCCCCAAATCCCGACGCACGTGGGTATCAATGCTCCGAAAGCGAATACCCAGAGACCCACCATCATTAGGCATATGTTCCTAGTCGTGTATAATCTGTTGACAAAACATAATTACGTTAGTAGATATTCGAAATTGTTAGATACTAATAGGGAAGTATGATGGATTTTGCCTTGTAGGTGTATGGGCATTCGGTTGAATAATACCTAAATAAATTAAATATTTATGAATATTACTCATGTTTATACATGTAAACATGAAAGTAGGTATTTTTCGATCCCTTCCGCTAATCTATATACATATGTAAATGAATCCCTATTTTCCTTGGCCACGACATCACACGTGAACGGCTGGACCAATTTTGAAAATTCTTTTTTTGTTGAGTTTGTCATTGTGTCAGGAGAAGGTTCTTATGAAAGAAAAAATTAAGAAAGTTACACTAGAACATTAGAAAATGTTAAATTAAAAAAACGACCATATTATCTTTTCCAATATTTTACTAATGCTAATTCAATATTCATAGTTATGACAAAACAACGACCGTCGGGACAGCTAGTATAATATACAAACGAATTTTGCACGTAAAACTATATCAAAGGGCGTAAAGTTGATTTCCCATTATTTGTAGGCTAATTAAAATAAACTGACATCATATAAATAATAAGGTATGTTTAGTTAGCATAATCAGGCTATAATGTTCTCGAGGGAGTGGGACATAATCCACCACGCGAGCCCAATGCGGGTTGGCGGGTGTCAAGTATCTTCGAATTTTTGGTTCTGCCCTAGATCCTGGTTTCCCCACGATATTTTTGTTTCGTGTGGCGCCGGACGTAAAAGAATAGCACCATCCCATTTCTCCCCGTGGGTGTCGTAGAAGGCGACTAAGGGACTTACTACAGAATGGACAGCAGCGTTCTCTATGCATTTGACCACCATACTGCGATCGCCAACCCACCTGCCAAGCGTGGCGATTATCGCAAATCCCCCCCTTTTGGGGGAGGCTTATGTCAGCAGTGGACGTCTTTCGGCTGAAATGATGATGATGATTTTTGGTTCTGCCCTAGATCCTGGTTTCCCCACGATATTTTCCTTCACCGTATTGAAAGCAGTGGTGATATCATATATCAATTTACACAGACTAAACCCACGACTCGTGAGTCCCAGCTGTTACCACTGTGCCACCACTGCTTTTTTATTATCAAGGAAAAACTGTAAAATGTTGCCTCTTTTATATGGATACTTACTTGGGATAAAGCCTTGGATGCGATATCATGACATATCTGTTTATAGTGATAGCCAGGACTGTGAACAGTGAGACAGCCACCAGCCCATATCTGGCGATGGGGAACATATAGCAGAGGATCTTGCCGTGAGCCCAGGATTTGTTGTAGAATGTGGAGGCAGCCAGGGGCAGGATGAAGCAGCAGAACAGAAGGTCGGAGCAGGACAGGTTGATGATGAAGATAGCCGTCGCGTTGCGGACCTGTAAAAGATAGGAGATGATTTTTTAGAAGTTGTTGTGAACTTTAATGGGACTGCTGAAATAGTTATTTATTATGCATGGCTGCAAAGTTGTTTTTTGGCGCGAGTACTTGTATTGAAAGCTGAGTGTAGCGAGGGTTTCAAAGGTACGAGACGCAGAATACCTTTGCTGCCTAGCGAAACACACAATTATTCACCACACTACAGCGAGGAAAATGGTGCAAGAAAAACAGCCTAAATAAATTAAATTAGTGTTGTTCAATGAAGTAGAATAGCATTGGCTTGTAGTCTTCAAAACCGTTTTCACACCTTTAGAATGTTGTCTGCATACATTTAAAAGATAAACAAAAAAAATGCGCTTTTATGTACTTTTCCCGCAATTTTTCCGAAGGATAACTAAATTCCGCATTATGTACCGCTTGCACTAACTCTGCAGGTGTTAAATTTATATCTTCGTCACTGCTGGACTCGCTCATATTTTATGATTTCTTACGATTTTATCAAAAAACAAACTAAAATGATGGAAAGCGAATTGAATAGAGACGAAAGATTTAAAAGTTTATTAAAAACGGCAATTAATTTTATGAATATAGAATGTAGAAGATTGTAATCTGACATTTGAGATGTCAGATTACAATCTTCTCTCGTTCTCGTCCTTGTGCGTTTGCTTTTTCGTATAAGAGTTTGACATTACACCAGTCAAATGACTATCTGAGTTTAAAACGAGTTTTTGATACCTATTTTGCTATGCCCGACAGGGCCCGTAATGTCATGTCTTTGTAATCCTAACACCTAATAAATATTATTATAAATATTGCTGATAATAAATTGTTACTTGATGATGTTAAATATTATAGAAAAGTCAGATGTTGTACACACATTGTGGAATGCAATAAATTTGCTGAGTATTGAAATGTTAAAAGCTTTGTTAAGATTTTCTGTCAATGATGTTGAAAAGAAAAATAATTGGTTGTAGCTGTTGATGATGTCATTAGTTAAAAAGAATTTGTAGGCAAACCGTGAAATTATCGAACAGAAAATTAAGGAAATGAACCGATTTCTTTCAAATTAATAATTCTACTTGACTCCAAAGTTCATTTTGTTATCTCGACAGTTAAATTATTACTAATTGTAGTAAATGGTATATAACATTCTAAGAGGAAATAAATGATGACGTCAATGTATAAGCTCAAATAAATTGGTCATACAACACACAACAAATCCTTCGTCACTGTTTGTGGTTATGTGGTTAGTATGTTTACTTTAATATTGTACTAAGAGTAACTTTCTGAGTTACAGCTAAACGTTCTGGACTAGTAACTATAGCTCTATCTAGAATATCAACCAATAATTGAATGATAAATATACTATTAATACCAATTACTAACGGAAACCATCGTGGTAATTGCGTTGCACACGTAAAATGTACTCAGGGTTTTGTAATAATTATCTTCATTTAAAGGAGTGTTCTTGGAGTTTCTTGTCCGTTCTTCTCCATAGAGGTATACGGTTTGGAATGGGCAACTAGTTTCAAATTTCTGACTGACTCCCTGACAATTCAAAAGTGCCTGTAAATGGCGTAATTGAAATAAATAATTTAAATTTGAGTTAGTCTCGCAATCCATGCCTTTCATTTTGACAGTTCAGCTACTCTCTTCGTTATTGTCTGTTTACGTTTATTTCTATTATTTATATCTGCTTGAGCAAAATTTTTAATGATATTTTTTGGTATGTTGGCGTGTGCTGGCTGACATATGGCAAATATTTTAATTTTATGTTTTGCGTTTCGTAACGTTAATTACGTTCCCACCATTGTATAAAATCAAGTTCTTCTAACTTAACAGACAGCTGTGCTGCTGGGGAATTTGTTGCGCCACTTCTTCCCAGCTAAAGCACTAGGATGTGGTGAAGGGCGGGCGTTTTGGCGGACTGCCTTATGTAATTTTGACGTTCAAATATGCTGACATCAGCCTAGTTTGAATAAATTACTTTTGATTTTGATTTATTTACATTGTTGAGCCGACGATGTTTTCAAAACTATGAAACAATGGATGTCGAAATCAAAAGCATTACTCGATTACCTCGCAGGAATTCAACAATATATCTGTAGGCATTCTAATACCAATGCATTTTAATATAATAATTATTGGTCAATACTTTTGTTTTTTCCTTCACGATTTGCTGTTTTTTATTTAGGTATAGGCTTAGTTGCCTACTACAGGTGAGGTTATGGAAAAGCCACACGTCGGTAGGCACTCTATTAAGTATTTGTTAATATTCTGTAATGAGACTTATGTTACGGAATCTACTACGGGACTTTGGCAATGCAGTGGTCCAAATGTGTGTTTAACCTAGGTTTCATAATACTTATGAGGTGTTATGAATAATCTAATTATGAATACGTACCTACTTGTTATATAACTTAATCTTACACTCTCTTTACATATTGTGAATGGGAGAACATTGTAGGCCTTACAGACTAGATTTATAGACGATTTTCTATTCTTTATTTTCATTCCTCTAAGTACCTGATATTTATTGACAGGCCTGCACTGTCCTCCCATACCTATTATCACTATAATTTGAAAACATTGTAAAAGCCAATTATTTTTAAAAGAGTAACCGTGGAGTTTCTTGCCGGCTCTTCTCCATAGGAAGCGACAAATTGGAACCGTGCACCTAGCTTCTGACGTTTCATAAGTGCCCTTGCAGGTTTATGTGAAATGAAATATTTTGATTTGACTTAGTTCTTCGCTTAGAAAAACTTCGCGTAATAAAGTAGGAATATAAAAAACGAATGACAAAATTACACAATGTAGGAATATTTCTGCGGCGGTAAGTCAAATATAAAAAAAATTAGAATAGATATAGATAGAAAATCAAAATCAAAATCAAAAGTAATTTATTCAAATTAGGCTGAGAATCAGCACTTTTCGAACGTCAAAGTACATGAGACAGTCCCCCAAAACGCCCACCCTTCACCACTTCCTAGTGCTTTAGCTGGGAAGAAGAAGTAGTGGAACAAACTCCCTAGAATAGATTATAGAATTTAGAGTAGAGATAGAAGTCATTATGCTACGAATGCTGCTTTTAAACGACAATATGAATAATTTTCAATAATTTGAAACAATAAAGTTATTTAAACAAAACCGAGATGTGGGTGTACTATAGGTATATACTATAGGTTATGTTATGTCTGTAATAAAGTTATCTGTTTTTAGTTTGATAGCATGAATTTCTCGGTTACTATAAATACAAAAGATTCGGTAGATTTTCTTATTCAAACCATTTTTATAAAGAGCTTGCTAGAACTTATTCCGGAAAATTCAATGAAAGATGAAAAGGTTTAGCCGCGGAGCCCAGCTAAGTACGTCTATTACCTACGACAATGTTCGAAGACAAGGAAATATGGGTTAAAACACGTTCATCTCATCACGACTGACCGATTAAGATGTACAATAAAACAAATTGGTTGAACCAATTCTTTTCCTCAAGCAATTACCACTCATAATACTGATTTCTTGTCAGTTCTATATTTTATGATGTAAAAGATTTGCCTACTTAACTACTTTAATTCTATTCACTCCACACTTACACCATACACTTACTCACCTTAACTGTATGTACAATCTATGTTATATCTTTTCTTTGTAATCCCAATATTGAAAATTTTCAAAATCGTTGTAATGAACTTATGAAAAACAATCTTGCGCTACGAGAATTACTAACTTTGTATAGTGTTAGGGCACCAAGATACAGGCTGTGCCCAGATTATTAACTTTGTATAGTGTCAGGGCACCAAGATACAGGCTGTGCCCAGATTGGGACCCGCTGCTTAATTTGTCATGTCGTCTGTTGGTAAGAATTTCTTACCATTTATTACCACTATTTGTATAATTAAGAACCTTGTGTAAGCTATATAAATAAATTTGAATTGTCCCTTTATAGGTACATCAAATTGATCGTATATTTATACTAATTCACGCAAAGATTGGTCGTAGATGTTATGTGTGCGTAAGGGCTGAAATCTATTCAACAGTTTCATAAAGAAAACTGCTGTTAGAACTTGTAATTAAAAATACTTGTTAATTCGGCTATCATCTTAGTCCCAACGTAGAATTGATTACATAATTTAATAAGTTGATTAAATGTTGGGGCTACAGTCCTAATTTACACGTTGCAAGTTTCTTGCCTGTGGCATCCGTTTGCATTTAGGTTGTATATAATCTACATTCAGGCTTCGGAAGCGTTCCCTTACACCCTGTATACTAATAATATTAATGATTATAAAGAGGTAAATGAGTTTTTTGGCGGGATCGCGTTGGAACATGTCGCACGAATTTTCATTTTCATGAAATTTAGTGAAATAGCGAATTCAATTGTATAATTTTGATAGTGAATTATTCAATTTAGTTACGTGTAAGTGCACAAGTGTAGTGAAGGTGAAACTAAGTGACTAACGTGGACTTTTCGTGTTCGCCCCAAAAGCTCCTAATAAGTTGTTGTAAAGTTACTACCGCTTTACAATAACTTTAACTTTGACTTGACTGACTAAAGACGACTATGACTGTTTTGTAACTTCGTGCCCGATATCGGGCCATTTACTATACGAGTATTGAAAAGAAAAATTACTTGACATTGGCTAAATGCACAAACCGTGCGAAGCCATAACGCAAAAAAAAAAAAAAAAGAGGTAAATGAGGACGTGAAATGTATTAGTTTCAGTATCCTGCAATAGTCCTATATCAACTGAGGGGGTCCTTGGGTGCTCTTGCATAGTGTGAACAGAGATAATCGTCTCTTGGTTAAATCATTTCATTAAAAACGTTTAACGGGCCTCTGCGAGTCGGCTTCGGTACCTCGGCCTTCCAAAGGTTCGGGACCGAGAAATGTCAAGAGACGTAAAAAGGAAATTACTTAATAAGTACGGTAACCTTCGGAGTTCCTGATTCAATTCTGTTTTTTTTTTTTCACTAATGAAAAGCTCCAGTATTGCCGATTGTCATAGGATATATTTTACGTTAAAACAAGATATTTTACGCGGATGAACCGCGGATACGTACTTAATGGTTTATAATTAGGTATATGTCTCAATTACAAATTCAATACAACATTGTAATCTTTCACCACAAGTATTTACAAACACCGTTTAGCACAAAACGTTATTGTTTGGTATCGATAACATTATTAGGTAACACGGCTATTTTCCCGCAGGAAATACATCGATTACATACATACTGGAATTTGGTATATTTAACACATGGCTTAGTAATATTAGCCGTATAGGTCGATCGATCAGGTTAAGCTACGCTTGCCGCAGTTGCGTGGATGGGTGACCATCCTTACATACCAAGACGCCTGCGTGCCTCGGAAAGTACGTTAAGCCGTTGGTCCCGGCTGTCATTTGTGGATTTTTGTCAATCGTTACGGGTCGTCAGAAGCCCGAAAGTCTGACAACCAGTCTTATCAAGGTGTATCGTATTACCCAGTTACTGGGTTGTCGAGGTCAGATAGGCAGTCGCTCCATGTAAAATACTGGTATACAGCTGCATCTGGTTAGACTGGAAGCCGACCCCAACATTGGGAAAAGGCTAGGCAGATGATGATGATGATGAACCCGTAAAATACATAACATCACACCTTGTGTCCATATATTTCCTTGATTGGGCAGAGGCGTATCTATAGTACAACCACATTTCGCCAGCTTTGTTTCAATCAATCTATCAATCAATCAACTCAGCCTATCACAGTTCACTGTTGGACATAAGCCCCTCCCAGGCTATGCTTCAACACCCTATCCTCAGTTATGTTTAAGTACCATGGTACCCATTTAGCCCCCTGATACATGTATCAGGGGGCTAAATCCTGACGGTCTGCTACTGAGAAATTCCAGATATAAAAACCTAACAACACTTTGCTCGACCTGGGAATTGAACCCAGGACCTGATTTTCAGCAGTAGCGCGTGCGACCACTACAACTACGAGGCAGTCAGTAGGTATATTTAGTACCTACAATATATTCCTTAGTACATTACTGGTGCATGAAATTCGTACGTGCCGATTGGCAGCTACCGTTCTTGTTTCAGAGATAGTTTTTAGTAGTGATGTGCCGGATCATTAAAAATTTAGATCCGCAGATACGTATCCGGATACGGATAATTGGCGTCAAGATCCGCGGATAAGGATACGGATACGGATTTTAACTTTCTTACTTACTAGTTGACGCCACTTGACGCTTTGCGTTACAGAACATATTTCGACTTGCGTTGCGCGGGTCTTTCTTTTGTTTTGTTTATAGTTTAGTGTGACACTGGGCAGCATAGATAACGTTGGTGTTTGTTGTACGAGTAAAAAAAATTCTACAAAGAAGTTTAGTAGTGCAATTTGGAATTATTAATAAGGTAAAAGATCCGTCGAAAACGTAAGGGATACGGATATGATTTTTTTTTATCCCGCGGATATTCTCGAATACGGATGCGGATATCCGGACCATCACTAGTTCTTAGGATTGTTTTCTAATTAACATGAGTTAGTTATACTGTACATGTATCTTCTTAGCCTCGCCTGCCTTGTTGATTTAGTGGTCGTAAGCGCTAGGTACTGCCGAGCATTGGGTCTTGATTTCGATTGCCAGGTCAGGCAAAGTGTTATTGGGCGTTTTAGACCAGATTCTATATTTGTGCCCGGTTGATGGCAATAGGGTCACCCCCTGTTACATGGCACTTGAACATTATTGGCGAAATGTGAGTGTGTGAAAGACACTAACCTAAGTAAATATGAACAAATATTATTATTTTAATGTATTTTTGAGCCAAGTCAGTCTTTCTGGGTTCTGCGATAATAGTCTATCGCAGTTTTGCTGAGGTTATACACGGCTAACCACCCAATACGTGAAATGTATGAATTTTAAAATATTAAAAAACAAATAAGCGTTTGTTGTTATAAATGGCTGTCCTGAATCAGTTAATTAATGAAATTTTCCTGTAGTTATACTTATTGTTACTTTAAAATAACACGGGTAATATCGCTTTGAACCAGAACGTGGGAAGTCCATTTACCATTATGGACTGGGAATAAAAGAAATAAGCTTTTGTGTAAGGCACTTGTGTGTGTCCTTTGGAATGACGTAGCGTAAGCAGGCATACGTTGTAATGTCTTGCTCAGACCAGAGCTGAGGGGCAATATCCGTATTTTTATGAACGATCGCTTTAGTTCTTTTAGTTTTTGACAAGTTTTTACCATCGATTTTCGTGGTAATGAGATTGCGAGTAGATTTTGACCGTTTATAATTTCTGGAATTGGCCATCTGACTCAAGGCATATAGTGGTTTGTGAAAACAAACTCGCTACAAAAGAGTGTGATTGTCTATATTCTAAAAATTACTGAGAAACCTGCTTTGGCACCAGAAAAAACTGTTATGTCTACAACTTTAACCGTAAAAACAACCGTCTTACAATACATTTTGTTGATATAAAATGATAAACTAAGTCTATCACGGCGCAATATAATTAAAAGGTCAAAGACTTAAAATTCAGAGAGTTGGACTCTCTAAAACTATACCGAAAAATATTTTAAATTTTTTATAATTGATCTTGATTCAATTCATTCATTCATTACAATGCCGCCATTTTGAAATTATCAGTAATACAAGTACCATATGACATCAAATCCCGCAAGGTATTAGTTATAATAAAGATGAACCTACCTATACTTTACGTACCTGATCATCTCAACGAATTACAAACGTATTATATTTGGAAATGTAGTGAAATAACTCTTAATAATACTTAATTAAAAGATAAAGTGTTGCAGATGAGCTCACCTTTCTACACCTCGCCAGTGCGACGATGGTGATGAGGTTGCCCGGGATGCCGATGAGCATGAACAGCATGCAGCTGATATACGCGAAGCGCAGCAGTGGCTGGTCGTAGTCATGGAACAGCGGCACCTGCGCTAGAGCCTCGTCAGACTCATAGGAGGCCAGACCAGCTATGCAACTCATATTCTCACTAGACTTCCACATCGAAGAATCACACATTTTCAAACACAAATCAAAGCACGTCACTCAAAGGCAAACAGTCCACTACAAATGAATACGGAGAGTAAATCGTTACCAACTTTTGTTTATTTTATTTTCCTTAATGAGTCAATTCAACTGTCATGGGTACGCCCGAGATTGATAATATTCCAGACCGCGGTTTGCCATAACCCAACGCGTCCTCTTTACTTTAATATTGCTTTCCAACGTTATTCTCATTCGTCGACTTATTGCTAAGTTCAGAACATATTTTACAATGTTTTACACATACAGATAGATATGAACAATGATTCATATACATTATTTAGATGATAAAAAATATACATCACTAAATACACTGAATGAAATGAATAATATAGCCATAGGATGTATCATTTTCGGCATCCTGCTGACCGTTGCTGAGTATCATTTTACGAGATTATTAGATAAGATACATTAACATCTTATTTAAACTACTTCAGTATAAAACTTTCTAATTGCTTCCTTTCCACCCCTAACCACAATCACGGACGGTTCGCGATTACAAAATTGTCTACGTAACTGAACGTCCTCTACGTATACACAAATAACTTTAACGCTGCCGCTGTCACTACAGTACACAAGTTTATGGTCACTTATCTTTTACACACATGTACTTGAGTGTCCATTATTTGCAGTTATTCAGGCTGTCCAGCGATTTACGACTAGTCACGGCGGGCGCTTCTCGGAGACGCCATCGCCGGGCGAACGTCACGCCCACCTACGACACATCAGCAGGTTCTTGTAAGCCTGCCGGTACTCAGACGACATAACCACGTAAATAATAGGGTTGATACACGTCGTCAAGTATATCAGTATATATCCCGCTATATTCGCCGCTGGATGCGACGTAAACTCACGAAATATCTTCGTCAGAGTTATGGGTAAGTAACACACCCAAAATGATAGCATTATTGCCATGATCATCTTTAATAACTTTCTGTCTTTAGGCGTGAGACGAGGTGGTCTCACGGAGGCAGGAGATCGTTTCAGTGCGACGGCTGCTTGTCGAAGACGTTTAGTTGTTTCTCCGCCGCTCGGTGTTCTAGGTTTAGCGTCAAGAGCGCACTCCTCATCATGACCGTCTAATGTATCGACACCGGAAGAGGACGAACGTTCAGGTCCTGGCGTCGGAGGACAGTGTAAAGCAGGTGGCGCAAGAAGTGCCCTTCGAGGCGGAGCCACGTGATTTATCCCATTTTCTGGACCGGGGGAACGTTCCAGAGCTGTAGAAGCTGATCCAACTGCAGAGTCTTCTAAACCCGGCCTTAATCGTCCTCGGGCTGGGGCGCGGGACTTTCTAGCGGCTTCTCTTACTATGCAGAATATCCGCGCGTAACATATGACTATGGCCAGGCAGGGCAGCATAAAGGCGCCCACGAAGAGAAATTCCTTCGGAGATCGACCATTTTTATCGGGAAGTATTGAACAGGAGCCTATCATGGGATCCAAGCCGAATCTGCCCCACTTCTCTAACCACGTTGCTATAAGCGCACCGAAGGAGAAGGCCCAGGTACTTGCCACCATTACTGCTAAGTACTGGCGTCGGTACAACCTGTTGACAAAACAAACGTAATTGGATATCAAAACCACTAAATAACAATTAACAAGGAACAGTTAATTAATTTTCCTAGTACGAGATGATAATACGAAAATATGACTCAAGATTTCCTCGTTGAATATTAGGGACGTCATAAATAATGGTTATGTCAAATGTATAATTAGCATATACTCACTTGGGGTAGAGTCGTGGATGGGAGATCATGACGTATCTGTTGATGGTGATAGCCAAGACTGTGAACAGGGAGACAGCGACCAGCGCGTATCTGGCGAGAGGGAACATTCGGCAGAGGATCCTGCCGTGGGCCCAGGAGCGTCTCCAGAAGGTGGAGGCAGCCAGGGGCAGGTTGAAGCAGCAGAACAGGAGGTCGGAGCATGACAGATTCATTATGAACACTGCGGTTGCGTTGCGGACCTGCAAGTGGAAGATTTTTGTTAGTAATGTCTTCGCATATTTGTTTTTCTTACCTTACTTACATTACAGTTACTTCTATTTTCATTTGTATTTGAATGGTGAAAAAACTATCAAATTTAAGATGGGCAACAATTTCCTTACGTGGTTTCAGAAATTGATTTTGGATATAATATAGTGATTTTGCAGTGTTCAAAATAATTTTGTACAACAGCGTTTATTCCAGTCTTACCAAGGGGTATCCGAATTACCCAGTAATTGGGTTGGGGAGGTCAGATAGGCAGCCGTTCCCTGTAAAATACTGGTATTCAGCTGCATCCAGCTAGGCTGGATGCCGACTCCAACATAGATGTGAATAGGCTAGGCAGATGTTGATGCATATGGTTTATTATAGAATCGCCTATAGCAGTCTATTGGGTGCTCCAAGTTTAAAAATCTGGGGCCCAAGTCTGCTATTTTATAAATTCGTCATTCCAACACGATCCCATTGTCATTTTGCTAAAAGTTCGTAATCTGCTAAATTCATAAAGGTCGATCATTGGTCGGTCAATGGTGTCGTAATAGAATTGTGTTATAATGGCATTGTCGTATTGCCATTATTATAAAACCCGTTAGTAGAAATGATTTTCCAAAAACGACTACTCAATTTGAACATTTATTCATGCCCGATTTCATTTATATATATATTTTTACATTTTACTTATTATTATATAATAGTTTACTAGTGTTAAATTTTTGCAGATTACCGCCTAAGTCATTCATTCATTATGTACGAGATTACCAATAAATGCCATTTCTTTCAATGGAGTGTCAGTGGCTGATCATTGGAAAGTTATAATGACGCCATTATATTAGTAGATTTTCAAACTTGTCCAAATTATGAAATCAATGATACACCATTCTGACACTATTGTAATAGCAGACTTGAGGCCCAGGTGTGTTGATCGTTCGTTGAACTGATTCAGAAAGTTTTCAAAGTAAGTTGTTCAGTTTAGCGGCACATTAAACATTCATTGACTCACTAATTTTATTATGGACAATTAGGAAGCTTAATTCATTACCATAAACGTATTCTAGAAGTGAATTAAGTCAGTTAATTTTGTATAGCCAGTGAGGGACTAGCGATCACTGACCTACGCTAAGAGTGCAATATTTCATTGCATTTATTGTCATTCTTATCACCGGGGGCGAATTAATCAATTCTTCACTCGGTAGTAAAGCTTTTCTATTTTTAGACTTTGGTTGTACTGTTTTACCATGTTACACGTTTTTTATCACTTCGGAAGTAGAACATAAAAGTAACGTGTACTTGACATAAAAATGATATCTTTGCATAATAAATACTTTATATGAAACGTGCGTGTTCAGGCAGATAAATTGGGACAGGTTTGATGTGTTTAATTTTGTTGCGAAACGTGAGTTTGGTTTTCGCCAGAGAAGGCAAGATACGGACACACGTGTGTATTACCTGTCACCACGAGAAAATGATAATGTCACGAAAATAGCCAAGACGGCAGCAACGCCTTCTTTATTCAAATATTTATTTTAATCAAGTTTTAAATATACGCCTATTTATTTAACGGTGCATAAAAGTTCAAAAACCGGACAAATGCGAGTCGGACCCGCACACGAAGCGTTCCATATCCGTACCATATAATATTTAACTACATGTTTTAATGAAAACACGTTTCTTGTATGAGGACTCTCTTAAGTTTTGAATTTTATTATTTGTTGTTATAGTAACATATTGCGAGTGTACCAGTTCAAGTACTTGGGGCATTATGTAGCCGACGACCTTAATGACCAAGTGGATATTGAGAGGGAACGTAGGGCGCTCGCAGTCCACTGTAACATGTTGGCTCGTAGATTTGCACGCTGTAGCAGGGCAGTTAAAATTACGCTTTTTAAAGCTTATTGCCAAGTGTTTTACACGTGCAGTCTGTGGACCAACTATACTCAGCGGGCTATCGGCGCCCTACGGGTCCAATATAATAACGGTTTTAGGATGTTGATGGTGCTGCCCCATTTCTGCTGTGCATCAGGTATGTTTGCACAAGCACACGTCAATGGCTTCCACGCCATCGTCAGACAGAAATCTGTCACTTTGCTCTGCAGATTGCGGGATAGGTCCAACTTCATCCTGAAGACCATACATACGGCGGAGGTACATTAGGTGGGTGGGAGGTACGAGGTTTATTAGGTGATGTTGTTCGAAGATGTGTTTCGAACAAAAGCCTTGTCTCCAAATAGATAATAAGTTTACTAACATAGGTATAAGTTTTCTTTTTCAAAATCAAAAATTAAAATCAAAATGTTTTATTACACATAAACCTGCAAGGGCACTTATGAAACGCCAGAAGCTAGGTGTACAGTTCCAATTTGTCGCTTCCTATGGAGAAGAGCCGGCAAGAAACTCCACGGTTACCTACTCTTTTAAAAATAATTGGCTTTTACAATGTTTTCAAATTACAGTGATAATAGGTATGGAAGGACAGTGCAGGCTTGTCAATAAGTACCAGGTACTTAGAGGAATGAAAATAAAGAATAGAAAATCGTCTATAAATTTACAGTCTGTAAGGCGTGCAACGTTCTCTCATTCACTATATGTAAAAGAATTTACATGAGTAAAATCAACCTGTTTAAACCAAATGACATGATTTCCATGAAAATACTAATACGGTCGATATTAGAAGTGATGTATAATGTCAAATAATGACGAGAATATGTCAGAAATTAAAAAAAATAAAAAGAATAAAAATTAACATTGTAATTTGGGAGCAGTTAATAGACTCTCACATAGTTATGCTGTTAATGAGGTACCAGGGAAGCCACATGTGCAGAAGGAATTAATGCCAAACTTCCCTGTCTTCAACGTAGTCTTTTATCTTATAATATGCTTTTTTAATAAGGACACGTTTGATGTGAGTTTTAAACTTTCCATCGCTAAGTTCTGTAACCAACTTTGGCAACTTGTTATAGAAGCAAATACTGTTTATTAGAAATGACTTGCTAGTTTTAGTTAATCTAAATATAGTATTAGTTTATTAATGTAGTATTTATATTATGGAAAATGCATCTTTTTTTTTTAAAGACCTAAGTTATTGCGAACATACGAGATATTTTCTTGTATATAAAGAGAAGGCAGAGTTAGTATATCAATTTCGTTGAATTTGTTTCTAAGAGACTTGCGAGGCGCCAGTTTCTAGATTGCGCGAATTGCCCTCTTTTGTAAAATTAAAACTGAATCTACGTCACCTGCCGATCCCCACAGCAGAACGCCATAAGACATAATACTGTGAAAATAAGCAAAGTATACTAACCTAGCTGTGGCTACAGCAGTCAACTGCCTTATTTTTCTTATTGCGTAAGCAGCTGAGCTTAATCTACTTGAAAGAGCTCTAACGTGGGTACCCCATTGCAATTTTGAATCTAATTCCTAGAAATACAGTTTCCAAAATAGTATCTAGTATCTTGCCATCAAGTTTTAAATTTAGACCTACTTGGGGTAAACTAACTTTTGTTTACTAACCCATATGGATGTTGCTTATCACAATTAAAGATTTTTATAGTGGCAATAGAAATACACAATCTGCAAATATTTCAACTGTCTTCCTGTTAAGCTTTTAAGGCATTAGATACAGCCCGCTGACAGACACACGGAGGGACGGGCAAACAGTGGACGGACCGGCGCGGTGGACAGCGGAGGCTTAACACTAGGAAGTGGTGAAGGGCGGGCGTTTCTGGGGACTGTCTTATGTAATTTTGACCTTCAAAAAGTGCTGACTCTAGTCTAGTTTGAATAAATAACGTTTGATTTTGATTTGATTTTAACTTAGTAATAGAGTTTCGTTGAGACCCTTAGAATACCCATTTTTTTTAATCTGAGACTCAGAAAAATTGATATCATAAAAAAAATATTAAACTTCTATCCTTGAAGTTATTTAGCTTTTATTATTAGCTAGTATTTAGCTAACGCGTTTACTTTGGCTCAAATATATCTCCCACAAATGTCTATTGTCTATTAGGAAGAGGCCAATGTCCATCCAGAGACATTTACGATCTGATATAGTGATTCACGATTCGTAAGTTATATCATTGTTTATTGAACACAGCGAAGTCAATTAGTCAATGGCTGAACACGTATCTGTGAGTGTCAATATCAGTTATCTCTAGAGAAATATTTAATAGTAGTCTCATTCTATAACTATGATATTTATAGTCAGATAGTAAATACATTACATACTTTATGTAGGACGTAAATCGAGATGTGCTTGAGTTTAAAATTAGATGCACTGATTTACGATTGATGCTGATTTTCCAATTAGTTTTAAGGAGATGTCATTGATTCCCTTTATCAGAAATGGAACCCTTAACTCGAAATCCCTAAAGGATCAATTAAATTGTGATTTTCTCAATGTTTGTGATCGTCTAGGGAGTGGATTATAAATATCGTTACATCGTGTTGGTGTTTGAGTGTTTTGTTTTTGTTTTTATATTTTATTTACTTATTTATATTTAATTTATAAGTTACAAAGATTCAAATATATTAGTAACAATAATTCTTAAACTTATGCAACTTAACCTACACTGTCGTATCAGCATTATCATTTCAGCCGAAAGACATCCACTGCTGGACATAGGCCTCCCTCAAGCACGGCCACCTAGACCGGGTCTGTGCTTCTTGCATCCAGCGGATTCCTGCGGCCTTCACCAGGTCATCGGTCCATTTTGTGAGAGGCCTTGTAACGCTACGTCTCCATCGGCCTTTTGTTTTGTGTGTAATGTGCCCTGACAACTGCCACTTATGTCACACACACTACTCTGCCGTATAATAAATGCAAATCCTTGCTACAAGCTCACCACAGATGTGGAAAGCTTGCAGCAGCGATTCACAGACAAACAGTCCAGTGTGCTCGCGAAACACCGCAGCGCAGTATAATCTTTGGGCTGGCTCGCACCTGGCGTACCAAGGAGGCGGATCTTTTCGTTACCGGTTAAGCTTTCCTAGATAAGCGGTGGCCGCCAAATAGGGCCGCAGCGGGGTTTGACTTTATGGTGTTAAAAATGCTCTCTAGGAAAACACACCAACTCAGTGACGTCATACGCTGCGAAATTGCAGACGCTTCTATGCGGCCACCGCTCTTCTACATCACCGTAGCTTTAGTAAGAAGTAAATTATGAGCACCCCGCTCATAATTTAAAAAAAACAGTCGTAAAATTAATCAATTAATGTTGGATTAACTGCCTAAGTACCTTCAGAGGGATAATTGTGTAAAAAACTAACAGTAGGAATTACTTATATTTTTACAGTTCAACAACATTCATTGATGTATTTACGTTGTTGAAACGATTTTTTTTCGAATGTTTATGCAATGAATTAGCAATATCCTTTAAACTGATTCAAATTATTATACGCAATTAGGGTGCAGGAACTTCCTAAAAATTGTTTCAGTCAAATCTGTGAGTAATCTGGAGTACCTATCATCTATACATCAATACATGTTTGTGATATTAAAATAACTGCTTCTTGCTACATGCATATGAATATATATACGGTATATATACCAAAATAACATTTTCTACAATTTTTGTCTGTCTGTCTGTTTGTTCCCGCTAATCTCTGAAATGGCTGGACCGATTTTGACGGGACTTTCACTGGCAAATAGCTGATGTAATAAGGACTACTTAAACTACTTAGAACTTAGACTACTTTTATTTTAGAAATTGTATTTATTTTTATATAATATATAAAAAAATAACTGTTCCGCGCGGACGAAGTCGCGGGCACAGCTAGTTGAAAATATAAATATTTACACACGATGTTCCGTTTGTAAATGGATTTACACTATCTTTTTATAAAAATATTTTCAAATAAGCCTGTCAGTTAAAATAACTGGCCATCATACCAGTTTATCTAATATGATAGTAGGGTAGGTACCTTCATATTATCTGAGATCTTATCTAATTACCTATTTAGAGTTGTAAAAATGTATGTACATAGTTGTGAGTATATGTCTGTGTAGTTCTGATAGGTTCCTTGTTCTCATTCGTTTGTTCTAATATTATGAATGTGCAATTAACATACACTTGAGTAAACTTGTTAAAATTGTTTGTGTAGCTGGTTAATGAACCAGTTTTGAAATAACAAGAACGTGTGTTCTACATGATTCAGGAGTTACAATTACTTATTGCACTCATTATAATACTTGGTTTATTTCTTACACAAACACAACAAAAATTTTGTAGCAATATTTTGATTTAAAAGTGGGTCCGTGGAGTTTCTTGCCCGTTCTTCTCTAAAGGAGGTTAGTGGAAGTACTCAGGTGTGTTTCGGCCATTGAAATCAGTCCCTAGAAACGAGGCTACTGCGCTTTGGAATGGGCCACTAGCTTCATTTTTCTGCCAGACTGACCCCTTGAGTATTCAAAAGTGTTAGAATTGATTTAACTGAAATAAAATGGTTTCAGTTTGATGGAAAAGATGGCTATTGATTTGGTGTGGATGACTTTAGTTAGTTAACAGACTTATTCTCAGTTCTGTCTTAAAAATAGTCTTTATATTGACATGCGATCTGTTTTTGTTAACCGACTTCCAAAAGGAGGAGGTTCTCAATTCGTCGGAACCTTTTTTTTTTTTTTTTTTTTTTTTTTTTATGTATGTTCCCCGATTACTCGAAGATGGCTGGACCGATTTGGATAAATTTCTTTTTGTTCGAAAGGGTATACTTCCCAGGTGGTCCCATGATCATCAAGTCAGGATCTGATGATGGGATCCTGGAGAAATAGAGAGAACTCTTCAAATTTTATAGGCACACTTGAAACAATTTGTGTAGTTTTTGGAAGAGTACTTTCTCGGAGTGGTTCCATTTCAATTTGGTGAAGATCTGATGAAGAACTTCGGAGATAGGCAACGGAACTCCTCAATAAATGATAGCAAATGGACAGGGATTGCTGAAATCTCATGTCTGTCAATTGTTTACACCAGTTAATAACATAACATCACGCCGGTACGCTGTGAAGGGTTAAGCACATGTGAACCACTAAAAACCGAAAAATAAAAAACTTTTTTCAAAAAAATAAACAACCGACTTCCAAAAAAACACTAAAAAGTGAAAAATAACTTTAATTTCGGAAGGCGGTGACAAAAAATTAAAATACATATCCAAAGTCACCGACTTCCGAAATTAAAGTTATTTTTCACTTTTTAGTGTTTTTTTGGAAGTCGGTTGTTATAATTCCGTGGTACAAAGGTTATCTACTTTTTGTGTGACAGTTGTTTTTTTGGCCTAATTTTTATATTAATTTGATAACAGCCTGTAAAATTCAACTAGTACTGATGAACTGGTGAAAATGCACCGGCAAAGAAGAACGATGGAAGAGGCGATATCTTTCTGTTGCATTACAAGCCAGTTATTGGATTTACTCATAACAACGACCGTCTAAATTACGTAACCCTGCGCTGAAACAGACTGGCATGATCTTATCAATATGATGCTGACCTGTCACCTGTCATAATCTTTGGATAACTTTTTGCAATTTCCGCGTTAGCAATGCATAAACGTTCACAGCCTATGTTGAACAAACTCAAACTCAGAGCATTTATTAAAATAAATAAAAAAAGGAACTTTTGAATTGTCAAAAGGTCAGTCAGTCGAAGATGTAGCTAGTTGGCCATTCGTAAGTGTAGTAGGTACGTACCTACGTATGGAGAAGAAGGGGCAAGAAACTCTACGGACACTTTTTTAAATCGAAATTTTAATACAAAAACTTGGTTACATCATATCGTAATAGAATGTATATTATAAAACTCATGCAGCTAATAGACAACTCTACATTTACGTCGTTTGACTTACACAAAACTAGCGAAATATTGGTTAAAAATGCATCTCTGGTATTGTTTCGGGGAATATAGGTGTGATATTATATTAAGTTAAAACTACTAACCTTCTTACACCTTGCAAGCGCAACGATGGTGATGAGGTTGCCAGGGATCCCCACGAGCATGAAGATCACACAGCACACGGAAGCGAAGCGCAGCAGAGGCTCCGGATAGTCTCGGAACAGCTCCACGGCCGCCAGCTCTGCATCAGAGCCGTACTCCGTCACCCCCTCACCCTCGAGGCTGTAGTTGCCCCCGTCCACCTCACTCGCGAACGTACTCCTCGGTATACTCGGTAGCAGATCACCCATCGTAACAATTCACACATCATTCCTCATAGACTTCATCACTCATTTCATGTCCATGTTCACGTTGTGGGGTATCGTTGGCGACTGATAGCGGACCTTCGTGCCGGTCAGTAAGTTGTAAGTGTGGTGGTGATAAGGCATTTTGTCGACGCGCGAGGTTATGGGTCACAGCTGCTCAGGAAGCGCTCGTATCGCCTCGTATCGCCCGCCGCTGGCCGCGCTCCGCAGTATCTGAACAGATAAATTTGTATTCGTTTATTATTAATTCAATGTAGATACAGTTATGAGAGTTACGAAAGAAGATAATGGTGTGTTTGTTTAGTGAGTCGGTGATTGTGTCCGTGAGACTATGGGGCTCTTTCTGGCCATTGTCGGTTTGGATATTTTATTGGGTCTACATTACTTCTTATCGCTTTTGGAGATAATAAATTGTAATTTGTGTAATGACGTCGCGTTGTTATTTATATTTGATAAAGTTATTCTTCCTTATTTTTAAATTGGTAAACGTATTTTCCTTTTCAATTATTCTGATTTTGTAAATTATGATTGAATTTAGGTAATTGACACATAGTTATGAATAATTGGAAATTCCGTCAATTAAAGCGCACAAACTGTACCTACAATATAAATTCGACGTAAAACCGTTTTGACACGGAAGCTAAATGTTTCCATTTTGTAACTTCCAACTGCTGAAACTGAATTTTCCGACCGCAATACTTGACACTTTGACAGACAGATTAAACCTGCGTTTTGAAATTGTTAGACTGTGGATGGATTCTGCACCCAGACACAAGAACTCTTGTGGAATTCACGGTAAAGATGGGTTGAATATGAATACCTTCCTACCAACGACGAGGTGTAAATTTTACTAAAAGAGAAGCCGAAGCGAATTTGGCTTCAACTTACTGACTCATCAATAAATAATACTTACTATCATTATGAAATTAATATAGGAATGTAAGGAATTCAATAAAATAACATTGAACAGCGGAAAACCAAATAAAATGTGCAAAATTTTTTTGTTGGAGTACAAAGCTAAATATAACCGTTTTTGTGTGTAGCGAAATTTTTTGGAAACAGTGGCCACTATCGACGCGTCTTTTTTTAATAGCGATAGAGTTGCCGATGCAAATCCCCGAAGGGAAGCCGGTAGGAATCGTATTATATGGTGCTTTCGCCACTGCTTCCTACATAAATCGCTGATACCACACGCCATTAACATAGGTACTTATTATTATTGGCAAATAAATGATTTCTATTTCTATTTTTTAATGCTATAGTGGTTTAATTTGAATCTATCAAAATTATTAATGTACTAGTTTTCTTTCTCAAACTCCTTGAAAGAGTGCTTACCTAACTTAAAATATAAAGTTATTTCCATAATTATATTTAGATTGATATATTATGATGCTATCTCGAGGGACAACCCGCGTCCACTGGCACGGCGTGTGAAGATCCAAGATGAAGTGTTTGAAAACAAGTGAAGCATCCTTCAACGATCGCAAAAAAAAAATCCTTTAAAATCACAACATATTTTTCATTACAATGTCGTACCCCAAGAATCCTAAGATGTACTTAAAGTATGAGATGAATTGATCCCACTTATGAGGTTGGTATCTGGATGACGGGAATATCAGGCACTAGCTTTTGCCGGCGGCACCGCCCGCGTAGATGTAGGTTATCGCGTAAAAGAGTAGCCCATGTCCTTTTCCATATCCTAGGCTAGGCTATATCTCTGCCAAGTTTCATGATGATCGGTTTAGCGGTTTAGGCGTGAAAGCGTAACAGATAGACAGTTACTTTCGCATTTATAATATTAAAGTAGGGATTGACAAATAAATAAATCTTGGCTCCTGCAAATCTTTTACATTTGTCGTGGGTCTACCAGGATTGCATGCCATCAAGATTTGGGGGTAACTAATAAATTATATCGGTTAATCTATTGCCTTTGATTTCTAATTAAATTAAAACTTAAATGTTTGTTTTGATTGTACCAATCTTTAAAAAATATATATGAAAACTTCTTAAAGATCAGATAAACAATTTGGAAACTTGGCAAAGATGTACAGACTGGCACATCAAGCTGTCCCAAACAGTTAAATTTTCCCAATTGAACATGAACCTTATACTTTTTTAATAAAGTTGAAACTCTATCACAGAAGTTTGACAGATTGGGGTACCTTGATGTGTTAGCCTCTGTACATGCGCTAGGGTAGCCCGCGAAATTGAAATTTTCTTACGTTTATTGCAATTTGCAGGTCATTGTCTGGTTGATTAAAATATGCTTTGCAGCCGGAATAAATTTGGCTTTACATATTTATAATCTTTAAAATCATAAATACCTACAACCCTCTAAGTTAATATAACCCCATTGAATGACTACTTCATGAAGTAGTCATTCAATGGGATTATTTGAAATGAATGAATTACTATTTGATGAATGAACGGCTACCCTGGCGCTTCCCCGTAAGTTACTTTGATGAAATTTGCTCTCCATAATAGGGTATTGTCCAATTTATTATAAACTATTTTAATTTGAAGATTGGGATGAAATATGTAACTGAAAAATAGAAATAAATTGATTTATATCCATTTTCTCAATTACAAACGTTTTAAATCAAATTTACTTTTCGGTGTTTTAAAACGCTCCTTACGATGACTTTTTATCATGTGACCACACATGACGTCAGCTTTGTGTAAACTAAAGTAGTTGTTATCAAGTGAATGTCGAGTTTATAATTAACATGATTTTTAATGAATAGAAAATGGTATTACTGGTGTGCGGTGCAGAGGCACCGCACAGAGGAGTGCACAGAGGTGCACAAATACTTCAAAAACTGCGCCACACAAACTATTTATACCGGTGGCGTTTATACAAAACTGACGTCACGACTGGTCATATAATTTGGAAAATACCGTATTGACGAGCGATGGCAAAGTTACAATCAATAATATTAAACATAGGAATTTAATTTTAAGGTTAAATGTATTATGAGCGAATGTCTAAAAGCAAGCACATACGGCTAGTTTCATTTCATTTCAAACATTTTACGAACTCATGTTGGTTGTAGATACTCTGTAGTGGCAAAATCTAATAGAATTTTGTTTCAGTTTTCATTTTGTAGTGCATTACAGTGTTTCTTCGGTTATGTCGGTGGTAAATGAACTGAGAGTGCAGTGGAATGTAAAATAAAAAGCGATGGAGACTCATACATTTTGTTGCTAAGTTTACTGTTATTGGCTGGCAAGTTTGTACTAGTTCTTTTGCTTTGTTTTTTTTTTAAGACTTTCAAAGATTTTTAAAATGGTAGGTGTTTTGTATTGTGTTCTAATAATATTGACGTCTACCAGCTTTATACAAGGTGTAACAGATTAAACGCTAGTCCTGAAAATAGTATGTTCATAATTGACCACTGAATCGATTTCGTTAACTTTTACAATAGTTTTTTAAAATTATGTATTTTGCCATATCTACAGCCGACTGAGCTAAAGAAAATTCATCTTATTTCAAGGCAATGAGACTCAATTTTAAATGCATAAAGTATTGCTAGGGTCAACACGATTTTCTTAATTGCTATATATTATAACGGTAAGCTTTAAAAAACAAAAGTGTCAGTCATTGTATTATGGTTTTAACTCGATATTCTAATTAGGATATACAGGATAAGTAAGATTTTATCCAGTGCGAAAACTGTAACCATGAATTCAGCATATCTTTCTAGAACTCCCAGCGCAGAAATTTTTCGTCAGTAATAGAAAAAAAACCAGCTCTTCCATACATTTTGACCGCGTAGGTATTGCACTTTTCTATGAAACAGCTGTTTTTTTTTTAAACCGACATAAAATTTCTGTGCTAGGGGAGGGTTTAGAATGTAATTCTGAATTAATGGTTATAGTTTGCGCACTAGATATAAACTTACCCTGTCTCAGCCTTGCGTCGATTAAGTTACACGTTGTATATGCTCAGTTTGTAGTAACTTTGTAGCTGATCTAATGATTTTCATCTTCCCATTTGGATAATATCTGATGTTGGTTAAAAGGGTAACCGTAACAGTCTTCGTATGTGACTTCTTTTTTCCATGATGTTTTTTCTTTTTTTACAGTGAGAGAGAAGATAGAATAGAATAAAAAACACATTTATTAAATGAAATTAGACCAATGTAGCAGTGCGGAAGGTTATTTCAGGAAAATGTGATAAGGAAGTGGGACCCAATATAAAAATTTCAAAGGTGGGTTGACGTAGGGTAACCCAATTTATCATGTTACGTAGTTTCGACTACTTTTACCTACAAATAAATGAGGCCTCGCGTAGGAAATGTAATCAGAAGATTCCTTCCGGACATATAAATCTAACCGGCTTCAAAGTCAATTGAATTAAGTACCTTTATTAGAAATCTAGTGAAATTGTGAATGGTTAGAAATACTAGAGTTTTGCTAGAGAAGTTACAATTTATTTTACTTTGACCAGTGACCTACGGGTTCTAAGCACCCATAATTAATCATCCCTTTTTAACGTCTATGTCCTTCGTTTAAAAGGACTGTCAATAGTCGTATGCAGATTTTGTGCGTAAGCGTCCAAGATGCTAGCTAGGAAATGTCTGCATTATTAAGTTTTAAAATAATGTGTTAAAAGATCTTCTCACAGAAATCAGCATCATGCATTCTACCTCAATTCCTTGCAAGAGTTTCCTTGATTATTTAATTAATTGAAAGGAATTTTCGAAAGCTTCGCAGAAGACAGTGTGTGTAGGTCGCCGCTACCGATGACTGTTTGTTTCGGCAAAAACTAAAATTTATTATAAGGTAAAAAATTAAACCTAGGAACTATTTGTACGCCATCAATTTGTGGTTTACTTTGCAGGTGAAGGTTGTTGTGAAGTGGATTTGTGTGGCATAGGTACCACAGTAAAAATACACACCCCTTTTTTTTGGCTGTGAAATCATCAAATAACTTCTCCCGCCCTGAGTGGAGCAAGAGGGCGTGTCATACTTTGCCTGACTAAAACCCACCCGTGTTCCTTCAGTTGTCTGTGTGCCAGGGGCCACAAGATACGATACAGGCATCACTGCCTAACATGAGTACGAGGAACAGGATTATTAGTCGATTCACATGAATTTACACGCCATTATCGGGCGAATTGGCACTTTTAAATTATATATT
Source organism: Polymixis lichenea (assembly GCA_949091785.1). Taxonomy (NCBI): domain Eukaryota; kingdom Metazoa; phylum Arthropoda; class Insecta; order Lepidoptera; family Noctuidae; genus Polymixis; species Polymixis lichenea. The sequence goes on along the minus strand of OX420943.1, from coordinate 9,097,830 downwards.
ATTTTCCATAGGCGAGTAACGCACGAAGTTAAAATTAACTTCGTTGTTTTTTACTGATTGTTACTTAATTGAATGGAATAAATATTTATTTATTCCATTCAATTTATTTCAGTAACAATTCAGATTGCGTTCGAATATAATCCAGCAAAGTATACATGCAAATAAATTAAAAATGAGAAAATAATATTTAAATAAAAGAAAACAAAAAAGTAAAAATAAAATATTATTTTATTTGTGTGTAACCACATGTCAATGAAGTAATTGCAAGCTAAACAATAGATTAATAGATTATTATTAGATAGATTGCTCTTGGAGACTCTATATTGTATTCTCTGATTTATAATATTTACTTTAACAAGCAAGACGTTATCATTTTTCCTGATCCTTAAAGTTAAGTATTATAATTTAATTAATTAACAATTTATGTAATAAAAAATAAAAAATAACATTAATAGAATTTACTGCATGCGTGCTCTTGTGTGGGTTTGCATGTGTGCGTTTTTGGTGTTTACGTATGAGGGTGTTGTATTATGTGTGTGTGTGCGTGAGAGGGTGTTTGTGTGTGTGTATGTTGCTGAGTGACTGTGATTGGTGGTTGTACTTTTTGACGCGCAAGGGCTGTTTCAATTTTGTATCGGGAAAGTGAGGAATTTTGGTTTTTAATTATTTTGTCTGCCGATTGCTTTCCGATATTCGAGAAATAATGGTTCATTTGCTCTACGGCATTAGATGCCTGTGCATCATCAGAGGCCGGTAGAAGTTTGTCAGCTGATGTTTGATCCCTAGCTTGGTTGGTTATCGATTTCATTATATTCCATGTTTCTTTACTGTCCCTCGGAGTTTTTAAAGCCGAACTTTCGTGATTTATTTTTAATTTCCTGAGTAAGAGGTTACAATGGTTACGATAGCGTTTGTATGATAACTCGACAATTCCGTTTTTTGGGTCTGCCAGGAATTTTCGATGGAGGTTATCCCTGTGTCGAATACATCGTAAGAGGCCAGGTGTGATCCAGGGCTTGAGGACTGCCCTACGGTTAGGTACTTTCATTACTTTTGAGTGCTGAGATGCCGTGGCCATAAGGCATTCGACAAACCGTGCAGCGGCTATATTTGCATCGCAATTCTGTGTAATAAAAGTAAAATCTGTAGTTTTTAATTGTTCAACAGCGCCCTCATAGTTTATTTTTGTAATATATCTTTTTATTTGGAAAAAAAGTGGCAACACTGCCCGAGTGACATGTCAAATTTTTTAACCGTATTTTAAAATTAATTTTAATTAGTAATTAAGTGAAATTAAGGTGACATTTTATGTGTAAATGTAAAACAATTTCATAAATACTCAGGATTATTATTTTCCTGTAAATATAAAAAGCAAAACACAATATTTTGGTTACATACCAGTAACCTAAAACCAACAGCTGACGTTCGATCTGCGGATTCTAACGGGGAGTATTTGTTCATTTATACTTTTTATCGTCCTTTTATGAACACTCAATGGCCTCTGTAATTCTATTGCACACCCTCGTTAAGTATTAGCATAAATAGTTTGTTGATTTAGCACTCTGTATTGGGTCGTAATTTGCATTGTTTACATCGTAGTACCTAAACGAAACTTAGCGAAAATTTTGTTAATCCTAATCTGATTATTAATATAAAATACAAAAATAAAAACATTCATAATCGCTATTTTTGCATTGGCGTTATACTTTACTAGCAAATAAAAACTTTAACATTTATGGACCCTACCCACTTATGAAAAAGAAAAGTAAAATCCTAAAAATTAGAGGAATGATTTTACATTTAATCTGATAATTTAGCTTTCATAGAATAGCTCTTCATGCAAATTCAATAGCCAACCTCATTTCTCCACTAAACTGCACTAACTTCTCCCATTTTCCCTTCCATTCGCAACTTTATTTTGTTTGTCTGTCCTACTTGATCTCACCGTTTCTTTATTCTAATTCCAGTAACAACTCCTGAAACCATGCCTGTCATGACCCGTAAGGCTACTGCTCAGGATATGGAGCTTAAATTGAGAACGGCCCTCCAAAAACTTGAAGCATCGCAACTCCAATATCAACAGTTACTACAGGAGAATGATGAAAGTGAGGAGGAAGTCAAGAAGATAGTTGACAAAAACTCAAGCCTTAAACGGGAGCTAGTAGACCTACATCAGCAATATCTGAATATTGTTGATGAACGCGATCAACTGAAGGTGATGACAGATGGTTTCAATAACTGTAGTAATTTGTATGAGGAGGCTTTAAACAAAGTTAGGGACCTAGAAGATGAATTAATTCATGCTAATAGTCGTATTCTCCAATTAGAGAAAGAAAAAGAATGTACCCAGGTTGAAAACACGAACCACCTGTATAATGAATTACTAAACACAAATGGTAACTCTCATTCTATGATAACTATTGATCTTACCGAAGATTCCATGCTGAAACAGAATTATAGTTATAAAGTTAGTCATAAGAAAATTAAAAAATATGCAAAACTTAATAGAATAATTAAAAAATGTAACCGTTTTAAGAAACAACAAAAACACTTTTCCAAAAATATTCCACTGAGGAAAGAACGTGTTGATCTAATCAGTAAATTAAACAATTATCAAATCAAATTAGAAGACAGCAAAAATATATATGAAATTGATACAAAACGCCTACAGTCTGATATACAGGTACTTGAGGGCAGACTTAGTTCCCTTTACATTAAATATGTGGGTTCTCAGAACCAAATTAAAGAACATATTCTTGCAGCAAATGAGTTAGTAATGTGTCAGTGTACTTGTCAAAATATGTCAAACTCTGATGCTGTCCAGCCTGAGGTAACGGAGTACCCGTCCCAGACTGAGAGTTTGTCTCAAGACTGTATTCTCAACCAAGATGCATCTGATATAGTACAAGATCTATCTAAAGTGGTACAGCTTGAGAGTGGTAGTTGTCCATTGTTTAGTAGTAATGATTGTTATCTTTCAGTTATGTTCTCAGATAGTATAGGAAGAGGTTTAGGTAAATTAATTAGTAATAACCTGACTTACTCCACTCAAAATTATTGTATGCCAGGGTCAACTTACAAACGCATAATGGCATCAGTAACAAGAAATGAATATAATCCCAAAACCAACATTACTGTATTTGTAGGTAATAGTTCTAAGGTCAGAAAAGATGAAATTACAGACTATGTAACTGAGTTGTTAAAGTTAAATTGTAGTAAAATAACATTGTGTGCTTTCCCATATTTAAAAAAATTGACAAATAGACAAAACAATTATATTCATATGCTTAATAAGCATATGCATTTCTTAGTTAGTCATTATAGTGACAAGCTTGTGTTTTTTGACACCAACAGTTTTGTGGAAACTTTAAAATCGACTAGGGGTACTGTGTATCTGCCTGTTAGTTATAGACACATAATAGCAAGGCTATTAGCTTTTTATATAAACTCAGACATAAATAGTATGTCGAAGTCTTGTATTATTGACACCACACCGGTGGTGAACCTGAATAAATGTAGCTCAAATGCTATAAGTTTGTATACAAATTGTACGAAGGAGGTTCCATGTCCCTCACTCACAGTGAGTTCAATGCCTGGTGATGTCATTGAAGTCTTGGGGTTAACTCCGGATAATGTTTTAAACTAGTTTGTAAGACAACAGAAGGTACCAGTAAGAATATTCTTATGCCAAACAACAACAAGGTATCTTCTTGCTCTAAAACAATTAATTATAAAAAAGGAGAGCAGCAGAAAGCCTTAAAATTATTTCATCAAAATATTCAAGGTATTTCTTCCAAATTATTAGAAATAGAATTGTTTTTAGAAAAAACAAAGTTTGACATTGTTTGTTTTACTGAACATTGGTTAAAGGATTACCAAATGCTAATTAATTATGAAAACTATAGTGTGGGCAGTTTTTTTAACCGTAAATCTATCCAGCGTGGAGGTTCTATTATATTGATAAAAAATTGTCTAAAATCCAAGCAACGTAATGACATCGTTGGATTATCAGTGGAACATTGTATCGAACTGTCCTGTGTTGAGCTGGATAAGCATGTTGTAGTGTGCGTGTACAGACCCCCTAATTATCAGAACTTTTCTTTATTTGAGTCAATAATGGAAGATGCCCTAGCGAAACTTGCATCCAGTAATAAAGCCACAATTATCTGTGGTGATTTTAATATCAATATTTTGGAACATAATTCAAATAGCAGTAGATTACTAAGCCTTTTTAAATCGTTCAATTTAACGAATGTTTTTACAGAACCGACTAGAGTAACTCCAACTTCTGCTACTTGTATCGATAATATTTTCTGCGATTGTGAATATGTAGAGAAAGCCATCGTAAATTATCTGCCGTCTGATCATAGTGGACAAACGGTAAATTTTAAGTTTAGAGCACCTTTGCAAAAAGTGCAAATACAATTTAGACCAATAACGACGGCCAAATTAAATAAATTCAATAGTACCCTAAACAGTAAGTTAAATATTCTGGGCGTTCATAATATGGACGATGCAAATAAATTGTATGAGGATTTCTTTTCAGTAGTGCGCACTGAATTCAGTAAAACTTTAGAAAAGAAAACAAAAAATATTTGCCCTCATTTTGTATTTAGTGACTGGGCTACTAGAGGTATTAGGATAAGTAGGGAAAGACTGCTCGAGCTGTACGGCCTTAAGCCTTACATTAACACCGAAACTTTCAACAAGTATGTTGCTACATATTCCAAAATTTTTAGAAATACCTGCAAGTTAGCTAAAGCTTTGTACATTAGCAACAAGATCAAATCAGCAGATAATAAAATAAAAACAGTTTGGAAAGTTATAAATAACGAAACTAGTAGGAAAAAAATAAAAAAATTGGATTATACATTAGAGACTTCGCGTGGTGCCATAAGCTCTAACATAGAAGTAGCTCAAGAATTTGTAAACTTCTTTACTGATATACCATTTAAAACGACAGAAGCTTTAAATTCGTCCCCCGATGTCTCAATTGATTTATTAAGAGCGAACGTTCCAGGCTGCCCTGTTGAATTTCAATTTAAACACATAAACCCTATGATAGTTTTAAAATGTTTTCGGCAAATCAAAATCAAACTGACCGAAGATCTATGGGGAATGTCTATAAAAGTTTGTACATCTATAATCGAGACCATAGCACCATACTTAGCTTTGATATTTAATTTGTGTGTAGATCAAGGAGTCTTCCCAGATTTAATGAAATATAGTAAGGTTATACCTCTATTCAAATCTGGGGATAGCAATGACGCCAACAATTATAGACCAGTATCCGTGCTGCCGGTATTCAGCAAGGTGTTCGAAAAGATAATGCTCAATCAAATGCTTAATCATTTTAACACCAACAAAATCTTACACGATCAGCAATATGGTTTCACCAAAGGACGTTGTACGACTGACGCCGGTGTTACCTTATTAAAACACATATTTAATGCTTGGGAGGAGGCCCAGGATGCCATTGGAATCTTTTGTGACCTCTCCAAGGCATTTGATTGCGTTAATCACGAAACCTTGCTCTTAAAACTTGAGCATTACGGACTAGGTAAACTTGCGCTCAGTCTAGTAAAGTCTTATTTAAATGATAGACAGCAAAAAGTTCATATAAATGGAGTCAATTCACTTGGTTTAAAAATAAAAATGGGTGTTCCACAAGGCTCAATATTAGGTCCTTTCCTCTTTTTAGTATATATTAATGATCTACCCCATTTATTAAAAAAACAACCACAAATGGTGTTATTTGCTGACGATACATCCTTAATTTTTAAAATAAATAGACGTGCATCAAATCTTGACGACGTAAATAACGCCCTACTGCTGGTGCAAAATTGGTTCACTGCTAATAATTTAGTATTAAATGGGAAAAAAACTAAATGCATAAGATTTGCTTTACCAAATGTTAAAAGTACTGATTGTGACATAGTATTGAATAAAGAGAAACTAGAATTCGTCGATAAAACTGTTTTCCTAGGGATCACGCTCGACTCAAAGCTACAGTGGACTCCTCATTTAACAGCTCTTGCAGGACGGCTAAGTTCAGCAGCATATGCTGTAAGAAAAATCCGCCAATTCACTAATGTAGAAACCGCGAGGTTAGTCTATTTCAGTTACTTTCATAGTATCATGTCCTACGGTATTTTACTATGGGGACGGGCTGCAGATATTGAGTCTATTTTTGTTCTGCAGAAAAGAGCCATCAGAGCAATATATGGCCTGCGTAGGCGAGATTCTCTAAGGGAACTTTTCAAAAATATTAATATCATGACGGTACCTTGTCAATATATCTATGAGAACATCATGTACGTCAGGAAAAATTTAAATCTTTTCAGTAAAAGAGGTGAAAGACACACCGTTGGGACTAGAAATAGGGACCAATTAGTTCAACCAGGCTTCAGACTGGCTAAAGTAGACTCATCCTTCATGGGGTACTGTTTAAAATGTTACAATAAAATACCTCCCCACATTCTCCAACTGAATGAAATGAAATTTAAATCTTGTATAAAACGCACACTATGCAGCCATGCTTATTATAAGTTGGGAGATTACATCGCTGATAAAAATGCTTGGCTAAACGCTGCTTGTCCAGCTCCACAAGGTAGGTTAAACCAAATTGATTAGCATTTGAAAACGTTGGAGCTGCTGAAGACTGTAAAAGACTAGATTAGATAGATCTTTGCATTGTATAAATTCAAACTTTTAGTATTGTATAATTGCATAGCATATGTGTGAGCACTATGTTCCTACTATAAAGCTACCATTTACAGGGTACGTCTTTCATTGACCTGAATGTGCCTTGGCAGCTAGGAGTATGTCATGCTCACTCAAATGTCTCGCTGGTGGTGGCGTGTGTGTTGGATCATTAAGTTCCCTTCAAAATGGTTGAGCTGAATGGTGCTGATCCACACGTCATGTTCGTGAACGGGCGCCGCCAGTAGGGACTGGTCATCTCCTAGCTCCCACGGCTTATTTTAATTTCTGAATTGTTATTTTATTTTTGTTTTAATTACGGACGCTTTAATGTGCACGTCTTTTTACATCGTTCTCACATTGATAATTTCAACATAATGATGTAACCAACTTTTTGTAACATTACCATGATTTTAAAAGAGTGTCCATGGAGTTTCTTGCCCGTTCTTCTCCATAGGTACCTACGCTTTGGAATGGGCAATTAGCTTCATCTTTCTAACTCACCGACCTTGACAATTCAAAAGTGCCTGTAATTGGTTTATTTGAAATAAATGCTTTGAGTTTGAGTTTGAGTTTGATTTGATTCTTGTTTTTGGCGGAGGCGTTACTTAGACATAGCATTACAAAGGCGTGGTCGCTGACGGTGGAATCTATAACCATGACCGTTGCACAAGTATTGGTACTAATCATAACATGATCGGGCAGTTATGCAGTCTTGTAGGATAGTTATGTCCCGGTAAGAGGCCCATTTCTGCAGTAAGATTTAGATAGGAGGATCTATTTCTATCTGTACTATTAGGGTTTATGTCAATATTGATATCTCCTATCAGAATAATATTATTTGCTTTTAATTTGCCTAAGATCATTTCCAGAGAGTTAAGGAAACTATTTGTACAATATATAGATGGGGATCTATAGGAAGCCAGAATACAAGTATCGGTACCAATTTTTGCACCTATTGGGTCGGGTTCTTCCACCGTACATTGGAGATTGCTTTTAACATATATTTTAATGCCGTCGTTTTGATTTAAATCTACTAATAAGCCGATGAAAAAAACAATGGAATAAAATGCACATCCCCAAAATTGTTAGACAGAACGCTGTTAGGTTATTGACAGCAGGGCTGTCACTACCCACACAATTCATTCAAACATTCGCCCACGGCAAGCTTTTAACTTGTCAGCCCTGTCTCAACAAGAGCCGGCGTGTTCACAGTCTGTAGTCATAGAGTAATTGAGATGTGATCGAATTAAGATGCCTGTAATTGAATTCTACTAATTTCGGTTTGCTTCAATACTGTAAAGAGGATTTTGTAAAGGCGTCTTTGTTTTAGACGTAATTATTGAGTCTTTTGAGACGTAAAGATTAGATAGTTGGCTTTTCTTCACAAGCTAAAGAGATGTATAAAGAAAAAGATAAGGGTGTCTGATGAGGGTCTATGCCCAGCAGTTGGCAGCAAGACGGTGATAGTGATGGTGAATACGGTTTTTTTTTTAATTCACTGCTACAAAGTCTTGACTTGAAATAACAATCTCCTCGGAAAATTCAAACAATCTTCTCTGAGTGAGTTCACAAAGAATGTTTTGGTAATAATAGGTAACAAAATTTAATATTAATAATAAATTAGGATAAAAAAGTTTGGTTAAGTACACTATCGCATTAGATTCCAATCCGATTTTAATTAGGTACCTACAGCTATAAAATAGGTCAGAAAACTTAAACACAAAAATATTACAAGGTAACATCACAAATTTAAAAAGTTTTCGTATTATCAAGTAGGTACATTTTGTGACGAAGAAAGTTTGTCAGAGATACTGACTGTTTTAATTAATGACCAAATTAATTTTCTTACCTTTGTTACTTTGACATCGCAACTTTTGCGTAAGATCCGTTTTATTCCCGCAAAATATACTTAAGGACCTAGAAAATGAAATCTTCTTTTTGGAGACAAAAATGTCTTGGCTTTTATTTTATTTTGTAACTCTAAGGAATCATAATTTAATGTTTTGGGCAAATCCTTTTGTTTATTTAGTATCACTGTGAACAAATTAATTTATTGTTTTAGGTATAAAAAGGGATGAAAACGGGAAAGTTGATGATTCTATTACAGTTTTTTTGGGGTCTAGTCTTAGTCATTAAATTTCACCAACAGATATGTTAGCCAGATGGTGTAACACAATTAATAGCTTTGTACTAATTGTTATTACTCCCGATCCCTTTTGGACCGAAAAGGATTTATAAAAAAAGTTTTAATAGCCGATCCCATAGCGTTGGGTCCATGCATTGGGCTTTCCAAGCAATTTAGGGTGTGGTAGGGATTTTTCGGATTTAATAAAAGAGTTTTTATCGTTTTAGACATAATCAATATTTTCAGAGCAGTGGTGGCGCCGGATTTGGGCTCCGACTTAAGAGTTGTTGGTGGTCATGAGTTCGTACTCAGACAGACCTTATTTTGTAAATTTAATTTCCTCACCAGTGCTCTCGAAACGGAGAAGAAAAACATCGTGAGGTAACCGGCATGTCCAAAAAATTTAAGGCATGTGACATCTACCAAACCACCCTAGACGCGCGTGGTGGGTTATGATTCTGACCCACTCTATGCTGGATGTTCTATACAGGGTGGCAATATTTAGTAACTGGTATTCGTCTGATTGTTAATTCTACCCGTCCTTCTGAATAACATATCGTTTAACGTTTTTTGAAATGCATTATTATCCGATGCGGGGTCTTGGTTTGTAAATATTGTCCACGGATCAACCGCAAGCGTATCTTAACCTGTACGCTTAGCATGACACTTTCTATTTTTACGAAGAATAGACCGTGCTTTTTCTATACAAAGTCACATTTCGTTTCTCCATTTTTGACATCGTACTGTTGATAGCCTTTTACTATCTGTCCTTTTATATGTAGACTATTTCAGAAGAATATTTCTTCCCAAACTGTCAAAATCACACTGACAACAAACTTTCTACTCGACGGCCACAAAGTATATACGATTATTTACAAAATCATGATTCGTTTAGAACGCATAACTGTGATAATTAATAGAAAAAGATAGCTATATTCTCCTATTGTACATCATTCAGTTAATAGTCATATCTATTCTTCCGTCGACAAATCGGTGCTCGTGCTAAGCCTGCAGATCGATCAACCCGTGCGGCGTGCAAGTCCCTAGGTAGCCGCCCCAGGTCTACTATACCTAATTGCCTAAAAAACGAATATTCTGTGATATCAATAGTATTGAACTATTAATTAAATCATTTTAGGCCTTCCATTGGAGTTACGGAATAAAAGAGCTTATTAAGTTATTATATTTCGCAGAAAACGTTTTATGAAGTTTGCTCATTTTGTACGTAAGCTTGTTCAAGTTTTATTCGCATTTATTATAATATTATCTGAACTAGGTCTTTTAAGCTTAGTATAAGAATCGTGTTTGAAGAAAATGACTTTTAATTAGATTATTGCAGCATTAAAAAGAGGCTAGGGTTCGATTTGATATCGTATACATAGAGAACAATAAGACAATAAATTAAAATACGGGCGATACTGATGCTTAAGAGTATTTTTAAGTATCAAATAAATCCTAACGTCCGCGTCGAAATAAAAAAAGAGATTTTTCAAACTAAGTAGTGATGTGCCAAGTGTGCCAATTATGAGTTTCGCACATCTTTGACTAACTATACAGGATAAGTTTTTATTCAGTACGTTAAATTAGCTGTTTCATAGGAAAGTGCAATACCTACGCGGTTAAAATGTATGGAACAGCTGATTTTTTTTTGTATAACCGACGAAAAATTTCTACGGTGGGGGTCTAAAATAATATGCTGAATTCATGGTTACAGTTTGCGTACTGGATAAAAACTTACCCTGTATAGTGACTAAACTATTGCATATATTTGATAAAATGTTCGAATGCAGACTAGAAACGGCATTAGATATACGAAGTTTAATTTATTATCGTATTGTCGCCTCCGCCTTGTTTATGTAAATAGATAAAACCTGTATTTATCTAGTTATTTTTACTGACACTTACACAAAAATAACTTCGTAGGTAAACACCTAGATACATAGTGAGCTACTCGACACTCACTTTTCCTTATCAGATTTCACATCATATAGATAATGCTATTAGAGGTTTTTCTGTTTTTTATAGGCTGTAAAAATGAGTAGGACAATAACTGCTTTCGCTCAGTAATAACGATGTTAGGGGGAAATGCAAGGGGGACATAAAGCCACAACCACAGAACAGTACAATGCCAGGTTTTTACAAATAAAGGAAATGTTTTTAAGGAAAAAAGCTGGTAGAGGGAGTCATTATGTTTCGCTGATTGCGTTTTTATTACCCTTATTTTTTTAGTCGGTGACTTTGCCGAGCGTTTTGCGATTATGCAGCAATTACGCGACTGATGTACCTACCTATTTACTAAAATATAAAAAAATAAATAAAGAGAGGATCCTTCGATCAGACGGGTGTTGAGATTGGTGGGCACCTGCCCGTTTTTTTTTTGGGAAAGACATCTCGCAGGTCAACCGAGGTTGTCGGCTGATTACTTTAATACATTAAAGGTTCCAGTCAGGGTTTAAAAACTTAAGACTAGAGCGACTACTCGCTAAGGGCGCCCCGTGTAGGGTGCAGACCTCGGCTTAAAGCATCGGTGGTAGAAGGCAGCAAGGGCTAGCCTGGATCGGGCTGACCCGATTATTGATGTCGGGACGTTATTGTATACTTGCGCGATGCTGGATTTTCCGTGACATCAGTGTGATGCGTAGTTCGCATGGTGCGATGTAGATGCCATACATACAGTGTTGCCGAGCAATAATGGCTCAAAAAATTGTCCGTGTACCTTTAGGAGCTCCGCAAAAAGAATTAAAGTCTGAGAGAACGCTAAGTGAAAATGAAGTACCTATTAGGTACTTCATTTTGCGCAGGTGGGCGATGAGATACGACGCCGCGGGACGGTGCAGCGGTGGCTAAAAAAAGCTAGTCTCTTATAAATTCATAATTTTATATCAAAATCAAAAAAATAAATCAAAAGTCATTTATTCAAACTAGGCTGAGAGTCAGCTCTCTTTGAACGTCAAAATTACATGAAACAGTCCCCCCAAAACGCCCGCCCTTCACCACTTCCTAGTGCTTTAGCTGGGAAGAAGAAGTGGCGCAACAAACTCCCCAGCAGAGCATCTAAAAGAGGATCCTACACACTGTTAAATCAAACCAACCTACAATCTGCCAACGTAGCTGTTTTAACCAGTAATCTAGAATTCCTATAAATCTTACTAAGTAAATCTGTGTTCATTATAATTAATATTTGCTGTACTTGCGTCACATTACGTCAGCAACCCAGTGTTTTCCTCTTAATTGTATTAATATGGCCTGATACGCCTGCTGGAGCACTTTGTATTTACGACTAAATCTAGACAAATAGGTATACGTAATTATATTTACCTTTAAGTTCAAAGTACAATTTAAAATCAGTTATTTTTAGTTGAATTTAGCATATCAGCATGAATTGCCATTCATAATTATGTTATTGTACCTTTAGGTCAACAGTTCACTGGTGTATAAAGATTTTGAGGAAAATTAATTGCCATTAAATCAAACATGTATAATTACAACGGAATAATTTTTGTAGGTAAGTATTAACTTCCTTTATTTAATACTAGCTTTTGCCAGCGGCTTCGCCCGCGTGCATGTTGAAAATTATCCCACAGGAACCGGGATAAAAAGTATTCTATGTATTAATCCAGATTACGAACTATCTGTGTGCCAAATTTCATCTAAATCTGTTCAACCGTTTTTGCATGATTGAGTTACAAACATCCAAACTTTCACATTTATAATATTAGTAGGATATATAAATATATACCTACAGGAATAGTTTTGATTCAGTGCGCAAACTAACCATGAATTCAGAATATCATTCTAAACCCCCCAGCGCAGAAATTTTACGTCGGGTATACATGTGGAAATAAACGGGCAGTTTAAAATGGCCTATAGCCTTCTTAAAGAATTGGGCTAGGAAAAGCCAAAAAAGCAAACAATTCCGATTGGTAGATTCATCGATTAGCGCGTTCAAACAAATTCTTCAGCTTTATTATTAGTAAGTATAGATGAACCTCTATGTTAAAGACTTCTTAAATGCCCAGTTGCTAGGCTTAATATTATCATGCCATAATCACCACGGTTGGCGAAAGCTATATTTACTAGTTGTCTTGACAGTTTACAAACTTATTTATTTAGGATCTCCAACAAAGGATGCATGCACATATCACTACATAGTATAAAACAAAGTCGCTTTCTCTGTCCCTATATCCCTATGTATGCTTAAATCTTTAAAACTACGCAACGGATTTTGATGCGGGTTTTTTTAATAGATAGAGTGATTCAAGAGGAAGGTTTATATGTATAATACACCGACCTCCACGCGGGCGAAGCCGCTGGCAAAAGCTAGTACATTATAAATCAAAGTAATCACAAGGTTTTTTTACGTGTGCTTCTTCAATTACAAGAGACCACAGCATGCACATAATATGTGCATATAACTAAGTATAAACACGATAAACATGAAGAAAACAATGATAAATGATGAAAAATAAATGATGAAATTAGAGAAAATAGAAAAAAAAACAAAACAACATGACAAGATTGAACATTAAAATAACGATTGTGTAGGATAAAACATAAAAATACGCGACAATACATGATTAGATTTAAGTAAAGTAAAATAAAAATTAACATGTCAGGAATGAGCATTCTTAAAAGACTCTCTTCTTTATTGATAGATAGATATACAGATAAATTAAGTAAGTAAGTAAATGTATTTCTCCACTACTTTCTTATTTACTACTACTATAATTTTTTTATTTGGTGCACACAAAAGACATACAAAAGCACGCATAATCAGCCTATAATGTTCCCACTATTAGAAAACAGGCCGCCTCTCAGTGAGCGCGGCCCAGTGCGGGTTGGTAGGGTCACCTGAATTCGAATTTTAGGCTCTAGGACATGCCGGTTTCGTTACGTTTTTTTTCACCGTTTCGAGAACAAAGGTGATGAAATGAATTACAAAAAGTAAACCGCCTGCTTGAGTTCGAACCCATTACCTAAAACTCGTAATGCGCTTCCGCTACCATTATACTGCTCTCTTATCAAATATTTGCACCTAAACATAAAACAAAAACAAAACACCCACTAATAAGTAAAGGTCATAAACTAGATTGCATCTACGTAAACAGCTCGTCATCCGTCTCCATCATTATAAGTAGCAGTAAATGTTTTGTTAAATTAGGAGTGAAACAGAGCATAGCGATAGGGGAACAATCAAAGATTTAAATCGCCAGATTTGCCCTCACCGGACTTAGTCACACGAAAAAGTGTATATATTGAGAAAAGTGAGCTCTAAAACAGCGTTTCTATGACAATCAAGTCATGTCTGCGTCAATGTGTGTCAGAGGTGTTAAAACGAAGGACATTTTTGTCCATTCGCACGAATTTACTCACACGAATCGGGCGAATTGTCACTAAAAAAATATAAGTATAATGTTTTTATAGGCACCTCGCACGAAGTTTTTTTATTTGTGGGCGAATCGATAATTCCAGAAATACGTATTGAATAAAAATGTTGTGTGGAAAATTGGCACGTTTTGAATAAAAATCTTAAGGCAACAACTACGGAAACGGAAAATAGTACACTAACTTTATTACATAAAATACAAAACGTACCATTTGCCTAACACTTACGTATTTCTGGAATCATCGACTCGCCCGCTTCGTGTGAGTAAATTAATGCGAATTGACTAATAAGCCAAACGAAACAGAAGCGTGACTTTATTTTGTACCGGGCGATTCTAACGATTTAAATCTTTGGGTTGAGCCATTTTCAATTAGGCACGGGAAAAAATGCGTGGGGTGTGTTAACTAGAGCCTGTATGCCCGTAAACATTATCACGGTCTCATTGTATATCGTCTTTGTAAATTTTATGGCTGCAAAACAAGCGGGCTTGAGCTTAAGTTTATGGGCCTGGATTTAAGGAGATTGTAAATGATTGGATTGTTATGGCGCCTGAAGCGAGGTGATTGAGAAGATAACGTCACAGGAGCGTGTAATGCAGTAGGTATGAGGTAATCGGAATTATTTTGTTAAGCATAGCTTAAGAAGTATTTGTTATAGCTGATAAAGAAAATACGTTGTAATTTTTTTCCTTGAAGTGCCGTGTCATTGTAATGATGAACATCAATAAGCTTCAAATAAGTAAATAGGCACAGTATGCAAAAACATTTCTTTGTTACATTGCTCTAGGTTCACAAGCAAAAAAAAAAAAAAAACTACTGATATTCTGCAAAAATTTCCTCGTGAAAACCCTATGGACTAAAATAAAGATAAAGTGGTAAAACATAATAAAATTAGATCTATAATAATTATTTAAATAAACGAAACACTAAGAAAAATTATGCTCTTGAATTTAGTTTTCGTTCTCGTAATGCGATTAATTTAACTATGCAATGATCGCGGTTTTGTAGCTGCAATGCAAGTGGCCGCTAAAATTCGAGGCGCCCTTAATCCTACAGCAACCAGGTAATAATCTGAACTAATTATAAATACCTTGTTCATTTAATAATTACCTCCTTAGTAGCAATACTTAAGTTAATCTGTGCTTAAGTAGCTTAAGTAGGTCAACAGACTATAAACAAGCAGTAAGTCGTAGCTGAAGTGTAATAAGGCTTAGTTTAATTATCGAGAGTAGGTTAACGTTATAGCTTGACCATTATAAGTTGACATTTCGGGGTGGCGCTAGTTGTAAGGGCAAGTGTCAATCATCCGTCAAATTCAGTACATTTTGGAAGTTCTGGGTTTTGTCGCATTTCATTGTATACTGGGCAATTGGTATTGGCGTTAATCTTTAGCTATATGTATTAACATTTATTACACGAGTTTGGACTCTGGTACCCTACATCATTTTATGTAGGTGTATTATTGCTTATTAATGAAATGTTTACATAGTTTTGAAAGGCGTAGGTTCAAGGTAAGAGCGCTTGATAAGTTACTTACCAAAGTACCAATATTAGCCTGAAACTTCTGTGAACTTGTGTTAATTATACCTACAATGAAAATACGAGTTTACATCACACGTAGGTGCAAATTACACGTTTTTGCCGTAGGTGTAAACTTTTGACATAACTTTCTGAATACTTTTAAATTTGAAACCCTGAATTTTAATGAAACTTGAAGTGATTTTTGTACAACCAATAAAATAGTAGTTAAGTAGTTACTTAGTCGCTGTTATAAAATAGTTTGTCAACTTCCACTTCTTTCCCTGTCGGTTGAGACTGTTCATCTCCTAACTTCCAGAGCTTATTTTTAATCTTATATTTAGAATTGCTTATATTTTTTTTTACATTGTCGTCACTTATAGAAGCAATAAGAATAATGTTCCCATGATTTTATAATATCCAACTTGATTTAAAAGAGTGTCCGTGGAGATTTTTGCCCGTTCTTCTCCATAAAGATCTACGTTTTGGAATGGGCAACTAGCTTCAACTTTCCAACTGATCGACTTTTTGACAATTCAAAAGTGCCTGTAAATGGTTAAATTGAAATAAATGCTTTGAGTTTGAGTTTTCACCCCTCTTATTATTATGTGCTTAGTCCGCATCTAAGCTGTATGATGTTCTGATTGCTGGGACGCAGGTCTCCTCTCGGTGAGTGGGAAAGGGGCAGTGCGGGTTGGTAGATGTCACGTCTTTTTGGTTTTATAACATGCCGGTTTCGTCACGATATTTTCCTTCACCGTTTTGAGAGCAGTGGCGACAAAGTGAAGCGTCTGTCTGGCTTCAAACCTACGACCTACAACTCGTAAGCTGCGGCCGTTACCACTGGGCCACCACTGCACGTCCTAGGGATTAGAACTAAACGGATGCAGGCCACATGACTCATTCATTTTGGAAACGACGTAATAGCTGTAACAGTATCCAAAACCAGGCCATTAAACCCATAACCCATTACACCACAATTTTTACATGTAAGTACCCGCGTCACGGCCCCTGCTCCGACCCTATAAATCACGCTAATTTCGGGGCCTGCACTTAGGGATGTCCACCGACCTAATTCCGGTTTTTAGGTCGAGAGCTAGCAGTGTTAATGAATTATTGTTTACCATACCGATGCCGTTATTAGGCTGTAAAAGATGAGTCCGTTTGTCGAATGACGTCAGGCCATATCTATTTTGTTTGTAGGTACCTACTTGCATACGTCTTGTGTGAGTCGTAGTGATTTCAGTGTATTTATGTTAGGGAAGTGCGTAAGGGAAATTCTGTTGCGTGGGTTTGTACTTGTTGTTCGTGAAAAATTGTTTACTCAGTGAGATTTACTTACTGGAGCTATGTGTATTTTGAAGGTGGTGAAAATGGGCGTGGGAATGAATGAATTTGGTAATAACACGGTTTTTTGTCGGGTGTTCCCATCTGAGGTAAATACACGTGGTCTTTAAAAGGAATTATGTGACGTACAGTTAATTGAGAATTGACATTGTAAATTGAACCTATTATCGTAGATTTAAGCTATATTTAGATTCATAATTATTTTTCTTGTACATATGTACCTACTTATTTCAAGTACAGGTAGTGAACTCATACCGTGTTCTTAGAAAACACGATTTAACTTTAGTTCTAGACTAAAGCTCTGAGCTAGTTTTTGAGGTGCCGACGTTATTTATTTTATTCGGGAAAGTTACAGCTAACATAAACAATGTTATTAAACAATATGAAACTGAAGCTCATTTACAAGTTTCCACAGATAAATAGGGCGGGTATGTGTAAAACGGGCTTGGAGGTATAAATCTGATCTAAATAAAAAAAAGTTTTGTAAAATGGGGGATAGTGTTTAACTAAACAAACATTTTGCAAGTTTTTATTTATTAAACACATAACAAAACATAAACATCACACCTTGTTTCCCTGAAGGGAGAGGTGTACTTAAGTACCTACACCCATATTTGGCCTGTTATGTTTCAACATCATCATAAACATCAACATTTTAGCCGAACGACGTCCATTGTTGGACAGAGGCCCCCTGAAGCTGTGCCTCTTCGATCGATTCTGTGGTTCCCGCATTCAACGGACTCCCGTGGCCTTCACAGTCATGTTTAAGTCCCATATCATAGAGGGCGGCCCGACCTGGTAATCGAACCCTCATGTTTCAACAGTAGCGCTTGCGACCACTCGACCAACGAGGTGGTACTATTATTCAAACACTTTTGAAACTAACGCTTACCCACAGACAAGTGCAATCCCCACTAAGGATATAAACTCCGCTCCGTTACTGGTGAAAAAGCCAGGCTTCCACGATAATGCGTGAACTTATTAACGACATTATTATGCCGCCACACGCTGTGGGAAAGTAATTTAGACGTTATATCCGACGCATGCAAATATTAAACTCCGGGAAGTTGTCGAATTAAGGCGAATCGAAGGGGATATGAGAAAAAAGTTTGTTTCTGACGTAGCCCACATTCGAAGCGGGATTTTTTTTTCCGCGCACTGGATCTTCAGTGCACTGGTTAGTGAAGCAGTAATGCTCGCGAAGAGGGAGGCGGCGCACGTGAGGGAGAGAATATACGCTCTCACGGCCTTAGTTGCCGGAGGAAATTCCTGGGCCACCATAGGCGCGGGCTTGCGCATGGCGAGTAATGGGTAGCTCGCTGTCCGGTAAGGACCAAGCTCGGGTCGACGACGCGTTGTGTTCCACGCGCGCCTCAAAGAGATGTCAGCATCAACTGGTGGGGTCCGCAAGGGCCAATGCCTGCCAGGAGTGCGGGTTGTTGAAAGAGATACCGTGGCCATTGGCACACAAGCAGCTGAAGTAACACGGGTGGGTTTTAGTCAGTAAAAGTCTGACACGCCCTCCCAGTTCCACCCAGAGCGGGAGAAGTTATTTGATGATTTCCCACCCTCAAAGTTAGTGGCGAGAGTTGAAAATCAAACACGGTGATTATTCGACGCGCTGAGACTCACGCACTATGTTGGATCCTCAATGCTCGGTTCTACACCGAGGGTTGAAAATCCACAGCGCGCTAAAATCCCGCCACGATTTGATCACGTCCATGTGGACTTCTGATACCCGTCCGAAACCGGGAGTAAAATCTGGTTCACGATTTTTCCCCAAGGCGTTGGTTGGGGTTACGTGTCAATGACTTTTCAGCAGAAACGACAAAATACCCACGTGTCCAATAGAAATATGATTAGATAATTTTATGGGTTTGTGGCATCCACATGATCTCGAGTCCGGACCCTTGAGTACGGCCCTGTACAGCGGGGGACTACGAGGGGCGAAGGAGCGGAGGTCACCTAGAAATCCCGTTATATTCAGTGCGCGCGCGACGCCGCGCCAGTGCACCCAGATCGTTCTAACGGACACACGTACTACTTTGTCTTAGCCACCCGTGCTTATAAACCTCGCTAGTAAAACTCCTATTTTCTTATATAACTTAGCTTCAGTACTATCCTATCACTCTGTATCGTTTCTTCTTCGTTCTAACGTCTGTAATAATCATCTATCCTCATTAAATACCGTCTATTGTTCTTCTTGCTGTTTTCATATTCACCGCCGCCTACCTAGCCGCTTGCTACACACCATACACGCATACATCTCCATAGTGGTGACCCCGACGAAGAAATAATGGCGAAGCCCGGCGAAGATCAACTGGAAAATTCCGGTTTGTGTCGAGTGGGTGTGCGGGTACCGCCATTTTGGCCCGAGGAACCGGCCGTTTGGTTTGCGCAAATTGAAGGTCAGTTTATAATTTCCAATATTACTGCCGATCTGACCAAATATCACTACGTGATTGGTCAATTAGAGCCGCAATACGCGGCAGAGGTGAAAGATATAATTTTAAAACCGCCGGATAGCGGCCGTTACGAAAAATTAAAAACGGAACTTATCAAGCGGTTGTCCGCTTCACAAGAGCGGAAGCTACAACAATTGTTGACCCACGAGGAACTGGGGGATAGGAAGCCATCCCAGTTCATGAGGCATCTGCAGAATTTAGCTGGACCGACGATCCCTGATCACCTCATCAGGCAAATCTGGGCAAATAGATTACCTACCCACATTCAAACGATTATTGCTTCGCAGACCGACAGCGCACTCCAAACCTTGGCCGAGTTGGCAGACAAAATAAACGACATTTCGACCCCGACGCAGCAGGCAGCATGTGCAGCAAGTGAGGCCCCAGGTACTGTGTCAGCCATCGAGATGTTGGTGAAACGGGTCGACGAACTGGCAAAGCAGGTACAAGGCTTTTCAATTAATAATAATCGATCTCGCAACAACGCACGGAAGGCCCGTAGCCGCTCGACCTCAAGACATAGGTCAAGGTCACGAGAACGCCCCGCTGATCATCCGCATTGTTGGTACCATTTCAATTATGGCGGCAGAGCAAGGAGCTGCCGGCAGCCGTGCAATTACAAAACGGCGGGAAACGCCGACGGCAGTCATTAGTAGCGGTAGCTGACTGTCCCATATCTTCAGGCCGCTTGTTCATGACTGACCGGAAAACAAAGGCACAATTCCTCATCGACACGGGTTCAGACCTATGCGTGTTTCCAAAGTCAGCCATACCACAGCCTCGAGCAAAGACTAAGTATCAATTGTTTGCCGCAAATGGAACGCTTATTCCTACATACGGTTACATACAACTGAATCTGGACTTGGGACTACGGCGAGCATTCAGCTGGAGGTTTACCGTGGCTGATGTCACGAAGCCAATAATTGGGGTAGACTTAAGTTTTTACCATATTTTAGTGGATTGTAGACAGCAACGCCTCATTGATGGGATCACCATGCTCGGCATCAACGCGCCGCAGCCTAGGGATGCATCTGATATTTCATCCATTCGTACCACAGCAGATGATACTGTCTACGACAAGCTGCTACGGGAATTTCCTGATATCACCCGACCAGCTGGTAAGCCACAAGTACTTAAACACACCACCATGCATCATATCCGTACAACTCCAGGGCCCCCTATTTCTAGTCGCCCGCGCCGTTTGGATCCAGAGCGACTGAAAATAGCTAAACATGAATTTGACGAAATGCTACTAAATGGCACCGCGCGAAGGTCAGAGAGCGCCTGGTCCTCTCCTCTCCATTTAGCTAGGAAAAAAACCGACGGATGGAGACCCTGCGGGGATTACAGAGCCTTGAACGCCCGAACAATTCCGGACCGCTATCCGGTACGACACATCCACGACTTCACAAACGACCTTACTGGTAAAAAAATCTTCTCTACTATAGACTTAGTCAGAGCCTATAACCAACTGCCGGTCTTTGAAGACGATATTCCAAAGACCGCCATCACAACACCGTTTGGGATGTTTGAATTCCCGTACATGACATTCGGTCTAAGGAATGCGGGACAAACATTCCAACGGTTTATGGACGAAGTGTTAAGTGGCCTAGATTTCGCTTATGGATTTCTTGACGACATCCTACTTTATTCTACTGACGAGAAACAGCACCTGGAGCACCTTCGTATACTGTTCGGACGCCTGAAGGATTACGGCGTCATAGTAAATACGTCGAAATGTTGTTTCGGACAAAACACAGTAAAGTTCTTAGGTTTCAGCGTGTCCGCATTAGGCATTAGTCCTTTACAATCAAAAACACAGGCAATTCTCGACTTCCCGACACCTAAAAACACAAAAGAGCTTAGAAGATTCTTAGGAACCTTAAACTTTTATCGAAGGTTTATTCCAGACGCAGCAGCGAAGCAGGCGCCTCTAAACGCTATGCTGGCTGGACAAAGCAAAAGATCAAAGCCGATTGAACTCACGACTGAACAACAGGAAGCTTTCAAAGACTGTAAGTTAAGTATTTCTAAGGCTACTCTGCTGGTGCATCCTGATCCCAGTGCTGAACTGGCCATACAGACCGACGCCTCTGATTTAGCCATCGGTGCTGTCCTACAGCAGCGGAAAGGTAATGACTGGCAACCTATGGCATTTTTCTCAAGAAAGCTCAGCCAATCACAAAAAAAGTACAGTCCGTATGACCGCGAGCTGCTGGCGATATACGACGCCATACGTCACTTCCGCTACATGGTGGAAGCGAGACCATTCATCATACTGACCGATCACAAACCACTTACGTTTGCTTTCACCACACGAAGAGACAAATGTTCACCGCGACAGTTTAGATACTTGGATTTTATCTCACAATTTTCAACTGACATTAGGTTTGTCGCAGGAAAAGACAACGTAGTAGCTGACACTCTTTCCCGCATCGAAGAAATAGCAACGCCCCTCGATTACCACAGCCTAGCCCGAGCCCAGGAGACAGACGCAGAGCTACAAGCGCTACTCGTGGACGGATCCAGTCTACAACTGCAAAAGGTTTCCCTACCTGATGCCACAACGCAAGTATACTGCGACACTTCTACATCTAATGCTCGACCATACGTTGCTTGTGCCTTTCGACGTCAAGTTTTTGAAACACTTCATAACCTCAGTCACCCCGGTGTTAAAGCTACAGTACAATTAGTAACTTCTAGATTTGTTTGGCCGGGCATAAGGCGTGACTGTCGACTATGGGCTAAGGAATGTCACCAATGTCAACGGTGTAAAACCACAAGGCATACAACCGCACCGTTTACAGAGTTTAAAGCACCTTCAGCTCGCTTTCAACACATACATATGGATATTATAGGTCCCTTACCTTTGTCTGCTTCCCACAGGTACTGCCTCACGATAGTCGACCGGTTCACACGTTGGCCTGAGGCGTACCCCCTCGCCGACATCACGGCCGACACCTGCGCGTCAGCCTTCATCTCTGGCTGGGTCGCACGGTTCGGCTGTCCCGCACGAATAACCACCGATCGCGGCCGCCAATTCGAGTCGCGTCTCTTCAAGTCCATCGCGGCACTGATCGGTGCCGACCATCTTACGACGACTGCTTACCACCCAGCCGCCAATGGCTTGGTGGAACGTCTACATCGGCAACTCAAGGCCGCCATCACCTGTCACGCGTCATCGCAGTGGACCGAAGCTCTACCGATGGTGCTACTGGGCATTCGCAGCGCATGGAAAGACGACATCCAATCATCAGCGGCGGAACTTGTCTATGGTGAGCCTCTACGCTTGCCAGGGCAGTTTTTCAACACGACATTAGAAGAGGAAGTTAATTTCACTGACTTCGCCGATCGCCTTCGCAGTCGCATGAGCAAATTAGCGCCGACACCGACTTCGTGGCACTCACCTCGTCCCTTCTATATACCGAGAGACTTGAGTACCGCGACGCACATCTATCTACGCCAAGGCCCAGTCCGACGTCCACTCCAAGCACCATACGCCGGCCCGTACAAAGTCGTGCGCCGAGGCTCCAAAACATTCGACATAAAGGTACAGAATAAGATACAAACCGTTACCATAGACAGACTGAAACCGGCTTACACAGCGGACGACAACATCACACTACCACCAACAACTCCAATACCGACACCAACACCGGTACCGAGGTCGACACCAGCGCCGACACCAGCAACCACGACTAGGGGGACACCTCCCGCCGCTACAGCTACAGTCCCAGTTCCCGACGGCCTGTCTTCAAACACTAATAAGAAGACCAGGAGCGGGAGGACTGTGAAGTTTCCCGACTACTATCGATCGTAGACACGATCTCGGCAGGGGAGTACTGTGGCATCCACATGATCTCGAGTCCGGACCCTTGAGTACGGCCCTGTACAGCGGGGGACTACGAGGGGCGAAGGAGCGGAGGTCACCTAGAAATCCCGTTATATTCAGTGCGCGCGCGACGCCGCGCCAGTGCACCCAGATCGTTCTAACGGACACACGTACTACTTTGTCTTAGCCACCCGTGCTTATAAACCTCGCTAGTAAAACTCCTATTTTCTTATATAACTTAGCTTCAGTACTATCCTATCACTCTGTATCGTTTCTTCTTCGTTCTAACGTCTGTAATAATCATCTATCCTCATTAAATACCGTCTATTGTTCTTCTTGCTGTTTTCATATTCACCGCCGCCTACCTAGCCGCTTGCTACACACCATACACGCATACATCTCCATAGGTTAAAGCACCGCAAACCACAAATACCTACAATAGGGCCATAATTGTGTTGTTCACTTTCATATATAAACCGATAGGTCATTAAGTAAAATGCAGTTACCTTCAAAACTACGCAATACCAATCTGAGCAACTGCTCAGGCCCAGTGAGGCGGGTTGATTACGGCCCACTCCTTCTTACAGAGAGGAGGCCTGTGTCCCAGCAGTGGGAACATTATAGGCTGATTATGTTTAGGTATATTACGCAATTATATGTCTGAGAAACCGGCAGCAAGTTCGTCATGCTCCCGTAGATGTATGCTTGCGGTAGCGTCGGGGGTCGGGTTAACTCCTTCCCACAAATATGGCGAGGGGGGTAATGGTGCTGCTTGTGGTGACTGGTCGTCTTGCTGATCATGATTTTGTTATTGTTACTAATAATTATCTACCTGTTTATTTATTTTGCATCGATGGTCCTAGGTTATCATTTGTGGCCTCGAGTTGTAACTCGGGTTGTAACAGCTATGTGAACATAATCCAGCATTGCATATGTAGGCTATCACATCCTTTATACCAGGCTTTTATTTTGGTATTATAATTTACTTAAGTTTTTTAATTTTTATTCTTTGTACTTGAGTTAAGTTTCATTTTATTTGTCGGTATATTGGCATGGCTAGCTGACATATGACAATTTTCTAAGTTCTGTGTCTCGTAATATTGATTACTTTGCCTACCTATGTATAGAATCAAGTCTATCCTACTTAATAGACAGCTGTGCTGCTGGGGAGTTTTTTGCGCAACTTCTTCTTCCCAGCTAAAGCACTGGGAAGTGGTGAAGGGTGGGCGTGTTGGGGTTTTGTTCAAAAAGTGCTGATTCTCAGCCTAATTTCAATAAATGACTTGATTTTGATTTTGATATAAAAATAAAACCAACATAAACATATCATCACGTCTGCATTCCTCAAATGGTTAAGCAGAGTTGCAGCTATAGTACACCCACGTTTCGCAAGTTATATTTAAGTCCCATGTAATCGGGGTGACCCTATTGCAATCAACTGGGCACGAATATAGATGCTACTGAGAAATTCCAGCTGGAAAAACTCAATAACACTGCCCGACCTGGGACTCAAATCTAAGGCACGTGATCGACAGGTAGAGGTAGTCAGAGCAAATAAAATGCAAAATACATTCACAAATCCGGATTTTCACTTAATACAGACTGCAGTTTTCAAGCATAAAAACCTCATAGCAAGCGGTTCTGTTCCAAAAGTTATCAAGTTCAGTTCAGTGCACATTCAACCAAGAATCGATAATCATTGCAGCAACTGAATCGAGTGGAATCGCAAAGAAAACAGCTCCAAGAGTCGTGACCTGAAGAAAGTCGTTAAATAACGAAAAGAAAGCTACGAAAATGCTGCTTTGGTATTATTTTTAGACTAGCTACGGCGCGTGGCTTCGATCGCGTGGATGGCGAGAATTATCCCATGGGGACGTGCTAGTGGGACAAAAGGCCTATATTACTCCTTATAACATCAGCTGTCTGTCAGTGAAATTCCCGTCAAAGTCGGTCCAGCCGTTTCAACAGTAGCTGGAACAAATAAAAAAAAACAATGTTTTTCTGTTTTAAGTACTGTATGTGTTGACTGCATGCCTTTAATAAAAATCAGTTATTTTGACATTACAAATAGACATTTCAATATGTATGTATTAATAACATAATTTTATCGGCATACCATCCTCTTCCCGTGTGGTGCCGGACGTAAAGAATAGCACCATCCTATTTCTTCCCGTGGGTATAGTAGAATGTGACTAGGCACCTTACTTGAGAATGGGCAGCAGCGTTCTCTATACATTTTACCATCCTACTGCGATCGCCAACCGCCTGCCAAGCGTGGCGATTATGGCAACCCCCCCCCCATCTTTTTGGGGAGGCCTATGTCCAGCAGTGGACGTCTATCGGTTGAAATGATGATCCTCTTTTAACCACCTCGCATGCTATGCAACATGGGACTGGGAAAACGGAAAACTCGGCAATTACACACAACGACAGGCTGCGGGCGATAATTTTCATATATTTTGTTCAAAGCTCTGCAGCAGGTGTCGACTTGCAGGGTCGCAACGTTCTTCCGTTTCGTTCGTTCTTCACATGATCAGACCAAGATTATGTCCGGACTTTAAAAGAGACTGTGATCCCTGAGTTTGTTTCGGCATTTCTTCTCAGAGCAGTCAGATAGGATAGCCAGCCTCGTTTTGTTCTCAAAATATGATTGACGTGTAAAAGTGTTGTAAAAATTAATCCACTTACAGGAATAAAATCGTTAATAATTAATGACGGGGAGGTGCACGCTCTTGCTACTTGTCACAGCGTGTAGACCACCGTCTACTCGTCGAGCTGTCGCAGTCGCATAGTGTGAGAGGTAATTTAGGCCCTTTTCGCATTTCCCTTGTGTTTTCGAGTACTACTTACCTTCTTGGAGGACATTCCGGTACCTATAATTCCGGTTCTGTTTTATATAACTACCGGCGCCGTAACGCAGTATATAAGTTGTCTATGGTCCCAAGCCTTGACTGACATTATCAGTCAATGGACAAAATATTGTATAACCTTCCGACTTGGATACGGGGCTTTTGTCTAAATTGTATGTGTGCATTTTGAGTTTCTCAGCATAATTTTATTTTTTTTGTAATGTGCGTTTTGTTTGTGCAGAATAAACATTTTTCTTTCTTTTCTTTCTATAGTCAATATGCATTCGAGGGATAAGGAAGATATAACAATGTTTGGAAGAGGGTATTGTTGCCAAAGGATTGAGGAAATAATAATGTATTCTCAAGATCGGTTCCTTACAGGAAGGATTACTGGATGCGGAATGCGGAGTAGGTAATTGGGAGAGCCTTATGTCCAGCAGATTACGGTGGCAGGCTGACTTTATTGATACAGGAAGGCAGTATAATATGTATATATAATACTTACATATAATAAAAAAGTAACGAAGAATTTTCATCCGTTTTGACTGAATGTTTATCCAGATTGGTGAAATAATGACTGAACGGAGTTGGAACACACATAGCTTATACCTGGATTATCATCGGGTAATCCCGGTGTACGTCTCCTTAGGATGTTTCCCGACATACGCGAGCGAAACCGCAGACAAAAGTTTGATAAAATAGAACTTTACGGCATATTAGAAATGGCTCATGTACCGTGGGGTTTACGTGCTTTTTTGTCACATATTTAAATTCACTAACAAAACATCCAAAACCCCTGCTATGATCTAGAAGACGTCAAAAGAAAGGCTTGATAGTGGAGGTTGTATACTTAGCTGAATTTTAATAAAACCCTTTCCATAAATAATGTATTATGAGACTAAAATCTCCGGAAGTTAACGGGGCAGGTCTATAAAATACCGCTACGTTGTAAGGTTAACCATCCTTAGTTCAGTATTTTAAAGCTTAGACACGATTTTCCATTGGATGTTTCTAATTATAACATAATAATGTAACCAACTTTTTGTAACAATACCATGATTTTAAAAGAGTGTCCATGGAGTTTCTTGCCCGTTCTTCTCCATAGGTACCTACGCTTTGGAATGGGCAACTAGCTTCATCTTTCTAACTCACCGACCTTGACAATTTAAAAGTGCCTGTATTTGGTTTATTTGAAATAAATGCTTTTTTGCCAAATAGCTGCTTTACATGCATAGTAAATATGGTAAGAAAATCTAATAAACCACAAGTTTGAGGAACAAAAACAAAATTCAGCTTTTTATTTTTTGTGCGGGAAAACACAAAACGTCCCACCACACGTCTGCTAATAGAGGGCGCTCGCTGTCAACTCGGGAGTGAGGGAGACGTTACGCGACACATGTCGGTTGAATGAGCTGGTTATAATTATTTAAGGATATACTAATACTGGTTAACTGTGTTGCTGGCTCACTGTTCGCCACTTGACCATACACATACGGACACATATCTATGTGCTATCGACACGCTGAGAAAAAGAAGTAGTATCACTGTACCACTAGCCCAAAATCTTGAATGAAGTTTCGTAGCACATAAAGGAGGTAATATGCACTAATTAATTGGGCATTCAAAGCATTATATCTATACTTTGAACAAAAAACATGAATTACATTGCAAATATCACCGCATCATCGATATGACGAACACGATATCCGAATACTTGCACGCAATCAATCGCTTTGAATGATTGGCACTCAATTACCTTTGTTTTTCCTTGCAAGAGAAAACGAGAAGTGATACATAATTACTTAGCGAATTGCGGAGTTCTGTTTTCTATCCAAGCAAGGGGTTGTAATTACACTGGAGAAATAACAGAAACCAACATACAAGACATACAATCAAATAAACGTGGGAGGATGAAACTACGCCCCTGCCTATCTCACTAGGTCGCAGGCGTGACGTTTGTCCTATTAACTGATACTAGGTTTATTTATGTACAAGTGGGTGAAGGGTTCATTTCCTTCTGCAGCCCAGATTAACTCAAACATTACTGTGAATGGGTGACATCATTTGCAATTGTAATTCTGGGGCATATTGAACGTCATCTCACTAAGAACTGAACTCGTTTGCGTCAAGTGAAATGGAAATCACAGTTCTGGAAATGGTGGGGTTTAAAATAATAGATGCTTTTGGTTACTCGAAGTTAGGTTTAATAGGGAAAAGTTTGAGAGTTGGTTATATAAAGCGTATTTCACGAGTTTTTTTATAGTTTCAATGATGGTTCGGATTTTAACAGTGAAATGTATCTAAAGTTTTATTTGTTTATTACTATGCTATCATATTATGCTTGCAGGAACATCACTAAACTGTAACCATGAATTCAGCACAAGATTCTAAGCCCCTAGCGTAGTAACATTTAGTCGGTTATCAAAAAATAAAATCTGCTGTTCCATAGAAAAATTTAACAACTACGCGGACAAACTGTATGAAGCATCCAATTTTCTTAATATCTGAGGAAAAATTTCAACGCCAGGGGTTTCAAAATTATGTACTGAATACATGGTAAGGATGTGCGTCGATGTCCCTAAAACTGTAAGTAGGTATCCGCAGAATCAATTATTGTGTAATGTGTTGTAAAGTTATACAATAAATAAATCATGTGAAACCTAACTCTACCGTTGTGGGATGAGACAAAATCCCTACGCCCCTACACTAAACTATGTCCCACAATCAATCAATCAATATTGCATAAATCCTCACGAGCACATAATATCTACCCGATGCATCGAACGTGAACCGATCAACTCCTAAGATACTGAACCAACACATCAATGTCATCGGTCGGCTATCGACCCAGCCTGTCTTCCAAACATTTACCGAAGAAAACGCTTCAGATTTTTCTCGAAAACTTTCAGCAACTTCCACAAGTCCAAACAGATATTGCTGTGGCTTAGATTTCAATTATGATCTGAAAGACGGATTGCGACTTATATAAATAACAAATATCTTTGTCAGATTCACTGTTGAAAGTAAACATCTAGTTTTATGGAACATTGTATGGGTTTTTATGATATTTCTCGCGCAGGGATGCGATTTTTGTGAGGATAATATTTTATAGCATATTAACTTGTACCTTTAGGGGAGTTATATCTCGGAGGGGTGGTTTACATCTAAGAATTACTGCGGACGTGTGGTCACTGAGGTAAATGAAAATGGTGTTTTTCTTTGTTTTTGTTGTGTAAAGGCTGACTTTCTAATTTTATTAGGTACTTTCATCATTCATTTAGGAATTCATTTTATTTTCAACTAGCTACATGCAAGTTTTGCCTCTTCAGCTAATTTTAACCTTCCAGCTCAAACTTAGTACGGTACACTAAATTCAAGAAGTTTCTCAAATCTAGGACATTTACGTACAACTAACGGATGTGAGCTAACGTGGCGAGCTGAATAGGACCATTGTACTCAGCTCGCAACTTTAGCTCACATCCTCACATAATTCTTCTTCTCAAATGCAAATACTTGTACCTGAGAGCCTTGGACCCACATATTTATATACAGGAGCTTTAACCGTTTCCTCATCTACTCATTACACAGAAAATAGATAGGTACAGAAGGCTGGGTCCATACAATTAGCGAAAACGCACGCACGCATAGATGCGCTTTACATACAGCAAGTGCAAGCGCACTCGCCAAGTCGCGACTGGCATTTGTTTGAACTGGCCGCACGGACGCATCTAAGTGTACCCTGAGCGTGTTTTCGCTTGACGCATGGAACTGCCTGGCTATTCTGTAAAAATTTCACCGTGAAAGCATAGGTGAAGTGAGCTCAAAATGAGCTGTCATTGCTAGAAATTGACACTAATGACAGCTCACTTCACTTTAGTTTTCACGGTGAATTTTTTGCAGAATAGCACATCTTCTGCCCTATTCTGTGCCCAACAGTTAGATAAATCTAGGACTACGTTTCCATGTTCTTGCATGTAGTTTCCCATGGTGCCGTTAAATTCATTCGGTTGGAGTAGTGCCAGTAAACGAGGATTAATGTAATCTTTTAGGTGGATAGTTGAAGATTTGTGAGTGAATTTGCATTTAATTGATTTGAGTGTCTTACGGACTGTGCTTGAGTGTCGTGCTGTAATGGATGGTATCATATTTTGGTGATAACTGGTAAGCTTTTGTTTGCATTTCATGGTAAGTAATTTTTATTTTACTTAAAGTTACACTCGTTGGTGGGTGTGGCTAATATGCATGCTTTTTATTTAATTTATATACGTAGTTTTTATTTATTTAGTGAAATAAAAGATGCCGTATAAAAACGAGCGCGTAAATAAAATAAAAAATTGTTCCCGTATTATGAGGAGACAACTAGATATCGATTGTTTTATGTACACTCTCAAACAGTGAAGTAAACTACCTACGTCGTTAATGTGGAAGATACAGTACTGACTAGTGTAACCTTAACAGCTAAGTATTTAAAAAAATGTTACTAAAAATATAAACAGAAACGTGAGCATAAAACTCTACTCAACTAATAACATGCAGAGAACCCATTAGCAATATTAAAATTTATACTAACGCATATTAAATTTCCGAACTGAGGTTAAAACTCCTTTAATACGGATAAAATAACCCGTAACTTCAGCTTCGGTTAAAGTGCTAGTTATTGATTTAGCCATTTAGCCACTCAGTGTAAAACCATTCTAGAGGAAACGACTAACTAGGTTAATATTAGCTTTTCATTGCATTCGAGAGTTAATTCACTAATTAACTTTAATTTTAATGAAAACTAGCCGAATTGCCGAGTTTATTTTAGACGGTAAAAGCTAAGGACCGGATAAGTATTTTATCCAGTGCTCAAACTGTAACCATGAATTCAGCATATCATTTTAGACCTCCGTACAAATTTTTCGTCGGTTATACAAAAAAAAAATCAGCTGTTTCATAGAAAAGTGCATTACCTACGCGGTCAAAATGTATGGAACAGCTGATTTTTTTTGGAAAACGGATATAAAATTTCTACGGAGGTCTAGAATGATATGCTGAATTCATGGTTACAGTTTGCGCACTGGATTAAAACTTATACTGTATATTTGCAGACAGTCTGTGGCTGTGGCATTAAACTGTTGCCACTTTATGGAATTCAGTTGCATCGGAATTATTTTATGGTTCAAATAGCAGCTTAGGGTCAGCTTAATTAATATTGGTAATGCTTATGACTGGGGGGCGAGTTGTATCGTAGGTTCGAACTCAGACAGGTGCTTTTCGTTGTGTCAATTGGATCGTATAAAGCAAAAATGATCCAACCCACAAACTCGACAATTTCGAGTTTTTGTGACCTATGTACTCCAAATAAGGTATATATTTCGAAGTGAGGTTTGTGTGGATTAGAATATTTTTGCTTAAATTGGTCCAATTATTCCATCCCCACTGCACTCAAAAATGGTGAAGGAAAACGTCGTGTGGAAACCGGCATGTTCAAGATCCAAAAATCTAAGACGTGACATCCACCAAACCGCGACGGGCCCGCGTGGTGAACTACAGTCCATTCCCTCTCATAGAGAGGAGGCCTGTGTCCCAGCAGTGGGAACAATATAGGCTGATTATGATGACTAAACTAGGTAACTTCCAAAACTGCAGTTTAACAGGTTTTGTAAAAAAATAAATGTCAAACCGAAATGTTTATTCCGAAAAAAAAAGAGTTATAAATAAATCGATTAAAAAGTGGGCACTTTAAGGAGAATAGTTTAAAGATTAAAACCACTTGACGACATCGATGTTTATGATTACCAGCCAGCAATATTTTTATGCTCGCCAACGGCACCCTCCATACCTAACCACAACCCTATCAAATCCTGTATTCACTTTTCCACTCACATGTATCTACATGGCGTGAACTTCACGCTGGGTACAGTCACGTCCAGTGTATCTTAGCACCCGCGGAGATCGACATATCGGCGCCTGAAACAGGGATTTTCTACGCCCATACAGCGGGGTCAACGCCCTCTGCCCTTAAAATACAACATAATAATATTAACATTGAAAAGTGATTGTGTCCCGATAAAGTGATTTGTTCCAGTCTGTTTCTTTTTCTGACTATTGAATTAATACTATATTGAGTGTCTTGTCTCTTTCACTCGGAGATTATTTTTCGAGGAAAGGAAATATTTTTTCATTTATTTCGTGGAAAGACCGATGATCGAACAGTCCTTTTGAGCTAAAGTACAACGTGATGCTTATTTGGGACTCTGATCGCATTAGGTATATAAAAACATTGCTGGAGCGTTAAGGCAGTAAGCAGGTGTAGATACGACAGCACAATGCACCTACGAGATCTGTTGTAAGTCTAGACGACGCTGGTAGTCCATTTTTTGTAACGGACGTAGGCTAAATACAGTCAGGGAAATTTATTGTTATGCAAATTGATACACTAGTGTTGTAGCCATTTCATACAACTGTCAATAAATGACCGTTGTGATTGGAATATACGGTTTTTTTTTTAAATCAAATAACTTTAGAATAATAATTTATTTAATAAAATGTATACAAAAAGAGTAAATTTAGCCAACAGTAGTAAATTTCCCATACAGTTAAAGTGGCTAAAAATAAACTATTTCTAAAATATTTTTATTACATGTACAAGTGTTGATGCTTCGGAATTAGGATGTTAGGTAGCGACTTTACCTGGGGGCAGATCCTTCATTCAATGTTGCCGTTAGCTCACAGTATTTTTGTTGAGAACTCAAAACATTTTAGAAGGAAACTTAAAGGAAAAAAATGAGTAACGAAGTTAATACGCAAAATGTTTGGTACGTCTATAAGCAGACTATAAATAAAAGTCGCTTATCGCGTCTTTCTGTCTGTGTGACCACGATGGTCTTCTCAACGATGCAACGGATTGTGATGCGGTTTTACCTTTACTATCATTTAGTGAATTCATTCCGGAAGGTAAAGGAAGGAACCCATTAATGTTAAACTTAGACACAGTATAAGTTTTTATCCAGTGCGCAAACTGTAACCATAAACTCAGCATATTATATTGCATATATGTTGTAGCGCAGAAATTTTTCGTCGGTAATACAAAAAAAATCAGCTGTTCTATACATTTTGACCGCATAGGTATTGCATTTTTCTATGAAGCGGCTGATTTTTTTTTGTAAAACTGACGTAAAGTTTTTGCGCTAGGTGTAGAATGAAATGCTGAATTCTCGGTTACATTTTGCGCACTGGATAAAAATTTATCCTGTATATGGGTAATAAAAAAAACTCATTATTATGTAAGGTCTTAATAACCGTTAGTTATTATATAACTAACGCTTTTTAAGACCTTATTATATATATTCTATACTATTTGCCACACAATAAGAAATGTAGTCAAAACAATATTTTATTTCACAAAAGCCATGAACTTACAGACGGTCTGTTCCATTTCATCTCTCTAGAGACTTGAGCTCGACGGTTTCAGAATTTATTAGCTTATTATAAAAATATGGTCTGACTTAGTAGTTGTGCCACGGAGTGAAGAACTAACAGAGATCAAGCTTCATACGATCGAGCTGCGATGCGTAGGTACGTACACTACAGGGTCAAATTAAATTAGCTGGCAATACTTTACCCACGTGTTGGGAATCGATATCGAAAACTAAGGAAATATTTTTTCTTTTTTTTTTCTTTACCACTTTACGACCCTGGGCTCATGACGTGTGAGCTTAGGTAACCGATTACTCGATAACTCGATATCGATACCGAGTTTACATGTTTTTATTCGCATAATAAACATTCGCATAAACAGTGTTTTACCGATCTTATCTGAGCTGCCAATGCGGGAAATTGGTAATATTTTTGAATCGAGTTAGCAGCGATTACCTATGTATCGATTAAGGACGGGTTCGAATGGGAATCGAATAGTTAATTCTATTTTTTACAAAACTTTAAATGACACCAATGTACACAATGACTATTATGTTTATGTAAATTCGTAAAAGAATATCTGTTCCAACAGTGACAACATTATAAGCTGATCATGCTATGCTACCTATCTGAATACTGAAATCAAGTAAATATTTGTAATCCTAGAGGGATCACTACATTATTTGGGTTTACTTGAAATTGAAATGCCAATTTTCGATAGTCTAGTAAAGTCTAGTCCATTTTTTATTGGTATACATGAGTAAGAGGTTAACGTACCCTAGATAATTGAAATTGATGAAATAGGTTGAGTTTTCAGTGCCAAAAACGATCTCGCTAGGTTAATCATAACCTGATTAACTTATTTTTGGCCTGTTTATGGAAATCTTCAAACGGCTGGTTGACTCTTCCCGTGATCCAAGGCCTGGCTTTGATCTTAGCCAGAAGCTAAGAATTGCCATACAACGTGGTAATGCCTTCAGTTTCTCGGCAAAAAATCCTCCCCATCGCTGTCGATTGGTAATGTAGGTAACTTCATGAAGTTTCGAATGACGTTATTGCGACGCACGCTAAGTATTTTGAAAAACTTTACGAGTGGTACGCCATCGCCAGTTCGAAAACACATTGAGTCGAAAACCGCTATATCGAATGACGTCGCGAAGACGCTGATTTGAAAAACTGTGTGAATGGTGGTACGCTGGTACGAAAGTCTTGGTATCCAAATTGTTGCGAATAGCATATATTCCAGTATGAATTTGTCTGGCAATCAAACTCGAGACCCCGATATAACCTTATTTGTATTGGGTTTGGGAAACAAAAGTTATGAGAAGTATTATTTTTAGTTAACTTTTTAATTTCCTTAAGCATAAAATAGTTAAGTATAAAAAGTATATAGTAGTAAATCAAAGAAGAAATCAACAAATCCAAATTATAGGTGGTAGGTACTTATTACCACCACCGTTCAACTCTTGGAAGTCAACCTTCATTTATTTGTTTTTATTGTTACGATTGCATAATAATTAATAGATACTGTAGTATTTGTATTAATATTAGCTTATCAAAACGGGAAGCATGCTAGGGGTACATAGCTAAATCATAATAAGTAGGTACTAATATTAATCATTTATACTTAGTGGTATAGATAATTAGCTCAGTGACAGTTTTATCATCGTAGTGTAGGTAGTTCTTGGTAATCGCTGGGTCGCGAGTTCGATCTCCAGATAAATTCGGATTGGGTTATGATGGCAACAGTGGATTTCGATACCCAAGACTTTCGTACTAGCTTACCATTTAAACAGGTTTTAGAATGAGCGTGTTCGCAACAACGTCATTCGATATAGCGGTTTTCGACTAAATGTGATTTCGAACTGGCGTACCATTCGTAATTTTTTTCGAAATAGCATGCGTCGCAATAACGTCATTAGGAAATTTATATCACTCTCCATTACCAGTTGACAGCGATGGGAAGCAATTTTTGGACGTCATGTTATATATTTTTAATTGCTTTGGTTAAGTCAGGATATTACATTGTTATTTTTTTTTATTAATTAGTTTATGTACAATTAATGTTTTTTTTTCATCTACAAGTGTTGGATCATATGCACATGACTGTAACTACCGTTACGGTAGTACCGTCACAGTTCCTTAATCACTCAGAAAGACTATCACTACCATTTTGACAATATATTGCTTTATTTTCAACAAAATGTATACCGTGGACATAACTTTTTGAAGAAAAATGACCACTAAATGTTCTAAATAGACCTATTATTTAATCTAAGTTCCTATAATTCTGTAAATGATCGAAGTAAACTTATTTAGCCAATGGTAAAATCTTACAAGCTATCTGCGGGATAAGCTTAGGCTAGAATAGGAAGTCTGAAAATTGCTCAATTATTAAATTCTAAGAAAACTTATTTTTTTTAGATAGTTAGCTTTTTTTTAATGTTTATTAATAAAGGAAAAGCAAACTATAAACAGAAACATCACAAAAACCTCAATAGGTTTGTCCGGATAATAAAAGCTGTAATAGGTAGGTAAGTATCCTGTAACCCTTATTTCTCTTTTTAATAAAATTCTTATTCTTAGTTGAATTGTTAAAATGACAGCGAGTATCATAACAATTATCGTAACATACGCAATTAGGCTACAGAACTCATATTACACATTTATTACTCTTGTTCTTTCCTAATGCGAAGCGGTGTTCTGTTAATAACTGTCGAATTACCAGCCAGCCAGCTATTACTATTGAAATTACATGTTCTGTTCTCTTGTATCTGTCACCGAGTATTTGTGAACATCGTTAGTTTACAGTGTATTTCGTCATCTCGTGAAATTGTGAATGATCAAAATTGTGAACTGCAACAAACTATTTACAATTGAACGCATTATTTTTTATAGTTTATAATCTGTCCGTGGCAAACCGACAAATTGTGAACTGGTATCAAACTTGCATGCTTCGGATTGCATCTTGCACTTATACTAAGTTACTGCGACAAACTTGGAAGTAGCGCTCGCCGGGCTACTGCCACGGTACCGCTCGCTTTGCTCGCTCGGCTCGCGCGCAGTTGTTCACAGTTTTAACCTTAATCAATCTGCCCAGACTTTTCCCAATTATGTTGGGGTTGGCTTCGTTTAACCGGATGCGGTCACAGTTCTAACCTAATCTAACCCATTTGGTCGGGGCTGCCCTGGCTTTAGCTCTTAAAATAAGGTAGGTAACGTACCTTCTCGCCCCTGGCGAAATCAGGGTGTACTATACAGGTACACCTCTGCCAAACCCTCCGGGTAAATCAGGAGTGAAGTCAATGTTAATATCTTTTACGAACTGGTTTTCCTTTACATAAGATGTTAACACAAATAAACAATTCTTTACAGGAAAACCTTAATATTTCCCGAAGCCGTTAAAAACTGGGGCAGGGAAACCTTCCCGATCCGTATTTCCCATTTATTTGTAAACAGACTTAAATCCCTTGATCTAAAACCGGGATCTTTGTGATTTGTGCCCATTATCACATCCTTGTACTATATTTTCAAAAGTATAATGTAATAAAATAATGGGCCTTTTGTCCTGTGAATATGGTACAGGAAAAATACACAAAGAAATCTAGAAGTAAATGAGAAAATAGTTTCAATTTGATCTTGATAAAGATACCTACAAAACATACGAATCGGTCCCACTGTTAACCACGATGGGAAGAGTAATGATTATGCTTCGGCGGAAATTAACTGGTCCCCGATTTCACATTGCTCTAAACATCAATTCGAAATTACAACGGAGTTACTTGAAAGACGAGGGAGATCACTTTCACGCTGTCTGCGGTAATTTGAGGAAAATGGAATTCATCATCTGTCTAGCCCACAGATATAGAAAGACCTACAAATGCTTAACGTGGCCACTGTCGTGCTGTGTCTTAAATCGAAATCAAAAATTGCTAATTGCGCTGTGATAAATTGTAAAAAACTGCACAAATGTGAACAGAAAAAATAAAGTTAACGTTTCCATCGGTAAAACTTAGTAACTAAAATAAAAAAAATAAAAACTATATTGGGGTCATCTTCTAGTCTAACCGGGTGTAGCTTTATATCCATATTTTACATTAAGGGACTGCCCATTTGA
The DNA here is from genome assembly GCA_949091785.1 of Polymixis lichenea. Classification (NCBI taxonomy): domain Eukaryota; kingdom Metazoa; phylum Arthropoda; class Insecta; order Lepidoptera; family Noctuidae; genus Polymixis; species Polymixis lichenea. Next base: position 9,060,086 of record OX420943.1, on the reverse strand, counting down.
TCTCCAATATCCACAGTGACTGGGTAACATGATACCCCTTGGTAAGACTGCCAGACTTTTGGGCTTCTGAATACCCGTAACGACTGTTAAAGATTTCCGTATGTCAGTCGGGGCCGACGGTTTAACGTGCTTTTCGCGGCACGGAGGGTTCTCGATATGTAATGGATTTGTCACAGAAAATAGGCATGTAATTTAATTTTTGTATTTCGTTTTATATTTTTACATTGTCAAACTAGCTATACTTAGATTACAAGTAAGTGATGTGGTCTCCTTTAATTGGAAGCGCACACTGTATCCTGTTTTATGTAGTTGTATAGCCTCTGTTGGTGATCCAATTAATAAATAAAAAATAAGTAAGTTAACTTTCGAAAACAACACTACAGTTAATAAAAATAATTGCAGCTATAATATAGCTTTGTTTACTAACCGTCTTCATCAAGGCTTCCGTAAATGTGTGGTAATCATGTTTGTTTACACAAACGAATTGAGTCGTAGGAGCTACAGGGTGTTAATTTTCATCACGCGCCCTGATCGCCTTTTGACCTTTGTTATAAGGGTATTACAAACACCCTTGTTATTACCCTTATCGTAACACGTAAATAGGTTTTATGGTGTAACTGTTTAGAAGTAATAGAAGTATAAAGGGTATTTAAGGGCTGTTTCTGATAAAAAGTTGGTCAGGGTAATAATGTTTTTGATGATGCGATTATATTAATCTAGGTGGAAAAAAGCATGTACTTAGTTTCATGAAACCAACTTTTTCTCGGAAAATGTAGGGATTATGTCGTGTTTAACGTATAATCCACGTTTATGATGACTTGGTATTTTGGCGTGTGCTAGCTGAAATATGGCAAATAATTTAATTTTATGTTTTGTATTTAGTAATGTTAATTACTTACCTACTATTGTATAGAATCAAGTTCTTCGAACTTAGTAGACAGTTGTGCTGCTGGGGAGTTTGTTGTGCCACTTCTTCTTCCCAGCTAAAGCACTAGGAAGTGGTAAAGGGCGGGCGTTTTGGGGGACTGTCGTATGTAATTTTGACGTTCACAAAGTGCAGATTTAATTTTTTTCTTACTAGATGACCCGATAGAAGTTATGCTGTCTTCACTATAAGTATTGAATTCGCATTGGCATAATATTAGAAAAGTTAATATGGTCGTTAAGTTTTCTTAAATTTTCTAATGTTACGCGCAACTTGTTTAACTTTTTTTTTTTCATAAGGACCTTCTCCTGACAATAACAAACATAACAACAAAATTAGCAAACTTGGTCCAGCCGTTCACGTGTGATGCCGTGACCAAGGGAAATAAGGATTAATTTTATATATATAGATTTTGACTAATATTTGACTGAAACTTTTTAACAGACCAGAGTTACGTGCTTTTAAATGTATGTAAAGGTGCGATATAATTAAATAACTACAAATGACTGTGAAAATGTAGTTAATTTGAGGAGTGAACAAAAAGCTGGAATTTCATTTCGTGAAAGACGACGCGGCGTGTTCACGAATCGTTGGGATTCCATTTTGGTATTTATAATAATATTATACTGTCTCTGCGATTTTTCTTATATTCTACTGTTCGTTTAATTTTTGAGGACTACCTGGTTATTAATAAAAAAGAGATGTAGTACCTAATATTCATCGATCTTAGCCAGTCGTTACGTGTTGTCAGAAGTCCGAAAGTCTGACAATCAGTCTTACCAAGGGGCATCGTAACTGGGTTGTCAGAAGATGAGGTCAGAAAAGCAGTCGCTCCATGTAATATGTTGGTATTTAGCTCCATTCGGTTTGACTCACAGATCATAAAAACACAGGTTTGACTGGAAGCCAACCCCAACGTAGTTGGGAAAAAGCTAGGCAGAAAATGACATAACCTAATATGAGTAATAAACAGCAGTAGGTAAAAGAGACCATTATTTATGACTTCCATACAATATATTAATTAATATAAATGTGCGTCAGGATTGAGGATTCACCTCTGCGGTTATACAAGGTGAATTTTTAGTCACCGTTTATATTTTTTAGGGTGACAGTACCCGTGAAATTGAACAACTTTCTACAAGGAACATGGGTTGAAATATGAAAAAAAAAATTGGACATCCCATACAAAATCGATCAGCTGACTATTGATTTTGCATGGGAGGGCCGATTTTTATTTTCAATTTCACGGGTACCTACTATCACCCTGAAAAATTTAAACGGTGACTAAAAATTCACCTTGTATAATTGTTTTTGTACTGCCTACCGATGTTTTTTTTTTGTGTTTTGGCTTCCCACGGTTTGTGCATTTAGCCAGTGTCAAGTAATTTTTCTTTTCCATCAAGTAAATGGCCCGATATCGAGCACGAAGTTACAAAACAGTCATAGTCGTCTTTAGTCAGTCAAGTCAAACTTATTGTAAAGCGGTAGTAACTTTACAACAACCTATTAGGAGTTTCTGGGGGGAACACGAAAAGTCCACGTTAGTCACTTATTTTCACCTTCACTACATTTGTGCACTCACACGTAATTAAATTGCATAATTCACTACCAAAATTAAACAAAATTGTTTTCGCTATTTCACTAAATTTCATGAAAATAAAAAGTCGTGCGACATGTTCCAACGCGATCCCGCCAAAAACTCCCCCTACCGATGTTATCTATATACTTATTATAAAGCTGAAGACCTACTAGATCTACCAGATGAATTCAAAATTAGAACAAGTTGGAGTAAAATGATCTGCCACGGTGTTATTGGGTAATAATATCCAGAAATACTTATTTGCGGCCGGATTTAGGCCCTGTTGATGACCTGTTGAGTCAGATGCAGCTGAATACCAGCATTTCACATGGAGCGACTGCTTATCTGACCTCCACAACCCAGTTACTGGGTAACACGATACCCGTTGGTAAGACTGGTTGTCAGACTTTCGGGCTTCTGACGACCCGTAACGAGTTTCTAAGATCCACGAATGACAGTCAGGACCAACGGCTTAATGTGCTTTCCGAGGCATCAGTCTTGGTATGCAAAGATGGTCACCCATCCACGGACCAGCCGCGGCTTGCGTAGCTTAACCTGTCAATCGATTTGTGTAGCTGTTATTGCTTAGACATAAGCCCCTTTATGATAAATGTGATCTGACATATTATTTAACCGAAACTTGTTAGTAGTTGCGCACCTACTTGTTAAAATCTTAGGAAAATCATCTTCTTTTACAATATTTGTAAATATTTAAGCACCTATCTATCGCATAATGAATTTACTTGTCATTGCTTTAGTTGTGCCAGTTGAAAACCAGCGTCAGGCACTAGTTGTCTGGCATTTGTGCTGAACTGGGCCTTTTAGCGCAGCCGTGAGGCACACTTTGACGCACTTTACACTTTTTGTTAGTTTTTTATTTTTATTATTTTGCTGTATATTGTGTGCCTTTTAGTCTGTGCTAAATAAATGTATTTTCTTTCTTTCTTTATTTTAATTATTTTGCACCTGTTGTGGTATACTCATTTTATTCTAGGTGCCTTCGTCTTCACATATAGTGTAAAATGTAGCAATTAAAAAAAATAGTAACGGTTGACTTTCTTGCCCATTCTTTTCCATAGAAAACTATCTTTTGGAAGGGGCGACTAGAATCAATCCCTTTTATTTTGTAAATTTTGCCGTTCAAGAGTGCCTATGTGCATATTTGAAATAAATAAATAATTTGACTTTGACTTAGAGCTGATTTTTCAATAGTCGGATAACATTTATCTGAGGAACAAATATTGTGGTTGACAAGTTTTGTATAGAAACTATATCAAACTGTCAGCTTTATTCTTCAGATAAAAGTCAACTGACTATTGAATAATCAGCCCTTAGTTAAACAGTCATGCTGAAACTTGAAATAAGCCCATGGAGCCCCCAAAAGTAGTTCCACAAACACAAACTGTGTACTTACCTTATAATATAATGTTCCCGTATCTCAAGGTTCTTTGTTACATTGTCAACTTGTGTCATTCAAACTGGCCTAAACTGGATTTAAGTGTAAGAACGCATTACTCATACATAACAAGGACAACATTAGCGTAGTCTGCTGGTACAGTAGGGCGCATGTCCATGGACACATTGACTTTCAGCTGCGAGATAATTGCGTAATACACTTATGGTCACACGATACAGACTTTCATGAACTCTTATAGTATTTTGGACAGTACAGACAAAAATGTCTGTGTGCCAGAAAAATCGAACGTCTGCATATGTGTTTGCGTATTTGTCGGAGCCAAATAATTAATTATACGTCTGTTCTTACCGAGATTCACTACGATACTAAATAAAAACTATTGGAAAACTAGATAAGGACTGTCGAAAATCCAAATTTGAACTAATGAAAAGTCTGCGCAAACATTCTGATGAGATGTCTGCCTCAATTTTTTTATTTAGACTTCAAAGTCTGTATCTACAGATATCTGTGTAACCAAATATAGTGTGGACCCACCATAACAGTCGGAATCTCTTTAGGTTTAAAGAATCTTTATTCTCATAAGAACATGACATACAGTTCACTTAAAAAAAATGAGACTTAAATTTTAACATAAATAATCTCTTTTATTTTGACAGCTCAGTAACATTCATTGTGTTATTTACGTTGGTGAGCAGACCAATTTTTCAAACATATGAAGCAAAGGATTAGGAATATCCGTCAAAATGATTGCGTGTGTTACTTAATTTAGGGTGCAGGTCTAGTTTTAATAGAATCCAAGGCTAGCGTATGCTACTTATGTTACCAGTCACAAACGGCCTATCGTACCTACCTACATTGTGTGGTACTTACATAAACATGTGAGGGAAAATTGTATATGACGTCTGGAATATGTAATGTATCTCATAAATGTTTGTACATTTTGTCATTAAACAATTGTTCTATTCACTGTTAGGGCTCTAGAGGAGTTATGTGAACATAGTAGGTCTCTTATGTTTGTTATAACCTCTCACCCATTAAATGTGAATAGCAATTGAGTTAACAATTAGGTATAGAATATGTGTTGTAATTAGCAATTCAAAACACTACAAATTCTGAATAGTCCCGAAAAAACGCTCTGATACGCCTCAGTACACACAGCTCTATTAAGTGCAGGTTACCCCTCCGAAAACATGTGCGTTCAAATCCGCGTTAGGCACAAGTTAATTTTTGTAAATTGCAAAAACATTTTATTATAATTACTGTATCGTTTAAATGAACAACATTTACAACAAGTTGCTTAAATAAGTATTTTTCTATTCTGTTTTAGTAATAATTATAAAGAATTTAAACATTAAGAAAAATTAAAAACTTTCATAATCATTTCATAGTATTTATTATTGCTATTATTTAACAAAACTTTGATCTTATTTTACTACAAATATTTTACAATTTTATTTGATAATTTATAGATATTTTTTTTTTACATAAATTTTGCCAAATGACACAAACGGGTGTCTAGACAAGTGACATTATTTTAACGCAAACGGTAAAATAGGTAGTAATAAATATTTTAGATGGACATAAATTAATGAAATGTCATGTGATGTGTCATGTCGTCTCTGCATATAAACATTTAAGTGATCGTATAGGAGTTTTTGGCGGGATCGCGTTGGAACATGTCGCACGAATTTTCATTTTCATGGAATTTAGTGAAATAGCGAATTAAATTGTATAATTTTGATAGTGAATTATTCAATTTAGTTACGTGTGAGTGCACAAGTGTAGTGAAGGTGAAAATAAGTGACTAACGTGGACTTTTCGTGTTCCCCCCAAAAACTCCTATTAGGTTGTTGTAAAGTTACTACCGCTTTACAATAACTTTGATTTGACTTGACTGACTAACGACGACTGTGACTGTTTTGTAACTTCGTGCCCGATATCGGGCCATTTACTTGATCTAAAAGAAAAATTACTTGACACTGGCTAAATGCACAAACCGTGTGAAGCCAAAATGAAAAAAAAAATAAAAAAAGTGATCGTATACATCCAACGTTGCAGTTATAACTTGAGAGTAGGGATTAATTTTATAAAGAAAACTTAAGTAAGTTAAATTAATGGATGCCTTCAAGTAACATAATCTATCGATTAGACAGAGACCTTCAAAGATGAAGTGACTCGGACGATAGTCGATAACAATTTCATCGCTATTCACATGGGCTCGCTGGCTAGTTCGTCAAACTGCCAGTATGAGTATACGTTCGGTGATACGATGCGATGGTTCGAATCCAAGGCGAAACAAATAAACTCTTTTTGAAGTATTCTGTAGATTATTCGAAACGAATTCAATGTTGTTGCAGTGTAACATTTTAAAACTTGAGGGGTAAGCACATACTGTCGCTGTGTGTACGAACGCGAGGAGGAAACGTAACCGAACTTAGCACATAGCTAATTTAAACATTGATTTGTGCTTGTCGCAATAAAAAAAAACAGAAGGCTGTAAGTAGTAGAAATCGTTCGAATTTACGTTATGATTACGTCGCACGTTCGTGCTAGGCCCTCGACAAAATATTCTCAGGAAAACAATCTACATTACATTTCCAACCAAATTAACTTAATTTATTTATAACTCTAGGAAATGATTTGACAGGGCTCACAACAACATGACTTTCAAAGTAAATAATGTTTCTCTACTTCAATAATATACACGTTATATACGCTTTATATATAGCTTGTACTGATCTAATCTCGACCTTATTCCCTAGGACTTAAGATGATAGGAAGATCCTGGTACAATTCGTCACGAAGCGACGAAGCGACTTAAGGCTGGTAGTTACGATCGGGTCGCTTAATTTTCTACGCCTATGTGACTGTGGAATAACGTTCTCATACAGCTTCCTTATGGCCAGTGTTATACGTCCGGGTCACACATAACTTGGTGTGTTTTAGTTGATTTGGGTTTAACAAGGTATATCTTCCAAGTTTTGGTAAAATGAGTAAAGTTGACTTAATCATTGCATGTAGAATCGAAATCAAAAAAAAAAAAAATCAAAAAGAATTAAAAAATGCAAGATAATGAAAGATTGTTCTGACATAATTTATATTCTCTGCAAAATCTAGCCTGCCTCGTTGGTGTATTAGTCATGCGTTACTGCTGAGCAAGAGGCCCCTAGGGTCGATACCCAGGTTGAGCAAAGTATTGTTGTTTGAAATTTCTCAGATGCAGTCCGGAGTTTGCATTCATGCCTATAAGTAAGTGCCATTTTAGGCCGAAGAAGGAACGAACGAATTATCACCGAAGAAGGTTATTTAGGAAAGAATCAAAGTCTACAAATTGCAGATTACAGATCCATCAAAATCAGTTCTTGTTATTACAACGACCATATTGGTTTCAGTTGAAGAATTCTACTAGCTAGCTGTGTTGGCGTAGGTACCAACTATTCTTTACAAGAAAAACTTCACAAACAAATCGAGTTATCAAAACGGCTGGGTTTTTTCAAGGTAAACTGAAGATAGTGAAAATATTATATTAGAAAGTCTAGTCTAGATACTTCGTGTAAAAGATTTCACAGAATTTCGCACATCAAAAATATTTAGGTACAAACATAATATTGGAATCTAAATCATTTTATTCCAATATCGACGCTTAACACAGAGAGAAAACCTTGTTGAAAATGATTGGAAACTTGAATTTGATATGTGTTTCTAAGAATCTAGAAGCAGCTTATTATACAACGTGTTACGGAAAGGGTATTTCCGTGTACATACCAAGGGCACGGCTTCTTTGGATGATATCAAACGATATTGGAAGGGTTTTTTAATTCTATCTGTACATGCTCGGAAGTTATGAGAATTTTTAATACATTGATACCAGAAACCGAACTTTTCAAATTGAAATAAAAACATCACTAGGAAGAGATTTATCGTGATATGGTAAGTAACGTGGAAAGTGATTGACCTACGTAGTGCGGAGACACGTTTGTTATAATTTGAATTTAAGAAACATATGAAACCGTAAATATAGTATCAATTCTTAGAGTATTTTATTTTGAGCTGAAACTATGTATAGTGATTCTATACCAGCTGTTATCTTTAGTGCTTAAGGATAGCAATAGGGTTTCTGTTACACCCTGTATAGCTAGGCTAGCCAGGGCCTTGCCCGCGACTTCTTTCGTGTGGATTTCTGATTTGCCAATACTAACTTCAACACACCTTTTTTTTCTTGTTGAAGAATTTTTTTTTATTAAGGTTTGCCTTTTTTATATTTTTTTTGTAATTTTCCAACTAATAAGGTGGTTGCCGAAATAGGGTGGCTGGCGAAATAAGGTGGCTGGTGAAATAAGGTGGCTGCTGAAATAAGGTGGCTGCCGAAATAAGGTAACTGCTGAAATAAGGTGGTTGCCGAAATAAGGTGGTTGCTGAAATAAGGTGGCTGCTGAAATAAGGTGGTTGCTGAAATAAGGTGGCTGCCGAAATAAGGTGGTTGCCGAAATAAGGTGGCTGCCGGAATAAGGTGGCTGCTGAAATTAAAATTATCAGAAGTTTTTTTTGCAATTTGCAGGTCAGTGTCAGGTTGTATGTTCTGATTAGAATATGATTCACGACCGCAATTCGTATGAAATTAAATAATTAATACCGAGCCCATAACGTTCCCACTGCTGGGACACAGGCCTCCTCTCTGTGAGAGGCAGTGGGCCGTAATCCACCACGCGGTTCCAGTGCGGGTTGGTAGATGTTACATATCTTCGGATTTTTGGTTTTAAGACATGCCGGTTTCCTCACGATGTTTTCCTTCACCGTTTTGAGAGGAGTGGTGACGAAATATTATAAACAAAGTAAAGCACCTGTCTGGGTTCGAACCTACGACCTACATCTTGTAAGTCGCGTCAGTAACTACTGGACCACTACTGCTCTTCATTCGAAATTACATAATTATTTTTTAGCATTAATTATTAGCATGAAAATCATCATTAAAACCCTCTAATCATTATCATATCAGCCGAAAGACGTCCACTGCTGGACACAAGCCCCCCCCAAAAGGGGGGGATTTTCCATAATCGCCACGCTTAGCAGGCGGGTTGGCGATCGCAGTATGGTGGTAAAATGCATAGAGAACGCTGCTGTCCATTCTCTAGTAAGTCCCTTAGTCGCCTTCTATATACGACACCCACGGGAAGAAATGGGATGGTGCTATTTTTTTATGTCCGGCACCACACGGAAAACCCTCTAAGTTGATTTATTCCCATTGAATGACTATATATTTTATGAAAAAGTCATTCAATGGTATTGAATGAATTTGGAGGGTTGTGTTAATAATTTTAATGATTATAATTCTGTAAAGACATATTTGTTACGACTGCTAATCATAAATCAACATACAACCTGGCACTGACCTCCAAAACTCAAACTCAAACTCAAAGCATTTATTTCAAACAAACCAATTACAGGCACTTTTGAATTGTCAGAATCGGAAAGATGAAGCTAGTTGCCCATTCCAAAGCGTAGTAGGCAGGGGCGTACCGATAGAAAATGGCGTCTAGGGCACGCATCCCATTTGCGCCCCTTCGTAAATTATCTTCTCGGTCTCCACTGACCAAAGCTAGCTCCTATAACCTTTCTTGACCAATTATAGCCCTAAATAACGAAGGTATTAATTTCAACTTGCAGAAACATCGCTTGTACTGCTACAATTTTAAGAGAGTTTGAATAGAAATCGGCATTTGGAAATATGCTTTTATCCTCGTACTGCACAATATGTTCTAGTTCTTCAGATTTCTTAGATATAGGTAACAGTATGAAATGGTTTATTGATGTTTTTTTTTATTCAATAATTGGCGACTTTTTGGGCCCCCCTTTGATAGGCGCCCAGGGCTCTTGCCCAGCCTGCCCCACCCTAGATACGCCCCTGATAAGAGGTACCTATGGAGAAGAAAATCGCAAAAAATCGACGAAACGCTTGGCGTAATGGCTGAGCGATCGACTGCTGCGCAGCGTGTCGCGGGTTTGATCCCCGCACGGAACAAACATTTGTATGATCTGCAAGTAATTGTTCCGGGTCTGGGTGTTTGTGTTTGTGAGTTTCTATGTTTGTAAACGCACCCACGACACAGGAAGAAATTCCTAGTGTGGCACAACGGTTTAAAAAAAAAAGAAAGAAAATTGGAATTTTGCGGGGCTACCTTGGCACTTCCACCTCAAATCGGTTCAGAATTCTAGACGCGGAAACGTATAACAGACAGACAAACAGACACTTTTGTAATTTTAATAGTTTATTAGTATGGGAGTATGGTTCGAGTATATGTATGAATATGTATGCAATACTTGTCTTGCAGCAAGTTGGAAAGATCACTGTCAATCAATGTTTCCTGTCGCCATGTGTGAAACGTCAACTTTTTTATTTAATGTCAAATTGACCTCATTACATTGAAAATCTAAATTAAGCCGATAATTGGTGAATTTATAAATATTTATATTCAACTAGCTTTTGCCAGCGGCTTCGCCCGCGTGGAGGTTGGTGTATTATACATATAAACCTTTCTCTTGAATCACTCTATCTATTAAAAAAAACCCGCATCAAAATCCGTTGCGTAGTTTTAAAGATTTAAGCATACATAGGGATGTAGGGACAGAGAAAGCGACTTTGTTTTATACTATGTAGTGAATAGTAAATCAATCATGAGCAGTAATGATAATATTATTGATTATTAAACATACCTACAAACACTCACGCTTTCTTACCATGGGGGTAGGTAGAAAATACAGACCTCCACTCGCACCCTAATTGCATTCTACAATATTATTCAGAATCTGAATTATTTTGAAGATATTTGCTAATCCATTATTTCATATCATCTGCCTAGCCTTTGCCTTTCTGTGTTAGGGTCGGCTTCCAGTCTAACCGGTTGCTGCTGAATACCAGCATTTTACATGGAGCGACTGCCTATCTGACTTCCACAACCCATTTACTGGGTAATACGATACCCGTTGGTAAGACTGGTTGTCAGACTTTCGGGCTTCTGACGACCTGTAACGACTGTCAAAGATCCACAAATGACAGCCGGGACCACCGGCTTTACGTGCTTTCCGTGGCACGGAGGGGTCTTGGTATGTAAAGATGTTCACCCACCTACAGACCAATCGCGGCAAGTGCAGCTTAACGTGAACGGTCGACCCGTGCGGCTTATATTACTTTTTGCTACACTATGGTAACACTTGATAAGTTCAGATGGGAGCAGCAGAAATGAAAGTTCACACAGTTAGGTAAAACTTGATGACGATGAACTGTATTGTACTATTAAAACGACACAAATTACATTCGTTTCAAACACAACATTCCTACACAAAAGCTTGGAGACGACTGGCGAGCGGGGGGAACGCGATCTAAATCGCAGGCGTCTTTTCTGATAACATTGTGTTACTACAACTTAGCCACAAGGGCCTCCAACCCATTATTTCAAATGTTCGAAAAAATTGTCGGCTCAGCTACGTCATTAACGTCAATGTTGTGGAACTGCCAAAATTAAACCGATTCCTAATAATACTGAATTGGTATAGAAGTCCAATAATTAATTAATAAACAAAAGTAGGCGAACGAATATTGTTATTGTAACACAGTAAGTCATTACAAAATAAACTTTTCACCCTTGGTAATATCACAAAACTTTATGACCCAAATAAGATTTGGGCTGACTTCGCCGGTTGATTCCAAATTATGTAACTTGTTTACTTTTCTTTAGCTTTTCAATAACACCACTTCCAAAGGTCACACACTCACAACCACGTGGATTCATGTAACGTCAAGAGAGTTATGTATTTGACTATTGTTTAAGATTTTCAGTATAGAAATGAAACAATAATTTATATTGCAGACACTCTTAAACAAAAGTCAGTCTCTACGACGCCTACTCTTTTTGAACTTGCTAACATAAGGCGTAAGAAATGAATTAAAATCAGTTACCAAGACGAAGTTTAATTATGGTGTAAATTCACAATTTCACTGCTGCGAAGGATAGGTGGTTCTTTCCTCCATTTGTTTGCCAGCCACGAAACCGTAATTTTCACACAAGGTAACGTGCGTAGCGTAGACGAAGGCAGCAATTGAACTCATCTGCCCTCATGAACTGCAGTAGAATGCAGAATACCGAATATTTAACATGGAGCGACTGCCTCCACAACCCAGATACTCAGTAATACGATACCCTACCCCTATCTGACCTCCAATAATCACCGTTACTGGGTAACACGATACCCATTGGCTATGAATTTTTTTATAATTTGTGTGTTGTTTTTTGAATTAAGTAACCTATATGGAGATTTGAATGACTGGTTGTCAGACATTCGGGCTTTTGAATTGGTCTCCCATCGACGAACCAACTTCAGTAGCTTAAACTTGAAGATCGGCTCGTGCCCTATGCAGGCTAGATTGAACACTATGCAGGCTAGATTGAACACATGGCTTTATGACTCATCTGGTGGTTTTAAGTATTTTGTAAATGGCCTACGCAAATGTCCTGCAAATCTGGTAGCGTCTTGTGACGGGTCGTTGAGCTCCCTAAAATAGGGCTGAGCTACACGGTGACTGATACTTACATGCCGTCTGTTGGGACAGGTCAGCTCAAAGCTGCAATGGCTCTTTCTTTAAAAGGCCCTTCCAGGCATTTCCCTGCATTGTTAGACAAACAAAATTCAAATAATATAATGTTTGGATTTTAAAAGAGACTGTGACCTCTAAGTTTGTTTCGGCTTTTCTTCTCAGAGAACAGTCGGCTAGGAAATGCCGGCACCATCTAGTTTATTAACAAAAAAATATTGACGTGTAAAAGTGTATTTTAAGATCTACTTACATAAATAAACATTTCATTTCATTTCATTGCCGCTGTTATTATTTATCTACTTCCCCGTACAAGGCAAGCCAGGGTCGGCCTTAAGACAGCAATGGAACTCCGCCTTAATAATATTAAGATACCAAGTCATTTTGTTCAACTAGGTATTTCTGTAAAAGACTGTGGGCGGAACGATAAAAGGTTTTCTGTAATTATGTAACAGATGTCTATTGAATTTGATAATTTCATCAAGGAAGTTTGGCAAATTTCAAATTATTATTATTTATTTAAGTACCTATTTCGGTGGTGAATTAAGAAGTTTGGAACGTTTATTGAAAGGGTGAATTAAATCTCTATAGACGTTCTTTCTTAACTGATTAGGAATATAACTGACTACAATGTGACTCGGACAGACCATTACGTATCGAACTGTTGGTCTTGGCTTCTATTTATAGATCTTTGACAGTCGTTACGGGTCGGAAGCCCGTAAGTCTGGCAACCAGCAGCCTTAGCATGACGCTTTGTATTTCTACTCTACCCTAGAACAGAAATTGCTTGTCTACATTTCTCGGTACAAAAATGTCAATTGTCTACACGGAAACGTCATTTTTGTCTCCTCTTCCGTTAACAAAATGCTTCTCGCCGGTTCTCGTGCAAAAGCTTGCAGGGCATCATGCTACCCAGTAACTACCCAGTAAAATACTGGTTTTTAACTGCACCCGGTTAGATTCAAAGCTAACCATAACATAGTTGGAGAGAGGCTTGCAGATGATGATATGTCAGTAATGCGATTTATAAGTAACGTTCGTAAAGTTTCCTAAAAGAAGTAATAACTTCTTACTCGTATTAAAAATTAATTCAAAGAACTTGTCAGAAATGTCGCAAAACGTTTAAAAGCTACGACACAGTTTGTGACACTTTCTGATTGACCCACTTGAGAAGCTTTCGAGATTGTAGCAAGTTGTGAACTGTTGTAAACTATTTTGGCATCTTGGGAGATACCTAAGTGTTTATTAAAATCTACCCACGTTAAGTGATTCTATAAATAGATACGGTGTTCTCCGGGGGCAGGCAGATATTGAAATATTTATTGTTGTAGTTATGGTTACAATTAGCCTGAAGATGGTAAACATCGACAAGAATTCATTTAATTGTCTACAATACCTGTTCCATAACATTGTTTCAATGTGTAACTACTTTGAATACTAAAGTAAACTTGAGTGTGATTACTTGGCAGTCGGGTTTTCGTTTTTGAACTAACTTTTTCTTTGATGCAGTATTTAGACAGCCAAAGTAATTAAAAGTAATGGTGTTGAATACTTACATGTTTTTGAGGCTGACTGTACCATAAGTTCGGCATTGAGTGACGGACGGATTTCAGCAATCATTGAAAGCCGTTCAGCAGCTGACATTTTATAGACCGACGAAATTAATTGGCGAAGTTAGTTTGTTAGCATTTTATGGTAACATTTCGAGCTTTCTTAATTCTCTAAATAAAATCATGTCTGTTATTGGCGCAAACTGAATAAATTAGAATGTAACTAAATGTTAGTAAAACTAGTAGCCGTGATAGCCCAATGGTGAAGGCGCCTCGCCTCTCTTATGCACGAGGGTTTTTGAGGGTGTTTTTAATTTCGATTCATTTATGTACTTTCTGAGTTTATTTTGGATATTACTGACATAGGTGAAGGAAAAACATCATGAAATACCTGATTTTATAGTTAATCTAAGTCTGTAATCGCCAACCCGAGCAAGCGTGGTGATCAATGCTCGTCTCTTCTCTGTATGAGAAGAGGTATTTCCCTTGCAGTGGGACATAAATAGGCAAGTATACGGTACTGACTACCAAGGGTATGTCGGACGTATTTAAGTATACCAACTCCAACACAGACAAAATCACTAAACTAAATTCAAATCAAAATCCGATCAAGCTCGCCGTTAATCGAATTTAATTGTTTGTCAGCATCACGTTTCGATCGGGCTGATTGATTCACGAGCACGTTACCAATACGTTGGTACAGACGATAACTATGAAACAGTCCAGTTTTACTTGTTTAGGGTATAAATCAGAGAGCAGCGGTGGCCCAGTGGTAAAGGCCGCGACTTACGAGTTGTTCAGTCAGGCGCTTTACTTAGTGTAAATAACATCATCATTGCTGCTCTCAAAACGGTGAAGGAAACCATCGTGAGGAAACAGCGGCATGTCTTAGAAGCAAAAATTCAAAAACATGTGACATCTACCAAACCGCACTGGGCCCGCATGGTGGATTACAGCCCACTCCCTCTCAAGGAGAGGAGCCCTGTGTCTCACTTCATTCACTAAAGATACGGTTTCCTACAAGAGCGGTAGCAGCTACGTTTTTTTTTATTTTTATTTTTTTTATTTTGGCTTCACACGGTTTGTGCATTTAGCCAGTGTCAAGTAATTTTTCTTTTAGATCAAGTAAATGACCCGATATCGGGCACGAAGTTACAAAACAGTCATAGTCGTCTTTAGTCAGTCAAGTCAGAGTTATTGTAAAGCGGTAGTAACTTTACAACAACCTAATAGGAATTTTTGGGGGGAACACGAAAAGTCCACGTTAGTCACTTATTTTCACCTTCACTACACTTGTGCACTCACACGTAACTAAATTGAATAATTCACTATCAAAATTATACAATTTAATTCGCTATTTCACTAAATTCCATGAAAATGAAAATTCGTGCGACATGTTCCAACGCGATCCCGCCAAAAACTCGCAGCTACGTTATGGCCACAGTGACGACTGTCATGGAAATGATGACAAGGGAGTTCGACTTTACGGTGTCAAAAAACGCACTCTAGGAAAACACACCAACATATTACCATAAATAACGTTTCAGTGACGTAAATCGGTAAATGGCAGACTGTATGGTGGCCACTGTTCTTCTAGGAAATTATAGAATAACAGTAAAACTATTTTAGTTTTTTATAGTAAGGTTCTAGGCCTCCTCTATGTGAGAGATAGTGGGACGCACTTTTGCAGTTTTTTTGGTATTGTCCACGTATTTATAATAAAGTACCTGATGTGATAAAAAATATGACTGTAATAAAATTTAAAAGGGAACTAAACCAAATATTAATTGAGAAAAGCTATTACACATTTGACGACTTCCTTAATGATAAATCTCTGCACTGACTGATACACTATTATTATGATTGACATACATGTTCCTATTCTGACACTTTTTCAGGGGGGGTAAACTTAGAATCACGGCCAGAGCAATTTTTTTAGGTATGCCATCTATGAATCATGTTCTTTAAATTTAAGGGCAATAGTTCCCATAGGACGTACTAGATGTCTCTACAAAACTACTAGACTTATTAAAATAGTTGTTTGAAATAGCTATTTTTAATTTCTAATTATAATTCAATTATTTTAGTTTCATTTTAAAGACTTAAATTATGGGCTAATATTTTTTTATTAAAGCGGTCTATTTCAATTGATTAAAAAAAATCACAAATGTCAAATTTGAAAATTGTCAAAAGAAATGGACGCCCGTTTTCAAAACCTACGTTTACTTCAAAGAATAAAATAATGTTAATGGGAGGTTTACTTTCGTATTGTTTTACGCTGTTTTGTTTTCTTTGCTGCTAATTCGTTTAGTTGAGGCTCTGCTCCTCCATGAAGGCTTGAAGAGAACACCATCAGATTCGTCAGTCCGTCCTTGCGTTGAGAATATCCACGGGGCGAAGGCCAACTGAATTCGGTGTCTGTTTGCGATGTTTGGCCGCTATTAGTTACGATTTGCGCTATTGGACGCTATTAGCTAAGTGTTGATAAGGTAGTGGACGCTATCGTTCAGTGTTTTTACTATACCTTCTAAGAGACGATGTGTATTTGGATGCGACACTACAGGTAAGATTTCTCGCCTCACGCCAAAAACCCCTCTTGTGTATATTGTCTGAAAATCTTTAGCTAAGAATGTATTCCTATTATGCATATTTAAATACAAGTATCGCTCATGTAATAGAATTCGATTCTATCTCTCTGGTTATACTACTGCTAGTGATGCTGCCTGCTGTACGGGCTCTTCAAAAATTACAGTTATGCTCAGAATGTAATAAGAAATATTAATGATCATTTTGATGAGCCACAGCTATCCTACTTAAATAATGAGGAAGAGTTACTATTACTATTTCACTAATATACAGAATTTATTATCTTAGACAGACACATAATTTATTATTTTAAACTAAATTATTTGCAGGTGTCACAATCCACAACTTTCCGAACCCTAGAATCTTCCAAGAGCAATTTCGGATATGGGTTAGCTTAGCTGGTGCCTCAGTCAATGGATTGAGCGATATGCAAATATATAATAACAGGAAAGTCTGATTTTGTCCAAATAGACAAGAATCGTAACAGCTGCTTAAATGCTGTAGCTATTCCTCACCTGCATATATGAAGTAAGTACCTTATGTGAAAGATTCACGCATAATGCATTATTAGGAATATCAATTGCCTAAACTAAATCTAATGCTTCTATTATTCCGAACTAGCAACAACTGCAATTTAAATGAGTAATATAGGCAGGAACGCATCAGGAAAAAACAGAGAAACTTATTTATGATTATAATACCTATTTCCTATTACTATTTCCAGAGGCATCAACACCCGTTGCATATACAAGAAGTGTGAACCTGCCATCAAGTTCACCATGTACGTCGGTTCAACTTTCAGGTAAATAAGTAAATTCAATGTGTACACATTGTAAAAAAAAAACTCACCACACAACGCAACACAACACACACAACACATTGTAAAAGTAATGAGTACTCATTACTTTTGTTTTGAAAGATCACACCATCTGGCCTTTTTGTTATTGCATGGCACTGTAATTGAGATCCGGCTACTGAGTTGTTTTTTTTTTTTGGAATTGACTTCTTTGTATAAGATTCACACATTGAACAAATCCAACGTATGCAGCTTACTTAGCTGGTGCTGCCTCACTTGTTTTTCAAATAAATTTTTACACCTTTTCATTTTATTATTTCCAGTGCCACATCTGCCCGTTGCATCTACATTTTACTACATTTTGGAAGGCGTGACTACAATTAATTTTATTTTAATGTAAGTGTTGACGTTCAAAAGTGCCTTTTAAGTGTCTATTTGAAATAAATGCTTTGCCTTTGACTTTTGAAAAATGTGCACAAGAGTGGATTCTATAGTGTACATGACCAAACAAATAAATTGAGTATTCAACAACAAGCTTCTTTCATTAAAAACTAAATTAACCTTTACAAACAATTTGGGAGAATAAATGTGCACATCCATGCTTGTAGATTGATTAAAATTCACCAGTTTTTATTTTCAAACTACTGTAAAATTAATTTCACACTACCAAACATTGTTTTACATAAATCTATCTTTATTTATGAGAAATATACGCAAATGACAATGAAAGATAGAGTACGCCGCCCTAGTGCTTGATAGCTAACCGACCATTTTTTGTGATTATGGCTTTTTAATGTATACTGCAGGAAAAGGTTTCTGCAGTATACACTAAAAAGTCATTTTTCTAAAAAATGGTCGGTTGGCTATCAAGCACCAGGACGGGGAGTAGGTATGTATGGATGTGTGTGTGTGTGTGGTGGTGTGGTGGTGTGGGTGTAGTTATGGAACAAGAAATCCAGATGGCGCTACTCGCGACAGGTTGGCAAAAAAGTCCCGTGAGATGCCACTCTATTTCAGTTTAAAATAATGTACTCTGTGCACTTTTTATTCTGATTGACACTTTGAAATACTTTATTATTTTTTGACAGTACTGTAAAAAAGTCACTAATATTATTAGTCTGTTTATTGTTTCTTTTTTTTTGTAATTCTAATGATTTGACATTTATATTTTTTCGGTATCAATGGAATTTCTGTTCAATTTTGGAATTGACTATTATTTGCCTGCCCATGAGACGGTAGAATATGGAGGACTAAATTTTTAAGAAAACAACTATATACCAATTACCCATGTTTGAAAAAATAAATGATTTGTATTTGATTTGATTCACCACGCGGGCCCAGTGCAGGTGGGTGGATGTCACGTGTTTTCAATCGAAACTTTTCTACACCCAATGATATTTCACATAGTAAATGCATGCCTGCCTGGATTCAGACCTTCGACCTACTCGTTTCACCAAGTCTACCATGTCCTCAATTGTAAACGCTGATGAATATAGGCCACATTTCCCACGTCTGATAAACCAAGCGCTGATTGATTTCCTTTTGTCAGAATCTCTAAGACGCCCCGTAAAGATGGTCCCTCTCAAACCACTCCACAGCCACCATAAGATGTATATCTGTTGTAACCTACTTCGTAGTAAAATGGTATCCATCAGTCTTATTTGTTTCCTGGTGCGTGTTCAGCATCATAAGTAGAACACAACATTATTTTTCCCTTTTACCAAAACCGCGTTGAATAAAAACGTGGGTGAAAGAATATATATCTTATGGAGCTCCGTCACCGGGAGCATTCTCATATAAATAATGTAACCTTTACCCGCGACCTGGCTTTAGGTATTCCTTTTACTTATTTAATTCATTAATTTAAAATTACCCATGAATGCCCCACTGCTCTCTTTGTCCGGAGTAGCCAAGGAAAAATCTTTATTAAAGGAGTCCAGCTCATCCCGCCATCTCCATCTGGGCCTGTCGCGATGTAGTTTGTCATGTTTGTTTGCCAAAGTATCAGCATTTCCATACAACGCTGCCAGCCTTTTCGGCACTTTTCCTGTTGACCGCGAAACGGCTGAATTTTTTGACGCGCGTATGAATATTTTTCCTCCCATTCTGCATAACCTAGATAGTCCAAAAGCGTAATAAGCGTAGGATAGTTTATCTTCTTAGCTGTTTATAGAACAAAAAGATTAAAGAGCTTAGTTGCTAACCGTATCGTGCAGGTTATATAGGGAGTGAAGGATTATGGCGGTATTCGCCGGTGACAGGGCGATCTCTCACGAGAATATAACGTAACGTACGTTTAAATATCATTTATCATGCCTATGGTTCGTGTTAGTGGCTATTAGGGTTTCGGTTACCACATTAGGGATGTCTATTTGGAATTTTCTTATGATTGCGGTATATTTTTGGTTTGCGGATAAATGGCAGGACTTTGTAGTGAGTATCAAAACTGATTGTTTTTTTTTATTAACGACAAAGTAGGTTATAGGGACCTACCTACTTTGGCCACTAGACCAACGAGACTGCCTTGTTGTTCTAGTGGTCGCAAGCGCTACTGCTGACCATGAGGTTTTGGGTTCGATTCCCAAGTCGAGCAAAGTGTTATTTGGTTTTCTATCTGGAATTTCTCAGTAGCGGCCCGGTGACTGGATTTGTGCCCGGTTGATGGCACTAGGCTTGCCCCCTGTTACATGGGACTTAAATATAACTGGCATAATGTAGGTGTAATATAGGTACAACTCTGCCCAACCCTTGGAGGATACCGGGCGTGATATTATGTATTGTTTTACATTAAGTGCTTCTTAGCCCTCCGCAATATCTTCTTGTTCCAAATACCGCAGTGTCTCAAGACGAAAGTCTTTGACAAGTGTGTGTTGCCAGTGATGACCTATGGCACAGAAACGTGGTCGCTCACAATGGGCCTTATCAGAAGGCTGAAAGTCACCCAAAGGGCAATGGAGAGGGCTATAATATGCTCGGAGTTTCCTTACGTGATCGAATCAGGAATGAAGAGATACGCAGGGGAATCAAGGCAACCGATATAGCCCGAATAATTGCCAAACTTAAGTGGCAGTGGGCAGAGCATATCACTCCCAGAACAGATGGCCGATAGGGCCGAAAGGTTCTGGAGTGGCGACCGCTTACCGGAAAACGTAGAGTGGGAAGGCCTCCGACAAGGTGGACCGATAACCTTGTGAAGACCGCGGGAATCCGCTGGATGTGGGAAGCACAAGACCGGTCAAAGTGGAGGAACCTGGGGGAGGCCTATGTCCAGCAATGATGATGATGATGATGATGAGCCCTCCCAACCATCCCTATATCAATGTCTCCAACTAACCAGTATTTTGTGATATCTTTTGCTTCAATTATGCCCAACTACTCATAACTTGTATTCAGAAACTTTATTGTTTTCAGCCTTATTCAGGAAACAAACGATAACACGTTTATATTGAGCGAACTTTTAATCAAATTCTGTGCTTATTATTCTATTCCTGAACTACATACATACATGTAATCAAGGAACTCCAAAATGTTTGAAAAGGTCAATGGATACCAAACACAATAACATTGTCGTATTACATGATTTAAATAGAAGCACAATGTTTTTGTTCAACTATTATCGTAACCAGTTGAAAATGTATGTAACCCCTGTTAGGAGATAATTGCGTTTGTGTGTTGCGTAGTAATAATTTCGGTCTGGTTTTATTCAACAAACTCTTGTCTAGACAGTTTCGGACTACATGATCATTTTCGGCTATTATTTAATAACTACTCTAATTAAGAGTAGGAGTACTGTCGTGGTTTTTTAATACTTCGCTACTACCACAATGAACATAGGAAAGAATTTTGACAATGAGTGGTCGAACGAAAAATAATAAAGAAAAGGGCATTTTTTTCGACTTGGACGTGTGACTAAGTAATCACAGCGCGGGTTGATCGATCAGGTTAAACTACGCTTGCCGCTGTTGGTCTATGGATGGGCGGTAAGCCGTTATTCCTCGCTGTCATTCGTGAATCTTTGATTATCGTTAAGGGTAGTCAGAAGCCCGAAAGTCTGACCACCAGTCTTACCAAGATATTGTGTTATTAAGTACCAGGGTTGTGGAGGTCAGAGAGGAAGTCGGTTAGACCGTTCACTTGAGGTATCACGTCCTGTGTTTTATAAGCAGAAGGACTTTTGGGAAGCTAGGGCTAGCTTGGGCTAAGCTCCGCCGCTTATGCTGTTAGGAAGATCCGACAGTTAACAGATGTAGAAACCGCGCGTTTGGTCTATTTTAGCTACTTCCACAGCATTATGTCGTATGGCATTTTACTGTGGGGTCGGGCTGCTGACATTGAATCCACCTTTATTTTGCAAAAGAGAGCTGTCAGAGCTATTTATAATCTACGTCGCCGCGAATCTCTCAGGGACCTATTTAAAAGGATTAATATTATGACGGTACCTTGCCAATTCATTTATGAAAATATCATGTATGTAAGAAAAAATCTACATCTTTTAATAAAATAAGTGATAGACATAATTTTAATACTAGAAACAAAGACAAATTAGATCAACCATTTTCCAGATTAGCTAAAGTACATACATCTTTTATGGGGTACTGTGTTAAATGTTATAACAAAATACCTTGTGATATATTGCAATTAAATGAAAGGAAATTTAAAACTCATATGAAAAGTACACTTTGTAAACAAGCATATTACAAATTAGAGGATTATATCCAAGATAAGAATGCTTGGAAACATGCTGGTCCTGCTCCATAGGACAATCTAAAGTCTAGACAAAATCAAACTGGTTGCTAATTGAATTATGTAATTAATTATATCTATGACATTGATTACACTCAGTGATTACTTTAACTCACACACTGACTGAT
Source organism: Polymixis lichenea (assembly GCA_949091785.1). Lineage (NCBI taxonomy): Eukaryota > Metazoa > Arthropoda > Insecta > Lepidoptera > Noctuidae > Polymixis > Polymixis lichenea. The sequence goes on along the minus strand of OX420943.1, from coordinate 9,037,775 downwards.
TACATACTTGTTAATATTCTAGGAAAATTGTATATTTACTTTTACAATGTTTGGAAATGTGTGGGCACCATGTATCTATCATAAAATTAATTTATCTGTAATTGCTTCAATTTCATTATTTTTACCTATTTTGGTACAGTAATTTTGTTCTGGATGCATCGTTTTCACACATAATTATACAATGAATGTATGTTAAATATTGTAGTTATATCATTTTAAAAGAGTAACGGTGGAGTTTCTTGCCCATTCTTCTCCATACGAAACTACATTTTGGAAGGGGCGACTAGAATCAATTCTATTTTAATGTAAATGTTGACGTTCAAAAGTGCCTTTTAAGTGCCTATTTGAAATAAATGCTTTGACTTTGACTTTGACTTTGAAGTCCCTTTCATGTTATGATCAAATCTCGTGATAAGCGTGCACGTACACTATGCCGTTTCAGTCGGAAATGTGTGTCGCTTCCTGTGCCTACTAGTTTTGATGCCAGTTCATCGATGTGAAGTTATATTCTCGTCTGATAGGTTTCACTATGTCTAGCATCTCTTGTCTGAAACACAGGACAATTAAACATTTTCAGTTTTCTTTTTTTTAAACGACTTCAAAAAGAAGGAGGTTATCAAATCGAATGTTTATATGTTTTCTTTATGTATGTTCGAGCATAACTCCGTCATATATAAACGGATTTGTAAAATTCTTTTTTTATTCGAAAGGAGATTATTCCGAAATGGTTTCATAAAGTTCTGATGATGCGTTGCGGAGACAGACAACGGAACTCCTCCAAAAATTACAGCAAACAAAACTGCTGCTATTGCATAAATATGCATTGTTTTGACCCCCAGGAAGATGAAATTTCCAATTGTGTGGGGTAGGTACTGTAACTAAAAAGTGAAAAATAAAAACTTTATTTCATTCTTTGTCACTATCATCAGTTCAGCAAGCGTGGTGAGTAATGCTCGTGTGCTGGTACAATAAAAGGCTGGTATTATTGATTATTGCTATCATTTTCATACGTTCATACGATTACCTACTGAACAATGACGACAGTGATAGTCTTTCTTTGTTGGTTTGCACAAGACGAAGCTGTTTATTATCCTGGTAATATGAATCTTTAGTTACCTTCTCCGTCAATTTCAGGAAAACCAAAATGATAACGTTAATTCCAGTAATCTGCACATCTGCTGAATTTTTGGGTATTTATTTGCTGTGATATCATGTGCATCCCACTTACATATATGTCTGCTGTACCATATGCGCATGTACACCTAAAAGATCTTTACACAAATATTCAATCACAATATTATTATAAAACAAAGGGCGGCGCGTCTGGCAGTATATCTGAACGCCATAAAGACAAAAACTACCGAACAGATATTCACACAGTTTTCACCAATGAACGGAGTAACTCATGAGGAAGGTTTTTTTTTTTTTTGGGTGAGAAATCATCAAATAACTTCTCCCTTCTCTCTCTGGGCGGAGCGGGAGGGCGAGTCAGACTTTTACTGACTAAAACCCACCCGTGTTCCCTCAGTTGCCTGTGTGCCAGGGGCGGTGGCATCTCTTTCGAACAACCCGCACCCCTGGCAGGCATCGGCCCTTGCGGGCCCTATCTGTTGCTGCTGACATCTGTATAATTCATTACACATACAATTGACAATGATCGTTGAAGATGTCGGAAAAATCATGTCGACTAAAAGCTTAACTGGCGTGCGCCGCGTCAACCAATGGAGTTATATGAATACAATGTATGATGGAATTAATACATTGTTTACCTGGATTAACACATAGCGTACCTTTGATCCCGGTAGAACATTCCCGTTGGAATTTTGGCCGAAATCCACGCGTGCGAAGACGGTGGCAATGGCTAGTCCTACTATTCTACTAATATTATAAACTAGCTTCTGCTGCGACTTCATTTGAGTCAAATTTCTTCGAATCGCCTGCCCGTGCGAGTACTTCGTATTTGTGTCATTTTTCTCTTTGCTCGGCTCCTAAGGCTCTTAGCGTGATGTTATATAGCCTATAGCCTTCCTCGATAAATGGGCTATCCAACAATGAAATAATATTTCAATTCAAACCAGTAGTTCCTGAGATTAGCGCGTTCAACCAAACAAATAAAGAAACTCTTCAGGTTTATAATATTAATTATATAATTATATATAATTAATATACATAACGGCGCGTGGCATTATTAAATAATGAAAATCAGTTAATTTCGAGAGTTGTAATTTATTCTGTTATTTTAACGATTAATCGATTTGAATTCAACTAAATGGTAATTTTAATTAAGAGCGGGTAACACCGAATGGAGTTGCGTCTGTCATGGCGGGCGACGTCGTGTCAATTCATTAAGTTGTTGACGGCCGTTGCACGTGATGGTCACTCGCAAACCCATTGGCTCTAAATCGTTAATTATTACTGCAATCCTTAATTGTTTAAGTCATTTAAGTGTCTGTAAAATTAAAATAGTGAACAGTCAATGCTACAGCGTATTTATTTCAACGTTTCCTGAAGTTTAACGCCCACTATGGATTCCCGTGCTGACGAAGTCACGAATCAGCAATCAGAGCAACAGCCCGGCCCTCCCGATATCCCGTTATACATATATATATAATAATAATAAAGTATAGATAGATGCGAAAGTTTGTACTTATGTTTATGTTTGGATGTTTGTTACTCAATCACGCAAAAACGGCTGAATGTATTTGGGTGAAATTTGGCACACAGATAGTTTATAACCTGGAATGACACAGGATATTTTTTATCTCAATAGTACGTTCTCGTGGGCAAAAGCTAGTAAGTCTTAATTACTACCCAGATTAAGACACTAGTTGAACTAACTGACATTGAAAACCGCAAGCCGAATAACCCTAAAAAGCCAGCCCAAATTTGCGGCAAACAATTTGTCGGCACCACAAAATACTCGAACAAAGGGACTTACAAAAACATTGTACGCTCAACTTAGATTACAATAATAATGTAAAATATGATCTGAAACTCCACTAACTAAACCGGGTTGCTCACGATAAAGTGTGCGAATAAATCAGGCGGGCGAGGCTTCCTTCGCTGATTTTCACGTAATAACAACCGAGTTTTGGCGAAAGCTGCGTAATTTCACGTCGTTCATAACTGCCGTGTTATCGATGAGTTTGAGGCTGTACACACACAGAAACAGTCACAGTGTGTACGTATTTCTCAACAACATCATTTCAATGACTTGTGATGATATGATATCCTTTTTTTTTCGTCAAGTAACTTCTCCCGCTCTGGGTGGAGAGGGAAGGCGTGTCAGATTTTTACTGACTAAAACCCACCCGTGTTCCTTCACTTGCCTGTGTGCCAGGGGCTGCGGTATCTCTTTCGAACAACCCGCACCCCTGGCAGATGATATCCATATCAAGACGTAATCACAATCCGCCTAGGATTGGGGTTACGTCTTGATGTGGATATCATCATATTCTGTCTAACCTTTTCCCAACTATGCTGGGGTTTATTTCAAGTCCAACTGGAAGCAGCTGAATACCAGTATTTGACATGGGGCAACTGCCTATTGGACCTCCATAACCCAGTCTTGTGCGTGTCTCAAATAAAATATTGTCTTTTCTTTCTTTTTTTTTTTCATACAGAGTCACACGATACACCTTAGTCAGACTGTTGCCACAATTTCGGGCTTCTAACTACCCGTAACGACTGTCAAAGTTCTATAAATGACAATTGGGACCACGGCTTAGCGTGTTTTCCAAAGATAGGTTCATTTTACCTGGTATGAGAGAAATAGTACTTTTAATCAGTATTTTTAGTGTAATAAATCATTAATCCTACAAATTAAAATTATATATTCTTAGATTTTAGTTTATTACTTCGAGCCATTGTTAGTTGGTAGCATTTACTTAAATCTTTTCATTCAATAGTGCGTCGTTTTCAATTCTTTTCAATTTTTAACGAGCTCACGTAGGCATTGTCTGAAATATCTGATCTCTGCAGAATTCGTTCGGTTTGCGATTATTAAAACTGGAGAATTTTCTTGGTTGAAGATTAGGACATTTTAATGTCTGCTCGGCTTGGGTTGTCAAAATTATTAAGCTGGATTTAACCGTCAAATTCGATAATCGGCCTTATTGATTCGGCCCGATTATGTTAATTTTGAGCTGATATAGGTATATTAGATATTTAATACCAATAGTAATAAATAAATTAATAATCTATTACACACATATCCTATGTGATCATTCAGGAAGCGAAAGATAAACAATGACCTTCGTGATTATAATAATTAATTTAATAATTACACATTACTAATTAAACATTAAACAACAGCTGCTGGACTTTTAAAGACAAAGCATCTGTTCCAACGATTTGCAGATCGATAATAATTTATTAATGTTTATTTATCATACCGTCGTGAAAAAAAGCTCGCGCAGATAGGCGCGATGCGACGGTGCAACGCGATTCTGATAGAATAATTTTCCATGAAGTTTACATAAAATTGTTCGACTACAGTCGCTCTGAGCTGTCGCGTCGCGGCTGTCTGCAGGAGCCTTGAATTGGGTTCGTACAATAGGTTTAACTAGGTTTACCACCTTCGGGAAGTTCTGGTCATTTTTTCTAGCAAATATTTTAATGTCTTTTTTGGTTTAGCCTATACTGTCCCAGAGCTAGGCAAAGGTCTACTCCAAGGTCTTTCAGGTACTCTTTTACCACCTTGAACCAACCTTCATGTTACGCGTCCAGGTAATCTCGGCACCTCTTTCTAGGCCGGCCTCGAGGCACCCATTGTGGGGATAGTTTTCCCCTGCGGTCATCGTGCATGTGACTGATGTGCTCTGCCCAATCCCGTTTGAACCTGGCAGCCTGCTTCCCTATGAACTACGTCCACAATACCCGTTTTGAAAAGCATTGTAGTATCCAAATTTTAACATGACTTTTTACACACAGAATGTTGCGTGCCATCGCTCTTTGGCAAACTCCAAGTCGAAACTTTTGCAACTCGGTGAGTGACGTACAAATTACGACCCATTTATTGAAAAGTGAACCAGGCCTTCAAGATATGGCGTTTATGGATGTAAGAATTCTAGAATTCTATCTCTCAATTTAGGCACAACCGCAAGTTATTTTGTACAGCACTTCCATGAAAAACAAGGGTAACCAAGCGATAGATAATTAATTCACCTACTGCCGAACTTTCCCCACCTTTGTTTGTACAGATCTATCCGGAATCCAGATTTATAGCCTACCAGTAGGGTGTCCATAAATTACCAAGTGCTTACAACTTATTTCGTCTCCATTAGCATCGTTTTTCTCCCGATTGGAGGTTAGCAGATAAATTGTCTGCGTATTTGCGGATTTGCACAAATGGATTAATTTGTTGAGGCTTCTACTGTTTAGGAGTCGAATAGGACTGGTTTTTGTTTGTGATAGAGCCGCGAAGATGTTATTTATAATAGTAATTAGGTAAGTTTTGTGTGATATGTTGCTATAATGGTAAACTAGCGACTTGAAAATATATCGAGTTTTCTTAATTAATACTAGATTTTGCCAGCGCCCGCGTTGAGGTCGGAAATCATCCCGCGGGAACGTAATACCGGGATAGAAAGTATCCTATGTGTTAATCCAAGTTATAAACTACATGTTTGCCAAATTTCATACAAATCCGTTCAGCCAGTTTTGCGTGAATGAGTAACAAACATCTAAAAATACACTTTCACATTTATAATATAATACAATATATGACATATAATCTGCCTAGCCTTTTCCCAACTATGTTGGGGTCGGCTTCCAGTCTAACCGGATGCAGCTGAATACCAGTATTTTACATGGAGCGACTGCCTATCTGACCTCCACAACCCAGTAACTGGGGTAATACGATACCCCTTGGTAAGACTGGTTGTCAGACTTTCGGGCTTCTGACGACCCGTAACGACTGTCAAAGATCCACAAATGACAGCCGGGACCAACGGCTTAACGTGCTTTCCGAGGCACGGAGGGGTCTTGGTATGTAAAGATGGTCACCCATCCACGGACCAACCGCGGCAAGCGTAGCTTAACCTGAACGATCGACCCGTGCAGCTATTGTTACTTAGCCACAAGCCCCTCGCATATAGACATAATATAATAAATAATATAGTAGGAACACCAGGACTAGCTTTTGCCAGCGGTACATCCATTCAGCCAGGTTCTGGAACTGACATGTGTACATTTTTCTAAACACTATGCACATACACTCGCAGAATGAAAGAGTTATTTACAAACACATTACATTCCAACATCTAAAACATCTTTTCGAATAACATAACTGTGTCGTTTTGGTTATACCGACGTTGTAGAAAGAAAAATAAGAGCGAATTTTACCAATGAAACTGAATGAGTTTAGTAAGAGCTGTCAGTGACAATATTCTACAACAATGATGACACTGACAGCTCTTGAACTCAGTTTAAATGTTCTGATGGCGTTCTTTTTCATTGGTGAAATTGGCCCTAATTTTCTTACACTGAGCAAGGAAAAAATTAACCTCATCATCTGCCCAGCCCTTTTTCCAACTTTGTTGGGGTCGGCTTTCAGTCTAACCAGATGCATCTGGGTACCAGCATTTTACAAAGAGCGACTGCCTATCTGACCTCCATTACCCAGTTACTGGGTACGATGGATTTCAAAGATACACTTTGGTAAGACTGGTTTTCAGGCTTTCGGGCTTCTGACGACCCGTAACGACTGTCAAAGATCTACGATTGACAGCCGGGATCAACGGCTCAATGTGCTTTCCAAGGAGCGGAAGGGTCTTGGTATGTATAGATGGTCCCCCATCCACGGACAAAACGCGGCAAGCATAGTAAGCGACGATTGCCGCGGTAGGATAACAACATACTCGTAAGCCCTCAAGAAAAAAAAATAACGTACATAAGAATTTGACTGCACAATAACGCGCTTTACCTAGTTAATTCGTTTCGTCGACTCTCCCAATTCAACTGTTTTTAAATAAAGGGTTCACAAAACCGTTTTCCGTGTATGTGTTTTGAAACGTAAATAAACGAAGCTGAAAATAGCTTGTGATGCAGCTTCCTTTAGCAGTGTTTGTTTGTTCTCACTGATATTGTGCAAGACTGCGTGAAACTTTATAGAAGGTGTGTTTACAATGCAGTACAGAATAATTCACCCACAACGTGCCATCATTTGGATTGTGTGGTCATTTTTATTAACGTATTTCGAAGAAAAGCCGCTTTGTTTCGGTTTGTTTGTTATTTGTTTCAGGCTATTGTGAGTCTGTTAAGATATTTTGATGAAAAAGATAAAACTTGTGCCCCTAACAAAAAAGGATTTTATTTAGATGACAATTAAACCAGTAAGCCAGTTTGAATTTAGAACCCAATATACAGGATAAGTTTTTATCCAGTGCGCAAACTGTAACCATGAATTTAGCATCGTTCTAGACCACCAAGCGAAGAAATATTTCGTCGGTAATAAAAAAAAAATCAGCTGTTCCATACATTTTGACCGCGTAGGTATTGCACTTTTCTATGAAATAGATGATTTTTTTTTTGGGATACTGGATAAAAACACTGGATAAACACACTGGATAAAAACTTATCATGTATATAGAAACGCAGTTCTTTTTACAAAACTGACAATTTGGTCTGGTGCTAAATTATCATTTTTGTATTAAGACCTTTATGTTGATGATGTTACAAGACAGGTGGAAAGAGAGTAGGGACGGGACGCCCTTGCCCAGCAGAGGGACGTTAATGGCTAATAATAATAAAATAGTTAAGACCTTTACCCAAATCGAAATAAAGTTGTAAATACAAAAACTGGCTCAGGCTTTAGTTTTGTAAAAATACGGCTAAGGTTTTAAGAATAATATATTATGATGAAAGAATAAACAAAAATCTTAGATTATACAATCTAAGATTTTTAAGGAAACACGTTTTGTGAGAATATTAAGACGAGGTATCCTGTAGCTTGCTAAAATAATAATGGTCAAAGAGTCAGGTCAGGCATGAATATAATGAACTCGAAACACAATTCTCACGTTTGACGACATCTAGGTACTACAAAAGTACAAACTAATGATTAGATAGATTATGATAATGACCAGTAAAATAAAATAAAAATAAAATAGCCTTTTATTCCATCCATTTACAAAATAATTTACAATATTTAATTCAAATCACATGCTTGATTATTATTATTTTCCTTTGAAATAGTACAGGAAGTAGCTTAAAAGAAAAAAATAATCAATTCGGTTATATGTATCTAATGGAAAAAATGGAATAATCAAATATATATCATAATATAGGTAAATTACTATTGTTTTTGGGATATTCAAGTCATTATTTTAATTTTTATATGCATGGATCCCTCTCAGGTGAAGGCCTCCTCCAAAGATTTCCATTTGTCTCTGTTTCTGGCGACATAAATCCAGTACGCTGGCGGTCCAGCGTATTTTCTGTCGTCCTCCCAGCGCGTGTACGGTCTACCGACGCCCCGCTTGCCCTGTGGACCGTCCCATGTCCATCTCTTATCTTTAAGTCGTGCTAGGTGTCCAGCCCACTTGAATTTCAGTCTTTGAGCATATTAGGACCAGTATCCTACTGATATTATAAATGTGAAAGATTGTATATTAACGGTCTTATTCATAAAAAAAGCTTATCGAAGGTTTAAGACATTCATTAGTTAAACTGCTCGATAAGCTTATAAAACCTTTGATAAAATTTTGTATTCATAAAACGTTATATAACTAAAATGTCGTTTATAAATCAAAATGTTGCCATTTTAATTAAATCACCCAACAAAATGACCAACACATCGAATCGTCTAACGAGAATATCTGCCTACACACCGAATAATTGTGACCATAGACATTATTACGTACTGGCAACTACTTAATTGTCTACAGTTTCGATACTTCTGACGCGGTGACGTCATTGTTATCTGAATTTGACAAATAATTTGAAATTGTAACTGTCAACTGATTGCTTGAAAACAAGTTTAAAACTGACATTTGTTGACACACAATAATTGTACGTCAAATGTCATTTTCTTTGTAATCAATCAGCTGCTATAAAGTCGGCCATTTTTTCCTTAAAACACTGTTAAAGTAGGGTTCTGGCGTTTATAACTTTATAATAGGTTTAAAGAACACTTTAGTGCTAAAATGCGTTTATGAATAGTACTTTTTGTAAACCAGACTTTAGCAACTGTTTAGATGTTCGATAACTTTTTATGAATAAGACCGTTAGTCTTTTAGGTCTTAGTATATTTGTTACTCAATCATGCAAAATCGGTTATACGGATTTGGATAACATTTGGCATACACATACTTTATAACCTTAATTAACACATATAATACTTTTTATCACGGCAGAACGTCCCCGTTCGATAATTTCAGAGATCCACGTGGATGAAGCCGCTGTCAAAAGCTAGTTCGTACATAAAGACCATAATGAGTCTAGGTACCTTTGCCCCTTCTAGCACAAAAAAAAACATTGTACAAAAAAAGGAAACCTTTATAAGTTCTCTGTAGGACTATTGATTTATTTCCTTTGAACTACTATTGGAAACACAATAGATACATTCCCTACGACCGCATCACCGAACGTTACAATAGCCGATTACTCAATAGGGTGTTAGGTCCTTATATACCTCGTATATAAAGCCTTTGAAATATTATATACTCTAGTAATTATTGAACTGAACTGAGTGTGAGCAAAGAACATGAATGAGTAGAAGCGACAGTCCATCCATTACATATCGATACCTTTCTGTGCATCGGATAGCACGTCGCTCCCGGCTGTCATTCATAGATCTATGACAGACATTGTGGGGAGTCATAAGCCTAAAAGTTTGACAACCAGTCTTACCAAGGGGTATCGTTAGCTGGTTTGTGGAGGTCAGATAGTCACTCCATGTAAAATACTGGTATCCAGCTGCATCCGGGTAGACTGGAAGCCGAACCCAGTATAGTTGGGAAAAGACTAGGCAATTTGATTGATCAGCTACAGTCTGCAATGTTAATACCTACAGTGTCAGGGCGTTTAATACGTCAACACATTCAGGATAGCATCTGTATGCTGCAGCATGTCTGGCGGTTGTTACAAACCCCATTTTTGACGTTGAAAAGTCGAACCCCGATGCCATCTATTTCATGGCAGTAGTCATTGCAGCCGTTGTGTACGTATAGCGGTAGTAGTACCTAGTAGGTAGGTAGGACATGTAACGGGAAACACTGTCGTAGGACACCAAAGTTTAAGGGTCGAAGCGGTTTTTTTTGAGGATGGGAAATCATCATATAACTTCTCTAACAATGGGTGGAGCAGGAGGGCGTGTCAGACTTTTACTGACTATAACCCACCCGTGTTCCTTCAGTTGCCTGTGTACCAGGGGGGCCACGGTATCTCTTTCGAACAAGGCCCCTTCAGTTGGTGTTGACACCTCTTTGAGGCGCGCATGGAACACAACGCGCCGTCGACCCGGGCTTGGCCCTTACCGAACAGCGAGCTACCCATTACTCGCCGTCCGCAAGCCGGCGCCTACGGTGGCCAGGAATCAGCCTAGGGTTCCCGACGCCCAGGGCGTGGCCTGCGGAGGCTAGGGCCGTGAGGGCGCATATACTGCCTCTCCCTCACGTGCACCGCCTCCTTCTTCGCGACCATCACTGCTTCGCAGAAGGAGGCGACGGCTACCCATGCACTCTCGCTCCGTACCATGGCTGGACCAGGAGTGACCGAGACCGGTCGAAGCGTGTGAGGTATAGATTTGGATGAAAATGAAAAAATGATGATTTTGAACATGTGCATAATAAAAAAAATGAAAATATCATTCGCTAAGACGCATGATGTAGTTTGAAACACCCTGTCAGTTATGGAGATGGAATGAATGGTGGAATGAAATGGTAGGTAGGTAGATATCTTCTACCGTTTGATACGTAAGCTTTATTAACAGGGAGGCTGTTTCATAATTCTAAACCATTCTTTATGTTTCTTTGTACCTATTTAGGTAACAATGTTTTAATCGCGCCTAGAGGTATTTTATGTTGGATATATTGAGTGGGCCACCTTTGTAAGACGACTAAAATGTCACGCTGTTTATATGAGAGTACGTGATTTTTATATCTAGAGGTTACAGTCGCGACTTACGAGGTGTAGGTCGTAGGCTTGAACACAGAAGGCGCTTAACTTATCGTAAATTATTTTATCATCACTGCTCTTATAACGGTGAAGGAAAACATCGGTCCTAGAACCAGAAATTCGAAGACATGTGACATTTAGCAATCCGCACGGGGCCTGCGGTGGATTACGGCCCACTCCCTTTCACAGAGAGGATATAGACATATCCTAGTAGACGGATCATTAAAGGTTGATTTTGCTACATGATGTTCGCATCTATATTGATTTATTATTCTATGGTAATTGCTACGTAGACACGTGTATTACGTTGCGTAGTAGAACCAATTAGTTTTGATTCAGCAATCTTGAGGATTGGTTTTCTAAGGAATATTTTTCTAATGATCATGTTAGATGGCGTAATACCGCTTTGGAGGGTGAGGAGGCTTACGGTTCGCCTTTCAAGTTATAGGATGTGAATCCTCAAGATCTTACTCCACATATTACTACCTTATCACGGATGTGTTTTCAAATAATAGCTGTGTTTACAGTGCCCCGCCCGATAATCTGTACTATATATATTATATATTATAATATTATAAAGCTGAAGAGTTTGTTTATTTGTTTGCTTGACCGCGCTAATTTAAGAAACTACTGGTTTGAATTGAAATATTCTTTTAGTGTTGGTAACATCACGATAAGACCCTTAGGAGCCGTGCAAAGAGAAAAAGTCACGAATACGAAGTACTCATACGGGCAGGCGATTCGAAGCGACGGAGTGGGTCGGGCGAGCAAGAAATTTGACGAAAATGTCGCGAGCAGAAGCTAGTATTCAAAATAATACTGTCGACACTAACGCGATCGAAGCCGTGGGCAAAAGCTAGTAGCATAATCAGCCTATAACGTTCCCACTGCTGGGATACAGGCCTCCACTCTATGAGAGGGAGTGGGCGGTAATCCACCACGCGGGCTTAATGCGGGTTGTTGGATGTCACGTGTCTTCGAATTTTTTGTTCTAGAACATGCCGGTTTCCTTCACCATTTTTGAGAGCAGTGTTCCAGAGGTAAATTACACAAAGTAAAGCACCTTGCCGGGTTCGAATCCACGACGTAAATTACGAGTCGTAAGTCGGGGCTGTTTTCCCTGGGCCACCTCTGCTTTCAAAAGCTAGTAAGTACTTAGTACATATTTATTATGGTTTTATTAATATTCTAAGCGACAATATGATCATTTCGTTACTGATAATTAGTCCGCCTAAGGTCAAAATAGGGTTGTCAAGTACATAATATTATTATGTGTACATGGGCCACACATTCAAACAACGGCGAGAGAAGGGTGAGGTGAATTAATAGCTTGAGGGAAGACATTCTGAATGATGTCGTTTTCCGGTGACAAAGGATCCTACATATAAATACTCTATATTGAGAATCATAGTGAGTACATCGTCGTAGACATCGTGAAGTACGTGCGCCCAAGGCTGAATTACGCGCCAAGAGTGCAGCTGCTGGAGTCGCATCGCAACGTCAACTTTAAGGCGTTTGTGGTGCGCATACCAACATGCTACCTGAATCTGGTGATGGCAGAAAGCTTTTGGCCACAGGATGTGGTATTCGGCCGCTTTCGCGGACAAGTGCCACCGGAACGCACAAATACTTAGTGCAAATAAGTAATACTAATACAGTTTAAAGTTTTATTTACAAACACAATTTGTTTTAAATAATTTATGTGTATTTAGGTTAAGGTATTTTATCTATGGGTCTTTGTTACCTGAATATAAACGGTTCATTATTATTATTATTTATGATAGTAAAAAAAAAAATATAACATACTTCTTACAAAAAACCGGTCAAGTGCGACTCGAACTCGTGCGCCGAGCGTTCCGTACCTACCCATCATACCGCCATAATAAAAAAGATATGGCCAAATTTCGTGATTCTAGGTCAACGGGAACTACCATATAGGTTTTCGACCCAAAACCTATAGGGTACTTCCGGTTGACCTAGAATTGTCAATTTTGGTTAAAAGCAAGGTCTTATAGCACAAGTAAAGGGAAAATTCAGAAAAAGTAAAAAGTTGAAAATTAAGGTAAATTTTGGTACTTACAAGTTTTCGCGAAAATCTAAATTTGCTCATATCTTTTTATCGTGTTGACTCAGGACCTTGATTTTTATACACCTAATAGGGACTATAAATTTCAGTATCTGGTATAAATTTCAACTTGCTAGGTCTACCTGTTCCTGAGAAAATCGGTGGTCACACACGGACAGACAGACGGACAGGTTGACAAGAGAGTGATTTTATAAGGGTTCCTACTTTTTGAGGTACGGAATCCTAAAAACTAAAGTGTAGGTACCTAAAGTTCGTTTTTAAATCACAAAGACTATTCTGACATTACAAGTCTTTTCTGTAGTTTAGTATTTGGGTTTAAAAAACGATCTTTAACTAATTTGGTATTTATTTTCTGTTGAAAAGTTTTGCTTGAAATGTTCACAGATAGTTCAATTAGGAAAACTTTTGAAAGTTTACCCACAGCTAGAATTCACGTCGTGTGAAATCAAACACGCACTTATTATGGACCTTCTTTTTGTGATAAGTATATACGATTTGGTTGGTGGATGTCACACATGTCTTCGAATTTTTGTATCTAGGACATGCCTGCACGATATTTTTCTTCACCGTTTTGTGAGCAGTGTTGATTAAATTAATAACACAAAGTAAATAGCCTGCTTGCCTGGAGTGTAAATGTTGTACTGTCTCACAAACAATGGGGCTCTTAATATCGTGTCCAACGTGTACTGTTGTCTGCGTGCTGCAGGAGTTCACGGACGCTACTGAAAGTGCCAAGTCGTAGCCAAATTCTGGGCTGGCTCTGAATTCACAATGACCACTTAACGATTCTTTACTCGTAACCACGTCAATCACACACGAATTCTGCTAATATCGTATTAATAATATCGACAAATTGTCTTGGAACATACAGAATATGACATTTCGATTCCATACCGTTGGTTACATTGGTTTCTAAAAAAAACGATATTAACGTAGTTTGAACGTAGTAAGATTCCGCAGGGAATCATTATAACGATACAGAATTGGGGCGCTGACCGTATATATTTATCGATTCCTATCGACACTTTAAGAAGAATTGCTTTCCTGGATTCGAACACAGGAAATGAACAACATGTTTAATAAGTATGTTTATAGTGGTTTTGCAAATGTGGGTGCACTATACGTGCAACTCTGCCTAACTCTTCGGGGATTACAGGTGTGATATTTATGTAAATATGTCGACTTATCCTCTAAAAATAACGTGCTGAGATTTAAAACCTAAACGTGTGAATAATGATGAAATGACTACTAGATTAGTAAAGCAACACTAATTTGTAAATAATTTCCTGCGAATACATTGCAATATTTATTTATATATATTCATGGTTAATATCACACAATTTGGCATTGGTTGCTGTTAAACATAATATTAGAACATCTGTTTACAAAACTGGATAGGTAATTTTCTTGTACGAATATTTTGGTATTCATCCAACTGAATGAATAAATGTGAAAGTTCTGTCACGTAATCGCGGATGAACGCACGAAGGATTCTAGAATGAAGCAAAAGGTATAATGTATTACCACGTGGGGTACTTCAGATATCAGATAATGGGGTGTGGATACGGGCAGCTTCCCAAGTAATAACTCTCCTGAAAGTAAACTGCCCTATCCAAAACAAATGAACATCTAGGCGCACTTGATTAAAACAATATCCATAACAAATAGATTCCATCACAGTTTACAAACATACATAAATTCGGTCCATATTCTATTAATCATTAACCTTCCTTCAGGTCAATAATAGATAGTAGCTAGTTTACCTAGTGTTCCGATAAATAAGGGATGTGACGTCAGGCAGCTATGAAATCTAACCGCGAACGATCTTGTACCGGAACTTGCATATAATTAATAATAAATAATAAACTGTCGGTCCATGTAACATTTTGTCGATGGATGGAATATTTCAAGTATTCGGGTCAGGGACGGGCCCTCAATTTTTTTAGTAATTTTCCTCGAGGGTGTCTCGACCAGATGACGTAGTGATGTTTAATGGAACGTCTAAGTCGATGAGTTTTTAACTTAATGTGATTAAGGTTATGCAGACGACGTGTCTAATACGCTGTTTCTAAGTGGGTGTCATTGTTTGGTTGTAATATGGGTGGCAACGAGTGACTAAGCAGAGGCAAAATCTCCTAGGAGTTTATTGATAAACGTTGCCTAAAATTAAGAGACGTTTAAACGTCAAAAATGTACAGTTAAACAGACGTTAATCACTACTGAACTTTAAGCAAAGTTTATAAATAAACCCCTTAGTCCTTAAACATGTTTTTACTGAATTAAAACAGATAACATATCCATTAGATGTGATCAATTTTGGCAAGAAAAATGACAGGTAATTGCCTGTCGTGTTATTAGTTACGTACCATCCAGTGACGCGGCGACAAGCTAATGACGTACCTAAATATATGTTATATACATATATTTAGTTGCGTCTTTTCTAACAACCAGAATCGGTATGGGTCTTTCTTGTTCTTCGCGCACTGTTGTATGTACTAGTAGGTACATTTATGGTGTACGCTGTTTTTGAGTGCTCTAATGTTCGTGTATGACGCGTCTATTTATAATACGTCATTGGCATAATACTACTTTATTCTTACAAGAGAATCAACGCCTTGTTTTCGGGTTTTAGATGCCCAAAGCATCCTTCAAAGTTTGAGGAGGGATAAAAAAAAATCACAATAAATGTCCGAAAACGCTCGATTCCCCACTCTTTAACATACTAGGCAGTCTATAAAGAATTAAATAGATGTTAGCAATCTTACTACCCTCTGCTTGTTTATCTATGAGGTTATGCTCATATCAAAAGGAGGACCCTTCAGGCACTATCTACATAAACGTATATTTTATGGCATGGGCGTTATGGCAGTCCCTTCGTAACAAAAAACATAGTTGGCGGTCTCCGGCCCGCGTTATATTGCAATATGCGGTAGGATAAAAACTTTGAGTATCGTTGCTCCTTTGTTTGATCTAAATTGTGATGTGATAAGAAGAAGAATATTGTGGGCTGAAACTGAAATTGTTATTGAAAATGTATTTAGCACAATTTCAGGTTAAATACTGTGCGTGGATGGTACCTGTAGTCGATAAGTTAATGCAAGATCTGAAATCGTTTTTCAGATTTCTGTGAAAGTATTAGCAAGGCTTTAATTAGTAGGTGCTTAAGGGGCAGTGGTGGCCTAGTGGTATTCATCCACGACTTATGATCCTGAGGTCGAATCCAGGCAGATATTTTCCTTGGCGTATTTAATTTCATTACCACTGCTCTCAAAATGGTGAAGGAAAATATCTTGAGGAAGAAGGTATGTCTAAGAACAAAAAAAAATATCGAAGACATGTGACCCTCTCACAGAGAGGAGGCCTGAACATTATAAATGGGCTAATTATGATAGTAGGTAAAGCTAACGTATTTTCACCAATATTCTCTCTAACAAACCTAGTTTATAATCAAATCTATATTTTAATAACGTGTCCAAAAAATAAGGAAAGTTCATAATTAGATAGTTCGTCAAATTCTGACTGGATGTGACGTAAAACACTTTGAACCGGCTACTGAGGGTGTCCCTAAAAAGTTTGAACGTTTTCCTTTGAGGGCTTAATGAACTCTTCTCGTTTTTGTTTGATAGGGTTCACTTTTGTGCGGGAATGTAATTACGCTTTTCTATATAGGGTGACTGGTTATTAATGACCGATATTTAAACACATGATTGTACTCATCATAACGAACAACTTTCCCAAAGAAACGATTTTTTTTATAATTGTCTAGCGCATGTCCCCAATCACCCCAATAGCTATCAGCTGTGAGTCGCTTGACCCCGCGCTCGCGCGTGTGGTCCGTACGATGGTTAAATTTGACGGCACGGTTGGCGCAGCGGTTAACCGATTGACTGCTGCGCTGCGTATCGCGGGTTCGATTCCCGCATGGAACAAATATTGGTATGACCTACAAATAGTTGTTCGTGGTCTGGCTGTGTATGTGAGTTTAAATTTTTGTAAACGCACCCACAATACAGGAGTGTGGGGCAACGTTTAAAAAAAAAATTACGACAAAAAAATAATACAAGGTAAAAGTGAATAATTTTTTTGTTTGTAGGTAACTAAATTAAATTACAGCTGATGGTGTATTATTCTTGTTAGGTACTCAATATTCTGTTGGGGTGCAGCAGTCCCAGTGCGGGTTGGTAGATGTTACATGTCTCCGAATTTGATGTCACATGTCCTTCACACTTTTTGAGAGCATTGGGGATGAAATAATTTACACAAAGTTAAGCACCTGTCTAGGTTTCACTGGGCCACCACTACACGTCTCTGCAAGTAACTCATTGGATCTTTGGCAATTCAAAAGTACATATAAATAGTTCGATGGAAATTAATGCTCGAGTTTTCAGTTTGTCTAGAGTCCTTTAGGGAGAGGGTTGGATTGAATTATGTATAACAAGCTTCCACCAGCGGCTTCGCCCGCGTGGAGGTCGAAAACTATCCCACGGGAACGTAGTACCGAGATAAAAAGTATCCTATGTGTTATTCCAGGTTACAAACTACCTGTCTACCAAAATTAATTAAAATCCGTTCAGCCGTTTTTGCGAAAAAGAGTAACAAACATCCATCCATCCATACTCACAAACTTACATTTATAATATTAGTAGTACTAGGCATCTTTGCGTAGGTAAATAGTATTGGGTTAAGGAATACAGCATCATGTTTCTTGTCCTTGTTTATTTGAAGTTCGTATCCAAACATAGATTTAAATTTATTTTATTTTATTAAGCCGGCCACATTCATGGGTGTTTTTGTCCCGGCAACATTAGATAGAATGTAAATTTCTCTAAGATTAAGATGGTCGAAGGGCGTTGACTTGACCATCAAAAAGTGTACTAAATTAAGTATATTTATCAACTGCGGGAACACGGGTGGGTTTTAGTCAGTAAAAGTCTGACACGCCCTCCCGCTCCACCCAGAGCGGGAGAAGTTATTTGATGATTTCCCAACCCCAAAAAAAAAATCACATTAAATAAAGCGAATTTCTATATATTTCACATAATAATTTTATTTATATTTTCGCCACGACCACCGGCAACTAAGTTTTGAGCTCTTGACAGTGTTCAAAAGTGCCTGCTAATGGTAGGGCTTCAAAAGATTTCAGTGAACGATTTTTGATGATGAATTACATAATTTCAAGACATAGGTAATAGATATCACAGACTTCATCTCTATTTTGGTTTCAACTTCGTAGAATAACATGAAGTTTCTTATTATTGTTTTATTCACTTCTTCCTCTTACGTGTATATATTCTTTTAAATAAGCAAGTAGTTCTAGACTTCAAACTTTTGTATAAATTCTATGAAAACAGGAAACATCCTACACAGAGTCTGTAAGTTTTCTAGTTTATCTTCAAACTCGTGTCTTATCTAATTTCAGGCTGATTTCTGTTATTGCTTGTAACTAAACGAACTGTAACAAGCGCTTCCTTGTTGGAGATATTAGACTATCAAGTACCTAAGTTGACCTAAGTAAATGGAAACTTCACTATGGTTGAAATTATCTCACTGTCCGATAGAGAAATTACTGAATTATTACAAAGTACTGAAGTAAATATCAATAGATATATTTACCTAATGAATTAATTAAAATAACATTATAAAATCCTGAGTTAACTAAAACTATTAACTATCATTAGACTAAAGTTACTTGTAGTAGCTTAAACTGAGGACCAAACTTACCTACATACAATACTGAAAAGTCGCACTCGATTTTTTCCCAGGTTTTCAGTTTTCAACCAGCAACCGGATCATAATAAAAGCAATAGGCCCAACACTTTCAGGGCCACGACCAAGTTTTGTTGTAAAATATAGCGATCGAAACTCACGATAACATCGTTTCTGCTCCACAAACTTCCTGTAACTTATACTTGAACTATATTTCAAACAGAGGAAACAATTTTCCAACGTTATATTAATTCGTTTCCTTTTACCACGTTTCACGTTTCTGGGAAAACCGGGCTTCTGTGCCTTAATTGAAATACGAATCAGTGTTTAGTTACAGTCACGTATTAAAATTATGTGTGTTTGTTTGCACTCTAACATACGTAGGTATGTACAGTCAGATAAGTTACTATTAAAGCAAATTTATTCCCCTAGGAAGAAAAAAAATTAGGTTTTACTGTCACAGAAACAATTGCATACAAACAATCACCAAACTCAAACCCTACCCCTACTAATATTATAAATGTAAAAGTTTGGATGTTTCGATGTTTGAATGTTTGTTACTCAGTCACGCAAAACGGCTGAACGGATTACACAAATAGGTTACTGGTTACGTGAATTAACACAAAGGATACTTTTTATCATGGTAGCACGTTCCCGTGGGGATATTTTTCGAACTCTACGCGTGCGAAGCCGCTGGCAAAAGCTGGTACCGAAAAACTAAATAAATAAAAATATCTCTACGTCAATTTGCTTATTTTTTCTTTTTTGGCAACTGAGCCGATGTCGACTATTCTGCCAGTGTCATGTGGTGATGGCTGCACAACAAAATAAGCCGTTGAAATTTGCAGTACAATAGCCATTTCGTACAACTGTAAAAGAATGATAGTTATGATTTTACTCATTACTATTGTTTTTTTCAACACTTTCGAATATTTCATTAGATTTAGCGTCAGACTTGGAGTAAAAAGAAACAAGAAAACATCGACAAAAACACTAAATTTATAAAGAGAAGATCTGTGTGGTGCCGGACGTAAAAGAATAGCACCATCCCATTTCTTCCCGTGGGTGTCGTAGAAGGCGACTAAGGGACATACTAGAGAATGGGCAGCAGCGTTCTCTATGCATTTGACTGCCATTCTGCGATCGCCAACCCGCCTGCTAAGCGTGGCAATTATGGAAAATCCCCCCTGTTGGGAGAGGCTTATGTCCAGCAATGGACGTCTTTCGGCTGATATGACATGATAAAGAGAACGCTGTAGACCAAGCAAAGTGGATAAGGATTATCCAGAATACTGTCTATTACCAACGACCAAAATTACAAAGACAAAAACAAAAGAAATATCGCCGGACATTTGAGGGACGGTCAAAGAATAGAACTAATAAATATTAGCAAGCAAAGTAGAGGCCTTAAAATAGTTTCAATATCTTTGAGAAGTCGACCGCGTAATTGCTGGGAATTGTTATCAGTTTAGACGACAAATTCCCACTGAATTTAAACTTAACTATGGTTGAAATTGTCTCACTACACACCGATAGATAAATTAATTCGAAATGAACCTAGCTAAATAACAACATATACGTAATTAATAAACAAACTATGGCGTCGAAAAATCCATCCTCATTGCTTTTGTGTCGATTAGTAATGATCCCAAGAGACTGGCGGTATTGCCATGTTATAATGGCAATCTTTAGCCTTTAGCCAAGGTAGAAGCCGCAGTATTTGAGTCACGGGAAGTGTCAACCAGCGGTGGATGCGTAACAGGAGCCCGTTAAATACAAATTATGATCTAAAGTGGCTCAAAATGCGATTCTTTACGAAATTTGTACAACCTAAGCGTATTTCATATAAAATTCTTACTTAGATACCACAAATGTCGACATCTTGACGATTCATATGAATTTATGATTATTATTTAGTAAATATATTTTTCCTATAGTCATGAATCGCACTTTGATCAACATACTAAGTTAAACAGAGATGCAATTTGCAAAAAAAAAAGTGAATTTGGCGGACTCCTGCTGCACAGCACTTGGACCCATAATAAATCTTGTCGTTTTATAACATGCAATTGGCATTCTATCTTAGGGTAGTACAGAAATTTAGGAGTCGACCTTACCTCAAAGAAGCAAGCAGCAGAATTGTAATTACCGTCATATCTTGTGCCAATTTAAATGATATCGTAGCGTTTCGCGAATATTATTTATATAAGTATATCCATGTACCGTATTAATATTACATTTAAAACAAACATGAATGGAAAGGTATTTCCTTAACATACTATGTTAGCAAATGTTAATGAAATTGTATATTTCCTGTTCATGTTAATTTACCTGAAATTGTAGCTATTATTGGTAGTCATTTCGGGTTCTGAAAACATGAAAAATTAATAAAGTATTTACTCATCATCTGTCTAGCCTTTTTCGACTATGGGTCGGATTCCAGCAAAACGTATGCATCTGACTACCAGTATTTTACATGGAGCGACTGCCTCCATAACCCAGATACTGAGTAATACGATACCCCTTGGTAATACTGGTTGTCAGACTTTCGGGCTTCTGACGACAAATTAAAACAACAGAGCAAATTCGCTACAAAATTAAATTGTTCGTATATTCAAATCACAGCTGTCATTCTTTGAATGTTGTACGTAATGGCTAGAACTAATAACATGGCAAACTGACGTAGAGTGTCAGTTTGCTTGACATATATTTTTCCTGATTGTACATTTAAGAATCGCCAATCGTGAAAGATAAGCAAGTTAAGTTTTATTTAAACACTAGCTTTTTCCAGCGGCTTCGCCCGCCTGGAGGTCGGTATATTATACATATAAACCTTCCTCTTGAATCACTCTATCTATTAAAAAAACCCGCATCAAAATCCGTTGCGTAGTTTTAAAGATTTAAACATACATAGGGATATAGGGACAGAGAAAGCGACTTTGTTTTATACTATGTAGTGATAGAGATTATGAAATGAAATGAAATGTTTATTTATGTAAGTAGATCTTAAAAGACACTTTTACACATCAATATTTTGTTGGTCAATATTTTAAAAACTAGATGGCGCCGGCATTTCCTAGCTGACTGTTCCCTGAGAAAAAAAGCCGAAACAAACTCAGAGGTCTCTTTTAAAGTCCAAACATTTTATTATTTGAATTTTATGTGAGTCTACCAATGCAGGGCAATGTCTGGAAGGGCCTTTTGAAGAAAGAGACATTGCAGCTTTGAACTGGCCTGTCCCAACAGACGGCATGTATGTGTCAGTCACCGTGTAGTTCAACCCTATTTTAGGGAGCTCAACGACCCGTCACATGACGCTACCAGATTTGCAGGACATTTGCGTAGGCCATTTACAAAATACTCAAAATATGCACTAGAAAAATAGTAGGGGAACAGTGTATAAGATGGGGATGCGGGGTATAACGGGGACACGCACACTTACGGAGACCTAGACCCCACACTAACGTGGTGCAAACGCCGACAGGATGCCATTTGCAAGTATCTATTAGTGCGGTAACAAAAGTGAGTAAGAGTGCACGCATATTGGAGCTGCAGGTCGAAACGTCTTTTCGTGTAGTCGCGATATATTATTTCAAGGCTGGCGATATTGACATAAAATTGTAAGTAATATTGTGTGTTTATTGGTATTTTGTATACACTTTTAGGATTCTATTGACCATTGTGTGATTTATGTCTTGGTACTTGATTGTTGACTTGTTTTTTTTAATTATTTTTTTGCAAATGCGGTGGTCGGGGCAAGACGGGGCAAAACATTTAAGGCATGACGGAGTACTGCCCCATCTTACCTCATGAAACTTTGTAAAGGTTTATGTTTTTTAATGCTTGTTGGGTAATTGCATTTTTGATGTGCATCTTGTCAGGTAAACATAATGGTACGTAGGTACTTATAAAAGAAAGACAAGTCGAGGGAAATGGTCTAAAGAAGTGATGAAAAACGCAGTAGAAATGTTTTAGTCAAAAAAAAATGGATTTAGGAAAGCTGCTGCGAATTACGGTGTGCCACAGTCTACTTTGGAGCGATACGTGGCAAAGGGAAGAAGACACAAGAGGATACTATTTGTATCTATTGCCATGAAGAAAACAATACCTATTTCAGTCTTCGGAAAATTGGCTGGGGTGTCAGCGTTGTGCCCGTCGGGCACACACTGCACGTGCTAGTGTGGATGACGACGACCCAGAAGAAGTTTTGATTTGCTTTGCCTATGAGGGTATGTAAACAGTAAAATCAAATCAAAACTTCTGAGTCTAGACGCAAGTAAAGGCAAGATGGTGTTTATACCTCTTCACCCCATCTTGCCCCCATTTGACGTCCTTCTCTTGCCTCATATGTGGGGTAAGATGGTGTATTTCCCCTTTTTTGTTACTTTTTATTTATTTAATTTACGTGATTCCCAAACTTACGAAAATTTGTGCCAAATATAAATATAATAATGTATGTGCCACTAATTAATAATAAATCTGCAACTTTAAATACTCCTTATTTTTACTGTTTAACCTTAGCGTCCCAATCTTATATACCCTTCCCCTACTTACTGTACACAGGCGGACTTCATGCCTGAGGCATTTTCTGACAGTTAACCTTAAGGTGATGCAGAGACAAAACATGGCAGGTGTAACATATGGGTTATATAGACAAATTGGAACCGTGCACCTAGCTTCTGACGTTTCATAAGTGCCCTTGTAGGTTTATGTGAAATAAAATATTTTAATTTGATTTGATTTGATAGAAAGGTCATATATAACTTACTACAAAATAAAACATGTACGAAAATAACTAAAAGATATTTATAGAATTATTTTTCGACCAAACCCACGTTCGCACGTAAAAATATTGCGATGGGATTTAATCACTCACTGCATTTTCAACACTATGCTAGGCGACGAGAGTTGAAAATCCAACAGTGTGTTTTCCGACGTGCTAGGAAGCACTCTGATAGATTATTATAAATGCTCGGCTCAACACCGAGAGTTGAAAATTCAATGCGCGACAATAACTCGCCACAATATTACCCGAATATCTAAGAGTGAGCGTCCATTATTGCCCAATCAGCTTCAAAATCATTTCAGCTGTATAACCTATTATCCCAAAACGTAATGGAATCTAGGTTATTAATGTTGTTCATAGATTGCTTACAATCTGTCAATACTGATGCATTATGCAGTATTGAGATCAAATGCCAGCACGTGGCTTGATATCGAATAAACACGTGTTCTCCATTATGATTGGGGTATATATTGGGTGGACGGCATTCAATTGTTATGTTTAGTGACCGGTTTCTTATGGTAATACTCATCATCTGCCCAGTCTTTTCCCAACTATGTTGGGGTCGGCTTCCAGTCTAACCGGATGCAGCTGAATACCAGTATTTTACATGGAACGACTGCCTATCTGACTTCCACAACCAGTTACTGGGTAATACAATAAGCCCCTTGATAAGACTGGTTGTCAGACTTTTGTGCTCTTGACGACCCGTAACAACAGAAAGATCCACAAATAACATCCGGGACCAACAATTTAACGTGCTTTCCGAGGCACGGAGGGGTCTTAGTATGTGAAGATGGCCACCCACGGGCAAACCGCGGCAAGTGTAACTTAACCTGATCGATCGATCTGTACCGCTAATAGTTCTTAGCTATAAGCCCCTCCATTCTGGTATTACCCATCTACTAAATAATAATACGGGTTTGAAGTTTAAGGACTGGGACAATATTCGTTCAAAGATAGCGTGTCAATCTCATAGGAGACTCTGTCTTTGATACCAACCGAAGGACTTGAGAAGATGAAGGCGGGTGATAGAGCCCATTTAGGCTATCACACAAATATTCTTGGTACTTAATGTTACACTAAAATCTTTGGAGTTTATAAGAGACTATGATTTCTGAGTTTGTTTTGTCATTTCCTCCAGGGGTCAGTCAGTTATCAAGTTTTCAAAATATTGACCAAAGTGGCCGTATAAAAGTGTACTAATTAGACATCAGATGT
Source organism: Polymixis lichenea (assembly GCA_949091785.1). Classification (NCBI taxonomy): domain Eukaryota; kingdom Metazoa; phylum Arthropoda; class Insecta; order Lepidoptera; family Noctuidae; genus Polymixis; species Polymixis lichenea. Next base: position 9,012,861 of record OX420943.1, on the reverse strand, counting down.
TCCGTGTGGTGCCGGCCGTTAAAGAATATCACCAGCCCATTTCTTCACATGTGTGTCTTAGAAGGCGACTAAGCGACTTACTAGAGAATGGGCAGCAGCGTTCTCTATGCATTTGACCACCATACTGCGATCGCCAAACCGCCTGCCAAGCGTGGCGATTATGGCAAATCCCCCCTTTTGGGGGAGGCTTATGTCCAGCAGTGGACGTCTTTTGGCTGATATGATGAATTAGACATCATGTGACAGACCGGATGGATGAACTCAGGGTACCCAGTAGATTTAAGTACGAGTGAGTAGCGTACTCAGCTCAACCAATCAGAAAATAGTGGTCACATTCACATTAATTATGGACATATAGGTTAATAAACGTGGGCAGGTTGCATATTTGTCAAAGAGAACAGGCAAAAGCTGAAACAGAATGGCTAGAACTGGGCCGACGATTTGACATATTAGCAGAATGCGGGACAGGTGACAAATTAAAACCGGTAGAAATAGGACACTCGGAAAGTGGTTGTCTAAATTCAACAGTAAGTGGAACAGAAATAAATATTTTAATAATATTTCAAGGATAAGAACCAAGTTTCAAGAATTAAATCAATGTAAAACAACAATATGATTTACTCGCACGTGTGATTTGATTTTCATGTCGCGGGAACTGAGTCATACATTTCTAAGAACTTGTAAGATCAAAGCCGATGTTACAAATGTTAGAAAATGGGTCACACTATAACATGAGATTTATTATTAGGAAATAAATTGTAGATTGAATCTGATGCAGTTAATTCTACTGATGTTTAAATTCTATTTAATGTCAATACATCTTCCGAAAATTTGGGTCGTCAGGAGCCCAGAAGTCTGATAACCAGTTTTACCAAGGGGTATCGTATTACCCAGTAACTGGGTTGTGGGGTGCATGTAAAATACTGGTATTCAGCTGCATCCGGTTTAACTAGAACAAAATACTTAGGAATAGGCAGGCATATTATGATAATGCCAATTCATAAAGCTTGGATTGGTGGATTCGTCCACTTCAAACGAAAGATCCCTACGTGGCTTATCATAAAGGGGTTGCTGGGCCTATTCTAGTCTACTTCAGGCCTTTATGTCGATAATTAGCTGGGTCTCGTTAATATTATATTGATTGTTTTAGTCTTATGATAAACTAGCTCCTGCCCGCGCCTTCGTCTGCATTAAATTTGGGCCCCAGACTCGCCGCGTTGCATTCCATCGTCCGCTTGCGCTATTTTGTCCTTCGTATTGTTTTCATTTAGCGTTTTTTTTTTTTTTTTTTCGTTTTCCTCAGCTTCTAAGAATAAGCGTTCAAACAAACAAACTCTACAGTTTAATTATTATTAGTATATAAAGAGGGGGCATGTGGCTAAGTAATAACAGCAGCATGGGTCGATCGAATAGGTTTAACTACACTTACCGTGCTTGGTCCGTGGACCTTTAGATACCAAGACCCCTCCGTGCCTCGGAAAGCACGTTAAGCCGTTAGTCCCGGCTGTCATTCGTGGATCTATGACAGTCGTTACGGGTCGTCAGAAGCCCGAAAGTTTGACAACCAGTCTTACCAAGGGGTACCGTATTACCCTGTAACTGGGTGTTGGAGATCAGATACTCAGTCGCTTCATATCAATTCAGAAACAAGGCGAGATGGTTATAAAATCAATAAAGATTATAGAAGCACCCACGTACACAAAGCCAAACACACAAATGACGAAACTAAATCTGTTCAAACATAGGCTTAGGACTCATAAATACTAAACCAGATTAAATTATTTGACCAAAGTTAAGCGCTGAACATTAGTTACATATGCTAAATCCAAAACGTTAGCGTGGGTTCGCCGCAATAGTCGATAGAACACCAAATTTACGGACGGACTTTAGAATGCAAATTACCCTTAAATGCTCGCCGCGGTGACCCGAGTTAGGCCGCCCCTAACATCAGCGGTAACTGTAGTCAAATTTCGCTGAAATATTCTGTACCTATGTAGTTACAGAACATTAAGCTTGTGATCCTTAAAGGGTTTATCGGATGAGTTAGCCATGTTTGTTTTACCTAGGTACAGTTTTAGAAGACTGGGTAGTATATAACCTTTTATGAATAAATTGTTTTATACAAGGTGAATTGTTAGTCACCAACGAACATGGGTCGAAATATGAAAAAAAAAATCGGAGCTGCTGTGCAAAACTAATAGTCTGCTGATCGATTTTGCATTGGAGGTCCGATTTATTTTTATTTCGACCCATGTTACTCGGAGAGAGTTGTTTAATTTCACGGATACTATCATCACCCTGAAAAATTTAAACGGTGACTAAAAATTCACCTTGTATACCGTCAGCTGTTACACTAGCTCCTGATAAGAGACAGTTAACTCAGGATAATTCAAGATTACTAGATGAACCAGCATCTTAATTGCATAACAGACTATCAATCAGAATCTGAATAAATTTGGAGTATATTGCAGTCACCGACATTGCTGGACATTGCTTAAATTATGACAGAAAAAATTGTCTGCTCATCACCTCAAATTACACAATGAATGTGGTTGAACTGTCATTAAGGAAGCCATTCTTACTGTTTGTGTGACACAACTATTCCTTAGTTTTAAAATCAGGTAGATATTGGGTACAAATCCTATCTTGTGCTTATTTATTAAAGATGGCCGGCGAATAAGTTTGTACTGAAACTATAATTGACGAGGATCGTCAAAACCTGTTTATATGTGTCTTAAAAGATCTACTAACAGATATAAGCATCGTTTCATTTTATTAGATTTCAACTATTCCCCAACATTTATATTTTTGGTAAAAAAATAAATTTGTATTGTACTTAGGTATTTGCATAGTTTTGACTTGTTGTCGAAACTAAAACTATTTCAATACCTAAGAAGTATTAAAGTTTGTACTGTAGGATTCTGTCTAAGGATAATCTTGAAGACGAGGTTCATATTTATGATTTGGGTATTTTTTTTTGTGAATGACATCTCACAGTTCAACCTTTGAGGTTTTCGGCTGTTTAACCGGACTTGCCTGATGTCGGTTGCCAGGGCTTAAAAAGACTTAAAACTAAAGCGACTGCTCGAGGGCACCCCCTGTGGGGTAAGGACCTCGACTTACATCGCTGATAGAGGGCAGCAAGGGACAAACTGAAGCGGACTGATATGATTTAGGTACTGATTTATCTGAATAATATACTATCAGCCTAGTACAGTCCCACCGCAGTACAAAGGCCTCTTCTGACACAGTGAAGGCAGGAGCATTGATCACTAACTCAGGACGGGATAAGTCCAAGTTTCCTCACAATGTTTTCTTTCACCGATGTCAGTTATGTCCAAGATAAACTCAGAAAGTGCATATGAATTGAAAAAGTAACACTGAATGAAAAGCGAGGCCTTATAACCACTGGGCAATCACGACTTGAATAATAAACATGGTGTAAAAGAATGAAAGTTTTTGATCTTTTATGCATTATGATATATATACACACACACACATATTGTACATTAATATTTATTAACGTTTTTTGGATGGATGATCTTTACATACCAAGAACCATCCGTGCCTCTTTACGGGTTGTCAGCAGCCCGAAACTCTGACAACCAGTCTTACCAATGGTTAACGTAATCCTCTGTAACCGGGTTGTCGAAGTCAGATAGGCAGTAGCTTCATGTAAAATGAATCATCATCATCATCATCATTTCAGCCGAAAGACGTCCACTGCTGGACATAGGCCTCCCCCAGGCTCCTCCACTTCGACCGGTCTTGTGCTTCCCACATCCAGCGGATTCTCGCGACCTTCACAAGGTCCATCTTGTGGGAGGCCTTTCCACTTTACGTCTTTTGGTACGCGGTCGCCAGTCCAGAACCTTTCACTGCCGCTTAAATTTGACAATTCTTTGGGCTATGTCGGTTGCCTCAGTTATCTTGCGGATCTCTTCATTCCTGTTTCGATCACGTAGGGAAACTCCGAGCATAGCCCTTTCCATTGCCCTTTGGGTGATTTTTAGCCTTCTGGTAAGGCATCAGTGGCAACACACCTGGTCAAAGACCTTCGTCTTGAGACACTGCGGTATTTGGAACGAGAAGATATTGCGAAGCGCGAACGCTGCCCAGCCGAGTCGGATTCGACGATTGACCTCTTTCTCGAAGTTGGACCTACCTAACTGGACAGTTTGCCCTAGGTAAACGTCATGCAAAAATACTGGAAGGTATTCAGCTGCATCCGGTTAGACTGGAAGCCGACCCCGACATAGTGGAGCTAGTGGGAAAAAGGCTAGACAGATGATGATGATTTATTAAGTTTTCGGGTTCGAAACTTCAATTTCACAACACGAATGCCTCCAAGCACGGCGCGTTCCAACGCCTCTGATTTGAAGCTAAATTACAAACTTTTGATTCCTTTTACAAGATATTTATATCGCATAAGAACGTAAAACCCCGCCCCGTTTTATTAATACCAAAAATTAAAACAAGATCAATCGTCGAATCGTTTCGCCACCTGTTTACATTCAGAGCAATAAAAAAAAAAAATACACATGTGTAAATCGAAGTCATGCGATATTCTCGTGCAACCTATTTACCTAAGCTCTGCGCTCCGGTTAATTAAGAGCGGGTATTTAAAAATGTTACATGTGTCTAATTCCTGATACATGACGGCGAATTGGAGCGGTCGTTGGCACACACATGTCGACGAGAGAGTCACCAGTGTATCCTGGCCCCTCGTCACATTGACATAGAGAGGAAATAAGGGGGCAGTTTATCTTGCTCTATATGGGTCAAAAGAACAATGCTTTAGGCGAGTTTACGAGCAATCTCAGTATACAATACTAAGTCAGATATATCATGTTGCATGGAAGAATGCCGTAATGAATAGCTTTTGTTCTTCGGCCACAGTATTAAGTGTCTGTATTGGAGGAAATTACTTCTGGCCATTTTGTTTTGTGATGTAAAATCTCTTTGACGCTGGAAATAAATTTCACTTCGCAATTTCTGGCGGAATGTTGATGAAATTATAGTCTGTAATATCCAATATAATTGAGGTATTCAATGATAGATGTTGCTTTAATCTATTTTCTATTTAGTTCGGCTAATGCACGAAGTTTGTGTGTTACGAATTATAGTCACGTTGTACCTTAATGTTCTTGCAAAAGTTTAGGGCTTGGGCCTATTGGAACGGTTAATAATATTATAGGTGTTTGGAGGTGTATTAGTTAGTTCTCTTACGAATTATCATGGATAACATGTAAACTAATATAATTAGAAAACAATAGAAGAATAAATAGAGAGAGCTGTGGTGGCCCAGTGGTAATGGCCACGACTAACGAGTTTGAAGGTCGCAGGTTCGAACCCAGAGATTGGATTAACTTTGTGTTTTTTAATTTTTAATTATTTCTTTACCACTGCTCTCAAAAACGATGAAGAAAAACATCGTGAGAAAACCCACATGGCCTAGAACCAAAATTCGAAGACATGTGACATCTATCAAACCGCACTGGGCCCGCGTGGTGGATTACGGCCCACTTCTCAACGAGAGGAGGCCTGTGTCCCAGCAGTGGGAAAATTATAGGCTGATTATATAAATAGATGACTGAAATAGGTGACAAAAATACCGCTTTCAATCTCAATCTATCCAAATCCAAACAGCAAAATATTCTCTAGTTAGCCGAAATCGGGTGATTTATCTTCAAAAATCTGTCATGTAACCGCTATAGTCGCGGGCTCAGAGCCAAACGGTTTCACTTCCTATTGTCAGGGGTGCCACGTCGCCAACTCGATCCCTCATTGAAATGCTACAATGCTAAGGCCTAATGAAATTTTACATAATACGGGCAACGATTTATAGCAGCCTTTTCTTACAGATGAAATATTTTCTCCGTGGTTTTTGTTTGGACTGATGACGGTCGACTGAAGCGGGCTTAGTAAATCAAGGTTTCAACAATAGCGTTTGCAAAATTAATGTTAAGTTGGAGAGTTATTCATGTTTTCAAGAACTGAATAGGTTCCGTGACTTGTAAGTTCTTTTAAGTATTATTTTTTCAGATTATAATAATATCTACGTACATTTTATTGTTCGGTTTCATGCTGTGGGTACCGATTTCTGATTTAACGTGTAGGGTATAGATCTTCCGAGAAGGAATCATTTACTAATGGTATCTATTTTTAGCAGAAAAGATATTACTAGTATGGAGTCGGAAAGTTGATACCTATCTAGTCCACATATTTATCTTCATTTTTTTCTAAAGTATAAGTTATTTTAAATCGTGTCAAAATTTTGGTAAACGCTGATGTTAAATTGTACTAAGAAGCAATTAGTTGTGTAACACACTATCAATCAGAATCTGTATCGTTTTCAAGGTTATTCCTAATACATTGCTTCACATTTTCGAAAAAATTGTCTGCACAACGACGCAAATAACGCAATGCATGTTGTTGAACTGTCAAAATTAAACCCTACTGTTAGTATGTTAGGTACTCTACCACACCTCTGTTTTCATTTTTATTTGCGTGTTTTGCTACCGGTGCACAAAGATTCATCTATAAAATAATAGTTTAAAAAACTCAAAAACTCGCTTTAAAAACCAAACTAAAAAAGTAGACAATAATTTGATTCTATTAAAAAGCGTGGCTTGCTTTTTGAGGTATTTTGCAATCAATTAATATCAAGCACCCCACGCTTTATAATAGAATTAAATTATTTTCTTCTTTTTTAGTTTGGTTTTTAAAGCATGTTTTTTTAATTTTTTTAACTATTATTTAATTTCTACTTTTTAGTTCTGCTAACTACAAAATCGTGACTCTTCAGTTTTTTCCATTTTTTTTTAAATGATTGAATTGTCATCGGTCCTCGATACATGACATGACATGATAAGCCTACAAAGTTTAAACGAAATCTGACGTTTGAAGTGGGTCAAAATCAAGTCCAAAGGAGTCGGCTACAAACAAGCAAACTTACAAAGATACAGGTGAAACTAATGAAAGCGTGTTAAAAAAAAATGGCATTAAGACTTAGTGATAACGCCTTTCTTAATTGCGTGATAACCCTACTCACATGCTCCTAATTGGTAGTGCCGGGCTCGTTTCTCAGCGTCGTCACCACACTAACCACACGTGTTGCCTCAAAGGGACAGCTCTTTTGTTCCTTTTACTGGCAATCATATGTCGAACATATTGGACGGCGATATACTTTGATATGCTTGAAATCTTCCTGTTATATCGTCGTGACTATAAAATGGACGTGACATCTGCGTTTGTTTTATTTCATTTATTGTGTGTTAAAAGTTTTATTGCATGGAAGTGTGCACACGTGTGTTTGTTCACGCAATGCTATGAGAGATTGCGTTCCTGACGGTCTATTCTGTAATAATCTTCCCGTGAAAACTTAGGTGAAATAATCATGAAGTGAGTTGCCAGTAGTGTTAATCCTTAGCATCAGTAAGGATGACAGCATCTAAGTGAGTACCATCTATTTATACTACCAACATCGGCGGTTCTGACAGCAACCTGATAGCAAAGACAATAAAGATCACAATGTTGTAAAATAAGTGGTAAAATAACTGTAAAATACTTTGCCTAGTAAGAATACGTGCTTTACAAATTCAAACTTTATTAGGTTACGACTGACAGGTGTCAAGATCGCAAATGAAGATTGTAAAGTATCATAAAAATTTGAGTGCCTAAGCCAGTGGAGGCCATATTAGAGTCATCATTCTCCTGTCCTGCTACCCTATGCGGTATCGTATTACCCAATAACTGGGTTGTGGGGGTCAGATAGGCAATCGCTCCATGTATAATACTGGTATTTGGCAACGGTTAGACTGGAAGCCGACCCCAACATAGTCGGGAAAAGTCTAGGCAGATAATGATAATTTTCCTGACCTCATTAAATTTATTTGGAATCAGTGCAGGTTGTCTTCGTCAGTCATACTTCTCTCTAATAATCATCGACATTTCAGTAGTCACCTCGATTATAGCCTTACCAAATTAGGCCAATAAATTACGTAACATTCACTTCCAAAATATTGACATCTTTGCTTTACCAACTGGTAGATTTAAGAACCTTGTTCGGGAACAATTTTGGATATTTCTTCCTAATGTTTAACTTTGAGACTGTATTTTTTAATAATTTCTTGTTTTTCCTTTTTAGTTGCATGCCTGTTTAATTGTATCACTAATACTTTATGAAACCTCATTGTACCTATCAAACTGTAAGCGCACATCGCATTAATTTTATAATTTGTTATTATAATATGCGGAAAATGTCGTGGATTACACATTTACTCACTCTGTATCTCAATTTTTTATAACATTGTAATGTGCAACTGTTTATTTTCCCAAATAAATAAAATAAAATAATATCACGCCTTGTTTGGCCGAAGGGTTGTGCAGAGGTGTACCTATAATACAACCACATTTCGCCTGTTATGTTTAAGTCCTATGTAATAGGTATTCTTAGTTACCAAAAGACAGTCTGGTACCCAAGAGATGGGTTTAGAAGCCGAGGTCGCAAAGTGAGGGAGGACGAACTGAAAATAACTTCGAGTCCCCTTTGGCTAACAGTGGCGGCAGATAGGAATCAGTGGAAGGCGTTGAAGGAGGCCTATGCAGTAAGGCTCACTGAACTAAGTTACATTTTGTAAATGTAACTCGGAATAAATTGCTTTATTATTATTATTATTAACAGGTATTGCGACTAACCAGGCACAAAACCAGATTCCGGGCCATATTAAGGAGTATAAAAATAGAAATCAATTGCTTCCAAAAATAATTGTCTTTTACAAGTGGAGCGGAAGTTCCTTGCTTGTAGGTTGCTTTTTAAAGAACCGAAGTATTTCTTCCACTTACTTTTTGTTAGCTCCAATTATTTAAACGTTTATTTTAATGAAGAGACCTAAATAGTCTCAGTAAGCTTCCCAAGCACCTTAGGTAATAAATTCGTTCCTAATGATCAGGACCGTATCTGAATTCGAATAAGGTAATAAATCCTCAGTAATTTCTCACTTTAGTTTGGGAAAGGTGATAAATTATATTATTATTTGCATGGCAGTTACCATTTTACCTTTAACCTGGATTAATTATGAATGCTTTCACATTCGGTTAGCGTGCCTACCCAAGATTTAGTACGTACTCATAATTTTATTTGTGTCGAAGGTACTGTCAACACCGTAATTGATCATATTTTAAAATTATCACAGGAAGTAGGTAGGGTTTGCCAAACATACGTTTACTTACCTTAACTTACCTTTTATTAGTTTTGTTAACTTTAGTTTGTTTTGGTTTTGTTTTAAGTTGGTTTTAATTTAGTTTAAATAATTTATTAAGTTCTATGCAACTTTATAATAGGGTCTTTTGTTTCTACTTTTTTGTTGTAAGTTACAACGTTTTGTGTGCATGCAGAGTTTACCTATAAGTGATTTTTACGCTTTATTCTTATTTGTTGCCTTTTTTTCATTTGCTTATACCAGTGTTTACAATTGTTGGTGAACCAAATAAATAAATAAACAGAAAAGAATTAGTCTTTACAGTTTAGTAAACCGTACCTACCAGGGTAGCTTCAAGTAGGTTTTCAGGAAACAGGGCTGTTTAAAAAAAAATCAACTGCCCCATACAAAACTTCAATACCTACACACTCGACCCAAGTATATGGGACGGCTCATTAGATGTATCCGCTGTTACTTTTATGACTGTATTGATTGTTAATGAATTTTATGTGAATGATGTAATGAATTGAATGGATTTTATGTAGGTATTCATGTAAGTATTTTTGATTCGACCTTAGTAAATAAACAAATAAATTATTATGTTGATCCAATGCATGAAGATATTCAGTTTGATGGTATGTACCACACCTTTCTGAAACATGCTGTATAATGTATGTAACCTTTCTTTCATGAACGGATTTTGAACTTTTGATGTTATCTGTACCTTAATTTATTTCTATTAGGCCTGTACCCTTTACGTAATTAGGGGCCCGCAATGTTAACAATAATAGCTTTTTAGAATTTTAAACCAGATTTGTGGTCCGTAGGAGTGCGTCTAACAATGTTGCGGTATTTTGAGGAAGTGTTTCCGTGAAAGGAAAGGGGGGTTTTTGTTAGATAGTATTAATTGCTTTTGAAAATAAGGTCGCTAAAATACGGTTTTGCTTGTAATATGAGTTATCGAAAGGTGGTCAGGTACTTATTGTTACGAAACATGAATAGATTGAGATATGAGATTAATTTTGGGATTTGTGCCCGGTTGAAACTAACACAGCTTACCCCCTATTACATCTATAAATAAGCCCTTTATTACGATATGCTAATATTCCCAATTAGACTCAAAATTTATTAAATTAAACTATAGCGCGCCTATTGGCAAAGGCCTCCAACGTTTTCCACTGTTGCCTGTCTTGAGCAACTCTTCTCCAGTTTGGTCCTGCTGTCCATTGTATTTCATCTTCCCACCTTGTGTGTTGTCTTCCTCGCCTTCGTTTGCCGTCTCTTGAATACCATCCGACTCACTTGCTCACCTTACCTATTTTATCGCGTATCCTATGTCCTGCCCAACTCCACTTGTGTTGCCCTTGGCCCTTTATTACTGTTACCTAGTACTATGTTAATAGGTACACCTTTGCGTAATCTTTCGGAGAAAAACAGGCGTGGTGTTATGTTAAGATAGGTAAGTATAGCTACAATAATTGTTTATTTATGTAAAATTCACCTACGTCGTCAGTCTTTTGATAAAGCCCTGATCAAACACGGCTCTATTTGTGGACGTATACAGTTCCCAGGAAAGGTCTTTGTAGTTGCTCGTGAGGAAATGGTGTTCTAGTATACCTTCTCATGTAAGAATAAGTCTGACGTCATTCATTCAGTGTATAATGTTGTCGGGTATGACAGCGTTAACATAAGATCATATAATTCAGTTAGGACAATATGAAGGCAGAAATTAATTTTCATTATGGAAATATTGGTCCAGTGATATGGGCCCGGGGCCCCGACTTACCGAGTTATACGTCGGAGGTCGAACTTAGACAGTTAATTCGTGTATTTAATTACATCACCAGTGCTTCAAAAGTGTCGAAACGTTGAGGGAAAATATCGTGAAGAATAACTGGCATGTCTTAGAGCCAAAAGTTCTTTGGGCGTAGCGTGATGTTAAATAACCAATAACCTTCAAGTATTGGGCTATGAAATGCAATAAGTTTTTTTTTTAAATTGGACTGGTATTCGTGTGAGACCCCCTACATACAATTTTAACTTACCATAAATCGATGTCTTAATATACGTAGGTATTGATTTTTAGATACGACATGACGAAGTATGTTTTTTTTTATGGATGGGAAATCATCAAATAACTTCTCCTGCCCTGGGTGGAGGGCGTGTCAGACTTTTACTGGATAAAACCCACCCGTGTTCCCTCAGTTGCCTGTGTATCTCTTTCGAACAACCCGCACCCCTGGCAGGCATCGGCCCTTCCGGGCCCCATCAGTTGGTGCCGATATCTCTTTGAGGCGCGCGTGGAACACAACACGCCGTCGACCCGGGCTTGGTCCTTACCGGTTCGTTACAAAAACTGCAAAACCTAAAAAAAAATCTACCATATATTTCCCTGAGCAGAATCTTGAGCCACAAAAGGGATAAATGAAAGGCATATAGCTGAGATGAGAAAGTTAAGAGGGATGTGTGGTGTTACACGAATGGATAGAGTAAGAAATGAGTACATAAGAGGAAGTCTGAAAGTGGTGCCGATAACTGAAAAGTTGTAGGGAAATCGGTTGTCATAGTATGGGCATGTGATACGGAGGAATGAGGAAAATGTCATGAGGATAATTTGAGTATGAATGTCGATGGCTATAGCAGGGGGAAACCAAAGAAACGATGGATGGACTGTGTGAATGATGATATGGTTAGAAGGGGTGTGACGTGGTGTGACTACGGATATGACGACTAATAGAGAAGTATGAAAAATGTTGTAACATATGCTATCATGTTGCGCCGACACCAAATATATTGGGATAGGGGCAGGAGAACGATGACTTAACCTATCTACCTACCTACGGCTATGTTATTTCGTGGTGTAATAATTAATTGATACATTTTATATACCTACCATGGAACTTCTGTTTGTCCCTCATGTTAGACATGAAAATAGCTCAAGTTTTCGATAAGAAATAAGTCGTTCTGGGTCGACTGGTTCCCAAAGGAGTTTCAATTGTATAGGTATTATTACGCCTAACGGCATTTAAAACTCATAGGACGAAAAAATCCCGCTATAATAACCGGCAGACGAACATCACAAAAGAAAATTATGTTCAACAAAAATATTTTCCTCTCAGAACTCATATGAATACATTTCATTTGTGTTATTACTTTGAACAGGTATTCACAGCCGTGCAGCCTTCAATAATAATAAATGATGGTATTCTGAATGACCCAGATATTTTAATCAGCCTTTATTTTACGCACCTGTTTTCGCTTGTCCCGGAAAGTAATTTGTTTGAACCTTGTGTGGACACGCCTTGAGTACGTATTGTCGAGTTACGTGTATTTTTCGGGTGTAGTATATTTTTGTAAAGTTAATTATTTTAGAAAATGCTGCTTGTGTTGAGGAATTTTGCCGTTCAATTAAAAATCCTTTCGGTATTTCTACATAATTAATCGAGGTTGAAATAGGTGCTAGTGGCTAAGAGCCGTACGGGGCGGTTAGTACGGTTGGTTCGTCGATGAGTGGTCCATTACATATCGATATCTCGGAAAGCACGTTATGCCGTTGGTCGCGGCTGTCATTCTTAAGTTTTACAGTCGTTACTGGTAATCAAAAGCCGGAAAGTCTGACAACCAGTCATGCCAAGGGGCCCAGTGACTGGGTTGTGGAAGATAGATAGGCAGTAGCTCCATGTAAAGTAAAGGTATTCAGCTGAATTCAGTTAGACTGGAAGCCGTCTCTAACATATTGGAGGGGGTCAACGTAGGTCGAGATTGAATAGAGTAGAATCGTATAAGACATTTATAGGGCTACACCTCCCTGCCAAGGTCGCGGATTTATTCGAAAGAGTTACCGTGGCCCTGGCACAGGCAACTGAAGGAACACGGGTGGGTTTTAGTCAGTAAAAGTCTGACATGCCCTCGTGCTCCATCCAGAGCGGGGGAAGTCAATTGATGATCCCATCCAAAAAAAAGTGCTACAGCTCAAAATATGAATGTTAATATACCTACATTACTACATATCTTCGTTTCTCTTACAAGCTTGGTAAGCTGGTATAACTTGGCAAGTTGGTATAACCTTTTATAACAAGCTTCCCTCTTCTTTGCTAGATTTACATTTTAATGCGTTTAAAGCGAAAGTAAAATCAAATCTTTGTTCGAAGGCATACTATTCTATCAACGACTACTTAAACGATAAGAATTGTTGGTCGCTGTGATTAACTCAAGACAACGTTTGTGTTCTTTCACCAGAATTGGCTTAACTACTGACAGGTCATATGAATTACTTCATATCATTGTTTATTTAACTTGACTGCATAAACCATTTTTTTTTATTTTTATCAATTAAATTTTCATTTATTGTTGAATGTTAATTATATGCTATTATTGTATAGAATCAAGTTCTTCTAACATAACAGACAGCTGTGCTGCTGGGGAGTTTGTTGCGCCACTTCTTCTTCCCAGCTAAAGCACTAGGAAGTGGTGAAGGGCGGGAGTTTTGGGGGACTGTCTTATGTAATTTTGACGTTCAGAATGTGCTGACTCTCAGCCTAGTTTGAATAAATGACTTTTGATTTGATTTTGATTTAGAAGCCCTACAAGAAAGGTGTCATGACTCATACATTGTGACAAGTGCTCACATCGTTACTATCGTTTTTTTACTCTTTTATGGACATCCATCTTGAAACGGAAACACGCATGTTACTGACGAACATCTAAAATCTATAAATAAACAATACGACATCCGAAATCGATTTCTTCGACGATAACTTTTGTAATTGACATTTGTTTGCAAATATTTATGAATTAGATTTTGACCGAGGTTTTGCTCGCGTAGTGCTCGGAAATTATCCCACGTGAACGTACTACCGGGATTAAAAGTACCTTATATGTTGACCCAGTTTCTAACTATCTTTGTGCCAAATTTTATCCAAATCCTTGCCGCCGTTTTTGCACCAATTCTGAACTATATCCAGATAATCAGACAAACAGGCAAAAATTCTGAAAACAATATTTCGGCATCAAACTCGGCCTCACAACCCCTAAAAAAAAACAATGTGCATTTTTGATTTCGTTACTATTTTATTATAAGTTTAGAATATAAGTAGAAGGTTTCAGTCCGATTCGGCTTGTCCTTTGCTGCTGCCCTCTACCAGCGATGCCCTAAGCAAAACCCCACAGGGGGTGCCCTTAGTAAGCAGTCGCTATAGTTTTAAGTTTTTAAGCCCTGGCTGAAACTCTTAATTTATTAAGGTTACCACAGGCACGTCGGGTTAGGCCGCCGACAACCTCTAAGGTTGACCTGCGAGATGGCATTCGCAAAAAAAGTAGAAGATGGAAGTATGGACTAAAACGATGAAAGAATGTTCGTATCGTAAGTTAATAACACATTTACAATTTAATAAAACATTCACTCGTATGTCTGTGCGAATGATGTCACTTCCTTCATAGACAGATGAGGGATTTATAAGCAAATGAATATCATTTCGAACTTTGCATTCTGCGCTTGTGCTTAGTTCCTATTTCGATTTATTCTGAGTCACTCCTATCGATAATCGTATGTATCGATAGTTTGTTTTGATAGGAATTAATAATTATTTAAAACATAATTAGAATAATAATGTGTAATTGGTCTTTCGAATGGAGGTTTGTTTGTTAATTTTGAAGTATTTTTTTTTTAATGTAAGTATTAGCTATCGATATTTTTCTTGAATTTCACTTCACTTCTACAATATGTAGCACAAGTAAACTCAAAATTAATAAAAAGGCTACGAGAAACAAATTATCAAGTATTTCATCGAAAATTATGTAATTTATTCCAATATCCAATACTTTCCAAAAAGTATTGAATCCCTTCATAACTTAATACGGCGAAGTCAATAAACAAACTTGGATGAGCGAAAAATAAGTTAATAGCAACATAGTTTGGTAAAACACTTTCCTAATATCAAATATCGGGGTAATATAGACAGAGAGAGAAAACTATTTTTTATAATAAACAGTTGTTACCGGTCGCCAGTAGCCCGAAAGTCTGACAACCAGTCTTACCAAAGGGTATTATTGTATTACCCAGTAACTGGGTTATGGAGGTCAGATAGGCAGTCAATCCATGTAAAATACTGGTATTCAGCTGCATCCGGTTTGACTCGAAGCTGACCCCAACATAATTGGGAAAAGGCTAGGAAGATGATGACGGGTCCGCTTGACGGGCAAATAATTTTTTTTTTAGTTCGTTGTGTAACATCCGATGATCCGCTTTAGTATGTTAGTACCTAATTATGTTTAAGCTAAGAAAAGACAGTTCCACTTGACAGTTCCCGTGAGCCAAGGGCTGGTTTCTACCTTGGCCAGCAGCTAAGCATTGCCATACAACGTGGTAATGCCGCCAGTCTCTTGGGAACATTACCAGTCGACAGCGATTCAGATGAATTTTTCGACGCCATTTTTTAATTTGTGAATAGGCTTAGTTGAGTTATTTGTTTTATTTTTGTAAGAATTATAACAATAGAAAAGACTACTTCACATAACATCATGCCAGTTTTCCCCGAAGGGTTAAGCAGAGGCCTACCTACCTATATATAGTACACTAGACATGGGTAGTTCGCGAACGATTGAAGGAAATGAACTACTTTATATCACAAAATAAACTTATCATTCAATAGTTGTCATTTAAATTTGTCTCTACTTCACTTAATTCAGTCTTTCTTTTCGCTATTTCAATTTTTAAATACGCCAGCCTAGACACAATTTTCTAACTATCAGTAAAAAAAAAAAACAAAACATACCACTTACTTAATAAAAATAGTTTTGCTTAAATTTATATTTCTAGGTTGACTGTCCTAAGCCTTTATAAAATATGAAGGAAAGTCGACAAACGTATAAAACTGAACTAGTGAAGTGCATCATTTGTCGTAACTTGTCAATCACTGTCGGTATCTCATGTTAAGGACTCTTTCTGATTTGATGAACTAAATGAAGTACTGAAGTAACTGAGACATTTTGCGCATCTCTATAGTACACCAACTTTTTAGCAGTTACGTTTAAGTTCCATGTAATATTGGGCGAGCTTATTTCCATCTACCAGGCACATATTCAGACTCCGGGCTACTACTGACCTGGGAACTGAACCACATGATCAACAGTAGCGCTTGCGACCATTAGACACTAGACACATATTAGGACAAAAGCTATTAAATGAAGTGAGTGGGGAATGTGAGACCGATGAAGT
The DNA here is from genome assembly GCA_949091785.1 of Polymixis lichenea. Taxonomy (NCBI): domain Eukaryota; kingdom Metazoa; phylum Arthropoda; class Insecta; order Lepidoptera; family Noctuidae; genus Polymixis; species Polymixis lichenea. The sequence goes on along the minus strand of OX420943.1, from coordinate 8,996,442 downwards.
CAAATCCAATTTAGATAATCTTAATTAAAATCCTTTTGAAAGTACGAGTAGGTACAACCTTTGAGTAGATACCCAAAGGTTGTTCCTACTCGTACTTTGAATTTGATATCAATGAAGGGGTTCAAAACCGACTGCCGCTAACCGCTTGCCGCTTATAGCTTAGAGCAGTTTTTTTCCTTTTTTAAAACAGATAAAAATATGTTTTCTGAAAAAAAAAAAAATGGATTGTCTGGTTTAGATCAATATTGAAAATGTCTAAATCAGGCTGTGTGTGGTAAAGCCTTTAGATAGGACGAAAAAAACGCTGGGAAAATAAACGACGCAGTCCCCTTGCAACTCACATAAAAAGTTGTCCCACAAAAGTGTTTCTGTTATAGTCCCAGTTGAACTAAGTTTTTCTGTTATATCCGTAATGTATGGCTCACTTTACATAAGCGTCATTCCCATGAATCCCAGAGGGTAACACGGAAAAGTACTATCATCTACCCTCATTTCTGACGGTATTAAGCGCAGATTCCCATGTGACAGAGATTGGGTACAGGTCAGGACCATAGTTTGATTATAAAGAGAACACTACGCACCGTTGTCATCATCGTCTGTCTAACCTCATCCGGGATCAGGTTCCAATGTAACCGGATGATACCAAATACCAGTATTCTATAAGGATCGACCATGTTGCTATTGTTGTATCTGTCATTGCCACATTTTTAATTTTTTTACCTTTTTTTTCATTTTTATTTCATTCTAGATGCATCGTCTACACATATATTTAAATAATTAATGTACCTACACAAAATGTTGTAAAACATTTTAACAGAATAGCGGTGGAGTTTCTTTCCAATTATTCTCTTTACGAAATTACCTTTTGGAAGGGGCGAAGAGTATCAATTCAGTTTTTATTTTAATGTTGACGTTCAAAAGAGTATGTTATGTGCCTATTTGAAATAAATGCTTAATTCGCCTGCTGCTGCTGTATTTCTGCTTTAAAAACCACACCCGGTGGGTAAAACGATACCCCTTGGTACAACTGGTCGAACATACCATTATGGATCTTACAAAAATAACAATAACTGTGGTGTAGTAAAGCCCAGTTAAAAGACCTTTTGGGTCGTAGGAAAATTGAATAGCAGGAGCCAGATGGCAACCGCTTCGAATCTGATTTTCAACTACATCTGGTGAGACCGCCTCATCTTATCAGCCGAAAGACGTCCACTGGGGGACATAAGCCTCCCCTAAAAGGGGGGATTTGCTATAATCACCGCGCTTGGCAGGCGGGTTGGCGATCGCAGTATGGTGGTCAAATGCATAGAGAACGCTGCTGCCCATTCTCTAGTAAGTCCCTTAGTCGCCTTCTACGACACCCACGGGAAGAAATGGGATGGTGCTATTCTTTTACGTACGGCACCACACGGAACCGTGAGACCGCCTATCATAACATAATTAAAAAAACATATTTCAAGGAAGGAGCATTTATATTATATTTTTTGTCTTATAAATATTGCAAAAAGCAGAATGGGCAGTCGAAGGTAGTATCATTTTGCAGAGGCTCATTCCTACAGTGGACTGCATTAATCTCACATTGAGCTTGCTGGGATATAATATTATAACTCACTGTTTGATATAGATAATATCACTTTCTTCACTGTAAAAAGTTCCACTAGTTCCACAATAAGTTAAAAAAGTAACACTCAGATGGAAACTAAGTGGAATTATTTAAGGGAATTTAGGCTTTGCTTGATTCATATGTACGCACGAGTGTAATTTACAATCACATTTTCCAATAATCCACATACACCACATCATCCTGCGTATCTACATACTTATTGCGTTTCCAGTTCTACCAAAATAATGGGCGTTCATTTGGCTAATGTATTGTAAGTTACAGAAAGCTATTCAGATCACTTGACTTCTTCATTTATCAGCCAAATTTGTAGGCCTCACGTAACACGTCTGGAGGTAATTAATGCAATTTCCCTTTGCACGCTTCGAACTTCTGAAGACATTTTTTTTTACAATTTTCTGGATGTGTTCTATTTATCTAATTAGTTTTAACAGAACAGTAACTGCAATTATAATTTTCCGGGTAATTTGCTCTTCGCCATCTTCCATGTCGTGTAATCTATAAGCACGTTGGGCAATTATAAACTTTATTACCACAGCTGAACGACTAAAGTATCATAATTCAGGACTAAGACATCTTCTAAGATAAAAATTCCAGATAATATTTCATTGTGATAACTCGAGGCACTAATTTCACAAATGTAAAAAAAGAAACTGTAACGAAATAAAACAAAAAGTTTTATGTGAGATGCCGAGATACCTAAGTTTTAAATAAAGTTCATTTCTGAAGTTTTTGACACCGATTTTCTTGTTAAGAAAAGTAAAACCAATGAGCGATGTCTTATCTAACTTTTTATAAATTATGTTAAACACAAAACTATAATTTATGTAAAATGTTTGCACGTCGCGTTTGCCGCGTTATTTTTACGCCAACGACATGCAAGAACAAAGTGGCGTTCCATTTTTCTAACTACCCTGCAGAGGTTAGAAAATATAAGCGTGAATAATTTAATAGCTTCACTATAAGTCGTTAAAGTAATTGGCAACAAACCTCGCGACGCTAGTGAGTGCACCTTTGAACAGCTCACTAACTAATCAAAATGCATAACTTTCTTCAACAATGTCAGTGCAGAGACAACCAGTCGAAAATTCAAAGTCTTGCCCCAAAAAGTTTCACCTTACTCAAAATAAGTGAAGCGAATTTAAACTTGAGTAAGTATCTAAGTACTTTGACAAAGACTTGAAAGCTCAAACTTGGCTGTGGCTAAAACTATCAACACTTTCGCAGACTGGCATCTGGAATGTTTAATTAATTGAATTTTAGGTAATCTGAATTGTCAAGCTGGTCTGAAAGATGTAGACAGCCTTTGAAAGTGTCAGCCGTTGGTCGACTTTCTTATTTGACGGCGGATTTATCAAAGAAAATCTTGTTTCAAAATAAATTTAATCATAATCAACCTTTTCCCCACTGCCGGGACACAAGCCTCCTCTCTGTGAGCCGCACGCCACCACGCGGGCCCAATGTGGGTTGGTAGATGTCCCACGTCTTCAAATTTTTGGTTGCAGGACATGCCGGTTTCCTGACGATGTTTTTCGTCACAGTTTTGAGAGCTGTGGTGATGACATTATTTGCACAAATTAAATAGGCTGTCTGTATTCAAAACTAGGACGTACAACTCGTAAGTCGCTGCCGTAACCACTGGACCACCACTGCTATACTGCCACTAGAAAATGATTTAATCAGAATATTTTTGCCTCTCCTATCTATAAATTAAAGATTCCTAAAATTTGTTACCCCTTTCGCATAATTTGTTCCCTGGTAAAGGATGACATGAAAGCTCTGAAAATTTTGATACCGGGCGGCTTACCTGCCTATAAAAAGATTTCCCGTGGGTTTTGACCCATTTTATCAGCGATATTAACTGATTATCAAATGGCTGATCGGGTATTAGGATCAAAACTTTATTATAAAATGGATACAAGAGGAATATAAGTAACTAGCTTCTGCCCGCGACTTCGTTCGCGTCAAATTTCTTGCTCCCCGACCCACCCCGTCTTGACTTTTTCTCTTTGCTCGGCTCCTAAGGGTTTTAGCGTGATGTTATATAAGCATAGAGCCTTCCTCAATAAATGGGCAATCCAAAACTAAAAACATATTCCAATTCAAACCAGCAGTTCCTGAGATTAGCGCGTTCAACCAAACAAACAAACAAACTCTTCAGCTTTATAATATCACATTATTTTGCTGCGATGTTATTTTAAAACTGCGATATCTCCTAAGATATTCATTGAAATCGAATGATGTAATAGACAATTTTGTTTTAAATTAAATACTTGTGATGAATAACGTATTTATTTGGATATGGATTAATATCTTGTTTATAAAAACACCTTCGCAAATAATGCATTATTTTAGAACAAATTTGGTTAGCATAAAAAAGGTTATTGTGAGCCAACCTTAAAAGATAGACATATGCTGTCGCGGACTTTTCGGGAACAATTCTGTCATACATGATTTTTGCGAAACTTTAACCGTTTACGCAGCGCACGCAGCGCAAGCTCTCAAAAGGGAAAAAAAACCCCGATTTTGAAACATTCTTCATTGGTGCTCCGCTCCTATTGGTCTTGGCGTAATTATATATAGCCTATAGCCTTTCTTGATAAATGGGCTATCTAACAGTGAAAGAATTTTCAAATCGGACCAGTAGTTCCTGACATTAGCGCGTTCAAGCAAAGAAACAAACAAACTCTTCAGCTTCATAATATTCTTACCATATTACTATAAGTATAGAATAGATATAATGGTACTTGAAACAAAATAAGGTAAGTACACTACGAGTTTTTATTTAAGTCGCTTTCAATCTCTCATTAAAATTAATAATATAGGGAGAAAATTACCTATTTAATGTTTAAAATCCCTTCTGATATTTTCTACGTTTTAAGTTTGTGAGCCGTGAAACATCAAGCTTACGTTTTCATTATTGTGTAATTAAATTCAGAGTTTTTTACATTGTACGGTTAATTAAACGTAGGATTTGGTAAATGAACAGTGTTATTAAGATCTCACAGAATGTTTTTCTTTCATTAATTTTTATTTAATCTTTGAATATTTTATTCGTCTAATAGAACTACCCTTTGACTACGTTTAAACTGGGAGTTAACTAAATTATTGTGCGTTTAAATCCGGGTGTAAAGTTACAATCTGATGTTTTCAATTCCTATGTACTTTCTTCTTTCTTTTCTTCTTCTTGGACATAACTGGCATGACTGTACAAAACACGGACATGCATCTATAATAATTTTTGTTTCAGTTTTTTAATACAAACACAAACATTAGTCGGCAGCCCGTCTTCTGCAAGAGTGTTGATCGATACTCATAACTTTTTTTTTGGTGGGAAATCATCAATTATCGTCTCCCGCTCTGGCTCTGGAGCAGGAGCGGGTATCAGAGTTTTACTGACTAAAACCCAACAGTGTTCCCTCAGTTGCCTGTGTACCAGGGGCCACGGTATCTCTTTCGAACAACTCGCACCCCTGGCAGACATCGGTCCTTGCGGACTCCACCAGTTGGTGCTGCCATATCTTTGAGGCGAGCGTGGAGCACAACGCGCCGCCTACCCCCGGGCTTGGTCCTTACCGGACAGCGAGCTACCCATTACTCGCCGTCCGCAAGCCCGCGCCTTCGGTCGCCGGGAATTAGCCTGGGATTCCCGACGCCCAGGGCGTCTCCTGCGGCGACTAGGGCCGTGAGGGCGCATATACTGCCTCTCCCTCACGTGCGCCGCCTCCGTCTTCACGAGCCATTCCTTCTCTGTATGCAAGAGGCCTTTACGCTGTCGTGCGATAGTAATAGACTGTAAATATAAATGACTTTCTTTACCTAATCAACTAAAGCTCAGACGTGGCTTTACAAATCAGTTACCATGGAAACCAATTATTTTAATTACCCGTCTTTTCTGTTCTAACTGTTATTTACTATGGGGATATAAAAACATAATTACTTCTGTATCTAGGGCGAGTTTGAGAGGCGGTTCGTTATGTAAATAGGACGTTGGTCGGAGTGGAGCCAATATTTGTAATAGCTGTGTCGCATTATTCATTTGAAAGCAAATAAAGTTGCCAATGTTGGCATTGTTACGACTTCGTAATTATTTTTATTGTAATTGTATTTTTTATTTTCGGACGCAGTTACTTTCGCGATATTGTGATTTTTCAGCAATATAAGTTGTTTAATGTCTTTAATATCAAATAGGTACTTAATTCAAGTGTGTGTAAATATGTAGTGTGTTTAGTAATAACAAAAACTTACATTTTGAACTATTTCAGGCGCAATTGTCGGTCGAAGAAATCTGGAACAAATAAAATAATATTTTAAGCAAATTAGTAATTAGAATCCTGAGCGTAGCGAGACTTCCAAAGGTACGAACGAGACGCAGAATACCTTTGCTGCCGAGCGAAACACACAATTTTTCACCTCACTACAGCGAGGCAAATGCTACGTGCAAGAAAAACAGCTTAAATATAATATTAAATTAGTAACTTAGTTCAATAAAGTGTGATAGTATTTCATTGTTTGACGGTTTCACGCCTTAAGAATGTCTCCAAGCATTGAAGAAATGGAACGCTTTTATGCACTTTTCGCGCTATTTTTCCGGAAGATAACTCAATTCGGCATTATGAACCGATTGCACTAACTCTGCAGATGTTATATTTATTTCTTCATCCCTGCTGGATTCGCTCATACTTTATGATTTCTTACGATTTTATCAAAAATCTAACCAAAATTATGGAAAGCGAATTGAATAGAGACGATTTTTTTTAAAGTTTCTTTTTTATTGCGTGCAGGCATCCTGCTGGCCAGTGTGATTATTCTAAAAATGGGGTTGGCGCACTGACATGAAATAAAGCATTAAAGCATTTTCAGTGGACTGGCTGTAAAATTATTGAATAGAAAGGTTCGAATTTCAAAAATGCACTTTTACACGCAGATTTCGAAAGACAAACAGAATCTTTCCGAGGTTGTGAGGTGAAAAGAATATTTTTAAGCAAATTAGTATTTTTTTTTTATAGACTGGCACTACGGGCTTTTTTTAAGAACTTTTGATTCCGAATCGTTTAAAGCCTTATAATGTTCCCACTGCTGGGACACAGGCCTTCTCTCTGTGAGAGGGAGTGGGCCATAGTCCATCACGCGTTGGTGGACGTCACAGGTCTTCGAATTTTTGATCCTGGGGTTGCCGGTATCCTCGCGATGTTTTCCTTTACCATTTTGAGAGCAGTGGTAATGAAATAATTTATACAAAGTAAAGCGTCTGCCTGGGTTCGAACCTATGACCTAGTCATACTTAGGTCACGGCCGTTAACACTGAACCTCCACTGTTCTTCACAAATTCCGAATAACGAATCTAATCTTTAATCTAGATTCACGCTCTAACATCGTTCTAAAATACAGTCCTGTACCTATAGGCAATCAACAAAGACTATCTCAGCAAATAAATTAAAATCACGCCACACACATAAAGTCAATCAATTAACCATTCTAAGCACGTAACTTATAAACGGTAACATAGTCACATATAACATTATTCACTTGACCCGCCGTCTGTCCCTTCTGTGTTTGCCAAAAGCTTTATTGCCTCGACCTGTCAGTTAATGTCAGTGGCAAATGGTTGAAATTTGTCCAAACTTTAGATCAGATAAGTAAATTGTCCTTTAAGGGGGATACTCTAAGGCGAGCCCTAAACCTGGGTTGACAAAACACCATTTTATCCAAATAAATATTAAAGTGGTTATGACGTGCCAACCAACAATCATGACTTAGTAACTAGTGGAAAATAACTAAATAGTATTAGAATAAATAAGAGCATTCATCCGGCACGGGCTGGCAGCTTCGCATTTCAAGTGATTTTTCGTGATTATCCTATTATTTTTTAATAAGTACTATTTTTGTTCAGCCAAGCAAGCACTAGATCGATGGTATTTATAAGTATGGTATGGCATTTTTACAGTTATTTTGGTATTGACTTATAAAAATATTTTCTATTTGCATTACTTATTACGATTAATCCCTTTTTTTGTTATTTTCTTCTTGTCTGTTAATATGTATTTACAATGGTTAAATGAATGGAAAAATAAGGGGGACTTCTGTAGTTACCAACTACTTATATGCCAAATAATTAATATCAAGTACACACTGTTCCGCCCTTAGGTGAAGGTATTACTGTGAGTTAGGTACCTAAATTTAAAAGAAAAAAAACAAAATTAATATCGCTGGCTACATAAGAGCATTCCCCTTAACTGAACTGTCCTTTAGCTAACGATGTTAACTCGGCCCATTATTTTTCCTTATAGAAACTCTTTTTTGCAGAATAACCCTTCGTGTACCGACTTTAGGAGATTTATCCTCGTTGACCTTAACTTGTAAGGACTTATGAGTAATCCGTTTGATTTTTTGTATTGTCCTTATGTTGAGGTACACGGTTAAAGGATTAGGTGCCTGATAGGGCTTGGCCTTGTTTTAGCGGCCCTCGTGTAATTGTGTCAAAATAACAAGGTCTTGTTTACGTTAGAAACTTTTTTAACCTTGCTCTTACAAAGCATTAAAACAGCTCTGTGTAGTATCTGTGGCACTACACACATGAGGATTTTCTTCTTTTTGAGATGTGGAAACACAAAGTGAGTCCAGGCCGTAGCTACCGCGGTATCAGCCGTACCAACGATACGGCCTCCCCAGGTGCGGTCAAACTCTCAAGCTCTTGCATTAATTTATTCATTTACTTATTTGAGTCAGTGAGTGCTCCTTTTTTTGAGCTCGGTCCATCTTAATGACAGCTTAACCTATCCCGGTCCAGGATATTCGAATATTTGAGCTCGCTTCGCTCACTCTTCGCTGAAACCGGATCTAAGTCAGGATGTGTAGATGCAATGACCTGAGCTGAATGAGCTTAAACTTCTAAGTTAGTATGCAATTTTATTAATTTTGTAACAAAACTGTACCCTGTTTTGGAGATTTGCCGCAATCGGGTAAAGAGGGCCCCCAACAAATTTTGATACATGGCCCCTTTAGGACTAGCTACGCCACTGAGTGAGTCCATATTTACGGTATCTACTTTACCTAGCTATTATGTACCTCTGAAGTACTTCAAGGGTCAAGGTTGCCTGGAAGAGATCGCAGAAAGCGATAAGGCCGCCCATTGTATGTTTTAAGTGTTAATTTTGTTTTTGTCATGTATTTTCTGGTGTACAATAAAGCAAATATAAATAAATAAATAAATACTTATTGAAACTAGCAAAACATTAATTTGAATCCTGCATCCAAATCGAATCCAATCCAAAACTCAATTAAGCTGAATTCGAAAACTATTAATCGAAACACGGAAATTACAAACACCACATCCACTAGGTTTCCATATTCCCACTCCACTGAGTTGGAACAATCTCATCGGGTTCTAATCGTAGCATCGAAAACGGGATTAAGTTCACCAGCTAAGTTACACTTCCAAAGCTTAAAGTACCTACATACATACCTACTTTGTACCCACTAATCTCCTAAACCCTTCATAGATTTACCTTCTGAAACCTACCCGAGTCTCATTCCAAGACCAGACTTTTGTCTGCTTAATTGCAATGAAGCACTGAATTTAGGTCATTATTGTATGTTCGGGAAAGATAAAGATAAAGATAATTTTATTTGTCCAAACATGTACATACCTGCATGCGAATTAAGCATGCAGGATGTCACAATACTAATTTTTTTTTTTAATTTACAAAATTCCTCAAAGTGATTGCAAAATAAAAACTAAATTACTAAGGCATTTTAATCCAAGTACACAATGGTCAGTAATAAACAATATTATGTCAGTAGAATAAAAAAATCATAAAATGTCACAAAAATAAAAATGTCAAATAGGGTCATTCAAAAAGTCATTTATAATTATTATAATAACATTTGTCTGTTATTAAATATCGCATCTTTTTTTTAACAAATTTACCGGCAATGCTTTATATGACTGTGGTATTTTATTATACATTTACACCCATAGAAAAAACGCTTTTGTCCCATTAATGCAGTCTTTGACATATGCGAACATAGTTCGCAGCGAAATGATTCGGTAATTCCCGGAAACCTTCGTTTCGAAAGCCTCCTTGTTTTCCTATCTCTGGTCACACATTATACACACGACCTCAATCCCAGTCACTTTTATAGGGTTTTAAACTCCTATTTTATACCCTCCAATGAAAACAGGAACATTTTAACATGTTACTGCTTCGAAAATGGCCAAATTGCTTACGAGCAGTAAAAGGTTATGTTAATTTTACTACCACCCTACGCTTATTTCAATTTGATGTGCCTCTTTGTAAATGTGACATTATCTAAAATTATATTTCTTTCCGATTTTAATCACACAGACTGCAATGAGAATGGAAGGAATGAGGCCTGACGCCTTGCGCATAATTTGAAATAATTTCACACTCGCCGCGTTGAAATTAAAAAAGTATATATTTATGAGAATAATGCTCCCGCGGGCAAACGCTGTGATTATATTCTTTTAACCCGTGGGAGTTTCATTCATTACATTGTCACAGTTGGAAAAATATAGGTCATTATACCTTTCCTCTTGTGAAGTTGATATTAAATACAAGATTTGGGATTTTTTTAAATGTTTTTTGGGACGAGGGACAAGTACACAAATATCTTAAAATTATGAATCATTTGAACAAAACCGTACAAAAAAATTTCTAAGCGTTCACCGTATATTTTGAAATCTGCTTTGTCGTTAAATATTATCTAACTGTTGAAATGCAAGTACCCTGTAAGAGTTATTTTATACAACATCAGATAAAGCTAATTTCAGTAATCCGTTTTAAACTCCTACGCTTCGTAAAGTTGTCTAATTAGGGAAAACCGTCTGATTCTCTTTCTGGCCCAGAAGCGCGAAATTACAAGTTCCAATCCGAAATGCCCTTCTCCCAAAATTGAATTGGCTTCGAACGTAGTGGGTACTCGTAATACAATATCAAAAGTAGGTCTCAGTAATGATCTACTCAGCTAAAAGAGTACACTCGTTGAATAGACTTTTATTTAACACAAAGTCAAGTTTCGTAAAATATGAAATATTGTTAGCGCGTCCAGACAGCGTGAAATCTAGGTCGAACCCTGTCATCTAGTACATTGGCTATATTAATAGTCGGTCCATTCTCGCACGAAACTCGTCTGGCCATCTCCTGATGACATTTGTTATACCATTAGGAAATTGAGAAGATTCCAGATCTGGTCGCGGCGACGGCATTAATGTGCCCTTTATGGCCCGTTCGTCATTTTCATGTATTGCCCAAATAAATTACGCAGAGGGTGTATTTCTGCTAAGGGTCATTAGGTCTGAATTTTATATTTTATGTTCAGTTTTTCGATTCCCTTTAAAAAGTGAAGCTCAATTTTCCTTATGAGTGTTTAATTTTGTTCTTTTGTTGGAGTTGTGAGTGGCTTTACTTGTAAAGAAGACTTTGGGCATAAGGAAATTGCACGGAGTAGGTTCTGGCAATTTCTTGATAACGATCGAATGTTTTGCAAATGTCATGAGATAAATTCTTTCATTATACTTTTGTTGGAATGATGTCTATTTTATCCTTTAGTGTTTATAGGTAGGTACATATCTGTAGATATTCAATATCACAATTAAAATCAAAATACAAGACAAGAGCAACACTTGCTAGAGATTCCTTCCCTAATAGACGACTAATTACGCAATATGTAATGCCATGTTTAAATAGCTTTCCCTAATGTTGATGTTCCAACTTTGATGTTTAAAGTTCACAACATGCACTGCGCTACGTCTCACATTCCACACTTTATAGTCATTACATTAGAGGGATAGAAGCATCGAGAACATACCTTTGTAATTCCAGCATGGATAAAAATTAATCCTTTAAATAAAATGTGGAAAAATAAATCTATAATGCTAAGAATGCCAGAGATACCTGAGCATATAATATACCTGAAGCGGAATAAATTTGCGAAGAATTTCATTTGGTTCTATCGCTACAATAGAAAGTAGGTAATATTTTCAGTAGACAGAGTACTACGATAAGTTTCGAATTACCCGGTTCGCTGGATTTAGGTGATGGTACAACCTGAGCTTTAAGTACATTCAACGATAGAGTTGAACTTTGGTACAAAATGGGCGAAGAAATAAAGGTATATATCTACTGAAATATGGGCGATGATTTAGCTTAAACGCCATTAGGGCTCCGCGATTTCTGTAATTATACTTTCAAACAACTTCTTTTAGGCTCAGCAAAGTTTGTCTCTCAAAGTAATTTTCTACAATGTGAAGCACAATGAGCCTAATTTTCCAGGCAAGATGACGAAGCTACAATGTTAAGTTTAAATGAATTCACACTTCATGCATTGTGTTCGTGCCCAGAAATCCAAGCTTTCAGTTTTAATTTTAAACAAAAAGAAAATCTTACAAAATGATTAAATAAAAACGAGGCGAGAAAGAAAAGTTCTTGGATCCTTAGAGCATTTTTGGCTACAATATCGAGTGAAGTATTCGGCGACAATGGACCTAGGCCTAATCCTAAAAAATCTCGAGAAAAAAACATTTACAACAATGAGGCTTAGATAGAGATCAGTTTTTCTTGAATGGAGGGTAGTCTCCTGTGGGTAAAGAAATAAACAGATAAGGAAAGGCTGTGCGTCGGCATTACACTCAGACAGCGCTCAGCGGGGTATGAATTAGTATGGAAATATGATTAATCGTCTATCGGACCGGAGATGGGGCTTTCACGAAAATATTACAATAACATGGACGTAAATATTTTCGAACAGATAGCCTGAGATCGTTTGCTCGTGAGTAAACTTTTTTGGAAAGTAATAAAATGACGGTTTGGTTTTTCAATCTTTCGGCAGTCTGAGTAAATAGCTTATTTCTTACGATTTATTTTAAGATTTACGGTATGTTAGTTTGTTTTGTTGTCTTTTGTGTACAGATTTATACAACAATAGTTATGTCAACCTCTTTTACCATGACATTTCGTGCAGAATATCATATTTTTCGCATGTTGGTATACATCCTTGTATGTACACTTCCTCAATAGTCTTCAGGGACGCGAATTCGGATACAAACTATGAAATAAAAAACTGCAGGTTTTGCTTTCGTGCCAAACCCAGAACCATTTTTCTCGTAATACTCGTGAACAAAAAGACTCCACAGACTCGATGGGACGTCACTGTCCATATATCCGACATTCTCGGAAGTTATCAATGTGTTATCGAAAAGGGTTTTTTCATTCAGTGTTTGAGCGCACCCATGGGCATTATCTATGAGCGTAGATTTTCACCGTGGTTCCGTTTCGTGTAGCAGCGTAATATAATATGGCAGAGTAAGTAAACACAAAAGTTTTCGTTTATTATAATTTTGAATAAATAATTTTCTTTTATTTATTTAGTTGATGGATTAAGATATACGCTGCTCATTTTGTATTCAAGAAATCTATCTTTTTTATTATCTATGCAAAAACTTTATTCTAGTCGCTGATTATTAAAGTAAATATGCTGTAACTTATTCTTGTCTGGTAATAATCTTCTCTGTTATAGTCAAACTCATGTAACAACTGAGCTAATTTGTCAATTTCAAATCTAGGTCTTGGTTATTTAGAGGGTTATTTTACGAGCGGTATGACGGATTGTAACGGTGATTTATTTATGTAGACATCGTAAAACAGTACATTTATTTCACCGTAGGTGGCATAAAAGTAAAAACAGTTCCCGAACCAGATTGTTAGTTTGCTAGTTTCACACGTGGGTGAATACGGATCGGAAGAAATATCCAGAAATGGTCAGTTTTTACAACTTTTTTATAGTCCCTTTAACTTCTTTTTTAATACTTCTATTGTACTAAATAAAAGTACCTTTATTGTTTTACGGCGTGTACATAGGCCTGTTCTATTTTTTGTTGGAACATTTTCTTGGCAAGTTTTTCCGGTAAAGTTTTAAATGTAAGCAGCGGGTCTCGAGGGTTGTATAAACGTTTTTACAGGCTTTTGTAACACGTTCTTCTAGATGTAACGAGATTTATTTTCAAGGTAAACGAGGTTATGTTTTCTGGCTGTTTTGCGTTTGTGATTATTCTCAGCTGTGTTCAAACTTACTTATGATGTAGGTTTATTTGAACAAACGTTTACTCAGATTAATAAAAGTTATTTTATGGAAATTTTATCAACTAATATGCAAGTTTTTATCAGCCTATAATATTCCCACTGCTGGGACATATGCCTTCAATTTGTGAGTGGGCCACAATGCACCACGCTAGCCCAATACGGGTTGGTGGATGTCATAAACATCCTATTAAGATTTATAGTATTTTCGGTAAGTAACAAAACTTTAAGTATAGTCTAAAATCTACATCAAAAGACTTTTAAAGTGCTTTACAGATTTAAGTGTTCGTTAAACATGAACCACCGAATCACTAAGCATAACTAAAATCGCCTCAAGCTTTGTATATTTTATGTTATAAGTAGTCAGACGCAGAAAATGAGGCCTTATTTGCCTAATATCAATCCTATGAAAGGAATATTTAATTTGTTTCAGTTTAGATAAAAAAGCTATATAAACAATTATACATTTATCTCATTGACATTGCATGACAGCTTCAATATCTACCCTCAGGATGGCAACGGTGGATTTAAGAGCTGTGGTAACCCAGTGGTAACGGCTGCGACTTACAATTTGTAGGTCGACAGGCATCTGAGGGAACACGGGTGGGTTTTAGTCCGTAAAAGTCTGATACGCGCTTGTTAGGTTAGTTAGTAGTTAGCTATAGTTATAGATGTGCGACCTGCGTGTCGTACGCGTATGCTGCTAAGGGCAGTCCAATAAACTCGCTTGCTACCGAAGGCCGTGTCTTATTTAACAGTGGCGACGAGTTACGGTTACCCACGCACGGGCAGAAAAAAACAATTACAATGTCGAATTTTATCGGATCAGTTCCCACTTTTGAGCTCGGCCAGGACTGGAACATCTTTAAAGAAAGGCTTTCTCAATGGTTAACAGCAAATACGTTGTTATTAAAAGCAGAAGGACAGGAAGATGAACAGCGGAAGGCGGTACTTCTAAGCGCACTCAACAATGACGCGTATAAGTTGGTACGCGAGTTAATTGCGCCGAAGACAGTTGAGAAGATAACCTACAAAGAGTTAACCACTGAGTTGGACAAACACTTCGTGCCAAGGAAGTCAGTGTTAGCTGAAAGGTATATATTTCATACGGCGGTGCAAGATGCAGGCGAAGATTTGACGCAATGGGCGGCCCGGGTGCGGCGCCTGGCAGTAGACTGCAAGTTCGGAGCAGCCATGGACGAAATGTTGCGGGATCGGTTCATCATTGGGATCCTGCCGGGGCCGGAACGGGACAAATTGTTCATGGACGAAAAAGCTTCGATTACATTGCCGAAGGCATTGGAGATAGCAGTGGCTGTAAATAGTGCAAAACGGGCAGCTCGACAATCATCTAAGGTAGCAGCATCAGCAGTGACCAGCACGGACGTGTTCAAGATAGCGGCTGGACCGTCAAAATCGTCGACAAAGTGTAGTGTGTGCGGTTACAACAATCATACAGCGGACAAGTGTCGGTTTTCATCGTATAAATGTAAAAAATGTGGAGTAAAAGGACATTTAAAAAAAATGTGTAACCAAAAATGTGCACAAGTTAATTGCCTACAAGCGACGAATGACGATAGTGATGACGATGGTAAGAATATTCTCGTTTGTAATATACGTAGCTTCCGCGGCGAGCCAATGACGCTGTCTGTCGACGTAAACGGCCACTTCATAACTTTCGAAGTAGACAGTGGGTCCTGTGCTACTGCAATACAACTGAATACCTACCAGAAATATTTTAATAACGTGTTATTGGAGCATCCAAAGTCGGTGTTGAAAGCATACTCGGGTGAGAAATTAGACGTATTAGGAGTAATGAAGGTTCCGATTACGTATGTGGGCGAACAAAAAAATATCGAAATATATGTCATAAAAGGTACCGGCCCAGCATTGTTAGGTAGAAATTTTCTATCGTCGTACGCACTACAGTTATCTAAGGTTAATCATTGTCTAGAGTTAACGGAACTTGATTACTATCAAAACAAATATCCTGCACTGTTTTCCGATACTTTAGGAAAATTTAACAAACACAAAATAAAACTAACCTTAAAACCGGACACCAAACCAAGATTTTTTCGGGCAAGAACGGTACCATTTTCACTAAAGAGTAAGGTGGAGAAAGAATTGAATAAACTAGTTGAAACCGGTGTTTTAATTCCTGTCGAACATTCTGAATTTGCGAGCCCAATAGTTCCAATACTAAAAAAAGACGGTGAGATTCGGTTGTGTGCCGATTTTTCTGTATCATTAAATAAATGTTTACACATTGATAAATATCCACTACCAAGAACAGAAGAACTATTTTCGAAACTTCACGGGGGCATACAATTCTCACAGTTAGATTTAAGTAGTGCGTATTTACAACTTGTGTTAGATGACGAGTCACAAATCTATACTACAATAAATACACACAAAGGTTTATTTAAGTTTACACGTTTGGTTTTCGGGCTAGCCAATGCCCCGGCTATATTTCAAAAAACCATGGAAAATTTGTTAAACGGTATTGAGGGGGTACTTTGTCTACTGGATGACGTCCTCATACCGAAAAAAAAAAAAAAAAAAAAAAAAAACCAAATGTATAAATTAAAAACACACGAAGCACAGCAAGACAATGACATGGATTGGGCCTTCGTGGACTCCGGGACCGGAGAGCAAAATTTGCTGCAAGGTGCTCATTCATCAGATCAGCAGCGCCAAGATTCACCAGGGGAAGAGGAAGAGTGGAGCGAGGCAAGCTCAGAACTCCGAGAAGTAATCAGGGAGCCAGCAGCTGAAACAATAGCTGAGCCAGCAGCTGAGCTGGTACCTGAGGCAGATAATCCTAAGCCTGATCTCCGAACCGATACGGAAGTTCGTCCAAAATTAAGGAATATTGCTCGAGCCAATTATCGGAAATTCTTCTAGTGGAAACGGTTTAGTTTAAAATATATGGTGGAGGGATGTTAGGTTAGTTAGTAGTTAGCTATAGTTATAGATGTGCGACCTGCGTGTCGTACGCGTATGCTGCTAAGGGCAGTCCAATAAACTCGCTTGCTACCGAAGGCCGTGTCTTATTTAACAGCGCTCCTGCTCCACCCAGAGCGGGAGAAGTTATTTGACGTTTTCACACCCAAACAAAAAAGGTTCGAATCCAAACAGGCGTTTTACTTTGTGTAAATGACTTATTTCATCACCACCGCTCTCAAAACGGTGGGAAACATAGTGAGGAATCCGGTATGTCCTAGAACCAAAAATTCGAAGACATGTGACATCTACCAACCAGCACTGGGCGCGCGTGGTGGTTTACAGCCCACGCCCACGTAAGAGGAGGCCTGTATCCCAGCAGTACGAACATCTTAGGCTGATTATGTTATGTATACTAACTATCAGCCTTTTAAATTAAGTAGTATGTAACACCAATTAATCAAGTTATTAAGCAAGTTATATTTCTTTAACTATATAGTTGTATTTCGAGAAGATTATTTAATTGAGGATTATAAGACTGCTAAATATGGGTACAACAAGTTATTTATAAAATATAAATTGTCTCAAATTGTGATACACGTGAAACCAAATTTCAGTAATAATTAATTTGTAATTTAAAAAAAAAACGATCTCTTATTTACATTTTTGTGATAATTACCTAAATATAACTTTAATTAACTGTAAAAATTGTAAGTGTTTAATTAAAATAGCTTTCCAATTATTATTTATGTTATTAAATTGTTATCCAAATTGAATTAAGTACTCAGTTAATGTATAATTTTATTTTAATTTTTAAATTTTAGTTGCTAAGTTTAGTTTTAAGAAATAGTTATCAATTAATAATACATTTTGCTGTACCCTAACAGGGTCTACAATGGCTCTTAGCTCTAAGCCTTTTGTTAACATCTTTGTTTTTAACTTGTGGAACGCAATTAAATGAATATGAATATGAATATGAAGTTGAGACTACAGAATTGGATCTCAAATTAATAATTAAATATGTACGTTAAGCTGCGAACTATTATAGTTCGTTAGCTAGGCAGAGTGTCTTCATAAAGGGCACTAGTGGTTATCTTACTTACAAATTCCGACCGTGCGTCCACACCGACAAACTTGTATTTGCATGTCTTGGCGGCGCTGCTTGTAAACGGAAGATGTCAAAAAACCGTCAAATCCAATACATTCCATTTTAGTTCCCTATTTGGCCACACGCACAGATAAGTGTGTTGGTTTATTAATTCTGAGTGGCGACTATCGATGGGTAGCGGTGCTGTCACGTCTCCTAGTGGCGCGAAGAGGCGTTTAGTGTTTTGCATTCGTAATTGCTATCCTTGATTTACGTTCTCCTGGTACATCCGCGCTGATGATGAAGCAGAAGAGTCACAAGAATTAAAGAACACTGTTAGCTAGATTTTAAATTATACCATAGCACCACAATATGACAGTTACTTAACTTACCTAGTGAATTAATTGACAGACTTTTATAGTTAAATAGGTTGTACCAGCAGCTTCGCCCGCGTGGAAATCGGTGTAAAATACATATAAACCTTTCTCTTAAATCACTTTGTCTACTGATGAAGACCGCGTTAAAATCCGTTGCGTTGTTTACAAATTCTAAGCGTAAAGACACGAAAACCGACTTTGTTTTATACTATGTATGTAAAGATTATTGTTTTCTCAGTATCGTAGATCCACACGGGAATGTACACAGAACAGATAAAAGATGGTGGAAGGTGAATGTACCAAAAATGTTTTCTGGAGTCGTTTACCTGCACCCTAATTTATTTACACACTATCAATCAGAAACTGAATCTTTTTGAAGAATATCACTACTCGATTGCTTCATATGTTCAAAAATATTATCTGCTTACTGACGAAAATAACGCAATGAATGTTGTTGAACTGTCAAAATGAAAGCCTCTGTGTATATATCTCTCTCTCTTGCTACCTCAATAAATTGAGAAAAATTTATGTATCGAGGGTGACATTTTTCCGTTAAGACCTGGACGCATTGTGCGTTTGTTTACGTCCAAAATATAGGGCAACACTGGTCTTGTATTACAAAAAAACAACTGACTTCCAAAAAACACTACAAAGTGAAAAATAACTTTAATTCCGGAGGTCGGTGACTTTGGATATGTATTTTATTTTTTTGTCACCGCTTTCCGAAATTAAAGTTATTTTTTTACTTTTTTAGTTATATTACCTACCCCACTAATCCGAAATTTCTTCATCCTTGGGGTCAATACAATGCATATTTACGCGATAGCAGCAATCGCGGTTGATTTACTGTTATATTTTGAAGAGTTCCGTTCTCCGAAACGCATCACCAGATCTAGATGAAATTGAAATGGGACCACACGGGAAGCACCAGCTTTCAAATAAAAAAGAATCATCAAAATCGGTTCACCCAGTCGAAAGTACTGAGGTAACAAACATAAAAAAACATACAGACGAATTGAGAACCTCCTCCTTTTTTTGAAATCGGTTAAAACACGTGACGACAAGTCGTGGTAATATTCACATCGTATACATTATCTTTTCACCATTACACATTGTTTGTAAACATATGACTCATGATAATTTTATTCGAACACGGTTTTCAAATGAGCAATGCGAAAAACATCTCTATGTTTCACTCAGTTTTTGGGTGACCATGTTACAACGACATTGTGCCTTTTGTGCCAATGAATAAAACGAGTCTCTTTCATATCACTCTAGAAAGTATTGTGCTACTTTTTTGGGAAACCTCGAAAATATTATTTGGTGTCGGAAATCTATTGAAGACAGCGGGAGTCCGCTTAAAGCGGGCAAATATGGTTATTGTGGTGGAGCTTGGAAGCGTACATATGCTATGGACATCCCTTAGTGGACATCTTACGGCTGAGACGTTGACGATTTCACCTGCGGACAACAAACTTTCTGCTGGGGAGTTTGTTGCGCCACTTCGTCTACCCAGCTAAAGCACTAGGAAGTGGTGAAGGGTGTTTTGGGGGACTGTCTTATGTAATTTTGACGCTCAAAAATTGCTGACTCTCAGCGTAGTTTGAATAAATGACTTGATTTAGATTTTGAAACGTATGAACTTGAACCGTTCCTACTGTAACGTACCTATACAATCATGATCGCTATTAAACTGGAAGCCCGCCTAATTTATCTCATACTTATTCTTATTTTTTCCTTTTCAGCGGCATCTGGCATCATGGCTCTAAAAAACTCTTTCTTCTTTTGTTTTATGGGTAGAGATACGGAATGCCATCAAGCATGGCATGTTATTTTAGACGCCTGAGTGACAGTCACTGAAGCAATTAATTGTTCAGTGTGCCCATATGTGCAGCTTATGACACAATGTGCTTGGGCCGTTGACATTTGAACGGGGAACAAAGATGTCTTCAAAATAATTAATAAAGATTTTTAAATATAAATGTTTCATATAATTAAAACAAGAGGTTATTTAAGGTTCCTTAACCTCGAAAGGAAAAACGGAACCCTTATAGGTTCACTTCGTTGTCCGTCTGTCTGTCCGTCTGTCAATACCCTTTTTCTCAGAAACGCGCCAAGCTATCAAATACGCATATATCAGTCTACGGTGCTTTGGTGCTCTAATAATAAAATAAAATACGCGACATAATTCTTTTGATTTCAAATAAATCAAAACCTTTAGGGTACTAAGACTTCCCGTTGAACTAAAACCATGAAAATATTTTGGTTAATAGATTTACCACAATAAAAAATGCTTTAGGAAAATTGACCGTGACGTATATCGATGTATGGGAGAGCATTTTTTTCAAGTACAAAGTTAAGTTTCTTGGGATACATTCCTCCCAATTAAGGAACCCTTTACTGAGCGTGGTCCGACACGCATTTTGCCGATTTTTTTTCATGGTATCGGCGTTTTTACTTGAACTATATCGGCATTGCTCGAGTCGTTTTAGATTCAATTGGAGACCTCATTTGATGTGATGGTTACGTGCAAGGACACAACATACTATCTTATTCTGTGCGCGATTATCTGGCTTTACAATGTATTCTCCAGGCAAGATCGATGTACCTACTCCGTGAATAGACCTTGTGGACCAATATTCTTGATCCTTTAGTTCAGTATTTACAACTTTAATCCATTATCTTGACGGAACTAGCATTTAACGGGGTGTTATCCGAATTAGGCTGGTTTAGATTCAATTTCAAATGGTCAATTTATTGTATTTAATTCCTGAAAAAAAAAATGTCATAGATACATCCTCATTTTAGGGAAAAACGCGATAAATTGTAATTCATTCGATGAAAAAATAAAAACCAAATAGGGTCGATTTAAAAAAGATTTTCGTTTCATTTCCCTCCGTTACAGCGCAAAATAATATGAGGCAAAGGTTTTAAAAGGGAATTTTAATGGTGGGATTTCATTAGTACCTATCGTACAAACTCAGGAGGTAACTGTCTCACTTGAATGACCTTGTAACCTGTTCACAGAAAATAAATTATTTATTTCCGTAATACCCACAGGAAAATATGGGAAAAGGTTGAAGCAAAGGCAGTGGAATATTTCAGTAGCTACTTTCCCTTTATACCAAGGGACTACGTAAACGGAAGGAAAATTATAAATACCTTATTCCTTTCCATGAACGAGGAGACGAAATGAGAATAAGACAGAAATAGAAGCTGTAATTACATGTCCAGTATCTGGGGACCTATCGATACAGTAAACAGTTGGTTTCAAGTAAGTAATGAAAAAAAGCCGTTATGCCTGATCCCAATTCGAAAAAGCATCACAGGAATTGTCTGGGTCCCATCGCATAGGTCGATAATGGAATGTACTCGATAAAAAGCCATGGGCTAAACCCTTTTACATTCGATCTAATCGAAACTAGCCATCGGCGAAATGTGAGTGGTCGATGGCAGCTCTTTGTACATAGTAGGTGCACATATAGAATATACAGATGCGGGGTGAAAATTTTGCACACAATTAAGTTAGTTGGTAGCATAGTGGCAGTTTACTATTTTTAACCGACTTTAAAACGGACGAGGTTACTCACTTCGTCTGTATGTGCTGCGAAAATATGAATAAAAACATCAGTAAGGTCACCTACACGTATTCATTTGTTTCTTTCTTTCTTTAATAATTTATGTACACACATATAAACAGACAAGAAAAGAAGATGTTCGATGTTCCTGCTACCCTGTAAATATTTTATTTTCGTCAGTAACTTTTTGTGCGACAGCCGTCATAAATATTTTCCAAGCTTCATTTAACCAGTATGACAAACCACGTTTGAAATTTTCCTGACATCAAAATTATAATTCACATTTGAAACTCATAATTAATTTAGCATTTGAAAACAGCTTTCATTCACACTGTCAACCTTATTAATAAATCAAATGCTGAATTATGTAGCAATATATTAAATTGGGTCATGTTATGAGCTCCATTATCTGCTGATTAAATTGTACTGCCTTGATGAGCAATTGAGCACCCATTGATTCCATTGAAGTTATTGTTTTGGGTTTGAAATCCTCGAAGCGACAGTAGTGTATTACTTACCCCCTTGAATAATATGCTAGTAGATACATAAATTCTGTTTTGCTTATACAGAATATTATTTAATCTACTCTCGTATCGTAAATACTGACGACGATGCGATGGGTTTGTTGAAATTCATGGCGCACGTCGTGTGAAAGTACAATTATTTAGGATACGATGGGACTGACATACGCTAAGCGTAAACGCCTCTAAAATCAAATAAAGAAAAAAAATCGTTAATACGAAGTAAAAACTTCAAACAATTTTAGTGGACACAATTAAAATACATTACCGAAATTTAAAAATAGAATCAATACTCAATTCTTTATTTAATTCCATATGTATTACAAAGATGTTATAAAACAATGAAATCAATATGGATCTTGTCGGGCACAGCAAAATTAGGAGCGAGGAAGAGGGCTACGTACAAATTCAAGCAATCCAATTCAATATTATTTTAAATTATTAGATGTATAATTGGGTGTATAATTATCTATATACAATGTGTTTTTTGATATCCCATAACTCTAGGGTTATATTCTATAAGTAAAAATTATACAAATAGTCCCAGAATTTGTGTTCCAAAAATGTAGTTTCGAAGATATCATCAGTCATAATTAATTTAGGTCAACAATTGTCACCCGTATGACGAATCTTTACTTTTGCGACGTTGCCTAATTACCGTACAAAATACTAACACTAGACTGTGAGCGTAGGTCTAAGTTGTAAATCTAAGTTTCATTGATAAATACGAGTAATTCATCTTCATTAAAACCAATCATTCATATTAAAAGCTAAAAAAATGTGACGTGTGTGTGTAAGGGTGTTTTACATTACTAATCGTGACTGTCGAATTATTTTTTACGAAAAATGCAAATACAAAAAATATAATTGATAAATAGTTCATATGCCAGTTGGTTCTTTGATATGATCTCATTCATACCCTAGAGTTATGGGATATAAAAAAAATTAAGCAGGCGCAATTCGTGACCGCACCGATGGTTTTCGTGAAAACGTTTTACAAAAGGGGGGGGGGGGGGTTTACGTTTGGGAACAAAAGTTCCTATGGTTCGCGATACTGCTGTAGACGTTGTATTTGCCCAATACCAGATTTAGTAGGCTCATTGCATTACTTATAAAGTAAGCTTTCATCGGTTATGATTTTATTCAGTTTTGAGCAGATACACAACCAATATTAGATGACATCTTAGACTATTTTGCTATTTGCAACAAATTTACTTAAGGTTTCAGGCACTACCGCAGGTATTGTTTTGCGCGGTACTTGATTTTTAGGCCCATTGCATTATTTTTGATGCGAGCTTTCTTCGGTTGATTTTTTTTAAATTTCTGAGCTTATTTACGGTTGATATGACACGACATAACTTCAAATTAATTTTTAACCCTGTTTTGGCCAATATTTTTGTTGATTCTCTCTATGCCCTAGTAGTCCTGTCTCCTTTTAAATCAGTGTCCTAACTAAACACGTTTTTCCGCTATACGAATTGGAATTTCGACTCATTGTGTAAAATAGAGGGTCGCGCGCCTGCGCATGCATACGCAGCGTGACGTCATACATAGGCCAATTATATGCCCCTTATTTTTTTTTATAAATATGACCTATCTTTTAAATGGTCAAACATTACAAAACTCTCATAGTTATTAGCGTTTGAAATCTTCCATCTTTTTGTCGGACAGAAATGTTGAACTTACAACCAGTACTTCGAGCGAAAAGACGTTTTCACGTCAAAAAACACCTTGTATACTTATGTATCACCTTGTATAATTATATGCAGGTATTTATATTATGAGAGTTTTTCTCTAAAAAAAATATGTTATAAAAACATTTTGTATCTATACGATACACGGCAAATACCACAAAGGAGTTTCATCAATTATTTTTTTCTAAAGAACGCATTTGCGGGGTGCGCTATTTTTATGGCAATACAAAAGTATTTCTTTCTTCTTCCAGTAAGTATCTTTTTTCAGCTGCATTTTAATGATTGTGCGTGTTTTCAAAGAATTATCATCCCTTTGTTTTTCAGCATCACCTTTATGACGAATGAAACCAATCACTTACCTAAAACTTTCTATATTTTTCTGCCATATGCCCGATGGTAGAAAACGGCAGTTTTTATAACTTTTGGAATAGTAGTAAAACTTTGTGTGTTACTTTACCTTTTTAGCACCGAATATCTAATTTTCTAGTCTGTTTTTATGGATAAAAACATTTTGCAATTAGACTGATGCAAAAATATTACATTGAGACATAGAAAACACAAAATGTAAGTATTTTAACTACAAATGCAAACATGATTCATACGAAAAGATACGCGTATTAATTATTTTCATTTAAAAAAATCATTCCTACATATATTTGTAGTCTTTAAAAAAAAAGCGGTAGCAATAGATACATTTTTTATATTTTAGTCAAAATATACGCTTCTGGTAACGGTTCTTTTAATTTTTAACTTTATTTTATGTATATTATTTATTGTTATAGCGGCTATTAATAATAGTACACGCTCTGGGAAAAACATAAGTGCCTAACTATTACGGTTCAAAAAACACCACCCTGTTACAGACGGATGGACGGATAGTGGAGCTTTAGGTCCCGTTTGCATTATTTAGGTCCGAAACCCGTAAAGACTCAAAAGCTTTACAGTAAATAAGCCCACTGCGTCATAAACCACTTATTTCTCAAAAGCCTATCAAAGCAATTTCATTTTAATTCAATAGCTAGGTACCCTTAGTTCCTTTCGAAGCGAAAAACAAAATTAGTTCTGGGCCATGAATCAAGCAGTGATAAAGAACATCTTTTATCTGAGGTTCATAAAATTAAGACCTGCTATCGTAAAAGGCTCTACCAGGGAAGCCCGGGCCTACTGTGGGTGAATTTCGATTGGTCTATAAAATTCAATTTAAATTAATTTATTTAGGTTGTTATTTAAAATCTTTAATGTAAATTGCGTACCTACCAATGGTCATTTATGAAGATAAAAATATATACAATAATATATATATACTGTATGAACTTCATATGTGAAAGAACCTTCTACTTGAATTAACTGAGTAACAACCTATTTAAAAAAAAATCATCATCATCATCGTCTATCAGCCGAAAGACGTCCACTGCTGGACATAAGCCTCCCACAAAAAGGGGAGATTTGCCATAATCGCCACGCTTGGCAGGCGGGTTGGCAATCGCAGTATGGTGGTCAAATGCATAGAGAACGCTGCTGCCCATTCTCTAGTAAGTCCCTTAGTCGCCTTCTACGACACCCACTGGAAGAAATGGGATGGTGCTATTCTTTTACGTCCGGCACCACACAGAACCTAAAAAACATCCTTACTGAACTGAATTTTTAATACAAAAAACCGTTTAATAAAATATGGCGTCGAAAACCATATTGTGTTTACGTGTTTTTAAAGTGAATTAAACAGTTTCTGTCATTTCGTGTTCTTAAAATGAAAAGATTTGGAAGTTTTGTACTAGCATACAAATAAAAAAATACCGACTGAAATAAAATGGTACTTTACTTCACAAATACTCATTAGAGCAAAACAAAATAACGTACGTATCTGGTCCGCGTAACATATTTTATTTTCTCAACATCGGATGGGGATACACATTCAACATTCGTCCTCCCACGCCCTAAAACCGTCAATGTCTGCAAGCCATTATATGTATATACGGTGCCCTATTTAAAAAAACTCAAGCACCCATCACCCATTTCAGCGCATGTTCAATCTCTTTGGAGAAACTTAATTTACATTGCTGTTTTTTTACAGGGAATATGGTAGCACGAGCTTATTGCCGACTTGTAATTAGAAGCAATTATATTAAGACTCATATTAGTAATAGGGTTGTGGAGGTCAGATAAGCAGTCCGTATTGTAAAATTTTGCTATTCAGCTGTATCCGGTAAGACTGGAAGCCGACCCCAACACAGCTTGGAAAAAGGCTAGGCAGATGATAATGATGATTTAGTAATAGGAGATGGGTATTCTTTCATTAACTAGGTACAAATCCAGACTCCTGATTGCTACTGAAAAATCACCGATGCAAGTACCTTGCTCGATCTGGGATATAATCAATTTGCCAGAACACCAGAAATCCAGATCAATCAACTAAAAAATAAATTAACAAAATTCAATTACAACTCAAATAAATGGCCTATTTAAATTCTAATTAGCATTACAAGTATAATTAGCAGTGAATCGTAATATGATTCAGGGCTCATAATTAACATATGTTCTCTAATCACTATAACAGAAGTTCAAACCACACAA
The DNA here is from genome assembly GCA_949091785.1 of Polymixis lichenea. Classification (NCBI taxonomy): domain Eukaryota; kingdom Metazoa; phylum Arthropoda; class Insecta; order Lepidoptera; family Noctuidae; genus Polymixis; species Polymixis lichenea. The sequence goes on along the minus strand of OX420943.1, from coordinate 8,969,952 downwards.
CAGATAGATACAGAAGATCGGCTCCAAATAACGCGCTCGCACACCGCTGTTTGCCGATTTGCGAGCGTATTTCCAGCAAAGATTAATTTATAAGGATCGAATATAAATTAATCCTTGCTGCCGCAATAATCCGCTATACGCGAGTGCATTTTCACTCGTTGAAAAGATTCGACCTTCTGTAGGTACTATTCTGTGTGGATGCCCACGTTCCAAGCGCTCCCACGGCCCGGTCGTAATTACCGCTTGTTATTGGTATCACACCTGCCGTTCCATTGTTATTTCTGAGAACATTCTATGTTTGATGAAGAGTTTTCATGGAAGGCCTACGTGTGTTCATTGATTTGGGATACCTACTTAGTATCAGCAACAATTTAGAGTAGGTTGGTAAGTTTTGCTCCCAAAAGAGTCCTTTTTCTTTCTTTCAGAACTGTAAAACTGAACTGTTTTTCCTTCGGACAGCAAAATATCTTCTAAAGTTAATATTATAAAGAGTTAATATTTGAAATTTGTATGTTTGTTTGTGATGCGTTCACGCTAAAACAGCTGAGTGGATTGGGATGAAATCTGTCGACTATGAAATGGATTAGAACATACTTATGATACTTTTTATCCCGATATCCCCACGGGATTGAGACTTATGCTGGTAAAAACGCGGGACGCAGTCAGTGTTACTATAACTATACGAGTTGTGGTTTTGCTAGACACTTAGGTACTCTAGTGTGGGTAGCATATTATTCTGCTGTGGTTACAACCACAGAGTACCTACTTGGCAAAACTTTGATCATTAAGACCCGGATGTAAGTGCAGTTTGTTAAAATGTATGTGGGAACCTACTTACCACATTACGAAGTGAGAATAGCCTTCTATAATGCAACCCTAAACGAAGGCATAAGAGGTAAGTTGTAAAAGTACACCATAATCAGCGTGCCAGCAGTGGGAACATTATTTCCACTGCTGGGACACGGGTCTCCCATCTGCGAGAGGGACTGGGCCGTAATATACTACACGAGCAGAGTGCGGGTTGGTAATTGTCACACATGTCTTCGAATTTCTGGTTCTAGTACATGCCGTTACCTCACGATGTTTTCCTTCACTGTTTTGAGAGCAGGGGTAATGAAATTATATTATATATTTGGTTTTTGCCTGATTAAGTAACAAACATCTAAAGATGCAAACCTCTAGACATCTATAGAGGGTAAGTTGTTATCCAGTGCGCAAACTGTAACCATGAATTCAGCATATCATTCTAGACTCCCCCCAGCGTAGAAATTTTTCGTCGGTAATACAAAACCAATCTACTGTTCCATTCATTTTGACCGCGTAGGTATTGTAGTTTTCTATGAAACAGCAAATTTTTTTTTTTCGTAAAACAGACGTAAAATTTCTGCGTTAGGGGGGGATCTAGAATGATATGCTGAATTCATGTTTACAATTTGCGCACTGTATAAAAACTTATCCTGTATACAAACTATCACATTTGTAATGTTAATTATGAAGTAGCATTAGAAGGATTAAGTTACAATTCAAGTGAACTTGAAAAGCTATTGAGTAAACATAGCCTTATAAATATCTATATCTAAATTTAATTCATAATTCTCAGAAAAAAAATCTTATCTAAATTCCCATCTTCATTTTCCTCAATATAGTATACTAATCCTTTCGTTGAACAGTGTAATAATAAAAGTTATTTCGCTAAAAGGAAGGAAATAAACATAATTCCTCGTGTAACAACATTCATGTCGACTTTGGACAGATGTTGTCAGAATCTCGAAATTCGACAAAGAGTGTCGATTATTATCTACCAAATGGTAAATTCGTAATGAGAAGAAATAAGTTAAAGAAAATATTGTGTGACGATTACCTACGTTAATAAACCTAAGTAGGTATTGATCTATTTTTAGAATTAAAACCTCCCGTAAACAGGCACGATGCGACTTTCGTAGAACAATTTCTGTGAAAACTTTATGGAAATTTTTCTACATGAGTCGCGTCGCGCCTATCTGAAGAAGCCTTAATGAGGTAAAAAATATAAAATAGTACCTGAATGACGATAAACTACTCTCAATTATTATTATAAGTAATGCAAAAAAAAACATATCTGCTAGTAGAAACCATATCAGTTAGAAATCGCAATATAACTTCACAAATACTTATAAAAGTAACTTAACCGATAATATTTAGGGTCTTAAATACACAGATTTTCTTGAAAAGATTCTGAAGATAGAAACTGAATCGTGTCTAACATTACAATAGAAAACAGAAAAGATGTTATTGCAGAAAATATAGGCAAGCGCCGTCTTTTTCAATGAAAGATAAATGCTTGACACATATTGGATAGCTCTACGTACTGTCATGAACCAAAGAAGACCAGAAGGCTCAGAACAGGAATTGCATTTTAGGGATGTCGTGACGATCTGATACGCTACTACGAAAGTCGTAGTCCTGTGTGGCCTAGGTCCTTAGCACCTTCATTGGGGTATTTTCCAATTTATTAAAAACTATTCTAATTTGAAGATTAGGGCGAAAAAATATAAATCAATTAAAACCGATTTAAATTAAATTTATATTTCATTGTTTTGAATTTACCGCCAAAACGCTCATTACGATGACTTTTATCACGTGACCACACGTGACGTCAACTTTATGTAAACTAAAGTAGTTAGTAAGTAAACAAGTGGATGTCGAGTTTATAATTAACAAGATTTTTAATGGATAGAAAGTGATATTACCGGTGTGCGGTGCCTCTGTGCACAAATACTTCTAAAACTGCGCCAAACTAAGTATTTGTACCGGTGCCGTTTACAAAAAGCTGCCGTCACGGTGTCACTTGATAAAAAAATACATCGTAAGGAGCGTTTTGGCGGTAAATTCAAAACAACGAAACATACATTTGATTATAAGAGGTCAATCGTTTTTAATTGAGAAAATGAATACCGCTAAGTCTGGCTGCCAGACTCCGGTTTCTGACGACCCTTAACGATTGTCTACGAATGACAGCCGGCACCAACGGCTAAACGCTTTCGAGGTACGTACGGAGGGGTCTCAATAATGTAATGGATGGTAACCCACAATCCGACCGCGGCAAGCGCAACTCAGCGTTCGATCGACACATCAGGCTGTTATTATTAGCAGCGGCGAGGTGACAATTTTTCTAAGAGTGAAGCCGGAGCGAAGAATTATCAAAAAAAAGAAAACGAAAAATTAAATACAATAAAATTTTACAGTTGAAAAGCAAATCAAAATGTGCAATATTCCTCCACCTCGGTCTTGCTGACGTATTTTTGATATATCCTTCTTTAACGTAACCGCTGTACAGCGCCAGCGACTTGCTCTCATCTAATATCAAGCGGTGCCACGTGACCTAAAGCGACACCATTATGGAATCGCTGTTGTATGATTTTTTAGTTCCCGATTATGACGTTTTGGCGCTGGGTTATTTAGAACATTTTTTTGTTGTTGTAGTAATACAAAGCTAAATATAAGCGTTTTTATTGTTGAATGTTATGGCGAATTAAATACTCGTAGTGTAACTAAATTTTTTGGTACACAGTAGACACAATTGACGTGCAATTTTTCAAAAGTGGTAGAGATGCGAATCTCTGAAAGGAATCCGGTAGGAATCGTGTTATATGGTGCTTTCGCCACTGTTATTTAGCCACGAGCCTTTTAAATGCCTATTTGAAATATGTGAATGATTTGACTTATGTGACTAATTAATTAGTCACTATATCAGGAACGTGAATCATTCGCTGAACAATGCATGTTATACCAATCGGCAACGTGTCGCTACTGTATGTTATGAAGGTACTTTAGCTAAGTGAGCAATTAAATATTGTCTATCACCACTCATGTTTTGTTACCTAGGCTAAGTTTTAGACATAAAATACATGTATTATAAATGTGAAAGTTTGTAAGTTTGGATATTTCCCAATCACGCAAAAACGGCAGAAAGGATTTGGAAAAAGTTTGGCATACATATAGTTTATAACCTGAATTTTGGATACTTTTTTATCTCAGTAGTACATTCCGTGGGATAATTTTCGACCTAGACGCAGTTGAAGCCGTTGGCAATAGCTAGTATTACATATACGTATGTCAAAGTTTGTGTGTTTAGATGTTTGGATGTTTGTTACCCAATCATGCAAAAATAGCTGAACCGTTTGAATGAAATTTGGCACACAGGTAGTTTGTAACCTGGACGATGTTTGGAACGTTTCCGTGGGTTCATTTTCGACCTCCACGCGGGCTAAGCCACTGGGAAAAGCTAGTAAAAATAGAAAATTCCTGGATAAAGGTACATTTGTTCCTTTATCCAGACACTCTTAGCCCGAAAGGCACGAAACTATTACAACACGATACGTGAGACATAGGAATGGATCCACTGTATCTAGATATTTCTCGTGCCAACTAAGCTGAATTCACGCTTCCTATTCAAAGATCGCTTGCTCCGTTTCTTCGCTGACAGCTTAACTTCATGAAGGCTTGTGCCCCATATTGAGTAGACTTGCGACTTGCGGCAAGATCCGATTATTGCGGACATTTTTCGTATCTTGTACGAGTTTATTAAGATTTCTTTGAGTTATTCCGGCTGGTTAATATTGCTTCAGTAGTACTTGTTTAAACGTAACTTCACGCTTGTATTCAGATAAGGGGAAGGTAGAAATGTGTAGTACACCTACATTTTACTAGATAAGTTATATATTCGTGTAAGCAGCGAGGTTATTGCCATTAACTGGCAATAGACACCATCAATCTACCTAGCCTTTTTCCAATCATGTTGGGGTAAGCTTCAGGGGGAATTTTAAATGGAGCGACTGGCTATTTGATCTACAGACCCCAGTTATTGGGAAACACGAATCCCCTTGGTAAGATTGTTTGTCAGGTTTTTTGGTTTCTGACTACAAAAACAATGACTTAACACGAAGATTTATCAGAATCTCTTGCCAGTAAATTTCTACGAAACAAAGAAAGAAAGACAGCGTACAGAACAGATTTTCATATCCATAGACATTTTTAGCAGAGAGTTAATTAAAATTTGACATAATTAAATGAACCGTGTCCCGGCTGAAGACACCCACGGCTTGTCCCTGTTTTACTTAAGTAATGAAATAAAACATTAATTGCATCTAAGCCCATTAATTTAACACTGTTTGTTTGTACTAAACCTTGGCTTAATTTGATGGCCTAAAAATAACTCCAATCAAAGTAGGTTATCTCCTGAACATCGTCAGTTTTAATTACTTTGTCGTGACTAGGACACGGAGACACTTTTATAAGTACGTGGATTGACCTGGATCTGAAATTTGACCCTTAGACTTTCATGTTTGGTAACAGTTACCTCGAAGGTTTTCAAGCAGTTCAGAATTCAGCAATACGTCGGTAAGTTGGCATTTAGATAAGACTTATTGAAATAGCTTTGTATACCAAGTATGAATGTACTACTGCAGAGGTTTTCAGCAAAAGTCGACCTTATATAGTGTATGTAGGCTGGCAATAAAGTTGCATACAAACAGTGAAGCAGATTTAGAATAAGCTTTCAACATATTTGTAAAGTATTAGGTAATTATTTGGCAGTCGTAACGGGTCGTCAGAAGCTCGAAAGTCTGACAACCAGTCTTGACAAGGGGTATCCTAAGTAAGTAAAGAAAGAAAGAAAGAAAAAAAAACTGGATTTATTTGTCACAGGAATACGTGCATTTAAAAAGATGACATAACATTTTTTAAAAGCATGATGACAAGAGTTATTATTAAGTAAGTAAGTCGCAGTTGCTCCATGTAAAATACTGGTATTCCGCTGCATCTGGTTAGACTGGTAGCTGACCCCAACATAGTTGAAAAATGGCTACGTAGATGATGATTAGGTTTTTGTTTAGAAAAACTAGCGGAAATATAGGCGAGTTGATGTAAACACTAACGCTTGGAATAAATGCAATAGTTTTCATGTTCTTATAATTGAATACTCTGAGAGGTAAGTAAATCTTAGAGTAAATGTAAGCTCTCACAGTACTTACATGTTTACTGCACGGTAAGTTTAAAAAAAAAATGAAAACGTATTTTTGTCGCGCATCAAAATTCCGATTACAACAACAATAGTTTCATGGTACCATAAAATACCAGGAATTGCACTGATACCAATTTATTTATTGTAGGTACGTACCTATATTTTTCAGGCTCGCGCTTGTTAAAACTGGCAGTCAACTTTTATCGCTGTCTCAATCAAATAGAGTATTGACGTCATGCGATAAATGGCGTCATGTAGAAAAATAATAGACCCGTATGCAAATGCATCACATTCGTAGGACTGCGACACACGTCACAAACAATCGACGGAGCAAAACGAGCAATATGCGAATGTACCTAAGTATCTATTTTCACCGCTGTCCATTTTAAGATCGGGGTACCGGCACACGTGCACTTCTACATTCGTTTTATTCGATTCCAAACCGTCTGCGGTGTGCTTTATTTCTGTTCCTTTTACAACTTATCGGTTAACTTCGTGTGAGATCGGTAAGTTTCGTTTTTATTGTGGCTGCCGAAGAATCCAGATGTTAGTCCATTCACGAAGTTATGGGAGTGTTAAAGTTTAGGGTTGTTTTAATTTGGAAGAGTTTTATTTGATTATTAAAATTCCAGAACCGGTGAAACTTATGAAAATTAGTTTTAAGTATCGTTTAGCTGTTAAACTATTATTGTTTGTGGTTTTGGTAGGTTCAAGGGAGTTTATTTATGGCCGATTCTTGCTGTACCACGCAGGCTGACGGTCCAACGGATATACGGACCGTTATTGGTTATAATTAGGATTCTTTTATCTTTGCCAATAATGCAAACACCTTATAGTTTTGGACGGTAGACCCTTTCTTAAGGAAGCAGCTATCACAGGTAAACTTAGCTAACGAATATTTTTATATGCTCAGTTTGGCCATAAAAATATGCTACCATTGGAGAGAGAAATTATCCGCTTTTGTCTATAGGAACGGGCATTAGACAGCGAAAAGTATTAAAAGTAGAATATCGATATTCGTATCACCTATTCTATGAAAGTTTTAAGTAGGTAGGTATAGTTTACGATACGCTGAAGATATTAGTAGTTTATAATAATTTAATTAAATTAGTTTGTAACGAAGGTAATGTTGAAGCTACAGGTATGAGAAAGTTTCTGGGTCTATGCTGAAAGGCCTTAGACATTCATTAAAGTTGTCTCCGTTTGTTTATCTATAGAATCTAGCTTTTAAGCCTGGGTTCTTTGTTCGGATACACATGCCATCTAGATTAAATTGGGTACAACCTACTAAATAATTTCTTTGAATTAGAGTGACTAATTAGATGAAATATGATTTGAACAAGAATGTTTTTAACTAGTGGTAGTTAATTAAACAAAAAATAATGTCAAGGATTATAATAGGCTTTTCAAAGTAGAACTACTAATTAGGACTTTCACAGACTTGCTTATGTATTGATCAATGAATCAAAGTAGGCACTATATTTTCAATGCATGTTTTTTAAACATTTGATACCTAATTATGTTTATTAGCGACCCAACCCTGTTTAGCACGGGAATACGAACTGATGTGGCGACGTGTTAAAATAGCAAGATTTCAAAAAATTACAAAAAATATAAGTATGGTACATAAACGTTTCGGAATACATGCTCTAAATTATGGTGAAAACCGCATCAAAATCCGTTGTGTAATTCAAAAGAAACACAGACGAAAAAACTTTGTACTCTGAATCCAACACTTCCTACTTTTTGCAACACGATTTTAGGAGCAGAACTTTTCTTGTTTTATAATACAATGATGAAACGTAAATGGGAAACAATAATTCTGCCTCGATACCCAAGAAACTCGAATATCTGTATAAAAAGCCTTCCGTAAAACGAACACAAAGGACTACCTTTTTGGGTACCTTCCAAAAATGTCTTATGGGACTCGACTTCATAATTTCCTTGTTTCAAAGGAAATAGTTATTGAAACGTTTACTTGTTCAGACAACTAATAAGGTGGATCGCATCTCTCCTGAAGTCATGACCATATAAAAATTATCCATTTTTGAAGTGTTTTTTACTTTTATATCATATCATTTCTTCTTATATGATATAATAATTGAACGAGAATTGAGATGCGTCACGTTTAGGTAAATTTCGTTACATGAGAGAAAATAAAGATATCTCACTGTTTCTCACATTAAATCTATCTTACTCCTGATTTTAAAGAGTTCCAACAATTGTTGTTTTTTTGGGTATTGCATCTCGCATGTAAATTTAGAAGGTTGGCTACTTAACCGGACTTGCCTGTGGCTACTTCAATAAATAAAGGCATCCAGACCCCCTGTGGGGTGCCTATTGGACGAACAGGGCCGTCATCTACCCCTGTCACCAAGGAGAGTGGAACCGGCGAGAGATGTCGCGCAGTGTCCCACAGGGATCGGTCCTGGGGCCGCATCTGTGGGACATCGGGTACGACTAGGTGCGGCGCGCCGACCTACGTAGCGGCATCAGCGTAGTTTGCTACGCTGACAACACGCTGGTCCTGGCGCAAGGGAGCCGTACCAGGCGGCGGCCGACTTAGTGACACACGCGGTTGCGACAATCATCGATAGGATCCGGCAACTGGAACTCGAGGTGGCCTTGCACAAGTCCGAGGCCATATTTTTTCATGGTTCTCGGGTTCCCAGATAACGGCGGGAGGGGTTCGGCATAGAGTCGACGATGAAGTACCCGGGACTCGTCCTCGACAGCCGGTGGAACTTCGCGGAGCACTTCCGACGTTTGACTCCCAGACTGGATCGGGCCGGGGCTGCCTTGAAGCTGCTCCTACCCAATCTAGGGGGGCCAAACGCCTCCTACCGTAGGCTCTACGCGGGGTTGGTGCGGGCCATGGCCCTATACGGGGCGCCGGTGTGGGCGCCTACATTGAGGCGCCAACCAGCACGCCGGTTGAAGGCGGCCCATAGGCTATCCGGATGATCCGGGGATACCGCACGATCTCCGGTGAGGCGACGGGCCACCTTGCCGGATTGCCGCCATGGGATCTGGAGGCAAAGGTCCTCGCGCACACTTGGGAGTGACGTGAGGAAGCTAAACGCCGGGGTGTAATTCCGCTGCCGTGGGGAATCGCGGCACAGCGGACAGAGCTCCGGCGGGATCTCATGGCGAGTGCGATTGTCGCAACCTAGTGCTGGGCACGCCACGATTGCGGCGGTAACTCCCCTCTTTGAGGAGTGGCTAGAGAGGTGGTACGGCGCCCTCACCTTCCACCTGACGTAGGTCCTCACCGGACACGGTTGTTTCGGGAGGTTCCTGTTTCGGATAAGGTGGGAGGAAACGCCCGGGTGTTACCATTGCAAAGATCACCCTGAGGACACGGTGTAGCATACGGTGGAGGTCTGCCTGGCTTGGGCGAAACATCGCCATGTCCTCGTGGAGGCGATCGGCCGCGGCGATCTCTCGCGTCCGGCCCTGGTTCAGGCCATGGTACGGAGCTAGAGTACATGGGTAGCCGTCGCTTCTTTTAGCGAAGCAGTGATGCTCGCAAACAAGGAGGCGGCGCACGTGAGGGAGAAGCAGTACTTGCGCCCTCACGGCCGTGGCCTTCGCAGGAGACGCCCTAGGCGTCGGGAATCCCAGGCTGATTCCCGGCCACCGTAGGCACGGGCTTGCGGACAGCGAGTAATGGGTGGCTCGCTGTCCGGTAAGGACCAAGCCCGGGTCGACGGCGCGTTGTGTTCCAGGCGTTACTCAAAAAGATGTCAGCAGCAACTGATGGGGCCCGCAAGGGCCGATGCCTGCCAGGGGTGCGGGTTGTTCGAAAGAGACACCGCGGCCCCTAGCACACAGGCAACTGAGGGAACACGGGTGGGTTTTAGTCAGTAAAAGTCTGACACGCCCTCTTGCTCCACCCAGAGCGGGAGAAGTCATTTGATGATTTCCCACCAAAAAAAAAAACTTATTCAAAAATTCTTGGTAAAAATTAAAAATATGTTTAGCCCGCAACGTCTGAGGAAATCCTCGGACGTTTCACATTTGCAAAACAATTATGAAATTGAATCTACATAACAATGAAATGTAAGCAAGGAAATTGGAACACTTTGTGTTGAGAATTGGTAAGCGAATCTTTGAAAACAGGCATGAAATGAAAACATGTAAAAATAGTATGTTATGTATGTTGGACATGTTGGTACCTTACGTAGTAACATTTGATTATCTGCCAATCCCAGCTTTCTACGAACTACGAAAAATAAGTGGCCAAGTGCGAGTCGGACTCGCATACGGTTCCGTACCACTTTACAATATTTACACCTAACATCACGCCTTGTTTTCCCGAAGCTGTGCTACAGACAGCTGTGCTGCTGGGGAGTTTGTTGCGCCACTTCTTCTTTCCAGCTAAAGCACTAGGAAGTGGTGAAGGGCGAGCGTTTTAGGGGGACTGTCTTATGTAATTTTGACGTTCAAAAAGAGCTGATTCTCAGCCTAGTTTGAATAAATGACTTTTGATTTTGATTTTGAAGGGTTTTGCCGAGCACACAGACTTGTCTCCAGTACACACAATACAATAACATAGTATAATATTTGACGCAGCAGATTTATTATTTGTTGTTATACTACACACTCCGTAAAATGTCTAGGTCTCCATAACCGTTCAAAATGTAGTTACGGAACATATTAACTGTAGGATTGGGCTTAATTAGGACATTAATTTAATTATTTAATTTGTTGAGCAGACCAATTTCTCGAACCTGTGAAGCAATGGAATGACCTTCAAAATGAATCAGATTCTGATTCATAGTGTGTTACGCAATAGTTTTCGAAGCATTTCCTCATAAAAACAATCCCGAAACTTCCCCAAAATTGTAGTCCGATATTGAGGCACATATTTCAAACTTTTTGAGTCCCATTTTACTCAGTTATTAACGTCCAAACTGTGTAAGTTTTTTTAATTAAATTCATTCCAAAACAAATCCGGTATACCGGAAACTAGCAATAAACCTGCGGTATTCTACACAAACAATAACATGTAAACTTTCTGGGAAAATGTTTTACGAACGTTTGTTTGTTTGAGAAAAACGGGCTATAGTGTCAATAAAGTACCTACTTTTTGCTTTCTAAAATAAGTTGGGAATTCTTTTACTTACGTGGCTTTGGGCTATCGTAGATAGTGTACTGAAGAACAAATTTTTCAGAGAATTTTTGCTTTGTCATCATGGTCCTTAATAAACTTGGTTGGTTCGCCAGTCGGCTTGAATTTGTCTTTAAAATGGATTAGCGAGGCTGACCAAAAATAAGTAAAACCAATCTGTTTAAGTATGGGTTAGTTTAGCTCGTATTCATCATCATTATAATCATAATTAATTATTAATCTCAACGTCATATAACACGCACTAGTTAGGGAGGTTATGGCAGTGTGCGGTATCTCCTTCCTTTTTGCGTACAAAAATCTTTTATGGAGGTTAAGTAAGGATCGTAGCAGGTAGCTTTCTTTAGTTTTTTCCATCTTTCTACAGGCTTAGCTTGACGCTTTCTATTTCTAGAAATTGCATGTCCACATTTCTCGGTACAAAACTGTTAATTTTCTACACGGACACGTAATTTTTGTTTACTCTTCCGTCGACAAAACGCTTTTCTACGGTTCGCGTGCTAAGCCTGCTGCTCTCATGGGAAGAAGGCATGAGTTTATGTATGTATGTGTAGTTAATAAAAAAAAACACCGACTTTCGGAAAAACACTACAAAGTGGAAAATAACTTTGATTTCGGAAATCGGTGACTTTGCATATGTATATTTTTATTTTTCACTTTGTAGTGTTTTTCCGGAAGTCGGTTGTTTTTTGTATAAGAAAAAGTTTTAATTGTTCACTTTTTAGTTATAGTTCCTACCCCACATCATTTCAAAATTTCATTATTGTTGGGGTTAAAACAATGCATATTTATGCGATAGCAGCAATCGCGGTTGATTTGCTGTCATTTTTTGAAGAGTTCCGTTGTTTGTCTCCGAAACGCATCATCAGATCTATATGAAATTTAAATGGGACCATTTCGGAATAAACCCCTTTCGATCAAAAATAATTTTGCAAATCCGTCTATATATGACCGAAATATGCCTGAAAAAACATTTTTTTTTTTTTTGCCAAATGGGCCAGCCATTTAGTAAAAAAACAAATAACAAAAAATAACTTGACGTCGATCACGCCTGATGGAAAGCGATTGATGAGGTCTATGATGGATCGAGCGTGCCCAAAAAATGCCTGTTCACTCTTGTTTTGAAGATAGACGGGTTAAATGTGGAAGGGAACACAGACGCAGGCAGCATGTTGAATTGATAACCTCCTTCTTTTTGAAGTTGGTTAAAAACACACAATCTCAAATAAATAAAGGTGTCTGAGGTAGAAGTTCGAGGTTCAGATCATCCGCAAAACAAGATAATAATTTCATATTATAAAAGCATGGAAATTGTACTGGCTTTATAGCGAAACGTTTAAAATAACTATAAAGATGACGAAACCCCTTCCTAGCTCACTTTAAAATAACTCTGCAGCAAGCATTACGCGTCCACACGACCGCCTAACAATCCAGGCGGTCTAGTTGAAGACTTGAAGTCCTAACAACCTAACTTGGTTATCCGGATAATAAAGTGCGCCATTTCCCTCAAGACCTATTGCGGTATCTTAACATAATAAATAGCGGGATAATAAAGGTCTTGTTTATTTTTAATTACGACATTTATTTTGGTTGCTAGTGTTAATTTTAGGCCATTCGTTAGTACTGCTTTTATTGTTCGGATGGTTTTTATTTTTTTGCATAACGGAAACGGAGGCGACCTAGAACTTACGATGCGTGAGTTTGTGAGGTTCAGGATTCCACTTTGTGGTTGGAAGAAGTTTTTGTATAGCGTAGTAACGAACTGTGAATTTAAAGGTTACCCTTCGAGTAAATCGATAAAAGAGATTATTAATCAGAATCTGAAAAAATCGTCTGCTCATCAACGCAATGCATGTTGTTGAACGGTCAAACTGAAAGGCATTCCTACTGTTAGTGTATTAGGTACGCAATTATCCCGCAGATATGCGTATTATATACGACACTGGGTAGTTGTTAATCGAAGCAAGAGGAGTATGTAAGGATTTAGCATGTGGCGTTCTGAAGAAGGCGTGAATTTATCAATCCCAAAAGTTCATTAAACGCTTGCATATTGCTAACACTTCAGTAAATATCAATCTGTTTGTTGGTGTTTAAGCCAATCAATCGCTTTCACTAACATAGGAGTGCACACGAATTAAACACTTGAGTAGATTCCTGGATGCCAAATGCCTCTTAACAGTATCTATGTTCTTTGTGAGAGCGTTTGGTTTTCACACTTAGTACTTCAGGTGGACCATTCTGCGCCTTAAGCTCGAAAGTCTTACAGCCAGTCTTACCAAGGGGTATCGTATTACTCAGTTACTAGGTTGTAGAAGTCAGATAGGCAGTCGCCCTATTTAAAATACTGGTATTCAGTTGCATTCAGTTTGAGTGGAAGACGAACCAAACATAGTTGGGAAAATGCTAAACCAACAAGTAGTCATGTTTTTCAAAGTCTAGGCAGACGATGTTATACAAAAGACGATTGTACTAAACAAATCGTATTATTTTAAATGTCAATCATCCTCAACATTCTATCTTAACAAAGTTGTCAATACCAATCCTTGGGAAATGAAGTTCCATTTAACTTCAGTAAAGCTAGCTAGATTTATTCAATATACGAAATTGAATTCAAATACAAAATTAAACGCTTAACTTTCAAATATAAACAGGCACGGATTTGAAACTTTGACGGGACTTATCGATTTGTTTAAAGTTCAAGGTGTCGATATTCTGTGGAATATTTTCTATATTAGAAGTTTTGTTAACTGCTTTGAAACGAATGTAGCATAAGTTTTCGAGACCCGTCAACTCAAAAAAGCATCATTTACAAAAGATAATTATTTGTATCTCAACCATAATGAATCGTGATATATAGGTCAAACGCTCGGAATAAATAATAATACCTAATTCTGAACAAAACTACAAAAATAGATTTTTATTTTCCATCTCTAAATTCATCTCTGGACAGAAATACTATTGGACTGTCAATATTTTATTTTACACAGCAGCCGAATCAAGAAAATACGTAGATCTATTCGACAAAGTCGTTTTCATCTTCATGTCTGTATAATTTACAAAAGAAAATTGAATTTTATGCACTCAGTTACGTCTAAGAAAATTTCTTGTTAAGGTACTTAGGCGTCTCATGAAATATTTTTCTCGAAAAGAATCTCACGTTCAGTTGTCAGACACAATAAGCGTACAGAATGTTTCGTACGTCGTGTTCAAATTTTATAGCCCATTACCCATTTCTTTTTTAAATATAAATGCCTGAGTTTTGGTACCGCAGTATGTCGTTAAGTGAATGACGTCATTTCGCGTAATATATTCGTGAGATTGTGGTGTTTTGGCTGTTTACTTTTTTGAACGGTACTTAAAATCTAAATCCCTCGCGCTCCCGAAATCTGAATAGAAAAATCTGTGATTTTTTACCGCATTTTTCTTTTTGTAATAAGAGCAGACATGTAATAACTAATTTGTAACATGTGTTTGCTCTTTATTTCAAAATATTTATCATACGCATGAAAAAATCCACGTGTTGTTATTTTGAAACAAAAGGAAACTTTGGACTACCTTCATTGGTCACACTTTGAAATATATTCTACGAACTGCCTGCCAGCATTACGTAGCTGTTTACTCTCCTATTAAATATTATAATATTAATATAAGGTTACACAGGTGTACTCTTGAAAGACTTCCACGACTCCACGAGTAACTATTACGTACGATACAAATTATATTTCGAGTTCATGGAACGACAGAAGTTGCCTTGAACTTTCAGGGCCTATTGCCGTTGCCGTTTATTATTTTAGGGCTGAACATTATCATTGACAATCTTGGGACTAGAAAAATCAAATCAAGAAATCATCAATCAAAAAAATCATATTGGTAACAAGCCATATTTGTGACTGGCCAATGTATTTTGATAGACGGTATAAATGGGAATAAGGAGTTTTTGGCGGGATCGCGTTGGAACATGTCGCACGAATTTTCATTTTCATGGAATTTAGTGAAATACCGAATTAAATTATATAATTTTGATAGTGAATTATTCAATTTAGTTACGTGTGAGTGCACAAGTGTAGTGAAGGTGAAAATAAGTGACTAACGTGGACTTTTCGTGTTCCCCCCAAAAACTCCTATTATGTTGTTGTAAAGTTACTACCGCTTTACAATAACTCTGACTTGACTGACTAAAGACGACTATGACTGTTTTGTAACTTCGTGCCCGATATCGGGCCATTTACTTGTTCTAAAAGAAAAATTACTTGACACTGGCTAAATTCACAAACCGTGTGAAGCCAAAATAATAATAAAAAAAAAAATGGGAATAAAAATACTGCCATTTCAGATGCCGCTGCTGCCAAAGTCCAAGAATTTGACAGCTAGGTGACACTATCTATACATTTTTATAATCAATCGACTTTTTTACGCATAATTTTTTAATATTCCCCACCGCTGCCGACTACAAAAATGGAAGACATGTTTTTGAAATAATGTTAAAAGACGAAAACGGCGTGAGAAAGCTATTCGAATTTTTTTTTATGGAAACCTGTTATTTCGTCAAGAGTACGTGCTATTCCTTTATTAAAACCTGGAGACTTTTATTGCAGAAATTCGTATACAAGTGATGCTCCCAAGAGAACCAAGTCCGTTTTTATTACCTACAGGCACATATGGTATAATATTACTTAAATTATAGTAACGGTGTGTTTTTTTTTTTTTGGTTGGGAAATCATCAAATAACTTCTCCCGCTCTGGGCGGAGTGGGAGGGTGTGTCAGACTTTTACTGACTAAAACCCACCCGTGTTCCCTCAGTTGCCTGTATGCCAGTGGCCGCGGTATCTCTTTCGAACAACCCGCACCCCTGGCAGGCATCGGCCCTTGCGGGCCCCATCTGTTGCTGCTGACATCTTTTTGAGGCGCGCGTGGAACACAACGCGCCGTCGACCCGAGCTTGGTCCTTACCGGACAACGAGCTACCCATTACTCGCCGTCCGCAAGCCCGTGCCTACGGTGGCCGGGAATCAGCCTGGGATTCCCGACGCCCAGGGCGTCTCCTGCGAAGGCCACGGCTGTGAGGGCGCATGTACTGCATCTCCCTCACGTGCGCCGCCTCCCTCTTTGCGAGCATAACTGCTTCGCTGAAGGAGGCGACTGCTAGCCATGCACTCTCGCTCCGTACCATGGCCTGGACCAGGTTCGGACGCGAGAGATCGCCGCCGCCGATCAACTCCACGAGGACACGGCGGTGCTCCGTAGTAATGGTGTGTTTGTGTTTATATTTTTAAATTAGATTACCCTCTCAGAAGTTTTTCAGTCAGGAATATCTCCCTCGAGTTGGTTTTCAACTCGGATCAGGTTATTTATGTCTTGTCTTACACCTCCAGAAGTAAACTTCAAGTTTACAAACACAAGATAACCTATAAATTATAAAACGTTCATAATTTAATGGCTCTTCCAATAACACTGCTTTTTTATCAATGGTAGGCGCTTCCCTTTTCCTTAGCTCGTATTTCAATAGTGCTAGACTCCAAGTCTCATACCTAGATATTTATCTAGTTTTCGTTTAGTTTTTGATCAACACAAAAGTAAACATAAACAAAACAATTGCGATTGGTAGACGATGAGCAGTGCTGCCACCTATGACGAACTTTCATTTAACCCCATTCTAGTGAACTCAACAAGGATTCAAAGATATTAACATAAGCCACAGTTATCTTCTCTCATTAGGTGGTCTACATAAGTCACGACATGACAAGACAAGAACACTACCTTATCATTAACACGATTGAGCAATTATCGTCCCTGATTGCTATTGATGCTGTATCATAGAGTTCAAGTACCTTTACAATTATGTAGTTAGTAGTTAGCTATACTTTAATTAATAGTCGGTGTGTGCAGAGACAAATTAAAGCCAGTCACTGATAATTGATTAGTATTCTTTATGATTGATACACATACATCGATTACATGAATTATGTAGGTATTGGTTGGCTCTTCATCATCATCATTTCAGCCAAAAGACGTCCACTGCTGGACACAGGCTTCCCCCAAAACGGGGGTTTTTCCATAATCGCCACGCTTGGCAGGCGGGTTGGCGATCGCAGTATGGTGGTCAAATGCATAGAGAACGCTGCTGTCCATTCTCTAGTAAGTTGGCTCTTGTATATGCGAAATTAACATTCTTGTTAAAATGTAACAAAGTGAAATTCGTTAGACTCACGACTATAGAACTGATTTTAAGGGTTCCGTACCCATGGTGCCAACAGGACCCTATTACTAAGGCTGCACCGTCCTTCCGTTCGTGAAATGTTCAGTGTGTACTACAAAAGAAAGTAAAAAAAATTAAGGAAAAAAAATCGAATTACTTGTATGCGGCTCCCATACAAAAAATTCGATTTTTTTGCCGTTTTTTGCTCGATCCTCATAATTTAAAAAATATTTAAGTGTTAAATAGATTAGTGCAAACCCTTCGTGTACGAGTCCGACTTGCTGTTGGTCGCTAATAGAGGTTTTTAGTACTTGAATAAGAAGATAGGAGTCACAATTAAATACCATAATGTGATTTTCTCGACCCTTCTTTACCCAGGGGATTCTTGCGGCCTTCACTATGTCATCAATCTCGTGCGGCAGACCTTCCAACGCTATGTCTTCCGGTACGCGGTCGCCATCAAAACAAAACCGGTCTAAGTAGCTATGCTTGGTGGAGGCCTAAGTCCAGCAGTGGATGTAATTTTTGGCTAAAATGATGATGATATTATAATTTTTTTTCTGAAGGCATATTGATTCATTTTGTAAATCCTCCGAGTGCCTTAACCAAGACTAGATTCCGGCCACGGTAGCGTAAATATTTATTAAATTAATGAATAAAATAAATTCTATGCCTTTAGCGTGGGTAATTTTGAATAAATGTTATATTACGTAAATTGGGGATCAGATTATAAAAAACTAAGGAAGACAATATTTAGAGAAGGTTTTAGAGTATTTAAATTTTAATAAGAATGAACTTTACGAGCTAAGATAAATGGAGACAACAGTTTTATGATTGTAAGCCAGAAGATGGGGACTAGTCTGTTTTATTACAACAGCTTTTCTTGAATACTGATTCAAGTGTATTCTCTTGGTTGGATTCATTGTGATTGCTACATTCTATTTGAATACAGATATAGTTGACACTAAACAAATAAAATGTCCTTATATAGTACGTTTTTAAACACTCATGGATAGATAGAATGCTGGTCGACACGTTACGTGAGCAGAGGGCTGGCTCGTTGTTTGGCCAAAGAAGCATTGCCTTTCAAGGTGGGAAACCTGTCAGTCTTCTGGGCCCGTTTGCTAATGACAGCTATTCGGACGAATAGGTACTTAGACGCCTAAGGGCGTTCGTCCACCGGTATTCCAACGAGAATAAGATGATGGCGTCGAAGCAGCATTACGTACATTTACTAAGGCCGCGTGTCCACTGCACGCCGTCACCGAGACGGCGAGACTTGGTTCTAATAATCTCGTTTCTCGGTGACGTCCCGTTGACAGCGGCGCGGCGGGTGGGCAAACAGTGTAAGTGTCCTTTTGGTTTTTGTAATTATTTGTATAGTCAGTTCGTAAGTTATTTCATTTGGATCCAAATTTTTAGATAGTTGTGGTACATATTGTACTAACTTCTGCTCGCAAATTCGTTCGCGTCAAATTTCTTGTTCCCCTGATCCACCACGTCGCTTCGAATCGCCTGCCCGTGCGAGTACTTCGTATTCGTGTCTTTTTTCTCTTTGCCCGACTCCTAGGGATCTTAGCGTGATGTTATATAGCCAGTGGTCTTTCTCGATAAATGGGCTATCCAACACTAAAAGAATATTTCAATCCGAACCAGTGGTTCCTGAGATTAGCATGTTCAACCAAACAAACTCTTCAGCTTTATAATATTATTATAGTAATATTATATATATAGTTTAGATATGAATTGAATATGCTGATTAAATAATGTTGTTTTGAAGAGAAAGTTAATAGGAAAGAAATAGTGAAACTGGTGTAGGTGTCATATTTGATGTTTGTTTGTGTAATTAATATTTCAAGTATTGTAGTAGTATTATGTACTTAGGCATGAAATGAGAAAACTTTTACTAGTCATGACACTCGTCATGAATATGTCTCATTCGTTCCTATTTTAGGAACAACTTAAGTACTCAAGGACTTTTGGATTCAAGAATATATCTAGCTAATATTTACTCATTGAGGTTTCGTTTGGTGCGAAGAGGTATAATTCTGTCAAAAATCAGAAAACAAGTTGATACTCCCTTTATAGAGTCAGATTTAGGTATTTTACTAAAGACCTTCTGTTCTTGAAGTATCCGTTTGTAATGTCAAAATAACAGCTTTTTACTAAATGCCTATGGTAGTATATACGGTACTCACAAAAAAGCAATTTTAGACGTTTTTTTCTGTCGGTCTGTATGTTTGTTTACAGCTAATCTCCGAAACGGCTGGACCGATTTTGACGGGGCTTTCACTGGAAAATAGCTGTAGTTATAAAGAGCAACAAAATCTACTTTTTGTCTCGTGGGATAATTTACGACATCCACACATATTATAAATATAAATAATCCACGCCGAGACACCATAAAACGAATGTAGTAAACAATGGCAGTATAGACTAAGTCATTAAATATTATAGGTTATGGAGGTACTGACCTTGGCTTATTGGCAATTTCGTACGGAACATGAATTTTCTACAAACCCCTTAAAATAGACTTAGCACTACAACACAACTGTAGAAGATGTAATTCCTTATTAGCCAGGCTTTTCTTTTATTTCCTTATAAAGCATGCTCCGCTAAATGTGAGAAGTACAACACAAGGATTTTCAACTCTCGGTGTTGAACCGACCATTAAGAATCGCACAGAGTGCATCACAGAGTGTCGAAGAAACATTGTTCGATTTTTTTGTTGAAAATCTAGTGCACGAAGAAACCGGCCGCGATGTTTTTATGTCCGTGCACACGTAGACTTAGTAGTCGTACTCTTAATTTCTGAGGTACTTATGTACCTCAAAATAAGCGAGTATTTTAACACATACATGGGACACTGAGAAAGTTTTGCTAAATTAAAAAGTTCTATTGGTATTTTTTTTATCAAATCTTTTTAAAGTACTCTCCACTAGCCTCTATACAAAGTATCATGCGTCTGCACCAGTTTTCAAAATACTTTTTCCAGTCCGCTGCAGGCACCTCGCTTACAGCCTGCTCGAACGCTGACAGAGCATCTGCCAGCGACGAAAATTGTATCCCTTTAAGCTTATTGTTTATTTTCGGGAATAAAAAGAAGTCACACGGTGCTAGGTCAGTGCTGGAAGGAGGTCGATCCAGGAGTTTGACCGGCGTGCTGTCCAGGAAGTCCCTCGTTTTGAGCACGGTTTGCGAAGGCACGTTGTCGTGGTGGAGCAGTAGCACGCGGAGCCCTGTGTTTGGTCGCTTGTTGCTCACAACAGAGAAAACTTCTGCCAAGCATTTGGTATATACCATTCAGCGTTGATGCTTCTTTGGTTCCGTAAAGGCATTGACATCAAGTAGCCAGTCAAATTGAAAAACCTCGCGATCAAAATCTTGCCCCGCTTCTAGATCATGCGATCTAGAAGCGGGGGGAAGATTTTGATCCAGAAACGAGGCGCCAGTCAACGGTTTCCCCGGTTCCGGTTTCCGGGCCTCGTTTCTGGATCGTATTGATAAATCCAAGACTCATCACCTGTAATGATGTCGTAAACACGCCGAGATGAGCCTGCTTCAAATTTGTTTATCATATCACGGCACCATTCCACCCGGGCCTGCTTCTGACCAGCGATACACGGTTGCCTTAGAAGGGCCTTCATCCATAAATGCCATTTGACGTCTATCGTATGATTCGTCCGGTTTCAGGCGATACTTGAAATCGTAAATCATAGCGCGAAAATGTTTCCGGCGCAGAGCCATTTTTATTATATGAGTCACGATAATTTAAATTAGCTCGCAAATAATGTCAAAGGAACGTACCTATTTTTACTTACAAAATAATCATATTTTCAAAATAGATTTTAACTGGCCAGTCTCTCATACATAAAAACATTTTTTCGCAATACTTTCTGAGTGGCCTGGTATATACTCACAGAAGAGTCAGGTCCAGTTGTCGCGTCAGGCACAAGTTATTTGGCTTCTTTTGCTAAATTGGACCTATTTGGCACAACCATGAGGTACACTTTCCTATAAACTTTATCGCACTATATACTTTTTATTAATTTTCTACTGTTTTTATCAGCTCTATCTTATAATTGTGTCCATTTTAGTCTGTGCTAAATAAATGTATTTTAATTCTTCTTTTAAGAGGTAGAGAGGTCTTAATTAAGGTCTACTTAGCATTATACTTATTTGTTTAAAAAATATACTCCCTCATCTTACGCAAAAATAAGCTAAAGAATACAGATGATGATGATGAGCTAAATGGAACAGATCTTAACTTCGGTACATTTTTAAGGCCAAGAGCCAGTAAATTAAAAACCTTTTAGTCTAAACTGTCGATAGGGAAAAGCACTTGTTACTTTGTCCTCGTTACTAGGATTGTATTGTTAATCGCGGCTCCAGATGGATTAGGAAACTAAATGATTAATATTCATTAGTGTAATTACAGTTTCAGTAGTAAAAATTGGGTACAATTTTACGAACATTATTTTAACGCGTAGGTACCTTTCTTTCGTCCTTGTGAAAAGTAGTATCACCATTCTGAACTTTTTGGATGGCGTTACTAAAAAAACCCGCATTTTAAATGCGTAATTTATTTATTTATTTATTAAACATTTTGTAGACTTGACAGGTCAACCCAAGGCGTCTACAAACAAGTTACATTTAGTAATATACGCGTACAATTATTTGTTGTTGCTAACATATTATATAGGTAGGTATTATTATTATTATTAAATACTGTGCTTAACTACTAACGTATAGTGTATACAGCTTAGCCTAGTTACGTAAAGTTAAGTTTGCAAGTCTGCTGCCATCACCTTAACTTGTACTGGAAAGACAGTGCGTGAGGTGGATATTTGCCGCGGATATAATTTTGTACAGCTTGTCAGTGAACAGGTCAACATCCTGAGTTAATAAGATCGAGTTGAGGAGCGCAAGAGTACGTCGCGTAGTTGCATTTCCTGTAGCACGGGTGCGGGAACCAGCCACTGCCAGCAGAGGCCGCCGCCGACGCAAACCGCGCTCCCCCGCACCCCGCATGGCTCCCATAGGAACGTTTAGGCTTATATCTGTCAGTGCTGAGGGATTGTCGATTTTGTTGGTGAGTAAATGGTAAAAGTGTATAATTGCCTGCAAGCTCCTTCTCAACTCCAAAGTATCGAGTCCGAGCATACCCGTTACAAAAAGCGAGGGATAAAGAAATGGGTAGAACCCATACTTCTTCTTGTATATGTATCGGCAGAATTTTTTATGTATCTTTTCTATCAAAAGTTTGTACTTGGCCTCGTACGGATCCCAAATGAGAGCATTATACTCTAACCGGCTGCGAACATACGCGTTGTATAGCATGATTGCCGGTCTACAATCCTGAAACTTGTACGTTTGGCGCATGATAAAACCGAGGGTTCTGTTAGCAGCTTTCGTCATAGACACGATATGTTCCCTAAAATTGAGGCGAGGGTCAAATGTCACTCCGAGATCACGCATCTCATGGACTCTTGTCAGCGTATTGTCTAGTATTCGATAACTGTATTGAATGGGGGCCCTACTTCTAGTATAAGTCATAACTCGGCATTTTTTCTCATTAAATTGTAGATGATTTCTGTCGCTCCATTCAATAACATTGGATATGTCGTTCTGAAGAACTTCGCAGTCATAAATTGACCCCACGCCCATGTATAATTTAAGGTCGTCGGCGAACAACAGACATTTTGCATTTTTGATGACCTGGGGTAGATCATTGACCATGATTAGGAATAGAATAGGCCCGAGAGTGCTTCCTTGGCTCACGCCAGATCTAGTGTAATAGGACTGAGATTTGTACCCGGCGAGTTGAACGTATTGCTGACGGTCACCTAAGTAACTAGCAAAGAGTTGGAGAGATTTCGGTGTAAAACCTATTGCTGAAAGTTTGCTCAGGAGCACATCATTATCGACCTTATCGAACGCTTTCTGTATATCAAAATAGGCCGTATCTACCTGCCGCCCTATGTCTAGGTGGGAATGTGTATAGTTTACAAAGTTAATATGATTGGTGGCAGTAGATCGACCAACTCTGAATCCGTGCTGAGCGTCATCTAGGCGCATTTTAATTTGTGAGCTTATGTGGCTGGCAAGCAGGGTTTCGAAGATTTTTCCAAACACAGAAGGGACAGCGATTGGCCTGTATTCATTTAATTTATGTTGAAGTGAACTCTTTGGGACTGGTGTGACCTTCGAAGACTTCCAGCGGGTCGGGTAGGTGCTGGTTGTTATAGACAAATTGTATATATGGAGCAGGGGTGTTTCTAACACTGAAGCGCAATCTTTTACAATGAATGGTGGAATGTCATCTGGACCTGATGAAGAAAAAGGTTTTATTCGCTTGAGGATGCTCCTGAAATCCGAAGGGTTTATGGGATCGACAGTAACACGGAATGAATCTGGGGCTGGGCCCGTATCTATATTAATGGCTTCCGGGTCCAAGGTAGGAACTTCTTTAAGGAAGACCGACGCGAAGTACTCTGCAAAAGCGTCTGCAGCAGTTTGTCCCGTTACTGTCTTACCGTTATATAAGTATTCATAGTTCGGCTGTTTATCATTCCGTTGGTTCTTCACAAATGTCCAAAACTCCGACGGTTCTTTACGTATTTTATTCTGTATAGACTCAATATAATTAGCATATGATTCTTCGATTTGCGTTTTTACTAATTCGCGATAGTACTTAAACAACTCTTGGTTGAGTGGTTTGCCTGATTGTTTAAACGTTTTATGGTTATAATGCTTATTCTTGATATTACGTATGATTTCTGCTGTGAACCAGGTAGGATACATGTAACGACCCGAGTTTCTTTTGCGTGTTTTGATGGGTACGGAATTATTGATAACAGTGAATAGTTTGGTATACAAGATTTCTACTGCACTATCTACGTTGCGAGCGCTGGTGACGCCACCCCAGTCAATGCTAGCCATGTTAGCGTACAGCGTACACAGGTCTGCCTTACGAAAGTTCCATTCGGGATGGGTGTTGAAGGTGAGCGTTGCGGGGTCCGGGGCGCGAGGCGGTGGCGGCGGCAGCGCTGGCGGCGGCAGTTTAGCGGCGACCGGGCGCACGGGCGGCCATGACAAGCACACGTCAAGCGGTGGGTGATACCGGTCAGGAGGGACTAGTGCCTCGATGCTATCTGTCACACTCACACGCTCCTCACTCAATCCACTTATGACTAGGTCTAATTGGCCTCCAAAGTAATTGATAACATGGCTATGTTGTTTCAGTCTACCGAAATCTAGAAAGTATTCAAATTGATCCTGGACAGATTTACTCATAGAATGGAGGTTAAAATCACCTAACAACAGAAAATCAAGGTCAGAAAACTTACAAGTTGCATTTTCAATTATTTGTAGTACTTCTAAATATTGTCCATCGTTGTAACTAGGTGGTAAATAAACTAAACAGCACAACACTTTTATTGCCTTACGTTTAATAATGGCGAATAATATTTCGGCAGTGGCTTGAAGTCCGTCTATGTCGGTGATACGTCGGACGTCGTAGCAGTCGCGCACAGCCAGAAGAACGCCTCCCCAGCCGACGTCGCCTGCTCGATCTTGACGTAGCACGGTGTAACCAGGTGGAAACAGCTCTGAGTTATAGACTGAGCTCGTAAGAAATGTTTCTGTTAGGGCAATTATGTCAGTCGTAGTTCCTAATACTGAGTTTTTGAATGTTGTTGTTTTGGTTCGCAGACCTCTGACGTTTTGGTATAAGATATGTAGGTACCTGGTTTTTCTTTTGGTAAGTATGGTAGTTAGGTTATTGTTGTGTTGTTTTCGGCTTTGTTGATCGAGTTTTTTGATACGATTTTTGGAATCCCTTTGATGTATCTTATTGTTAGGTCCTGCTCACCGTTGTCAATTCGCACTTGAAGCTCATCTCGTAGTTCCTTCAAAAACTTTTGTTGGCAGGGAGTTTGGTCTGGATATATTTTAAAATTGTCACTAGGAGATTTATTCTTACTACGGAGGATGATTTTTGAGGTTTCCTGAGAAGCAAAGCTAACCTTAATCGGTCGTGTTTTAGATGTATTATATTTCCCAAGCCGTATAACACTAATAGGTGCGGGACAGTTCTCGTACATAGTAATACACTTGCAATCGCAATACGAAATATTGTGATTGGTAAAATGCCAATTAATTTGCTTTACAACGTAAATAATTTTATTGAATTGTCAAAAGAAAAGGCATCTCCATCGTAAATGTTTTACGCAATGTATACTCCTTCTACTGGAGACAATCTCAACATGATAACATTTAAAAGAGTGAAAAAAGATTTTATAAGTGATATGTTCTTGAGGTAGAGAAACTCCTCAATGAACTCAGTAGAAGCTAGAAGGAAGGACTGGTTTTTGTAACGTCCTAGCTTTACTACCCAAGCAGTAAAAATACACAGATTCAACGTGAATAGTAAAAGCAGTATCGCACATAAAACTAGCAACAGTAAAAAGGCGGAACGAACACAGTAAAGACTTCATTCTCTTTGGAGAGAAACTGGGGCAAGTCAGGCAAGACTTAAGGGCTATTTGAGGCTTTATACAAGAGGGACCAACATTTACAAAGTTGGTGTTTAGGTCCTGAGTTTAAAATTTTGTCTAATGAGTCTGGAGGTCAGTTAATGCCAAATGAGCTCAGTTTGAATTCATTATACACTGTGAAATTTTAATGGTTGTTTTCCCGCAGCGAAATGCTTTAGTCTTGGTAATACAATCGTTTTATAATCAAATAAAATATTAGAAACAAAAAATGGCAGAAAATGGCAGATTAATCATTGTGAAAAATCACCACGTGCGAGAGTTTATTTTGCTTCGAACATTTATGCATCGCTGTTCCCTTTGTCGGCGGCGCGTGCGATTCCAGTAGTACCTAGAAATTACCTCTAATGTTACTATTGAGTAGTATTTTATCGAGTTGATGAATATTTTTTTAATAATTTTAAAACAAAAAATCTTATTTTTTTTTTTTACTTTTACTCTATGCTTCGAAAGTATTCCTTATGGCAAGTTGTTCTGTCGCGGGAAAACAACCATTAAAATTTCACGGTGTATTGTTAAAGTGATGTGAGTTTTGTTTTCATCATTATACTATACTAAATACTACTATACTTTTACTAAGTATGTCAGAGTTGGCTTCCGGTCTATCCAGAAGCAGCTGAATACGTGAAGCGAATGCCTACTTGATATCCTCAACCCAGTTGCTGGGTAACACGATACCCCTTGGTTGTTAGAATTTTGGATCTTTGAATTTTGGCAGTACTTACAGGGAGTCAGAAGACTCCCCGTGAGGACTGTCAAATATCTACAAATGACAGCCGAGACCAACGCAACGTTTTAACGAGGTTTTCGAGGCACGGAGGGTGAGGAGGGAGACTTGTATACCAAGCGTGAGGCTTGATATGTAATGGATGTTCACTCATCATAGCTTAACCTACGATCGACCCCTAACCCCTTCCTATAAAAAGTATGCTGAGCAATAATAAAGTCCAACATTTGTAAAGTTTGCCATAGCTTTTATAGGTATAATGAAACTGGAGCAAACATTGTCATCATCGTAATAAGATATTAGAGGCTCACTAGCTGAAAAAATACGAACTGACAGATATGAAATAGCTGAAGTAATGTCTGATAGTAAAAATGTTTATGAACCTCTGTAATGTGTCCGTACTTTATGGCATAACTTTTTTACTTTAATTAGTGTCTACGGACTGTAAATCAGTTTTTGCCTTTTTCATGTTGTTTTTTTGAGTCAATTCGTTAGACAAGACAAAGAGGGATCTTGATTACATATCTTATTTTTATTTAAATAGGAATTCTTTAACGTTCTTTGCTAAATTGCGGAGCGCTTTTAAACGTTGAAGGATAGCCGCTCGTTAATTGTGGCGGAACCAATCCTCGGCTTCGTATTTTATTCTGTAATGAATTTCAGCTATTAATCTACGGAATCGCGACAAAGCTTTAATCGGATCCTACTGTTAAGTTTTGGTGGTATTTCATCGATAAAGGTAAGGTCTTATTACAGTTTGGAGGGAATTGCAACAACCAGGTTCCCGTGACTTTGTTTGTATATTGTTTGGCTCAAAGAACGAAAACGTTTCTTGGGTGTTAAAAAGTTCATAACAAGATGTGATTTCTGAGCCAAAAGTGATGATCAAAATGCATTGCCATTGCGTTGTGGTTGGGGTTAACATGCATCTGGATTTGTCCAGTTTTTTATCCTCCATATATACTTGGTCCAGTGTTGACTTTCATCCGGACTTTTCAATTTAAGGATTTTGTTTATGAAAAATAAATAAAAAATGGGAAATTTTCGGACGTTCTTGTAAATGACATGCTGGTTGTGGAACTTTTAAATACAGCCATAATTAGTTATGTCGTTTTTCGAGTCGTTTCTTAAATCACTCAAATAAAGGGGTAATGTTTCTTACAGTGGTTTAACTAACAAATAACGTACATCAAATAATCTATGGGCGCCACATTAAAGGTTACCCTGCGGTCAGTTTTAACATGTTCGTTGTATGAAGTAGGCAGTAGTTGTTTTATAGTAAAAGGAAGTACTTACCTCGCTTCCTGTTACCATAAAATGCCGTAACCGATCGTCTTTGTCAGCGTATGGTAAATTGAAAATATCCTAAGCTAGAGAGTACTTAAGCATAACATAGCTTCACCTGTCCTTCTGCGAGCGAGGAGCAATGGTGGCCCAGTGGTAACGATGGTGACGTCTACCAACCCGCAATAAGCTCGCGTGGTAGATTACGGCCCACACCCTCTCACAGAAAGGAGGCCTCTGTCCCAGCAGTGGGAATGTTAAAGGCTGACTATGCTAATGCTTATTATGAGCAGAGTTACTCGTAGCAACTACATACGAGGTGACGAGCATCGAGCGTACGACGGCGACTAGCTTTTTTTTTTGGGAATGACATCTCGCAGTTGACCTTGAGGGGCCGTGACTGCATAACCGGACTTTCCTGTGGATCTAACTTTTAGTTTTTAGGCTAAAAGCCTCCAGCCAGGAGCTTATAAAAACTACACTTAAATACTACAGCAACCGCTCGCTGAGGGCACCCCCTGCGGGGTTCGGGCCTCGGCTCAGGGCGTCACTATTTTCAGGAGGACAGCAAGTGGGGACAGGCTGGATCACAATTTCTTTATTATTATAAATCGGAGATTTTAACTCTACTTGCTCAGCTTCCGCGCGGGCTGGCACTTCTACAAGCAAGGGACGGTGACGAGCGAATACTGGTATGCTTTTATACCAAGCGTAAGTGTCTCACAGAACGGAACACTCGCTGTTCTGTCCGCCGAGCGAGACGTCGCTGAGCGGGTACTTTCTTTGATAGCCGTTGTCGCTGCGACAACCGAGTACTCGCCAGCTTTGTGAACAATTAGCGATCACAAAGCTGCATGCAGCAATATGTATTCCCATTTAGTCAACGTTGACAAGGACGTAAAAATATCGCGGCAGTATTTTATTGCGCATTGGATTTTCAACTCTCGGTGTTAAACAGAGCATTGATATCTGATCAACAGAGTGCATTTAAGCACATCAAAAACCCACACTGTTCGATTTTCAAGTCTTTGCGCTAAGCAATGCGTTGAAGATACAAAATACGAAGAAATCATACCGCGATACAATTACGTCCGTGGTCCGTCCAATACGTCGACTTACCTGAAAACATTTTTTGGCTTTTAAGAAAGTCATTGATAGCTAGTCGCTTCCTAGTCAGCGGTAAGACAGAAGCCTTAAAATAACATCCCTCAAAGAGTAGTTCAATAGTTAGTAAGTTAGGGGGATATTCAAGGGTGAATGGATTTCAGAAGGTCGTCAAGGCATGTTTGAGTTTGTAACCGAACTAATGATACCTCTTTAAAAGTCAATTTAGGTAACAACATATCGTTTTATTTGATCCTCGTACAAACGAGTAAGTTACCGGAATATTAAATTCGCGATTTACTTAATTGGCCATCTGTTTTCAATTTTCCTTATTCCATCTGATCCAGGATTATCCTAATTGAGTGTTTGGTCCTGCAAATATTTTTCAATACATTTTTCCATAAAAAACTATAGGTAGGCAAAGGTGAGATTTTTATAAATTCTAGGACAAAATATAAAAAAAATTGTGTAAATTAATGGAATGGATCTAAACATTAGCCATTTTGTCAAAGAACTAACTAGATCCCACGGGAATGTATTACTGAAATAAAAAGTATCGCTTCTGTTAATCCAGGTTATAATCTATCTGTGTGCCAAGTTTCATCGAAATCTGTTCAGCCGTTATTGCGTGATGGAGTAACAAACATCCAAACATCTAAATATACAAACATACAAACTTTTACATTTATAATATTAGTTGGAAGTAGGATAGTGGGATTTGTTTTATGGAAATGGAAATCTGTTTGAAGGGCAATATATTTATTACCTGACGTCAGCGCAGCATAATATAACATTTAGGAGATAGTAACTTCAATAAAAAACTTAAAAAAAAAAACAATCGACTTCCAAAAAAACACTAAAAAGTGAAAAAAATAACTAATTTCGGGAGTCTGTCACTTTGGAAATGTATTTTATTTATTTTTGTGTCACTACCTTCAGAAAATAAAGTATTTTTTTAATTTTTTTGGAAGTCCGTTGATTTTTTGAAAAAGTTTTTTATTTTTCACTTTTTAGTTATAGTACCTACTTCACACAATTCGAAATTTCATCATCCTTGGGGTCAAAACAACATTTAAAAAAATACCAATCGAATTGAGAACCTCCTCCTTTTTGAAGTCGGTTAATAAAATTATACTACACTTTGATATCTTAAATACCCAAAAATAAGTAAAACAATTAAGTTTAGTAATAATAATGTAATATTAATGCGCGTACGCACTCCCTGTAACGGACGCGGGCTATTCTGACGGGCTATTTGTGGTCGGGCCATAACTTAGTTTATTTTATGATAGACGTCCATACCGCATCGATATGGGGATGCTATTTTTAAAGATCCCTCGTAGACTTCCGATAGCCAGAGCGAAGAAACTATTAGCGTGATGTTTTATACTAAACATTAATTAAATAGGGGTTAGATGAAAGAGAGGGAACAGCGATGATAATCTCTAATGATGTGAGGTTGAATGTTAACGACTATGCATGCTGACATTTTGTGGTCCGTATGACCAACTGCTTGTGTTTGCTCTATAACTATTTTAAGGAGATGATTGGTATAATTTATCGTAGAGAACGGGAAAGGGATATACGATGCTTGCTAATTCTTATAAAAATTATAAAACATGTAGTATTCCTGTTCGCATTTCGGTAATGGCGGCCATTCTCAGCCGAGACTAGCCATCGACGCGGGAGATATTATAGTGCACAAGCGTGTGCGCTGACACAGGTGCACTTTTTTGGGATTGATTGATTTCGCAGGTTAACCTGGGAGACTGTCGGCTGTTTAACCGGACTTGCTTATGGCTGCATTAATAAACGCTTAGGGCACCTGTAGGGTACCGACCTCTGCTTAGAGCGTTGCTGGAAGAGGCCAGCAAGGGACGGGCTTGATCGGAATGACACACAGGTGCACTCTCTCTTCCCTCACTCTTATAGTCCGATGGGACGGCAATTTGGCACGACCGGGGAGAGAACAAGCAGGACCAACGGCTTAACGTGCTTCGCGAAGTACGGGGTATCACACGGCCGACTTCCGAACTTCGGGCTGTTACAGTTTAATTTCTAATAGAAAAATCATAACATTTTGCGCGACCCGGGAATTATAATATAACGAATCATCCGCTCACACCTTCTGGATAGTAATACTACAGTCTTAATATTTAAAATTTATGTAATTTCTTTGATGAAGAGTTCTATCAATGTTAATAATATTAGGTATAAGTAAAGATAACAGAGAGGAATTCTGGTTTAAGAACGCTCACAGTTAGAGGTTCAATTCTCGTAATTTTAGGAATGTTCTCAGTCTCAATTGGTCAAATGTACCTGAGTTTTCATACATTTTTGACAAGTTTTAACATTTGGTTGTCACCGAGCTGAGACTGCTACTAGAATTTGAACGTTTTTAATTGCGAGAATAGGCCTTCTGATACAATTCAATAACGTGTTTATAGTGACAATTCGACAGAGACAGAGCAATGTTTTTTGGGCGATATAGTCGATAAGAAGTAGAAAGTCTTTATGTAGGATTCGCTTTGTATTGATAAAATGATAAATACAAGGAACATTGAACAATGAACTCTATTTCCAAGAATTACAACTCATCAGCAGTCCCTATGGTGTTACAGGTGGGTAATACACGTTTTGGCATTACCGCAAAATGTAGAACGTTAGCTCGCGTTATTTGACAAACCACTGAAAAGTTTGCGTGTATACAAAACTAATTTTAGTAATGGCATTACGAACGCTCTTGAAACTGTTTTAATAACTTTGTTAATTAGGTGACTGGTCTCGACGCACTTAAATAATAATGGGTGTAATAAAAGAGTGATGGTAGAAGTAAATTATGAATGGACTGAATTTTTACCCAAGTATGTAACCTACTAGTTATTCTTTTCGATGAATTAAGTATTTCGTCGTCATTATAATTATTTAAGAGTTCAAAACCAAATCTATACTTTATTAAACTAAATATTAAAAATGAAGTCGCCTTTCGTATCTGTCTGTGTGACCATGTTCTTCTAAATTATACAATGGATTTAGATGCGGTTTTCACCATCATTTAGATCATTTAATTTGGAAGGTTTATGTGTATCTCACCTAGCCTAGCTTTTTCTTGACTATGTTGGGGTTGGCTTCAAGTCTAACCGCATGTGACTGCCAATCTGACCTCCACAACCCAGTCACTGGGTAACACGATACCCCTTGGTAAGACTGGTTGTCAGACTTTCGGGTTTCTGATGTCCCGTAACGACTGTTAAAGATCTACTAATGACAGCCGGGACCAACGGCTCAGCGTGCTTTCCGAGGCATTGAGGGATTTCCGTATGTAAAGATGGTCACCCATCCACGAACTGACCGTGGGCGGCGGCATAATCGATCGACCCGTGCGCATTTTATTATTTAGCCACGAGCCCCTTCAAAAGGTTTATATGTAAAATACCATTAATTTGTAAACTTGGATATAAATCTTTTTCTGTTTCACAGAATCCTGGATCGTTTGACTTGTCACATTCATCCAGACAGTAGATTGCTCCCGTTTGAAGAAAGGGCACCACACTCCAAAAACACATTTCCAAAACAAAACTTCGAGCATTCATTGGGCTACGAAATATATTACGGTGTTTCAGGCTGTCAGGAAAAAACATAGGTACAGGCGAAACAGTTAACATAATAAAATCCGTGGGAAGAACTCGACGTCGCTGACGGAGGTAACGATTATTGATTTCGGTGGCAAACCATCATGTTTATGTCGTCATGAAAGGGTGAAGTAAATCTGTTTACACCTTAGGGAAAATTGCTCTGATGTTATCACTCTTTTATCTTGCTTGGTATCACTGGTATTAGTCGTCAAGTACTTTTGTAGGAGGTAAGATTGAAAAGTGTTGCAGAAGCAGAAAAGTTCGTGGATAAAGTTGGACTTACACGACACTGTTTTGCGGGTTTCCTCACGATGTTTTCTTTTTTTTAAAGAGCAGTGGTGATTAAATTTTCACACAAAGTAAATCGCCTGCCTAGGTTCGGACCCACGACTTACACTCGTAAGACGGGATCGTTACTTCTGGGCCACCACTGCTCCAAGAAAAGGAACATCTATGTATTACAAAAACACAATAACCCAATAACCTCTAAAGCGAATCAACTAAAACCCCACACTTACCAAGCATAAGTATCTACCTAACTAAATAAGAAAGATCGCAACAAAATAATTCCCATTCAATTTACGAGTTGTCTAAATAATTTCATACACGTACTAATATACTCTACTTACTCCTAACTCAATTTCCTTGTAGACAGAAGTTGTACAATATTCTATGTGGCAATAAGACAAAAGAAACATACTCCAGACGGAGAGATGAAATTCTAGACGGCAAGAAACTACAAAAGCACTCTCATACAACGGCTCATTATATTGACGCTATGACCGTGAACGCTAGCGTTATTTTAAAGGGAACTGTTTTCTAAATAACAATTCATTGTTTGGTCAAACCGTTTTATTTGATTGGAAATCCCGAATTCTATTGTGAAATGGGAAAGTAATTCTGTGTGTCTATCTCTGTTACATTTTCACGCCTTAATGGGTGATTCAGCTGAGCGGATTTTGATGAAATTTAGCACACGGCAAGATCAAGACTACCCAGCCAACACACACAGGATACACATTCACACATATTTAGGATAGTTTTTATGCCGATAGTACATTCCCGAGGGATGAATACCGACCCCCGTGCGAGCGAAATCGCGAGCCAAGCAAGTAAACCATGTTGACTACATGTTTCGCAAAATAACGAATGATGATAATAATAGTTTCTGGGTATGCCGTGCAGATTCATCTTCCTGAGATTGGTTAAACTTGGGTAGCAACTTGGCAGTAACCGTTTGAATCTTTGGTGCATAGTCGAGCTTGTAAAACAGCAGAACCGTCTCTCCTTAGTTTTCGCTTCCAATAAATACTTACTGAGGCAACATTAAATCATACAAATCTTTGTAGTAGTTACCGCGAAGTAAAGACGGTGTCAGACGTATAATTAAGTTAAGAGTTTCTTAAAACTACGTTAGCAGCTCAATAAAAGCCGATTCTAGTTAAGAAAATGGTGAGGCCAATGCCCTTTAATATTTTAAGAAGTAATGTAGAATATTACAGGAAATAAACAATCTAAAAATACCTGTCATTCTAGGTCATTTTCCTGTGAATTTTTATATATTTTCTGTTGCTTCAGAATAATCTTCTATGTAATATGATTTGACGATTTCTTTTTCAGGACAAATACTAAATCACATGACTTCTGTCTACATACTATATAAATATATATACATATAAATCCAATTAAGTTTATTTATTAAAAAAATTAAGTAGATGTTTTCCTCAATATTATGGGACAAAAAATTAAACGGAAGATTCCGAGGTGTATCTTATGTCCCAATAAGAGTCGGTACAAAAAGATAATGTGGGACTAAAATATTGAATTTGTCTCTAATTGAGTTGGAATTGTGCCAAAATGACGTGCTTTTCTCCTCTAAACGAAATTAAAGTAACAAGAGATACCTAAGTATATGTTGATAGAAGAGTTTGTTTGGAACGTGGTCATGGTCATCAACCCTCGGCACATTGTTGAAGATAAGATCTGCTGTGGAAACATTAGTAGACATTTGTTCATGTACACAAAGAATTTAAACAATAATGATTATGAATAATAATAAAGGCTTATGGATAAGTAACAATAGCCACATGGGTCGATCAATCAGGTTAAACTACTCTTGCCGTGGTTGGTCCGTGGATGGATAACTATCTTTACATACCAAGATGGTCTCCGTGCCTCAGAACCGGCTGTTTCTCGTGGATTTTTGACAGTGGTTACGGGTCGTCAGAAGCCCGAAAGTCTGACAACCCGTCTTGCCAAGGAGTTTTTTTTTTGAGTGTGGGAAATCATCAAATAATTTCTCCCGCTCTGTGTGGAGCAGGAGGGCGTGTCAGATTTTTACTGACTAAAACCCACCCGTGTTCCCTCAGTTGCCTGTGTGCCAGGGGCCGCGGTATCTCTTTCGAACAACCCGCACCCTTGGCAGGCATCGGCCCTTGCGGACCC
Source organism: Polymixis lichenea (assembly GCA_949091785.1). NCBI lineage: Eukaryota > Metazoa > Arthropoda > Insecta > Lepidoptera > Noctuidae > Polymixis > Polymixis lichenea. Next base: position 8,934,873 of record OX420943.1, on the reverse strand, counting down.
CACCAGTTGGTGCTGACATCTCTTTGAGGCGCGCGTGGAACACAACGCGCGCGCGAACCGTGCTTGGTCCTTACCGGACAGCGAGCTACCCATTACTCGAGGGGTTTCGTGTTAACCAGTAACTGTCTTGTAGGGGTCAGATAGGCAGTCACTCCATATAAAATAATGGTATTCAACTGCATCCGGTTAGACTGGAAGCCGACCCCAACATAGTTGGGAAAGGCTAGGCAGATGATAATGATCAATAATACAATAAAAACAAACCACACAAATAATTAAAACAATTGTATTCGAAATGTGGTTTCTATTTCTCGAACAAGATTCCTAAATTGATTATGGATTCATCAATATTGGACGAAACACAATAATCAAACTTAGGGATTTTTGTTGTCCGACATTTTCTGTAATGATCATCAGATAACGTAATTACAGAAGTTTGTAAAAGTTTCGTGTACATAATTGATGGAATGTGGGTCATGGATATCGTGTTCGACGATTCCTATGTGGTCTGAATTCGTTAATACTTCATGAGTAATAAAACTTCGAGATTAGGTACCTACTACTTAGAAATATCTTTAATTTCTTTGAGACCAAGGCTGAAGCAAAAAATACAGAAGATATATATTTTCGAAGAAGTAATCAAAATGAGTAATTAATTAAGTTTTTAAAATACTTTATATTTTTTTCGTGAATTTGAGACAACGTTTTGGTACTTTAAATTAATTAGTTTCGCGAAAAACATTGGAATTAACATTAGAATAAACTTATCGTGGCCTTGATTTCAATTTCCATACGATATATCTCGTCATTTTCTGTAAACAATTTAGAAAAGATTTTGGGGCGAAAGTATTTTGTATGATTTCGCACCCTTCGGGGCATAAAGAAATAGTGTTTGCCTACGTAGACGATACTAACGGAATCGGGATATTGGTTTCTTTTTCAGGATTTCTTGAGCTAAATCCAACGATTTATCTCCCTAAAAAAGATGTAATCTGTATTTTGCCTCGGGTTCTATGAATTATTTAGGTACCTACAATAGACGAATTTAGATAAGTTACCAATATGTATTTGTGTAAATTGTGATTTTAGAAGTATACATAGCTGTCAACGATGATTATAATAAACACATGTAAGTAGGTATAAGTTGTCCTCTTGCACCATCACGTCACTTTAGATATTCCTTGTAACGAGAAGAAAGGAAGCTATTTCATTTCTAAAGAAATTTTCAAGGGTTATTGCGCCAGTCTGAGCGTCCACGTCATTTACAATTTGGTCCTCAATCTATGCAGAATCAGAACTTCAAAGCACGGCCATCCGTTTCCAATTTATCTTCTATTGGAGATCTCAATGTCAACAACATGAACGAAACGATCGTTTGAATAAAATATCTGAAAATTACAGCAATACAGTTGGGACTATTCATTAGTTATAATATAGTATTCGAAATTGGCGACTGCAACTGGAGTGCTTGCTTAGCTTAGCACGGCTTTTGCCACTTGACCAAACATCGAGATTTCTTTATTATATGAATGTTTAATATAATAATGTATTAAACACACAAAACCTTCTGGAATTAACACTCTTTTAAAGTGTTAAATCCGGAACGGGTTTTGATGTAGTTTTAAACTGATGGTGGTCTCTAAATGATATTGAGGATCGCATCAAAATCCTTAACATATTTTATAAGGACAACTCGGTCACACAGACAGACACGACAAATGAGTTTTATTTATAATATGTATTATTTAGATATTTATATGTATTTATATACTTAAATATATCGTAACTGTTGTTAAGATATATTTTCTAATTTATAAAAAAAAATGTGAAGACTTCACACGACATGTGACGAGTTACCAAAAATTCTCAGTATTTGTTGATTTATTCTACAAATTATTTTGTCTTTCAACATGAATTCTAATATTCATTTAACTTTAAAAAAAATCGTGTTTAATCATGATAACAGAAAATAAAATCATGTTTCATATTTTAATGAGCTCTTCTGCTACAAAAGATTAAACTCACGAAATGTATAGGTGATTTTAATGTATCGTAAATTATAAAAGATATCCATAAATTATTTTTAAGCTTAAAATGGAAAAAAAATCAAAATTAATTCTTCGCAATTTCTTCATTCGTCTTGTTTATGTAAAGCTTAGTAATAAATATACTGAAATACAAACCTTCATAATACACAAAGAAAAAGATGAGATGGGCGCTTATTCACTTTAAACATTATAAACAAGAAGACATCTTAAAAACCCTGCTGTCAGTGTCTTATTAAATATTAAAAAAATACTTTTTTAGTACTCCGTATCACATCATTAAGACGGACAGAATAATCACACAATTCCCAAATAATCCAAGTATTTAAAGAAAGAACAAATTCCATAAAATCAAACATTCTGAATCAGATAAACAGCTAGTTTGCAAGGCGATTTGTCGAAAGATATCTCGTAGGTTACAACCCTAACTTCTGCAGACATTTTAACGAGTGTTAGACAAAGTTTAATAGCTGTATGATGCTTTGCACAGACACCCGAAATTTAACAAAAGCTGTTTGCAGACTAATATACTTAGCACCGTTTAGTTTTTACTGAACGATTTTCTTCATCTATCTCATGCTTTTTGGCTTCAATGCAATCTTTGATTAGTTTAATTTACAGTTTTTGTTCGAAAAGGATTTGCTCGTTGAGTTGTATTAAAAGTTTTTGTCTCTGATTTTTTTTTTTAATAAGTCAAAAACTTTTGATTTTGATTGGAATTTTGGTGAAAGACTCGATTTGAACACGGCAAAATGACGTATTTAAATGATCACAGGGTGTCAACTGACAAAGAATGACAGTCGTAATTTGAATAGACGGAAAATTTTAGTTGACAATCAATTATGCAAATGAATGAATACTTGAAAGATTATTAGTTGTTTTGAAATGTACGTAGCTACGTACATGTCTAACAACTGCAGCAGCTAATGGGTTAATATAATAAGTAATAAGACATCTTAATAATTAGTCTACACTTGAAAACAGACTTGAAACATAATTATGCAAAACGGGTCCCTTGAACGATGTGTAGTTATGTTCCAACATGCAAGTTTGCTTTTCTGATATCTATAGTCGATTTTTTTAAAGGGTCCTCATTCGCAATAGGCAACATGTGTCATAAAAGATCCATAGAATTGAACTGGAAATATGGAACGCAATATTGCAGTCTTTCCTCATGGAAGGGCACCATCCTTTCATCGATTCTTTATTTTTAAACCTCGTTGCTATGCTCACAGAGTTCGCAGTATTTAACTTTGCAGCGCGAACATAAAGGCAAGGCAAGGCAAAAAAGTTTTTCAGAACATTTCAGATTATTTTGACTAACCGTCTGCCTAGCAACTATGTCGGGGTCGGCTGACAATCAGGACCAAATCCTTGACGTGCTTACCGACGCATGAAAAATTGATTTGAGTAACTTTGACTATGAGCGTGTAGTTTTGCAAGCGTGCGCGCCGTCATAGTTTTGATAAAGCTATAGTCTCTGTAATGATTGTGTTAAGGTGCTGTTACACTGGCAATTTTTTGAGCAACTACTGCTCGGCAACACTAATGGATCAATTAAGTAGAGCAATCTGGAGCAACAACAGTAAAATGCGGAAACTGTTTCGGGAATATTGCTTCTGATTACTCTATATATTTTACATTTCTCAATGTCGCCAATATGAGTTGCAGAATATCCAATCGGTTTGGAATTTTTTAGTCCATTTTCTTTCCATTTCGTTTGTACGTATAACTACTTCTAGTTTTTGCGAGACGAACCGGCCGGCGGCGGAGGTGGTGGGGGGGGGGGGGGTCGTATTACGTTGTTTTTTAAGTTGCTCCATATTATGTGGTATTGTGTGACTGTATCTCTGGCAACAGGTTACTAAATTGCTGGATGTAGTCGTGATGTCATAGTTGACGAGAATTGACCAGGATGGACCAATTTCAGTTGCTCATGTAAGCGCACCTTTAACTCAGGTCTGCGCACATTTAAGGCGGATGCGCCAGAGTTGCCAAATTAACATGTTCTTACGTTTTTTGCAAATTGCAGGTCAGTGTTAGGGCTTTGTTGAACAAAATGACAATTTCATGAAAAAATCATTCAAAGGGATTTCATGGGCTGCATTGATTATTTTCATGATTATAATTCTGTAAAGCCTTGTGGTAGTGAATCTTAATATTTTTAACATTCTACTTAACATTGGCCTGCAAATTGCAAAGAAAAAGAGAAAATTAAAAATTTGTGGACTACCTCAACTCATCCTCCATAATAGAAAAATGTTTCACACAAGCCAGTCTTACGTAAGAACGCTGAAAATATATCGTTATCAAAACGTTATTCCTTTACAAAGGGAAAAAAAATATCTAGTTCCGTGTAAAACACTTATATCGTTGGAGCCATCTTGAAAAAACAAGTGAACATTTTACGAGGATTTTTGTACGTTTTATTTTAGACTACCGCGAGAGAGCGAACCGCTCCAGATTTGCACGGTTCTTGCGACTTGACTAATCTTCGAGGTTTCCTTATAATTTGTGTGTTGAATATACATGTATTATACACACAAACGTTCTGGAATATATATTCTAAATACATCGTACTATCTTATCCTACTAATATTAATATCTGGATGACCAAGCTTCGCTCGGTTTTTTTTTTCGAAGTTTTTTAAAATGAAACCTAGCTAGATCGATTTATCGCCCCCGAAACCTGCATATCAAATTTCATGAAAATCATTGGAGCCGTTTCCGAGATTCAGATTAGATATACAACGTGTCGTTTTGCATCTTCGTCAAATTCAAGGAGGTAACTATGCTAATGATTCTCGACACGAATCAATAATGAAATAAGTAGATTTTTTATTTTACGGCTATGAAAATACAGTCGAGAACGCAATGGTAATGTAAAAAAAAATACCTACTTATTTTATTATTGATTCGTGTTGAGAATCATTAGCATAGTTACCTCCTTGAATTTGACGAGGATGCAAAACGACACGTTGTATATATAATAGAAGAATTGCTCGTTTATTAGATGAATGTGAAAGTTTGTACGTTTAGATGTTTCGATATTAAGATGTTTGGATGTTTGTTACTCGATCACGCAACAGCGGCTGAACAGATTTAGATGAAATTTGGCACACAGATAGATTAACACATAGGACTCTTTTTTCTCGGTAATACATTCCCGTGGGCCAATTTTCGACCTCAACGCGGGCTAAGCCGCTGGCAAAAGCTAGTACTGTAATATGTATAGAAGACATTGTCAAGCGCTTGCCGGCTCCGATAAAACGTCCGTTTACGTAACGTTTCGTTGATATGCGCTCTGTGACTTTCAGAGGGATTTGTAAAAAGGCTTTGGTCTGTGATACGAATTTTGCTGATATTGTTGAGTATTTTGTCTCCGAAATTGAAATTGAGAATGTTTTAGTATAGTTTTTTTCAATTCACATAACATAACATTACTTCAAGCCTGTAATCTCTGTAGGGTAGGGCAGAGGTTTACCTGTATTACAGCCACATTTAGCCAGTTAAGTTTAAGTCGCATGTATCAGGCCTATTGCTACCAACCAGGCTCAAATCCAGATTCCGGGCTGCTACCGAGAATTTCCTGGGTTTGAAAAATTAATGACAATTTTTTACCCTACTGCGCCAGAAGGAGGGTTATGTTTTTCGAGAGTATGTATGTGTGTATATTTATTTGGCACGCTCTATAGCCTTAACGGCTTAATCGGTTCAGCTTGAGAGGTGCCGTTAGATTCGTCTTAATTGTAAGAGTGACACTGGGTACCTATATCAAAATTTTTGGCGCCATATAGTGTCGTCAAAAAAATGATTTTTTTTCAAAACCTTTTGAGTGTGGTGTCAAAATAAAGGGTTTCATAAATAGGTCTCATTAACGTCAAAAATAATTATATAGCCTAAAAACTGTGATGTGAAAAAAGAAAAATACAAATTTAAAAAACCCGACTGCCTAAAAAGTGAACTTTAATTGTACTTACTTAACCGCAGCCGGCAATAAAGGTATTTATTGTTAAATTTAAGATGATGCCTCCGACTGCATAAGATTGTTTATAATATTCAGTCTTATAGTCATCCTTTTTTATTAAAGTAAGTTAAATTCTTTTATTATATTTTTTACGAACGGATGTATAGCATGAACCATTTATTATTAGCAAACACGTAAGATGATAATATTTTGTATTCAAGTTGTTACGGTCTGTTATTGTCCGATCGCCGAATAGATTCCATGATGCAAGAAGGATCAGATTAAAAAGAAAGTTTTCAGTCAGTCGTCTTTTATCTAACTATCAATAAGGTATAGATCGTTTAATTTAAAATTGCAGGCCCCTTCACTGCCTGTGAATTAAACTCACAATATTCGTTTCCTTTGGAGAAGAGCCCTAAAAAAAAGAAACTCCATGGTTACTTTTTTTTAAATAATTGGCTTTTACAAGAATACTTTCAGAAGTTCGTTAGCGTGCAATTTTATTTAGACGATCTCTAACTATTAAGCAGTCATTTGAGTAAAAGAATTGTAATACATCAACGACCGGCATTATATTTCAAAGGAAATGAAAACAAAAAAAAGACGCCCAGATCAAAACAATAAAAGATGGGAACAATAAAAAGTTATTTATTTTCTTACAGATCGTGTTTTGTCGCGTCCGTAAAGTAACGATAAATCAAATATATTTGGGCCATGCTTGTCGGGCTGGACGAAATGGAACTAACGCATCTGTCCCACTGCCGGCGATTAACGAGAAGCGAGTGAAGCTAGAACGTAAAAACAAGTTGGCGAGCAACCAGCAGCGAGTGCGCAACGACAACGAGCGATTACTCGCTGGTAAGGGTATGTACCAAACGACAGTGAGTGTCTCAGCGAGTGTTCTGCCCGCGGGCCCGCCAAGCAAGCGTCGCCGAGCGAGTACTCTCTTTGATAGCTCTTGTCGCTGCGAAAAGTAAATACTCGCCGGCAGTGTGAGCAGTCAGTGATCAACTGTTAGTATTATGTGTTACGTAACGTTTCTTGAGCGAGAAACTCGCTGATAGCTCTTGTCGCTGCGACAAACGAGTACTCGCCCACGGCGATCTACTATTAAACCTATGATCGCTGACCACATCTTGAGCGAGAAAATCGTTAATAGCTAGTTTCTTCTTCGTCGGCGGTGAGACAGATGCCTAAGATTGAACTGGAAGACTATTGATCAGTGGCTCCTCTCTCTTCCGACAGATTTAGAGTGCTTTGGCCGTTATTAATATTGTCGGCACGTACGAGAAGACAGCTTTGAATGAACGGTAGTAAAGGAGGGTAGTATTTTTGTGATGTCAACTTTAATGTAAGTTAATGTACGGGAAGAGGCTTTTGTTTTGCAGTGAGACAATAATTTAGGCTGATATTATTTATTATACAGGGTGGATTTTAGATCCTCACAAGAAACACGAACTATGGGCATCAAAAAACTGCAATAAACTTGCTGACTGTAAAAAAAAAACTGAAATCCTGTGAATGCAAATCAATTTATTTTTTTAAGTTAGGGGCAGTCTCCTAAGTCTCGTTCCTGAATGGAGTACCTATTGCAGCCACTTATGGGATGGCTCAGTAAAATACCAGCTTGCTACTCTTGACTCGATGGAACACAGAACAAAACGGCTCATAGGCGACAAAACGTTGGTGGCTAAGCTTCACAGAGTGGCTTATCGGCGTAATGTTGCTTGCCTGTCCATCTTCTACAGACTGTACTTCGGAGAGTATGCGCAGGAGCTCCACGACCTGATCTCACCGTCGCCATTTGTTGTCAGTTGTTCGAAAGTGCTACCGTGGCCCTCGGCACACAGGCAACTGAGGGAACACGGGTGGGTTTTAGTCAGTAAAAGTCTGACACGCCCTCCCGCTCCACCCAGAGCGGGAGAAGTTATTTGATGATTTCCCACCCAGAAAAAAAAAAAAAAAAAAAAACCGTCGCCATTTTATTACCGGACTACCAGACGCACTGCAGGGTACCATCCGCACTTGGTTGATATACCGCCCAGTCGTACTCGGCGCGTTTCCTCCACATTCATTATGCGCACAGCCAAAGTGAGGAACTCTCTGCCTGCATCTGTGTTCCCTTCCACATTTAACCCGTCTACATTCGAAACAAGAGTGAACAGGCATCTTCTGGGCACGCTCGTTCCATCATAGACCTAATCAATCGCTTACCACCAGGCGTGATCGAAATCAAGAGCAGGCTCAGTATGTAGTATTAGAAAAACAAGACCATTTTCATTGGTAACAAAACCAGTATAAGCTGGTTTCTTACTTTTTACTAATATTCTAAATGTTGGATATTTCGTTGTTTGGATGTTTGTTACTCAATCATGCAAAAACGATTCAAGGGATATGGAGTAAATTTGGCACATATGAAGTTTGTAACCTGTAACCATAGGATACTTTTTATCCCGATAGTATAACCAGTTCCCGTGGGATAATTTTTGACCTCCACACGGGCGAGGCTTCGCCCGTGTGGAGGCTGGCAACAGCTAATCACCTATAACATCTGGCAAAGCATATCTTTCTTTTCTTCATCTATACATCTATATAGTCTATACAGATAAATAAAATTGAAGTGTCTGTTTGTAATATTAAAATAACCGCTTTTTACTAAATGCTTAAGGATGTATACCTACACGGTACGAACACCAAAATAACATTTTTTTAAATTTTTGTCTGTCTGTCTGTCTGTTTGTTCCGGCTAATCTCTGAAACAGCTGGACCGATTTTGACGGGACTTTCACTGGCAGATAGCTGATGTAATAAGGAGTACTTAACTTACTTTTATTTTAGAAATTTTATTTATTTTTAAAATATATAAATAATTAAAAAAATAAGTATTCCACGCGGACTAAGTCGCCGCAGTTAGATTATAATTTCGTTTTGGTATGTAATTGAAAAAAAAAATGTGAGCAAACATAATAAATACTCTTTGGTATTTAATATTTATCTACAATAGCATTATGTCATCGAAAATTAATGCAAGTATTTTTCTATCTGTGGGCAAAACGAATTGACGTCTTTTCTAAATAAAAAGTTATTAAATTCAAAACTGCTTTTTTTGTATTGAACAGAATTTCATTCTTCATGGAAATTATTCTACCAGAATCGCATCCTCGCGGGTCGCGTCGCACCTGTCTACGAGAGCCAATGGTAAAAAAATCTCCATTACGTAAATAGGTAGTTTTTTACATTACAAAGGTATACGATAAAAAACAAGCACATTTTGAAATTCGCCAATCACCTTAAGTTAGAAAGTAAGTTTTACCACAAAACTTACGCGCTGCCGAATTATAAATCGAAGCAATGAATGTACGAAATAAAGATACAGGTTGATGATTCATAGCATTCCTTCATTAAAATGCATGACAAAGATTTTGTGTTTGGAATAAATTGCGATAGTCTGTTTGTTTGTTACTCAATCACTTCGTAACTGCTGTATGGATTTGGACAGCAATGAACTTAAAATGTAGACGAATACTTAAAAAAGACCAAAGACGTTTAAATGTTTATTCGGTAAATACCTACTTAAAACGTCATACAATATGTCGGTACTTACTTAATATTGATCTGTAGTAGTAAGTTTGTATTGATCATAATTATTGATCTTGCCTCATCACAAGAAAAGCTTTTATGAGCATAGTATAATTATACTCTAGACTGTCTTTCCATACCCTATATTAACACTAATTTTAAAACGTAGTAAAAGCCAACTATTTTTAAAAGACTAACCGTGAAATTTTCTTCCGGCTCTTCTTCATAGGAAACAACCGATTGGAGACGTGCTATAGACGTTTTACAAGAACCCAGGTACGTTTATATGAAATAAAATAATTCGAATTAACTACTTACCGGTACTATCCGAAATGAGGTGATCCGGCAGAGAACCAAAGTTGTCGACATATCTCTCAGAATTAGCAGGCTGAAGTGGCAATGGGCCGGCCACATTAGCCGTAGAACCGATGACCGTTGGGGTAGATGTGTTCTTGAGTGGAGACCGCGAATCGGCAAACGTGTGGAGCGACGATCTTCGCCGGGTGGCTGGTAGCAGCTGGACGAGTGTGGTCGAGAATCGAGCTGAATGGCGTGCAATTGGAGAGGCCTATGTCCAGCAGTGGACTGCTATAGGCTGTTGATGATGATGATGACTAAACGGTAATTGTTTTGTGACGCGTGCTTTACTTATGGTAACCAAGTATACAAACACGCTCTGAATGTGTGCGTGAAGACGAGTAGCTTCAGTACATAACAAACTTTCTACTTCGCCCTTGTCTGGAACGGTACCGAGAGGTACGACGCTTACAGGTTGTTTGTGCCCTTTACTTGTGGTAAGCAAATGGCTTACCACAAGTAAAGGGCGCGTCGCTTCGTGAGATATAAACATTATAAATAATTTATTAAAAAAATATATTACACAATCTAGCTCCCAAAACTGTCAATAATCTCGGAACATTCATGGGGGTGTTCTCGAAATAATTTGAACATGTAAAAATTGTCTCATTTTGTTAACAAAATGGGTGACCTAATATTGGTACAGACCTCTAAATTGGGTCACTCTACCTATATTTCGAATAGTAATAAAAGACTCCGAAAAACTTTAAAAGTATCTTAATTAGAAATTATAAATACAATCTAAACAATGTAAATTAGGCTAAAGCTAAATATAACTTGAGTTACTGAAAGTTTCAGCTGCTTGTCTTGCCTGGGCCGGTTGAAAAGTCGTCCTTTTCAGTCCTGTCTAGACTAAACAACACTACTACAAAGAACATTTCAGAGTATCAAACCAATGTCAGAACGCATTTTTTTAATCGCTTTACCAAATACTAAACAAAGGGCAGATTTTTCAATTGTCATAACTTAATCATCATCTGCCTAGCCTTTTCCCAACGGTTGGCTTCCAGTCTGACCAGATGCAGCTGGATACCAGTATTTTACATGGAGCGAAGTCAAAGATCCACAAATGACAACCGAAACCAACGGCTTAGCGTGCTTTCCAAGGCACGGAGGGGTCTTGGTATGTTAAGATGGTCACCCATCCATGGACCAACCGCGGCAAGCGTAGCTTAACCTGATCGATCGACTAGTGCAGCTATTGTTACTTAGCCACAAGCCCCCCAACGTTTCACACTATTACTCGTAAAGGGAAAATTCCGAAAGTTGCTAATTTCGTCGCAACACATAAAAATATTTTTCGGGATAACAAACTAACATTTGAAGTTGAAGAATTGACTGTGACTGACGTGTATCGATGTGATGTGTATTGCCACCCTTTCATATGACGAATAAAAATTGCGAAGCATTATTAGCCTATAATGCCTATATGCCTATATGTCGCAGCCATTTGGTTAAATTAGCCAGCTAATAATTCCTAGCCGATATTGAGTAATATTCGTGTTATGTACTTTGTTGTGAACAAACATTTCACTGTAACCTAGTTACTTAGTGGTAGGTATTATTACTAATACCTACCACTAAGTAACTAGTTATAGTCAAATTTTTGTATGTGTTGTTTTGTTTGTATGTACGACTACTCTTTACAGAGTAGTCGAACATAATTTGTGAACTCATAGTCAGCCAAACCATACATCACAAATGCATCAATATCCAATTAACTAAATGACTACACGACATTCAGCCATCTGGTTAAACGTTGAGCTCAATGACTTGGCTAGTTGTCCTTCAGCTATTTAATTGGATGCCGGCGTTTAATGAACCGCCTAGGCATCTTATTAGCTGGCTTATTTAACCAGATGGCTGCGACATATACACAGACCTCCTCTCTGTAAGAGGGAGTGGACCACGCAAGCCCAGTGCGGGTTGGTAAAAATGGCATTTTGACATAATTATTTATTAATAGTTTTTGCCAGCGGTTTCGCCGCAAATTATCCCACGGGAACGTATTACCGGGATAAAAAGTATTCCATGGGTTATTGCAGGTTACAAACTATTTGTGTGATAAATTTTATCCAAATCCGTTCAGCCGTTTTTGCGGGGAAGAGTAACAAACATCCATACATCCATACTCACACACTTTCACAATTATAATATTAGTAGGTAGGATATATTTATATACACCGCTATTTTTGGATCGTTTTAATCCTTTAAAAGGGTCATTGTACTCATCATTATGAACAACTTTTACTATGGAATCAACCCTGAAATCGTGAAATAAAAATGAGCTGATCCATACATTGCGTCGAGATATGCGATCATAAATCTCTAAGAGTTTTATATCTCCATTCTTCACTAATAAGGAGTGTATTCTTCCTAATATAATTATCATTTAAAGACCCTCCCGTATTTAACGAGCGTTGTCAGACATAACTGACTACAGGAAAGCCAAATTGAAGAGCCACTCTATTGATCTTTGTAAGCAAAATGAGTAGACTTTTACAGAATCAATTTTCCTAGCACAAAATGTTCTTTACAGGTTTCCATCAGATAAAGAACCAAATGAAATGCAAATTGAATATATCAAAGCGACAATTTCTGATATAATTAGCCTAAAATGTTAGAGGGATGACCTAGTGTCCAGAGGGTACAGAGTCCGTGTGGTCGTCCACACGGACCCTTTACTTACGAGTTGGTAATATAATTTAATACCTATATTTATTTGATATAAAGTCACATATCAGGGTGTAACGCCTCCGAAGCCGAAACGTAGGTTATATACAACGTAAATGCAAACGGATACCAATAATCTTTCACTTCATTTTACATTAATTTAAAACGTTTGACTCTTCTGTAATGTTTCTACTTGTTTAATTTTGGCGGCGTTTTACAAAGGATGCCTAAACCTAAAGTCGCCACCTGGACTTGGGGTCGAGCGCGGTTGTGCGTGAGTCTATCAGCAGATTTTTATACTTGAATACATTGCTTGCTAGAGTTGTATAAAAAAGTTTTTAAATGTGTTTAATCTCAAATAATGGTTAATTTCACTGTTCTCACAGCATAGTGTACAAAAATGCTAAAATAAATATGTAAAAATAAAAATTAAAACTACTTAGATTTTTATGGTATTGTATAAAGAATCACTGTCCCTATCACCTGTCTTCGTTTTCGGAAGCATTTCCCTTACACCCTGTATTATTGGTAGAAGTCTTTAATTTTTTGGTTCTAGCAAAGTACAATGACAGTTTCCTTACAATGTTTTCCTACGCCGTTTCTTGCGCCGCAAAATGAATCTCGTGGCTTCCAGGGCTAGCTGCCCGCGACTTCATCCGCGTGAAATATCGGCTCCCGACTTGCGTTGGCAGAGAGAAAAATTCCGAAGTATTCCCGTCGTATTATTCGCGAAACAGTCGGAAGTATTGAATAATATTCGGAATTATTTACCGAGAAAAATTACAAGGAAAATATCTAGCTAAGTAAATGTTCAGCCACTCATAGAGTAGTTACAATGACTATAAATTACTATGCGTTCATTCATAAAAATTAGTATACTTCGATTTGTAAACCACATATTTATTTCATCTACTTGGATATGTACTTACTTAATAAATATTTGTATGCGGTTTAGGTGTGCAATTGTTATTTTGTGGGAATACTATGTACATAGAGAGGTAAATAAGTAAGTAGGTACTAAGATGAGTTTATATTAGATACTTATATATTATTATGTACCGAGGTAAATAGTAAAACGGTAACTATTATATTATTTCAATAGTTCTATAAGATCTTATTTGAACCAATGATTTCGATTGAACACTACCTATTCTTCAAAGGAAATAAACTTTTTACCACTAGGTAGGTACATCGTAAAGCAAAAACATTACGAAGTGAACTAAACTTGTATATAACATCACCACAAAATCGGGCCTATTCCAAACTTAACCATACAAAAATAACATAATAAGTATTCACAAGTAGAAAACTACTTACAGGGAAATATTCCAGTGAAGTAACGTAGGCATCGAATAATACCTCGTTGATTGTATGAATGTTAGATGGCGTTAATTCAAGTAACGGCACAGCACAATGAAATATCTGATATACGGCGAGTCTCCTCAAGCTAAACTACGCATACATTCGTAATTACTGGGAATAATGTAATTCTTAATATGTAATTAAACGTGGGTTACCTACTTCATCCTTACAATATTTATTTTACTCTGCATTCTTGCTGCAGTAGTATTCCTTCCAATCGAAGTATTCTTTTGAATACTTCCGAATTATTGCGAATAATTCCGAAGTTTTGCAACGCTACTCCCGACCCACCGTGTCCTTTTTTCTGCCCGGGCTATTACTTTGTTTTCTGTCTTTTATTCCTATTGCTTGGGTCCTAAGGGCCGTAGTGTGATGTTAAAGCCTCACTCAAAAATTGGGCTATCAAAAACTGAAATATTAAAAAAAAAATCCGACTGATAGTTTTGTAGAACTCGTCACATTTATTATTATTAGGACAAATATCTTAAAATAATACAAAATTTACACGTTTTCGCGACAGACGATGCTGTTGTTCACTCTTGCTGTTCTTATCTGTTTAATAAAGCAGAAAATGTATGAAAGAAACTTGTAAAATTGTCGAATTCTCGTATTGTTGCCTGTCGGTTTTATTAAATAGGCCCCGGGTATCGAACCTAGGATTGACAACCGCTGCTATAGATTTACCACAATAGGTAATGTTTCTAATACTGTTATTGTTTCCTCTTAGTTTAGTCTCTAAGCAGATACTATCTCAAACAAACCCCTGACCTTAGGGCGTACTCGTTAGGATAAGTACTACTAGGTAAATATGTTTAGGGATTTATAGCTTCTGAGGACTCGTTTGGGTCGAAACGGTATTCGATAACATTGAGTAAACACTTGTGGGCCTTTGGTATTGTTGGTAATAGGATTTAGAAGTTCTAAATGGTTTTGCAGCTTACACTGATACTAGCTGCGTAGCGCAGATCCACCCGCATATATGTCCATCCCGTGGAATATCGGAATAAAATTATTCTTTATCCTAATCCAGATCATGGTCTACCCATGTCCTAAGCATCCGTTTAGACGCCAAACATACAACAAATCAAATATTTTCTCGTTATTATATTACTAGCTTTTGCCAGGAACTTCGCCCGCGTGTACATCGGATTACCCTATGGAAATGTACTACAAGGATAAAAAGTCCTATGTGTTAATCCAGTTATAAACTATCCGTGTGAAAACAAATACGTTCGGCCGTTTTGCGTGATTAAGTAACAAACGTTCAAACATACAAATTTATAATACATATATCTAGGATAGTTTAGATGATTAGGTACATATATTTTGTAAATGTTACTCACATTTGCCATAAAGCCGTTTATTATGTTATTATGATGTATGTATGACTTAAAAAAGTATCGTAGTTGAGGGTATGCCATGCTCACTCAAATGTCTCGCTGACGGTTGCACGTGCGGCATCTCTTTCGAACAACCCGCACCCCTGGCAGGCATTGGCCCTTGCGGGCCCCACCAGTTGGTGCTGACATCTCTTTGAGACGCGCGTGGAACACAACGCGCCGTCGACCCGGGCTTGGTCCTTACCGGACAGCGAGCTACCCATTACTCACCATCCACAAGCCCGCGCCTATGGTGACCGGGAATCAGCCTGAGATTCCCGACGCCCAGGGCGTCTCCTGCGGAGGCTACGTCCGTTAGGGCGCATGTACTGCCTCTCCCTCACGTGCGCCGCCTCTCTCTTTGCGAGCATCACTGCTTCGCTGAAGGAAGCAACGGCTACCCTTGCACTCTCGCTCCGTACCATGGCCTGGGCCAGGGCCGGACGCGAGAGATCGCCGCCGCCAATCGCCTCCACGAGGACACGGTGGTGCTCCGCCCAAGCCGGGCAGACCTCCACCTTATGCTCCCTCGTGTCCTCAGGGCGATGTTCTCAATGGAAACACCCGAGCGTTTCCTCTCGCCTATCCAAACCAGGAACCTCCCGAAATTACCGTGTCCGGTGAGAACCTGCGTCAGGCGGAAGGTGAGGACGCCGTACCGCCTTTCAAGCCACTCCTCAAAGAGGGGACTTACCGCCGCAATCGTGGCGTGCCCATGCTTTTATATTGGTTAGAATTTTGTAATAATTTGATTAAAAAGAGGGTCCTTCGAGTTTCCGATGGAGTTGTCCGTTCTTTTCAATAGAGATCTACGTTTTGGAATAGGCTACTTCAACTTTTGTAACTATCAAACCGACTCTCTGATAATTACAAAGTGCCTGTAAATGGTTCAGTTGAAATAAATGCTTTTAGTTTGAGTTTTAAATATCAAATGACGTAAAATTTCAAATACTAGTGTAATTTTCATAAATAGAGCACACAGTACATAGTTCATTTTATCGCAAACGCATTAGTATGCCATGTTTTCCTTTAACATTTGATACTAGTTCAGCAATAAATTACGTACATATGTTTACAAAACATTTCGCCAAACGTCCGGTACCAAAATCATTGCTTATTTCTGAATTAAATTGTGTTATCCTACTCTAATATTATAAATGCGAAAGTAACTCTGTCTGTTTGTTACGCTTTCACGCCTTAACCGCTGAACCGATCGTCTTGAAATTTGGCAGAGATATAGCCTGGGATATGAAGAAAGACATAGGCTACTACGCGATAACCGACATCCACGCGGACGGAGCCGCGGGCAAAAGCTAGTGTTATAAATGTGAAAGTTTATGCCTCTTTCATGCAAAAAATTCTGAATGGATTTAGATGAAATTGATTGAGCACACATATAGTTTATAACCTGGTTTAACACATAATATACTTTTTATCCCCGTAGTACGTTCCTGCGGGATAATTTCCGGCCTCAACGCGAGCGAAACCGCTGGCAAAAGCTAGTATTTTATATATGGTTTAAATTACTTAAATAGATATAGTAAATAGAACATTTAACAATACCTTATTGTGTTACTAGAACGTCGATGGGTCATAAACGCGTGTGAAAAAATGATTTATGTATTTAAATTGTTAAAAAATCTTCCCCTTAACTACATCTGAAGGTTTTCTGGATGTAAAGTCCTTTTTGGATCGTCCGTTTAATATTAAAATTGTAACCAAGAAAACTTCTACGTAACAAGGCTACATTTTTAATACCTACGGGCATTAAGAGGTCCATATTAAAAATATAAAAGGTTTTAAACTTTGACCCTTATATAACAGAGCTTCCTGGTTTTAATGAAAATAGGGAAGAAAAGATTGACGACCTTTTTGTCTATTTTATATTCTAATTTTAGTTTTAGTTTACAATACCCACTCCATCCAAATGTATGGGGCAGCTGATTTATTTTTTTTGCTGACTGTAACGATGTTGGTCCCATGGAGAAACTTGTTCACTTTGATGTACAGTACAAAAGAAATTTCTGACACACACTGTATAATGTTGCCATCATAAAAATCAGTAACTATATAGGTTTTCAATGTTATCAGGCAAAAATACGTTTTTTATCCAAAAACACTTACTCAAACATTACTAATCAAAACGATAAGTACTATCTACGATTGATGATTCGTAAGTAAATAATGCCATGTAATGTAAGCGTGGACTGTCCATGTTTGTCGAAGGACCGATGGCCGATGGAGCAGACGAGTCCAGGGGGCCTACTATCTAACTCCGTCAACGAAGATTCGGGTCCGTCCGAAAGTAGTTCGAAACTTCTTAGTGAATCCTACAGCCAATTAACTAACTTTTTTGGACGGGCAAAAACATATCGGGAGTAGGGACAGCTGCCAAATTTTGTTGTAATTAATTCTTAGTTAGGGGTCCAAACTAATCTTCTGTCCGTAAGTGATACGGAGTTGGAGACGCCCGTTATTTCGACCGAAACGACGGACTTCTTGCTTACGGAGTAGGGCCCCTGGAGTGGGGACCGCGTATCGGCAAGCGTAGTGTGGGACGCCCCCCAGCTAGATGGACCGACGACCTTAAAAAGGTGGCTGGAACATACTGGATGCGGAAAGCGGAGGATAGAGTGTTGTGGCGCAGCCTGGGAAAGGCCTATGTCCAGCAGTGAACTGCGATAGGCTGAGTTGAAGTAAGTAATATTTTTTTTGTAGAAATCTGTGGGGTAATTAAGTATCACACACTAACAGTAAAAACGGTTTTCATTTTGATAGTTCAAAAACATTAATTGCGTTATTTATGTTCCGTGTGGTGCCGGACGTAAAAGAATAGCACCATCCCATTTCTTCCCATGGGTGTCGTAGAAGGCGACTAAGGGACATACTAGAGAATGGGCAGCAGCGTTCTCTATGCATTTGACCACCATACTGCAATCGCCAACCCGCCTGCCAAGCGTGGCGATTATGGCAAAACCCCCCCTTTTGGGGGAGGCTTATGTCTAGCAGTGGAGGCTTTCGGCTGATTTGATGATGTTGCTGAGCAGACACATTTTTCGAACATATGATTCTGATTATTGTTTTTTTTTCTGGGTGTTGGCCTACAAATTAACAAAAATATTAATGCAAAAGCCTACTATCCTGACATATTTATTACTACTACGTCTTCCGTATGACATAATACGCGTATTCTAATTTGTAGGCGTGACAAAGATCATGATACGCAAATGAATGTGCCAACACGATGATCGACTCGATATTTGTTTAAACAATTTAACAGACATGTCTTACGTCTTACGATCAGTAGACTATAGTGATTATACAACATTGAGAAATCATTCTTGGTATGTAATGTTTTGATACGTCATTGTATTATTGTAGTATATGGGTCTCTCTTGTAGAAGGATGATATCTATTATTAATGCTATTAAACAAAATCAATCAATCTGTCTTTTTCAATTATGTTGGGGTCGGCTTCGAGTCGAAGCGGATACAACTGAATATTTGTATTATTACATGGAGCGAATGTCTATCTGGCCTCAAAAACCAGGATGTGAGTAGCACTATACCCTTTGGTAAGACTGGTTGTCAGACTTTTAAGCTTCTGACTTACACGTTACGACTGTCAAAGATCTACGAATTACTACTATAAGTACAAATACAAATTGTTTATTTTTTTAACAAGTTAGCTAGGGATAGAAGTGTTTTTTTAACTAAATATATGTCTGTATTAGGACACTCCGATATTAAGATGATGTGAAATTCATTTCGATCTCAAATAGAAGCCAATTTGACCCTCTAATTCTTTAAACCTCGGAAAAACACACTACTTCTATGTATGGCGTACAAGATTTATCACTAAGAAAAATAATAGTCAGTAAAAAAATACCTTAATAACATGTTTTACGAATTCAAGAAGCGATTTTTATAGAAACAACTGGGAAAAATACTTGAGACTTATAAAAAAGTCGACAAAACAATCTCGATGTGTTTCGTTATCAAACTGATCGACATTAATCACGAGTTCTGATTAACGTGAGAAACTTAGATAACTCGAAACAAAAGCCGAGAGCAGCGATAGGAATCAAACATAAATACAACAACGTTATACTGATGAAGATGGGATCTGCCCTAAAAAGTAATGGCCACTAAAAATAGACTTCTGTTCCAGTCGGAGAAGACGGTAAAATAGCCATAAAATTTATAATAATGATGATTATAACATCTATAAATTACACAACGTTCTAGGGGCACAATCTGTTCTAAAGACCCATAGACTTAGATATACGTTTATTATGTGATGTATGATACACGGAACATTTTTAATTATAATAGATTTTACATGCCAAGAAACTCTTTCCAAAAGAAAAAAACAACTGACTTCCGGAAAAACACTACAAAGTGAAAAATAACTTTAATTTCGAAAGTCGATGATTTTGGATATGTGTTTTAATTTTTTCTCACCGATTAAAGTTATTTTTCACTTTGTAGTATTTTTCCGGAAGTCAGTTGTTTTTTTTTTTTTTGGAAAACGTTTTTATTTTTCACTTTTTAGTTATAGTACCTACCCCACACCAATTCGAAATTTTATCCTTTTTCTTCATCCTTGGGGTCAAAACATTGCATATTTATGCGATAGCAGCAATCGCGGTAGATTTGCTGTCATGTTTTGAAGAGTTCCGTTGTCTGTCTCCGAAACGCATCATCAGATCTATATGAAATTTAAATGGAACCATTTCGGAATAAACCACTTTCGAACAAAAACTGAGAAACTCGAGAAATTTGAAAATCCGCATATATGACGGAGTTATGCCCGAACATACATAAAAAAAATATAAGCATGTCGAATTGATAACTTCCTTCTTTTGAAGTCAGTTAAAAATAAAAGTCGACATGTGCAGAATACTTAGATATTGACTTGGTAATTAATCGTTTTTTTTACACCCTGTATATGAGACTACGAAAGGTATGCCCAAATGTTTATGGCCAAGTTTTGTCATAAATGTTGGACGAACAGGAATTGTGTGTCCTTTCATAATAAAACTAACATAATTTTTCGTAAACAAAAATAATAAAACGCCGATCACGTACACGAGTTATCTCTAAATATTCAACGAATAAGTACGGTTGGATACGCTTTCATTCGTGTCATAAACTTGTTACAAAATATTATGTCTAATCGAATTCCCAATGCGAACGTGAAAGGAATTCCAATTAATGAACGAACTCCGTAGCAACGTCCCGCGTTCAATTAAGTCCAGTTCCGTGACGTAACGAAGTGCAACCCCAAAATAAATTGAAACAGCAAACATGTAACTGAAGTTTGTTTTGATTCAACTGCACCTATGTGTGTACAAGGTGGTTATAAACATTGAAAGTGCATCCATAATGGGATTTCTTGCCGTAACAAACGTGTTAAACAAATGTTAGTTACCGTTTTGTTGATGAAGCTGCTATTTCCAACTGACTTTACACGGTCTTCATATCGTCGACTTCCGTTCGTTGTCGTCGCAGGAAATCGCCAGTCAAAGCATAAAATTGAATCACCACTACACGCACCGTGGAGCGATTGTTTTCAAACTATATCGACAAAACATTAATTTATTATGTCCTCACATTATCGTTTACATTTCATCGAGCCCGTTTACAGATGCGGTCGAGAGTATAGTCCAATTCACTGCGTATAATTCTAAGTTCGGATTTCAACGATGATTGGGTGTGAAGACAAAGTTAATGTCTGAACGGTGGTCTACGTACAAACGCACAAAAAGTTTTGAAAGTTAAACGCTTCAAAAGTTTCACTACTTTATCAAAGAACACGAAATCTAAAACATTAATTTTAATACACCTCAAATTATTTAGCAACAAAAAAAGTGAGTCTAATTTTGTCGTATTGTCTATCGAAGTTATTTACGCGGCGCGGAGCTTTCAGAGGCTGGCGCGGACACGTGCGTCGTCAGCGACGGCTCGTTGCCGACTGGCGCTTTTCTTCAGTCACACTGAAAATACAAGCACATGGTACGGCCTCCCGGCGTTTTTATCAAACGCAGCCTCGCGCGGGGTCAATCAACTCCGGAGGGATGAGGTCTCGACGTTAAGTGCTCTCAGTCCTTGGGTAAGGCCAAAGGGATCGGAGGTACAATTACAGGGACCACTTTAATTGCATTGAGAACGGATAGAAAAAGTTTAAATTTTTGTCTCTTGAAAATTAAATGCCTTACAATTTGAGTTTGAAAATAATTGACAAATGATTAAATGGTTTTTATGTTTTTTTTTATTCAAGTTTGAAGCAAGCTTCTTCAACAATGTTTTATAGTGCCATTTTGATATATGTAGAATTGGTTATGCTGTTGAAATTGCGGAAGTGGACTTCATAGAGCAATCAAATGTGCCTGTTAGGCAGTCAATTGTGTTTTTTTTATATAACTATAAGAATAATGACGCTTTAATAAGTTCTTTTGAGGAGACTTATTTATACACTAGTTGTGTCCGAGGTTTCGCCTGCGTAGATATCTGGAAATATACCACGGGACATAAAGTACCAGTGTTATAGCATATGTAAATGCTTATAACATCAGCTGTTTGTCAGAGAAAGTTCCGTCAGTATCGTTCCAGCCGTTTTGGAGATTAGCCTGAACAAACAGACAGACAGACAAAAGGAATTGTTTTTTGTTATAAGCACCGTATAAACTTTCACATGCATTTAATAAAAAGCTGTTATTTTGACATTGCAAACAGACAGTCCAAAATATTTTTTATTTGTATAGATAGTGGTCTGATCGTTCCGGATTATTTTTTTCGATAAAACATCTGAACATTTAAAATAAAAAATAAAACACAAAATAAATCAGATTTCGTACTTTGCAGATATCGGGGCAACAAACCTTCTACTAATCTGCGAATTTGTCTTAAACTATTGATTGTTTTCCTGTATTAAAACTTTGTTAATTTGATCCGTTTTATGTTCAAGGGTGAGCTTACAAGGGACAGCAGAAAGGTAATATTGTTACGAATTTTTATGTTTTGATGTTGTTTACGGTCGTGCTCAAAGATTATTAATTTATTCATTTTAAAACTCATCAGACAAGGTGTTTCATTCTATATAAATAATAAACATTCATGAAAAATTGCGTTTTTGTTTTAAAGAGTAGGCACCTTTATTTGAGATCTTCCCAAGTTATGTTGATTTGTCGACTTAATAGAAATAGTACCTAGACTTTCTGCCTGGCATGAAAAGCTAGCTGCAGCATTATGGAAAATGTTTTAATTTAATATTCTGTGACTCGTAACGTTAATTACTTTGCGTACCTACTATTGTATAGAATTAAGTTTATCTAACTGAACAGACAGCTGTGCTGCTGGGGAGTTTATTGCGCCACTTCTTCTTCCCAGCTAAAGGAAGCGGTGAATGAAGGACGTCCTGCTATGCCTCGCCAGGAATATATTTTTGGGCTGCGTAGCAGGAGGAATCTTCAAATGTAAAGACACTTTAGATGCACACTATTTATTGCATAGCTTTGGGTACACAACCGTCAATCTTAAATTGTAAACTCTAATAATTAACGAGAGGAAAATAGTACGTGACCGTGAAAGTTAGTTGTAAGTTGGCTAAGGGCAGAGAGAGTGTGGCAGCGTTTCCACTCCAAAATATTACAATATTATTGCCAAGTAATGATACTTGGATTTTACCAAAAATTTATTATTTTTATGTTGTCGCCAACACTGTATTACGCAATTTTGAAAAAAAAAACGTTGAATGAATTACTTTTTGTCTAGAAGGCCTAGGTTACAAACATTTTCACACAAAATAATAATCTAGCAAGAAGACTAGCTATGATAGTCCACTTCAAGTATTCAAGTTGTCCTGAAAACAATAATATCGTAAAAAATCAATTAAAACACTGTCAATGACCGGAGACCAAACTTAGATTTCAAGAAAAAATATTTTTTTCAAGCCAAAAACAAGTGACTATCGAAATGGAATATCGACAGTCGACATTTTACCTTTCCGATTAGATTGCCGTTTCGATAAATGGACGCATAGCAACGTAAACAACGTGTAGGTAGGTCGTGTAGGTACCTACCATGCGGGCCCAATTTTCACCTTTCACTAACATGCTATTTCAGCTTTTGTCCCCCTTTTATCTGGAGAGCTATAGAAAAGAGTGATAATAGGGAAGATAGTTTACTTCGTTAGCTATTTGTCTAGTCCATCGAATGGGGGATGGATTTACTGGAACCCATTATTTTAAATGCTGACTTGTCTATCTTGTGTAAAAAATCGTCGGTAAGAAGTAACTTAATGAAAGGGTATTGTGTGGATACCTGTCACAAATAAAATATTATTATTAGTACTTTTTTGCCTTGTTGCTCTTGTAGTCAAAAGCGCTACTGCTGCATGAGGTCCCAGGTTCGCTTCCCTGGTCGGGCAGTGGAATTAAAAAACCAAAGTATCGGCCAGTTTTACAAATAAAGTATTTTGCTTTTTATATTGAGAGATATAGAGTGATTTGCAAAAGTATGGCAACTATCCGGCTTTTACCCTAATGTTACTTAAAGCGGTATTTCATTAACTTGAATATGCAGGATACTTGCCGGGTTTTATAAATATTCACAAATGATTTATAAAGATAACTGTTTTTTCGAATAACTGAAATACTTCTTGACTACACAATTCAAAAGTGCCCGAGACAGTCTTATTGAAATGACACAAAAATAATTGGTTTTCATTTTAATTTTATGTAGTATTTGTGAATGTCAAGTTTTATGACTAAGCAAGTAGCTGTGGTGGTGCAGTGGTTTCCCATTGGTAACTGGGTCTGGCATATTTTTTTTTGTAGGTCGTGGGGTCGAACCTAGGTCGACGCTTTATTATTATTATTATTTGTCGGTTATTTCAGGCAACTGAGGCCCGTAAAACACAATACATATATAAGTACAAAACAATAAATATAAACTAATGCATATTTTATAAAATAATCCTAAAAACTATTGCACACGAAGTGACGGCGTCGTGTTACGCTGCGAGGTGTCGCGTAGCTGGCCGCGGAAACGCCGATACACACCTTTCGGCCAAAACTCTTCCTTGAGGAAGAGTCGGAACGCGCACCACGAACGATTTGAAGTTGGTGTTATGACGCGCCTCCAACTTCTCCACCCTCAAGGTCCAGTTGGTCTTCACCCGTATGTACTCTACGATGTCCTCAGTCTTCACTTCCTTCAGTTCTTTACTTTGTGTGAATAACTTCATCACCACTGCTCTCAAAACGGTAAAGGAAAACATCGTGAAGAAACCCGCATGTCCAACCAGAACCAAAAACTTAAAGACATGTGACATTTACTAACCCGCACTGGGCGCGCGTGGTACGTTTCAGCCCACTCTCTCTCGCAGAAAGGAGGCCTGTGTCCCAGAGCAGTGTGAACATTATATGCTGATTATATAAGTAGCTATGATACCTCAGTTCAGTACACTTAAATATCTCAGTATACCCTAAACAAAGTTTCCTCTCACTTTATCAAAGTTGACGGAACTGTCTCGAAATTAGGTTAACACGGAATTACATCGTGGAATGTTAATGTGATCCCATACTTGAGTCATACGGGCGTGAAATAGGACAAGCTTTTAGTCTTGTCTTATTTTCTACTTCCTAGACATCCCCCTGATAAATTATAGCACCCGGTTCCTGTAAAGATAAACTGAAACATTTTTTTTTTTAGCTTGAAAACGATTTCATTGTTGGTATATTGGCATGGCTAGCTGATATATATGGTAAATGTTTTAATTGTATGTCTCGTAATGTTAATTACTTTGCTATTGTATAGAAACAAATTTATGTAGCTGAACAGACAGCTATGTTGCTGGGGAATTTGTTAGGCCACTTCTTCCCAGCTAAAGCACTATGAAGTGGAGTAGGACGGGCGTTTTGGAGGACTGTCTCACGTAATTTTGGCATTTGAAAAGTTGAGAAAACATCATGAAATCCTAGGAATAAAATTACCTGCCCGATTTCATTGCAGTTACAGTACTTTGTTAAAATTGGTCAGAACGTTAGATACCAGGAATTTGGAAAGATAATAGTCAGTTTGGAAGAGTTCAAATTGGGCTAGAATTTCACTCGTTTCTGTTTCTGAGAATTGCAGGAACTATTCGGAATGTGAAACATGACAAAGGAGAAAGAACTGAAAAATATGAGGCAGGAAAATATTTCGGCTACTGTTTATTATTCGGCTGTATTCTAACGATAGGGTGCTAACTTCAATAAGTTACTAAGCCAGTGGCTCAGTTATACGCACACTCACACAAAAATCATACAGATATGAACACACACAATAGACTTTTAAATTAATTATCCTCCTTTTCCCGTAGTTGTTTAAAAACTAGTGAAAAACACCGCGACATGGTGTTGTTTCCAATATGCCTGTGACCCGTGTTTCCGCTCCCTCGTCCGTTTTATACTTTTGTTGTTATGTTCGCATTTTCCTGCGGCGTAACTTAAGCATAGCATACAATAGGTATACGGCATCGTTTCGTATATTTATTTTACGTCCTTTTATTCGGGAGTTTCGGTCAATTATTAAATAAAACTACTGCGTTTATTAGGCGTCAGTTATGCCTGAAATTAAATATAAACCCAAAACGAATGAATCTTAATAGATTTTTCAATAAAAACAACTTTAAAATGCAGTCTGTCAATGTCAAATCAGGTTATTTATTTGAAGTTTTATAGGATAAAAATCGCACTATCCAATAGTAAAAGCCAAAAATTAAGTTTACCACCATTTTGGTTTATCTGGATGTTGCTACCTTTGCACCTTTGATTACAAGTCAAAGCTAATCTGCTTATTTTGACATATTTTAACTCATTCATTATTTTAATGAAACTATTGAAATTGTATTTCAAAATCATCAAAGGCCGTTCCAGATATTACCCTGCATTGTTAGACTCACATAAAATTCAAATAATGTAATGTTTGGACACTTACAATGTTGGTATCACCATGTTTTAACTTACGGCATGTAAAGTACAGTTAAACAACAATTAATTAAACTAGTAACAAATAATAAGTTGAGTTTGCTATCTTGGAAAATGTTCACAATGTTATTTGCACCTGTAGTGCACCCCCATTTCAACAGTTATGTTTTAAGACCCTTATTGGCCGAGCCTATTGCCATCAACCGGGCAAAAAATTTCTACACTCTGCTTAACAGTCATTTTGAAGGTTATGGCTAGTCTATTGCTCCATTTCCGTGTGGTGCCGGACGTAAAAGAATAGCACCATCCCATTTTTTCCCATGGGTATCGTAGAAGGCGACTAAGGAACTTACTAGAGAATGGGCAGCAGCGTTCTCTATGCATTTATAGAGGTATGAGGAACAGGGTGTAAAGTTAACTCATACTCTATTGGTAAAGGAGGATTCTCCGACCAGACGGGTGTTGTGTCTGGTGGGCTACTGCCCAATGATTGATGTTGGGATTTTGTATACATGCAGATCGCGCCGAAAACTCTGCTTGCGCGATGTAGCTGATGTAGTTGCGGTGTGACGTCAAGTTTTGAGTAGTTCGCATATGGCATTGTAGATGGCACCACTTCAATTTTTGTGTTTTCCACATTTGTTGATTTTGAAGTGTGTATGTGGCATTGTAGATGTCCGCCACACATTTGACCACCATACTGCGATCGCCAACCCGCCTACCAAGCCTGGCGGTTCAATCGGGCAAATCCCCCCAATTGGGGGAGGCTTATGTCCAGCAGTGGACGTCTTTCGGCTGATATGATCATGATGATGATTGCTTCATAATGTTCGAAAAATATGTCTATACAACAACGTTAATAACGTAATTATGTAATGTTGTTGAAGTGTCAAAATTAAAGCGATTAGTGCCGTCACTTAAACAGGCATATGAACTACGATGGGTGCGGGTTGTTCGAAAAAGATAGATATATAGATAGATAGATAGATAGATAAATCGTTTATTTGTTGCATAAAAAAGACATAACACAACAACCAAAGCACGATGAGATTAAAACTAATTACGTGAAAAGTACAAGGTGCCAATACACTAAGAAAAAACAAAGAAAATAGGATGACATAAGTATAGTGATGACACTTTAGACTGGACTGGACTGGAGATACCGCGGCCCCTGGCACACACAGGCGACTGAGGGAACACGGGTGGGTTTTAGTCAGTAAAAGTCTGACACGCCTTGAGCTCCACCCAGAGCGGGAGAAGTCATTTGATGATTTCCCACCCAAAAAAAAAGTATGTTACGCAATTACCCGCGGGCTGCTGTAGAAAAATTCCACGGAAATGGATATAGATATTCGCTCTTAATTTTTTTTATTTGATTCATACATTACCAGCTTAGCAACCATTATTATTGCCACTTTCGCGTGTCACAAAAATATATTTTTTTTGCGAATATTAACAGGAAGATACACACGAGTAACTTTATAAGTACCTATCCATTTCAATTTCCCTTGATGCCATTAAAACATTCGGAAGAATTGAAATAGGTAAGTACTTATTGTTTTTTTTTTTCCAAAGTGATTTTGATTATTTTTAACGTCAAGATATAATCGTGGTCATCCTCGTCCATAACATGTATGGAAATACGTGCACGTTATAACATTATCGAGGACGGGCTAAATGTGTCTTCATATATTTCCATACATTTTACTTCCCTGTGTTATTGAGATGCCGTGATGTGGATGACGTCCAAGATAATATCGTCACGTTAGAAATTATGAAAGCGCACATGACCTTGACCAGTACATCATTATTCAATAGTATTGTATTGGTCTTATTTTCTTCAGTTTCGCCAATACTAACAGAGGTTCCTAGTACATTAACTAACAGTTAAAGGTTCAATTTAATGGAGAGAGGCATAACATGTATCAACGCTTTTTCGCGTGACGATTTCTACCTGTCAACTCCTACCGGAAACCGCCTCACAGAGCGTCGCGTCGGTTCAATAAAACACTATAATATTAGTTTATTATGTTAACAACAAACTTAATTAAAAAATCGATATAAAATATAAATTAAATTACAAACTAACTATACAATAAATACAAAAAAAGGACACTTAGGCGTTGAAGTATTCGGCCGCATCGATGTCATCAGGAACCGTGCCCAGAAGACTGGCAGTATTGCCATATTGAATGGCAATGCTAAACACTATTCAATTTTATAAACACTAAGAGTGGCAACCCTAACGCTCCGATGTAGCGTAAATAATTATATCAACAAAATAGGCCTGTCCTTTTGTTTCTGTATTTTTCTGTATAGTCAGTCATTTAATTCAGCAACCAGCAATTTGATTCTCCCGCCAATCAACTTGCAGTCTTGCAGAACCAAAACCCATTTAAAACTCATTTGATTTTGTAACTTCAAGTCGTAGTTTAAAAATTAAAGATGTCTCAACGTAAACGGCTCCCCGAGGCATAGTTAGATTTAATTAAAAACTAGGAACCGACGCGAAACGTGACGACGGCATACTAGTGGCTACCACTAAGCAAACAGAGGGTTGAAAGACGGACTTAAACCCGGTTTTACACGTATAGAGTTTCTCGACCGTCGAAAGGCAAGTCTCTTAAGGAGATTTTCTGGACCTGGATCTGTTTCTGGATTGTTAACTGCATCCATGGTTACAATCACTGACATTAAAATTCGAAACCCTCATTTTGTTAGTAGTCTGTTCTAAAAGTATCTGATGAGAATGTTAACAAATGTATCAGAAAACATACTT
The DNA here is from genome assembly GCA_949091785.1 of Polymixis lichenea. Lineage (NCBI taxonomy): Eukaryota > Metazoa > Arthropoda > Insecta > Lepidoptera > Noctuidae > Polymixis > Polymixis lichenea. The sequence continues at coordinate 8,905,759 of OX420943.1, read as the reverse complement.
GTGAATGCCAATTTGTAGTGCCATAAAACCTGAAATTCTAGTTTTAAATCACCGTAAAGATGTTTTTACACACTTGAATTTCCGTCAAAAAATATTCTATTACCATTTATTAATGTAGGTAATTGAAACAATAATTGTTATAATTGTAACAAGTGTTGAGATATAGGTTGAAACCTTCTAAATGCAGGTTGTTGTGTTGATTGAATGTGTTATTAATTCCTTTAAGTGAGCGATTGCGTATTAATTTAATATGAACAGGGATTTTTAACACTTTTATTAGTCACGTTTAGAATAAACCATACACAGACGTTGCTGTATTTTTTTTAGAGGCGAGTACATTCTGACATTTGTAGATCCAAGCATCATTTGAACTGCCAAGACATAAGCCCATGTATTATCTTCTTTCGGTAATCGCCTGTTTGTATTAGAGGAACTCTCCCCGTGCAAATGCGGCTTTATTTCAACGACTTCAACCCTTACGTGCTCATGGAGAGGGTTGAAATGTTAGTCTTTTTAATTAGATAGTACTTTATTTACGATGAGTACGTTGACTTTTCTTTGATTGGAAAAGAAATGGAAACGTCTTTATGTTGTTAGAGGTCGGTCCCTTGTACGTACCGACAGATTTAATTCTGTTATAAGTTTCAATTTCACCATATTTGCTATGTTAGTCTACTTTAATATTTATAACAAGAATGATTGAATTTAAATTGAATTGACACCTACACTGCTATCATTAATAACATTGTCAAAGTTAGTTCAAAGGCTTTAAAATGTCACGTTGGACGTAAATTTCAGCTGGACTGGATATATTATGTAGGTGGAGTGTAGGCATATATAAGGAAAATATTGCCAACCAACAATGATGATACAGTTTTTACAAAGTTACGTCACGAGATGAAATGGTAATTTTGGGGAGGGATAATACATTATTTTTATCAAGGAATGAAGTTGCTTTCTATTGGCTACTGTTGATTGCATTTCTCTTTTTTCCTAGTTACCACATGTCTTTCTTAATAGATAGGTGAAAGACTACTGTGGTTTGGTTATTTATAAGACGATATAATATAGAATAGAATAGAATAATACTTTATTTGCCAAAATGTAGGTGTACAAAGTAGTATGATGTTATTATAAATATGGCCCGTTTACATTCTACCATTACATGTGGTGTGCAAATATTTAATTACAGAATACATTAAATTATTAAAAATGTCATAATATTCCTTCAGTTATCACTATAATCGTTACAAAAATAAATTAATTGCAAATATTTAATTACACAATACATTACATAATTTAAAAATGTCATCACATTACATCAGAAACCAATGTGATTGTTATAAAATGTCAGATTTTATGTAAATTTTAATTGAAATGTTAATGACCATCAATATAGTTCTAATGTCAAAATAAAAATAATAATAAAAAGTAAATGTCAAATTGAAAAATAAATAAAATCTGTATGTACCAAATTTATTGACATTACTTTATTTCTTCGACATGTGACACAAATTCTTTAACAGTGTAAAAACATTTTTTCTGTAAGCCACTGAATCACCTTTTTATACCTTATATACGGAGGATAAATTTCTTATACTATAATTATAATCAGTCTAGAATGTGCCACGTGAATGTGGAACTCCTCTCTGTTAGAGGTAGTAGACCATAATCAATTACGGGCCCGAGTTTTTGGCGGGATCGCGTTGGAACATGTCGCATGAATTTTCATTTTCATGGAATTTAGTGAAATAGCGAATTAAATTGTATAATTTTGATAGTGAATTATTCAATTTAGTTACGTGTGAGTGCACAAGTGTAGTGAAGGTGAAAATAAGTGACTAACGTGGACTTTTCGTGTTCCCCCCAAAAACTCCTATTAGGTTGTTGTAAAGTTACTACCGCTTTACAATAACTTTGATTTGACTTGACTGACTAACGACGACTGTGACTGTTTTGTAACTTCGTGCCCGATATCTAATATCGGGCCATTTACTTGATCTAAAAGAAAAATTACTTGACACTGGCTAAATGCACAAACCGTGTGAAGCCAAAAAAAAAAAAAAAAAAAAAAATTACGGGCCCACTGCCGATTGGTAGAAGTCATATGACTTCGAATTTTTGGTTCTAGGACATACCGGTTTCTTCACGATGTTTTCGGCCACCGTTTCGAGATCAGTGCTGATGAAAATAAATACACACAGTAAAGTGCGTGCTTGGGTTCGAACTCATGAGTCAGCGCAATACATCTGAGCCAGCCCTACTCTATACTATAATAGCTTGTACTTATTTATGAGAACATTTTAAAGATGCGTTTAAACTCAACCATTTATCGGTAGTCATAGCAAAATTTATGTACCCCGAAACATGCACATGAGTCAAAGCAAGTCTAACACACCCACAAAAAGGTGACTCAAACAATACACTACCAAACCTAGCCGAAATTACCGACCACCAACCGCCTGACATCAAATTACAATACACATATAGAAAAGAGAGTCGATCACACATGTATCGCACCAATTTGATATTGATAACACGGTGGCCCCATGTCACACAATAAACCGAATTTGACTTTTTTCTTTTGATCTTTACTTTCATAGTACGTCCAATAGAGCACGTTAAGCCATTGGTCCTGCGCCTCATCTCTCTCCGGTCGTGTCAGCTCCCATCGGACTATGAGAGGAAGGGAAGAGAGAATGCACCTGTGTCTGCCCTCAAACTTGTGCACTATAATATCTCCCGCGCCGAAGACTGGGCTCCTATGAGATTTGCCGCCATAGCTGAAATTTGGTCTGAGGAACTATCACGTCCCATTAAATTAAAATTTTAACACAATAACGGAAATTTTAATACTGCTCAAACTTCTGAGTGAACTACATACTACCTCAAAATCTATCTATCTATCTACACACTACCTCAAAATCAATAAAAAATATAGTAGCTTCACCTGTATGTTGGTAAGTTTGTTTGTTTGTAACCGACTCCTTTGAACTTGATTTTGATCCCCACTTCAAACGCTCAGATTTCATTTAAACTTTGTAGATTTATCGAGGACCGATGACAATTAAATAATTTAAAAAAAATAGAAAACAAATAATAGTTTCAAAAACTAAAATACACGCTATACAAACCAAACTAAAATAAAATAATTTAATTCTATTAAAAAGTGTTTGATATTAATTGATTATAGAAATACCTCAAAAAGTACTCCACGCTTTTTAATAGAATTAAATTATTTTCCATTTTTTTAGTTTAGTTTTGAAAGCGTGCTTTTTAGTTTTTTAAACTATATTTATTTCCATAGCAGGTCAGAACAGTGCTGTAGTTCAAGTGTTACCACTAACATGCGGTCGACTGTACCAATAAATAATTCGCAATACGTAATCAATCATCTTGCTAGTCTAACTGTATTCGCCATTTCCTCTGGCCAATAGCCATAGAAATTTCAAGTTCCGCCGACGTGTTTCGCTTTTAAAATGTATGCAGATGGTCCACAGGCTAATTAATATTCGGTAGGCGGCTACTTCTGGAGGCCTTTTTATGTAGACACTGAGTTTGTACGTCCGTTCATTTGCAACGTAAACAATCTAATCGCACTTCAATTTAAATGATTAGTTCGCCAGACATTTAATTTGTTGATGTTTACATTTAAATTTAAATGGTTGTTGAAGAGTCCTTTATTTGGGTTTGTAGTGGAGGTGAGTGTCTTCTATTGGTTTTTGTAATTGTCTTTTTTTATAATTTGAGTGTCTGTCAGTAATTTTTGATAGACTATTGTACCATTAGAGGTTGTTTGATACAGCCATAGTTTTTGTTGTAATAACTTTAGTACCTACAGTTTGAATTTACAACATTCAGTTAAGATATACAGGGTTGCAGGGACATCGACGCACAGTTGTTTACCAAAGATTCAGTACATAATTCTGAAAACCGACGAAAAATTTCAAAGAAATTTTAAATTTTCGTCGGCTATAAAAAAGCATTTGCTCTGCCATAGATTTTGACCGCTTAGGTATTGCAGGTTTCTTAAAAACGGCAGATTTATGTTTTAATAACCAATTTCCATTAAGTAGTTTTTTTTTAATACTTAATGGAAAGATTGAAATGCCAACGAAACAAAACAAACAACTGAATGATAGTAATGAAACTAGGGACACACATCAGCATAACAAATCTGTAAACAGCCGAACAGCACCTGACAATGACACGACACATGGAGTTGCCACAGGAAACACGACTTTATATGATTTACTGCTTCTTAATTTGGAAGTGTAACCTCAGCTCAAACTGGACGCCTAAACTAGGACCTAAGTTTGATTGAGCACAGATTTATGTGGTAACTTTAGTGAATTTATGACTAAAGTTTATAGTTCGTTCTCGCGAAATAGTTTTATGGTAGAGAGGAAAAAATAAAAGCGATGGTCGTTACTCACGGCACACTCGAAAAGTTTTTGTGTTTATAAAACTATTGATTTATTTAATAGACTGTCGCATTGACTCAGGTGTTTCTTGTGACTGTTATTTTGGAGATCGCTGAATCGTGTGAATAAAGGAATAAAGAGAAGAAGTTCTGGTAAATACCTATTAGAATAGTAATTATAAAGAAATTGTAGAAAAGCAAGAGCACCGAAAAATTGTTGTTGATAGCCAAAATAATGAAAATGATGGGAAATTTACAGATATGACTTTGCAACATTCAAAATTGACATAATCTGAAGTCTAATTTGTAACAGTATGTTTCGAATTACTATACGAGACATACCTACACATTCAAAACAAAAAAAAAAAACAAAAATTCACTTTCAATAATTTAAATATTTACCTACTCTATGGAGACACCAACTTATACGAACCTGACTGGATATCCCAAGTATATTTATTTACATTTGTGGTTGCCTAAAATATTCTACATTTTGTTTCCCTTAGGATGGGAGACACGTACCACAGGTTTCACGATCGTGGCTCGGGCAAATTATCTGTAACAAAAAACTTGAACTAATAAGAACTGGTTGTTGCCCGCGACTTCGTTTGCGATCTAAGATACAAAGTAGCCTTTGTCCTTGGTCTACTCATGTGCCAAATTTCATTCAAATCCGTTTTAGCGTGAACGCGTAACCAACAAACTTATTTTCGCATTTATAACATTAATTAGTTTAGCCTATGGTGTGGCATCCCGGGCACTCTGACGAGATGATTGCCCAAACTTCCCAGGACTTATTTACTTTAAGGGCCTGATGTACCAGCTGACAGATAAGCGTTGCTGGAGAATTGGGCCTTGTTTGTATTTTAACTCGCCGAAGCTGTTTAATTCGCCAACCTTGATGATGACAAAAACACACTAAGCCTAAACATGGCTTGAGGACACTGAGACTTTCTTCTAAATTTCCGCTTATGCTAGGCAAAATTGGTATAGGATGCTGAAGGAGAAGCTGCTATGCCCAATAGGGACCACCTGTCTGGGGACAACGGAGGGTTCTCTCGGACTCCTACGCCAAACGGCTAAAACGCTACTGTTCCTTATAATACTATAAGTCAGGGGCCCAGGAGATACATGTGCCGCACCCCGACTCGTATCAGCTAGCCATGCCTAGCGGGCCCCGTCACCAAGTGTAGCCGATCCCATGACCGCACGTCTTCCCATAAAAGCGCACATCCGGCCTGACTGTACGATCGTCGATTTATGCAGGGAATGCCCTGGCAGTATCTTTGGAGTTGCACCCGAATCGGTGTTTGCAAATACTTAGCAATTTTTCTTACTCATAAAACAATCCAAAGCCAATATTTTAGTTAGCAGTCCAAGTCCTTGTTTATTAGGTATATTATATCTCACTAAACGAAAGAAAACAAACAACTGCAACAGTACCTTGCGACCCGGCGCCACTCGGTCCTAAGCGTTTAATAGCGTGAAACTCGATATCACGGCTCTATACAGTAACCGTGGGTTTGCGTAGTAGGCGCCATTTTGTATTTCGTAGGTACAAAGTAGACAGTATCGCAGACGTCAAGTTATTCGTTTAGGTATTCAGTCAAAAAGTTTTGAGTCGAGACAACGCTAATCACAGTTTAGATTCTTGCATAATTTGTTGGTGACTAGACATTATTCAAGTTTATGTATTTTAATGCAGTATAGCTTAGTTGAAAGCAACATTCATAAACTCTTATATGGCTTATAATTGCTTAGGACTTTACTCCAATAATTTGTCTTACAGTCTAACTAAATAAATTAAGGTATACGACGACATAGGCTAATCTTAATAGCTTGTTTGAGAGAATTCGTCCGATCCTCGATCTCGAAACTTGTGGCACCTAGGTACCTATTTCCATCATAAGGAAAACAAAAAGTAGAATATTTAAGGTTAGCACAAACAATACCATTTATGTCCTTTTCGTAGTTCTTATTTATAGCGAAACAAAGGACTACGAACTAGTTAGTTGGCGCCTTTATCCCTAAGTCAGTTGGCGTAGAGACTGATTTCCTATGAACAATAAGTTGTTAGATCTTCCTTCAAATAAGACAGCTACTTAAGTAATAGTTTTAGTGATATTTATTTTAGATGTATGTATGTATGTATGTTTGTAAGTATATTCCCATATTATTTGTTTAATTTATTTAGTGAATTATTGTTTTTTATTATAAATGTAGTTTATTTTCTCTTTTACCCTTACACATATCTACATCTCTTTATCTTCTCTCCTATCGCAGTTATGCTGGAAGAGATTTCTTTAGAAATAAGCATCGGCTCTGTACCTACTTTTTGGTTCTATTATTCTTGTCTGTTTATATATGTGTGTACATAAATGGTTAAATAAATAAATAATACTTACTTTTAGGTACCGAAGAATCTAGCATCTCGGATAAAGAAGTTTCAGTCAAGAACGGTCCCCGATCTTCGGTGCTTCAAACCGATACAACGATTACATTTTACAGGGTCGTGATTTCATTATAAAATCAATCAGTGACTGCCCAACTTCTGTTGAAATTTAAATAATCGTATTTAGGTTCGTCTTAGTGAATTAATTCATTGATATTTTCCGCGGAATTTAACTTTCTAATTGCTTTTGAGTCACATTATTATCTAATAGTGACCCGCCCTTGCTTTGCACGGTTTTTAGAAGTTGACATAAACGAGATTTCTTTAATAAATGGAAGTTTAATATAAATGTGTTATACATATAAATGTTTCGGAATTAATTCTGTGGTGAAAACCGCATCAATTACTTAACCCATTGCGTAGTTTAAAAAACAACGCAGTCACACAAACAGACACAAATAGCGAATTTATTTTATAATATGTATAGATATAGATGCTCAGTTTTACAGTAATACTATAAAGTTAAATGATTTTCTTTCTGTAAGTAGGTTTGTACAAACTCTTTTACCCCTCCATCATATTTAAAATTAGATAAGGTTGGTATTTCCTATCTGACATACTTTGAGACGAAAGGCCGAAAGAATTTCGGAGGTCACATTCTCTTTTAAAGTCCAGACAAAATCTTAGTCAGATCATGTGAAGACCATGAAGTAGATTGGTGTCTGAAATGGTCTTTTGAGTAAAGCACCACGCTAAAAATCTGGTAACAAAAAGTCACTTAAACAGGCTTAAGAATAATCACGACACCTACATTTTAGATAAACATAGGGCACGATTTGATAGAAAATTGAAAAATAAATTGTATGAAGGGATAATGCTAAACCGATTAGTCCTGATACGAATAGAACGCCCACATCGTTTGGTTAGATTGTTTAAGAATAACGTAGTTGGCAAAAAGAAAACCTAGGTACGACTTGGTACAATTATTAGGTAAATTATCTAATAATATGCCTAGCCTTTTCCCAACTATATTTTTAATTAGACGATCGTAATATTACAAATTGTGTGTTGTGAAAGTTTGTATGTTTGGATGTTTCAATATTGAGAATTACGCAAAAATGGTCAAACGGATTTTGATGAGACACAGATAGTTTATAACCTGCATTAACACATCGGTTTTTTATCTTACAAATACTTTTCTGTGTGATAAATGCGACATCTACGCGGGCGAAGCTGCTGGCAAAGGCTAGTTTAAAAAAATATATTTCTGTCCATTGTTAAATGATAGGTGATAACTTATATAGATTTTGATTAGTTAAATCATTGCCGTTGGCTATTTGATTTACCTAGTATACTCAATCTAGGAGGTATTTCATTTCAACAATAAATATGGAAGGTGTTTAAGTACCCTTCAAGCAAAGTACCAATCTTGGTAAAGAGTCATTGAATCTAGCAATTTGCGTGGGTTGTACTCATTATTGGTTCACGTAGAAAAGAAAAATCCCAGGTCTATTATATGGTTTTTTAACCTTTTCGTCTGATTTTTCGTCAAGGGAATAGTTAGAATGAACACGCCGAGGTGTTTTCGGAAATTTTCAGGCTTTGAAACGAAGCTATTTAGAGTTTATTGATAAGGGACAGTTAACCGAACATTTCGTGGTATTGACTATGATCTAGCTTTTACAGTTACGACATAAATCATTAACGTATATTTTATCTCAATAAATTACATTCTTATATTAAGATGGCCAGGTATTTTATCAAAAGTTTATCATTTGTTTTACAACGTTTTTGACATCTGGAGTTTAAATTAAGCCTGTATTTTAGAACTCCAGGGCCCCCATTATATCACATAGTAAAAGGTTGTCAAAGTGGTGCAATTGGTCGTTGCTGTGTGTGTTATATGTGTTTGTACGTATGCCTTCATTTATATAGAACATTTCAGAGCGTTCAAAATCTGTCAATGTCATCGTTGTTGTGGAATCTTGACACTGACAGGTCTTAAACGCAATTTAATTGTGCTGATCGTCGCCGATCTGACGTTTAGTTTGTTTGCATTTAGTTGCTGTTAATGTCAAATTGACACTGCTACTGTACTTAGTATTTATGTTACTTACCTTACTATCAAAATTATTCGCATTGTAAATTCTTCTTCTTATCCTGGCACCGATCTTTGGCTTCATCCTCAGCTTCATCTCATCTCAACTGGTCTCATTTAAATAAAATGGCGGCCACAAATAGCTTTCCTAACTTTGATCCCTTTATAGCACTCACGGATATCAGATAAGTAATAATAATGATCGTAAAGGAGTTGAAATGTGCTGAATTTAAATAAAAGATTACAGCGATTACTGGATAACTTAAATTATAAATGTTCACTTTGAGGTCCCGAAAGTCATATTTTAAGTTAGTGTAACGTAAATCTATGATTTCCTGTGCCCGGTTGATGGCAATGGGCCTAAGTAACTAGCAAAATGTGGGTGTATACCTATAGGTATGTGGCGGCATCTACAACGCCACATGTGAACTACGCATCAATAACCTGACGTCACACAAATCCTGCATCGCGCATTCAGAGTATACCGCGCGACAGTTATAGATACGTCACCGTATGATTGTGAACACCGTTAGTGTATAATCTATCTAGCGAGATTATAAACTGTCGATAAATTGTGAACTGCACCATACTGCTTACCAACCGAATTGGTTAGGTTAGGTTAGAATTGCCGCGCGCGAGCCGAGCGAGCGAAGCGAGCGTTGCCGCGGCAGCTGCCGTTCTGATACCAGTTCACAATTTGACGGTTTTACTTCGATAGATTATAATCTACCGAAGAAGCATGCGTTAAATTGTAAATAGTATGTTACGGTTCACAATCTTTCGAAAGTTCACAATCTCGCGACTTAGATTTTATTCTAAGGTTATTTACAATTTTACGGTGACAGATATAACGTCCCGACATCAATCGACGGGCAGTTGTCCATCAGACGCAACACCCGTCCGAGGATCCTCCCTTTTCCATAAAGTATGAGAGAGAGTATCGAAACTTGTAGATATTTATGGGTGTAAACGTATAACTATAGCTCTCAGATCACGTTCTTGTAGAATCGTGTTGTTACACAAAACATCACTCTGAACAGTATTGTTTATAAATAACCGACGGTGTTCACTGGCTCGCAAATCTTTGGTAATTGTTTCCTGAGCTTCGGATTGTTGTTATAAAATTAGTTGTTATGCTTTTGGTGAATTTTATCAGTACCTTAACTGTTATTTCTAACCCCCATAGTTATAATATTGTGCACTTCTTCCTCAGGTTTAACATAACAATATTGACGAGGGCCGAGGGAAATCATCAAATAACTTCTCCCGCTCTAGGTGGAGCAGGACCTGTCAGACTTTTATTGACTAAAACCCACCTGTGTTCCGTCAGTAGCCTGTGTGCCAGGGGCCACGGTATCTCTTTCGAACAACCCGCACCCCTGGCAGGCATCGGCCCTTGCAGACCCCACCAGTTGGTGCTGACATCTCTTTTGTGGTTAAATAATACAGGCGCACAGGTCGATGGAAGTTTAAGTCTCCGCTTGCCACGGGTGGTTCGTGGATGGGTGACCATCCATTCGCCCTCCGTGGCTCGGGTCCCATTAGTCTTTGAAGATCTTTGACGGTCGTTACGGGTGGTAGTCAGAAGCTCAATAAGTCTTATCAAAGGGGGTATCGTGATATCGTTTTACAGTCTCTGGATTTTAGCTGTGTGTGAGTTCATATAGGCAGTCGCCCTATGTAAAATACGGATAGGTATTTAGCTGCATTCGGTTAGACTGGAAGCCGACCCTCAACGTAACTTGGAAAAGGCTAGTCAGATTAATTGACCTACTTTTATTTGGCATGATAGAAGCCATGGACAACGTGTATTCTGACCACATTTAAGGTTGTCTTTAAAACAAATCGTGCGCAATTGAGTAAATATTTAACTTAGCCTAGTGTCGATGTTTCCTGTGATGTGTAGTTTTCGCCCGCGGCTTCACCCGCATGGATTTCGGAAATTATCTCATGAGAACGTGCTACCGGGACAAAAACTCGCCTAATCCTTCCCCAGGATACCATCTACCTCCTTGGAAAATTTGATCGAAATCCGTTAAGCGGTTTAGGCGTGAAAATCTGTGTTACACAGACAGAGTTACTTTCGAATGTATAACATGGATACTACGTTAATAATATTCATGAACATATTTTGTGTAACGTTATTTCATTAAAAATCCCGCTAGCTGTGAAAGGGCGCTATAATAAATCTGTAGGTGGGAAAATCTCGTCAGCCAAATTCCTTTCAGTGTTGTGTTTCATAATAACAGTAAATTCATTATTAATTTGACTTATTAAGCCAGTTTAAGTGTTATATTTTAAGCTTTTGAGTTCATAACATAACATCACACGAATATTCTCTGAAGGGGTAAGTAGAGAGAGGTGTACCTTAATCAAACTCCCATTTAGCTAGTTATGTTGGAGTCTCATGTAATAGGGGCGAACTTATTGCTATCCATAATCAGCCCATAATGTGCCCATTGCTGGATCACACAGGCCTTCTCTCAGTAAGAGGGAGTAGGCCGTAATCCACCACGAGGTCACATGTCTTTGTATTGTCTAGGCCAGGGATGGCGAAGCTCTTAACCTCTGCGAGCCATTTTATCCAAAAAAATATTTAATATGGCATTGACGTGCCAACAATCTTGATAATTGACTACTAGAAAAAAACCAAATACTTTCACAATAATTGGTAGTCTTTATTTGCAAACAGAAATAGAATTGTACCTACTATTATACAGTAATCACCATCACACCAGCTTATTTATAAGAAAGAACAAATTAATGCAACTTCTGGTGTCTGGCATTAGGTTTATAGGTATATTAACTTTTAGCAGAATGCAAGCTGAACTGGAATCATGTGACATAGGTACGGTTTCTGAAAGTAACGGCTGAACTTAGAAAGAAGATGAACTTATTACGCTCAGATTTCTATGTATGTTTGTTACTGTGACTTAGGCTGCCGTGCCGAAATTATTTTGTTGCGTGCCACCAAAGGCAAGCGTGCCATTGGTTCGCCATCCGTGGTCTAGGCACATATCCAGACTGCCTGCTTAGAAAAAATCCTAACGGAAAAACGCAATTGCCTACACTATAACTATAGTTTGGTATACACATGTGGCTGTTTTTTCACTTTAATGTTAGTTTTAGATATCGCTATACACTTGTATTTGATTGTTATTTTACTCACTTTATTTTTCAATAATTTTTGCTGTATATTGTGTGCCCCTTAGTATGTGCTAAATAAATATATTTTCTTTCTTTCTATATATATATACGAAAAGTTAATTCTTCAAATACCATACATCCGGAGTTTAGTACATAGTTTATTTAATATTCGTTCGAATAGAAATATCAAACGCAACTGGAATACCAATTTTATACCTACTTAGTTATTAACTCGAAACTTGGAACATTCATATTGCTCGCTGGCAAACAAATAAGTGACCTGAGTTTTTTGTTTCTCGCAACAATTTGATATTCTAAACTCGTTAAAACCACATTGGTTTGGAAAGACAGTAATATGTCGTATGACTGTACGGTTTTCAGAATTCAGTTTGGAATTTGCAGTGACTGTATCTACGATGCCAGTAACTGTATTGCTGCCTCGTTGATCCAAAGGTCGCAAGCGCTACAGCTGAGCGTGAGGTCTTAGGTTCGATTCCAAGGTCGGAGAAAGTGTGATTGGGTTTTTTAAATCAAATCAGGTGTGATTACTCAATGCTCAATATTCATTCATTTATTGCATTCCACAATGTATATGCTTAGGTGGTATATAAACATTTGTTGTAACAATCGTGGAACCTGTCGGGCACAGCAAAAGAAAAATTTGAAGGAAATTTGGTTTTTATCAGTAGAAACCTGGATTCTGGTAATTCTGGATTAATGGCATTAGGATTGCCTCCTATTACATGGAACGGCAAAGTACGACTATACGAGTAAAATAATTGACAGTACGCGGAATCCGCTAGATGCGAGAAACACAGAACCAGTCCAAGTGGCGGTGCTTGGACGACGCCCTTGTCCAGCAGTGAGCGTTTTTGGCTGAAATGCTGATGATGATGACGCCTTAAAAAGTGTCTATCTATGCATTTTAATAATAAAAGTAACGAGGTCGAAGCTGTACATTGAATATTTTTGAAATGAAGTAATTACTTAGAGGAACGAGTCTGATGCCGAAATTATAGCTAATAGAATTTTTGTCTGGTTGTCTGTATTTATGTTCCGGATTAGCGTAATAAAGGCTAAACGAATTCTGATTAGATTTGGTGCACAGATAGTTTAATATCGTATAAATATGGTACTTTCAATCTCGGTAGTAAGTTCCCGATTAATATTTTCTGACAACCACTCGGGCGCACATGCCCCACACTAGGAATTTCTCCTGTATTGTGGGTGCGTTTACAAACATTAAACTCACATACACAAATAGCCACAATACACAAATAGCCAGACCCAGATAGTTATTGATTTCTGCCTACTTATATGTATATTATCTAACAGACTTCCCTGCTAAATATAGGTGTATTCACAGAAACTTACCCATGCTGATATGTCTGAACAGATATTACCTAAAGTTTCCTTTGATTGAGAGCCTCAATATCTCTGACCTAATTAGGTAAGTTTTCATCAAAATCCTTGTCGTTGTATTTGTAGGATCGTATTATTGCTTAATATTAGCCACAGGAGCAATGGGCACAGACAACCACGCATTAGATCACAAACTGAAGGTCGACTAAGCCCTAAACGGTTTGCGGCAAGTCTACAATAAGATGGCGGAAAATGAAAATGAAATTTTTCGTTCTGTTAATATGATGTCGGAATCACTTTTAAACGTAATATAAAAATAAGGCAGGAGTTGACATTTCTAATTTGACAACCCATTATAAAATTACTCTTTTTAGAGCGTACTGCACTACGTTCTACACGTGCAGCCTGTGGGCTATATATATTCAGAAATCGTCCACGTGAAATACAACAACTCGTTCAGGGTACTGTTGAAGCTGCCCCGCTTTTACAGCGCATCAGGGATGTTCGTGGACGCACATGTGGATTGTTTCTTTGTCACTTTGCGCAAGCGCTGTGCATCACTGGTGCGTGAGGTGTGGGGCAGCAACAACAGTATATTGTCTCTGATTTCGAGCTGGCTAGACTGTTCATACGTGAATTGCTGCGGCGCCATTTCCCATGGAATAGTAAGCCGCGGTGATGCGTCGGACGGTACTGCCGCTGTGTATGTTTCACAGGAATTTGTTTAGGATGTATGTAGTTAAATTATCCTAATTACTAACATAGGATAAGTTTTTTTACAAACAAAAGAGTCATGGTTACTTACAATAAATTGAATTGAATAAGAAGACAGAACAAGTTCAAAAAAGTTTCACGAGAAACCTACGTTACAGATGTAAAAGTTGCTCCCTAGAAGCTGATAATACAAGTAGACTCAGTCATTTCAGAATAACCACTCTGGAACATCTTCGTAATATCACCGACCAAATATTGCTTTTCAAAATTGTTAACGGTCTCGTTGACGTGCAAAACTCCTAGATGAAGTTAACGTACCCCGCTGCTCTTTGCTTAGACGTAAGCGCGCTTCAAACATATTTGAACCATGTTACACTCGTATAAACTTAGGTCGATCAGCTCCAGTGAAGCACTTATTGAGAACCTACAATGTAACTCAAACGCGCACTTACAGCATCGACATCTTTTGCGACAATCTGTCTCAGTTCCGTAGGCATCTAGCAGATGCGTGTCTGCCTTAGGCATAAATATGTTTCTGGCTTATATCATATATTCCTTCTGTTATTATTCATTTCTCTTTTAAATATTGTTATTTTTCAAAAAAATTTGCATCTTTGATACTTTTTTTTTCGTCTATTCATGTTATGTTTGGACAGGTACTTAATCCATATTGTTACCAAAGTTACTGGAATGTCAATGTTATAATTCAATGATCCTACAACGCTTTGTCTACTATTTTCACTATTGTCTATTATCATTATATTACACAATGTAAAAGCTGTGCAAACCTATATGTGACAAGGTCGCAATAGTATTACTTTTAGATATTTGGTATGTATGAATGTTTTTGCCATCACTACATAGTATACAACAAAGTCGCTTTCTCTGTCCTTATATCCTTATGTATGCTTAAATCTTTAAAACTACGCAACGGATTTTGATGCGGGTTTTTTTAATAGATAGAGTGATTCAAGAGGAAGGTTTATATGTATAATACACCGACCTCCACGCGGGCGAAGCAGCGGCTTCGCCCGCGTGGAGGTCGGTGTATTGCAGAAGCTAGTAACTAATAAATAAATAAAAAAGATAGGTACGGCGAAACAAACTCAGGGATTTTTAAGTTCAGATATTTAAATACAGGATTAAATTTTAACCAGTACGCAATGAAAGATTTCAGAGCAAGACATTGCGAGCCATGCTAGACGTTTCTTACTACGTGAGCAACAAATATAGACTTGAGGATCTAAATATCAACACTGTTTTTTTTTTGGGTGGGAAATCATCAAATAACTCCTCCCACTCTGGGTGGAGCGGGAGGGCGTGTCAGACTTTTACTGACTAAAACCCACCCGTGTTCCCTCAGTTGCCTGTGTGCCAGGAGCCACGGTATCTCTTTCGAACAACCCGCACCCCTGGCAGGCATCGGCCCTTGCGGGCCCCATCAGTTGGTGCTGACATCTCTTTGAGCGCGCGCGTGGAACACAACGCGACGTCGACCCAGGCTTGGTCCTTACCGGACAGCCAGCTACCCATTACTCGCCGTCCGCAGGCCTGCGCCTACTGTGGCCGGGAATCAGCCTGGGATCCCCGACGCCCAGGGCATCTCCTGAGAAGGCTACGGCCATGAGGGCGCATGTACTGCCTCTCCCTCACGTGCGCCGCCTCCCTCTTTGCGAGCATCACTGCTTCGCTGAAGGAAGCGACTGCTAGCCATGCACTCTCGCTCCGTACCATGGCCTGGACCAAGGCCGGACGCGAGAGATCGCCGCCGCCGATCGCCTCCATGAGGACGCGGCGGTGCTCCGCCCAAACCGAGCAGACCGCCACCGTATGCTCCACCGTGTCCTCAGGGCGATCTTCGCAATGGAAACACCCGGGCATTTCCTCCCGCCTTATCCGAAACAGGAACCTCCCGAAACAGCCGTGTCCGTGAGGACCTGTGTCAGGCGGAAGGTGAGGACGCCATGCCCCCTCGCAAGCCACTCCTCAAAGAGGGGACTTACCGCCGCAATTGTGGCGTGCCCAGCACTGGGTTGCGACAATCGCACTCTCCACGTCGCCATGAGATCCGGCCGGAGCTCTTTCCGCCGTGCCGCGATTTCCCGCGGCAGCGGAGTTACGCCCCGGCGTTTGGCCTCCTCGCGCCACTCCCAAGTGTGCGCGAGGACCTTTGCCTCCAGATCTCAATATCAACACTGTCAGACAAGAGATTGCAAGACATAGTGAACGCTATCAGACGAGAATCTCAACTCACGTCAATGAACTGGCATTAAAATTAGTAGGCACAGGAAGTGTCACACATTCCCGACTGAAACGGCATAGTGTCCCCATGCTACCCCAAGATTTGATCATACCATAATATGAAAGGAACTCTCAACAATTCCTTCTGCCAATAATACACAGAACGTGATACTTCATGGCCTTTGCAGGAGACGCCCTGGGCGTCGGGAATCCCAGGCTGATTCCCGGCCACCGTAGGCGCGGGCTTGCGGACGGCGAGTTATGGGTAGCTCGCTGTCCGGTAAGGACCAAGCCCGGGTCGACGGCGCGTTGTGTTCCACGCGCGCCTCAAAGAGATGTCATCAGCAACTGATGGGGCCCGCAAGGGCCGATGCCTGCCAGGGGTGCGGGTTGTTCGAAAGAGATACCGCCGCCCCTGGCACACAGGCAACTGAGGGAACGCGGGTGGGTTTTAGTCAGTAAAAGTCTGACACGCCCTCCCGCTCCGCCCAGAGCGGGAGAAGTTATTTGATGATTTCAAAAAAAAAAAAAACGTGATACTTCATCTAAATGGCTTATTGTGTTTAACACAGATCGCCAAGTTACAGAATAGAGAAAAAAAAAGAACGCAATGTGTAACCATATCACAGATCGCCAAGTTACAGAATAGAGAAAAAAAAAGCACGCAATGTGTAACCATGAAGCGCACTGGTTATTTTTTTTCCTGTGTGTTATATCATTAAATGGGTCAGTTTCAAATATCAAAGGGAAGTTGGTTATAAAAACGTATACACTAGATACGAGTATACCCATATAAACGAGTTGCCCTTCTTGTAGAGGCGAGTGCCATGTAATTACCTACAGCAAGATTGTGTTTAAAGAAAAATATACCTATTCTTTCTTTCTTTACATAAACACCCATCTACGTTTACCTAATAAACCTGTTTGAACAAAAAACACATAAAATATTTTTATAAAAGGAAGCAAGTGGAATAGATTTCACGAGAGTATTGTAAATAAAAATTCAAAGCTTTCAAGCGTCAGGTTTCAGCCCAAAGCTGCCGTGGGCGTTCGCCTACTTAAATTTTATTCAGTGGGTTCACCCAAAAATGTAATGGTTTTATTTAAATATTTGAATAAAAAGTTTACGAAGCTTTCAATTTGTTGTGGTAAGCTTTTAAGTTGTTTCCCTTCATATACTGTTGGCTTATTACAAATTACTTTTATTTGAGTGATTAATCAGAAACAGAATAATTGTCAATTTGTGTTAGTCTTTTTTCGTTTAGTGAACGGTTTGTCTTTCAAACTGTAATTCTGTAATTATGAATTAAAGTCCTTTTTCGTCTGTGTGACCGCGTTGTTCTTCTTCACTACGCAACGAATTTTGATGCGGTTTTCATCGTTAGGAGAATTTATTCCGGAAGGTTTACCCAACTTTCAACTGATGACTGTTTTGAAAACCAATGTTTCATTCATGTTCCATTCGCA
The DNA here is from genome assembly GCA_949091785.1 of Polymixis lichenea. Taxonomy (NCBI): domain Eukaryota; kingdom Metazoa; phylum Arthropoda; class Insecta; order Lepidoptera; family Noctuidae; genus Polymixis; species Polymixis lichenea. Next base: position 8,887,915 of record OX420943.1, on the reverse strand, counting down.
ATTATTGATATGTTTTGGTGTTTCCGTTTCTACGTTTTGTCATACTTTTATATTATGTTATTCACAAAAACAATGTGTGGGGTCGAGGGGCCCCCCGTCACGAACGAAGTTCCTTACGCTTTTTCTTCAACGTAATGTTACGTCATTTACTCTGTCTTTAAAATAGAAACTCTAGCACAATTAGCTACAGCACCCTCGAAAACCATGAAAACGATACGCAAGATGAAAAATTTGAAAATTTTCGCAGCCGCCATCGAGGATTTTCATTTTAAGGTGAAAAATCCAGCATTAGGAAAAACCTCGAAAAGTCTTTATTAATGCAAGAGCAGAGAGTGCTTCGTCGATCTTCACATACGAAATATTTTATTTAATCAATCGTATTCTCAAGGATACGATCGACTCACGCCTTACTCATGCAAAATACACTAATCATTTAGGAACGACTGTATTCACATTCACATACCCATAAGCGTAGCTTCCTAATGAATACGTGGAAGTCCCTATAAGCGTCAAAGTGATCGAACCCGTCATTAGTCATCAAACATACAATTAACAAACCGTTTATCGCACTAATATACGTTAACGTTACGTTTAGTGTGCTTTTAGTAGGTGCCTAACCTAACACAGTAATACAAACAGGTTTCCAAGAGGCCCTAATTTTTGCTTCTAGGACATACCGGTTTCTTCAAGATGTTCTCCTTCACCATTTTGAGAGCAGTGGTGATAAAAAAAAATACTCAAAGTTATGCTTTACTTACGAGTTGTTGTAGGTTCGGACCAAGGTACGACAACTCGTAAGTCGCGGTCGTTACAACTGGGCCACCACGGCTTTCTAGCCAGCGTATAAGTTGCCTTCAATGGTATACATTTCAGAATCCGGGCAGCTATTGAGTGATTCCTTCTGGTAAAACCCAATAATACTTTGCCCGACCGGGGGATCGAAACCAGGCCTTCATACCCAGCAGTAGCGCTTTCAACCACTAGACCAACGAGGCAATCGAGAGAAGAAACATACCCAAGATTCGGCAGTAGGCATATATTATCTCGTAGTTTAATGACCTTCATACTAAGTCTTTGATCGAACAAATCTGAATGGAAAGTTCGAAAACAAACAATTAAATTGGCGAACTTAATAAAAAATTCGGAAAACAATTCATGCTCTTATCAGCAGTATGCCAACGACCGCATACAAATCCCCACGGTTCATTGTTTGCGAACGTTCCTTCGAATCGAAGCACTTAAGCCGTGAACAAACCGCGGCGAACGAAGAGCTGTCGGCATCGCCTTTGTGCTAATATTTAACCGCGAGTCATCTCGTTACAAGGCGTCAACCTCTTTCGTGTACTGTCGGTGAAAAAAATTGGTTCACAGATAGAAGTAGTGTTAATAGTTTTGACAGTGTTTATAGTGAAAGCATCTAGGCTTTAATACACCCACGAGCTCAGGTGCATCAACAGTGGAAGCTCTATTGTAAATTTTTACACTCTTTTTATTAGCTTCACCTGTATGTCTGTAACCGACTCCTTTGGACTTGATTTTGACCCACTTCAAACGGTCAGATTTAATTTAAACGTTGTAGACTTATCGAGGACCGATGGTAATTCAATAATTTGAAAAAAAAACCAGAAAAATATCTGGAAAATCACGCTTTTGTAGTTAGCAGAACTAAAAAATAGAAAATAAATAATAGTTTAAAAAACCAAAAACGCGCTTTAAAAACCCCAAACTAAAAAAGCAGAAAATAATTTCAAAATGCACTCCAGTGCATGATATTCATTGATTATAAAATACCTCAAACAGCACCCCACGCTTTTTTTAAATAATTTTCTGTTTTTTAGTTTGGTTTTTAAGCGTGTTTTTTTAGTTTTATTAGTGTAATTTTTTTATGAACTTTGAGAGCATAGAAATATAAAAATAACAAGCTTTTTATGAACGCTTATAAAAACACTTCTTCATTTTAGCTATGGTTTGGACACTCAGAGCAGTCAGACCCTTTACCACCTGAATGGCTGGCTAGCATTTTACCACAACTTGCTATGCTATTCTTATAACGCTTTCATTACATTTCAATTTAGTTGAATCATTCAATGTAGTTTTTGGTGGTTAATATGGTTGGCTAGATGCAGAAGGCGGATGACAGGGTGATGTGGTGCAGCCTCGGAGAGGCCTATTTCCAGCAGTGACCTGCTATAGGTTGATAATTGAAGTCATAGACCAAATAAAGTTAAAATTAAATAACCTGCGGCGGCCTTTATGCTTTAAATGATAAATGATTTTATTTCTGTAAGTAGGTTCTTACAAACACTTTAACAAGTCCATCATATTTTTTTATACTTGATGAGGTTGGCGTTTCTAACCTGATTACTCCGTGAAGAAAGGCCGAAACAAACTCAGAGGTGTTTCTTTTAAAATCCACACATAATCTTGATCAGATAATTAGATCAGGTCTTTACCAAAGCATTAATTTCCTATCTAATTGAGTAGGTTAAGCTTGTGCACGAAATACTGCACATTCAGTTTTTGAAATGAAATTATGTTTATTTCTGCAAGTAAATTTTCTTACGCATCAACTTTGCTAAATGTTTTCAAATTAGATCACCTGGGTACCGGTATTTCCTTTCCCATTTATATTTCTTTGACAGGTGACTGACTTACAGTCTGTTCTTACCAGTACACTTAACAGTTTCGCCGCTTGTACTTTCAAAACGCCTGCGTAGCCACTTGCAAGCAAATTGCTTTTATAGGCCTTTCCTATTATGTTGAACAACGTGGGAACGTGAAGTGTCATTTTAGGGCGTGGCATTAATTTTGTCGCTTAATTTTGACAAACATTCCACAATGTTATTTTAAAGAATGTGTTGGAAAATGGCTTTATTTTCAGGGTAGTCTTAATGATTTTTGAAGTGAAGACAGTTGTGCTGCTGAAGAGTTTTTGGACTAGTTTTTCTTTCCATTTCAAGCACTACAGTAGTGAAGGTTTTGCAGGACGGTGTAATGTTAATTTGATGGTCAAAAAGTGCGGATTCTCAGCCTAGTTTTAATAAATGGCTTTTGATTTGAAGTCACTCGAATGAAGTGTCATCTTTTGTAAAATTATTGCACTGGTATCAAATCCCTTCCTAAATTGATAGGGTGTGACGTGTCTACGGATGGCTGCGGGATAAAAACTTAATCACTCAATTAAAAAGTCGAATCCACAATTGATCCTATGCAAAAGGAAATCGACCTTCGTATTGTTTATTCAATTTTATCAGCGAATATTTTTCCACCGCTCTTGTACGTGCTCTCATTTCTGTTTTGTCCACGTAGATTAGGTATGCAAACAGCTTTTGTTTTGTTTAGAACAAATAACTTGGCGTTTTATTCCTCTTAAAAAATCGGGGTGTAAGTTTGGTCTAGTTTAACAGGACTTATAAAGAATCAATGCTGTGGGAAGGCCTCACATTTTATGATATTGCTGAGGGCGGGCATACTGGTAGAGAAAAACAATTATTTTAGGTATACAATATTTATTCTAGATGAGCCATCTTCTACAGGACTACCTTGACATCTTTTTTCTACTTATAATATTTTTACATGAACACAGAAAAATACAAGTACGTTACATATACTTAACATCACAAGGTGAACCGAAGACCTTGTGAAGGCTGCAGGAAATCGGATTCCTGCCGGCCAAAGTGGTGATGCTTGGAGGCTTATGTCCAGCAGTGGACGTCTTTCGGCTGATGAGGCCGAAGATTGCGCTTCAAGATGTGACTTAGTGATGAAAAGTCAGAAAGATTGAAGAAGCAAGATTATTCATACCTAAATCGAGTTACAGGTACCTACTTACATAAAATAAATATAAGCCCATGTTTTACCGGTTTTCCAAACACTTCAACCGAAAAACAACGATTCTTTAAAACAGAATTCTTTCTTTCAGGCAAAATGAGTATTTGTAAGGATCGTAACAGCGGCGTTCTGCAGTTTCTGCCCCACGGAAAAAAGGCGTAAGTTTATATGTGTATGTTTATATATTTTTCTTTACTTACCCAAGTCATGTGAAGTATTGTTTCGGGAGGTTCCTGTTTCGCATAAGGCGGGAGGAAATGCCCGGGTCCACTACAAAGATCGCCCTGAGGACACGATGGAGCATATGGTGGAGGTCTGTCTCTCCGTGTGTGTGGAAGCGATTGACAGCGGCGATCTCTCGCATCCGGCCCTGGTCCAGGCCATGGTACGGGCGAGAGTGCATGGGTAGCCGTCACCTCCTTCTGCGAAGCAGTAATGCTTGCGAAGAGGCAGGTGGCGCATGTGAGGGAGAGGCAGTATATGCGTCCTCACGGCCCTAGTCGCTGTAGGAGACGCCCTGGTTGTCGGGACTCCCAGGCTGATTCCCGGCCATCGCAGGTGCGGGCTTGCGGACGACGAATAAAGAGTAGCTCGCTATTCGGTAAGGACCAGGCCCAGGTCGACGGCGCGTTGTGTTTCACGCGCGTCTCAAAGAGATATCAGCACCAACTGGTGGGGTCTGCAAGGACCAATGCCTGCCAGGGGTGCGGGTTGTTCGAAAGAGATACCGTGGCCCTTGGCACACAGGCAACTGAGGGAACACGGGTGGGTTTTAGTCAGTAAAAGTCTGACGCCCTCCTGCTCCACCCAGAGCGGGAGAAGTTATTTGATGATTCTGTAAATCAGAGTGTAAACGTTTCTTCATAAAATAATCTGCAAGTTGTTCATCCACAAATTGCTTTCATTTTCCTTACTTCGCATTTATATTCAAGTTAGCTCTTTAAAAGTAACTTATTCTTTGAAATATAATATTATTGTTCCCACTGACAAACTGTGTATAGTTTATCAAAAAGGAGTTTCAAAGTGCAATTGCAAGCAGCAACCGAGCTTGAAAGTTTTAAAAATACACTCAGATCGAGTGCAATTTAAAACTTTGTGCTGTATGATGTAAACGTGCAATTTCAGCCGGAACAGACTCAGTAAATATTTTATAAAGTTTGTCCTAGATACACTTATTATATAGTTTCCATTACCTACTTCTTATTGGGTATAGTATTTCATCCCTACTAATAATAAGTAGTGTACCATTCACAGATTTTAGGTAGGTAATGGTAAGTTAACTTATCTACGCGAAACAGATTATGATGAGCTCTGCTGTTTTGAAATATTAGATTTACATAAAGTATGATGTAATCAGCCTATAACTGTTCCCACTGCTGAGACACAGGCCTCATCTCTGTGAGAGGGAGTGGGCCATAATCTACTGCGCGGGCCCAGTGTAAGAGCAGTGGTGGCCAGTGGTAACGGACTACAACCAACTTACGAGCAACAGCGATCAGGGATAAAAAGTTTCATCTGATGAAACTTATTCCTTTATGTGAATGAATAAATTTCGAACTATCCCCTAGTTGCTAACAGGAGCACAGATCCAACTTTTTGTTTCCGATCTGTCCCCCTAAGGGGACAAAGCAGGGTGACAGATCGGAGTAATTTGTTGTAAGTCGTGGGTTTGAACCCAGGCTAGCGCTTTAATTAGTGTAAATAATTTAATCATCACTTACTCAAAACCAAAAATTCGAAGATATATGGCTTCTACCAATCCGCACTGGGGTGGCGTGGAGGATTACGGCCCATTTCCTCCCATAAACCGGAGGCCAGTATACACCGCGGTATCAACACACTATTCACTGCAAAATTATACAGCTAGACAGCTGGTCAAATTAAATCATTTCAAACTACTCCGATTCATTTTGTATCCATGTAACGTACCATGAGTCGACCATGCAAATCTGATTGTTCTAAGAAATATGTAATAGTTCTACCGAATTAGCTCCTACATTCGGCATCAGGATTTTTTAATGTCTTGCTTAAAATTTGACCCATATTTCCTCAATAAACGAAGTAACTAAGGAACAGTTCTTATTTATCAGGATTTTCGGGAGAGCCTTATGTTGCTAGGTATGTCCCGAAAATAAGACCTTGAAACCTCAAAACGAATGAGACGATTTACAAAACACAGATTATGTTGTTTATTAATATTAAATGTTTTAGTTTATTTAAATAGAATTTTCGGAAAACATCTGAGAACATTAGTGCAAAGCGAACCGTGTAATTAATTACTCCGCATTTCATGTATAAGGAACACCGCACAGATGCAGACACATTAAATCTGTAACTATCTATAAATAGTATGAAATAAAGTCACTTTAAAGATTTAATTCGGGAATATTTGTGTGTTTCATTTCATTCATGTTAAAAAATATATTTAAAAAACATCGATGCTTTTTGTCAAGTCAAAATGTTGTCTGTCAAAATCTTCGGGTCGAAAGAAGATAAAAATATTCTGAAATAGTAAAACGAAGTTTTACACAACACAGTACACCCACATTTACATCCTACTTATAATATTATAAATGTGAAAGCTTGTGAGTATGGATGGATGGATGGATGGATGTGTGTTACTCTTTCGCGCAAAAACGGCTGAACGGATTTGAATGAAATTTGGTACACAGGTAGTTTGTAACCTGGAATAACACATAGGATACTTTTTATTCCGGTACTACGTTCCTGTGGGATAGTTTTCGACCTCCACGCGGGCGAAGCCGCTGGCGGAAGCTAGTACATAAATATATTGAAATCCCAGTATTTTGCTCGAAATACGCATGCTTTCCCTACTCTACCGAATTATTTTGTATAAACAGGTATAACGCATTCTTTCATTGGGCTTTCCAAACAATATTGTCAAGGATATCTGGTTCTCTGTCGTTTGCTCTAAATAGAACAACCAGAATAAGAGGCTTTAATCAAATGCACGAACTTTGTGTCTCAAGAATTTTTACTTTTTTACATTTTCTAGCTGATTTCATGTAGGTTGCCTAGACGTCTCAACGGCCTCAATAAAAACTGGGAACATCTTCTGGCAGTATAATTCGCCACCCAGATCGCAGTATCCGAACTTCTTAAGCCACATGCTCTGGTCGCCATCAGGGAGAAGTGTCGAATCATCGGGTTGATTAATCGTTTTAATCCACAGCCTGAACACAAAACATTCATTATATCGCAAAACCTCTGAAATCTGAACCCATAGCGACCTCAGTCTTCCATTAGCACCTTTTTATGTTAGTGCTCTAGACTCTATTTAAGTGAATACCTAGACGTTTTTTCATTAAAACTACTCCTAACATTGATTGCTGTCATTGCTTCCAATGGATAAGTCTAAGAAACAGAATATACAGGAGGTGACAAGGACATCGAGTCTCAATCTGTTACCTGTTCATGTTCAGTTCATGATTTTGAAACTTTCAACGCAGGAGGCGTTGAAATTTTTCGAAAAGAAAAAATGTTTTTTTTATACATTTTAACCGCATCGGTGCAATACATACGCGGACACACTTTTCTGTGAAACACCACATATATTTTTTTGTTATCTGACGAATTTTTTTTTAAATAGAGGGGCTAGAAACATGTGCTGAAAACATGCTTACAGTTTGCGCGTCGATGCCCTGCCACCCTGTGTTGAGTAGTTGGTATTTCGAAACCAAAGCACATGTATCAATACTGCACCTCCGAGGCGTCACCACAGCGTGCTGTGCTGTGCTGAGCCAATCCAGTTACCTAAGTGCTTTCGCTGGTTTGATGCCTGGTTGACGATGACTCGATGAGGTGGTGTGATACCGGATACCAATCTCGAGCAGTGCATAAGCACTTATCTGACGATTTAATTTATACTTAAAAAAGTAAAAAATTAAACCGTGAGAAAAAAGTGACATTATGGGAAATTGAAGATCAGCACATTTTCATAAAATACCGAGGTGCAGATGAACACAGTGAGCGCTTCCCCCAAGATATTGCTTTAATTGAAAAGCGTCATCAAGGAAAATGAAACCCTGTGGTGCTTGCTTGCTGTTTTTTTTTATCAGGGAACCAGCAACCACTGCTAACATAAAGCAGGCCAAAAGAACCGAAAAACGTTAATTTTTCACTCCTTAATAATTTACTCACTGTGAGAATAAAAAAAAAATCTCTTAATGGTGACGAGAATGAAAAGTTTTCCTTACTTTCCTTAGTATCTATTGTTATAGCGTGGTTATATCGAATAACATAGTAAGATCTCTGAGTATTTTTTGCGGCCTAGTGTATAACAGTGGAAAACAGAATTATCAAGATCAAAATCAAAATCAAAAGTCATTTATTCAAACTAGGCTGAGAATCAGCTCTTCTTGAACGTCAAAATTACATAAGACAGTCCCCCCAAAACGTCTTCCCTTCACCACTTCCTAGTGCTTTAGCTGGGAAGAAGAAGTGGCGCAACAAACTCCCCAGCAGCACAGCTGTCTGTTAAGTTAGAAGAACTTGATTCTATACAATAGTAGGTAATTAACATTACGAAGCACAAAACCCATTAAATTTGCCATATGTCAGCTAGCACACGCCAATATACCAACAAAATATTGAAATCTATAGGTACTCAAGTAGAAATAAATAATAATTAACAAAAATTAAAAATAAACGTAAACAGAACTTACAATTTAAATAAAAGCATCATCTGCCTAGCCTTTTCCCAACCATTATGGGGTCAGCTTCCAGTCTAACTGCTGAATACCAGTATTTTACATAGAGGACTGTTCTGACGTACATAACCTAGTTACTTGGGTACCCGATACCGCTTGGTTAAACTGGTTGTCAGACTTTTGGACTTCTTACTACCCGTAACGACTGTCTAAGATCGACATATGGCAGCCTAGATCAACGGTTTAGCATGCTTTCCGAAACATGCAGGGGTAGCGATAGGTAATGGATGGTCACCCATCCACGGACCGACCTCGGAAAGCGTAGCTTAACCCGTGCACAGAAAAACTTTATTTCTCTTTTGAAAACAGAATAACAGTAAAAGTAATTTGAAGCCCAAACTCAGTCTGTAATGTTGATTCGTCAATCCCACATTTCGTGATCCATTCTGATTGGCGTTGTACAATTTAACTTTTTCGTTTCAGTTGACATGCATCGAGTTAGCTTTCCATTAAAACTTTCCAACAGTCTCTACTATCATTTGATTATTACCTCGTGTTTGGGAAATTGAGTGAATTTAAATAATGATTGGCTTTGTAAAAGTTCTGTTCATGAATGAAAAAAGTTAAATAACATATTTAGTTTCGCAAATAAAGTCACAATTTTCATAAAAATCAGCCACGTGCGACACGGACTAAATGATATGAATGAATCCGAATTATGATTGTTACACACTAGATTAATTGCAAATTTGACCATTTATGACTTATGTACCTGACTATAATATTATTAATTGACTTCACTGTAATTTCTGTTTTGTTTTGTTGAGATTAATTTATTTATATTAATATTTTAATTAATGTAATAATTTTCACGCCGGCAGGTAGACTGTAGCCGATCTCATTTATGTATATGTAAAACACCTTACGCCTGTACCTACATTCATAGCAAATAAACTGCTGATTCTAATTCTTACTCCCACAAGGTTACATACCACAAAGCAAAAGACGCCGAAAAAAACACGTTACTTGTGCGGAGAGTCCCTATAATTTTAACTTTGTTTTTATTTTTATTAGTTGTTGTTATAACGGCAATAGAAATTAGACATTATGTGAAAATTTTAACTGTCTACCTATTACAGATCATGAGATACAGCCCGCTGACAGACAGGCGAACGGACGGACGGACAGCGGAGGCTTAGTAATAGGGTCCCGTTGGTTTCCCTTCGGATACGGAACCCTAAAATTCGTTATTTAGGTATATCAATCAATCGATTCACCTAGCCATGTCCCAATTATGTTGGGGTCGGCTTCCAATGTAACTGGATGCAACTGAATGCTAGTATTTTACATGGAGCGACTGCCTATCTGACCTCCACAACCCAGAAACACGGTAACACGATACCCCTTGGTAAGACCGGTTGTCAGGTTTTGGGCCCGTAACGACTGTCAAATATCCACGAATGACAGCCGGGACCAACGGCTTAACGTACTTTCCGAAACGCGGAGGAGTTTCGGTATGTAAATATGGTCACAGATCCACAGCCAAACCCCGGCAAGCGTAGCTTAACCTGATAGATCGACCGATGTTTTGTTGTTATTAAAAAATAATACTTACCTAAATAATAAAATTATCGAAACTAAATACAAGTTTGTCATCTTAAACAAAAAATAATATTGTCTCATCTTCAAGCTACAATGGTCACCACCATCGATGAATTTTTAAAACAAACCCCCTACAAATATTTGCTATGATTTTAGTTCGCAAACTTTATTTTGATACGTAATCCCGGAGTCCGTGAACCAGTCACGTGCCTAGCTTTGAGGATAGTTATACTGTTTGGCATTTCCTTATGAAACCCCTATGATTGTGCAAAGCGATTTCTTAAAACGTATCATCATATCAGCCGAGAGACGTCCACTGCTGGACATTAGCCTCCCCCAAAAGGGGGGTTTTGCCATAATCGCCACGCTTGGCAGGCGGGTTGGCGATCGCAGTTGTCGTGTCTACCTATCCCTAACAAATAAAAGGGTAATAAATAGACTAGACAATTAAATTTAATTTGAGGTTTACAAGATAAATTATAAAAAAGGTACCTGTGCACTCTATTTATTGGTAAGGAGGTCTATGTAGATTATGGTGGTTATGGTATAATGTCCTGGGATGCGGCGTCGTATAGGCGTCTAAGGATGTGGCGTTATGTAGGCGTCTAGTGTTCAAGGATGCGGTGAGGAATCAATTTCTAGTGATGTTGTGACTGTCAGTCAGTTCGCTTGCGAGGACCCTCAGTTGCTTTGATCACCCTTCAGCTCTGTCTCAGCTCTCTTTATAAATTTTTATCGCTTTTTAGCTGTGTCACGGCTCTCCTGCCCTTTCTTTTTTTTTCAGTTCCCCAGCTCTGACGGCATTCCAAAAATTCCTTCCTCTTTTTCATTTTCAGCCATAGATTCTCTCATATGCCAGTCTAGTCGGCCAAGACATATAAAACCTCCTTCATACAAACCGAGAGTGCGTTTAAGAATCTTATAATTAATAATTTAGAATTTTCTTGTTCAGTAGACAACGTAGTTACATAGAAAAACCAAATTTAGGCTATCCACAACGATATAAAATTATTTTTAGTAAGTACAATCCTAATACAACCTTCCTTGAATAGACTGCATAGATAATTAAAAGAATAAGTAGACATCAGTTTGACATGTTTGACTTAAATGTCATAACAAGAATATTATCGTGTAAAAAGATGGAAAATTCTAATGTAAAATCAGGTAATTCTAACCGATTCGCAGAGTGTTAGCACAGAAAACAAAGAGAGAAATATAATAATGTAAGAAAGTCGTAAAAGGATAATAAAACAATGATGATGTGGATGAATGAATAAGAAGCGTAAGTACAGTATCAGCAATAAACAGATACTATACAGTATGGTGGTCAAATACGTAGAGAACGCTGCTGCCCATTCTCTAGTAACTACCTTAGTCGCCTCCAAGCCGAGCAGGACAGACCTCCACCATATGCTCCACCGTGTCCTCAGGGCGATCTTTGCAGTGGACCACCCGGACGTTTCTTCTCGCCTTATGCAAAACAGGAACCTCCCGAAATAATACTTCATATGGCTTGGGTAAGTAAAGAAAAATATACACCGTGACATTTTAGTCGTCTTATACAGGTGGTCCACTCAATGTATCCGTCATTAAATACGTCTAGGCGCGATTAAAACATCATCATCATCATCATATCAGCCGAAAGACGTCCACTGCTGGACATAAGCCTCCCCCAAAAGGGGGCATTTGCCATAATCGCCACGCTTGGCAGGCGGGTTGGCGATCGCAGTAAGGTGGTCAATTGCATAGAGAACTCTGCTGCCCATTCTCTAGTAAGTCCCTTAGTCGCCTTCTACGACACCCACGCACTGTGTGTTATTTTGCCTTAGTTCGGACAATTCCGTTTTATGTGTATTTCGGAAAGCTTATAATCAAACAAAACTCCTAAAAAAACTCCGCCGGCTCTAACTACTGTATTTTAAGAGAAATAAATAAAATCGAGAAAAATCCTTAAAAACCATAGAAACACAATATCTCGTTTTCTATTTTGATTTTTACACTAAATGTTTTAAGGTGTGATAGTAATTCCCTGCCTGAACCATTTTTTTCTTGAAAACTTTAAAAATATTGCTCACACAAGTGAGAATATTTTTTTTTCTATGATTTTGAATTTTTTTTTTTCAGGACATTCTATTCATGGTCGCGTTTTTTATTAAGCCTAAATGTTGATCACTATAATAACTATCACCACAAAAAAACTCAGTTGCAACAGATCCAGGATTTCGGAATTATTGAATTTCTAAATTGTCGGTTAGGGTTGTCACTAAAATTTGTGTGTTTCATGGAAACATTACTGTTTCATTATTTTTGTCTTGAGTAGGTATTATCAATAGTCATTTTAAATTGAGACGTGCATAGTTTACACAATTTAAGTTTATATATGTCAAAATTGTGCAAAAAATCGAAATCAAAATTACCTAATTAAATTTTTACGGTTGAATTCGGTCACTACTTTTGTTTATGATCTATCTTCAATGAAGGATATTGTGTGGGATTGGGAAGGGGTCCGCCCTCGTTAGGCAAATGCTAAAACCCAATCCCTTTACATAATATCTGGAGAAGCGGGGGTGAGGTGTCATGGAGCCGTTAAAGACCCATGGCACTGTTTTGCCTCAGCAGGTACTGACCCGTCCTGTTGGGGGATGTCCGTCTGGGCCCCGACCAGAGGACTTATTGCAAGGGGGGCATGAGGGCGCCAACCCTCATGCTGGTCAGCGAGAGGCAATGATTACCGACGACCTAAGCCTGAATACGGATCCGCGAATACTAACGAAATTGGAAATTTATAATGTTTTAGTTGCAAAGGCCAAACAATTTGGGTCTAAACAAAGACCGGGCGACCTAGAAAGCAACGATCGCACAATGGTTATCTTAAATGCATTGTACCCAACAGGTATTCCAGACAATCTTGATGTACATAATAAAAACCTTAAAGATAGTATATCCAAATTTATTAATAATTGTGAAAAGCTTTATAATAACAGCAAAAGAAATTTGAAACGTTTTATTAAAAAGAATGAGAAATGGCTTTCTACAATTTTCGATATTCCAATACCAACCAAAATAGAAAAATCTCCTATAGAATTAAATACAAGTTCTCCTTCTGATTATCTTTTAAAACCTCAAGAACCAGAATCATCAGATATGAGTTCTGTAAGCAATATTTTGTTTACAGAACCGATACCTGGAACTTCACATGAAATTCCATCAACTTCTAGTAATTCAATACCCGGAACGTCTAATAATAGTCCATCTGCTTCAAATGAAATGAACTCTCGTCAAATGCTTCGAATTAGAAAAAGTTTAGAGGAGTCTCTTCAAGATCAGCCGCGGTCAAAAATAATTAAAATGATGTCGAAAATAGTAACAGATGAAATTCACGGCGAAAAACTTATTAAAAGCTCTGCTCAAGAATTAGAGTTCGTTATTAATGAGTGCCTGAAAAGTCCAACTCGTCCTAAAAAAATTGCATCGTCAATGAAAGCGAAAGTCGAAGCCAAACCCTATACCCCTGAGGAAGCCCTTTCTTTAGTCATTGATAGGAAACTAACTGTGGAAGATTATAGTATCATACAGAAAGATTTGAAAGAAAGAGGTTTCCCAGCTTATCCTCCATATTTTAAATTAAAAATAGCCAAACAAATGTGTTATCCTGACGAAAATATAGTTATTACTGAAAGAGAAGCAAGTGTTTCAGTTCACAGCTTATTACTACACACATTCCGCCGAATCATTAAATTGAGTACCGAAAACATTTCACAATATTGCAAACAAAAGCAAAAAAACATATTACATTGTAGATTTGAGGGTTCTTGGGGTTTCGATGGCAGTACAGGACAGGCTTTTTATAAACAGAAGTTTTTAGATGGTGATAACGAGAATGAAAATTGTTTATTTACAACAACGTATATCCCTTTACGATTAAAAACGAATGACGGTTTTGTTTTGTGGTCTAACCCCTGCCCGCAATCGTACAGGTTTTGTCGACCATTAAAAATTCAATATCGTAATGAAACAAAAGAACTTATCACCGAAGAAAAAAATCGGGTACAGGCTGAAATAGATCAATTGACACCGCTTTATGCCGAAACTGATGAAGGTCAATCTATAATTTCAGATTCGAAACTATATTTAACTGTAATAGATGGTAAAGTATTCAACGTAATTACTGGGACCACTTCACAATTACGTTGTGCTTGTTGTGGAGCTACAGCAACGGAGTTCAATCAGTTGGATGTTGTCATCAACAAACCTGTAAATCCAGAAGCCTTGCGTCATGGAATAAGTCCCTTACATGCCTGGATTAGAATTTTTGAATTCTTACTGCACTTAGGATACAAAAATGATCCAGCAGTCATGAAGTGGAGGATTAATAAAAAATCACCGGCAGCCACAATTGTTGAGGAAAGGAAAAAAAAAATACAAACCGCATTAAGAGACAAACTGTCACTTTTGGTTGATGTCGTTCGTCCGAATTCGGGGACAACCAATGACGGGAACACAGCACGAACAGCACTATCAGACCAACACCGGCAAACATTTGCAGATATCTTAGGCATAGAGACATGGTTGGTGGATGATCTGCATACCATTTTAGTAGCGCTGTCAAGTGGCTTATACATAGATGCTGCAAAATTTGATGCCTTTTGTAAATCTGTAGCTGCAAAATACGTGGAGAAATACAACTGGTTTTATATGTCTGTCACACTGCACAAGATATTAATTCATGGCCGTCAGATCATAGACGCCAGCCCGTTACCCATAGGTATGTTGTCCGAACAAGCAGGCGAGTCAAGGAACAAATACTGGCGCTATGATCGTCAACACCATACTCGGAAATTAGACAGGAAAACAACAATATTAGATTTATTTCACCGTGCATTAGACTCTTCCGATCCATATATATCCACATTAACACTAAGTACACGTCATAAACATAAAAAACCTTTGCCCCTATCAAAATCAGTGCTTCAACTCCTAAGCGTAACAACAGACAATGTTAACTACCATAATTTAGATTCCGAAGATTTAGAAGAAAATAATATTACGCTGACGTCTGAAGAAATCATAAATCAATCCGATAGCGAAGATATGTCCTAAATAAGCGTTTACAACTTTTTTAAAAAATATTTCGCAGCTTTCACAAAACGCCATCTAGTTCCAAATTAAGCAGTTTGTGGTATGAATACTAGATGACTAATAAACATACTTAATATTTTTTAAATACTTGCTTATTATAGATATATTATACCCAGACACAGAACAAATGATCATGTTCACCACACAAACATTTGTCCTGGGAGGGAATTGAACCCACCACCTCCGTCATAACAGTTAGGGCCACTGACAACTAGACCAACAGATCAGTCAGTAATTGATTAGTATAAATTGATTTAATCAATTGAACTAGAAAAAGATATTTACTACTCTGCATCTTTGACAACCCTATTTCCATAGAAAATTAATAAAAACATAGAAACTCAATATCTCCGAGATCTGGCTAGATACAAATTTAGAATTTTGTCCAGTTGAAGGTCTTTTACATGAGTATATTATGCAATAAAAAAAAAATGCGACCCGCAAACAGTTATTTAATTTTTAATTTTTTTCGTTAATTGACAAAAAAAATTTTAATTCTCGTTCTAGTTACGTTAGAGACTTGCACTTTCTAGAATTAATACAATTCAAACCCACAATTTAGTGGTAGTTCACAAGAGCCTGCAATTTTGCTTCATTCAAGAATTATAGACGAAAAACTTTTTTAAGAAGGTCAGTGACCTTTCACTAAAATATTTGTATCTCCTAAATGAAGTCAAATATCAAAACGGGGATTTTTTATAAAGGTTTATAAAGGGTGAATCTATAAAGAAAAAATATAAAACTGGCATGTACCTAACTAAGGCAAAATAACACACAGTGCCACGGGAAGAAATGGGATGGTGCTATTCTTTTACGTCCGGCACTACACGGAACGTATACCTAACATGAAAGAAATTGTTCCTATCGATTGTGATTTTTCCATAGTTTCTACTTGATTTTCTTTGACGTTTGAATGACTTTCTTTGATTCTTCTGGAGCTAATTGCATATTTATGTGAGGAACATTATATGCAATACGTGCGTGCGTGTATTGCAAAAAGTGCGTAAACTATTCGTACCTACCTAAATACCTATTACTCGAGCACTTGGGTATCATTTTGGTACTTTAAAAAAGGTTTTTATTGATAAACAAAAGGAATCACGAATCACCTATATTTATACAGCAACTGGAATCCATAACTGACATAACTATCAAAGAAATATTGCGGTTAGTTTCAGTGAAATTATTTATCGCTAAGTAGGAACACGTGTCTAATCGGCCAGTCAAACTTTCACAGCTGATATAATATTAATATTATTTATTGTTTTCACATAGAATACCGTAGTTAGCTCTGTGACAATATTGATATAGGGAACGTGCATGACGAAAGGTCTGCCATCTAGTGGCGCAAATCTGAAGTTTTCTGGCAATCATTACTTGAAATTGACACTTCACGTAATAAAATAATCTCTTCTATGAAGTGAAAAAAACTTAATTAAGTACTAAGTAAAAATGTATTATTGTGTTTCTGGATACTCGAACACTTCAAAGAAAACTTAAAATAAATCAAATGGTGTGAAATTCTATTACTTTCCCACGGATATTAGATACTTACTTTCCTTGGTTACGTGATAAACGACAGAAGTCGATAAATGCAGTAAAAAAAATGTGTAAGTATGAGTTTCAAAACATAGAAATTACTTAATAATGTTATTTGTAAAAATACCTGAGTTTTGTGTGAAGTACTACTATTCAATACAAACAAATCTAAGTAAACATAACCTCAAATAATTTTTGTTCATTTTCGTTATAGCACTGTCTGGACTAATTTGTGTTCCGTGTGGTGCCGGACGTAAAAGAATAGCACCATCCCATTTCTTCCCGTGGGTGTCGTAGAAGGCGACTAAGGGACTTACTAGAGAATGGGCAGCAGCGTTCTCTATGCATTTGACCACCATACTGTGATCGCCAAACCGCCTGCAAGCGTAACGATTATGGCAAATCACCCCGTTTTGGGGGAGGCTTATGTCCAGCAGTGGACGTCTTTTTGCTGATATGATGACTATCTGGAGAACTTTCAAAGTACTTAATAAAGCACAGATGTGCTTACATTTTTAGATAGACCTGCCTTACATTTGCAAATGGCTCTTCTAATATTTATTTGCAATATAATATAAATCTGAAAAGAAGGCGACATGAACATATATAATAATATAGACAAAATATTTACGTGAAAAATGAGTTCAGAAAATACTTTACAGTTATTTTGACATCATAAACGTTAGAAATCTAGCGAGCTACAATTTAGCCAGTTATTACTGCATTTTCAGGATTCATAACACAACATCTAAGACATGCCCGGGCCTGTCTTATATGTAGAAGTAACAATTATGAATATGAAAATATGTCCAAAGGCGAAAAACTATTCCAAGTCCGGACTCGGAATAGTTTTTCGCCTTTGGACATATTTTGACCATCGCTGACGATCATTATTAATCGGCCGGAACCCATATTTTATAATTTTAATCATTAGAAACGATATAAATATAATGTAAACATGAATATAAACATTGGCGGCAAGACGATGACAGGTCGAAACAGTTTCTTTTTTTGACCACACCGTGACGCTCGTGTCGATTTGTGCTGCCATCTATAGTTCGTGCACGTTAAGAGAAAAATACTTTCCTATGCCTTTAGAAATAGGTCCCAGATTTGTTTTTGTTTTCTAAAAGCTCCATAGGAAATGAATGAAGTCTAGCCGACAAGAAAAATCGCAAATCACCTTTTATGCCACTAAGAGCGCTCCGCCATTCTGACAAAGATAATCTTTTGAAAAGAAGGTATTTGTGGAAGGGAAGATAAATTGCCTTGGCTGAAACTGACGAACGAACATATTCTAAGGAGTGGCACGTCCAGCAGAATAGAATATAATTTATTGTTGCTGCAGCTGGTTAACAAATAATGTTGGTTTAGTCTTTGTTTGTTCTCTAGACTGCGCTGTCCCGCTCTTGGGTAAAGGTTTTATTAAGTTGGGACAACGTGTGGGGACTAACATGTATTGAGTTAATAATATTCTGCGACACCAGTCGTTATGTCGTCATAAATTTGTGTGTAGGTGACTGGTTGTTTACAATATTTTTGATAATAAAACTAATATTATAAATGAAGAATAAACACTTTGTCTAACTGTCTGATACATTTTCTCGCCTTAACCTATAAACCAATCGTAATATTTGGCTACGTAGCCTGGAACCTGGGGAAGGACATAGGCTATATTTACCTAATCCTGGATATTCAATTAAAAATTGTGACAAAATACTTGAAGTCACAGGCAACAGCTATAATAATTATTCCTTAATTAAGTATTAGATAAAGAAAAAACTATAATACTCTTAAAGATTTTGCGACATAGGTACCTATAGTACCTATCATCCTTAACTTAGTAAATAATTTGTTAAAATTGTTTCCTGTTACTTACATTTTATTTCGTCGTTATTGCTTTTTTACCATTACCTCATAAGATCATAATATTTTGGTTTGTAACCCCAGATACTAATTTGACATTTCAAGCACAAAATACAGAGAGTACAGAAGTCAATCACATGTATGTACTTCACTTTTCATACCTACGCTCGGCGGTCGCGCTAGGGTTGTCAACTTTGGACCCGAGATGGCGGCGCGTAGTGTTCCACGCGCGCCTCTCTATGACGTAAGGGGGGAGTTTAACACCTCACTCCCCCCTATCGCGAGGTGGCCCGCAGAGGCGGGCCGGCACTAGCCGGGGATCGCGGAAGTCACACTAGTTCCCGTGATCCCCGGTGCAAGTGAGAGACGGAACACCGGGGTGGTTTTAGTCAGTAAGAGTCTGACAGACCCCCCCGCCCTCCCCGGGGTGGAGGACATTCATGAGGATTTCCCCCCGTAATCAAAAAAAAAAAAGAAAAAGGGTTGTCAACTTTGGCTTATGCACAAAAAACTATCGTGGTAGTGGCACTTGTATCTAGGTGTTTCATTTATTATACAAACAAAAAATATGTTTTCACCTTACGTAATATTTGGTAGCGTGAATTTACCTTATAAAAAGTTACTTCGTTTATAATGATTCAAAATAGGAAACTATTATAGGTATAAATCGAGCTTAATAGCCACCTTACAAGATATTCTTGCCATGATCACAAATAATTATGGTCGGTGGCGTGGCGCAGCCGGCTACGCAGGCGCGGCTGCGCTGCACGGCCGGCTCGCCGAGCAGTTCTATCTTAACTATTTATAATGAGAAAGATAAGCGTATTTTTTAGCTTCTAGGTACTACAATAAATACCTAATATAAATTGTAAAAATATTACAAGGCCACAAACTCATGTTCGCTGACCTACAACTAAATATTCTATGTTACGTTAAAACGAACCATCGAAACACAAGCAAATACCTAGGTACTTACCTCTCTGAAACAACTGGTACCTTAAAAAACGACAATTCACAGTTGATTAATTTAAACAACCGTCCACTGAACAGTTATAATAACTTTTTTTTTGTTGCTCCATTTTTGCACTTCACAGACGTGTGTCTCAGGGGATGGCACTCGCGCTCGCACTGGTCCCAACCCGTCCGAGATATCGTGTCCGTGAGCGGTGTCTATGTGTGCGTTGCTCGAGCGCGCTTTGTATATAGATTGACTTCTGTACTCTCTGTATTTTGTGATTCAAGTTATGGTTTTGACACGTGTCAAATTAGTATACTCTTTTAATAATCATCAGCTCAAGTACCCCTTAGATATAATAATAAAACAGTTTTAGAGCCGCGTTTGCAATAAAATAAACTACACTGCTCCACAAAATGCTTCCGGAATTATTCTGCTGTGGTATACTCGAATGCGGTTTCATTTATTGCTGCGGCGACATTGTACGATATAGTTGCGGTGCTGGTTGCGGTACATAATACTGCCTCCTTTTATGATCTCATTTTTGTTTGAGTATTATTTCGGTCCAAATATTGCACTCGGAAATGTGCTACAGTAAAAGCGCACTGCAGCGTTCTCTACGAGAGGATTGTTCGGCTACTCTTTATTTTGTAAGTAGGTTTTACTATTACCTACTATGTACGAGTACCTACTTCTACTTTAAAGTATGCAAAGCAATTTTGATGAAATGTCTTCCTGCCAGGAGAGGCCACTTGCAGATTACATTGTTGTGCAGCAAAATAAAATTCGCTATTATATAGAATGTATGGAGTGACTCGGGAAAACACTCAAAATCAAAATCAAAATCAAAAGTCATTTATTCAAATTAGGCTGAGAATCAGCACTTTTCGAACGTCAAAGTACATGAGACAGTCCCCCAAAACGCCCACCCTTCACCACTTCCTAGTGCTTTAGCTGGGAAGAAGAAGTAGTGGAACAAACTCCCCAGCCTGCTCTTTATAGACAATACTGAAGAACAAAGAAGCATGCACATGAATTCTTCAACGTAAAAGATATGGCTGCAAAACTTGGTCGCTCGCCGACAATCATGGGGCCATACTAAACCAGAGACGCAGAGGACACAGCTCATTGGACACAGTTGAAAGAGGCCTATGCCAAAAGGCATACCCAGCTGCAAGACATATTATAATTTATATATTATGACCCAAGTTCTTTCCTGCTAAAAGAAATTGTATCCAAAGCTCGGAAATAAATGGCTATTATTATTCTACTAATATTGTTTTTATTTTGATTTGGATGAAATTTGGCACACATATAGTTTATAACCTGGATTGATACGTAGAATACTTTTTATCCCGGTAAATCGTTTCCGTGGGAAAATTTCCGACCTCTATGTGGGCGAAGTCGCTGCCAAAAGCTATATAGTACCTACTATATGAAATGCGGAAATAAAACACATAATTTCAGATCTAATGTCACGTATGCGAATAGGACCTAAAACCATAATGCTCAATACTCATTTTGTCCATCGGAAAAAAGAAATAGAATCCAAAAAGGTTAAAATTCAATCACGTGTAGATTTATTCTATAGCTTAAACATTAATCGTGTTATATATCGCTGATCGATCCTGGGGAATACTCGAATACCTCTAAAACCGTTTCAAAATCGATTTGCAATCGTTTCAGAGATGTTAAACTGAATGAACTAAATGACAATGAAGCGGAAACTAATATCCATAAAGGTGGTTCAATAAAACTTCAGCGAATTTTATGACGCTATATTGTTTTAGTTTATTAATAGTTTTAGTCAAGTTAGGTTGTAGTAATATTCTTATTTTTATTTATTACATGTATACTAGTTGTTATGTATGTACATATGTATAAACTAGCTAGTGCCCGCAACTTCGTCTGCGCAGGATTAGTACTTCGAGTAGCTTATTTTCCTTTCCAAGGTCCTATCTATCGTATATCTATTATTAGAAATAAATTATCAATTTTTATTGTATTTATGGTTCACTATTTTGGCGATAATAGCTTACATATAAAAGATAGATACACGCTGTCGCACGCTTTTTTAACCGACTTCCAAAAGGATGAGGTTCAATTCGTCTTATGTCGTGATTCTCAATTCGTCGGAACCTTTTTTTTAATGTATGTTCCCCGATTACTCGAAGATGGCTGGACCGATTTGGATTTTTTGTTTAAAAGGATATATTTCCCAGGTGGTCCCATGATCATCAAGTCAGAATCTGATGATGGGATCCTGGAGAAATAGAGAGAACTTTAAAAGGCACACTTGAAGTAATTCGGGTGTTTTTGGAAGAGAACTTTCTCGGAGTGGTCCCATTTCAATTTGGTGAAGTACTGATGAAGAACTTCGGAGATAGGCAACGGAACTCCTCAATACACGATAGCAAATGGACTGAAATTGCTGAAATGTCATGTCTGTCTATTGTTTACACCAGTTCATAACATAATATCACGCCGGGACGCTGTGAAGGGGGGCACATGTGAACCACTAAATAGTGAAAAATAAAAACTTTTTCAAAAAAAAAAAAACCGACTTCCAAAAAAAACACTAAAAAGTGAAAAATAACTTTAATTTCGGAAGACGGGGACAAAAATTCAAATACATTTCCAAAGTCACCGACGTACGAAATTACAGTTATTTTTCACTTTTTAGTGTTTTTTTGGTAGTCGGTTGTTTTTTTTTAAACAAGTTTTGGTAGAACTATTTAAGATAAACATTTCCATAATACATTATATACGTGTAACTCTAACGGTTTTTGCAGTGTACGCCAGAATAGCTCGAAGATGGCCGAATTTTCCTACTTACTTGACACTTAAAGTTTCCGCCTGACACAGGTCCTCACCGGACACGGTTGTTTCGGGAGGTTCTTGTTTCGGATAGGGCGGGAGGAAACGCCCGGGTGTTTCCATTGCGAAGATCGCCCTGAGGACACGGTGGAGCATACGGTGGAGGTCTGCCGGCTTGGGTGGAGCACCGCCGTGTTCTCGTGGAGGTGATCGGCGGCGGCGATCTCTCGCGTCCGACTCTGGTCCAGGCCATGGTACGGGGCGAGAGTGCATGGCTAGCAGTCGCCTCCTTCAGTGAAGCAGTTATGCTCGCAAAGAGGGAGGCGGCGCACGTGAGGGAGATGCAGTACATGCGCCCTCACAGCCGTGGCCTTCGCAGGAGACGCCCTGGGCGTCGGCAATCCCAGACTGATTCCCGGCCTCCGTAGGCACGGGCTTGCGGACGGCGAGTAATGGGTAGCTCGCTGTCCGGTAAGGACCAAGCCCGGGTCGAGCAAGCGAGATGTCATCAGCAACTGATGGGACCCGCAAGAGCCGATGCCTGACAGGGGTGCGGGTTATTTGAAAGAGATACCGCGGCCCCTGGCACACAGGCAACTGAGAGAACACGGGTGGATTTTAGTCAGTAAAAGTCTGACACCCCTTCCGCTCCGCCCAGAGCGGGAGAAGTTATTTGATGATTTCCCACCGAAAAAAAAAAAGACACTTAAAGTTATATTTTGGACAATTCACACAATATCTTTATAAATTATAAAATTAAAATCAAAATCAAAAGTCATTTATTCAAACTAGGCTGAAAGTCAGCACTTTTTGAACGTCAAAATTACATAAGACAGTCCCCCCAAAAAGCCCGCCCTTCACCACTTCCTAGTGCTTTATAGCCTACGAGTATATGTTATTCTGATGTATAAGCTATATTATTGTACGGTTTCATTACAATCTATTCAGTAGTTTTTGCGTGAAAGAGTAACAAACATCCATACATTAGTAGGATTAGTAGGATATGTATGTACGGAAATCAAAAGAGATAAAGAACCAGGGTCGTCCGATATGGTTGAAGTTTAGTAAGAAACCGATAGAGGTTTTCGAATAAAATTTCAGCGAATTAATGGAAAACAATTTCATTCCAAAAAGTCCATCGGTTTCTTACTAAACTTTGACTATAAAATAAAATAAATAAAGCTCTATTTTTGTTAGTATTTTGGTGTTAGTAACAATAGTGCTTAGAAATATAGGTTAATATTGTTACTTTTCGCAAAATGTATTAATTATTTGATCCTAAGTTCCCAAATGGAACTAATAAATATAGATTGACTAAATACTCTAAATTATTTAAGAAAATTATACAACTAACTCAATATGCACAGAATAATTATAAAATAAAACAATCTAATAATAAATCTAAAACCAGTTGGAAAATTATCAATAACTCAAAACATAACATACCACGAAATCTTATCACAAAAATAAAAGTAAACAGTGACATTATAACAGACCCCCAGGAAATAGCCAACGAATTTAACAACTACTTCATTGAAAAAGTCGTCCCACTTGTTGATTCAGGAAATCAAGATACTTCAAATATACCAAATAGAGAAAAATCATTCTTTATGCCCCCTTGTATACCGCAAGACGTGTTTAGAATAATCAAACTATTGAAAAATACGAACAGCGTGGGTC
Source organism: Polymixis lichenea (assembly GCA_949091785.1). Lineage (NCBI taxonomy): Eukaryota > Metazoa > Arthropoda > Insecta > Lepidoptera > Noctuidae > Polymixis > Polymixis lichenea. The sequence goes on along the minus strand of OX420943.1, from coordinate 8,863,816 downwards.
ATGACGGAATATCAACAAAAATAGTTAAGTTGGTGGCTCCAGAAATTTGTACACATTTAAGCCATCTGATTAATTTAAGTATAAGTACTGGCATATTCCCAGATGCTTTAAAAAAGTCAATTGTAAAACCTATTTAAAAAAAAGAAAATAGAGAATCCATGGAATTTTACAGACCTATTTCGATTATTAGTGTTTTCTCCAAAATTTTTGAAAAGTATATATATAAAGAATTAAGTGCTTATTTAGAAAAACATAATATACTAGTTAACGAACAAAAAGGATTCAGAGAAAACCGAACTATAATGGCTGTTTACGATTTCCTACATAAAGTTATGCTAAATGTCGATAGAACCAATCCCGTCTGTACCATATTCTGTGATATGACCCAGGCGTTTGATTACGTCAGGCATGATATTTTAATAAATAAGTTGGAAGCATACGGTATAAGAGGCAATGTTCTAAAATTAATAAAAACATATCTGGATAACAGAAAACAGGTCACGGAGATATCTAGGATAAACGTTAAAACTAAATGTGAAGAAATATTTCATTCGCATGAGCAAGTAGTCAAGTATGGAGTCCCCCAGGGTAGTGTGATGGGACCCCCACTATTCATAGTATATATAAATGACTTACCTAAACATGTAGACCAACCAGTTACACTCTTTGCTGATGATAGCACTATCACAATTCAATGTAATACCAAAGATAGCTACAATAACGACATAAATAATTCTCTGACATCAATAATAAATTGGATGAATAATAATAATCTAAAAATTAATCTTAATAAAACTACCGTAATGCACTTTAGTCAACGTTTATCAATGATGACTGATCTTAACGTCCAATACAATAATAGAATTATTACAGAAGTTGACAACACTAAATTCCTTGGAGTGACGATTGACAAAAAACTAAACTGGAAAGCACACATAGAAGAACTCAGTAAAAAAATTAATAATTCTTGTTACGCTCTGTTCAAACTGGCCTCAGTGCTTAACACTGAATCATTGCTCATGGCTTATCACGGTTTGGTTTCTTCACACTTAAGATATGGAATCATTTTCTGGGGCAACTCAACTGACAAGGACGTACCCTTCAAAGCCCAAAAAAGGTGCATCAGGACTATGTTTAGATTACAGTCAATCGAAAGTTGTAAGCCCTACTTTAAAAAATGTAAAATATTAACTCTCCCTTGCCTTTACATTTTAGACATTGTCATGTTTGTAAAATCAAATCGGCTCTTATTTCCACGTCAATCAGAAGTGGTCGATCGCAACCATAGTAGACGCGATGACAGTATTCTCTGTCTACATAGATCGAAAACAGCATTAATGCACAAGAGTGTTTTCTGTCTGGCCCCTAAAATTTTCAATAAACTCCCAAATAGTTGGAAGGAGCTTAATGTCCGTCAATTAAAAAATAAATTAAAGATACTGCTAGAAGGGAAAGCATACTACAGTATTCTAGAATTTCTTAATGACAACATCTAATACTGTGTAAGTAACCAATATTATCAATACATCTTTGACATAATCCGTACATACAGCAACATATTATTGCTATGATCATAATTTTATTTGACTGACTACTTGATTAATTGTTACGTAATTATGATGACGAAATTTAAATATCTGTACGCCACTAAGGCCAAACATGACTGATCTAAACTATAATGTAATTTAATAACTTGCATGCTCTGTATGTGTACTCATGTTTCCACAAATAAAAAATCTTGTATCTTGTATCTTGTATCTAAGACTGTCGCCACCCAGTAACCCTGAAAGAGACAGTCCGTTCTAGCAGCGATCATTTTTAGAATACTGTTGTCACTACCATGCAAACGCTGTCACATGGAGGCCGCTTTCTTTCTCATAATGGCATGGAAACCATCTGTGCGGGACTTAGCGAAATTTCCCGAGGCGTTACAACGCCATGGCAGTCCTAACAGCATCTTAAAAGCATTATTAAATTGCACACGCAGGGCGCTGTAAGCTCGACGCGGGTAAGCCACCCACAGACCACTCGTGTAAAACGATTGGCAGAACGCCGTAAAAAGAGTAACTTGTAGTCTATAGTACAACGAGCGAAACTGCGGGCAAGCATATTGCTCCTCACTGACAACGCCCTGCGCTCCATTCCTATGTCTACGTCATCTCTTAGGTCGCACGTGACAATGTGGCCAAGGTACCTAAAACTATCAACAAACCTAAGTGTGACTATATTCGACGACCCTGGTTTCTTGTCTCTTTTGCCTTTTTTCTGTTTTTATTTCTCTTTCGCCTTATGTATACATTTGCTTTTATACTGTCACTACACTGAACATTATATATCTCGAAATCATCAGTAACTGGGGTATTAACACTAAGCAGGCCTCACTTCCGCCCCGTGCCCGTTTTGAAAAGGACTTAATCTCCGCTATTTACCACAACAAGCTATATTGTACTGTACCGGATTAGTTCTTCGATAGATAGGATTTATATTGAATGAACATTTCAGTTGAAATTTATGTTTCACGTATAATTTACTGGTGTATGAAGTGATATATTTTAGTCTGTTTTGGTTGACTGGTTCAGTATTTTGAATCCGAAACAAATATTGTCGTCCTGCATCGTGCTAAATGAATCAATCCGAACTTCCGAAATCGTTTTAATTGTGTACGATGTAATTTGAAAGGGCATTTTTTTTAAATGGAGAATTACATTGCGGTTTGGGTTTCAAGAATCGTAACGATTCTTTATATTATACAAGAAATAAACAATAAGTCATATTTAAGTATAATAAATTAACTTTGGCCTACATTTTGTGACATTTCACAAGACATGATAAAAAAGTATGATATTTAATATTTCTTTTCTTTGAATAAATTAGGCCACAATCAAAACGCGATCCCAAACTTATTTCGAACTTTGGTTTCCAGAACGGCCAAAGTCAAACTGTGTCTGAGGGTCATCCGTGGTAGTTCCGTCAGACTTAGAAATTAAACAACAAATTTCTATAAACTTTTATATTACCTATAGTTATATCAAAGAGAGGCTTGATTTTTTATTTATTTTTCTATTCAGCAATTTTGCAGCTTAGAGGGTGTCGCGCCTTCTAAAATTTGACACGATTTTACGTTTTAAGGCATATAAGTTGACAAGGTTCCAACTGTTGGGACACAGGCGTCGACTTATTGGTCCATAATCTTCAACGCGGGCCCTGTGCTAGTTGGTTGACGTTACATGTCTTCGAATTTATGGTTCTAGGACATGGTCGGTTTTCTCACGATGTTTTCCTTCACCATTTAGAGAGCTGGGCACGCCACGATTGCGGCGGTAAGTCCCCTCTTTGAGGAGTGGCTTGAGAGGCGGCATGGCGTCCTCACCTTCCGCCTGACACAGGTCCTCACCGGACACGGCTGTTTCGGGAGGTTCCTGTTTCGCATAAGGCGTGAGGAAACACCCGGGTGTTTCCATTGCGAAGATCGCCCTGACGACACGGTGGAGCATACGGTGGATGTCTGCCCAGCTTGGTCGGAGCACTGCCGTGTCCTCATGGAGGTAATCGGCGGCGGCGCACGCTCGCGTCCGGCCCTGGTCCAGGCCATGGTACGGAGCGAGAGTGCATGGCTAACAGTCGCCTCCTTCAGCGAAGCAGTCATGCTCGCAAAGAGGGAGGTGGCGCACGTGAGGGAGATGCAGTACAAGCGCCCTCACAGCCGTGGCCTTCGTAGGGGACGCCCTGGGCGTCGGGAATCCCGGGCTGATTCCCGGCCACCGTAGGCGCGGGCTTGCGGACGGTGAGTAATGGGTAGCTTGCTGTTCGGTGAGGACCAAGCCCGGGTTTACGGCGCGTTGTGTTCCACGCGCGCCTCAAAGAGATGTCAACGGCAACTGATGGGGTCCGCAAGGGCCGATGCCTGCCAGGGCTGCGGGTTGTTCGAAAGAGATACCGTGGCTTCTGGCACACAGGCAACTGAGGGAATACGGGTGGGTTTTAGTCAGTAAAAGTCTGACACGAAGAGCGGGAGAAGATATTTGATGATCTCCCACCCAAAAAAAAAACCATTTAGAGAGCAGTGGTACAATATGTTACACTTTCTTTTCAGTTCCTTGTGAGGAAGGGCTGAGTTAATGCAGACGCAAATAAAAAATAACACACTTAATGTCAATTATTGATCCCATTATCAGTACCTACTTTATAAGAAGAAATAGCCTGTTTTCTGAGTTAATAATGAAGGAATTTCCACGAGATTGTAGCGACATTCCCATCAATTTCCTACTAGGTTTCTGCCCGACCTAAATTTAAATATAAATAATTAAGCAAATTGTGCTTTTAGGAAAATTGGTTATGGATGAGTGATTATTTATGGGGAGGTAGGCGGAGATTATAATAACTTTTAGCAGACAAGTGGGACTTTGTTATAATTTATCAAGAAAGTTTGATATAAGCTTAAACCATGCTTGAAGCGATCGGTTCGTGGATATGATCATCCATTATGTATCGACACCTATCGAGCCCCCTACATCGGAAAGCACGTAGATCTTTGACAGTCCTTACGGGTAGTCAGAAGCACAATGGTCTGATAACTAGTTTTACTAAGTGGTAGCGGGTTTTCCAGTAACTGGGTTGTGGAGATCAGGAGTCGCTCCATGTAACAGAGTATTTAGCTACATCCAGTTGGAATTGAAGCCAACCCCAACAACCCAACATAGTTGGGTAAAGGCTAGATAGATTGAGTGGTGTCTGAACCTTCATGAATTGCAATTCAGTTGCTATTAAACTAATAAATAATAAAATTGTTTATTTATCCAAATAATACACACAGACACAGTTCAAAACTAATGTGCTATTTTTATTTTATTATTAAACTCTTTATTTTATCCCTTTTTTCCTGAAATACAGGATTACCTAGTTCAGGCACGTAGTTCTTAGAAATAATATTTATTATATTTAAGTGAAACTACATATTTTTAAGCCTTATATTTTTCGAATAAATATATTGTTATTATTATTTTATTATTAATCTGAATTGTGCTCCAAAGTACTGCTGTAGGACGAGAAACACTACATCCCTACATATGCAGTGGCAGTTGTTATCACTATTTCAGCTTTGGGAACCGTTAAAAGAAAAGTAAAATATGTTACGCAAACGGGCCAACCCTGTCAATGGGCACAGTCGCATATCACTAAAAATAATAATTCCGCAAAAATTTGTTACTTTACCCTTTCTATTTTTATTATTATCCTGTTTTATTTTTCCCCATAGCTTACCACTGTGCCTCTCTTAAACGCATTCATATTGGTCTCTATCAAAAAATTTGTAGCTGTACATAGTTGTAAATAAATGTACGAATTGTACATACTAATTCCATAGCCTGTACCCAACAGGCCATGGGATGGAAATAAATATGAAATAATTAGAGACAGTAAAAACATTAATTTGTATTCATATTATATGTCACAGAACGAACATAACATCACGCTTGTATTCGCCAAAGAGTTAGGCAGGAGTACCCAACACCCACATTTCGTCAGTTATATTAGGTGGCGAAACACACAGAATTGTAGCTAAATAATAATATATAGGTATTATTACATACAAAGTTACATTAGGGATGTGACCTTCCAGGTAATATAAAATTAAGTTTGAGTTAATATCGGTGACCCTAATCTATTACAATATTTCGTCCCAGAGGGTTAACTTGAAAACTACCACGTTTTGTACGTACGACCTAATGTAAACCATCATAATGAAACAGAGTCCCTTTCGAAGAGGTGTTATTTTAATTAGTATAATAATAAGCAGGCAATGGACTCATTTTCAGTGTGAATGTAAAACTGGAATTATATAGCGTAATTGACATGTATTACGAAGGTACATTTGCGCGTACGTATTTCAACTAAATACCTTTTACTTAACGTGACATTACAACAGGCCTGTGTTCTCCAAGGGGCTGGCAGAGACACCCACATTTCGTTTTATAACTAACAATTATTTACTTAATAGCGATGTCGCTAGTCATAAATAAAATCTTTATTTATGACCGCAAACCGCAGTTACAAAGATCAACGCGATCACACAGACAGACACGAAAAGTGACTTTGTTTCATTCAATCATTTATAGATTATACCTACCTAGGGTTTGTTTGTTTAAATGCGCTTATTTTTAAATTACCAACCGGAATTTTAAAAAAGCTTTTAAATTTGATAGCGCAATCCTTTACGAAGGTTTATAAGCTTTTTTATGCTATGACCTACCCATATGTTGCGACCAAAAAGCAAAAAAGTCAGATAGAAAACTAAACGGAATCGAAGCAAGTGATTTCACTGATGGGCGATGTGATGCTATAGGATTCACGCGGATGAAGTCACGAGCAGAAGCTAGTGAATAATAAATCATCTGGCTTTCCAGAAAGTTCGAAATCCGTAAAACTCGAACTCACTGGTCAACGTCTTTCATCAAAGATCTATTACTAATAATATAGCACGAAATAAAACTGTGTACCTAAACTTCATTTTGCATGATAAAGCAAATTGGTGCCACTTAATTCACAATTGCAATATTGGCTCAAAGCCAACGTTAAAAGAGTTTATAATAAAATATAATTTAACATAACATCACGCCCTGTTTCCCCGAAGGGTTAGGTAGAGGTCTACCCACATTTCACCAGTTAGGGGCTATCCATAAATTACGTCACACAAATTGTATGGTTTTTTGAACCGCTCCGTCCTTGTCACAGGTGGGCACACTTGTGGAACCCCCTTCCCCTTGTGTGACGTCACATATTTTTCAATATTATATTTAGAAGTCATTAAATAAAAACAGTAGTCTTTCGAGTAAAAGAAAATTAAATTAAAAAATTATCTTTAATAAAATTAACATAAAGTTAAATATTTTAGATAGATAGAAGAAGCCTTATAAATATAGATCGAATAAGTAATATTTCCAAGTTTTTGGTTTAGGTACATTTAAGTTTCGAGTATTTTAGATTTTAACATGTGACGTAACAAAGCTTTTCAACCCCCCCTATCCCTCGTCACACAATGTAATCTTTCGTTGACCCCGTTCCACCCCCTTAACGTGTGACGTAATTTATGGATGTACCCCTTATGTTTAAGTCCCATGTAATAGGGGGGCGAGCCTATTACCATCGACCGGCAACAAATCCAGACTCCGGGCTGCTACTGAGAAATTCCTAATAAAATATAGTTTAGGGGAAAATTGTCTCGCAAACCGGAAAGCCGGAGGCTTGAGAGAACTTCATATGAAGCCTGTTTGTGTTTGTGTCGAACGTTTATGCCTTTGAGTATTCCTCACAAATATATGGTTTAAGAATGTGTGAATCATAAAATGTATAAAATATTTATTCATCAGGCAACTGGATCCAATTGCACAAAAACTACAATAATGCTTAAAATTCTAGGTGTTGGTAAACTTAAACACTATGTTGGTACTGAAATTCTACTACAGACAGGGTGGTGTTTATGAGATTGCGTTCATCAATAACTTCCTATTCCTATCAGCAATAACTTTTAAAAGGCTGTTGCTACTTTCCCGCAGGCTGGTGAGAAGAGATGCATTATTTTTTTGTACTACGCTTTATTTGCTATCTACTCTGGCTTGAGTAATCATCGCAAATGCACTGCAATAACGTGGCAGTCGCAACTGTGCCCTAAAAGCGTTGTTGTATTGAACACGCAACGTATTGCTGGCACGCCTTGGGCACAAGGATGTACAATCTGCTTTATGTAGCGTGAATTTGACCGAAACTGTACATAGTGTGAACCTTCGGGCCAGCAAATCCCGCACCATCAATGCTTTACGTGGACGCAGGGAATTGGCAATAGGCATTCATGGTTTACGAGAGTGCTGAAGCCAATGGTTTTTTTTAGGGTGGGAAATCATTAAATAACTTCTCCCGCTCTGGGTGGAGGAGGAAGGCGTGTCAGACTTTTACTGTCTTAAACCCACCCGTGTTCCTTCAGTTGCCTGTTTGCCAGGGGCCATGGTATCTCTTTCGAACAACCCGCACCCCTGGCAACACTTCGTTATAAGAGATCGACATGCGCCCGTGCACCGACACACCGGCCACTGCGAGGGTGACCGCGCGACGGCGGCGAAGCGTGTATTGAATCCTCATTCCCGAGCGATCTGAAAGACGCAGAACGCATGGTGTGGTTAAAATTAAAAACGAATGTTAAAAAAAATCGTTATGGGTGTCGTTTTCATGGTTTTCGGGGGTGCTGAAGCCGATAGTGGGGTCAAAATAAAGTTGACTATATGATAACTAGAGTAAACGATATTACATTCGGAGTGGAAGAAAAAGTTTAAGGGACTACTGACGGGGGTCCCTCGACCCGAGGTTTCTTTCTAATACGATTTGCCATATTAACACCCAGGTACTGTAATGAGCTGTTTATCAACTTTTAGATATTTTTTCAGATTCTTTTTTTTTTGCAAGAAAATTCAATTAACCTTTTTTTATGTAGACGCGACAAGATAAGTTAGTTGAGTAGATAGGTAAGTAAATCACTGATTTCACAATAAAAATTGCCCAAGTCTCATTCAAACTTTGAATGGGGTTAATTAGAATAAAAGTAGCTACTTAATTGATTAAGTTGAAGAACTTCGCCGTACCCAACTCAGACTTAATCTTTAATTCATGGTGGGAGACAAAACAAAAGGGAATATCCTGTTTTATTGATTCACTCCTCTCTAAGCAATTTTGTATGTGTTGGAGTTTTTTTTACGAAGTTTCTAGTTTCGATTAGTTCTTGAAGTGAGGTTCGTTTAAAGTTTAAACGGTCGGCTTTCCATTTAGTTCTCAGATCCCTTTACTAAGTAAAACTATTTTTCCGCAAAGTGAGCTGGACGTACTATTACCTATTTGCGGTCTAGTAATTCACTCTAGTAATTCACTAGAATTATAAATTGCTGGCATTTCTTTTTTTTTTGGATCAAATTTTGTAGTTTATAGCTATCATTGTGTTGACATTTAGGTATAGTAAGACAAATATAATATTAATTTACCCAATTTATTTTTCAGATTTACACACATACATAAACCCACACTTGCTTCCTATGGAGGTAGGCAGAAACTACAGACCGTTACCTGCTATTCCTTTTGCTTCGTTAATGTTCATACATCTGATCTATCTACCTGAGAACATCACCAATAAAGTCACTGTCCATATAGGGCGTTGCCTCCACCGTATCCACTTACATCAGCCTTGTGAATTTTGTTAGTCGCCTTTCATAAATTTTTCAGATACTTGTAGAAAATGTAGCCAAAAATCTAGAAAATGGGTCCATTGCAACAAAATATCGAGTGGTGTGCTATTGTTTATAATACAAGAGCGCAGGAACCCGCTGTACCTTGGAGAGCAAGTTTGCCGGTCTCGAGATGGTCTCGGGTGTCACATTGTCAAATCGATACGGGGCCACATAAAGCCCAAAATAACCACACCTTTTTTTCAAGCTTTAGTAAATATTGGTCCTTGTCAGCTCTGGACAGGGAGAGGTGGAAAGAGAGTAAGGAGGCCTTTGCCCAGCTGTGGGCAGTTAATAGCTAATACATTTTCAATAAACTCCCAAATAGTTGGAAGGAGCTTAATGTCCGTCAATTAAAAAATAAATTAAAGTTAGTGCTCGAAGTGAAAGCATACTCCAGTATTCTAGAACATGTAATACTGTGAAGTAACCAATATTATCAATACATCTTTGACATAATCCGTACATACAGCGACATATTAATACTATAATGATCATTTTAATTGACATTTAATAATTGCTACGTAATTATGATGACGAAATTTAAATATTTGTACGCCACTAAGGCCAAACATGACTGATCTAAACTATAATGTAATTTAATAACTTGCTTGCTCTGTATGTGTACTCATGTTTCCAAAAAAAAAAGAGTCTTGAATCTTGAATAAAAATTTCGAAAACGAAAAACGGGATAATAGAAAAACCTGTCTGTGAAATCTGGCTCCTAGGCAACCATAGATATCTGTTTGTTTGTTTGAAATGACAATAGTTGCTTGGGTATAAATTATACTAACCTAATTAAAAAATATATATTAATAATTCCATGAAAAGAGACCTTTTCTGTACCGAGAATGTAGGTCGGGAATTCAACGAATACTTTGTCTTCGGACTGTCGAAGACGAAGTAGGTAAGTATTCGTCGAAATTGTGACCGAATATTTTTTGAGGGCCAGAAATGATTTAATACAAAATAATTATTATAGAAAACAATGCAATGAAATAATTATAACCTTGTTAATTGAAAAATTATAAAAGTTAACCTCAATTTTCAAATGAAAAACACCTTTAAAGTGATTTGAAATTAGAATTTCGGGTTCCAATAATCTAATAGCCAAATCGAAGAACTCAATTTGTAAGTGGCAGTACAAATTTTCGTCACAAATTATTGGACCAGACTATAGATTTTTATCCAAACTCGCTCTGTATTCTATATGGTATTATTTATTTGTTAGTGTTCATGTCAATATTTGTTGTCGAAACAGCAATAGATTTGTTGAGTGCAGACCACGTATCTGACTAATCAGAACACAAACAAAGTGTGGGACGAACTTCGAAGATGGTGCGATGACCGTCTGAGTAGCAGTAGATACAGGATGTAATGCTGTCTCGTATGAAGAAAATAATCAGTAGACTCTGTTTACTCACTATACCACTATACCACTTCAGGATTTCCGTGACTGTTTCAGTAATATGGTTGTTTGAAGTATCGTGTTTTCTTTTTCTTGAAATGTATTATGTTAATCCTGAATTATAATATCGACTGTGGCAACACTGTCAAAGTACAAGTTCTTAAGGAGGAGTCGCGAAATTCAAACGTTTTCATGAAATAGTCATTCTTCATCATTTCAGCCGAATTACGTCCACTGCTGGACATAGGCCTCCTCCAGGCTCCTCCACTTCGACCGGTCTTGTTTTTCCCACATACAGCAGATTCCCGAGTCATTCAATGGTATTTTATTATAATTATAATACTCTAAATACATACATGCCATGGTGGCAAATTACATTTTGTTCTACATACAGTCGAACGTATCTGCAAATTGCAATAAACCTTAGAAAATTTGAATTTCGCGGGCTACCGTGGCGCTTCCCCCTTAATATTGTAAAAAACTTCCAAACGTAATTTCACTATGACACCTGGATGTTATTTCCCTTTGGCAACACTTACAAAATGAGTTTTGCATTTCGTAAAATCGGGTTACCATTGTTTCATAAAAAAAAAAAAAATTAAACAAGGGTAATTTATCAATTTCCAAACAATTTCCCGCATAATATCATTTGCCAAATTATTACTTAGCCAATAAACTGTTCACAGACAATTGTAACGCAAACCGAGGGGTTTGCGTTACAATTGTCGTGAAAACAAAGTGAACGTTTAAACAATAACTTGCTTACGAACAAGTACTTTTATCAATTTTAATGTAGTCAAATATTTCAGTTGGTTTATCATATTTTACGCAAAATAAAATAATCCAAATATTTAGTACCGTCTGTTTTCAATGACTGACATGACAATTTGACTAATTGTTTATTGCCTAAAGTTCGTTTGCTGTAATAAATCATTTGATTAAAGACCAAATGCCTTAATGATATTAGCTTTAGTAACAATCTGCCGAATAAAAATTTTACCAAATGAAATCCGTACTAAAATCATTCCAATTATTGCATTGGTATAAAGAAAGCTTGCTAAAATTTGTTTGGATAATGAAATTATGTTAAAATAATTATGGCAAAACGAACGGCAGGATAGCCCGTTAAAATGTCGTGCAGAGTCAGTCGTCATTAGATTGTGAAGGAATGTTAATAGAAGTAGGTACCTAAAAAGGTTGTAAACGGTGGTGTTAGATCATTTTTGGTGAACCATGTTCTGCAATACCAATGTAGCATACTTTTGAATTATTTAAAATTATTTCTGTACATACTATTTTTATTGGTATATACAATGTGAACTTAGGCGGTAGGTAGGTTTTATATCAGGTAGCCCAGAAACAAGTTAAAATTTATGCTCCATTTAAAAACAGATTTGTCAGATCATTTGCCCCTTAAAGCATGAGGGAGAAAATTATATTTTTATTATAACGAGAGGGTATAAAGTTTTGTTACTAGGGCCGGTATTGAGTTTGAGATGGAAAAGGTCCATTTTGACAGCCGGAGCTTACGTAAGCTGCTAGCCCGTCCATTCGAATCACATCAACTTAATAGAAGACCTTGAACTATGGATTAAATCAAGCTTATGCTTAGAAATAATAAAGAAAGTTGGATCCCGAAGTGTTGGCACAGTCAAATTATTATTTTCTATGAGGGTTTTGATTTTTTAAATAAATAGAATGCAGCACAAACTTTTTTCTATGTATTGTGCAAAAGTATAATACAGTATATAATGCCACCACCCATTATTCCGCACTTTATGTTTTATTTATTTACTTACTAAGATTCATAACAGTATGTTATACGCTCATGATATTTAAAGTGAAATAGCTACATATTATAATATATTCTTATGATATTAAAAGACTGACTTAAAGGGAATTAAAAGTCAAGGGGCAGTCCAGCACCATTGACTTGTAACTCCCCTTTTTTTTGGTAAATTTCTTAAATGGCAATACGAAAATGTCCACTAGCGACCCTGTCAACTGAACAGATAAGATGGTCGGACAATACCTATGATGAAAATTAAAACAAACAAATTAATGGAACAGAAAACGTGCCTGCGGATGCCAATTCATTTAAATACTTAACCCCGAAATTCTAGTTTTAAATCACCTAAACATAATAATTGGGGTTAATTTTATAACCACAATTTTCGCTAATACTTTTTCAGCTACAATTTAACAGTGTTAACAAAAAATGTAGAGATATAAACTTGCAACCTTTTCAATGCAGTTGAGTGTGTTACTTATTCCCTTTAGTAGGCGATTACAAAAAAAAACCTGAACAGGGTTTGTTTATGTAAGCTTTTGGAACAGGCATTACAAAAAAAATGCATGAATAATATAGCATAGCTAGCCACAGTACCACGCAGCTTAGCTAATGTTCATTAGTCGCCCTTTAGTAAGGACAACCCTAAAATCGTAATTGTCCGATTAATTCTTAATTAATTGCCTAGCAGATTGGGCGTAAAATTAGAAGGTCTAATCTTTAGCTGTAACATCTTGGTTAAGACTATATCCGTAAATGGACAGTTTCTAATGTGATTAGTTATATCAAGTTATCGGGAATTGAGGATAATTCGCGAAACTACGTTACTCATTAAATATCATGTTCATATACCTATGTACACGTACATACATGAGTAATAGGGTCCCGTTGGCACCCTTTGGTTACTAAACCCTAAATTATTCACAATTTTTTATTCTAAATTGTTTTCTCTAGACGACCTGGCAGCCGCTGGAGTATTGTGTTCGCGGCCAACACTTGCAGCGACTTTGTAAACGCAGTCAATTTGTATCCTGATAAAGGGGATCAAGTAATTGTTGCAGTTGCAGCCAGATTAAAAAAGCCGATTAATGAGTTTGCTAAATTCATGATATTAAGAAAGCATTCGGTTCCTATGACGAAATGGTTCATAAAATGGTAAGTAACGAAGTTTACTCTGCCATCTTTGGTAAAATCAGGAAATTATTGCTAAGCAAATTGAAACCATACGTCAGTGTTCCATGTTGTAGCCATTCCGTTCAGCTGTCAAAGAATGGTAGCTGTTATCAATGAACATTGTACAAAATCCCAAGATACACAATCACGTGTCTCAAAAACGTCCGCATAAATAGGGCGTAATTTGCGCAGATGTCAAATAGTATCGTAAGTCATATGTCAGTCAGTCTTTTTGGATATTGCTTTGTAAAACCACTTTAAGTCATGCGTGTAAGATTGAATTTGCAAAAAAGTGTGTTTTATCATAAACTACAGACGTATAATTGGGGACAGTTTTGAGGTGGTTTTGAGTTTTGTTCGAGACTGTGCATCTTGGGTTTTTTGTTTATCAATGGCGGTGACTCGAATTTCCGGACAATTATATATCAATACTACTTTAATAGTCTAATACTACTATAACAGTATTGTAATGTGTAATTAGTGGTTAATTTGGTTAACAATTAATTTATTAATGAAATTTCAAAGTTTCTTTTTCCATTCAAGCAGAGATATAGGTAGGGGCATTGGTACACGTAATTAAAAGTATCTGCAATTGAGGATAATATTCGAGAAATTATTTTACTTTGTAAATATCAAGTTCTTCAACTTGTATCGGTTGTGACAAAATCTTTTCCGTTTCAAGTTGTGGGTGGTTTTCCGTTTCAAGTGGCATGACAAACATTACTTGGCCATATTTCCATATGACACAATATATTTTGCATGGATCTGGATGGATCTGGCATTAAAAAGCCATTGGCACGAGGTCAACGGGTAACTTTCGCCAAATAACATCAAATTAGGGCTGGGATGTCGCCAAAAACCAAGTTCTAATCGGATTAATGGTACATTAAAGCGGTTATTGTATTTTATATCTCGTTTCTTTTTTAACCTTACAGGCCCAGTGGTAACGGTCCTGACTTAAGAGTTGAAGAAGGTCGTGGATTAGAACCCAGGTCGACGGCGCGCTGTGTTCCACGCGCGCCTCAAAGAGATGTCAGCACCAACTGGTGGGGTCCGCAAGCGCCGATGCCTGCCAGGGGTGCGGGTTGTTCGAAAGAGATACCGCGGCCCCTGGCACACAGGCAACTGAGGGAACACGGATGGGTTTTAGTCAGTAAAAGTCTGACATGCCCTCCCGCTCCACCCAGAGCGGGAGAAGTTATTTGATGATTTCCCACCCTCAAAAAAAAAGGCAGGCGCTTTACTTTCAGTAAATAATTTCATCACCACTGCTCTCAACCGGTGAAGGATAACATCGTGAGGAAATCGGCATGTTCTAGAACGAAAAAAGAATCGAAGACATGTGACAACTACCACCCCGCACTGGTGCCCTGGTAGATTACAGTTCACTCCCTCTCGAAGAGAGAAGGTCTCTGTCCTAGCAGTAGAAATAATAACCCCTCGGTTTTTAGGTAGACTCATTGCGTCTGATAACCAGTGATCGGATAATCGAGTGTGATGCCTAAACTTCTTCCCATGAAAGAATAATGTGGAAATACCTTCCTGAATAATCCCGGGTTCCCAGTATTGAAAATTTTTGTAAAATATAACAAACTTAATGAAATTATAGCAGTGGTTATTTTAATGTAGTATCTTTATTTTATTCAAAACAAATGGAATAACAATAAAAAATTATAATGTGCACAATGTGGTCAAGTTGTGAAAATTGATTTATCTATCTAACAGATTTGTGATGGAATCGACTAATTTATTGTATTTTATACGAATAGTAGACTAAAAACAATTAATATAATTACAATACATTTTTTTTACTGCTAAAAAAGTTCACAGTTGTATTTTTTAATTATTGATATTTACCAGCACAGAAACATTAGAATCTACATAAGAGTAGATGCAATCTCAGGAATTGCAAACGATTCCGGGATCTGGGATTCTGAAAGGTATATCCGTATTATACTTTCGTGGGAATAATAGTGAAGTTTAGGTATATTAGCGCCCGATTATCCGATCACTGCTGATAACAATAGAAAAGTAATTATATTAATTAGGGTAAAACCAGGATAGTTGCCCCAGGGGTACAGTTGCCCCGATTGTAATTACTGTAGTTTCGCGGAAGAATCGCATGCTATTTTATTAATGTATCGAAAGACTCTCCAACTACACCTAAGTTGACCGAGTCGCATGCTTTGTGCGATTGCATGGGAAGGCAAAATGCGATCAAAGTTTTTGCGGGATAGATGTCTTGTTTCTCGGCGGGGCATCTAAACGTAATGTGTGTGTATTAGGCAACTATCCCTATGTGGGATAGATGTCCCAATATATAGAGGTCTGCAAAAAACGCTAATACTCTGGAAATATTAAAGATAATGTTTTTTACTTTTCACAAATTTGTAGAAAAAAATACCAAAGTATCGGCCAGTTTTACAAATAAAGTATTTTGCTTTTTGTACGAAGAGATATAGAGTGATGTTAAAAAGTGTGGCAACTATCCGGCTTTTACCCTACTTGACACTTGAAGGTTTATAGGCTGATTATGCTATAGAGTCCATAGGTACTTACATCGATCGAAACTATACTTGGGAACTTATCAAATCGTTGTTAGTATCGCTACTCGAAATATAGGACTCATTAGATAGGCAAATGGAATGAGTACTTGACGCTGATAGTTCTAGTACATTTAATAACTTTGGTTCAGACTTGTAACAGTTGTTGAGGACCAAATGCCTAGAAGCAGCAGTTACAGCGTGCTTAATCAATCCAATAAAACTTTAAAGGTAAGCATTTACTGACTACACTTAATAAATATGCCTTATTTATAACTATGCTTATGTATGCATGGGGGATTTATCGAAGGAAAATGGATGTGAAAGCAATCAGCAGCCGTGGTATACCAGACTGTAAATGAATATAAAAAAAACACATTATAACAACGCAATATATAGTGTTATAAGTTTTAAAGATAAAATATCCTAAATTTGTATAAATTCAATATCATTTACAGAAAGCTTTTATACAAATTACAGTTAAATTAAATAATTAGACATTATGAAAAAGTATATAAAGTAAAAAAACGAAAGAGCTTACTGGGCATCAAAGAATTTGTCCGCATCGCTGTCAGTGGGAAAAGTGCCCAAAAGGCTGGCAGCGTTACCACGTTGGATGGCAATGCTGATTCTTTGACCTAAGAATAGGCCAGCCCTTTGGTCACGTGAAGAGTCGACCAATAAGTTTTAATGAAAATAGAATTCCAATTTAACTTCCGATTTTGTGAGAAAAGATTTTTTTTCAATTTCCGCAGTGGATTTTGTAGCTTATAATCTCATGAGTATGGACATATATATTTTTTTTTAGTTACAAAGTCGCTTGTGAATCGATTTTTGTCGAAAATAGGTTGTTTTTTCCACACTGTGCCGCGTGGTGGATTACGGCCCACTCCGTCTTACCAAGAGGCGGCCTGTGTCCCAGCAGTGGGAACGTTATACGCTGATTATACTAAGTATGCTGAAGCAGGAGAATAATGTTTTTCTTATTCTGTATTATTTTCTCTAGATGACCATCCGCTGGGGCATTGTGTCTGCGGGCAAGATTTGCAGCGACTTTGTTAACGCAGTCAACTCTTATCCTAATAAAGGGGATAAAGAGATTGTCGCAGTTGCAGCCAGGGACAAGAAAAAAGCCGATGAGTTTGCAAAACTACATAACATAAAGAAAGCATTCGGTTCTTATGAGGAAATGGCTCAGAGTTCAGAAATTGGTATGTTGTAATGAACATTGAACGTTCTTCTCATGTTTCATCGTCATAATTTCAGCTGAAAGACATCCACTGCTGCGACCCCAAAGCACCGCCACTTCGACCGGTTCTGTGCTTCTCACATCAAGCGGATTCCGGCAGCCTTCAACAGGACATCGGTCTATCTTGTGGGAGGCCTTGCGATGCTTCGTCTTCCAATACGCGATTGCTACTCCTGAACCTATCAGCCCCATCGTCCATCTGTTCTGCGAGCAATGTGCCCTACCCACTACCACTTAAGTGTAACAATTCTTTGGCAAGTTTAGTTCTCTAACTCAATCAAAATCAAAAGTCATTTATTCAAATTAGGCTGAGAATCAGCACTTTTCGAACGTCAAAGTACATGAGACAGTCCCCCAAAACGCCCACCCTTCACCATTTCCTAGTGCTTTAGCTGGGAAGAAGAAGTGGTGGAACAAACTCCCCAGCAGCACAGCTGTCTGTTTAGTCGGATAGACCTGATTCTATACATACTTAGGCAAAGTAATAAACATTACGAGACACAAAATATTAATTAAATAATTAGTCAAAATGTCAGCTAGCCATACCAATATACCGACAAATAAAATGAAAACTGTCGAGGCCAAATAAAGCCTAAAACAACTCATCATAGAAAATATTGTTATGAGTAGATCATGTCAATAACTAATGACTTAATAGATAGTTATAAAAAAAATTGTTAGACAGGCAATAAAAAATAAAATAATAATTATATGAACGCATATAACCTGTCACTAGATACGCCAATTCTGGAGAAAGAACATAAACATTGTCTTGAGTTAATCACAGCGACCAACTATTCTTGTCATTTAAATAGTCGTTGATGGAATAGTAAGCCTTTAAACAAAGGACGGATTTTACTTGAGCTTTAAACGCATTAAAAGGCAAATCTAGCAAAGAAGAGGGAAGCTTGTTATAAAAAGTTATACCTAACTGATCTCTTCATTTGCATGCATAGCCCTCCCCATTGCCTTTTGGGAGACTTTCAGCCTTCTCATAAGGACCATTTTGAGTGACTTGGGTACATATAAAAGTAGCATTGACTTGCCCCAGCTTCGCACGCTTAATTAGACTTGTCAAAACATCTTTTCAGATTTCTAATTAAAATAATAATGTAATTAAAGTAAATGATTTATTAATTAAATAAATAAAAGTCATACGAGGCTCTGGTTTCGATTCCTGGGTTGAGCTGGACTTTTCCATCCGAAATTGCACAGTAGCAGCCCATAGTCTCGATTTGTGCCCGGTTAAAGACAACAGGCTCGCCCCCTTTGCATGGGACTAAAACATAATTCGCGAAATATCGGTTATAGTTTGATACTGCCTAATCCTGCGGGGGTTACAGGCGTGATGTTATGTGTAATGATTATATCTAATTCTATAGCACTACTAGTTTTATCAGTGCTAAATATGTTTCCATGACATGCACTTAGTATGTACTTAATTACGCTCGTGCCTAGCAATCTCTACTTCAAAGTGAAGCACTTAAGGTCGTTTATATCTAGATATATTAATCGTTTATACTTACCAATTATATCAAACTGCAAAAAGAACATTAATTTGTTGCGTTAAACAAATCCCAATGACAAAATATCCTGTTATACCCAAAGGAGATAGAAAAGGCCGTGTAGTGGGTGATATATGCAGGCGTAACACAGGCAGAAACGATACAAATAGTAAATAGTAAACAGTAAATTTATTATTAAGACACGTTTTTTTGACATATTAGCACAATAAATAAACGATAACAAAATAAAATGAAAAAATTAAATAAAGTGCAATAAAGTATCCCTAGATCCCACACTAGGATACGCTGTGTCGTGAGATCTAGTTACTAGTAATAGGTACTAGTGTACTTGTAATAGGTCTATTAACTTGTAAATATATTTACAAGTTAATAGACCTATTACAAGTACACTAGTGGGTAGTTCAGTAATAATTTGGTTGCTTACTCTAAACAACATTTAAACTTACATATCCAGAGGAAACATGCAAAATACAATGCTAAGGTTTGTGTAGTGTAATGTAGTGTAGATGGTATGTATTTGTAGTTATGTGTATGTATGTGTATTTGTGTGTATTAAAGGGATGTGATACGCCTAGGTGAGCATTTCCGAAGGATTTAAAGTAAGTGAGTTAAATGAGCTTCAGTCCTTGCATAGTCCTGAGCTGATAGCCACTTGTATAGTGACCACTAGACACAAATATAGTCGCTTTCAATGATAACTTAATACATAGACATAAGCTATTATGAATACCTAACCTACACAACCTCGGCTCTATTCTATACAATGCATAGTATCCACGTACCTACTAGACATGAATCTATACATGTCCATATCCTCGTCATCATCTGACAAGCGTAGGTTAACCTGATCGATCGACCCGCGCGCCTTTTATTACTTAGTCTCAAGCCCCATGACATGAATATACATGTAATTCAAATCTATACCTACATCAATACAATATTATAAATTAAAGACGCTTTTCGTGTCAATCTGTGTGACCGCATTAAGTCTTCTTAAAAACGGCGTGACGCGATACTTGTAAAATAATTTCCACGAAGTTTTCATAGAATTTGTTCTACGAGTGTCGCGGTAGTATGCACGAGTCTTTATTCTTATTAACTTCGCAACGCGGTTTTAACCATAATTTAGAGAATTTATTCAGAAAAGTTTATGAGAATCATACATTTACATCATGTAATAAAGAAATCTCGATGTTTTATGAAGTCGTATAAAGTTAGGTTAGGTAGAAGAATAAAACGTTTAAAGTTTGATTTCTTTTTCCTGAAACCATCTTTTCTGTTTCAGACGTTGTGTATATCGGCGCTTTGAATCCTTTTCACTGCGATCTTGCCGAACTGTAGGTACCTGATATATGGAAAACATGTACTATGTGAGAAACCTTTATGCATGAACACACATCAGGCCGAGCTTCTTATAGCCCTTGCTAAGAATAAAAAGCTGTTCCTTATGGAAGCAGTGTGGTCCCGTTTCCCTCCCGCGTACGCAGAAATGCAGAAAGAGATAGAAAATGGAGAAATTGGAGAAATAAAGTTTTTAGAAGTCAACTTGGGATTTTTTAGTGAGAGTGATAGGGTTAAGTGAGTCATTTTACATACGTACTACGCCATTTTCCCATGGGGGTAGGCAGAAACTATGGAACGCCACATGCTACGATCCCTACGTACTCCTTTTGACTCGTTGACGTTCATACATCTAGTCATACATGCACGCCGGTTGCGGGTACTATAGTATAATTTAGTACAGTATATTTATTTCTGAGTATATGGTACGGCTTCGCCCGCGTGGAAGTCGAAAACTATCCCACGGGAAGGTAGTACCGGGATAAATAGTACCCTATGTATTATTCCAGGTTACAAACTACCTGTGTACCAAATTTCATTCAAATCCGTTCAGCCGTTTTTGCGTGAAAGAGTAACAAACATCCAAACATACATCCATACTCACAAACTTTTCCATTTATAATATTATATTATCTCCTTTATTTAATTATAATCCTTATTAACTACATATTTAAATATTTTTTGTAAAAGTAACTTAAAAAAACATTTAAAAATATAAAAATAGTGGTCTACCGGTATTGGAAGCAGGGTCCAAGCTACCGGTGGTTAGGGCTCCAGAGACAGGAACTTCCTCATGATGCGAGCCGTATCGTGAGGATATATTATATATTAGATATTATTATTGGGATAGGAATACGATCTACTACGCACCTGATATTTCTGAAGAACATCACCATTAAGGTGACTAAATTATTACGTCCTCCTAGTGCGTCCCGACGTTTCCACTCACATCTGCCTTGTAAATATCTTTTGTTACCCGTTCATTCAACTTGACCAAACCATCTAAGCACACTAGTGAGTAATTTTATACAAATTTTATCAAATCTTTTGATATTTTTTAATAGAATTCCGGCTTCTGTAATCCCACAAGGCAAAGAGAAAAGAGTTTCATCTAAAGCTTAAAGATTCTTTAGTCATAAAACACCTCAAAATATATAATATAAATCTTACTTCCCTAATTACTATTTTCAGTAAAAAACAATATGGCGGCAGTGCAGTTCTAGACGTTGGGGTGTACGTATTGCAGCTATCACAATTAATATTTAAGCAATGCCCAATCAAAGTGGAAGCTTTCGGCAACTTAAATAAAGACGGCGTAGACACGATTATCTTGGAATATTCGGGCGGGAAGCGAGCTGTGCTGAATACTCACACAATTGGAGCTGATCAACAAAGCAACGGTGTATGGGATAAAAGGACGCATTACGGTAAGCCTTAATTTATCCTCCTTTTTACAATATAAGGTAAACCACCAAGCCTCTTTTTGGAATAAGAACCTAACAAGAATTGAAATGCAGTTCGTTTTACAAAACTAATAACTTAAATTCCGGTGCTAAGTTGTCATTTTTGTATTAAGAACTTTACCCGCATCGAAATAAAGCTAGAAATACAAAAACTGGCTTACTTAAGGCTCCTAAACACTTGGCCCGGCTGGTGGCCCGGCTGGTGTCATGTCGCGAACAAGGCCGGTGGCATACTCGGTTTCTGCGGCAAGTGCGCGCGGCCTAATATCAACTGCAGCATACCCGCAAGGCAAAAACCCGCCGGCTGTGCCGCCGGCATGTGTGTAGGCCTTTAGAGCTTTAGGCTAGATCCACAGTTATGTCTCATTTTGTATTAAAACAGTATGAGTTTTAAAAAGGCCCTAAAAACGGCGAGCGCTGTGGTAGCCCAGTGGTAACGGCCTCGACTTACATGTCGTAGGTCGTGGCTTTGAATCCAGACTGGCACATTTCTTGGTGTAATTTATTTCACCGGTGCTCTTAAAACTCTCATTTAGCTTTAATTATAGTCTGGCAGTTTGAGTAGTTTATGCGGCCTACTCAAATATCCTTTCTTTGGTATTGTTCGTCAAATCGTTGAGCTCCTCAAGTTCTGAGTAGAGCTGCATGATTACTGATAAAAGCGTAAACTGATTGGACAGATCCACTCAATCTGTGTGGTTTTTTCCTCAAAGGACCATTTCAGACACCAATCCGCATGGTCTTTGCATGATCTAACCAAGATTATGTCTGGACTTTAAAAGAGACTGTGACCTCTGAGTTTGTTTCGGCCTTTCTTCTCAGAGTAGTCAGATAGGTCACGCCGACCTAATCTAGTTTAAAAAAATATGTTTGACGTTTAAACGTGTTTATATAAACCTACTTACAGAAATAAAATCATTTATCATTTAACAGTGAAAGAAAACATCGTGAGGTATGTCATGTCATAGAACCAACAAATTCGAAGACATGTGTCATTCTCCAACCCACACGGGGCCTGCGTGGTCGATGGCCTAGTTCCTCTCACAGCAAGAAAGTCTGTGTCCCAGCAGTAGGAACGTTGTTAGTAGGCTGATTATGCTTATATACCATGAAACAGTGAATTGTGTAAAACAGTTCGAACGCAGCATTTACAACAACCCCACAATTAAATACGACCCGTCGTGGAGTAACGGCCCGCTCACTTTCTTAGAGGATACTTGAGTTCCTGCACTTGAAACATTATATACCAATTACGCACTCACCTAAATGTTAAATAAGTTTTAAGTAAGCATTAACCTCATAAGTTTTAAGTAAGCATTAAGTAAGCAAGAACCTTACCTCTACCTAACATTACCGTAGTATTAACTGGTACCTAACCAAGTAGGTTAATTCTAACAGTAAAATCGTAATTTTTAGTTAAAGCCGCCGTTTCATTTCCCAAACAAAATGATATGCAGCGATGGAAAAATGAAAGAATTCAAGCTACACACGTCGAAAATTCCATACAATTTTGAAAACAGTGCGGGTTTGGTATACGAGGCTCTTGAAGTTGCCAGATGTATCAGAGAAGGTGGGTTCTTTTATGACATTCTGGCCTGCATTTGGATGATGGTACACGCTTATCTAGAATTTACCTATTCACAAAACACAGACTCCGGCAGGGTTCCACTTCTTACAGTACATAACATTATAGTTGTTCTAGCACGCCAAAAGCAGTCTATGCGTATTATGTGTGCGGCAAGAAATATGACGATGGCGTATCGCCTTATGCCGAGTCCGATGTGTAAATGTCTTGAAGTTTAAAGAAAAATTGTTATAGCACCGTTGCAATCGTTCAAAAAAAAAAAAAAATACCGTCTCTTCGTCGGATATGACTGAATTTTTTTAGGTGATACGAAACCGTATAAATTTGTTTTATTTCTAGGTCTGACAGAATCACCACGAATGACCCTCGATGACAGTTTGATTTTGGCCGTTCTGGAAACTAAGGTTCGAGACAAGTTGGGAGTGCGTTTTGATTGTGACGATAATTTTTAAATGTCATTAAATATTATTTATTAAAATATTAGTATGACTTATTCTTTTTTTTATTAACTTAAAATAATGTTATACCTTATGAAGATAAAAAGCCAAAAAATTTAAGGCTTAAGCACCTCCTGGCCGAATTCACACTAATTGTGAATGGATCAAAATTATATTCCTTGCATATTTCATTGAAATTCCTGCTCGCGCGCACAATACAGGTTGTAATTTTAATCACCATCAACCTCATAAGAGGTCATTGTACTCATCATTATGAACAACTTTTACTATAGGCCCAAACTTGAAATCGCGAAAATAAAATCAGCTGTTCCTTACATTTTGACGAGTTATGCGTACGCGATTTCAGGTTTGGTCCCATAGTAAAAGTTTGACTTTGTAGTGGTTTTTTTGGAAGTCGGTTGTTTTTCTTTTTAAAAAATGTTTTTATTTTTCACTTTTTAGTTAATTTTATCATCCTTGGGAAAGTGAAAAATAACTTTAATTTTGGAAGGCGGTGACAAAAAATTAAAATATATCCAAAGACACCGACTTCCGAAATTAAAGTTATTTTTCACTTTGTAGTGTTTTTTTTAAAGTCGGTTGTATAAACCGTCTTTGGATGTTTTCCACGCGGTCAATGTATTTATGATAACGTGGATTCCATATCTGAGATGCATACTCTAGACGACTTTCTAGCTTTTTTGACAATTGCGTCAATGTGTGTGTCAAAAACTAACTTACTGTCTTGATGGACGCCCAAGTCACGAATAATATTGCACCTTGGTAAGACCTGGCCCGCCAATTTATAAGTTGTGGCTAGGACTGCACGTTGTGACCAAACTTGGATGGATTGAGATCAAATCTATTAGCCTGACAATACTTTTCATGCCGACACTAGTCAGACTAAAATGCTAATCTATCTTTGAGCTTGGAAATAGTGGCAAAGATTTTCATGTCATCAGCAAAGTATATAATAGTTTGGATGAATGGAGGCACTGATCAATGTCGTTTACATAAACTACAAATAAAAAAGGACCGAACAACGAACCCTGAAGCACTCCGCTGGGCACGTTTACCCAACTAGACATATAATTATTGAGTACGTCTGCTTGTGACCTGTTATCAATGTAGGAAGAGAACCACTCCATGTAGCTTAGCTTCTTAATCAGGGCTTCGTGGTCGACCCGGTCAAATGCTTTGCTATAATCTATGTAAACCACATCGAACTGCTTAGCATTATACATAGCATCTGTAATAAAATAATTAAATTAAATCAAGTTAGAAGTGGTAGACCGTCCTATCAAAAATCCGTGCTGAAAGGAGCTGAACGAGCTAGCAAGGGCGGAATATAACTGATTATAGACGATCCTCTCGAATATTTTAGCTATAATGCACAGCCTGGATATAGGCCTATAATTAGTAATCTCGTTTTTAGACCCCTTCTTATGTACGGGTGTAATAAAAGCAGATTACCATACTTTGGGAACAAAACCTTGCGTCAAAGACTTGGAAAACAAAATTGAGATAGATAGAGTAATGGAAGGCGCGCATTTAATTAGAAATTTAGGTGATAGGTATGTCATCAGGGCCAGTCCTTTTAATAGGTTCAAAGTTAAACAAAAACATGTCACGACAATTCCGCCTGGTCACCGGGCGCCGAAAGCGTAGTCACAAACATTACGGATGTCACCCAAACTCAACCAAAAGTCATGAGCGGCTTGGCTGACTAGTCGGCTAGTCGGCCATAGTCATAGCCGGCCCATCTCTAATATTTTCTATTAATTGTTTTGATGAGTGATGAGCTGAACCAGATTGGGTATTTATTATTACATACTAGCTTTTGTGGTATATACTTGTTTTAAGACTAGTTTTATAGTGTATAAAGTAACCAACCGACTCATCCAGGGATCTTATTGAAAACTCATATTCCCAATTAGTGCCAGAAATCGCATTATTTATAGAATCAAAGTCGAACACCAAATAGTTATCGCCATTGAGGTTATCGGGCAGGTAATGCGGTCCAACTACCTGATTCCCAATCACTCCTGCCCAAACGTTTACACTAAACCTCCTTTGAAAGATTTCTGTCTTTTAACACGTGGGTTTTCCGTTTTGTTTGTCCAGTGGTGCCGTAGAGGACAACAATTTGAGCAGAATATGTAAAAAAATATTAAATAAACGTTAAAATGCATTTTTTTTTCTAGTCACCCCAAAAAAAGAGAGATACGACACAGATTTAACCTTATTAGAGTGAGATAAGAGATTTAATAAGTTTTTCAGGTATCATTTAAGCAAAAATATTTTTTTAAATCATAATTTGGAATTTATTATTTTGTGACTGGATCCACAATTATAGCGAATTCACAAAGTAGTAAAAATATTTTTATGGCATGTGGAACATCACTAGCAAGAGGATAGACTAGAGAATTTTTGAGGGAGTTGGAAGATCCCGGTCGCTTTTAGTTTTTTTTTTTATAGCCATGTAAATAGCTGTAACATGGACAGCTTTCATTGAAGTCCGAAATTTTGCGAGTAAATAAAAAAAAAACTATATGGCTAATGTGACTAGTTTTGAATTTAAAAGTACTGTAATTAATCATTCAAATTCAGAGTCTACGACTTATACTTTTTTTTTAAATTCGTATTTGAATGTAAAATTTGGGTATTTTTTAAATAAAATAATAAAAAATCGACGAAAAAATATCCACAGGACATGAGAAGTGTTTGGGGGTCTGAAAGGATAGCAGATGACCCCCCCAGTCGACCATTTCAATTTGGCACACGATGCACCAAACACCCTGTAATATCGCACCCGCGGCGCATGGTCAAGGGGAGGTATTTATTATGGCCAATATTGCTTAACGGTACCCTGAAAGCACGATACAGATCATAAGATTTTATAAAGATTTATTACCTTATTCTACTCGGTTCTCCTTCCCATCTGTTTTTCTGATGCCTAACTTTGATGATACATGATGAAAGCTTCTTCAAACAAGCGCGACGCAACAGCGCGAGATGCGACACTCGCAGAATAATTTCCATTAAGTTTTTACAGAAATTGTTCAACTTGAGTCGCGTCGCGCCTGTTTTGCAGGAGCCTTAACAGTGTCCCACTTGCCTGCTAAAGCTATTATAATCTCCGCCTACCTTCCATAAATAATCACTCATCTATGACCAATTTTCCTAAAAGCACAATTTGCTTAATTATTTATATTTAAATTTAGGTCAACCAGAAATCTATGGAAATTGACAGGGATACCTATCAATTTAATCTCGTGGAATTTCCTTCATTATTAACTTGGAATACAGGCTATTTCGCCTTCTAGTATGAGCATCGGTAGTGAAATCAAAAGTCAGCATCATGTGTGTCTGTTCACAGTTGATATCCCTCTGACAATAGCCACCCAAGAAGCCTATATAGAAAAGTAGAGGCAACACTATATGCCTAAGTGAAGACGACTGCGGACTCTCTCTAATTACACACATAAGAACGAGATAGTGACATATGTTTTCACTCGCTTATGTACGTAATCAGAAAGAGAGCGTTAGACCACAGTCGTCTTTACTTAGGTATTTAGAGTGTTGCCTTCATTTTTATCTATAAGCTTCTTGCACCCACCCAACAGCAACTATAGTGTAGGGAGAAAAAAGATCACTCTGATTTTGACAGTTGCGTCACTGTCAAAATCAGAGGTAAAATAAGTGTGAACGGTCTACTTAATTACGACTCCATTAACTAAGACCTTTCTCTCAAGGGATTCCAAAAACATCAAATTGATTATTTGAATCAGCCGTCACCTCTTTCTGCGAAGCAGTAAAGCTCGCGAAGACGGAGGCGGAGCACTTGAGGGAGAGGCAGTATAAGCGCTTTCACGGCCCTAGCCCGGAGGCTAGGGCCGTGAAAGCGCTTTTGCTTTTTTGTAAGGGCGTCCTCTGCGGACAGAGGACGCCCTGGGCGTCGGGAATCCCAGGCTAATTCCCGGCTGTCGTAGGCGCGGGCTTGCGGACGGCGAGTAATGGGTAGCTTGCTGTCCAGTAAGGACCAAGCCCGGGTCGACGGCGCGATGTGTTCCACGCGCGCCTCAAAGAGGTGTCAGCACCAACTGATGGGGTCCGCAAAGGCCGATGCCTGCCAAGGGTGCGGGTTGTGCGAAAGAGATACCGTCGCCCCTGGCACACAAGTAACTGAGGGAACATGGGTGGGTTTTAGCCAGTAAAAATCTGTCTCCACCCAGAGTGGGAGAAGGTGTTTGATGATTTCCCATCCTCAAAAGAAAAAATAAAGGTAAACCAAATAGCTTAGCTCACCTGTGACCGGCGCCTCAGTACCCTAAGGTTCTTCTGAAAACCTCCATGGAAATACTGTTGCTATATTCCGCTAATGACTGATTGGATCATCGTTGGTTCTTGGATACGTACTTACAATACATATTTGGGAAAAGAATAGGCAGATGATAGGTATTCCCTTTCTCTGATTACATCCTATTTATCGATATTTTAAGCAAGCAAAACTGCAGTCATATTTTTTATAACTTTTTCTCTTCTCATGCTCTAAAAGTATGCCAATATAGCCCTACGAAGTGGGACTATGTGACCACTTTAGTCTCTAGGGAGTGAAAAATAATTAGTTTTTAATTTCCTTCATGTGACATAGACATTTTTTTTTGTAATGGCATCTCGCAGTTGACCTTGAGAGGCCGTGACTCGGGTCAGGGCGTCACTGTCGGGAGGGCAGCAAGTGGGGACAGGTTGGATCAAAATAGTTTCCTTATTATTAGCAATAGGGGATTTTAACTCTACTTGCTCAGCTTCGGCGCGGGGTGGCACTTCTACGGGCAAGGGACGGTTGGGGGGATTTCGTTAACTCGGGGTCTCCGCGGAGCGCGAGGACTTCGGCGGCGGGGTCGGAAGAACGGTCTGTTTCTGTGTGCTGTACTGGTGGCCCTACTGCTTTCTTGAAGGAGAGTAATGGGGTCGTCAGGGTCGGAAAGAACATGTCTCGGCCGGCGGATTCTACTGATTCTACTGGGGACATAACTAGCGGCCTTCGCAATCAGTGAATTACGGTGTTGCGCGGCTGTATCGAAGAAACGCTTTGAAGTGCGTTTCAGAAACTGAGCTATCGTGGGGACTTTAAGATCGAGTTGGAGGATCTCGTTTCTTACGTACCATGGGGAGCCTATGGCTTGGCGAAGGTAACGGTTTTGGAGAGTTTGTATCCTATGGATGAATCGGGGCTTTGTGTAAAGACTGCACTCACGTAGGTCATGATTGGCCGCCGTGTATATTTGCAACTTGCACTTGAGTGAGAACTTGCTACGTGCATTTAGAACAGAATGCAACCTTACTACAGCGAAAGTAGCGCGCGAGCGCGCCTTCTTGATGTGCTCAGAGAAAGAGAGTTGCTGATCCATAATCACTCCTAGATATTTAGCTCGCTTCTCCCAAGGGATAGGCTTGCCGAACATGGAGGTCAGCTCTGTGTTGCGGTTTCGAAAAGAGAACCGCTTGACTTTTATCCGGATTTACTTCAATCCTCCATTTTATAAACCACGCGCCAAGAACATTGACTGCGGTCTGGAGCCTGGAGGCTATCGCGTCCTGACTTTTCCCAGAGTAGTAGATGGCTGTGTCGTCTGCGAACAGTGCCAACTTTGCCAGTCTATTTTGTGGGAAATCGCACGGCGCCCTGAGGGACGCCGGTGCTTATGGGGCGGGGGGACGAGATCGCTCTCTCGATGCGATACCGAAAGGTGCGATTCGACAAAAAGTCTCGTAAGATGAGCACGAGACGGTCCGGCACGCCGAGTTTGTACAGCTTATATAATAAGCCGTTGTGCCAGACTTTGTCGAAGAATACTGCACCAGTCATCGTACCACGCTGGAAACTACGGTTTATATGTTCTAAGATGCGGTGGACCTGTTGCACACAAGAGTGTTGGGTTCTAAAACCGAACTGCTCGTCGGGAATGAAGCCTTTCGTCTCGGCAAAGTTTTTGAGTCGCTTATAAATAAGTCTCTCTTAGATTTTACCGATTCATTAAACTGATGGGGCGGTAGCTCGTGGGCTCGGTCTTGGGCTTCCCAAGTTTGGAGATGCCGATGACCGTGGCTTGCTTCTATGCCTGCGGGAAGATGTTATTGCTCAAGGCACCTTTGAAGATGGTGGACAAGAGCATGATCAGGTGAGCGGGTAGCATCTGGAGCACCCTATTGGTGATACCGTCAGCGCCGGGGGCATTGCGGGGTTTCAGACTTTTGAAAATCTAGTGAACTTCGTCCGGGGTGACGAGAGGTAATGGATCATCAGGGTCTTCGACGGGCGGGAATGAGGTTCTACGCTCGACTTCGGCGTCCACCTCAGCGAGGTGTGCCTGGTCTACTGGTAGGGAACTGGGCGTGCACTGGGCTTCGAGGCTCTCGGCAAGGCATTCAGCCTTTTCGATGTCGTCGAATGCGACTGTGCCGTCGGGCCGGGTCAGGGGAGGCATGGAGGCGACTTCTCGGGATTTGAAATTCCTCTGAAGTTGCCAGAATGCTAGATGGGTAGGCTCTAATTCGCTCAACATCTTATCCCAGCCAGCGTCACGAAGCTCTTGCATGCGTGTCTTTACAGATCTCTGTAAATAGCGCATGTGAGACTTGTTCGCATCGCAGGGAATGTTGTTGTAGGCACGAACAGCCGCGTTCTTCTCATTTAGCAGTTCGCGTACATCGTCCAGCAACTTCCATCGGTGGTCTTTCACCTCAGGAATTTCCCTTGAACAGTCGTTCAGGACAGATTGTACACGACCCGTGAATGAGTCGATCGCGGCCGTTGTGTCGGCGATAGAGTCGAAGTGATTGGGTATGGAATCCAAGTGGGGGGATGTGTTGGTTTTCAGCGAATCGCTTACTCGCTTCCAGTCCGTTACCACTTTGGTGAGAGAGGGTTGGTCTGAATCCGGGGGACCCGTGCGAGGAGCCAGATGCATGACAACCGGACGATGGTCAGAGGTGAGCTCGTTTATTGCTTCTATGGAATTCAACCTTAAGCTGATTCGCTTCTGGGCACGCCACGATTGCGGCGGTAAGTCCCCTCTTTGAGGAGTGGTTTGAGAGGCGGCATGGCGTCCTCACCTTCCGCCTGACACAGGTCCTCACCGGACATGGCTGTTTCGGGAGGTTCCTGTTTCGGATAGGGCGGGAGGAAACGCCCGGGTGTTTCCATTGCGAAGATCGCCCAGAGGACACGGTGGAGCATACGGTGGAGGTCTGCCCGGCTTGGGCGGAGCACCGCCGTGTCCTCGTGGAGGTGATCGGCGGCGGCGATCTCTCGCGTCCGACCCTGGTCCAGGCCATGGTACGGAGCGAGAGGGCATGGCTGGCAGTCGCCTCCTTCAGCGAAGCAGTTATGCTCGCAAAGAGGGAGGCGGCGCACGTGAGGGAGATGCAGTACATGCGCCCTCACAGCCGTGGCCTTCGCAGGAGACGCCCTGGGCGTCGGGAATCCCAGGCTGATTCCCGGCCACCGTAGGCACGGGCTTGCGGACGGCGAGTAATGGGTACCTCGCTGTCCGGTAAGGACCAGGCCCGGGTCGACGGCGCGTTGTGTTCCACGCGCGCCTCAAAGAGATGTCAGCAGCAACAGAGGGGCCCGCAAGGGCCGATGCCTGCCGGGGGTGCGGGTTGTTCGAAAGAGATACCGCCGCCCCTGGCACACAGGCAACTGAGGGAACACGGGTGGGTTTTAGTCAGTAAAAGTCTGACACGCCCTCCCGCTCCACCCAGAGCGGGAGAAGTTATTTGATGATTTCCCACCCAGAAAAAAAAAAAAAAGCTGATTCGCTTCAGAATGGCAATGTTGAGTACATCGGGCCTATGATTTACATCGTGGGGAAAGTGAGTTGGTGTCATCGGAGTGACGACGTCAAAGACTAGTGAGGAGCAGAAGTTGAACAAACGTCTTCCTCTGGTCGTTGTCCTGGAACTATTCCATGCGGGATGTTTGGCATTGAAATCGCCTGCTATGATAACAGAGTCACTCATGCCTAACAGGGCGGAGAGATCATCGGCGATCGGTTGGAACATAGACAAACTCAAACAGCCAGTATATATACTATTATCTGTGGAGTGTGGGCCATCTTCATTGAGAAACTGTTGAGAGTTTTAGTTCCATGGTTTTTCCGAAAAGAAGGTAGAGCCATGATTGTTTATCTGTGACTGCTTTAGAAGAAAAAACTGAACGCGAAAATTTCAGAATTTTTGTCGAGTGTAAATTTGTTTGGTTTTTAATAAATTTATTAAGAATGTCCAGTGACAGTGAAAAGTTTGACGTCGAGCAAAGGGCAAAAGACATATTAAATAATCTTTTGCCGCCAAAATCGCGGAAGATTTACCTAAAAATGTACCTTACGAAAGTTTTATGGACTGGAGAAATAAGAAAGTCATGTTTTTCAATATTTTTTACTAAATTGACTATTTTTCTCGCACTCAAACTGAAAAGTACAGTTTGCACCTCCAGACTAAACGCCAACTTAGTATACCCTCGGTTTCATTGACTCCCTCGCACGCTCGGGATCGGGAGTCAAACGACCTCTGGTATATTATGGCTTCGTTGAGTCCCTCGATATAAAATATACTATTAATGCAACCTTTTAAAGTGACTGTTCATTCATTAGCTTACAATATTTCTTTACTAGTTTCGATTCTCAGACTTTGCTAATAACTTTGAAAATCTGCAATTTTAATAAAGAATTCTGTTGTGATGTCGAAAGAGTAAAATTGGCTCGTTGATTGTTTAAAAACTAACCTTTGAAGACTTTGATAGGATTTTTAATATAATTCTACTCTTTTAGATTTTAAAAATGTTTTCGTATAATTTTTGTTTTTGAAGGTAAAATATTCAGGGTTAATGATCACCAGATGTGTTTTTAGGGACAGTAAACTATACAAAATAGTCGGAATATTAAAATATCTGCGTTATATAAATGTGGCTTTTTGCTAGATATCCTAATTCTTATTTTGTTCACATTTGTTGTGAGACCCTGGAACGAGGTCTGCTTGTAAGTTGTTACTAAGTAACTTAAACCTAATGAAAATAACTAGCAGTACCTAAGTACTCTTAAACAAAAGTTAATGACAGTTTTTTTTTCGGAAAATTAGATATAGCTTTTACGAATTCTTGACTTTACACGGATAATTTCGTGATCGATTTTTTTTTTGTCTTCTAAGGTATTAGATCGAATAGTGTCGTGATAATTTCTGGATCTCTTAAAGCGGGCAAAAAACTTATGAACAGGTTACCTTAATTAAATAAATGTTAAATGGTAGGGAATAACCCACCCGCGTCGAATTCGATTTATTAGCAAACGCTTCCTAGTCTTAAAAACAATAAATTACAGTTCAAATTCGATAAGTATTTACTTTAAGCGAGAGAAATTGAGCACAAAGATACTCAAAAACTTACTTAACTCGGCTAATATTTCAGGAAAACAAAATACGCGTGAACTTTCACAATATCTCAATTCAACGCTCCTAATGCGTGTCTATAAATTATCCATTACCATCTAATGTTCTCAGAATCCGTTTTGAAATCTTTTCTCCCTTACCGTCGTAATATTTAGGAGGTTTCGTATATCGCCGCCATTCTTTCCGAGTCGATTTACAAGGCATTAAAGTGCCATCAATATGTGAAGGGTTTGATAACTCCTACGCCGTTAATTCTCTCGCGCCTTCTTTTCAACCCCTGGCGAAAACAGAGGGTTTTAAGTTTTATTCATAAGATTTGCCAACAGTTCTTCGGCGAAATATATAATTTTCATCTATTTTATTGTTTACCCGTGGCAGCGATTTGACAATGATAGAGCCTGTATGTCGTAGCAGTAAGAGTGATTTTCATAGTGCAAGTGTAACCAACCACTAATGCGCAGTTGCACCTCCTCATATTGTGAGTGAGTAGCAGTACAGTTAAGAACAGATAGGGTTTTACTATAGAGACAAGGTATCTTTGACAGCCGACGGCGGCCATATTAGATTGTCAATTGGTGCGAATTTTTGACATACATCCATGGTGACGTTGCACTATACGCCATGAAAGAAAGTTATTATGCTTAGCTTTTTCATATTTTTTTTTTTTATCAGATTAATAAATATACAACGGTATACTTATGGAAATTATGACACGTGGCCAAAATCGAAATTATTGCCGCCATCTTTCTTCTTCTTTTCTTCCTTTTTCAATACACAATGACAGTCACAATTTCACAAAATTGTTTATGGTTCGTCCACAATTAGTTTACCTCTGATTTGGTATCACTGTTTATCAAAGTGATCTTTGTTCTCGTTACAATAACGCTACTTTTGGATTGCTGCCACTTACTAGTCTGTATAATCACAGTGATCTTTATTTACGTTAAAATAAGGTTTTTTTTGGGTGGGAAATCATCAAATAACTTCTCCCGCTCAGGGTGGAGCGGGAAGGCATGTCAGAGTTTTACTGACTAAAACCCACCCGTGTTCCCTCCCTCAGTTGCCTGTATGCCAGGGGCCGCAGTATCTCTTTCGAACAACCCGCACCCGTGGCAGGCATCGGCCCTTGCGGGCCCCATCAATTGGTGCTGACATCTCTTTGAGGCGCGCGTAGACCACAACGCGCCGTCGACCCGGGCTTGGTAAGGAGCATGGAGCGCATGGGTTCTTGGAGTAATGGGTAGCTCGCTGTCCGGTAAGGATCGGACAGCGAGCTACCCATTACTCGCCGTCCGCAGGCCTGCGCCTACGGTGGCTGGGAATCATCCTGGGATTCCCGACGCCCAGAGCGTCTCCTGCTGCGACTAGGGCCGTGAGGGCGCATATACTACCTCTCCCTCACGTGCACCGCCTCCCTCTTCGCGAGCATCACTAATCTGCTAAAAGAAGCGACGGCTACCCATGCACTCTCGCTCCGTACCATGGCCTGGACCAGGGCTGGACGCGAGAGATCGCCGCCACCGATCGCCTCCACGAGGACATGGCGGTGCTCCGCCCAAGCCGGGCAGACCTCCACCGTATGCTCCACCGTGTCCTCAGGGCAATCTGCGCAATGGAAACAGGAACTTCCCGAAACAACCGTGTCCGGTGAGGACCTGCGTCAGGCGGAAGGTGAGGACGCCGTGCCGCCTCTCAAGCCACTCCTCAAAGAGGGGACTTACCGCCGCAATCGTGGCGTCCCCAACGTTAAAATAAGAGGGCAGCAATCCCACAGCTACCTTACGTTAAAATAAGGTCGCTGTTGGATTGCTGCTCTCACTGCTGTCAGAGGTAAAATATCTGTGAACGAACTGTAACAACAATCAATGTCATACAGGCTCCTACAAAAGATATGTGTAGCACTCTACCTACATAGTAACCGGACCAAAACCTTATTAATAATACTGGTTTCTACTGTGGCCACCAGTGACCATCTTAAATTATGATTAAAATTCTAAGTCAAAATTATGTAAAATCTTAACGAAACAGTACAAAACAAACGTTAAAGGAAGCCATTTAAATACCAGTCTCATTTTATGTAAATAGTCGACATTGTAGGTACTTCTTTGCTCCGAACTCTTTGTTAATCGCTAAAGACAATTTATGACAGAACTCTCAAAGCTATGTTAAGTTGTGTCAAGTTTATTTTGAATATTTAGGTCCTTCTAAGTACCCTGTTTAATGTATAAAATATCACGTAAATCACGAACTAGAGGTATAGTTCGTGATTTACGTGGTAATTTTCTAACCAACCGTTTTAATAAGTAGAACTTGTAAATCATTTTCGCTTCGTGTGGAAATACAGAGGTATTACGTAAGGTATAATTTCAAATTGTGTCTCATTATTTACATTTGTGTGTAGCATTAATATTCCTGTAAACTATCTGATTTAACTTAAATTGTTTTGAATTCTGTGAGTGAACTAAGAGAAAGTCTGACAACCAGTCATACCAAAGGGTATCGTGTTACCAAGTAACCGGGTTGTGGAGGTCAGATAGGCAGTCGTTTTATGTGAAATACTGGTATTCAGCTGCATTCGGTTAGACTGGAAGCCGACCCCAACATTGTTGCGACTAGACAGATGATGATGATGGGTGAACTAAGAAATTACTTCACAAGAATTCGCGTCGACATGACTGTGCTTACAACAACTAAGGGTCGACAGTAATCATCGGTCGGCACCTACATTCCGATGATTTTACACTGATCAGTAGCTATCTATCAATATCAGCATTTATCTCTTCAACTGTACCTAGTAGTGATCCATGAATCAGTTGTAGATGAGTGTTCTCTCAAATGCCTTCCGATCTGTCACAACAATATATTAATTCCGAAAATAGAAAGAAAGAAAAAAATAATACCTTTCATTTGGACACAGTTCGTGACACACAAAATTCAATAAAAAAAATTAAAAAAATGAAAATAAATAGCTACAACAGTGTATGCCTCACGGCTGCGCCAAAAAGGTTCATTTCAGCATTCATGCCAGGCAGAGATGCTGTCCGACGCTGGTTTTCTAATGAACCTTTAGGGACAAGTGACGAGGAGTACAGAACAGTTTCAACATAATCTAATAATACAATAAAAATAAAATAAAAACATATTTTTATACTTATAAAAAAAACAAGCAATCATATATAAACTTTGTAAGCCCATAAGATTGCAATTATATAAAGCAAGCATAAGAAGCAAGCAAGAAGCAATCATGTAAACTTTGTGAGTCCATATAATTGCTACGAAACGCAAAACAATAAGCAACATAAAACCAAAACAACAGGAACTCGGTGAAACGTGTTTCGAGCGATCAACTACATTATCTGTGCACGATGCACTCACAAAGCGCTACAGGCCGCCAGGTG
Organism: Polymixis lichenea; assembly: GCA_949091785.1. NCBI lineage: Eukaryota > Metazoa > Arthropoda > Insecta > Lepidoptera > Noctuidae > Polymixis > Polymixis lichenea. The sequence goes on along the minus strand of OX420943.1, from coordinate 8,827,194 downwards.
CGGCGGACATTACATTGCCAGTTATTTCCTTTTTAATACATAACAACTCCATCAAAAGTTCAGTTAGCGGTACAAATTCGCTTCATACTTCGATTGGTAATTATTACTTGTCCGTTTATTTGTTTCAGGAGGTAATAGAAATGAACCCGATCGTCGTGGTAAATGGACCCGATCATCGGGTATCTGATCGCCGTTATAAAGCTTACCTACAATATCATCGAAGGAGTTATACGAGCATTTATTGAGATATGCAAATTAGTTGCATTTTACTCCATACTTGGTACTACCTGCTGCGCACTGGCAGCTTTGTTCCTAAGGTAAGTCGTTGGTCTAGTGGTCGCAAGGCTGAATATGAGGCCCTGGGTTCGAATCCCAGGTCGGGCAAAGTGTTATTGGGTTATTCAATCTGGAATTTCTCAGAATTAGCTCGTAGTCTGGATTTGTGGCCGGTTGATGGCAATAGGCTCAATTTGGGTGTACTATAGGTACACCTCTGCCCAGCCCTTCGCGGAAACAAGGCGTGATGTTATTTGATGTTATATTCTACGTATATCATCGCTTTCGTGCCCTTTTTGCAACTATCTTATAAAGAACGATTTTAGAGTGGAATTTCTTGTCGGCTCTTCTCCTTAGGATTGATCAATTGGAACCAAGCTTCTGAGTGGGTACATAAGTAACCATAAGTGCCCATGCAGATTTCTGTGTAGTATATTTTTTATAATGTTTAGTGTAACTGTCATTCATGTACAGTTCACCTCCTAGTGAATTTAAAGTTTTATATATGAATGGTAATCTGTGAACAGCGCTGTGGGCTACGTTATTATTTAAGTAACTTATGATTTATTTTTGTAATATTTCATAATGTAGCTGCTTGTTCTTCCTAATAAATTAAATTAAATAAAACATATTGATTTAGAATTTTCGAATTTGAAAAAAAAGTACTTACCCTATTGCCTAAAACGAATTTCTGGAATTCTCGATTCGCCCACAAAGAAATTTGCTTCGTGCAAGTCGCTTAAAGAAAATATTAAAGGTATTATTGAAAAGTGACCATTCGCCTGATCCAGGGGTGTGTAAACGTGCGAGTTGGTAATAATCCACGGTGTCCTATAAGTACGTTTGGGCAGCGCCTTAATTTATTTTCGACATTGCAATCAAAATAATTTATTTGTAGTTAAAGTTTTTTGTTTATGAAATAAAAAGACAGAGGCGGTAGTAATTTGGTATAGGCTGTGTGGGTTTACTTTCATATAGGATTTCACTGTGGGCGAAAAAAACCTTAATTGATGTTGAAGTTTTAAAAAGGTTGGTAGACTTATGGTGCGGGTCATGAACTTTTGTTTATATTTCAATTGGAACCACAGAGTACCTACCTAAATATAAAGTTACGTTATCCGACACCATGCTGTTTTGTTATTTTTAATATTAAGCTCTAGAATGCTCATTGTATAAGTCACGTCTTCATCTTAGCGTATCGATGGCAAAAAACACACAACTTTGGCCCAAAATTCAGCTGGGGTGCATGAAAGGAGCCTCCCCAAGCGACGTACTCTCCGACCTTCTGTTACGTCCGGCGCACCCTGAACAATCGACTTCTGTCGATTGGCTAATCCTTTTACCACGATGGCAAATATAATATAAAGTCACATCTTGTGTTGTAGTCATGTTGTAGGTAATTTTAATCAGAAGTCGCCCCACTCAGTTTAAATTCCGTAATTTTTAGTAAATATCTTCAATTGGCGGCAGGGTCTTGTGGCTAAGTAAAAAGAGTCGAGATCGATCAGGTTAAGCTACGCTAGCCGCGATTATCAGTGGATAGGTGACCATCTTTACATACCAAGACCCTCCGTGTGTCGGACAGCACGTTAAGCAATGGCTAAGGTTGGCCTCGGCTGTAATTCGTAGACCTTTGACAGTCGTTAGGGGGCGTCCATTAATTACGTGAGGCGTTTAGGGGGGAGAGGTTTATTCGAATCTCGAAAAATACCTATAACTTAATTTATATTTTTTCCGCAAAGAAACAATATAACACTGCAAGAAAACCGAGTTAAATTATATAAAACATGTTTTCCCGCTAATATGGCTAAATCCTACAAAATCATATTTATCGCGGTTATGCGAACACCACAAAGTAGCACAGTAGCTCTTCGATGGTTAAACCGCCACCGGCCAGCCAAGCCAGCCAAATGCAACGCATAAATCTAACGCAAATAAGCACAGATTAACGTGTTTTCACTAAAAACACGTATTTTGAAATATCTCACACGAGATTTTGGGGAGGAGGGGGAGAGTCGAACCAAATCTCACGAATCTCACCAGAGCGGCGGTGGGGTCGAAAAATCTCCAAAATTGCCACACGTAATTAATGGACGCCCCCTTACAGGTCGTCAGAACCCCAAAATTCTGTCAGCCAAGAGTATCATATTACTCAGTTACTGAATTGTGGAGGTAAGATAGGCAGTATTTAAAATACTGGTATTCAGCTGCATCCGGTTTGACCGGAAGCCGAATAATTGTGAAAACGCTAGGCAGATTACTAATTTCTTTTTTAAATAACCGACGCAAAATATCTTAGTTTCTAGCAGTGGCGAAAGCACCATGTAACACGATTCCTAACCTTCCCTTCCCTTTGGGGATTCGCATCGGCAACTGTATCGCTACTAAAAAATGGCAAGTCAATGGTGGCTACTATTGTCAAAAAATATATTTTATTTATTTACTTATAGAAAGTATTCTTTATTGATTAGTTAGTAAGTCAAAGCCGCCTTCACTTCGGCTTCCCTCTTAGAAAAATTGACACCTCGCCGCTAGTTTCTAGAATCATTTATTGAATTCATAGCATCAGTTTTCGCATCGATGATCTTACCGCCCTTTGTTACTTCAAATATTGTGGTGTCTTACGACTTCCACGCGATCACAGAAGCTAGTCTTTAATAATGTTATTTGATAGAACAATTACTTTGAATCTAGGTTAATCTTGAATTACAAGTACAAGTGTTGTTTTGACTTATTTCTTACAAATAGGACTTATAGACTCAGTTTGTTATGTTTCTCTTTGTTACTCCAGAATATTTATGTAATCACCTTGTTCCAGTTTTGCTTGATATTTATTTATTTACTTTTATGAAGATCTAGTTGTGTTATTATTTCATTTACCTAGAGGAATTTTCCCTGAAGGTTTCTTTAGTATTGTAGGTACTCTAATAAGAAAACAATAAGTTTGTTGGTGTTTTTTGGGCACATTTCATTTATAGGTAAATCAACAGTGGTCGGAAAAATTAATGTGTAGAATAGTTGCAATTGGAGTTACTAATCGAGTACTTAGTTGATACTGGTGTAGTCTTAAATTACGTTTTTTAAACCAGTCAGTTCTGTCAAGGAGATTCCACAATCAGTGCCTCTCCTCTTGCTTTTAAGGATTCCATATCTAAAGGCTACCAACGGAACCCTATTACAATGGCTCCGCTGTCTGTCAGGTATCATTTGAACCGTTATAGTTAGATACCTATTTGATTTTTAACTGAATGGTGAACTACTACGATCCATAAAACAACAAATAATAATAGAAAATAACGGTATCCCCATGCAAGAAACGGAAAATATTGTACGGTGGTACGGAAGCCTTAGTCTACGGGCCCTGCTCTTACTTGTTTGCATTATCAGTCTATTATGTTCGTACTGCCTCCTCTCGGTTTGAGAAAGTGGACCGTAATGCACCACGCGGGCCCTGGGCCCACTTCTGTATCGTTATAATGATTCCCCGCGGAATCTTACTACGTTCAAACTACGTCAATATAGTTTTTTTTAGAAACCAATGTAACGGTAAGGAATCGAAATCTCATATTCTGTATGTTCCAAGACAATTTGGCGATATTAACAGAATTCGTATGTGATTGACGTGGTTACAAGTAAGGAATCGTTAAGTGGTCATAGTGAATTCAGGCCCTGTGCGGGTTGATGGACGTCACATGTCTTCGAATTTTTGGTTCTGGGTTAAGCCGGTTTCCACATGTTTTTTTTTCCCACTTTAGGAGCAGATGAAATACATTACACAAAGTAAAGTGTCTTCTTTGGTTTGACCTCACGACCTAACTCGTAAGTCGGGGCCGTTACCACTGGGCCACCACTGCGTGTCATATTTGACCGCTTTTTCATCATGACGAAACATGTCCACTGCTGGACATACCCCTCCCCTAAGCTCTGCCACATCGACCGGTTTTGTGCTACACAAATCCAGCGGTCACAAGATCATCGATCAACATTGTTGAGAGGCTTTCCAACTCTACGTCTTCCCGTGCGCGGTCACTACTCTAGAACCCTTCGGCCCCATCGGCCACCTGTTCTGCGAGCAATGTGCCCTGCCCACTGCTGCTTAAGTTTGCCGCTTTTTAATCAAATTCTAATAAGGACGAAAGAAGTTCTCAGTTCTCTCGTATTTTTTCGGTTTCCACGGCGCGAGTTGTTCTAAACCTCCTCCTCTTAACGAAATACTAACGAAGTTAAATTGCTATTGATATGAACGTATAAATGTTATTGCTATTTACTCATAACATGATATTAATATTATAATAATAATCGTTACGGAAGTACATTATCTGCTGCCGATACACCTGAAATACTCATTACAGTTATTTAATATTACACCCACGTAACCACGATATTACTGTCCTATACAGGATGTTTCTGATTTCGTGTTGGGTTTTAAATCTTTGTAATATTTAAAAAAAAACATAGGCAGTCATGCGGACTGTCGGCAGAAGTAAAGACTTAAAATTATGAAATGCTTAAACTGCTGGCCAAACGCAACACGTCATATTCATAGCTACAAATACACTGTTAACATTAGCAATTAGCATGGCTGTTGGTCCCGGCTGTCATTCGTGGATCTTTCATAGTCGTTACGGGTCGTCAGAAGTCCAAAAGTCTGACAATTAGTCTTACCAAGTGGTAAGTAGTGTTATCCAGTAACTAGGTTGTGGAAGTCAGATAGGCTGTCGCTCCACGTAACATATACCGGCAACCCTAAAAATAGTTAGGCAAACGCTAGTATGATGATTACCTACTGATAAGCTTGGCGGTGACGCGAACCCATAAGATTTCCCCTTCCAATAACTGCTCAACGCGCCTTAATAAGTTCTTTCTTCAAAACCCTTCCTAGGACGCCTTCATCCTAGGATGAAGGCGCCGAGCTGTCTCATGTCTTGTAGTATTTCATTATCACTGATTGATTCATTCGTGGCTCTTAAATGTACTTTCAGGAAAATTTATTGTTAAGCTTTTTTACGGCTTGCACAGCGTTATTAATTATTAGTGTTAATTATAACGTTGTCTGTAAATTAAAAAAAAATTGTCTTATGATTTAAATTACATTAATGTACTGGATAAATAAGAAAAAAAATATCAAGTAACATTGCATATCCCGTGCAAAGGTCACCTACAAGATAACGTGGTTTAAAATAATCAAAGGAATTTAGAAACATTCTGTATTACATATTAGGATTCTCAGTTCCGGAGATACGCAGGCTCGAATAATGTAATATTTTGAACACGTCAATTTTGCTTTCATTATCTTTTCATGGATGATTTTCATTTTGTTTTTGTTACCTTAGAATTTATTTATAGATTTTAATTTATTTTTATGACATTATTTTCATATTAGTAACTGACGTGACAGACGTTATTCTCGATGTTATCTACAGTTCATACAAAAATCCCATACAATAGTTTTCAGTTTCTCGCCAATTTTCCAATTTTCCGGCTTAGCCAAATCTGTCCATCCGTTCTCAAGTGATGCGCTTCCCAAAGAAAGCATTTTATTTTATATTATCTTTCAATTCTTAACAAGTGTGGCTTTTTTATAACATTTTCTTTGCTTCTAAAAAGAAAGAAAATACGTTTTATTTGCCTTAGGATAATATGTCGCATAGAAAAAAAAAGAAAAAATGATAGGGAGAAAATATGCGTCACATCTACGCAAAACGGTCATTGCTCAACATAATGCTTGCCCTATGCAAGAGAGAGCATACCTACCATTTTGTGCACCGTGTGGTACCGAGTAGGTACCTGAACAATTTTTACATAAACAAGTCTTTTAATTAGTTCCGGGGGTTAAATCACTACATAGTATAAAACAAAGTCGCTTCCCGCTGTCTGTCCCGATGTATGCTTAGATCTTTAAAACTACGCAACGGATTTTGATGCGGTTGTTTTAATAGATAGAGTGATTTAAGAGAAAGGTTTATATGTATATAACATGCATAATATAGTAGAGAAATACTGATAATTTTAGAGGTTTCTAATGTGATGTCGTAAATAAACGCATTTTTTTGCGCTTACATTGCAAACGCTGACTGAAGCTTACAAGATAGATCAAAATAATGTACTACAGTATCATACACCTTAAAAAAGTCTACAAAAAATCCACCATGGATGTCTATATCTTAGGGATAACCCACAATAACCATTTTTTATCCTTTACTTTTTACGAGAAATAATGGCTTATTTACGAAGCGATTTTAAGCAATACAACATTAATCCTTATCCAATTAAGTAGGTACCTTAAATACATTATGCATTTAATATAGCCCTTCACAGCATTTGATTTAAATGAATGCTGGGACATAGCGGCTGAAAAAATAAATCTGCTTGGCCGCCACACAGGCCGCCCCGGCCACATTTTCACTTCATTTTTTCTTCTAAATTGCACCCGTGCGAAGCCGGGGCGGGTTGCTAGTTAAATCTAAAGCAATGATCGTGGTGTTTTAATCGTCTTACAACGGCATCCCACTTCATGTTTCCAATGAGTACCTACTAATCATTTGTTAAAAAATATATATATATTTATGAACATATGAATAATTTAAAAAATAATATAATATATTATTTTTTAAATTCACTAAGACGCATGACGTACTTTGAAACACCCTTTATGAAGATGGAATGAATTATGGCTTGAAATGGAGATGGAATCTTATAAATATATTGTACCGTTTAATACATAAATACATATAATTAACATGATTCTAAAGCTTTATTTATTATTTTAACTATTATCTTAATTAATGGTAAATTGGTAAACATTTTTAATCGCGCCTAACGGTTTTTTATGGATACATTGAGTGGACCACCTTTGTAAGACGACTAAAATGTCACGGTGTATTATGATATGGTTTTGGACTTTGAAAATAAATTAGGTATTATATGTGACTGATTTGGGCTTATTTTGTGTATTCTTGTATCTTGTAATAGTATCTCTAATTTTCTATAAAGCTTTCTGTATTGAAAATATCTAAATAATCCCAGATATGGATCAATCATAAGATATTCCATGCATGCATAACATTGTTTCAGCAATTACAGAGGCCTTGTTTTCATTAAGTACGTGATCCAATTATAATAAAAATATAAATAACTAGCTTCTGCCCGCGATTTCCGCCGCGTGAAATTTCGCCCCCCCCTCCCACCACGTTGCATCGCATCGCCCAACCGCGCTCTTACATCGTATTCGATTAGCTTTTTTTGGTACTTTTAAATGTTAGCACGTACAAAACAAACTCTACAGCTTTATTATGTTAATATGGATACGAGGAAATTGTACAATGAGCCTGAGCATGTCACGTAGACTGTTTTACAAAATGAGTGAGATTAACCTGTCACTCGTATGCCTCCTTTATGTTTAACCAGATTTTATGGACTTGGTACCTACTTGTTGAAATTATGACTTTAATAATAATATGATGATCGGGGACATTATAACTTATTTTCGCTATGTTAATAAATAATAACATTAAAAAAAATATACATCCTGTTGCTGGGGAGTAACAGGGACCATAATAAAATACATAATATATACGTATATACCCATTTGCTGTATGCTTTAAGCGTGTTGTAATTCTTTCGATACGATATGGAATGAAATAAAAATTAATATGAATATGATAGTTTTATTGGAAAGCGAAAGCTTTGAAATTAACTACAATATTTACATAATATATACGCTAACAGACCTAAAATAATGTTAACAATATGTACATGTATATAAATAAAGGGGGAAAAGCATCACAGGGCATCAACAAATTCGTCCGCATCGCTATCAACAGGAAAAGTACCCAAACGGCTGGCAGCATTGCTTCATTGTAAGGCAATGCTGATTCTTTGATAAAAAAAAATAGGCTAGCCCTCTGGTCACGTAAAAAGTCAACCGAACGCTTGGCGATGGGCTTGCGGACGGCGAGTTATGGGTAGCCCGCTGTCCGGTAAGGGCCAAGCTCGGGTCGACGGCGCGTTGTGTTTCACGCGCGCCTCAAAGAGATGTCAGCACCAACTGATGGGATCCGCAAGGGCCGATGCCTGCCGGGGGTGCGGGTTGTTCAAAAGAGATACCGTGGCCCCTGGCACACAGGCAACTGAAGGGGTAGGTTGTAGTCAGTAAAAGTCTGACACGCCCTCCTGCTCCACCCAGAGCGGGAGAATTAATTGGATGATTTCCCTATCCAAAAAAAAAACTCTTGGCGATGTTTCGAAAAACCAAGTGGACACCATAATGATAAGGCAATTATACAATTAGCTGTCTGAAACTGTAATGTGCATAGTCGAGGAGTACAAAGGTTGAACACCTTTAGGTCCTATTATTTTTCCGACAACGTTCTGCCAACATTACGAATGACAACTCGAGAAGCTGCCGGTGCCCATCTACGACAAAATAATGTCTTTGAAAATTACACTTAAACTTTTCATTCTACAAGGAAGGGCCCTCCTTTCCTTGTGGAATGAAGAGGATGCCTGAAGAATAATTCAGTAGATTGCAAAACAGTTACTAGTATTAAAAAATATGTTTTACAAAAAAAAATACTAACATTCCATTTTACTATCCCAGAATCCAAGCAACACTAGCTTACTAGACCACGACTCTAATAACACACCACGAGGGTAACACATGCTTATAATAAATAACACAGTAATAATAATGGCTCTGCAATTTCATACACAATTATACAAAATGTTCTGTGCACTACACGGGCCATATTTCTTCGGCTACAAAATGTTCAACTGTAATAATCGCGGCAACATGTTGCAGAATATCGCTGGGAAATTATGGATAGCCAATAATTGATTTGCAAAAGAATTACTGGTATAAACAAGAAAGCATGCTAAACGGTGCTTTTGGTTTTTTTGTTAGGTTTCTGTACGGAACCCTTATTGGATCACTTCGTTATGCGGCCGTCTGTCCGTCCGAGATTTTTCGACGGTTTTAAAACAAATCGGTGAAAATGTATGCAATTTTTTTAAATGACCATATTCATCATTAAGGCTTCTTCAAACAGGTGCGACGCGACACTTGTAGAACAATTTCCATGAAGTTTTCAGAGAAATTGTTCTACGAGTGTCGCGACGCAACCGGCGCGTCGCGCTAGTCTGCACGAGCCTTTACAGTTTGCGCGTCAATGACCCTGCCATCCTATATTAATTTATAGTTGGTAGCTAACTGTTCACACCACCCGCGGGTACTTGTTTGTCGCAGCAAGTAGAGCTATCAAAAAGAATGCTCACTCAGCGACGCTCGCTTATCGTGCAAAACACTCGCTGACAGACTCACGCTTGGTACATGCACATAACAGGCAGTAATCGATCACTCGCTGCTCGTTGCTCGCCAACTCTTTTTAGTCGGTAGCTCTGTCGCTTCTCGTTGATAGTTAGCGGTGGGACAGGTGTCTAAGAAGATGAATTTTAAAAAACCACTTTCGTAGGACAAAGAAAGAGTTACCATTAAGTGAAATAGCAGTAATAGGGCTGCGCAATATTTTCATTATTTTGAACAACAGTAGTGCCTTTAGAACAATGCAATAATACATTTACTCATTAGTCGCATACAAATTATTCTTTTCCGCGTAGGCACCGTAGCGTGGCGTAGCATTGTGCTACACAATTCGTAGCGCTCGTAGCACTCCCTACTCTCCCCTAAAGTAATATTGAAATGTTTGTATGAATTTAAGTAAATTTATGTTTGTTGTTCAGCTACAACGATAACATACAGTTCAACTGAAATGTCTGTATTTTGTTTTACTTGGATTTAAAGATTTATCCAAACATTACTGTGGGTAAAATCGCTAAAATTGGTTATTTCTAAATATGAATTAATTATGAATTATGAAATGCAGACGCGAATTAATCGCGCGAATACGTTCTATTCATATAATAGAGAACAAAGGATAACTACAATAATTATAGGTAATAATTACTGTTTAATTAATCCTTTAACAATTTGAATTAACCTCAATTGGTAACCTAAAAAAAATTCATCAACATCTGCCTAGTCTTTTCCCAACTATGTTCCAACCTAACCGGATGCAGCTGAATACCAGTATTATATATGGAGCGACTGCCTATCTGACCCTGTAACTGGGTAATGCGATACCCCTCGGTAAGACTAGTTGTCAGACTTTCGGGCTTCTGACGACCCGTAACAACTGTCAGAGATCCACAAATGACAGCCGGGACCAACGACTTAACGTGCTATTCGAGGCACGGAAGGGTCATGGTATGTAAAGATGGTCACCAATTCACGGACCAACCGTGGCAAGCGTAGCTTAACCTGATCGATCGACCCGTGCAGCTGTTATTACTTAGCCAGAAGCCCCACTTTACAAAAAGTATTGAAATAAATTTTAAAAAAACATTGTTCTGGCGTACACGACCATCTGACCTCAGCTGTATTGAACCATTATATTATAGTACATTAAATTACATTATATTATATTATATTATATTACTTTATATTATAAAGTCAAGTCAAACCATTTATTTCCAATAAGCACATAAAAGCCACTTTTGAACGTTTCTAAATTAAATTTTAATCATTTAAATTTACAGGAAGATAGAATGAATTCTAGTTGCCCCGTTCAAAAAGTAGTTACGTAATCTTCTCCTTAGAATGTCGATGGCAAAAAGGTCAAACATATTTGGCCCAAAATTCAGCTACGCGAACTCCGCTCACTAAGTTACTTAATAATAAACTGCCTATGACATGGTGGAGCAGGGGTGGCCCAGTGGTATCTACCTGTATTTACGAGTTGTAAGTCGTGAGTTCGAACCCAGGCAGAGGCTTTAGTTTCTGTAAATTATTTCATCACCACTGCTCTCAAAACGGTGATAGAAAACATCGTCAGGAAACAGGCATTTCCTAGAACCACAAATTAGAAGCCATGTGAAATTTACCAACGTGCACTGGGCCCACGTGGTAGATTACAGCCAGTGGCGTGCCTAGGCGTCAAAATCAAGGCAAGCCGACAGATTTTTTACTATTAAAAAACAGCTAAGGGATTGGCTCATGTTCTCATGTTTGTTAGTATTACTAACACCATTATGATAATTTTGGTTAGAAAACCGAAGATAACTAAATATAATCATTACAATTTTATTAGGGCAAGCTGGGCTTTTCGGCTTCTACGAAGGTACCGCCACTGATTACAGCCCACTTCCTCTCACCGAGAGGAGGCCTGTATCCCAGCTGTGGAAACATTTTAGGCTAATTATTGTCGGTTATGGTGACATGTTCAATGGTTATTTTATTTTTCATCCACAGGTATGGAGTTTGTAAAAATGAACATTGTTTCTCTGAACACCCAGCCGGGAAATTTATGGTAGTGGCGGGTGTTACCATGGCTGTATATGCTGCCCTGGTGATGCTATCTAGATTTTTCTCCTTATAATAATTATATAATGTGTGCCTTCTGTTATTATTCAAATATAAGGATGTTTAAAAGGTTATTCCTATGTTTGATGTTTTATTATTTGTGTATAGCATCTTCATCATTAATTTCATCGCCGTACACTTTTCTGCTTCCTCTGTAACCTACTTTAGGCCAACGATGCGCGTCATAATTAAACATAACAAAAGAACATTATGTACCAAATTAAATATAGTGAACTTTATATTTGTGTAGCTAACAGCGGTCCTCATAAAATTTCTAGTCTATGGGCTGATGTAATTCGCCTCACGATTTCTCGCCATCTACTCCTATTTTTGGAATGTCATCATCATCATATCAGCCGAAAGACGTCCACTGCTGGACATAAGCCTCCCCCAAAAGGGGTATTCGCCATAATCGCCACGCTTGGTAGGCAGAGTATATGTAATAATAGTAATCGCAGTAGAATATACACACATAAACACTTTGACATTTTTGTTGTCTTACAACAGCAGCCCGCTTCATGGATCCAATGAGTCTACTAATCATTTATTTTAAAAAAATAGTTTTGGGCATATAAATAATAATTTAAAAAAAAATTGTTCACTAAGACGCATGATGTAGTTTTGAACACCCTGTTATGGAGATGGAATGAATGATGAAATGTAATGGTATTATGGTAGATAGCTAGAAATCTTCTACCGTTTGATACGTAAACATTATTAACAGGGAGGGTGTTTCATAATTCTAAAGATTTTTTTTTTTTTAGTACATATTATCTTAATTAATGGTAACAATTTTTTAATCGCGCCTGTAGGTATTTTATGTCGGATATATTGAGTGGACCACCTTTGTAAGACGACTAAAATGTCACGGTGTATACATAAAATCAAGCATTGTACTCATCGGTACCCCGATGAAGCTTTAGAATGCCACCTGCTTAGCGATGCAAATGAATTTTTCGAAGCCATATTTTAGTTTGTAGTTTTAGTCAAATTGAGATTATTATATTTACATTTGATTAATTAATTAGGTAAACGTTGTTATTTATGTACATTTCATTTTTATTCTGAATAAACAATATGATTACATTTAAGGATGAATAACCGTTAATAAATTGATCCCAATGAAATTCATAATGTATTTGTTATTTATTGGCTTATTATGATCTGTTTTCAATATACCGTGTCGGCTTATATGCCCACGCAGTGAAGATTTAATAATATCCTTACATCTTATTATTTTCCACAAAACATTGAGGACCGTAATTTGATTTTACAAATCAGAGTCAATAAACTTGGACGAATGATATTACGATTTATTTAGGTATACAGCGTGGATGACTTTTTTTATTACTAAATGGGCCTACTCTTGACCTCAATCACGCCTGGTGGAAAGCGATTGATGAGGTCTATGATGGATCGAGCGTGGCCAGAAAATGCCTGTTCACTCTGGTTTTGAAGGTAGCCGGGTGAAATGTGAACGGGAACACAGACGCAGGCAGAGAGTTCCACACTTTGGCTGTGCGCATAATAATTATAGAGGAGAAGCGCTGAGTACGACTGGTCGGGACATTAACCAAGTACGGATGATACCCTGTAGTGCGTCTGGTAATCCGGCAGTAAAAGGGCGATGGTGGGATCAGATCGTGGAGCTCCTGCGCACACTCTCCGACGTACAGTCTGTAGAAGACCGACAGGCAAGCAACATTACACCAATGAACCAGGCTGTGAAGCCAAGCCACCAACGTTTCGTCGACTATGAGCCTTTTTGCTCTGCGTTACACTGAGTCAAGGGCAGCAAGCTGGTATTTTTCTGAACCATTGCAAATGTGGCTGCAATACTGGAGCATTGTATGGATACAAGAACGCACTTGACCTTTATACAGGCTCAAAATCTGTGCAGATGTGTAGTATTGCCTCACCTTATTTAGGATGCCCAGCTTCTTGGCTGCAGTCTGATCTTTTGACTCGACAAAACATTTGATTATAATTGTGTGGTCATATTTGAATATGTCGTAGAGACCATCGAACTTGTAGCGGCATCTACACCGCTACATGCGAACTACGCATTACACTGACGTCACGGAAAAATCCTACATCGCGCAAGCAAAGTTAATCGCGCAGCTAGTATAATTATACAACATCCCGTCTTCAATCCTCGGGCAGATGCCCACGAGACACAATACCCGTCTGATCGCCTTTTCTGGAGGTTGAATGAACTTTACACCGTGTTCCTCATACCTATAAAATGGTGGCCCCGAACATGAACGCCAGCGCAGCCAGTTTCTGCTGTCCCTGCGTGGGACAGTAGAAACTTCAAAACCTACTCAACCTAAATGTATGGGACGGCAGATAATTTTTTCGCAACTACGATCCGAAGATCCATTGTTCAGTTTGATGGTCTGTACCATGTCCTCAACAATAACCACACATTTCTGATACACGCTGTATCATCATATCAGCCGAAACGTCACAAATCACGTCCACTGCTGGACATAAGCGTGGTGATTTGCCATATTCGCCACGCTTGGCAGGCGGGTTGGCGATCGCAGTATGGTGGTCAAATGCATAGAGAACGTTACTGCCCATTCTCTAGTAAGTACCTTAGTCGCCTTCTACGACACCCATGGGAAGAAATGGGATGGTGCTATTCTTTTACGTCCGGCACCACACGGAACAAAACACACTGTATTTCTAAAAGTAATATAAATATCGTTATTTAGAAGCCCTCTTAATTTGTACAAGAATGATTTTATTTTACTGATTACGATAATACGCTGTGAAACAGGTTCCGTAATTATTTAGTTAGATGATCGGAAAAATCAGAGACGTAAATTAAACATTTTGATAAATAAGGCGAATCTAGTCGCGGGCTCGAACTCACTGATGGAATTGGCTAAAAATACGCTGTCTCACCAGACATCGTGTCCGACAGAGGTAGTATCAGTATGAGCAGTTAGACGCTAGTCTACACGCACAATGTCATTGAGTGAAATGCAGGGCCATTTATAGTAAAACAGGCGCGTAAAAAATTAAGAGAAGTCCTTCGGAAGATCGGGTTTATGAAACAAACCACTGCATAAATCAATGACCTTTTATGGAACTTTTCGATATTAATTTGTGCTTTGTCGGTACCGACTTGGTTTTGGAGATTTTATACTTCTTTTACTTAAGCCCGCCCAAAGTTAGGTTAAATTAGCAAGAATATCGAATCTTTGGCTCCTAACTTATTAATGGCTTTTTATTTAGGTATTCTGTTTCGGCACAAACAATATTATTAATGAGACAAAACCATACCATGTTTAATTTTTAATATACATTGTCGAACACTCCTGTAGTTTGTATGGAAAAATTGTCGACTAGATTCACCTTAACAGAAATAATTGTAGACGGTTTTTAACTAGGAAACTTACCTAGCCTATAGGTTCTGCCCGCAACTTCGTCTGCGTGAAAGATACATACATAAATCAGCCTATAATCTTCCCAGTGACACAGACTTCCTCTCTTCGAGAGGGAGTGGTCTGTATTCTACCACTTGGGCCCAATGCAGGTTGCTAGATGTCACGTGTCTCCGAATTTTTGGTTTTAAGATATGCCGACGTTTCAAAGTTCCTTTTGAGAGCAGTGTTGACAAAATAATTTACACAAAGTAAAGCGCCAGTTTGGGCTCGAACCTACGACCTATAACTCGTAAGTCAAGACCGTTACCACTCGGCCACCACTGCTCAAAGAAACATATCCTATGGCAATCGGTAATAGTGTGTGTTTCTATCAGTGGAATATCATGGAGTCATGTGAGTCATAGTGGAGTATCATGTGTCAATAGTTTCAGTACTTCTAGATAAGTATTATCTTTTACAAACAAAAAGTTTTACCACTTTATAACTTTACTTGGAGGGAGGAAGGGAGGGAGTTTGTTGCGCCACTTCTTCTTCCCAGCCAAAGCAATAGGACGTGGTGAAGGGCGGGCGTTTTGGGGGACTGTCTTATGTAATTTTGACGTTCAAAAAGTGCTGACTCTCGGACTAGTTTGAATAAATGACTTTTGTTTTTTTTTTTACTTTAGAAATGTATAATACTTTATATTGTCAAGATATTTAAAGCCCTTAGCTATTCAATTACTTCTACTTCTGAGAAAATCAAATTAAACTATACAGGGTGTAACAGAAACCCTATCGCTATCCTTAAGCACTAAAGATAACAGCTGGTATAGAATCATTATACATACTTTCAGCTCAAAATAAAATACTCGAAGAATTGATAACAAATTTTCGGTTTCATATGTTTCTTAAATTCAAATCATAACAAACGTGTTACCGCACTACGTAGGTCAATAACTTTCCACGTTACTTGCCAATATCCCGATAAATCTCTTCCGAGTGAAGTGTTTGTTTCAATTTTTTCTGGTATCAATGTATTAAAAATTTTCATAACTTCGAAATACGTAGAGATAGGATTAAAAATCCCTTCCAACATCGTTTGATATCATCTAAAGAACCCGTGCCCTTGGTATGTATATACCCTTTCCGTTACACGTTGTATATTAAATCAATCCAAGTTGAGACTGACATAACAAGTAGGTATTTCTTGAGGATTTTGATCTTAAACTTTTGATTGAATAAGCCTAGAGAGGTAACTACCTAACTCACTAACAGTATAAATGGATTTCATTTTGACAGTTCAACAATATTCATTGCGTAATTTACATTGTGGAACAGACTAATTTATCGAACATATCAATCAATGGATTAGCCTTCCTTCTTAATGATCCTGATTCTGATTGATGGTGTTCTCGGTATGTTGAGCCGAGCACTGAGAATGCAACTGACTGGCATCGTAGTGCAGTAAATAAAAAACACTTGAATTTTCACCTCTTTGCGCTGTGCATTGAAAATTTAATGCGCGATTAAAATTGCCCGTGAGTACGAAGGCTTGTACTTCATACCACAGTACACCACCTACTCTGTGGTACTGTACCGAACCTACGCAGCTGGATAACGGCCAATCCAGTTATAGACAAATTTCTGTTTTGTAAAAACGGTCTTCTCTGCTCCTTAGAACTCCTATCGCAAAATAATTTACACATCGTCTAATTTAATATGGCTCCACAATATTTACTATTCAAACAATAGAAATGTGTAGGTAGGCAATGAAATGAATTGAAATTGTCATTTCATTTCATTGGTATACTCGATTTGGTAAACTTTTCATTGGTACACTCAGCCCCAATTGTTTACTATGTTTTGTTCATTATACATGGATACAATGTTATGGAACAAAGTTTGTTGACTACGAAATGGTTCCTCATCTGTGGAAACATCTTCTTGGGGCTTATTGTTCGGAACAACCGATAGAGAGCCATGTGCGCGATTAAGGAGCAAGCAATTTCATCCACCCCAAGTAAAATAGTACCAAAAGCAGTTATAGATCAGTAATAGATGGCTCCTGAATTCTTACCACCAACGAAACTACTCTAATAGACACCCGAGCCAAGTATCTCATTTACCATTTCTTTTCGCTACACTAATCCAATCCAATACAACAAAATCACAAACATCTATTGTCTCCGAGCCAATGAACCCGAACAAAGTTCACAATACGGCCCCCGAAACTGAAATCAAATATGTAAGGTTCCAGAAGAAACTTTTGGACAACCGACATGTTACTTAAGTTAGACAAAAGCTTGACAAAAGTACATTATTTTCTAAAAGATAAGTGTGACAACTAGGCACTGCCTAATTCATAATCGAAATACCCAATCTATCTGCCTAACTTTTATTTCCCCAATTATGTTGGGGTCGACTTCCAGTCGGTTAGACTCAAAGAAATACAAACATGTAACATGGAGCAATAAGACCGCACATTATGTCACCCGTGATGCCCGTGTATAAAACCCTTATACAACGTGTAACGGAAACGGTATATACATACCAAGGGCACGGCTTCTTTGAATGATATCAAATAATATTGGAAGGGTTTTTTAATCCTATCTGTACATGTTCGGAAGTTATGAGAATTTTTAATACATTGATACCAGAAACCGAACTTTTCAAATTGAAATAAAAACATAACTCGGAAGAGATTTATTTTGATATCGGCAAGTAACGTGGAAAGTTATTGACCTACGTAGTGCGGTGACACGTTTGTTATGATTTGAATTTAAGAAACATATGAAACCGAAAATTTGGTATCAATTCTTAGAGTATTTTATTTTGAGCTGAAACTATGTACAGTGATTCTATACCAGGTGTTATCTTTAGTGCTTAAGGATAGCAAAAGGGTTTCTGTTACACCCTGTATTTCTATGTCATTTTTATGGTGTACATAGTATAGAGTACTCTATCTATTTATTTCTACAACCTCGTCCCAGCCTCCACAAATGTGGAACTTTCGAAAGAAATGTCCCCCACTAATGTGGAACTTCCGAAAGAAATGTGGTGATATAATTCACCACAAAATGAAAAATAAAAAAATGTGGTGTGTTTGTGAGGATAAATTGATTTGATTTTGATTTGATAATTCGAAGTTTCAAGGTTTTTGCTCCGATGTCACCACCGCCGCCAGGGTCACTACTAAGTGAATAGGTAACTATGAAATCGCGTGGATGACAAAACCGAAAACCATTTTTTTGTGAAATATAATTCATCAACACAACCTATCGCTATCAACTGCCGGACATATACCTCTCCCAGGCTGCGCCACAACACCCTGTCTCCCGCTTGCAGTCAGCCCCTTCGCTTTCTTCTAAATTCTGCATGCAAACCTTTTTTTGTTTTCTTTAATTAATCCTTTTTCTTTATTTTTCACTTTCGTCTCAAAAAAAATCAAAATCAAATCTCATTTATTCAAACTAGGCTGAGAGTCAGCAACACAAAACATAAAATTAAATTATTTGCCATATGTAAGATAGCACACGTCAACATACCAACAAAACAGTAACTAAACTCAAGCAGATATAAATAATAAAAACAAAACAATAAACGTAAACAGAACTCAATACCCACATTAAAGCCTCCAGGCTTAAGGGGAATCTAGTCGTGGGCTAGAACTCGCTGATGGGCCTGGCTAAAAAGCACGCTGTCTCATCGTGTCCGACAGAGGTAGTATCAGCGATGAGCAGTTAGAAGCTAGTCTACACGCACAACGTTATTATGTGAAATGCAGGATTATTTATAGTACAACAGGCGCGTAGAAAATTAAGAACAAAAAAGAATCGAGTTTTAGGAAAAAACCACTGCATAAATCAATGACTTGGGCGATATTTGAGCTTTGTCGGTACCGACTTGGTTTTTCAGATTTTACACTTCTTTTATTACTTAAACACGCCTAAAGTTAGATTAAATTAGCAAGAAAAACGAATCTTTGTTGGCTCCAACTTTTTATTGGCTTTTTATTTTAGTATTCTGTTTCCATACAGACAATATTAATATTGAAACAAAACCATACCATGTTAAATTTTTTACGTACATTGTCGAACAATGGAGTAATACACTCCCGAAGTTTGTATGGAAAAAATGTGGACTAGATTCACCTTAAAGGGTGTACCCGCATAAGCATACATATGCAATGCTGCATTATGTTTATTTAGATTTAACTTACTTGAAGTAATAAATGTTAAGCTAGGGCCTTCGGAGTGAAATAAATAAACAGTTAATTACGAATAACAACGACAAAACCATGGTCAGCAAGACGACCATCTGACGACCGTCTGAAATCAGTAACAAGTAAACAAGTAAGAGCACTTTTTATTCACACAGGTCATTGGAGCGAAACGATCGAAACCGAGGTTCTGTGATTTTCGAAGCACAAGTAAAATGTTGGGTCAGAACCAATAATTCAAACCTTTGCCCAATATTCATGACAGAAATAGAAAATATTGGAACCGCCTATATCTGCCGGACCTATGAATCTCATAATTCTTGGGAAATAAATTGGTTTGGGTTTGTATTGACTTGAGTATGTAACGCCTACGTTTTAGTGTTTAGCAACATGTCACAAATCTGAGGAGCAATTACACTCATAATTGTACAAGGGCCTTCGAATTCAATATAATAATGCGTTCCGAGTGTGTTCCCCTGCGACGAACCAAGAATTTTACCTCGTCCATCGCAATACGAATGCAGCGCAGTCTAGAGTTCAAAGGTAAAAAAAGTAAATTTCATATCGGAGCCTTTCAATTTACGGTAGAAGTCCCACAAGATGAAAGTCCGTTACCATGGCAACCTGCGTCATAACTTTCATAAAAGAACAGTTAGTTACAGTGCAACTCGGGAATCATCGCAATTCCGAATAAAACGAGCTTTACTCCTATTTTTGTAATAGGAAGTAAAGGTACACGTTTATATCGGTCAACAGGACCTCACCGAATACACCCAAATATAATGGCTTGAATACCACGATTAATACCCCCGTTGGGTCTTTTGCTTCTAATAGTTTCAAATACACCTTGTACACACAATAGGTTAAATACACATGAATGTCATAAATTACATTATGCTAAAAAAAGTATACGCAGCGGCAGGTTATGCAGAAGACCGAAGAGTATAACCTGTCTCTTTGTTGAGCGTTTGTGGACTACGAAAATGCCTTCGATTGGATCGAGTCATGGGCTGTACTGCAGTCCCTCCAACGGTGCCAGATCAACTATCGATACATCGAGGTGTTGAAAAGTATGTACGAAAGCGCCACTATGTCCGACTCCAGAACCGGACCTCGAAACATATCCTTCTGCAGCGAGGTGTTAGACAGGGAGACGTTATCTCTCCGAAACTCTTCACCGCTGCAAGTGTTCATTGCTGCACTGCAGGATTTCTTCAAGGTTCTGGACTGGAAAGGGGCTGGTATCAACATCAATAGCGAGTACATCACTCACCTTCGTTTTTCCGATGATATAGTTGTCATGGCTAAGACCATGGAGGACCTCAGTATAATGCTCGAAGACCTCAATAGAACTTCCGAAAGAGTGGGTCTTAAAATGAACATAAACAAGACAAAGATTATGTCCAATGCCCATGTAACACCCACACTCATAACAGTCAGAGGAGCTGCACTCGAAGTTGTGGACGAGTACGTTTACCTAGGACAAACTATCTAGTTAGGTAGGTCCAACTTCGAGAAAGAGGTTAATTGTCGAATCCGATCCGATCTTCTCGTCCCACATACCGCAGTGTCTCAAGACCAAAGTCTTTGACCAGTGCGTGATAAATGATAAATTATTTTATTTCTGTAAGTAGGTTTGTACAAACACTTTTACACGTCAATCATATTTTTTTAAACTAGATGAGGTCGGCGTTTCCTATATGATTACTCTGAGAAGAAAGGTCGAAACAAACTCAGAGGTCATAGTCTCTTTTAAAGCTCAGACATAATCTTGATCAGATCATGTGAAGACCATGTGGATCGGTCTGAAATGGTCTTTTGAGGAAAGAACCACTGGGCACGCCGCGATTGCGGCGGTAAGTCCCCTCTTTGAGGAGTGGCTTGAGAGGCGGCATGGCGTCCTCACCTTCCGCCTGACACAGGTCCTCACCGGACATGGCTGTTTCGGGAGGTTCCTGTTTCGGATAGGGCGGGAGGAAACGCCCGGGTATTTCCATTGCGAAGATCGCCCAGAGGACACGGTGGAGCATACGGTGGAGGTCTGCCCAGCTTGGGCGGAGCAACGCCGTGTCCTCGTGGAGGTGATCGGCGGCGGCGATCTCTCGCGTCCGACCCTGGTCCAGGCCATGGTACGGAGCGAGAGGGCATGGCTGGCAGTCGCCTCCTTCAGCGAAGCAGTTATACTCGCAAAGAGGGAGGCGGCGCACGTGAGGAAGATGCAGTACATGCGCCCTCACAGCCGTGGCCTTCGCAGGAGACGCCCTGGGCGTCGGGAATCCCAGGCTGATTCCCGGCCACCGTAGGCACGGGCTTGCGGACGGCGAGTAATGGGTACCTCGCTGTCCGGTAAGGACCAAGCCCGGGTCGACGGCGCGTTGTGTTCCACGCGCGCCTCAAAGAGATGTCAGCAGCAACAGAGGGGCCCGCAAGGGCCGATGCCTGCCGGGGGTGCGGGTTGTTCGGAAGAGATACCGCCGCCCCTGGCACATAGGCAACTGAGGGAACACGGGTGGGTTTTAGTCAGTAAAAGTCTGACACGCCCTCCCGCTCCACCCAGAGCGGGAGAAGTTATTTGATGATTTCCCACCCAGAAAAAAATAAAAAAAAAGGAAAGAACCACACAGATTGAGTGGACCTGTCCATTCAGTGCACGCATTTATCAGTAATCAAGCGTGTAGCCAGTGATGACATATGGAAACCGAACGTGGTCGCTCACAATGGGCCTAATTAGAACGCTTAAAGTCACCCAAAGAGCAATGGAGAGGGCTATGCTTGGAGTTACCCTAAATTATTGAATCAGGAATGAAGAGATCCGCAGGAGAACCAAGGTAACCAATATGGCCTTAAATATTGGCAAACTTAAGTGGCAGTGGGCACATTGCTCGCATATCAGATAGCCAATAAGCCGATGGCCGAAAAGTTCTGGAGTGGCGACCACGTACCGGAAGATGTAAAGTTGGAAGGCCTCCCACAAAGATCTTGTGAGGGCCGCAGTAGTCCACTGGATGTGAGAAGCACAGAACCGGTCGAAGTGGCGGAGCTTAGAGGAGGCCTATGTCCAGCAGTAGACGTCTTTCGGCTGAAATGATGATGATGATGAAAAGAGTATTAACAACTCTATGTACTTCCAAGTAGATTGAGAGCGTCTGGTCTGCACCAAGTGCAAAGGGCAACTGATAGAAATCCGACAACTGACGAAACACGAAGTTTGCCGAGGGACATTAAGAAAATAGTTGTGCTGTACAAACATGGTATTTTCTACTCTTCATGTTCTTTGAAATGGTATTGCCATACTGTATGCGACATTTTATCGAAGAAACAAATAAATTCATGTGAGTACTTACTAAATATTTAGATTAAGTAGATCTATAAAGCCTGAAGGCCCCTCAAGCCCAAGCCTCCACCACTCAAGGATTTAGGCGAAAGTTATACCAAGTCTTCTACGCGCACACAATATCATGCTATCATGCATCAGTTATGCTAAGTTCCATGTCTACTGGAAGGCTCCTTCAAATAGGATCGCTATTTGATGGAAGTATGGTGGCCTGTACAAATTAATAAAGCAATCTAACACATACTCGTGCCGCTTGTCTCTCGTGTTTCTATCTGACATTGTGCTTACAATAACCGTTATGGTTGTAGCTGAGGTTGTAGCGTAATCTTCTCTTATTTTCTGCATAAATTCGTTCTTTAAGTTAATTGCCCTCATTATCAGGTTATGAGCCCAGGGCAATAATCCAAACTGCGGGTTGCTACTAAGATTTAATTTTAGTACTGATTTATTTTGATTAAACACTTAATTAGATTTATTTTCAATTTATTGTTTTAGTTCCCAACCAAGTGGAGCTTACACCGTCAATGGACTAACAAATATCCCACAAACGCGCACCTGACTACGCAAAAGGTGAGGTCCTGTGTTTGTTTTTTAAAATCAACTCCGTCTATCTATCTATCTATCTATGACCTATCCTAGATGCTGATGGATTCAATAATAGGACAGAAAACAAATTTGGTCTGCTCGAAAACTAGATTAACGAAATGTTAATTTAGTTGTCGGGCAGACCAAGTTTTGTATCATTACAAGAACGTAGCAACATATATTTTTAGCGACTGAGCTCCACAAAAATAAAGCTATTCTTACGTACTAACAATAATAGTAGTTTAAAATAAATAGACACCTACATGGACAAAGGGTAATTTATAGTTCAGTACTAGTTTAACACCAACACCGACACCGACATAGCCCGAAGAATTGCTAAACTTAAGTGGCAGTGGGCAGGGTACATTGCTCGCAGAACAGATGGCCGATTGGGCCGTAAAGTTCTGGAGTGGCGACCGCGTACCGGAAGACGTAAAGTTGGAAGGCCTCCCACAAGGTGGACCGATGACGTTGTGAGGGCTGCAGGAGTCCGCTGGATGCGGGAAGCACAGAACCGTTCGAAGTGGCGGAGCTTAGGGGAGGCCTATGTCCAGCAGTGGAAGTCTTTTGGCTGAAATGATGATGATGATTAGTTTAAAAAGACTATTATGTTTTGGTCATTTCATGAGGCTATTTTAAATACTAACATCTTACTTTTTACTCACTTTTACTAACTACTAGGTATTTTAACCGATTGTATCTACTTTTATCTTATCATATGACTTGTCGAAGAATCTAGTTATATTAATCAGTTAGAGCATTTTGTACTTATGGATTGTATTTGCGGAGTTTCTACCTACGTACGTCTTCACAATTTTATCAAGAGTATCCAGGTAATTCTTCTGCAATTTCAATAACTTACAAAAAGACATGACCTGATGACTTACGATAATGTAACTGCAAAACAAAAGAAACGAAAAAATAATTATTATAACGCAAGAGTATTTATCAAAATTAGATTTTCCATTGGAATTAATACCTACCTATCTGAGAACATGATGGAAACATTCCTGGATAAGGAAATTAATTTAAAATGGAGTGCCTTCAGTCAAGGAAATGTTACATTAAGTATTACATTTCAAACAAATAATTAAAGCGGAATAAATCAACTGATATTCGAATTTCCTCAACTTATTCTTTGACCTATTTGAGAATGGTAATCAAAGCTGAACCAGAAGGCAGAAAAACGAAGCCCTTCTCCGTTTTATTTGTTACAAACAAATGACTGTTAATTTAGTATAATTGCCTACAATCTAAATAACCTCTAGCCAACTATGTTGGGGTCAACTTCCAGTCTAACGGGATGCATCTGAATACCAGTATTTTTAGCTAGCTGCTAGCTGACCTCCACATCCAACCAGATACTGAGTACCACTATACCCATTGGTAAGACTGGATGTCTGACATTTGGGCCTTTGACTATCCGCAACGCCTGTCAATGATCCACGAATGACAGCCGGGACCACGGCTTAACGTACTTTCCGAAACACGGAGGAGTCAATGTGTAAATATGGACGGTCACATATACGTCCGCGAACATCCCTTCGATCGACCCTTGCAGCTGTTTTATATTTAGCTGAAACCCCCTATTACCTACATGTCAGTATAATAATCCACGAGCACTTAGCATTAGCGCATGAACCAACTCGAAGTGTTACAGATATTTTGGAAAAATAATTAATATACAACTTTTCCACTAACACCGACAACAGCCGGCCGTGGTTAACGACCACAGCAGACAGGATTGGTCCACACTAGCTCAAGACAGAGAGGAGTGGAAAGGAGAAAGGCTAAAATAAAATAAATAACTTTAATTGCCAGACTTAAATATAGCAACTTAATTTGTAAACAATCTGTGGCGTTTATATATTAAGTTGTTAACATTTTAACTTGTTCCAATTTCATGTTGGCAACACTTACATGCGAAAAGTTTCGGTTTAAGTGTGGTGCTACTTCTTTGTTACACTTTGTAGAACAAACTATAACTTTCCCGACATCTGGGAGTACAAGCGTTTTTAATTGTTTTTATTACTTAACTTTAAGCTTTGAAGAACTCTGGTGTTTCGGGTTTTTAATGTTGCAAGATGTTTATAGATTACTAGCTTCTGCTCGCGACTTCGTTCGTGTCAAATTTTTTGCTGCCCCGACCCACCCCATCGCTTTGAACCGCCTCCCCGTGCGAGTACTTCGTATTCGTGACATTTTTCTCTTTGCTCGGCTCCTAAGGGTATTAACGTGATTTTATATAGCCTATAGCCATTCTCGATAAATGTGCTATCCAACACTAAAAGAATATTTCAATTCGAACAAGTAGTTCCTGAGATTAGCGCGTTCAACCAAACAAACTCTTCAGCTTTATAATTCAAGCTTTTTTGATCTTTCAAACGTGCAATAAGATTATCATGTGTAGGTTGTTAGCTAATTCAGCCTATAATGTTCCCTCTGCTGGGACACAGGCCTACAGTGAGAGGAAGTGGGCCATAATCCACCACACTCTGAGGGCCCAGTGTGGGTTGACGGGGTTGGTATATGTCACATGTCTTCGATTTTTATTCTAGGCCATGCCGGTTTCCTCACGATGTTTTCTTTCACCATTTTAAGAGCAGTGGCGATGAAAATAAGTTACTTTATGTAAAGCGCCGATCTAGATTCGAACAACAACTCGGTCACTTTGAGATAGGTTGTTAACAGGAACAGTAATTGTGTAAACCAACACCCAGACTTGGGCCAATCCGTGGAATCTCGGGAAAGCCATGGACGTGCAGAATTCGAACCAAGGCGGTACGTAGGAAGCTAATAACACAAGCTGAGTGATTCCGTTTATTTATTTATTTCTAGGCTCTTCATTTATCTTAATATACATAGGTCCTTATTATGTGATAACACGCTGTCTTATCCAGTGACAGTAAATTAAGCTTTCAGTTCCCAAGTCCCTTTCGTACTAAGTCATTTTAAATTTCCGTACCAAGTCTTTGTAATTGCTCTGAACTTTGGCGAGTAACGGGTGTTAATCGTATGTATGGTAATTAACAGGCAATTAAGACATACGCCGTACGATTAACTCTCTTAGAAGTAGGTGTAAGGACTTTCATAAGACCATAAGTTTCTAAAGAAATAATTTTGAAGTTCTTTGAATAATTAAAGTTTTGCGGATTGAGTAAAGGCTTTTCTCCTTTTCATCTAATACTTTGAACATCAGAAAGGCGTACTTAGGTCTTTATTAAGTTTTAATTTATAAACAACCACATGCTTGGTAATAACAGAGAACCAAGGTAACCGACATACCCCGAAGAATTGCCAAACTTAAGTGGCAGTGAGCAGGGCACATTGCTCGCAAAACAGATGGCCGATGAGATCGAAAGGTTCTGAAGTGGCGACCGCGTACCGGAAGACGTACCGTTGGAAGGCCTCCCACAAGATGGACCGGTGACCTTGTGAAGGTCGCACTTGCAGGAATTCGCTGCATGCGGGAAGCACAGAACCGTTCAAAATGGAGGAGCTTGGGGGAGGCCTATGTCCAGCAGTGGACGTCTTTCGGCTGAAATGATAATGATGATGCCTACGTTTTTGAACTGATTGTGGGTGCAGTGGAGACGGATATATTCTGCAAAATGATTACCGGTTGCCATTTAACTTGCCTTTGATGATCCTAGCCAAAAAAGCCAAAAAAGATTGCTAAGCCAAATAGTATTATAGTAAGAATAAGACTTGGTAAGATAAATGCTGTAGTCTATATCGCGTCACCACTGAACACTATAATGCACGCTATTCAGTTTATGATTGAACCAATTTAATAATACTTTGACAAATGAGAATCTTAGAACATTTACGTCGTCTCGACGGGATCACTTGCAATTGCTTGTCAAAAGAAAACGTGTTGTACTGAAATTGTGAATGTTACGACTGCGATATTTGTCATTTTCAAGAAAGATTTGCTATTTTAAGTCAAGTCTGCAATAAAATAAAAATCGTATAGTTTTAACGATAATGGACCATCAACGGTTGATTGGTTAGCGTTTTTTCAACACACTGTCAATCAGAATCTGAATAATTTTGAAGAATCTTGCTACTTCATTGCTTTATAATAATATGTTCGAAAACACTGCTCAACAACGTAAATCATCATTATCTGCCCAGTCTTTTCCCAACCATGTTGGGGCGGCTTCCAGTCTAACCGGATGCAGCTGAATACCAGTATTTTAAATGGAGCGACTGCCTATCTGACCTCCACAACCCAGCTACTGGGTAGCACGATACCCCTTGGTAAGACTGGTTGCCGGACTTTCGGGCTTATGATGACTGACCCGTAACGATTGTCAAAGATCCACGAATGACAGCTCAACAACTTATGTAAATAACGTAATGAATGTTGTTGAACTGTCTAAATAAAAGCCATTCCTACTGCTAGTGTGTTACTCAATTAACCCTCTGGCCCAGGATTGTCGACAGGATTTGGGTTACAAAGACAATGATTTGAATACCAAAGCTTTTTTAAATACCTCTCCTATTTTCTTCCAAATACATAACATTAAGCGATAAGTTGCGTAACAATTTGCCAGATAGTTTCAATTAGCACTACGCTTACTTAATTGCCGAGTATCGAACAAAAATAGATAGCTTCACCTTTTAGTGCAATTGCTAAAGACACCTAAAGGGCTATCTCCATAAAAAGCCAGCACTTATTAAGGCTTCTTCAAACAAGCACGACGCGACACTGGTAGAACAATTTCTACGAAAACTTTATGGAAATTGTTCTAAAAGCGACAAGAATCGAAGCCTTTATACTTATTGAATTGGAAACCTCTCTCATCCGAATCGTAACTGATTTCAAAGTGCCCAACGAACAGTTTTTTATTCCTTTGGTGTGGCCGGAGTCCCGTGAAGTCCAAACATTAAACCTTTAATATTATCACTTAGGAATATTTATCTTCATTTATACGACCTTACATTGTCCTTAAAAGTGGATCTAGAAATGGCCTAGACAATGCTGACAAATGTAATTGTTCAGTTTTTTTTTAGATAGGTACAATCAGCAAAAGGGATAAGTGCCTAACCGGGGTCATCGGATATAGTTGAAGTTAAATAAGGAAACGATGTATAGTTTCGAATGGAATTAAAATAAATTAATAGAAAACAAACAGTTCATTCATTAAATTAAATTATATTCGAAAACATCCATCAGTTTCTTATTAAACTTCAATTACATTCAACGACCCAGGTTACTTATCTCCTTTGGTGACTGTACATGAAACTCTTTGTACCGTCAACTGTGGTATCTTCACTTTCCATGAGCAACTTTACCATTGAGAACTGTACTATAAAATCTCTCGATTACTAAAAATTTGTTAAAAATGGTAGATTTTTCTACTGCTGTGTCGCTTAGATATTAAATGGCGGCAACTGATTTTTAGTTATCGAGGGAAATTTAAGTACAGTACTCATGGATAAAGTTGTTATGTAAAGTAAAGATGCCACAGATGACCGTAATTTTTTAGGAAACGTATTTTACAAACGAAAGACTTATCTTATAAAGAGTTATTATACTAACCTAAACACCCGACTGACTTACCCAGAGTCTGGATTTGTGCCCAGTTGATGGTAATAGGCTATTACAAGGGTCTTAAAAATAACTGGCGAAATGTAGGTGTACTAGGGTGGTCCTTATTTTTCGACTGTTGAGTTATCCCCGGGACACTTTGTCATTTGATTATAAATGAAATATTTTTTTATTTTTTTTTTGTTTCGGTATAGAGGTCGCTACCAGCTGTCAAAGTTTTTACAAACAGCGTTTAAGGACAGGTTAAACGATGGTATCACTAATGTTTTATTTGAGTGTTTATATCAAATTTCGAAATCGCTCCTTATCCCCTCCTCCCCTCGACCCCTCTTTTGTACCGACGTGTCGAGATTAGCCCGCCACGCACTTCAGTTCTAATAAGTCGCACGTGGTCGCACGCGTTTTATTTGTAAAAGTCATAGTAACGTGTTTCAACTTGCAATGGCGTCTACAAGTAGCTAAGGATAGCAAGAGCCTTACTACTGTTTGAAAATTTATTTATTTAAACATCAGTTTAAGTTAACGAGAGAAATATGCATTTTCATGGTGTTGATTTATGTTAAATATTGGTTTCAAGCCTCTACCGGGTGGTTAGCACCAAGAAACGACTTTCAATAAATTATTGAAAGACCTTAAAGCCTTTGAAGGTTTAACAAAAATAGCTACTGTTGCACTGAAAATGATTCGAAATCATTTGTAATACCACAAACGATTGACACAAAGCGTGATATGATGCTATATAAAATCTTTACCATACATATTGCTATACCGTAATCATACACACTACAAAAAAAACAGTATCGTAATTTAAATTAGCCAAACAATTTAATATTAAATGGAGACGACGCCAACCAGAACAAAGCCGTCGAAGAAATTCAAATCTCCTAGAAAATTTATTAAACAAATTGCCCACAAAACATGTTTATTCATTCTGAATCCTTAATATTTCACCAAATTAATTTATATTGGACGAGCTGAGCTGCAATTTCAGCAAACCCATAATTTGCATAGATATGAAGCAATATCCCAGTAGGTACCTACCCACCAATCCTTTTGCGAGCATCCTTTCGCTTTGTATTGGGTTGACGACAATGTCCATTTTCCTCAACAATTTTGGGTCTGACCTTTAAAGCCTAGCGCACATTAGATACAACTGCAGCAGAACGCACGAACATACAAAAAACTGAGATGCACCCCGCATAGTGTACATTGGTTCATAAAAAATCACCAAAGTGGTGAAGGGGGATTTCGACAATGCTAGGGCTGCAACTTACGAGTTGTAGGCCGTAGATTCAAACCCTGACAGTTCCTTTATTTTGTGTAAATTATTTAATCACCACTGCTCTTAAAACGCTGAAGGAAAACATCGCGATGGGAACCGACATGTCCTAAAACCAAAATTCGAAGACATGTGACATCTACCAAGTCGCAGTGGGCCCGCGTGGTGGATTATAGCCCACTCCCTCTCACAAGGAGAGGACAGAGAGGAGGTCTGTGTCCCGGCAGTGGATATATTATGGGCTGATGTTGCGTTAAGGTGCGGCTCGCCCCAATCTGCGTCAGCCTTTAAAGGTCTGTTTTTGTCAGCCAGTCATTACTGCTACTTTGATGATATTGGTAGATAGCAATTCACGATTACTTTTAACAAGTATCTTTGTATTACTGTAATACACAAAGTAGTTCAAACTACAAAGGATACGGACTTAATTTTCGTTATAATTAAGGACCTACTAATAATAGTAACGAAGACCGCAAATTCCATGGGTTGAAACTTTTAATTACAATTCATAATGACAGGGCTTGTGAAGATAACAGCAATTATAACAATAGGACCGCAGGCTGGATAAACATCATATAATTCTGTTATTAAACTGTTTTCGATACGTTGAATACTCTCAACGATTTGTAGGTTACAGCAATAATTATTTCTCTCTAGGTATTAAAAGCGTCCTACTTATTCAAAATGGCAGTTTTTTTTTTAAACAAATACGACTGTAATAAATGTAGTAATTGAACAGTCACATCTCACATAAACGTTTTCCCGAACTCAAACTTTAAAATAAAAAACTTTTTCCAAAAAAAACAACCGACTTCCGAAAAACCAATACAAAGTGAAAAATAACTTTAATTTCGGAAGGCGGTGACTTCGGATATGTATTTAAATTTCATGTCACCGCCTTCCGAAATTATAGTTATTTTTCACTTTGTAGTGTTTTTTCGGAAGTCGGTTGTTTTTTTTTTTAAAGTTTTTATTTTTCACTTTTTAGTTATAGTACCTACCCCACTAATTCGAAATTTTATCATCCTTGGGGTCAAAAATATGCACATTTATGCGATAGCAGCAATCGTGGTTTATTTACTGTTATTTTTTAAAGAGTTCCGTTCTCTGAAACGCATCATCAGATCTATATGAAATTGAAATGGGACCACACGGAAAGCACGAGCTTTCAAATAAAAAATAATCATCAAAATCGGTTCATCCAGTCGAAAGTTATGAACTTATGAGGTAACAAACATAAAAAAAACATAGTCTAATAGAAAACCTCCTCCTTTTTTTGAAGTCGGTTAATTAAAATCTAGACTTTATAATCTCATGCAATCCTAGTAATCTCTTTCGGGAGGTTCCCGTTTCGGATAAGGCTGGAGGAAACGCCCGGTTGTTTCCACTGCGTAGATCGCCCTGAGGAGACGGTGGAGCATACGGGTGAATTCTGCCCGGCATGGGCAGAGCACCGCCGTATCCTTGTGGAGGCGATCGCAGGGGCGATCTCTCGCGTCCGGCCCAGGTCCAGGCCATGGTATGGAGCGAGAGTGCATGGGTAGCCGTCACTTCCTTCTTCTGCGAAGCAGATATGCTCGCGAAGAGGGAGGCGGCGCACGTGAGGGAGAGGCAGTATATGCGCCCTCACGGCCCTAGTCACAGCAGGAGACGCTCTGGGCGTCGGGAATCCCAGGATGATTCCCGGCCACCGTAGGCGCAGGCCTGCGGACGGCGAGTAAAGGGTAGCCCGCTGTCCGATCCTTACCGGACAGCGAGCTACCCATTACTCCAAGCACCCATGCGCTACATGCTCCTTACCAAGCCTGGGTCGACGGCGCGTTGTGGTCCGTGCGCGCCTCAAAGAGATGTCAGCACCAATTAATGGGGTCCGCAAGGGCCGATGCCTGCCAGGGGTACGGGTTGTTCGAAAAAGATACTGTGGCCCCTGGCACACAGGCAACTGAAGGAACACGGGTGGGTTTTATTCAGTAATAGTCTGATACGCCCTCGGGCGAGGGTGAATTTCACCAATGAAACTGCACACCACATCCTAAACAGATCGCGGCACGTAAGTTGAACCAAAATCAGAACGAACAACCGAAGGTAAGACGCGTGCACTCATTGCCTCGCACGGAAAGGAATGAGGTCACCTTCCTGCATAGTCATTTATGTAACTTGTACTGAAGATTGGAAATACATTACAGATCGCGGCAGGTAAGTTGAAACAAAATCCGACATTTTGGTGAAAAATGTCGGATTCAACTTACGTGTCGCGATCTGTACCTAACCGCGTTCAAGAGCTACCAGTGTCAAAATTGCAATGGAATATTGACACTGGCAACTTTTGAATTCGGTTTAGAACCTGTCTAAAGTCTCTGACCACTGAATTTCTTTGGGTGTTTCTTTTCCTAACTAACTAACCTACATAGTTTTTTAAGAAATCATCAGATGTGTAAAAGTGTATGTATAAACCCACTTACAGAAAAAAACATAATGTACAGGCCACCTTGATTGTAGTAATCAAAACATTACACCAATCATCCTACCAACTTCCTTCAACAAACGGTGTCACAGTGTTTCTCACTCAGTGAATGCATGTCACCTTGGCACGATGTGTTACACGCCATTTGCTCAGCCCCCTTCGTCCTAATGAGGATGTGGCCATGTGGCTCCCTGCTCGGGGACCGCATGTCGCTCATAACTACACCATTTAGAACCCAGGATCTCGGACCTAGATTATAGTAAACAGATGGAATTGCAGGAAGAGATGAACTTGTTTCGTTGTGGGCTTTTCATTTCAAGTTTATTGAAGATTAGAAAGCCAATCTGATCGCAATCTCACGGCAGAGACAATTCATGTCGAAAAAGTAGAACAATTAGAGATGTTTTTGACAGATTGAGACTGAGATTAAAATGCAAACTTTCTTTAAATACGGTAGTAGCCTCTCTGGTAGTGGAAGAATCTGTAATTTTGAGAAATGACTGATTGAGTCAACTTACTGGCTGTTGATCAAGGTTCTCATAAATTATAGCCATGTGTAAATTCCGTATGTTTTTCATGGTTGATGTTGTGAAAGTCCTTTTTTCACGTAAGTATGTCTAATCATACCAGAAATCGCCTTGCAAGAATATTTTCAGTATGTCTGGGTTTAATTGTTGCAGAGATTTTGTATTGAACTAGCTGATATTTCAGCTTTAGGTACAGCAATGAGTCCAATCCTCGCAAAAAGTAATAATTTTTTAACTTCCATTAAGCATTTGGTTCGGAAAATACAGACGAGGTTCTTCAATTCTGTTTTTTCTCGGGTCATACAGAAATATATTTCAATAAATTTAATTTCAGTCTACTAAATAGGTAGGTACCTTATTTATTCAAATAGAGAAACTAAATTTTAATCCAATTCCCAAATAATTTTCACGGAACCCGAACCAAAGCTCTTTGAAAAGAAATATTAAAATAGATATCAAAGAAAAATTCTACGTTCAAAACAGATGGCTAATTCCAAGCCAAACAGCCTGAATTAGTACTATTGAAGTACTACCTTCTCTGTGATTTAGGCTAACACAGTTCAATGACATTTAACAATAGGGACTGGCCAATTTATTTTCCTTTGATTTGAAAAAAGCCAAGATTAATTTGTTTTAATTATAAACCACCCCTCTTCTGCCTGCTTATGGTCATGTTTGTGTAGGTTTCTTCTCGGTCGTCAACCTAGTTTGCAAAGCCTACATTCTGCTTGAACAATTCTTTTCTCTTCCTTTATTGCGTCCAGTAGTATACAAATGTTTTTCGTCATCAGTACCAACAAGTCTGCTTGGCGAACTATATTATTTTATTACCACCGTGCAAAGCTCAACATTATATTTTTTCAATTTTCTTAATGCTCTGCCTTCTCCGTCTAATCGGTTAAGAACGAGTCCAAATCGTCACGCCTGCGTTTCTGCCTCGTCCTGCCTCGGTAAACGACACCCGTCTTCAGGCACCACTTGTGCCCATTCTGCCCATCTGACCGAATGCAGCCTCTAGGTGTAACCCGCCCAGGCCCATTTCAGTCTCGCAGACTTTTCGCCAACATCGACGATACCTGTCTTGAAGCGTACTGTGGTGTTGCAAATTTGGTCGATGAGTTTGATTTTTAAGATGCTGCTCTCCATCGCGCTTTGGCAAACTTTGATTTTGTTTGAACTTCTGACTGAGCCTCAGTCAAACACCAAGTCAAAGGTTCTCACACTTTAAGTTAGATAGGCAGCACTCTCGAGAGACTCTAATGGTAGAATGAATTCCCATTTAATGCTTCAAGTAAGTGTTTTCTAAAAACTCGACCTCATCTAGTTCAAAAAAATATGATTGACATGTGAAAGTGGTTGTACAAACCCACTTACAGAAATAATATCTTTCATAATTTAACGATAATTATTGAAATACATACATCTTCTTATCTCTGAAAAATGGCAATACCACCTCATTGATCAAAAGGCAATGGGCGGCGGAACAATGGAGAAAATCAATTTCAACAGATTACTAGAATGTCTGAATTGTGTTTTTAGAGGATTAATGAGTTGCGTGTTGAAATTTTGTTTTAATGCTTTTGTGTGAATTAATTAAACACACACACATTTTGGCCATAAAGTTTACCTATTCATATATGTACTTACCTATGTAAGCAGATATAAAATGCAGAGCTAAAATGGATAAACAGACTGACATCAAAATTCAATTTCAGCACAAAGCGAAAAACTAATATGTACACTACGTACAGTCGACGACAGCAATAATGTTTTACTAGCCGTACTGCTGTAAAATAAAACCAAATAAATGTTATTAACATAGTGCATTTTGGACGTCGCCCCGTTAAATTTTATTTTTATCACCCCATAAAATGAAACAATAAAGTATCTTGATAATTACGACTATATACGGCGTTTCGCTCTTTTTTTATTACGATGCATTCGTAAATAATGTTCACAAGAGCAAACAGCATTATGCTGACAAAAAATAATGGCTTTGGAGCGTCACAGACACAAAGTCAGCAGTTTTTTTAATGAATATGCTGAAGTGGTCTGTCAGTAAAGTGATAAAGGAAAAGTACAGGTGAGTGCAGAAAATTTTAAAATAATTAAGTGCTCTCATGAAAGTCGAGGGAGACAGCATTCAATATTGCAAAGGTCGTAAAGTTTAAAGTCTCGAGTTTCGTTATATATGACGTACGTAGACATCAGAGGCACACTCTGACGTCTCTTTATAGTGGTACTTCCCGGTATTATTACGTTCAGTGAAAGCAGGAGACAAACGCTTAGTTGTTATGAAAAAAATAAAAATCTAAGACAAGTCACTGCCATGTTTTATTATTATTGTCTTGAAATAGATTTTTTTAAGTTATTCAGGCAGACTAAAAAAAATCCGTTGCCACATCTTAATGTGGCAACTTATATTGGCCTAATTTTCAGGTCGTACGTAGGTACCTACTCATCATCTCATGGGCGCCGGGAGCGGGGTCCACGAGGGTGCACTCGCACCTCCCTGACTTCAAAATAAAATACAGGTGTATAAACATTCAGAACTAAAATATATCCGGAAACGCCTAGTAGAATAGAGAACTCAACCTATTAGAGGCTGAATCTTAAAATGTTCTGCAATCTCTCTATTTTAAATCTTTTGCGCATTACAAGAAAGTTTCAAACTCCTATTTCCGAAAATCTAATGGACTCTAGGTGGGGTGCTTACATTATGGAGCTTGCTTCGCTCGCTCTTGCATGCTAGTCTATCCTAAGCTTCTTTATATAAATCGACACAGTTAGTCATCTTTTTGTAGGCATGGACAAAACAAAACCTACCTATCCCATTTGAGGTGAAATGGAGAAATTATCGAGATCGATTTGCTTGCGTTTGTATCATACAGTCTCCTAGTGTTTAAGCTTTTCTGCATATCTCGACAAACATAGATGCTCATTGTTTGAATGGACGAAGGATAACCTAACATATCTGAGGTGAAGTGCAAAAATGATGTAGCTCGTTTCGTGGAGCTGTGAAAAATAATTTGCATGTTAGTTAACTCCGATACTCTTTATTTACAAGGCTTGTGGCTAAGTAATAACATCCACGGGTCGATCGATCAGGTTAAGCTACGCTTGCTGCTGTTGGTCCGTGGATGGGTGACCGTCTTAACGTACCAAGACCCCTCCGTGCCTCGGAAAGCACGTTAAGCCATTGAACCCGGCTGTCATTAGTGTATCTTCGACAGTCTGACAACCAGTCTTACCAAGGGTTATCGTATTACCCAGTAACTGGGTTGTAGAGGTCTGATAGGCAGAAACTCCAAGTTAATTACTAGTATTCAGCTGTATCTGGTTAGACTGGAAGCCGACCCCAACGTAGTTGGGAAGAGGCTAGGCAGATGATGACTCATTATTTACAGCAGGTATTCGATATTTTATTGCCAGCTCACATTCCGGTAAAATTTCAACTGAACAATAAAATATCGCCACCAGGCTTCATGCGTGACATCACACATAATTTACGAGCTATTTCAGATATCAAATGGATTCACCTGGCCATTAGTTAAGCCTCTGAATTCACACACGGAAATAATTATTCTTTATCGAACTCTCCACGCACCATCACCATTTCCAATTGTTTGACAAATGACAGGATTTGTCATTAAAAAAAAACAAAAACCACTCGCGAATTGCGTCCTTTCCGGAGACATCAAACAAAGCTTCCCCTGAGTGAATGAGACATGAGTGATGTGAGTGTTCCATTCCCCGTTCACACGACACCAATACATTTACATGGACGTTCATTTGCTCATTTAATTTAATTTTTCGATTATTCAATACGCGAATGAAAGATTGTGCAGAAACTGCTAAAATCAAACATCATTGTTATAAAATGAGCTCATTACTGAACCGATTTCAGCACTGAATTTATTTTACACTTTGTTTTCAGTGTTTTTAGTTTTTCAGTACCTACATCTAGTGTTCAGACGTTTCAGTTTGAGTGAAAGGTGCCAAATGAAAGCAAAGTATACAAATTGTGAAGCGTCTGATATCTGCTTAACCAGCCTCACTTTATTTTATGTCCCATTTTGTTGAAACACGAACCTCTCTTTGTTTTCAGCGGAAACAAGCAAAGCTCATGATTAAATGTCCCACGATAACGCGTCCCAAAAAATATGGCTCTCATTTCCTTCCAGCGCGAGCGTGAAGAAAATGACGATTTAATGACTCCACTCTAGGAAAGAACAATGGCCTAAAAACAACTGATGAGTGTACACAATTAATTACTGTTTAGATGTCTTTATATTTGTTATCGGATATTTTGTTGTTCTGATAAAAGGTCCAGTTTTATTTGACTTTATAATGACTGTGTAATACCTATCTCAATACTCAATTCTTTATTCCATTCCATTTGTATTACATAGATGGTGTAAACAGTGACATCAATATGGACCTTGTGGGGCTCAATTTGTATGAGTCAGTTTCAACTTAAATAACTTAACTTATCTTTGGATAATTCTCCAGTGACAGTGCTGCTTTTATTTATGTTATTGTTCACAAACTATAACTCAATGTTTTTATATTATTTTTTAGTCTAAGGTTGTATCAATGCACACCATTAATACAACCTTAGACTACTATTTATTCCTTTGTTTTGTAAAATGCTAGCATTTAAGAACTCAATCCTATTGTAATTCGAGGGGATTGGCGCTATTAGCCAAAATACAGGTTCCTCCTAATTCGGTTTCAGATGCTAAAACTTTTGTGTCCTTTGTTTTACCATAGCACTTAACTGTAATGTAATGTAATCTAAGTACAATTTTTATGAAATAAATTAAATTATAAATTATAATTATATTATAATTCAGCATTCATTACCTACAGTAGCAAACTCGTTGTTATTCTAAGTAATAAAAAACCGTCCTTTAGTTTAAACTAGGCACAAAAGAAGTGAATTTCTTCAGTAAACTCACAAAAACATCGACCTTACAAAAGTTCCCGTCTCATAAATCATGAAACGTCACGCCTGGGACCATCTCGGTAACTTTCAGAGGGCTGCGATAAGCGTGACAGTGATGTCACGAACTTGAATTGTGTGTAAAAAGGTGGAAAATTATGTGTTTCAGGTTCACTAAATTGTGGCTTTTACACTGAAATTCGGATTTGTGGGATGAAATCACGAGGAGAATTTTGTTTTTTTACTAGCTACGTATTGAGCTGTTACAAGAGCAACATTGCTAAAAACCCGTCAAACACTTTTATTTCAAGTTCTCTACAGTACACATAGTTTACGATAAGGATGAAACGATAGGAACAAATCGACGGTCCCTACGTACATAGAGACATGTCAAAAACCGAGGTTCGCATCTACGACACTTATTCGTTGTAAATATAATACTTGTTCTCATATACGATTTGTAAATGACGTTAAATAAGTAATATTAAAAAAAATATAAATATACGGGTGTGTGCTTAAGGAAAATCTAAACCCAACTGTGCAATAAAAAGAAAACAATTTTTGACATGTCTTTATGTAGGTACGTAGGGACCGTTGAAATACAAGTAAGTACTTACTCTATACTGTTCTTTCGATACCTAGTATTTTTGTCATCGATACTTTGCAATCGAGTACCAAGCAGGTATTGGTCAACAGTTAATCCAGTACACAGGCCAGCACATCAAGCTATCCCAATCTGTCAAATTTCTTTGATAGATTTTCAACTTTATTCAAATATGATAGGGTTCATGTTCAATTGACACTTTGGGATAGCTTGATGTGCTGGCGTCTGTGCAAGATTATGAGGGGATTAAATTATTGTACGAGCGTTACCGGAACGGTAACCAGTACCAGGATCTAAATCTTAGTAGCATCGTTTCATCCCTAGTCTACGATCATTTTAAACATATTGAGAAGATATAATAACACTTAAGAAGAGCCAAAGCGAAGAAATTAAGGATATAAAGATAAAACAGGTTAATATAAAAAAAACTGCTTATGCTCTAAGCACAGTGACGTTAGTGTTTCCGCTATGGGATCTGGAGGCAAAGGTCCTCGCGCATATTAGGGAGTGGCGCTAAGACGCAAAACGCTGGGACGTAACTCCGCTGCTGCGAGAAATCGTGGCGCTGCGGACAGAGTTCCGGCGGGATCTTATGGCGACATGGAGACTGCGATTGTCGCAATCCAATGCTGGGCACGCCACGATTGCGGTGGTAAGTACCCCCTTTGAGGAGTGGATGGAGAGGTGCCACGGAGTCCTCACCTTCTGCCTGACGCAGGTCCTCACTGGACACGGCTGTTTCGGGAGGTTCCTGTTTCGGCAGGAAGAAACGCCCGGGTGTTTCCATTGAGTAGAGGGCTCTGAGGACACGGTGGAGCATACGGTGAAGGTCTGTCCGGCTTGGGTGTAACACAGACAGGCGCTATACTTGTAAATAATTTCAAAGGTGAAGGAAAACATCGCGAGTAAACCGGCATGTTCTAGAACCAAAAACTTGAAGACATGTTACATCTACCAAACCGTATTGGGCCCGCGTGGTTGATTGTAGTTCACTCGACTGGTTCATAATAAAGCATTAGGTGTAGGACTTTGTACTGTCTTCAGTGGCTGTTCTCGATAATTGGACTCTGTGCAAGGGTATGTTTACAGCTTTATTGTAATAGGAATAGAGTTTTTTTTTTATCGCTATTATTGTTGAGGTAGTATTGTGAGAGAGGGGGGCTGTGTGGGGGGGGGCTGTGTTCCAGGAGCAGTGAGACGATTAATGACTGATTATGCAATAGTCATAGGTACTTTCATCGTTTCAAAACACCATCCCTTCCATCGATCCTACCAAGATTGTAGATCATCAAGCTGGGTAGCCATTTAGTACGTTCGCATACCTATTAAGAACTTTGTTTTGCGCATCAGCTTTTTATCCCCGACCGTTGCTCGAGCCAACCCGCGCCGTTGAGCCTGTAGCTTTAAATTAGTCCCTAAATAATAATAACTCCTATCCAGCCCGTCCCTTGCTGCCCGTATCCAGCGACGTCCTAAGCCAAGGTCCTTTCCTCATAGCGGGTGTCCTTAGCATGTCCAGTTTTCAGTTTTAAACACTGTCTAGAGGTCTTATTTTATTTAGGCAGCTACAGGCAAATTAAGCAGCCGACAACCTCTTAAGGTGACCTGCAAGATGTATTTTTTTTTTAATTCAGCTCTTCATGATAATGCAATGCGTGGAGCACAGTAACATAGTTGATGCTTAACAATAATATATACATAGCTTTATTTTGATCACTGGTGCTTTGTTTATTAGGACCTTTTATACTTTATACCTTTTTAAAAGAAGACCTTCTATACTTTATACCTTTTTAAAAGAAGACCTTCTATACTTTATACCTTTTTAAAAGATCACTTGCCATGAATAAAACCAACCTATATTAATTATTGTAGGGAATATTAGCTACCTTTTTACGAGAGAATTTGAATTTCTTGGAATTATAAGTAGTAGCTAGTAAAATGTCGTTTGAATGAAGATAAACTGCAGTGCAGGGTGAAATACTAGCTGACGTAAGTGCTAACCTACGAGTTATGCCGAAAATAGAGGCCGAAAGTGCGACGTAAAGGTAACGGAAATTCAACCGAGTTTTAGTTGAAAATTCTCTATCCATAATCAGATTTCGAGTTTGTTTCAGCCTTTCTTCTCAGAGTTTTCAAATAAGTAGATAGGTAGGACATTTTCATGTAAAAGTGTTTATACAAACCTGCTTACGGAAAATAAAATAACTTATCATTCAAAGATATTTTAGGAAGCAATGTTAAGTGCCAGAATTCCTTTCACATAAACTCGTAATTTGAAAATCAACTGAAATTCAATTCAGTCCGATAATTTGAATTTGCGTGAGTTCAAGCATCGTCCTGACTAACTTTTGCTGCAACTTACAGAAGAGTTGTCAACTGTAACTAAATAGTCAAATACTCGTGAATGTTCATTTGAAATTCACAAAATTTTAATCAATTAGTCGTGTCGAATAGCTCGGTGGAATATTTCACAGCTATATTAAGGTTCAACGGTGTGAATTCTAAAGTTTTGCATATCGAAGTTAATTTGAAGTCGTGCGAGAAAACACCCACGTTTCGCGCCAGTTTGTTATTTGCTAATTTGAGAATGTATAAAATATTTCGAGTTTTATGTATCCATTAATCTAAATTATTATTTTATCCTATTATTATGATTGATATTAATATTTTATTCTTACGTTATTATTTATTTCCGTGCGGTGCCGGACGTAAAGAACAGCAGTATCCCATTTGTTCCCGTGGGTGTCGTAGGAGGCTAGAGAATGGGCAGCAGCGTTCTCTATGCATTTTACCATTGGCGATCGCCAACCCGCCTGCCAAGCGTGGCGATTATGGCAAATCCCCCCAATTGCGGGAGGCCTATGTCCAGCAGTGGACGTCTTTCAGCTGAAATGATGATGATTAATTTAAATCGGTCTTATCCTAATTTTCTTGTGAAGTTGACGTACGGGGTGATTACATTCCACGCTAACAGTAGCAATGGCTTACATTTTGACAGTTCAAGTACATTAATTGCGTTATTTTGTTGTTTAAATGACAATTTTTTCAAACAATATGAAGCAATATCCTTTGAAACTTCACCACTTCCACTTCCTGTGTTTCTGATAAATATCTATTATTAATGAAATTTGTAAACGAAGCTATTAAATTGAAGCAAAAATAAGTGAATACGATTTTATTATTAATTTAGCATTGCGGTTTAAGCTCGTTTATGTAATCTTTGGTTCGCAGAAACATTAACGCCAAGAAGAGCCACAAACACAGCAGCACCGGGTCACTATCTGCCATTTCTCGAAACATTTCGTCGTATTTTTATACTCATATAGCTTAGGCCGTAAATCACATCAGTACAAAACTTACATCTTCCGTCCACTGAAATATTGTGTATGACACAACAATAAAGACAAGTAACTTAATTTCTTACCACAAACCCATAGGAGTGTCTGTGCAACGGCGAATCGACCAAGACGTACATTTCGACCAAGATGTAAGATTTGTAGGGTTAAGCCTCGTAGAGTTAGGGGCTTTTTTTTTGGATGGGAAATCATCAAATGCCTTCTCCCGCTCTGGGTGGAGCAGGAGAGCATGCCAGACTTTTACTGACTAAAACCCACCCGTGTTCCCTCAGTTGCCCGTGTGCCAAGGACCGCGATATCTCTTTCGAATAACCCGCACCCCTGGCCTGGCAGGCATCGGCCCTTGCGGACCCCACCAGTTGGTGCTGACATCTCTTTCAGGCGCTCATGGGACACAACGCGCCGTCGACCCGGTCTTGGTCCTTACCGGATAGCGAACTACCCATTACTCGCCGTCCGCAAGCCCGCGCCTACGGTGGCCGGGCGTCAGCCTGGGATTCCCGACGCCCAGGGCGTCTCCTGCGACGACTAACGCCGTGAGGTCGCATATACTGCCTCTTCCTCACGTGCGCCGACTCCCTCTTCGCGAGCATTACTGCTTCGCAGAAGGAGGTGATGGCTACCCATGCACTAGCGCTCCGTACCATGGTCCCAGGGTCGGACGCGGGAGATCGCTGTCGCCGATCGCCTCCACGAGGACACGGCGGTGCTCCGCCCAAGTAGAGTTCTAACACTGTTTGGGATCCTAATGTACAGTCAAGCCCCTAAGCTTTATGTAAGTAAAAGCGTTATGTAAGTCTTAGCAACCCACTTTACCTGAAACGTTTTGGTAGTAATTTTGTCTGCTTTCATTTTTGAGCAAAAACACTGACATCGTTAAAAAATTCAAAGCACGACGGACTTTTTTCCGATTTCGTGGTGAAACGCAGCTCTTAGTTTCTTTTACTTTTTGCTAAAATAAAAAGATAAATACACCACTCCATTTCTACCCAGTAAAAGCGAAAGCGTATTTGAATCGTTACAATCAAATTCTCTGGGTTCAGATTTACAGCTCCAATCGCCACTGTCCTACATCATCATTTTAGCAAATATTGATAGTTAATATTTATTTCTGGAAATGAATACAAAAAAAAACACATTGAAATGTCAAAATCAAATTTTGTTTTTTAAAACTAGTTGAGTACGGTGTTTCCTAACTGAATACTCTAGGAAGAAAGACGAAAACAAACTTCAACTGACACCGCTTACAATTCAACATTTTCAGCAGGTAACCCCAGGTATTCATATCTTCACGCAACATAAGGTCCTACTCATTAAATCCTGATTTACCCGCAAAGCATAAATTAATTTTTAACGTGCGGCCCTAAGCGACATTTCATTTTAATTACCAGTGTAATTACACCTTCAGGGTAATTTAGAAGGCTGATGAGTGATACTTAATGACCACTGGGAGTTCGTATAACACGTTATAATATCGTTCAAAATGGTAAGCTGCCGTATAATCTTACTGCTTACCAAATTAGACATTGTAGCTAGTTGTAATTGTAGACAAGATTATTTGACTAATAAATCGGTAATTAAAATATTACGCAATAGGCTCGGTCCCATGTTGAATTGTGGGGTATCAGGTACAGCTTTGCCTAACCCTTCGGGAATAACAGCCGTGATGTTGTTATGAAAAATATCAAAATGACAATAATGCCTGTAATGTGTTTTTTCTTTTTGGGTGTGAAATCATCAAATAACTTCTCCCGCTCTGGGTGAAGCAGGACAGACTTTTACTGACTAAAACCCACCCGTGTTCTCTCAGTTGCCTGTGTACCAGGGGCCGCGGTATCTCTTTCGAACAACCCACACCCCTGGCAAATGCCCATAATGTGTTACAGTTATGTTGTCCGTAATAAGAAGAGCGCTTAGACAAGTGGTATCGCTTCCACACCGATTCTTAATTCTACAAGAACTTTTAACCGGATTTCATAAGATTTTATTTCAATCTAATACATTGTTGACTTTTCCATCATTGTTATCGGTGATAGAATGTCACTTTGCCTACGCCCTAGGTTGATTAGAAACACTGCGAAAGCATTCGTTGACTGGTTGTCTTACTGACCATAGTTTTATTATTGTTAATTGTATTTACTTTGTATTAACTTTTATTAATTTTCCAAAGGTCCTAGTTAAAAAAATGTTACTTCAAGTTATAGCTACAAATACATCATGCAGAATTGCACATGCAAGCGGGCACGCCCGATATGCCTGGAGGCTTTTATTTAAATTGTAAGTTCTGTTTACGTTTGTTTATTTTTTATGAATTATTATTGATTTCTACTTGAGAACCTATAGTTTTCAATGTTTTGTTCGTATATTGGCGTGTCCTAGCTGACATATGGCAAATTTAATGTTTTTGTGTTTCGTAATGTTAATTACCTACTATTGTATAAAATCAAGTTCTTCCTTAACATAAAGCGTGCTGCTGGGGAGTTTGTTGCGCCACTTCTTCTTCCCTGCTAAAGCACTAGGAAATGGTGAAGGGCGGGCGTTGTAGGGGGACTGTCTTATGTAATTTTGACATTCAAAAAGAGCTGACTCTCAGCCTAGTTTAATATATTTTTTAATTTGATTTCGTTTTTTTTTTTGTTAATCTGTATGCGTCAGTTTAACATAGTTAGGTCCTGTGCTACAAATAGGGTCTTCTTATTTTCGATGGTAAATTATATTAAATGAGTTGGGCCTATCAATGGCGT
This sequence comes from Polymixis lichenea, assembly GCA_949091785.1. Lineage (NCBI taxonomy): Eukaryota > Metazoa > Arthropoda > Insecta > Lepidoptera > Noctuidae > Polymixis > Polymixis lichenea. Next base: position 8,782,511 of record OX420943.1, on the reverse strand, counting down.
TTTCCCTCAGTAGTGCAGGTGTATGGACACTTTGGACATGCCAAGATATGGCAGAAGGCATTGGGCAGGAGCACCGCATTCGGGCTAGTTTAACTATCCTCCTTTTCACTAGATTGTGTTTGCAGCAACCACAATCTAGGGTCTCAAGTCTAGATTCTAAATATATGCAAAGCAATCAATCAACTGCGGACACAGGTCTCTTCTCACCTTAAGCGGTCCGTGGTTGGTCTTAGAGAGCCTGTGTACAGAAGAGATAACTCTTCCAGTTCTTAACTCAGGGCTGTTGTGTGATCGTAGAGGGAACTACGGGTATCGGCTTCTTGCTTAAATTTCTCAAGCGCGCATGCGACTTCTCTACGACAGGTGATGGTATATCAGTTATGGTACACCCACTGAATCTTTCATCATCATCATCATATAAGCCGAAAGACGTCCACTGCTGGAGATAAGCCTCCCCCAAAAGTGGGGGATTTGCCATAATCGCCACGATTGGCAGGCGGGTTGACGATCGCAGTATGGTGGTCAAATGCATAGAGAACGCTGCAGCCCATTCTCTTGTAAGTCCCCTAATCGCCTTCTACGACACCCATGGGAAGAAATAGGATGGTGCTATTATTTTATGTCCGGCACCACGGAACGGAATCTTTATATTAATTTAAATGATTAAAAACTACAGCAGTTTACCCATTACGGAACGGACGACTTACGTAACCTTAATGCTGGGTTTGTCAGTCTAGTTAAAGCTTAACATAAAGTCTAATTGAGTGTCTTTGATTATTCCGGTAAAGATATTTTCATTTATCATTCATTTTGCAATTACCGGTTCCAAGACTAGACATTAAATTTAACTCACAACATCAGGATATGCATTCACACTGCTACAAAAAAATAGAACATCAACTATTGTGAGAATACAATAAAATATTGAGAAATCAATCGAATTTAGGCCTTAACGTGACGTCATAAAAGCGAAATTATAATGAGAACCATTTATGAATGACGCAGCCAGCTGTGGACCGAAGAATGAGTCATGCTGTCCCGTTTACTCGCGTAACTTAAATGCTTGGTTGGTTTCTATTTAGACCTTCGATTCTGAGCAAGAGAGTTGAGTTTTGCTTAGCTGAACGTCAAAATAAATGTGTACAACTTTATTGACAATGCGTGCGCGAGCGCATTGTACGCTACCGTCGTTATGTCAGTGTGACATATGGTGCCGAAGACGACGCACGCCTGTGCTGATATATAAAATAAATTGGCGCGAACATATTTTTATCGAACAATATTTTTTCGTGACTGTTCAGTGAAAGTTATTTTGATAACAAAGTTTTGTGATGACAGAAACGTTTAAATACGTTACAAGGATTATTTTCGTGACAATATTTTATTATACTCTGATATGCGTGTTCAAAGAAATCAAGCGATTTTGGCCCGGAATTGATTCGAGAAACTCAAATTGACACTGGATTATTCGTTTATTTCTATTTGCAGTTAATCGGTAAGTACTACCCACATTTTTATGAAATAATTGTGTTCTTTTAAATAGGTATTAAAAAATTAAAAAGTTTGAGAAGATCGCATTATCCTTTCGCAAGTGTTTGTGATTTTTTAACAATTTCTTTTTTCGTTGCCTGATGCACTTGTTGGGAATAGATTCCGTAATTAAATGTATGGAATACCATACAATTCCATCTCAAAATGCATCATAAAATATCTGATTGATTGCTGAAATAAAACAATTCCATTGTAGTTTTGTAGGTTATAACAACATTATTGCTGTATCAAGCATTCTACAAAACAACAATACATTCAAACAAACAAACACCAAACGAACAATAGACTTTTTAGATAGAAAGTCTGGAATTCATAAAATTAAGTTAGACAATGTAAGACGACAAAATATCAGACAAGTTTTATTTTTAATAAATGGTTGTTTTGAAAAATTACTTGACACTGGCTAAATGCACAAACCGTGCGAAGCCAAAACCCAAAAAAAAAAAAAAACAGCAAACACACAAGGACTTGAAATGTCAGATTACTATCTGGGATTAAAAAACAAACTTTACTTTTATCTCAGGAACCAGTCTGTTTCTAGCAGAAAAATTTAGTTGGGAGCATCTTGAAAAGGGAAAAGTTAGGTAAAACTTGGTGTACTTTAGAAATAAAACTCAAAACAAAGCTGACAGTAAATAAGAAGCACGATGATGTGAATAAATAATATCAAACCATAAATACCATTAAATAAAAATAAAACGATTTTAATTTAGACCACTTAAAGTGTCCGTAATTTCTTAGTATTACATTATCTTAAAAACTACGTGACTCATCCATCAATTAATGTAGTTAAGGAACATAAAAATCCAAATTAATAATTGAAAATAAATAAAAAAATATAATAGAAATAAATGACAGCCCAAAGAACTTGCTTAAAGATCTTCCGACTTGCCCAACAATAACAAGAACAGTTCTTAAAATATCCTAACGTTAGGATATTCTTTGGTTGGAAGATAAAACAAACATGCTCGATCGGATGTCCGTCGTCACAGTGAACGATGGGTAGACATGGCCATGTTATGACAGTCATTCATTCCTAATTTGGATACTTTATTTTCACTGACATATATATTAGATAGGATATTGGCTTCGTACTATGTATTGTTTAATGCATGGAATTCATCTTTATCCACATTATTGTCACGGGTATCTACGTATCCATAATTCTTTACTTCGTTGTCTTAAAATGCATTATTATTTAATTTATTACTAGTTTTTTTCTCGCAGTTTCGCCCACGTGTATGTCGAAAATTATCACACGGGTACGCACTACCGGGATTAAAGTACCCTGTCTGTTAATCCAGATTATAAACTATCTATCAAATCTGTTTGGCCGTTTCTGCCCTAATCCTGAACATTGACAAACGGACAAAAATTCTTCGTTCCTATCTTATTAAATGTAGGTAGGTATAAATTATACAGCAGTACTACAGTTAGTTTATTGTCTTCGTTTATAACATATTGACTGAAGGTATTTTTTTGCCGTATCATTTTCTTTCTCATAAATGCCTCGCTGCTCTTCCACAATAAAAAACACAATGTTTTTAATTTATCAACACTAATTTTTACTTCGTGTAGTTACTTTCCTATGTGTCTTTACTTCCTTACTATCTTGCTGTACTTCAAGGATATTTATTAATTATACAATTAAGGTTATCTATCGTTTAATATCAGTTCGTTTTGGACACAATACTACCTACCTACTTATTTTTGTTTTGACACAAATTGTCAATTTAATCCAACCTTGTACCAGTTCGGTATTAATTTTGTTGGATCCGCCGCCGCCGTCTGATATCGTCAGATTCGTCACACGTTTGCTTACGTACTTCAAGTTCCTATTAGCAAACATGTTTATTGTCAGTATTTATTCTTAGTTGAAAGTTAAATAATATTCATAAATTGAAATCCTGTATAGTTTATTTTAAACCCACCAGTCTCACCACAAAACTATGATTACGTGTAGTCTAGACCAGTGAAATGAATGTTGCATGTAAATTAAAATATAACAACGTAACCATAATATGTGAATGACGCTTATTTGTATTTACATCAAAAACGGTATAACAGGAAACTCTAACAGTAATATTTAGTCATCAGCAAAGTATAAATTCAGAGGGTTATGTGTAAAAACATTAATAACTTCTTAGAAAGGGCGACGTAGGACGTCCCGCGTTCAAACGTTTCCTTGAAACGAATCTTACATTCGAACATAAATAAATTCATCCCTTCAAAATAGCTCTTTAATGTCCACGGTGTGCGGAACTCATAAAAAAATGTCCATCCAATTATCTACGTAATTTAATTTTGAATGCTATAAAATCCCAGTGATTAAATGTTTGGAAATTGTTGTTGGTATCCGAGCCAACTCTCATGCCAATATATCATTCGGACTATTTGTCTAGAGTTGGCTAACACGAATATAAATGGTGACACAAACCTTTACAGCTGTGATCTCGATCAACATTATATCAGTGTTAACTGCCCATGTGTTTATGACTAAACTTGACCAAACATTTGAAGTAAAACTGCTTGCAACGAAGATATTCCTTTTGAAATTTTTAATCGTAGATACCTATGTGTTAAAATATTGATATATGAGTCTATAGTAAGCGTCGCGCTTTTTTCTTAATATTGTCTATTGCCTTCTACTCTGTGAACCTCATTGGCTCTCCATTTAAACAATTTTTAACCGACTTCAAAAAAGAGGTTACCAATTGGGTATGGTTTTTTTTAAATGTATTTTCGGGCAGAACTCCGTCATACATAGACGGATTTGCAAAATCCTTTTTTTGTTCGAAAGGGGTTTATTCCGAAATGTTCCCATTTAAATTTCATAAAGATCTGATGATGAGTTTCGGAGACAGACAACGAAACTCTTCTTAAAATTACAGCAAATCAACCGAGATTGCTGCTATCGCATAAATATGTATTGTTTTGATTTGATTGACTTTGAGAATACGTCAAGGATGATGAAATTTTGAATTGGTGTGAGGTAGGTACTATAACTAAATAGTGTAAAATAAAAACTTTTAAAAAAAAAAAAAACAACACTTCCGAAACGACACTACAAAGTGAAAAATAACTTTAATTTCGGAAGGCGGTAACAAAAATTAAAATATGTATCCAAAGACACCGGCTTCACCTTGTAGTGTCTTTTCGGAACCGGTTTTTTTTTTTTTTTAAGTTTGTATTAAAAAAAATCTCGAAGTAGACTGCTTTGCTTTTCATTGCATTAGTGTAATAGTAAGCTAGGAAGATTTTAATCTTCACTTATTTGATCCCAAGGATCAGCTAATTTCTTAAATTTTCTAATCGTACAAGCATAACCTAAGGAGACGGTATAGGCCTTAGCTAAATATTTATTATTACGTATATTCAGACTTTCAAAAATAATTTTATTACTCGACATAGTCAAAACTTCATCATCATGCCCTAGTCCTGATTTATTTGCGTAGCATGTCTTCTACTTCCACATTAACTCTATCAGTCAATATCTAAGTACGAAGATCAAACCGCCTAGCCTTTTCTCCAACATTGGGTTCAGCTTCCAGTCTAACCGAATACAGCTGAATTCCAGTGTTTTACATGGAGAGACTGTCTATCTGAACTCTGCAACCCAGCTACCGGAGAACACGATACCCCTTGGCAAGGCTGGTTCTGATCTCAAATCTGTAGATATTCGCCTCCTTTCATCCGTATCTTCAACACTATCCATTCATCGTTACTTCTGTCTTCGTAACATAGGCTCCAAACTTAGAATAGCCAGCATGACGAAATCGATCACTACTTACAAACCAAGACAAATAGTTTCAAAACAGTAATGTAATACAATGATGACGTCACAATACTGTACTTTCATAATAGCATTATTACAGACGACACTGGCTAGAGGTGTTGGAACAAATTAAACAACTGTATAAATTGTCGCCTGTTTATTTACTCGGCATGTAGGTCAGCCCACGTTTTATAAAGGTATACTAAATTGCGTATTGTCTGTGAACTAATGTCTGGTATAATAATAGGTAAGTGTCCTCTGAAAGCATTATTTTGTATCCTTACCACGAAATGTAACACAAAACCTTGTGTGTAAGAATTATACACTCTATTATACTCAATACCTTAAAGTTGTTACTTTCGTCGTCTGTAGCTCAAGAACGGAATGAAAGTACCGGCCATTTTACTTCAAAAGTGTTCCATGGGCTTCCACAAATAGAAAGAATAACATATTTGCATACGACAAAAATAATGATATATTAAATATGCTAAATAAAGATAAAATCTACTTTAAAATATTAATTTCGATACTACGATTCTTCTTTCCATAGATTCGAAATCTCCCTGGGGTAGGACTGAAACCTACTTAATTGTTTTAAAACGTCAAGTATTTCGTAGAACAACTTAAATCTATTAATTAAGCTAATAAGATGGTAACACATCGAACAGTAATTAGTACTCAGAATAACATTAATTATTCGTCGTTAGGCGAGCGTTCAATATCATTGCAGCTATTAGCTAATTTCACTTTAAAGCTCTATTCAGAATTGCGACAATTATAAAGGCATTTACATACGAGATTTTGTGATGTCGACCGTTTTATACAAACAGACTTTTAATGCCCCACTTCAGGGCAAAGGTCTAAGCTGAGAGAAACCACGAGCATTAATCACCATCCTTACTCAAGACGTGTGGCAATTGCAGACCTAAGTTAACTATAAGTCCAGGTAGCAGCACTATGTTTTTTCTTCACTGATGTCAGTAATGCCCAAGATAAAATCAGCGAGTCTTTATTTGAATGAAAATATCTTTAGTATGAATATGGATTGCTACAAATGTGATGTCTGGAAAATGAAAGAAACAATGGATGGATTGTGTGAAAATTACATGTACAGGACATAGGTATGGCTTGAATGAAGGTAAATACTAAGACATGCTGCGTCCACCGCAAATCAATAGGGAAAAGGGCAGAAAGATGACGGATGCGAGCTAAAAACGAATTAAACAAACGAGATGCACGTACCTACTAGCAATGTTGATATTTACTACAGTATACACCGCAAATATATTGATATTCCCAACTAAGAAAAGATCTTCACTAACTACATCAATATTTTGTCAATTTTCAGCGTCCAATCTATTTCGATTTTCGTAGTAAAAGCCATAATTCAATCAAAAAATATTTTACAAAATAAATTGCAACACGTTCGCGTCAATAATAAAATTAAAAATTCATCGCTGCGTATCGCTTTTCAATGTGAAACGACATTACATCTGAATATTGCACGTGGCGCATGCAAAGTGATCAGACGAGCCCCACTTAGTTCAAATGAGGGTGTTAAATAATCTCTAGTGCATACTGAGCTGGATTATAGCCTGGCTACAATGCAGGAGCTCCTGTTCTACGAAAATTGGGGATGTTAATTTTCAGTTTAGCATACTATTTGCACAGTGTACACTGTTATTTTGTGTATTTAACTTTAATTACTTATCCTCCCTAGTATTGTGCTAAACTACTTTAAACTAGCTGTTGTCTGCTGTTCCACTTGCATCCTAGGGAAATTTCTACATGTACCTTAATGAAAATTACTTACGCTTTATTTTAATCTGAGCAATAGTGGTGACCCAGAAGTAACGACCCCAATGAAGGAAATTGCACTGGACTTGCTGCTGGCTGCTTGGTAGATTACAGCCTACTTAGCTCTCGAAGGGAGGAAGCCTGTGTCCCAGCTCAGCAGTTGGAACAAAATAAGTTGGTTAGGTATAATTTAATCTAGCTTATAGTCTACCTGTGCGCTAAGTTTAATCTAAATTCGTTCAACCGTTACAAGTTTGATCGAGTAACAAACATTTAAACATCACTTGGTACAGCTATACATATTAATAACATTAATTATTATCAACGAAGACAGGTGTTAGGGCTAGTGATTCTCGATACAGTACCATCAAAAAATCTAGTTCTTTTTTACCTATTTTTTTAGCATTTTTTGTACACTATGCTATGAGAACAGTTATATGAACCATTATTTGAGATTAAACACATTTAAAAACACCCAGGCAGCTACTTGAGGTTTAGGTATCCTTTTCAAAGCGCCGCCAAAATAAAATAAGTAGAAACATTACGGAAGCGTCAAAGGTTTTAATTTGATGCAAAATAAGCAATTTAAGGCGAAAGGTTATTCGTATCCGTTTGAATTTAGGTTGTATATAACCTACGTTTTGGCTTCGGAAGCGTTTTCCTTACACCCTGTATGTATAATAGTATAGGCATAGAATAACGTTCGTTGACCCCTTGTGATCATGAAAGCAAGTGCTCAATGTGACAGCTGCAAGTCTTCTCACGCCGAGACTGATTGAGGGCATAAGGATTTTATTCACGATATTGCTTGACGTTTCTTCGTACTTACCATTAATCCAAAAAAAGGGAATTAGGTCACTATGATCGAAGTAAAGTTATGTCATCGACACCGCTTTGCCTTTTCGGAACTTTTTAAATATATTTTTTTAATTGAAAAGCTTTTGGTCGTACACATCTACGTATTGCCATGTTAGCCCCATAATAAAAAAAATACATACACAGTATGAAAAAAACACGTTACTAAGTCCTACAAAATGAGTTCTACAAATTAAACAAACTTGTAAATTTTTATAGCTTCATTGCCAAGGGATTCGCTGTGAGACTACTTTGAGAATCCAAAGGGGTTAATTCAACAACATTTATTGCGCCATTTGCGTTGTTGAGCAGACACATTTTTCGAACATAAGAAGCAATGAATTAGCAATATCCTTCAAAATTATTCAGATTATGATTGATAGTGTGTTACGCTATTATAATGCAGATCTAGCCTGGTGGTGTTTGATTCGGACATAAACGCGTCTCTTTCGTCGTTTTCGGAGCTTAGGACCAACAATTTAAAATACGCACATACGCCATAAACACAAATCATCCCTATTTCCCTTCACTTGATTCATAAGCGAGTCGAAATGTATTATTTCCTGGCGTTATATTTTCCTTATATTTACGTATCAGTTCACATTAAAAATACGAGTATGAATATAAATAATGTGCATCTGTTTATTATTTATATTGCGGAAGCAGTTTCGGCTTTGCCCCAATAAAGTATCTTTTGGCATCGATAACATTGATTTACTCACTGTTTATTCTTTGATTTTGTGTGTTTTGTTCAAATGCGGCTTTCTTTATTTCTGGCGTGTCTATAAACATTTTTCATATTTTTTTTTATTCACATGTATTTGTTTTCTTAAAGGTATTATTGAACAGTTTTATATAATGAATACGCTTCTCTTTATGACCCTGAAATAATTCCTTTTTTGAGGTCCTAAAAATAGTAAATAGCCAACTGCGACTAACTTGGATGTAGCGCTCGTCGGCCGATGCCGTGGCACCGCTCGTTTCGCTCGCTCGGCTCGCACATGTTTTGTGACAGTTCTTCCCTTACCCATCACGGGAACGTACTACCGGGATGGAAGTATCATATATGTTAATCCAGATTCTGTGTGCCAAATTTCATTCGGATTTGAAAGATTTTTTTTTTCGGGGCGTATTTACGTGATGGAATAATAAAAATCCAAACATTTAAACTTTCACATCTAAAATACTAGTAGGACTAGTTACAGCGAGATAAGGCCAGAAACATAAAATCACCTTAATTATAAAAAGGGTATATTATAAGAAGCGTTAAAGTTCTTAAAGGCTCATTAATTTAAAATAGCGTCCATCATTACAAGGATAAGTTAAACATTTCGCTTTTTATTTGATATTTCAATTCGATTTTACCCTAGGTCGTCAAGTGTCTACTTGTGTAGATGATGAGACGCTAGGAATTTCGTTAAAAACATTATTTGAAAACACACATAAAAATTACATAAAGGTTGAAACAATTTTTCAACGCTTCACAATTTTCACTTTCCGCTTGTTTTTACTCAACAATTTAAACAAAACCCGCATCATTAATTACTTCGCCATAATTGATGGCCCGATACCGATCAGCTGTTACATGAAGCGTTCATGATAAGGGATACTTAATTACTCTGCCTATTCCAAACTGGATTAAGAGCTTAATGATACTAAGATTATGTTAAGCTGAAATTATGCAGTAACCATCACTATTTTTAACCGACTTCAAAAAGAAGGAGGTTATCAATTCGACATGTTTTTTTTGTTTGTATAACTCCGTCATAGATTATAGACGGATTTGCAAAATTCTCTTTTGTTCGAAAGAGGTTTATTCCGAAATGGTCCCATTTAAATATCATATAGATCTGATGATGTGTTTCGGAGACAGACAACAGAACTCTTCAAAAAATGACAGCAAATCAACCGCGATTGCAGCTATCGCATAAATATGCATTGTTTTAACCCCAAGGATGATCAAATTTCGAATTGGTGTGGGGTAGGTACTATAACTAAAAAGTGAAAAGTAAAAGCTTTTCCCAAAAAAAAAAAACAAACGACTTCCGGAAAAACACTACAAAGTCAAAAATATCTTTGATTTCGGAAGGCGGTGACAAAAAATTAACTGTAGCGTTTTTCTGAAAGGCGGATGATTTTTTTTTTGGAAAACGTTTTTATTGTTAGATCAGTAATCATAAGTCAATGACATAACATAACATCACGCTTTGTTTCCCCGAAGGGATGGGCAGACGTGTAGCTATAGTAGCTATCGAGGAAACTTACATCAGACTAATTTGAAAACAAAATCCCGTGCACACAATGACCGCATCTGTTAGCAAGCGTTACTATAGTGGCTGAGCGCTGCAAATAATAATAGTCCTTACGGTGTATAGATGTTAAGGTGCGCTTAGACGAGCAACTAAAATTGCTCCATCTTGGGCAATTCTCGTTGACGTCACGACTACATCCAACAATTTAAGGCAATGACAACAGGTAGCCACCTGTTGCCAGAGATACGGCCACACAATATGGTGCAACTTAAAAAACTAGGCAATGCGCCTCCCCCGCCGTCTCCGCCGCCGGCCGGTTCCTCTCGTAAAAACGAGACGTAGTTATACGTACAAACGAGATAGAAAGAAAATTGACCAAAAATTTCCAAACCGATTGGACATTCGGCAACTCATGAAATAAATATATAGAGCAATCAGAAGCAATATTGCCGAAACACTTCGGCAATTTATTGTTGTTGCTCCAGATTGCTCCACTTAATTGATCCAGATTGATCCATTAGTGTTGCCGAGCAATAATTGCTCGAAAAATTGCCCGTATAAGAGCACCTTTAGTTTCCTCGACAGTACCTACGTCCACATTCCGCTAGTTATGTTCAAGTCCTATGTAATAGGGAGACAGCAATCAACTTGTTGAATATGAACGTTGCATTGACAATTTCAGAACATAGTCCAATCAATCAATCTACCTAGTCATTTCCCAACTATGTTGCGGTTAGCTTACGGTCTTACCAGATGTAGCTCAATACCAGTATTTTACATAAAAACTGCCTGTCTGACCTCCACAACCCAGTTACTGGGTAACACGGTACCCCTTGGTAAGACTGGTTGCAAGATTTCGGGCTTCTGACTACCTGTTACCTGTGATTGACCCATGTTAGCCACGAGCCCCCGGAAGATAATTAATTATACATTCGACTAATTAGTCGGCTACAAGAAACGTCGAGCCCACCCGTATTTAACTAAATATAGAAACCTGCCGCGAAGAAATTCTATTTAAGGCGGAGTTATCATTTACATAAATAATATTCAATTAGTCTTACCCTCAGTACTATGCAACAATGCACATAGCTCATTCAAGGTTAAGACCTTATAATGAGATAAATTGTGTGACTAATTACGACAAATGATATTTTATTTGCTCAACTATAAAATATGCGTTTGATAAATAATGTTTCGTTTGGCCCCAAAGGTTATCTTGTCCACTGTTTATTGTTAGCACTCACAGTAACACTTGGTTTTGAAGGACCATGTGGCCTAGAACTCGTAAAATGTTATCTGTTACTTTATTAAAATTATTAAAAATATAATAATGTCAGAAAGTTGTACTACCGGGTGATAGATAAGCTTTCCGCCAGCCACCTGTTTTTTGTAATAAGTTCTATATCTTTGTAAATGGTTGTGTAGTCAATTTTGGAACAATGATGATACCAAAATAATGGCCAGTTTATCGGCTTCAAAACTGATAAATACTGTATCTTTGAGTCATATTTTTTTTTATGTTATAAGCCTTTATATACCTCATGGAAATGCATGGAGGCTCGGTTTAGTGTTTTGAGTTGGGAGTGTACTACCTACCAAATAATAACGAATAAGTAACAAATTTAACAGCGAAGTGCAATCCTTACATTGTTTTATTTTCCTAGTGTATTCATATTTCTCGTAATACAGCAATAATATTACTGACGTAAATCGACTTGCACTTAAATCTATCTACTATAAATAAATTATGATGTTGAATTGAATCTCGACAGAATTATTCAATATTGGAGGCATAGTGTTGATTCATCAAAATGTTTATTCATAATAGTTAATTATATTCCGATAAGTCTAAACCGGTTAAACTTTGAGTCACTTGTTGTGACTTTGCTCCGAAACGTAATGGGAAAAGTTCCTCCACGCTCCACGGTTCAAAATTAACCTTTGATCCGGGCTTCGGGGATAAAATGACACTTTTTGAAGTTCCGTACCCAAAAGGTGCAAACGGTACAGCGGAGCCTTAATAATAGGGATTATTAAGGCTCCGCTGTCCGTACGTCGGTTTTGCCTTGTCTGAAGGCCTTAATTTATTGAGGCAACCGGCAAGTCCAGTTAAGTAGCCGAAAACCTCCTAGAAGGTTGACCTGCGAGATATCATTCCAAAAAAAAGCCGTCCATCTATTACAGGGCTGTATCTTCTGAAACGTAATAGAATGAAATTTTCACAAAGTATGTACTACTTCTACTATGGCCACTATCTCGACTAATAATAAAATTAAGGTAAAAATTAAAGTGGATACAAAAAACGTGTTTCTTTTTTTCTAATGTATTTAAAAAAATAATGTAGTATATTGTACGACGAAACGGAATCCTTGTGCGAGTTCAACTCGCACATGGCCGCTTTCTTTAGTGATACCATTTAACGGTTTAGGTACCGGAAGGCTGTACCTAATATTGTGGTGAAATTTAAATTTTTCTCATTTTTAAGTAAAAAAACATGTTATTTTGTTAACCAAATTTTCCATCTCTTTTAAGATTGTAATAATGTTATATCTTTTAAGGGTTTCGAACTTTATAGCAATGACGATCAATTTCTCATTGGAATCTTGTAGTAGATAATCTTGGAATAAATTTCTAAAGAAACCCATAATAGCGCCTAGAAAGGAAACAATAGAATGTAAATAAAAGTAAAATACATAACATAATATTTACGCCTTGTTTCCCTGAAGGGGTCCGCAGAGGTAAACCCACATTTCACCAGTTATGGTAATGTCCCACGTAATAGAAGAAAAGAAAGAAAGAAAAATTGTTTATTCTTGCACAAACAAAAAAGACATATATGCACACACACAAAGTAGCCAAAAGCCCCGTATTCAAGTAGAAAAAGTTTACAATTTTATTAATTACTTGTTAATGTCAGGGCTAGTGACCAAAGACTATAGAGATGGATCTGTGTTACGACACTAGAGGGACAATAGAGGGCGAGCCTATTATCATTAATCTGGCACTAACCAGACCGGGTCTCATGAGAAATTCGTAATGGAAAATCACTCTCCCCGATCTGGGAATCGAAACCAGGACCTCATGCTCAGCAGTAGGTAGCGCTTGGAACCACTAGACCAACGAGGCAGGTCAACAAAAATAACCTTTCAAGGAACATCAGGTAAAGATCACAATAGGGTATTACACTCATTTTTGAATAGTGTCTTAATTAGATTCTAATAAACCACTAAAAACACAACATTTTTATTTAATCGATTAGTGCTATAAAAATGCAGTTAATGTTACATTTTCAAGAAAACGCTGGACGCAGTGGACGCCATATTGCTCTGTGGGTATGACGTCAATTTGCTATATAAACAAATGCGCTGATATTTTATAAGACAATTGTTTATAAATTAGTTATTTTTCAACTTATCGTTGGTTTGCTATTCCTGAATGCATAATATTATTTAAATAAAAATTACTTTGGTTACGAAAATAACAAAAGTACAAAGTTGCTCAGATGACATGCCCTATGACGCAATAACATGGCGGCTACTATTTCATGGTGTTCAAAATCAGATTAAAAAAACTGAAATCTTTAAATTGTATTTTAAAAGTTTATTTTGTTGTTTCATGAACTAAAACTAACATTTACCGACTGCATTTTGCTTATGCTATCTCAATAATATATTTTTAGATATTTTCTCCTATAGAGTAAAGTACCCACAAAAAGTATTATTCTATACCCAGAATAATTCAACGTCCACACGTACGTAATAATATCGCGTCGTAATTTTTTCGCGCACTGGCTCTTCAATGCAATGCGGTAAGCATTGCATTAAAGAGCCAGTGCGCGAAAAAATTGCCGAGAGTTGAAAATTCAATGCGCGATGAAATGCCACCGCGATATTATTACGTCCGGGACCGCGTCGGTCGCACAAGTTAGTTAAATAATGCAGAACACTCAACATTATTGCTGTGAGAATCGATTAACATTATCTGTCACGTTCGTCTGTTTGGCATGAATATTACCAACGAACCGTTGACACGCCGAGTGGAAGGCATTCAATGACTAATACAGTATTATAATGGATACTACACCTCTGTTCAGTTCACTGAGGACCGTTTGAGTATGTGGTTTCCAAGATTGTTTGAGATACAAATGATATAGGTCTTGTGGCTAAGCAATAATAGCCGCATGGTTGGTCCGTAGATGGATGACCGTCTTTACATACCAAGACCCATCCGTGCCTCGGAAAGCACGTTAAGCCGTTGGTCCCGGCTGTCATTTGTGGATCTTTGACAGTCGTTACGGGTCGTCAGAAGCCCGAAAGTTTGACAACCAGTCTTACCAAGGGGTATCGTATTACCCAGTAACTGGGCCGTGGCGGTCAGATAGGCAGTAGCTCCATGTAAAATACTGGTAGCTGCATCTGGTTAGACTGGAAGGCTTGGTAGATGATGATTACATAAGTACAACTATCGGTAAAGATTCAGAAAAATTTAGATCGGTTCAGAAACATAAATAGGAAAATAATAGATTTGGGACGTTCATTATTTCAGCCGATAAACGTCCACTGGTGGATATAAGCCGCCCCCAAAAAGGGGGCATTTGCCATAATCGCCACGCTTGGCAGGCGGATTTGCGATCGCAGTATGGTTATAAAATGCATAGAGAACGCTGCTGCCCATTCTCTAGTAAGTCCCTTAGTCGCCTGCTACAACACCCACGGAAAGAAATGGGATGGTGCTATTCTTGATGTCCGGCACCACACGGAACCACGGATTTGGAACGTTGATATTTTGATATACAGGCTGGCAGGGCTAGGGACATCGACGCGCAAACTGAAATCATGAATTCACTACATGATTCAAGACCCCATCATAGCTTGTAAATTTTACGTGAGTTATCAAAAAAATCAGCTGTTTCTTAGATTTATGGAAATGCTTTTTTTAACCGACGAGAATTTTCAACGTACTTGGCTTCAACCTGGATTCTATAGTAACACTAACACACACACACATTAAAACATGTCGAATTGATAACCTCCTTATTTTTGAAGTCGGTTAAAAATGGTACTGGTCAGACCACAGCTGTGACGTTGCATCAGAAAGGGGCGACAGTAGCCACAGATTGGGCTCCGAACAACAGAAATGGTAACGCAGTACGCCCAGAAGGAGTTGGCGTGATGAGTTTGGCTCTTACCTCCTGACCCCTAGGTCTACGTAGAATCATGTGCTAAATTCATGGTTACCGTTTTCGCGTCCATGTGGGATGCCTGCCTGTATACTAAAGTATGAATGTACTGCTTTTTGCGTGTCAATGACCAACATTTAGCCTTACGCCGTTAACTCTGCAGTAATATCTACAAACCTTCCCAACCACATCAAAATCAAACGTCATTCCTTATTTTAATAACAACAGAGTTAAAATTACCGTGGCATAATACATGAAGTTCGCAGTTAAAATATTATCGGGTAGAAGCACCGATATTGTCAACATAGCCACCGTCTGATATCTAAACAGTCCGCCGTTTATTTCACCTTTTAAACGCGATATTATAAACTTCATTAAGTCCTTGTTTAATCACATCGTGTGTGGTTTGTATCATGAGTACCTACTTGACACACGATTTTGCACAAAGACGCCTTATTAGTGTGAGTCAGAGGTACGGCATTGTTTTTAATAAAGATGTCGTTTAATTTGCATAACTTTACAAGTAAGTTAGAATGGCCATGGTTAGTTTGCAATTGCGATTTGTTGTGGTACATTCCTGGAGTATTACGTTATACTTATCTGGTTATTGATTAGGTGCTAGCTTCTGCCCACGATTTTTTTGTTTTAACATATAATATATCTTATGCCACGAAGATTACCCCTACTTACAAACTCGCAAAAGACATCATTCGGTTTTCGAACTTTTAGTACCCAAAACTTTAATAATTCTATTAAAGTTTTGGGTACTAAAAGGTTGAAGGTTGAGGTTGTATTCTATTCAGAATAGAATATTTATTTATTCGAGTAACCAAGATTCAACAAAATTGTTAGTAAAACATACGACTATGTTAGTAACCACAGACTATACACAAAACAAGGAAAACATTATAAGAAACAACGGTAGGTCACCGTTGCGACGTTCTATGGAAAACGGCACAACAGTGACCCACGTAAACACAGTCCAGGCGACTCGCAACCATGCTTAAGACACTATTGAGTGTGGGCCATAAAAAAATACGGTTTTGTGAAATGACACCCTTAACATTTTTTACCATTACCACGAGAGTATATAATTACAAATCATATTTTACGCATCACAAAAACAAGTTCCCGGTAAGCATAAGAATGGAATCTACGAAAAAAAAATGAGAAACATAAACAAATGTTGAAATGATCCAACCAAATAAGTTACGTAAACATGACTAAATTCGCTCCACTTTCCAATACCGAGAAACACCATGTAATCCTCACATGTGCATCATGCCGACACTAATTATGTATACTATCAAGCATCTTTTTGGAGGGGAATCGTGGCTAAATAATAACAACCGCTCGGGTCGATCGTAGATACGACTACGGTTGCCGTCTGTTCGTGGACCCCTCCAATTCGTAGATCTTTGACAGTCGTTACGGGTAGTCAAAAGCACAAAAGTCTGACAACGAGTTTGACCAAAGGGTATATCGTGTTACCCCGTAACTGGGATGTCGAGGCAGTCGTTCAATGTAAAATATTGGAATTCAGAGTAAGACTGAAACCCGACCCCAACAGAGTGGGGAAAAAACTAGGCAGATTGATCCATTGCGCAAATTTTTGGATGTTTCTTTATATTGTGTGCTAATAGATCTGCATACCTTTACACAACCATTCGACAGGCTATCGTATCAAAAATTACACATTTCGAATTGCCTTGCCCTTGACAGCAAATAGCGTTGTCGGAAGAATAGCGGACGTCTATACATTTTCGTGTTTTTCGATTTGTGAACAGCATTCGTAGGACTCCTAATACCGTATACGTTAACATTGATTGTTGTTCGATTCGGCACGGAGGCGTATCGAATGGTTGCATAGCTATGCAGTTTTATTCAAACTAAACTTACTTACCCTTTTATGTGCACGTGGATCTGTGACAAATACCTAAACCTGTTTTCTTTCAATTAGACTACCAACAATGACATCACCTCTCATTAGAATTCCCGAGTGCTTTCACCGTTTGCCACAGCAATGGATATCCTTATTGATTACTCATTCCTTATCCGCTGTGGTTCGTCAACCCGACAAAATAATTTTGTAAGTCGTCCAAATTTTTGGAGGGTTTTGGCAGCTCTAGTGTTGGGCAAGATTAAATATCGATGTCCAGTGAGATTGTTTTCTCTCCTTTTTTCGATATCTAAACACGATAAAATATAAAAATAAAAAAGATTTAATAAAATCAGTATTTTTCTTGTCATATCGTACTTAGATAACGATACTTATCAATCAGGTCTGTGAAGTTTACCCAAAAAAAGATTTTATTATTATTATTTGTAATTCATTTATATTCACAGATGGTAAGTATAACTTATAAAATAACCCCACAAAACCGTAGTAGTGGGTTGACTGGGGTCAGTGAGTCTCTGTACACTCAATAAACTTAGTACCTACTTAAAATTAATTATTATTTCGAGGTAGCACTTTAAGTCAAGTGAAAACAATAGCCGTGATAGACTACCTAAAAAAGCCATCAAAATAATTTCCGTTTTGTTTTGTCATATTTAGAACTTCAGATAATATATCTACATATACCCAGCATGTCTGCGGAGTTACGCTAGCTATTTGTATTTGACCCTGTATAGGCAGGTACTAAGTATGAATTTGCATCTGAATCTCTGTAATTTGCTTGAAATGTTAACATAATTGTTAGCTGTTAATAACCTAAAAGCAGCTGCCCACCAGGTAGTCAGGCAGTCAGCCGTGGCTCAGTGGCCCCGTGTAATTTTTTTTAATTTTTTCTTGCCAAGACAACACTGGAAGTCTAGCATGAATAATGCACCCGTCTATTTTTCTATTCAGTGACTTTCGCTCGCGACTCCCACAGCCCCTACTCCATAGGGTATCTCACGGGTCCATCACCCGTGAGAAAACCCGTGAAAACTTGTAAGATCTCGACATTAAACTATCGACAGGAACACAGCACTAGCGAATCTTAAATCAGCAAATCGATGGTATCTACAAAACCTTATCGTGGTATCGAAACAGTTGTCAGTGTATTTCTCAGTTTAATGCTTATCCGTTATCATATCTACGTCTTAAACAGCTTACGAAACCCATATTTAACTTACAATAAGTATTACTCCCACTAGTATCAGTATTCTATGGAAGGAAAATAAATTGACCTCGAAAGCTTCCTTGATCTAGTGAGCGCTACTGCTGACCATGAAGGCCTCGATTCGATTTTCGTGTAGGACAAAGTGTTATTTTTTCATCCGAAATTCTTGGATTTGTGCCTGTTCGATCGGCTTGCCCACCTTCGTGGGACTTAAACATGACCAGGGAAATGTGGGCAAGTTATAGGTACAACTCTGCCTACCCTACTTTTTTGGAGGATACAGGTGTAACGCTACAGCTACACTTTAGCTATTTTCAAGGAAAACTATTTTAGAAAGGTAATACTATTTTAGTCTTAATAGTCATCATGTCAGTTTCAGCCAAGAGTACCAACCTGCCTACTTACCTACTTTACGTAATTACTGTGAATAAGTTTTGTAGTCAGTGACGAAGATAATATAGTTACATTTTTAAATATAATAAATTAAAGTCGCTTTTTGTGTCTGTCTGTGTGACCGCGTTGTTCTCCGAAAATACAAAACGAATTTTGATGCGATTTTTATCAACATTTAGGGAGTTTGTTCCAGAAAGATTACGTTTTACATACATATTTAAAGATAAAAATAAAAGAAATCTTGGTATTTTGTGAAGTCGTAAAAACTACGCAAAACATGGACGGGTCGCTAGTATTTAATATATATTAAACGCGCCACACCTAAGTAATAACAAACCTGTTACAGCAAAAGTAATAGTTTAAAAAACTATAAAACACGCTTTAAAAACAAAACTAAAGAAGTAGAAAATAATTTAATTCTATTAAAAAAGCGTGGGGTGCTTTTTGAGGTATTTTTATAATCAATTAATATCAAGCACCCCACGCTTTTTAATAGAATTAAATTATTTTCTACTTTTTTAGTTTGGTTTTTAAAGCGTGTTTTTTCGTTTTTTAAACGATTATTTATTTAAAAAATTTTAATTCTGCTAACTACAAAAGCGTGATTTTTAAGTTTTTTTTTTTTAATTTTTGAATTGTCATCGGTCCTCGATAAGTATACAAAGTTTAAATGAAATATGACCGTTTGAAGTGGGTCAAAATCGCGCCCTAAGCAGTCGGTTACAAACAAACGTACATACATACAAACAAACATATAAGTGAAGCTAATATAAAGCGTGTAATAAACTAGTCCGTGTTTTTCTGCGAAAACAACGATGTTTGTAACAGCAGACATCTTAAAATAACAACTGACATATGATTGTTTCAAGCCAATATTTGTTCTTCGATCCAAGAATTGACGCTCACACCTGTGAAATATAACACTAAAAGCAATGTCTTAAATATTAAGAACCTGTGACCCTTAACTGGCAGAGTACAAACTACGATACAAAGGGTCAAATTAAATTAGCTAACAAATCTGACCGCAGACGTGATAGCTATCGATATCCTATCATGATGAAATAAAAAATAAATTCATTTGATGAAATATTTTTGGTGTCAACGACCGTTGTTAGCGTAGTTAGGTACTTGTTTTGTGTCGTTTATTTCAGTTATTAAAAAAAAATTATCAACTCATACTTCAAGTAATACCAGCATTCATTAACCCCATTAAAAAGAAAAACTTTTTTTATTTTAGGTATTTTTACGTGTTTAGATATCGATACCCATAATGACTGTGAAGTTTTGTTACCTAATTTATTTGACAGCGATGTGGATGAATTTTTCGACGCTATATTTTAGTTTCTGAATGGTTTTAGTCAAGCCAGGGTATAATTTTGTTATTTTTGTTAATTAATTAGTTTTATGTTATTATTTACGTACATTGCGGTCCTTTGTTACCCCTGTTTAAAATTAAACTCTAAAATAATAACACACAATATGATTACGGGGCATAGCTTGAACTGTAAAACCCAATGTAAAATGCCCGCATTGGTTCTTCGCCCCTACAATGATACCAATTAGGTTTAATTGTCGGTTAGCCATCTATTACAGTGTCCACAGTCCAACTGATGCTTAACAAGGAATCAAATTGTGTAATCTCATTTGATACACCATTTTCGGGTTCTTTTATTGAAATAATTGTTACCACTGATTGGGTTATTAGAGAAAAAAAGGGGCATAAAAAAGAATGGGGTACGTAGGTCACCGGCCTGTTTCATTTTAAGTGAAATAAAATTTTATTCATTAGTCCCTCTCTTGATACACCATTTTAGGGTTCGTGTATTGAAATAATTGTTGCCACTGATTGGTTTATTTGAGAAAAAAGGGGCATAAAAAAGAAAGGGGTACGCAGGTCACCGGCCTGTTAAATTTTAAGTGAAATAAAATTATATTCTTGCAGTTTACATTTTATATTGTTTGTATAAAATAATATCAATTAGATATTTCCATATGAAATGGTGGGCAGGGCACATTGTTCGCGGAACAGATGGCCGATAGGGCCGAAAGGTTATGGAGTGGCGACCGCGAACCGGAAGACGTAAAGTTGGAAGACCTCCCACAAGGTGGACCGATGACCTTGTGAGGGCCGCAAGAGTCCGCTGAATGAGAAAAGCACAAAACCGGTCGAAGTGGCGGAGCTTAGGGAAGGCCTATGTCCAGCAGTGGACGTCTTTCGGCTGAATTGATGATGTTGATATCAAAATGATGTGGTTGCGCCGTACTCTCCAGAGACGCTTACAGCTCTGGAGAGCAAACACCCCGCCCCGGCAGATGACCTCTCCTTCCATGACCCACCCAATCCCCAAACCAACTCAGTTCAAATTACAGGTCAACAAGTTTATGCGGCCGTGTGCTCCTTTCGAAGTCGATCCGCCGGTGGCCTCGACGGCCTGACACCTCAACATCTTAAAGATTTAATGTGTTCAGGCGCCGGGGAGGCTGGTGAGTCCCTTTTGAAGGAGCTTACGGCCCTCATCAATCTCATGCTATCCGACAATGTGAACAAAGCCGTCATTGATATTTTGTATGGTGCAAATCTATGTGCCCTGCGCAAAAAGGATGGAGGCATTCGTCCCATTGCCGTAGGGTCCACTTACCGTCGTACCGCAGCCAAAATTTGCTGTGCTTTGTACAGTGAAACACTGGCCAGCAAATTCCAGCCCCTACAGCTGGGCTTTGGGTCTAAAGGGGGCTGTGAGGCTGCGGTACATGCATTATCAACTTATATCAATAGCGGTAAAGGTGAGATCATCCTTAAGGTTGACATTAAGAATGCCTTCAATTCCGTAAACAGGGACACTTTGTTGACGGAAATTCAAAAAGAAATACCCAAATTTTACAGCTTTCTCTACCAATGTTACAGGCATCCTTCTAAATTACTTTATAAAGACAACCTTTTGGAATCAGCCGTTGGATGTCGACAGGGTGACCCTCTTGGGCCAGACATTTTTAGTTTGGCAATAAATCCAATTATTCGACAGCTAAATTCTAAATTCAACGTATGCCGTCCGTCAACGTTCCGTCATCCAAATACGATGACGGAACCCTAGGAGGTGATGTAGATACAGTCTTAAAAGATTTAACTTTTCTAAAAGAAAAATTTAATTCGATTGGCCTAGACCTTAACCTTTCAAAATGTGAAATCTATCTTCCCCAAACCACTGACAGACAGACTACCATTACAAAATTTTGTACAATAGCACCAGATATCAAAATTACAGAAAGAAACTCTCTACACCTCCTAGGGTCCCCAATTTTTTACGAATCCTTTCCAACGTTTATTGAGGAGAAAATTAAAAATTTCAATGATGTCTCAGAACGACTGATGGTCTTGGCGTCCGCAAAATTTCAAGTTTAAGTTTACCGGCCTTCCTCTCCTCGGTCCACAGCACGGATAAATTAACCAGGAACATTTTATCTTCCTCACTGGTCGATTTTGAAGTGCCGTGTTTGACTGATGCGTTGAACGCTTGGAAAATGGCTTGTCCCAATACGGTTTTACCTGATAACCCATCCTCCCAGAGACTGTGGGACGTGCCGCTCTGCAATATTATACGGAATACCCTGATAAATACGTCATCTAATATTGTTGAGCGTGCCCGTCTGCTGGCTGTGGGAGAATGGGAGTCAGGCTTGTGGCTTCAGGCACTCCCGTCATCCACCATAGGCACTATGATGGATGACTCATCGTTTCGGCTTGCTAACTGTCTCCGCTTGGGCGCACCTTGTGTTGCTCCGCATCGGTGTCATTGCGGTGAAACTGTCGACATTTTTGGGCACCATGGCCTGTCCTGCTGCAGGAGCGCAGGTCGCATAGCACGCCACGCCAGCATCAACGACATTATTCGTCGAGCCCTTGTCACCGCCGGCCTACCAGCGGTATTGGAACCAACGGGGGGGGTACGTGACGATGGGAAGAGACCAGACGGTATGACGTTATTGCCTTGGAAGATGGGTAGACCTCTGGTGTGGGATGCAACCTGTGTCGACACCCTTGCGCCATCTCATGTTCTTAGCAAGGCGGGCTGTGCTGGTACCGCTGCTGCGGTTGCTGAGGCCCTCAAGCGGCGTAAATACTTAACTATAACCTCAATAAGGTTACAGTATTTTCGCCGCTTGAGGGCCGGTAAGGGTAATTACATTTTTGCGCCGTTTGGGGTCGAAACGCTCGGGTCATGGGGCCCGAGTGCACGTCTCCTTTTTAAGGTAATTTCTCGCCGGCTGGTCGACACTTCACGTGACCAGAGAGCTGGGTCATTCTTTGGGCAAAGAATTAGCATTGCCATTCAACGTGGCAATGCTGCCAGTCTTCTGAGCACGTTTCCTGATGACAGCGATGCGGACGAATACTTTGACGCCTAAGTCTCCTTGTGTTTTTGTATTTATTTGTTTAGTTAGTAAGTTTAATGGAAACCGATAAAACAAAATGAATGAATGAAAGGGAATTGTATTTTCTGTATCTACCGAATATTTTACACCAGGAAAGTTCACTTACCTACTCGAAAATGATAACCACAAGTTATTTGAATGAAATAGGAAAAAACATGTTGAAATTTTCCGACCACAATGTATGTGGTCCCATTACGATATTATCAAATTTTTCCTATTACGTACAATAACAAATTATGTAGTTACGTACTTTAATACATGCGCATACGTCAATGCTTTCTAGTGATATTTCCAGTCGGTTGACCACACTAAAGACTACTTACAAACGCTTAATCTAACATCAACCTAGGTACATATTAATGAAACGAACCATTGAACCAACTCCACCATAACGCTAATTAACAATATTTTCCAATACTTCCTTAAGAGAAAGTAGGAAATAATAATATTTACTTCGTTCCTAAGAATATTAGGACGTTACTTATAGTGTATCTATATTTTGCACCAATGATAACCCTATTTTATGTCCGCGCAATCACTGTCCATTCCAAGGTTGCCTGGAAGAGATCGCAGAAAGTGATAAGGCCGCCCATTGTATATTTTTAATGTTAAATGTTTAATTTTTGTCATGTCTTTTCTGGTGTACAATAAAGCTTATATAAATAAATAATAAATAAACGTTCCGAATGCCGGGGACGTTAAACATAGGTGTAGGCCACAATTTATCGCGATAATTTTACAACGACATTCACATTGCCATTTGACGTTAGGCGATAACTCGGGTGGCGGTCAAGTGTGGCCACTGAATTTATCACTTTATCTATCGGAATCTTTACCGCTGCCAGCATAACAAATAAAAATAATCGGAACAATGTTTTATAGTATTTAAAGCTGGCATCCATCAACCCGAGCAATATATGCCCGCGTGGTGGATCACGGCCTACTGATCTCATAGAGATTAGGCCTTTATGTTATCAGTGGGAACATTATATAGATTGATTTAGAATCCGAAAGTTAGGACTTATCACGAGTCCCAATCATTTAGGCCAGGAATGACACTATTGCTCCATACAAACGAATAAAACTTGTTCTTACGTTACCTATCTGTCCAAGAACCGTGACGTTAACATTGCATTGCATTGCGTTGATGCACCTGAGCTGTTCATATTGTGTTTCGCTATAATAACCTAGATTTATTTATAATGTGGGTGGTAAAATTAATTTCTGCTTACCCAATTGGAGAGACGGACGGCGTATACAAGGTGAATTTTTCAGAACAGTTAAAAAAATATCGGACCTCCCATACAAAATCGATCAGCTGACTTGATTTTGCATGAGAGGTCCCTTTATTTTCATATTTCGACCCATATTCCTTGCAGAAAGTTGTTCAATTTCACGGGCATAAATTTAAACGGTGACTAAAAATTCACCTTGTATATAAAAAGAAAAAAATATGTTTTCTAGATAGGAAAAAAATCCATCTGCTTTAAAATATCTATCTATACATATAAATAAGACTGGAGTGTCTGTTTGTAATATTAAAATAACCGCTTTTTGCTACATGCATGTGAATATATATACGGTAAATATACCAAAATAACATTTTCTACAATTTTTGTGTGTCTGTCTGTTTGTTCCCGCTAATCTTTGAAATGGCTGGACCGTTTTTGACGGGACTTTCACTGGCAGGTAGCTAATGTAATAAGGAGTAACTCAGGCTACTTTTATTTTAGAATTTTTATTTATTTTTATTGATATAAAATTATAGTAAAAAAACTATTCCGCGCGGACAAAGTCGCGGGCACAGCAAGTATCAACTATAATACCTCGTCGGTCTAGTGGTCGCCAGAGCATGAGGTCTTAGGTGCAATTCCCAGGTCGGGCAACATATTATTGAATTTATCCATCAGGAATTTCTCAATTAGCCTGAAGTCTGGATTTGTACCTGGCTGTTGGCAATAGGATCGCCTCCTGTTACATGGGCATTAAACATAACTAACGTGCGTGTACCTACTATAGGCTGATGTCTGCCTAACCCTTCAAAAAAAACAGGCGTGATGTAGTGCTATGATATCTCAAAATTTGCGTGGCCTTTATCCATCCGTAATTCGCTAAAATAACTGGCATCATTCCGGATATATGTAGCTCGCTTACACAGCTACGCTAACAAACTTAACTGATATTAATTACAAACTGTAGAAGCATGTTATCCATCATAGTTTTGATATAGCCCTTTGAACTCTTGGGACCAGAATTTGGGCCACTGACAAATTAGCCGACGAGGTTAGTGAATTATAATTGGGATGCCCAAAATACATTTGGATTTTCAATGGATAGGTATATCACATCATATTATTATCTTTGTTGTGCTAATTGTTAGATCATGTACTAGCTTTTCTTTATAGCACCATCCCATTTCTTCCCGTGGGTGTCGTAGAAGGCAACTAAGGGACTTACTAGAGAATGGGCAGCAGCGTTCTCTATGCATTTGACCACCATTTGGCTAACCCGCTTGCCAAGCGTGGATATTATGGCGAAATCTCCCTTTTGGGCGAGGCCTATGTCCAGCAGTGGAAGTCTGACGGCTGAAATGATGATGATGATGATGATGAAATTAAAGCTTGAAATTAACCTCGAATGGTGAATAAAGGTGATCCATTGGCAGACTTGTTCCCCCTACTGCTAACAATAGGCCTCGTCCTTTTTGCGCCATGCTAGCTTAGTCTGTGCGAGTAACATCCTGATGGCTAATTGTGAAACACACTAACACTAGGAATGGCTTTCATTTCGATAGTTCAACAACATTAATTGAGTTATTTGCGTTGTCTAGAATACGATTTTTTGGAATAATACATGAAGCAATGGATTAGAATGTGATTAATAGCGTGTTATGCAGTATTAGGGTGCAGGTCTTCATCATATCAGCCGAAAGACGTCCACTGCTGGACATAAGCCTCCCCCAAAAAGGGGGATTTGCCATAATCGCCACGCTTGGCAGGCGGGTTGGCGATCGCAGTATGGTGGTCAAATGCATAGAGAACGCTGCTACCCATTCTCTAGTAAGTCCCATATTCGCCTTCTACGACACTCACGGGAAGAAATGGGATGGTGCAATTCTTTTACGTCCGGCACCACACGGAACAATATAAACGCTGAATCACACCAAACGCCTGAATTACAAATGAAACAAAATAACATAAGGAAAGTAAAATTCAGCTTTGTTGAGTTCGGCTCCCTCAAATCCTCAAGAGAATCCATCTCTGCAAAGAGAATAACTTAAAACAGCATTTAGGAAGGCACTCAACTTAAAAGTTATTGAAGCTCGTACAATTATTAAAGTAAGTATTGTGTGTTCCCTTGAGTGTGAAACATTAACATACCTCGTTAAATGTATCCTTTGGAACCGAACTTAATTTGGAAACGTGAATTTCGTTCATGAAAGTTTTTACATTTGCATTTTCATTTCTTTCAAAGTAAAAGGTTTTCGTACGAAATAAAAAGCCTTACTACTCTAAGACACACCACAGACACATGTTAGAACCATGCTGGGACTATGATTTACCTAATGTTTTATCTTATAAGTACGACAATTCGTCATCATCATGATCAGCTTATAATTTTCCCACTGCTGGGACAGTCCTCCTCTCGGTGAGGAGGGGGTCCCGCAGGTCCAATGTGGGTTGGTAGATGTCACATGCCAGTTTCCTCACATTTTTTTGAAGTTAAAGCTTCTTAAGGGTGTGTCCAGGTCTGGACCTGGCGAATGCGCCGCGAATGCGCTGCTCGCGAGCCGCTAGCGAACTGTGCGCGTTCCTTTCATGTTCGTAGGCTACGCGCCGCGTATGCGCCGTAAGTCGCAGCCGTTACCACTGGGCCACTGCTCTTTGCGACAATTACGACAGTTAATATCCTAAAAATAAATATTTAATTACTATTATAGCCATGTTAATTTCAAACCTAATGATGTAATTGGAAATACTGAAACAGATCTAAAATGAATTTCTTAATTCGTTTTTTAGGGTTCCGTACCTCAAAAGGTAAAAAAGGAACCCTTATCACTCTCTTGTGCGTCTGTCTGTCTGTCCGTGTGTCACAGCCGATTTCCTCAGGAACTAGGTCCACCCGACCTAGCAAGTTGAAATTTAAGGTAAATTTTGGTAATCTAAATTTGCCCATATCTGTTTTTATTATGGCGGTATAATGGGTAGGAACAGAACCCTCGGCGCAAGAGTTCGACTTGCACTTGACCGGTTTTTTTATTTTTTTCCGTTGCGTATTGGTACTTGGAAACCTCAAACAGGATATTCAAATAAGTCCTCCACTCCACGGCACGGATTTTGTACAACGTTTTGAATTTTAATGTCCTACACGTGTGGTGCATACCTGCCTTTATATAGCGTGTGCCCGAGACCTATTTTCTCTAGGTTGCATTACCTAAGCACCTAAGTAGACACTTAATGTTGACCTATCCTGTCAATCTTCTGTGACTAAAATTCTACTTCCTCTTGAAATTTAATTTAGATTATGGCAACTTCCTCGTCCTCGTCCATGTCCAACTGTCAACTCCCTTGAGTCAGAAGAAAACAAGACTCTAACATTACTCATAAACTGACCAACCATACTGAGATCAATGCATGAGCAATGGATTAGCAATATTCTCCAAAATTATTCAGATTCTGATAGACTATTAAATACTTGTAAATAGTGCTAAATGTGTTAAAAGTTTAAATAGTTCTGTCTCTTTTAATCGTTTGAAGACGACAGCGTCAGAATGATGTTTCAAATATGTCTAGCGTTAAACATACATATTCGGTGATTTGTGGAGCTAGCTGACCTTAGATGTGGTCAGTTTATTAGCATGTCCGTTCGAACTTCGAATCCAAAACTAATCGGGAAATCCCGACACATAAAAAGGGGTAGGTACCACGAGCACCGTTATTAAACTATTAAAATTCATATGACTCACAAAGACGTCAGACTTTAAAGTGGATAGTTATTGTTTTTTAGCCAACTTCTTACTAACTTAATAAAAATAAAAAAATAACTCCGTCATTCTCATTATAGACGGATTTGCAAAATTCTTTTTTGTTCGAAAGCGGTTTCAAAAGTTACAAAAAGTGCTGACACCAGCCTAGTTTAAATAAATTACTTTTGAGTTTGATTTTGTTTATTCCAAAACGGTCCCATTTAAATTTCATATAGATAATGATGCGTTTCGGAGACAGACAACGGAACTCTTCAAAAAATAACAGCAAATCAACCACAATGAAGACAGTGGTTCCACTTGCGGTCAATCTAATGACTAGCCACTCACTAAGTTAACCTACATAATTATGTACTTACATAATACGGTTATATATGACATAATAGTAAAGTACTTAACATCTTCATCATCAAGTACATCATCATCTGCGTAGCCTTTCCCCAACTATGTATACTGAGGTCGGCTTCCAGTCTAACCGCAACTGAATACTAACATTTTACATGGCGCGACTGATCTTCACAACCCAGTTGCTGGGTAACACCCCTTTGATAAGACTTGTTGTCACGCTTTCGGGCTACTGACGACCACGAATGACAGCCGGGACAAAAGAGTTTTCCGAGACACGTAGGGATCTTTGTGTGTAGGTAAAGATGGTGACCCATCCTCGGGCCAACCGTGGCAAGCAAAGCTAACCTGATCGAACGAGCCGCACGGGGCGGCTGTTATCCCCAAGCTCCTAAAACCTACTACTCCTACTGATAAAATATATGAATATTATGATGAATAAGCAGTAGGAAGTGGTGAAGGGCGGGCGTTTTGGGGGACTGTCTTATGTAATTTTGACGTTCAAAAAGTGCTGACTCTCAGCCTAGTTTGAATAAATGCCTTTTGATTTCGATTTTGAATAGCTCAGAGGCAAATAATTTTACTATCTGTAATATTGTATAATTTCATATCTCTTAAAACGTAGCTTTTTAATAAACAAATACGCTAAGTACACTACCTACTATATTTTTGTTATTTCATATATTTGCCGTATGTAAATGTTGTTTTAAATCCCTGCAAATATTGTCGTTTGATATCTGCGTAGGATTAATTTTGAAATTCCAAATATTTTTATGATAAACAGTCTTCAGTAATGGGACATCATAGCGTTTCTTGATGGTATTTAATGCCAAATAATCTCTTTAAGCGTGTATCGTATGAGATAGCAAGGTTTTATTTCGGCTGAACGAACAACCGTCTCCTCCTGTGAGACATCTCTCTATTGGCCGATATTGAGCATTTTCGACGAAAAACCGTTACCTTACTTACCTATCTATACGGAACGTCAAGATTTCTCTAAGCCTGTCGAGGAAAATACATGATAAAACTACACCTGTTGAATAAAAAAATCCTCTCTTAAAGATGCCAATGGGTTTATTAAGCATTCTTGAAATAGATCGATTACTGATCGTGGGTGTTGCGTTTGATCCCTGGGCAAGACAAAGTATTTTTGGCTATTTCAATAAAAAAAAATTCAGTTAGATCAGTATAGATTTGTGCTTGACTACAACATTGTGTCTATGGCAATAGACTCTAACATAAATTTTGAAATGTGGGTGTAGATATGTCAACATACAATATCGACATATCAGCCGAAAGACGTCCACTGCTGGACATAAGCCTCCCCCAAAAGGGCAGATTTGCCATAATCGCCACGCTTGGCAGGCGGGTTGGCGATCGCAGTATGGTGGTAAAATGCATAGAGAACGCTGCTGCCCATTCTCTAGTAAGTCCCTTAGTCGCCTTCTACGACATCCACGGGAAAAAATGGGATGGTGCTATTCTTTTACGTCCGGCACCACACGGAATCTGTAGATATGTACATAAACCTTTTTCGTAACTCTTCAATACAGACGTGATAATGTTTTATGTTAAAAATAGCCGTCAGTCCAGAAATTTCCACTTCCAAACTTAGGTCATCATCATCTGCCCAGCCTTTGCCCAATTAGGGTCAGCTTCCAATCTAACGGGATGCAGCTGAATACCAGTACTTTACATGGAGCGACTGCCTTCTTAACCTCCACAACCCAGTTACTGGGTAACATGATACCCTTTGTTAAGACTGGTAGTCTGAGTTTCGGGCTTCTGACGATCCGTAACGACTGTCAAAGATCCACAAATAACAGCCAGGACCAACGGCTTTACGTGCCTTCCGAGGCACAGGCTTCCCCCCACCCACGGACTTCCAAACTTAGGTATGTCCCAAAATAATGTAATGTTCATATAAAAAGTTATCCTTATATTCGTGGACGTGTGATTAAATAACATTGATGGATATACCAAAGTTCCCTAATTTTACGAGTATGTTGGCGAAGCGACAGACCGAGGTGTGGCGCCTTGTTGATTGATAAGCATGTTTATTTTGGGATAAAAATTATGATAAAATCTCTTATGAGTGTGGAGAGTTCTATGAACCCGAAATGGCAATACTTACATTCAGAAA
Organism: Polymixis lichenea; assembly: GCA_949091785.1. Classification (NCBI taxonomy): domain Eukaryota; kingdom Metazoa; phylum Arthropoda; class Insecta; order Lepidoptera; family Noctuidae; genus Polymixis; species Polymixis lichenea. The sequence goes on along the minus strand of OX420943.1, from coordinate 8,751,699 downwards.
TTGGGATATGAATTAGGTATCTTTAATTTGAAAAGTTTTTGCAAAAATTGATCTTATTTACCTACTATCGTCCAAGTTTCGAAATGGCAAACTTTTGGAAACCCACAAAGTCTTTGCAGCAACTGCAGCAGGTACAAAAGATTCTGTATAAAAAACATTGTTAGGAGCAAATCTTCAAGTGCGATAGAAAATATAAAACCAACCCTTTTGCCTTACGAATAGAGATCGTATATTTGGATGCATATTCACCTAAAATTGAGATGTTGACTAATATAGAAAGCGCTTTTGCATCGAAAAAATCCGTACTTACACATATTTGCATTGGGGGTTAAACATTATTTTTAAATAAATATGCATTGAGTGGTAATTATGCTTTAAAAGAATCCCGGGGTTTTTAATACATTTTTTTAAATATATTTATACCCGACTAGTTATGCATTCACGGTGTTCCTGACATCGTGCGATTGTTTTTTAAAATATTTTTAGAACCCGCTTCCATACTTTCATAGCTAAAAATTAACATTAGGTAAGTATGCATCCGAATATCCGATCTCTGGTTATGAATGATTCCAAATGAGTCCATCTATACATGTTCTTTAAAATCAATTGCCGTGCGTAAGTCTCGCAAAAACTCAAAAATTGCTCGACCGATTGTAATGAAATGTTGGTAAGTGGCTGTGCGCGTGCCGGAGAAGGGTCTTGACAAAAAAATTACCTAGTATGACATTATCGCCAGAATGTCACTTCCCAGATAAATCCAAACATAGACCACCAATTTTTCCTGCAATTGCCGACTACGTATGTTACGTGGTTTTCCACTGACTGAAGGTAGTCGGTTATTCTTCTTCTTTAACCGGAAAAGATCAAATTCAGTACTTCTCACACGAAAATTTTTTCGGTCTTAGTGCCTCTGGTCTCGGTTGACAACCGCAGTCTTACCGCAGAGTGCCGTATCACCCAGTTACTGGATTGTGGAGAACAGATAGCCAATCACTGCATGTAAAATACTCAAATTCAGCTGCATTCGACTGGAAGCCAACCCCAACACACATACTTGGGAATAGGCTAGGCAAATTGATCGAATATTTTTCGCTCGGTCGAAAGAAAAACATTGTATTAAAGATTGAACCCGTCGCCTGCTCGTCTTCCCACGCGTCGAGAGCCTCTATCAACAATGTTTGTTTGTGGGCGACGGCTTGACAAGTGGTAATCAATCTATTACTGTTCGAGCCTAGCCAAAACACTTTGATGGTATTACAAACAAGATAGAAACGTTCGCCTGTCATCCTTAGATTTCGGTAAGTATTGTTGTCATATAGTTGAAAGGGTATTAGGACATCTAGATGATTCTTATCAGGTATATCCAAGATTCTGCGTGTCGGGTGGAAATGGAATAGGACATTTGGGACATCTGTTCTAATCTGTACCTCCCTCTGGTATGTGCCAATCCCTACTATAATATTATAAATGTGAAAGTAACTCTGTTTGTCTGTCTATTTTTCTGTTACGCTTTCACTTCCAAGCTGCTGAATCGATCTTCATAAAATTTTGCAGAGATATAGCCTGGGATATGGGGAAGGACATAGGCTACTTTTTATGCTGCTTTTGCTGAAGAGTTTGTTTGTTTGCTTGAACGCGCTAATCTCAGAAAATACTGGTCTGATTTGAAAAATTCTTTCAGTGTTAGATAGCCCAGTTATCGAGAAAGGCTATAAGTTATATAACATCACCTAAGACCCTTAGAAGCCGAGTAAAGAGAAAAAAGTCACGAATAAGAAGTACTCGCACGGGCAGGCAAGGCGAGCGACGGGGTGGGTCGGGGAGCGAAAAAATTGATGAGAACGAAGTCGCGGGCAGAAGCTAGTGTATGTGATGTATTATTAATCGTTACTTCTGCTAGAACCCGCCTGGCCATCATCTTTCTAGATTTTACCTAGTGATATATAACTTTATCTTTCTTACTTGGAGGTTTTACTGATTGAAGCCCACAACTTTCATAAAAGCGCGTCTTTTGTGGACCCCAAGATAACACTGCCGTTTTTAAACCATAGCTGCCTAGTTACATTAAAGCTTAGGTATGTTTTGGAGACGCGAACTAGGTGTATATACATGGGTGGAAGGGTCATCGACGCGCAAACTGAAACCATGAATTTAGCACATGGTTCTATAGCACCTAGCGTATAAAAAATATGCGGTATGTGTGACAGAGCAAAACTTTTATATAACTGACGAATAATTTCAAACGCAGGGGGTTTCACAAAAATGTTCCGTATCAATGGCAACAGGTCAACAGGTTGTATGTCGATGTCAAGATAGTGTGCAACCCTGTATACAAGGCATACAACTCATACATTCACCAGCTAATTACATTGGCTGAATTCATCAGCTGTAATGCACGATTAACAAAGAACTGACCCGCACAGAGCTGGTTACACACGCCGTTAAACCCACTTCATTATACAAACTACAAGCCGGTTATAGTTAACTAACTAGTTACGTATCTGTAAACAGTTGAGTAATTGTTTCGGTGGTTTTCCGATGGATTTGTTTAGCAACTTCTATTTTTTTTTTACTTTTTTCTATGCTAATTTGTGTACCCCTACCTGCTATATAAACAATAGTGACTGTAAATAGTGTATTGGATAGAACATCATCAAACTCCCACCAAGTGGATTAATTGCGTTGCGTTGCTTATCAAACACTACCCAAACAAATTTAATAAAATTTAATGGCTATAATTTATCAACCCCACGCAAGCTTTCTCTACCAAATTAAAAAAATATATTTTTAAAATTGGTCTACAAATGATGAAAATATGGAAGAACATACATAAAATAAAAAGAGATAAAGAGAAAATACCTGTAAGTCGGAGTTTTCCTAACCTCTTCACTTTCTAGACGACTTCTACATAAAATGGAGTTTTTATTTTCATCAGTATGTATTTTTAACCCCCGACGCAAAAACGACGGGGTGTTTTATGTTTGACGTGTCTGTGTGTCTGTCTGGCGGCATCGTAGCTCCCGAACGGATGAACCGATTTTGATTCTTTGTTTGAAAGGTGAATTAGTCGGGAGTGTTCTTAGACCTGTTTCATCAAAATCGGTTCAGCCGTTTGACGATTATCAGCTCTTTTCTGGTCGCTGAAGGGATTTGAGCATCTTCCACGGGTCTGATCAAGTCGAAATTTGGTATGCGACTGTGTGACTCGAGTAAGGAGGTTAGGAAAACCCTTACTTACAATTGGGTTACTAGCTTTTACAGATAGGGTTGTAGATACAAAAATACCATAAAGCCATAGAGGATTTAATACAAAGAGGAGTGGGTCTAACACATACGACGATTAAATAGAGGCTATATTTCGACTTCTCGACTAAAGATGTGGGAAACTTTACAAAATTGCGTTAAAAGTGGTTGAAAATTATGACAATGTCATCTATAGATAACTTCATAATCAACTGAACTACATGGTAAATCCATGCCTTATCATAAACAGCCCGACTTCACCCACAGCTGACCATAGGTTTCTCTTTTTTTGTGCCAATCCTCATGCTCTTGTGCCAGCTTCATCTAGGTTTGGCCCGCGATGGCAATAATGCCGTTTTCCCACGACACACACACGGCACACGTTGAATACCTACGTCGTGCTAAGTCTAGGGTCGCAGCATAATGCTGAGCGATAGCCGTTTTGAGTGGATGTGATGCATGTTTCCCTCAACCTGTTCTTATTTTTTTTGTGTGTTCCTGTTTTTTTTTGCGTCATGTTTACTGCAAATAAACGTTTTATCTTTCTTTTTCTTTCTTTCTTTCATGCAAAAACGGGTAGTGATAGACATGGTAAGTTCAAGATAACATCGTAAACAAATATCAACCAGTTAACGTAACTCGATGATTACTCGAATCACGTGTAGGTACGATTGCTCATCGATTACGAGTACAACAAATATATGGTATCCGTGAATGGACTCGAGCGGTCAATGTATGAATCATTATTTTTTCGTTTAAGGTCGATTTCAAGTATGCGTCATGAATGGTTTTCCCTATCTTACCTTCAGGTTATAATTTTACGATAATAGTTCGTATTATCAATGGAATCAGCTATGGCTTTCATTTTGACAGTACAACAGCAATTATTGCGTTAAATACGTTATTGAGCAGACTTTTAACAACTTCAGTGCTAGCGATGCGATACTAACAAGGATCTTTTCAAAGACACTCGTCTTACGTCCATGAGAACATGTACGCAGATAATGTTGTTATCTTATGTGGCTCGTGCAAAGGATGCTACGTGTATCGATGACCATCTTTTTATACCGAAATCCCCCGAGCCTCAGAAAGAGCGTTGAGCCGTTAGTCCCGGCTGGCATTCGTAGATCTTTAACAGTGGTTACGGGTCGTCAGAAACCCGAAAGTGTGACAATCAGACTGGAAGCCGACCCCAACATAGTTGGAAAAAGGCTAGGTAGATGATAATGTATGTACTCATACAGCGCTTTCTTTAAATTACCACCATTAAGGGGAATCTAGTCGCGGGCTCGAACTCACTGGTGGGCCTGGCTGAAAAGCACGCTGTCTCACCAGGCATCGTGTCCGACAGAGGTAGTATCAGTTATGAGCAGTTAGACGCTAGTCTACACGCACAACGTTATTGAGTGAGATGCTGGATCATTTATACTAAAACGGGCGCATAAAAAATTAAGAAAAGTCCTTCCGAAGATCGGGTTTTATGAAAAAACCACTGCATAAATCAATGACCAATTTTTCGATATTGGAGCTTTGTCGGTATTGACTTGGTTTTGGTGATTTTACACTTCTTTTATTACTTAAACACGCCCAAAGTTAGGTAAAATTAGCAAGAAAAACAATTCTTTGTTGGCTCCTAACTTTTTAATGGCTTTTTATTTTAGTTTTCTGTTTCCGTACGGACAATATTAATAATAAAACAAATCCATACTTTTTTTAATTTTTGATGTGCATTGTCGAATAGTGCAGTAATACACTTCCGAACTTTGTATGGAAAAAATGTCGACAAGATTCACCTTAAGATCGTAAACTGATTTTCCGGTTTCCGATTTTCTTTACTTCAGTACAAAATAAGAGGATGGTGACTACGTGACTTTCCCAGCTTAGACGACTTCTTAAGACTATAGGTAGGTGTAAAAAAGTTTTTTTTTTGTTTGAAAGAATCAGTGCAAATCCATATTTGTTACGCTAGTGAGCGGTTTAACTCTGTAACGGATGAGTTAACTTCGAGTTGTTGATGTTCAAAGCTATTCAGAATAATCTTTGATCGTGTGGAAGTGACGACCTAGTGTTGGGATAGTGGATTACATGTGTTGCCCGCTCGATATCTTGTTTCTTCTTATCACGGTTCGTACGTCCGAATGAAAACACGAAACCCTTTTTTTGGTATAGCTTGGAAAGATTTGCTTTAAATGAAAGAACAGCCCGTTTATACATATATTGCATACTGGCTTTTGCTAGCGGCTTCGCCCGCGTGGAGTTAGGAAATTATCCCACGAGAAAGTAGGTAGTACCGGAATTAAAAGTACCTATCCTATGTGTCCCAATTTTCATCCAAATCTGTTTTTAATTGAGTAACAAACATACAAACTTTCACATTTATTATATTGTTAAGTTGGATTGTCAATTCTTGTTGTTTAATGGTGAACAAAAAAGAGTGGGTAATATAATTTTTATTTTATTACAATGTGTAACACGGCTATGTTGCAGTGTTTATATTCTCGCATCTTTATTTATGCTGTTGAATCTTTTATTATCATCAACTTACTTTCATTTTATTCTCATGATCGTTCTACTATTATGATTTTATCTTTAAAAGAGTAAGTAGACCCTAACTATCTGTTTCCTATTCATCTCAGCATTCGATTGAAACGTCGATCGTTCCAATCTGTAAAATATACATACTGTATACCGCAGCAGAAAATGTATTTTTATAAGACTCAGTAAACTTAGTAGATATCTACTTCTTTACTGAAGATATTATTTCAGCGAAGCCCAATATAAACAAAATAAGTAAGTAACAAGGGTTACTTACTTTTTTTGTTTATATTGGGCTCCAATAAAGCCGGAATAGCCGAACAGTGATCGCTTCTTGAACATAAATCTAGGAAAGATTTACGTATATTCTTATAGTAATTGACTGGATTAACCACTATACACCGTGACATTTTAGTCGTCTTACAAAGGTGGTCCACTCAATGTATCCAACATAAAATACCTCAAGGTGCGATTATAATATTGTTACCATTAATTAAGATAATAGGTGCAAAGAAAAATAAATAATGCTTTAGAATTATGGAACTCCCTCCCTGTTAATAATGTTTGTTAATACCCACCTACTATTACATTCCTTCATTAATTCCATCTCCATAACAGGGTGTTTCAAACTACGTCATGGGTCTTAGGGAATGATATTTTCATTTTTTTGATTATGCAAATGTTCAAAAATACCATTTTTTTTAATAAATGATTAGTAGTCATTGGATACATGAAGTGGGCTGCCGTTGTAAGACGACTAAAATGTCACGGTGTATAGTTATACTGTAGTCAATCTCAGACACTAATCTGGCATTTCAAGTCAGTGTTTCTATGCGAGTTTGACATAAGTATGACATTACACCTGTCATATTAGTATCTGAATCCGAACTGTAGAGACACAAGTGTAAGTTTCTGTGATACCTTTTCGTACGACAACGTCCGAGTTGCTTTGTCGCAAAGTACTTTTTGAGGAATGTTGGTAACTTCGATAGCAGTACGTTCGGAAGACATAGAACTTGTAATACGAACACATTCCACGCACATTTTAGTTTTTTTAAGACCAACCATTATTAAGTGTTTCAGGTTTTTAGCTCTTAAATAAATAGAAAACCATTTCATCTTACACTGCTGCTAAATGAAAGATGAAGTTCCATAACCCATTTGTTTTCTTGATGAAGAAACCGTCATTCATCAATCAACATAACCTGGGAATGACAGTCGACAAGTATCAGAAGTACTACCCGTCACCACTCGACTTCGTTTCCACGTCACTTAATTCCCTCATTTACGATGCTGATGCAGTGATGCCATTCCACGACAATCACCACACATATTAACCACAACTACTAAAACACACCACAGAATTGTCGACCTTACAGCGACATCCATAAGTTCTACGATAGCATGAAAACTATTTCCCGGAATGTGTCGAGTATTTGCAAGAGCGATTGTACAAATTGCATCAAAGTAGCTGAGACACTGCAATTTTGACCTTGGTGCACTTGAAATAAAGGTTATGAAGATCGCATTTTTTGTTATAGTATGTTGTCATGGGCACTATCTAATGGTTTGTTGTAAGATATATGTTGGGTTAAGAAGCGTGGAAATGGAGCAAAGGAAAAGTATCAGTCTGTCAAGTATATATATAGCAATAAGTTAGAATAGAGAAAATGTATTAAACTGATGGAACAGTGTTACTTTCTTTTCACATTCGTCTTGGTTGGTACAGTACTTCTTTTGTGCCATTTTGAACAGCTGATCTTTTATAACTTAGGTATTTGAAAACTTGATGTTAGCTACTTAGGCAGAAGTTCTTTTACGATATGCTAAAAAATTATATTCTCTCTATATATTATACAATATAAAAATCAATTTATATTCATGGTCTCGATTTAACTAAAAAACAGCTTAACCGATTTGAATAATTTTATTTTGTTTCCACTCCTATAGAACAATTTCCATGAAATTTTCATAGAAATTGTTGTTTTCTAGAAAAGTGTAATTCGCGGTCCAAATATATGGAATAGCAAATATTTTTTTTGTAACCGAAATTATAATACGAGGTGTAATTTTAATCACCGTTAACCTCATAAGGGGTCATTGTACTCATCATTATGAACAACTTTTACTATGGGACCAAACCTGAAATCGCGAATGTAAAATCAGCTGTTCCCTACATTTATGTTCGCATAACTCGTGAAAACGTAAGGAACAGCTGATTTTATTAAAATAATATATTTATATAATTTTAAAAGGGGGGGGGTTCAGAATCGTGTACTGAATTGTAACAGCTTGCCAACCTGTAGTAGATGAATAGTAACATGAGACATTCTGTCTTTTTCTATCTGTTGAAGCTGACTTTTAATTACATTGTAGACACTGACTATATTTACTTTTTTATCATAATACAAATATTCACTTACTACGCAACGATATCTAAACATTTAATTAAATAATGTATGTAATTATCTAATCTAAACAAAATAAACTACTTGTTTTACTTAACAAGTTAACAGAGGATTAACAAGCTAATTGCACCTGTTAGTCTAAACATCAATTATTTCAAACGAAAAACCTATTTAGAAGTGAAAACCACTGAGTGGGCGGTAGAAAACAGCTCTATTAGAGTTCGGACCTTTTAGGGTTTAAAGGAACCTATAATATTAATTTGTGCACTCACCCTGTGCTGAACTGACGTAGCTTTTATACAAATTAATGTTCATTTAATCATTTAGTAAAAGCTTGCTAAAGCCAAACACCTAACTAGATAGATGTTGTATTTTTTTTATAAATGGCATCTCGCAGTCAACTTTGGTTGTCGGTTACTTAACCTTTCCTGTGGATGCCTCCAGCCAGGGTATGAAACATGTAAACTAAGCGACTAGGCACATCCTGTCAGTCGCTGGGGGAGAGCAGCATAGGACAGGCTGATCGCATCGTGATTATTTAGGGACGAATTTAGCCGACGTCGAATCGAACAGTGAATCCCAGCGCGTCGAAAAGACACTCTCAATATTCAATTTTCTACTCTCAGCGCTAAAGCAGTGCGTTGAAGATCGAGTGCGCGCAAATATCTCGCCGCGATTTTATTACGTCGTTCATGTGGATGTCGACTTGAGGTCAACGACTCGAGCAAGGGTCGGGGTTGAGGCGGTCGGGACTTATCCAGTTTTTCCAAACGTCAACCATCACTACCTAGGATGCTAGTTTCTAGACAATGATGCTGATCTTCTTGCTGAGCAACTATACCTAAATAATAGTATTTACTTACAACAGCGTGAGAAGAGGACGCTATTATGGAAGCAGTTTAGAAAAGCCCGATTACGAAAAATGTTGTTCTCTTAAATTTTCATAAATTTATTTATTTTCTCCCACAAATAATAACGTGTACAGTGTATATTTTTAAAAAGTTTTAAGATGGGAGACAGGAGCCCATACTAAGTAAAACCTGTGATACGAGTCTCCTGTGGCCCTAGTGTGAGTTTCATTTAACCAACTCGAGCGCGTTCGGTACTCCGATTGGCTTTGGATTGGTGACGGACCAATCGGAGCGCCGAACGCGCTCGATGCGTTTGATCGAGATGGGGAAAACGCTCAAAAAGGTGGTTTTTTAAAGCTATGTATCTCTTTAACCGTAAATAATTTTGAAAGCAAAAAATATATGATATATTCAAGTCTTTTTTACATACAGTGATGGAACTCAAAACATAATTAAACATACTTGAATGCATCAAAAAAATCATCAAAGTCACCTCTTAATTATCTTTAAAATCGATTTATCCCTTTAATAACAGTTATAAACATTATTAAAAACATACAATAAAATTCCAAATGTCATTATTTATTATTAAATAGTTAATATCTAATTTTATCCGATTTTATTTGCATTTTTACGACATACGCTTGCCCATTTGTTATTCGAATTTGTTACAATAGATTTTAATCCGTAACAGATTGATTTTAATCCGTAACAGATCTTATTGCAATAAGAACTATTATCGCTCATGATGACAATATTTAAAGTTACCAGGGCCTTAAATGAAACTCACACTAAGGCCTCTGGTCTCATAATCTCGAATACATTATGAAAGCTATGCTAAGGACTTAATAACAGTAGCAGGGAGCGCTTATAGCTAACGAATAATATAAAAGTAAGAGTAAGAAAAATAATAGTAAGTAAGTGGTCTTTTGGTAAGTTTGTGAATTGTGTAATGTGTGTGTTGTTAAAATGTTGTTTTTGGTACCTATAGTGGTCGCGAGCGCTTCTGATGAGAACGAAATTCTGAGTTCGACTGCGGGTCGGGTAAAGTGTTAACGGGTTTTTCCACCTAGACTTTCTTAGTAGCAGCCCAAAATCGGGATATGTGCTCGGTTGATGGCTCGCCAAATGTGGATGTAGGTACTATAGATACACCTCTGCCTAACCTTTCGGAGAAATAGAGTCGTGATGTATTCAGCGCCAAAAATAAGGTTCCATCAATCAAAAGAAAGATAATCAAATAAATACCACATTACCATCTCCTAACATAAACTCAAGAAATCGAATCAATTCTAACATGAGTGATGGATATAGCCGGCTTAGTTCTCGATTCTCGATTTAGGTTAATCGCAATGCTATACGTATCGATTTGAGGTCGATTATATCTCCTAGTATTGTGCGAGAACGACTGCTTGATGTATGATCGAAACATCGTTTAAGGACATATTTGGTATCTTGGCCTGATTTTCTGTCGTTCATTCATTTAGAGAACGTGGGGCTAGGGGATCTAAGGGCTCGTAGCTAAATGATAACAGCCGTATGGGTCCATCTATTACATATCGACACCCTATCTATTACATTCTTGAACCTTTGACTTGGTCTTTGTAAAATATTAGTATTCACGTGCATCCAGTACCAAAAGCTTACCCCAACGTGGTTGGGAGAAGGCTAGGCGGATTCTTAAATGATGATAGCGATACGACAATAAATACATAATACCACGAATTCTTCTATGAATTCTAGTAAAGTGAGTATCCCGCGTATAGCATTTGGTAAGTGTAATGGAAACATTTATCTTGCAGGAAACCCCTATGTAAAAGGTAGTTCCTACTGTAGGTACAGTCACCAAAAGAGATAAGTAACCAGGGGCTTCGGATAATGTTGAATAGATGTTCCATCGGTCTCTTACTAATCTTAAACTATATCCAACGGACCTGGTTACTTATCTCTTTTGGTGACCGTACCTACATCTATACATATAAATACAATTGGAGTATCTGTTTGTAATATTAAAATAACCGCTTTTTGCTACATGCATATGAATATATATACGGTACATATACCAAAATAACATTTTTTACAATTTTTGTCCGTCTGTCGGTGTGTAGCTGATGTATTAAGGAGTAACTTAGGCTACTTTTGTTATAGAATTGTTATTTGTTTTTATTAATATATAAATAATAGTAAAAAACCTATTCCGCGCGGACGAAGTCGCGGGCATAGCTAGTTAGTCATAAATAATTTGTGCTTACTTGCATAATATTGGTAGGAGCTGTAAACATCGTTAACTGTGACATCAAAATCGACATCAGTATATTGTTGGCCTAATGTTTGGAAGGTTACAATGGAAGTCGGAGTCATCATCATAAATTCTCTAATAACCTTAAAAACGTTATCACCCTAACTCACCTGCAATAAATTTCATACATTTGTTACCCCTTCAACATTTTACTGTCATTTGTAAAGAAGAAATATACATATACGACATTTAATTTATCTCGTTATCCTAATACAGTCAAACAAATATATATAGTAATAAAGTAGTAGTAATAAAGTTGAAGAGTTTGTTTATTTGAACTTAGTGCGTCCAAACAAATAAACTCTCTGGAACTATCAGTCGGATTTCTTGCGGTACCTCCCCACAGAGAATGGCTGTCCTTCTTTCCTTCGCCGCATGTCACTTGTGCATTTGACGATTTTATGACTGCGTCAGTGAGCGGAGTTCGCGCAGCTGAACTTTGGGCCAAACTGTTTGCCATCGATACGCAAAAAAGAAGTCGAATTTCAAAAATTCTTTGCATTTGATAGACTAATTCTTGAGCAAGGGGCTACAAACTATTTTACACACACGTTAAGACCCTTAAGAGCCAAGCAAAAAAAAGTCAGAATGATGACTACGCAAAAACATATATAGGGCAGGCCAGCACTTCAAGCTACCCCAAACTGTCTTTATTTGATAGTTTATCAACTTTATTACTAAAGAATAAGGTTCATGTTCAATTGGGAAAATTGGACGGTTTCGTAAAGCTTGATTTGCTAGCGTTTGTACGTCGGGGGTACAAGAAATTACACGCGGACGAATTCACGAGCAGAAGTTAGTCCCTTTATAAAATAGAGGAGATAAAGCTACAACAATAATGGAAAATGACCAACCTCTCGGGTCTATTTACATAACTTTTTGGAGAGACATCCCTTGGGTATCGAAGGGTATCTCGTAACCTCTTTGGGAGTGAAACTCGGTCAAGGAAAAAGATGTTTGGTGGTTATGTAGATCTTGTTTTTTTGATCTCCGGAGTTGTTTTGACTTGATAACATCGGTTCGCTAACTCCGGATTTGTTCAGTGACATTGAGTGAATACATTGGAAAAAAATACCCTCCTTCTTTTCATTAATCGGGTAATTCCAGAAGTAGGTATTTGATTAAAGCCGAATCAACAGGAAAATCCTGACAAAAAACGACAATTTACCTGATTTGACAGATTTTGTTTCACTTTTTTGTGTTCTTTGATAATTCTACTAATAGTAGATAAAAATGTGAAATTTTGTATGTGTGTTTGGATGTTCGTTACTCAAAACGGCTGAACGAATTTGGAAGAATTTTAGCACACATAAATATATTCAGACCTGAATTAACATATAGGATATTTTTTATCTCAAAAGTACGTTCCCGTGGTATTAAGTATCTACTAATTTTTAGAGAAACAAAAACCAGGACCATTTCAACTACCTACTACAAGTATTAACTTATAAGCTTACTAGGTATCAGCTCGACTTTTCACATTCTGTTACGGACACAAAACTTAAACCAACACATTATATTTACTTAAACCAGTCTCAAGTTAACATGCAAATAGTTTACGTCAGTTTCCCAATGATGGTATGACTCAGTTTGCTGACTCAGGCGCATTCTCTCGTCTCAGGTAGCGGCCATTATTGAGGCAGTAGTGAGTCATGGCAACTCGTCACTTCGACACTTTGACCATTTTTTATTATCTTAGTTTATGGATTTTGTTAAGATTATTTATCATTTGGTATTTTTAGCTTTACGCTATTTCGGTAGACTCGTTCTGTATTTGGAGTAACACAATGAAAAAAGTCAAATTCAATGCTTTAGAGTAATATCGCATAAGAAACACTACCCTGCGCTCCATAACTCAAGTTGCGGATGTTGGAGAAAAATCAGCCAGGCTGAAGTATATATGCACCTGGATAGATGGGCAAAGATCATCAATCACTGTACGCCTGAGGAACGACATCGCCGCCCCCGCACCGCCGCCGTCAAGGTAGGCCACGGCCAAGGTGGTGTGACGATCTGATAAGGTTTGCAGGGCCAGCATGGCCAGAGAACGGACAAGACATCCTGGCACACAGATTAGACTAACAAAAAATAAAAAAGGATGCTATTATTCCAATTTCAATATTAGGTGCACCTGGCTAAACTTCTATAAAAATGCTCAAAAAACTTTTTCCAAAAAAAAAACAACTGACTTCCGAAAAACACTACGAAGTAGACTTCCGAAAGTAAAGTTATTTTATACTTTTAGTGTTTTGCGGAAGTCAGTTGTTTTTTTTTTGGAAACGTTTCTATTTTTCACTTTTTAGTTATTGGACCTACCCCACACCAATTCGAAATCTCATCATCCTTGGGGTCAAAACAATGCATATTTATGCGATAGCAACAATCGCGGTTAAATTGCTGTCAATTTTTGAACAGTTCCGTTGTCTGTCTCCGAAACGCATCATCAAATCTAGATGAAATTTAAATGGTAATATTTCGGAATAAACCCCTTTCGAACAAAAACAGTTTTTTGCAAATCCGTCTATATAAGGCGGAATTATGTCCGAAGACACATAAAAAATAAAACATGTCGAATTGATGACATCCTTTTTTTTGAAGTCGGTAAAAACATTGAAAAGATGCTATTATTCCAATTTCAATATTAAGGGCACCTGGCCAGAAACAATTTACACATAGCTAGACATCATTCTTCTCCCAGTCAAAAACAATCAGCAAATTATACAAAAAAAAACAGCTGTTCCAAACACTTTTCTACGAAACAGCTGATTTTGTTTTGTATAACCGACAAAAAAAATCTACGCTGGGGGGTCTAGATGCTGAATTCACGGTTGCAATTTGCGCACTGGATAAAAACTTAAACTTAAATAATATTCATAATTTTAGTGTTATTAAACACTAAAATTATGAATATTATTTATATAACAAGTATCTGTACCTACCCAGTTAAACAAACATTTACACAGGATAACCCCGGACCCGGACCCGGTTTAATGTAATCATTAAACCGGGTCAAATTAAATTAGCTAGCGAAACTCCGGATATCTAAATATGTTAAAATTATTTTGATGATTGTTTGTTTAGGTTTTTGAACGCTGTTGCTGTAGTTCCTTCAAATATCAGTATTATTGAGTGCAGACTTCACAGACGTGATGGGTAACGATCGATACTATCGTTATCTTAATACCTATGACAAAAGAAAAGAAAACAGATTTTATCAAACTTCAAACAACAAGTCTGCCAGCGGTTGTTGACCCCCAAAAAAAAACACCGAATATATTTATTTTATTGTATTTAAATATCGATAACCATCACTTCTGTGAAGTTATGCTAGCTAATTTAATTTGACCCTGTATATTATTATTTGTCCTACAAGTCCTTGTTTTAGGTAGGTAACTATTTTAGTAAACCTCATTATGTATAGGTACTTACGCAACAATGAACACAATATGTATCTACATTTATATAAACGGGTTTAATGTCTTTATATTATGTGTAAAATGTAATTGTAAATTATATTAACATAACAGTAGGCACAAGTTAACGGAAGTTACCGCCACAAAAGACCAAAAATTTGCATTTTTATTTCAAAGCATTTTCTTTACGTAAAGGTGAATTATTACATTTTTCATCTTCCTATAATGAATACTTCTTTAAAAAAATATTATGTAATGTTCATTGTTTCACGGTTTAGCATAAAATAAGCGGGTTAATTACTGCTTTGGAAGAGAAAAAGGGAATGTCTAACCTACCTAATGTTTAAAAGCGTAAAATGCTTTATCTTCAGAGATTTATACATTATTATAAGTAATTTGTATTAAGAAGAAAATATAAATTGCTAGCGTGCTACGGTTTTACCCGCATATGTCTCTATCCCGTGGGCATATCGGTATAAAAAGTAGCCTTCGTCCTAATCCAGGTTATGGTCTACCCATTTGCCAAATTTCATCCATATCCGTTCAGCCGTTTTAGCGTGAAAGCGTAACAAACCAACATACAAAAAATCGAATCTTTTCTCTTTATAATGTTTCCTTTACCGATGTCAGTAGCTAGTGCTACCAAAATGTAGTCGTAATTAAGTTTCGGTTATCATCATCATCATCATCATTTCAGCCGAAAGACGTCCACTGCTGGACATAGGCCTCCCCCAAGCTCCTCCACTTCGACCGGTCTTGTGCTTCCCGCATCCAGCGGATTCCTGCGACCTTCACAAAGTCATCGGTCCACCTTGTGGGAGGCCATCCAAATCTACGTCTTACGGTACGCGGTCGCTACTCCAGAACCTTTCGGCCCCATCGACCATCTATTTTGCGAGCAATGTGCCCTGCCCACTGCCACTTAAGTTTGGCAATTCTTCGGGCTATGTCGATTGCCGTGGTTCTCCTGCGGATCTCTTCATTACTGATTCCATCACGTAGGGAAACTCCGAGCATAGCCTTCTCCATTGCCCTTTGGGTGGCTTTTAGCCTTCTGATAATGCCCATATTTTTTTAGTTTTGGTTATAGGTTTAATAAAATACCTTTCGGGATTTTCTCCCTTACCTGACCTTTTTGCATTTACCATAATAGTATTGCGGTTTTGACGTGTTTTTGTTGTCTATAAAGATTTGGATCAAAAAATGTTTTAAGAAATGAAAGTAAAAGTAAAAACCATTACTTGTGAGATGCACGAATGGCTGTCGTGATTTCGTGACAAGCTTTCATCAGTTCGACATACCCCATGACTAATTAGCTGAACATTAAATTCTGTCTGCACCTGGAAAATGTAGTTTTTTTTACAAACAGATGATGTTAATAACGTTTTCTAGATAGCTGTCACAGCACGATTCACATCTAACGAAGTGCGTATTATACATATGAGCGCGTAAAACGTATTTTGCAATGCAATAAAATTGGCATTTTATATATGTACTTACTGGACGACTACAAAAAAAAACATCAAGAGACAATGACTTTTGAAAGTCTAGTAGCCATTTAAGCAAACCAATCCTACTATCCTATACTTATTATCTACATTTATTTATATATTATACTAGCTTTTGCCCGCGACGTCGTCCGAGTAGAAGTCGAAAATGGTTCTAATAGGATTTTAAATTGGTTTTTTACGTTATTCATTTTGTTATAACATATAAAATATTATGTTAAAATGTTTGAATACTCATAAAATATAACAATGTTTATTATAGTGTAGGGATTTAAAGGTTAAATAAACATGAAAATAAAATAAAGTTTTGTTATATTTTATGAACACGAAGCTCGGCCTTTTATCTGGTGAAAGTGACACGATCTTTTTACAACGAAATTGAAATACTACACCTACCGTAGTATTTCTTTGTTAACAATATTTTTTGTTTTTCCTTCGGGTGCTAGAATCACCAGGCTACTCTGTGCGCTTACTCTGGAGCATGCCACATACAACTGGCCGTGGGAGAAGCAGCTTTCTCTCAAGTCTACTCCCGCCATACGTAGTGTTGTAACATATCTAATGTATACTCTTCTTTTGTCCCATGTTTGTTGCCATGACGGTCATGAGACATAACAGCAAATTCATCCCAATCGTTCGTCACATAACGCACAATTTCTTTACGAATATCCATTGAGCGTTCTTACGAGTATGTGCTGTACAACAAATAAGAAAGCGTACGGAAAAGGCATGCGCCATCCGCCACTATTGGTAAAATAGTAAGGTGTATTAATTTCCCATTGATGTTAACCAAACCTGCTCCCATTAAAAAAAAAGACACAGACAAATGTATAAATGTTAGAAAATTGCGAAAAACAATACACACTAAATTCAACTTCTAAGACAAACTACTACCTACTTAAATATCTATATTAAAACAAGAAGAAAAAGTTTATTATTATACACAACAAATCAAAAGCAGATATGTCATTATGTGTACAATTAAAACTAAAAACCTATATTATACACTAACAAATCAAGTTCAAAGAATCTTATTTAATTATTATAACAACAAAGGTAGTAAACTAAATTAACTACACCCATTTTTTCTAATGAAATAGTGAAAATGAACTTCCAAACAAATTATACAGCAATCGCAAATATTCGCTTAGTAGGTAATTTAAAAGATTTCCAACGAATTTTCGAAGGAAAATCAAGATATAGGGTAAGTTTTTCATTCAAATTTCCAAGAACAAATAAAATTGAAATTTCGAATTCTAATCTAATCCGATTGATAATTGACATTCCAATTTTAAAGAGTATTGCATTACACCAAGCTTTTAAGTGAGTTCCACCTTTTTTGAATAAAATCGGATTGAGTTCTCAAACATGTGACAAAACAAAATGTTATTGAAATCAAAAGCACTAAGGAGTATTGATATCAACGTCGATGCAAATCACCCCCAAAATAACTTTCTACCCCTTTTTAACCCCGTTAGGCGATTCGTTTCAATAAAATACGAAACACAAGCAAAAATTGAAGTAGATTGGACCAAGGAATCACGTTGTTCCATACATACTTTGCCGCCGTTTTTCATCCCCTTAGGGGCAGAATTTCGGAAAATCCTTTCTTATCAGATGCCTACGTCATTCAAAGAACAAGGTCCAAGTTTCAGGCCTTTACGATGAGCGGTTTAGGCTGTGCGTTGTTCCGTCAGTTAGTCATTCAGAACAAAACATTTTATATGTATAGATAGATTATTAATAATTATAAATGTGAAAGTTTGTATGTTTACATATTTGGATGTTTGTAACTCAATCACCCAAAAACTGCAGAACGAATTTGGATGAAATTTGGAACACAAATAGTTCATTTATTTATTGATTTAGGATCTCCAACAAAAGATGTACACAATACATGACGCATAAATAAAGGGCAATATGAGGTACTAAGTAGGTGTACTCCTTCACTTACAGGAGACCACAGCATGCACAATACAGTTAACAACTAAGTTAACAAAGTACAAATATTAATTATAAATCAAATTTGGCAACAATTAAAACACATTTAAAAGACATACAAAACAAATAAAAAATGCAAAATAAAACATTTAGAGATACTTAAATTAAATTAAATCTATGAAACATTTCTTATATTTAGACAGAGACTCGCAGATGTCTAAATTGCCTGATTAATTGATGTCTAATAACCTGTGTTAACATATAAGATACTTTTATCCCGGTAATACGGTCCCGTGGGATTATTTCCAAACTCCACGCGGGTGAAGCCGCTGGCAATAGCAATTAATGAGTAATGATGACAGTAACGACAGCAAATTGGAATTTCCATCGAAAGTTTACAAAACAATAAATGATTGCTTTGAACATAAATTTTACATTATTCCTGTTTTATTTGAAAAATAACACAGTTGTGGTTAAGCTATTACAATTTATCAAAAGGAAAATAAAGCCAAGTCCCCAAGCGAATGTATTCTTACGTAATTTAACATAATTATCATTGAAAAATACAGGTTTTTCCAACAGGAAATTCTCCGAAACTTAGCACCTGGAGTTTTAAATTGTTCCCGGTTCTGGTATTAGGCTATCTCCATTTTCTACATGGGGCTACCGTATAACAGGCGTAACGGGATTTCATGATATTATACTGATTATGAGTTGTGTGGCAGAAATCAGTATGAATTTTTGCACCTTTGCTTTTGTTAAGCAATCGTGACAATACAAGCTAAATAATAAATTATTTTATTTCTTAAGTTTGTAAAAACACATACACGTCAACCATATTTTAAAAACTAGATGAGACCGGCGTTTCCTATCTGACTACTCTGAGAAGACAGGCCGAAACAAACACAAACGTCACAGTCTCTTTTTTAGTCCAACCATAATCTTGGTGATCTGGCAGAGAACCAAAGTTGTCGACGTAACGAATAAGCAAGCTAAAGTGGGAATGGGCCGGCCACATTAGCCGTAGAACCGATTATCGTTGGGGTAGACGTGTTCTTGAGTGGAGACCGCGAATCGGCAAGCGTAAGGTGGGACGTCCTCAGGCTAGGTGGAGTGACGATCTTTGCAGGGTTACTGGTAGCAACTGTATGAGAGTTGCCGAGAATTGAGTTGAATGGCGTGCGATTGGAGCAGCCTATGGCTGTAGGCTGATGATGATGTTAATCTTGGTCAAATCATATGAAGGCCATGTAGATTGGTTTCTGAAATGGTATTTTGAGGAAAGAACCACACAGATTAAGTGGACCAGTTCAGTCAAGCATTTGTCAGTAATTGTGTAGCTCACCTCAGAACGTAAGTTATAATTTATTCATTACTTTTTATTACCTAAAGCGACCTGTCGGGGACCCCAGGAGGAACACAATTTCATGTTGCCACGGCGGGCGGCCCACGGTCCAAAGTGTAAATCCGGGGACGGATGACACGAAGCGTGCCCATAACGGTTCCCTTCCTACACTCATAAATCAAAGATTACTTCATTGCCTGATTCATAACAGAGGGGACATTATCTGTGATCAGTGTAGGTGGCGGACAACGACCGACAAATTGGTACTAATGCAATCATTATCGCTGGCAGGACACCTATACGCACGTTGTAGTTCATTATTGTAATTGTAATAGATAAGCTTTGGAAGATATGTAGGCAAATATATTAAAACAATTTACAGATGGCATATCTATTTTATTTATAATTAAGTAGCCCACAGCTTCATCCGCGTGGAGTTCGAATATTGTTCCAGGGGAACGTGCTACCGGCACAGAAAGTACATATATTACGCCTTATAGCGTCGGGTATCTATCAGTGTCAGCTTCATTTTCATTCAGCGGTCTATGATTAGCCGGAACAAACAGAAAGACAAATATTTAAAGGAATTAAATATACTCGTATATATTATATAATTATATACTTTCATATGCATTTAAGAATAAAAAAATTGTTTAAAGGTACAGATGTGTAGACAATTATCAGCTGTATCTATTGCAATAACCACAGCGTCATTCAAATGGATAAGTTTTCGGAAATATCTGAGTGAGGATTCTGCTTCTGCAAAGTAGGCAGCAGAATTCTCCTAATTATCCTAATCGACCTTTAATGTTGCCACTGCTTGAGCACAGACCTTCTTTCTGTGAGCCCGTTATCCACCACGCACACCGAGTGCGAGTTGGTAGATATCACATATCGTAGAATTGTTGATTCTAGAACATGGTGATTTCCGCACTATATTTTCCTTTACCGTTTTGAGAGCAGTGGCGAAGGAATTAATTGTACAAAGTAAAGTACTTGCCACCGCTCGCGCCGTATTCAAATCGTTTTTTAAAAGAACACTATTTCCGTAGGCGCTTCCTCTATTGAACAATGGACATTATCCACTTATGGTCGCGCTAAATTAGTTAATTGTCGGTGCAACGGGATCTCGTGGGTATTTAAATTAAAGCTATAAAGTGAGCGATGACATAAGAGAATACGAGAAGTGTAATGAGATCAGAATTGATACTTTGCAATTATCTAAACATAAGATTTTAAAGCAAAAGTTCTGTCAAAGATTAGACAGTTTTGAACAGGACTTTGGACTTAAATGTAACAGACAGGCGGCTGTCACATTTTCACGCCAAAATGGCTGTACGGATTTGGGCAGAAGGCATACGAAGATTCCGAGACTTGGGTTAGGGCATAGAATACTTTTGCTTCCAGTTCTCACGATCCCGGCGGATAAAAGCTAGTTCAAGCATAATTTTAGATGTAGTATATTTTTTTATATATTTAGATAAAACATTGCATGCATCCCTGGAGGACATATCAATTGGTAGTAGTAATATATCAATGTAGAAATAAACTTTTTAAAGTTTCGTGAAACTATAGTTTTATCTCGTGACACTTGTTTTTACACGCTTTATATTAGCTTCACTTGTAGGTATGTTTGTTTGTAAATCTACAAAGTTTAAATGAAATCTGACCATTTGAAGTGGGTCAAAATCGCGCCCTGAGGACCGACTCCTTAGGGCGCGATTTTGACCAACTTCAAATGGTCCGATTTCATTTAAACTTTGTAGATTTATCGAGGACCGATGACAATTCAAAAATTTAAAAAAAATAGAAAAAAAAAATCACGCTTTTGTAGTTAGCAGAACTAAAAAATTGTAAATAAATAATAGTTTAAAAAACTAAAAAACACGCTTTAAAAACCAAACTACAAAAGTAGAAAATAATTTAAATAAATTAAAAAGCGTGGGGTGCTTGATATTAATTGATTATAAAAATACCTCAAAAAGCACCCCACGCTTTTTAATAGAATTAAATAGTTTTCTACTTTTTTAGTTTGGTTTTTAAAGCGTGTTTTTTTGTTTTTTAAACTATTCTTTTTTGGTCTAAAATTTAGGTTTGAATTAACTTCCAATCCATATTATTATTCATTACTTCTGTATTCATCATTTGATTTTCAGTGAGGCCGCAGTTGTATTAAGTGATGTCACGTAGTTTTGTGTAGTCAAAGTACCTAATCAAGTCTGTTACTTATATAATGTCACAATCTTTATCAAGACCTCTCTTGCTAATTTCCCCGCCTTATTCAAGCTCCTCTGTACCGGATTTCATTAAGACAATTGAACTTCTAACGAACGCCTACGTATCTTTAGCAGATGAATGAAACATTGCCCTTTCCTCTTGTGAAATATGTAAATTAATGTTAGTCCCTTCCTCTGTATAGCTTTGAGCTTTCAACTTTTAAGTTTTGTAACTTTTTCTCTGAGACACTTCCAAATACATGACACAACATCTCGCCTATGTTTCCTAATGTCGTGAGCTATGTTCAAGTCCCATGTAATAGTCCCGACTTTCAAACACATATTTGTATTATATTTTCGAACAAAAGATGAGTTAGATTTGCTTGTATTCGTTTTGGTCCAAATCCAATCCAAAGTTACTTGTCAGTTTTATACATAGAAATGTGGTCCTTATACCAAAGCAATGTTATTTTTATGGTTAATATAATTTCATTTACCAGGCTTTTACTGTCAAGGCTCAACTGACCCTAATTTATTAGTTACCGAGCTGAGGGCTAAAAATAATAATATTTATCAAACCTAAAAAAGAATAATGGAAATATACTTACCTCTATCGGTAAGTATCTATATTTACATTTTTCTTTTTAGTAGGTATCTACCTACACATTTATTTCAACTAATTAATTTTCTAATAATAAACGGAACGAACTACAATATCTGACGTTTAAATTGACATAAAAATATTTTTAGTTTCATAAGATCGGTTTTCTCTGTATTTTTATTTTATAAAGAATTCGAAACTCATCCATACATATTATCTCCTTAAGAGTAACCTAGTCGTGGGCTCGAACTCACTGATGGGCCTGACTAAAAAGCACGCTGTCTCACCAGGGGCCCAAGTCTGCTAATTTTATAAATTCGTCATTCCATCACGATCCCATTGTCATTTTGCTAAAAGTTGGTAATCTGCTAAATTCATAATGGTCGATCATTGGTCGGTCAATGGTCTCGTAGTAGAATTATGTTATAATGGCATTGTCGTATTGCCATTATTGTAAAACCCGTTAGTAGAAATGATTTTCCAAAAACTACTACTAAATTTGAACATTTATTCATCCCCAATTTCATTTATATGTATTTTTACATATTATTTATGAGTTTATTAGTGTTACATTTTAGCAGATTAGTTACCGCCTAACTTAGTCATTTATTTGTCATTATGTACAAGATTACCAATAAATGTAATTTCTTTCAAAGGACACTCCTTTGAAAGAAATTACATTTAAGAAATTACATGACTTTCCAGTGGCTGACCACTGGAAAGTAATTATGACGCCATTATATTAGTAGATTACCAAACTTGTCAAAATCAACAATTATGAAATCAAAGATAGACCATTCTGATACTATTGTAATAGCAGACTTGAGGCCCAGGCATCATGTCCGACAGAGGTAGAATCAGCGATTAGCAGTTAGAAGCTAGTATACATGCACCACATTATTGAGTGAGATGCAGGGTCACTTATAGTACAACAGTCGTGTAAAGAATTAAGAACAGTCTTTCGGAAGATCGGGTTTTATGAAAAAAACCACTGCATAAATCAATAACCAATGAAATATATTGAACTTTTCGATATTTAAGCTCAAAGTTAAGTTCAATTAGCAAGGAAAACGAATTTAAGTTGGCACCTAACTTTTTAATGGCTTTTAATTTTAGTATTCTGTTTCCGTACAGACAATATTAATAGTGAGACAAAACCATACCGTGTTTAATTTTCGATGTACATTGTCGAACAGTGGAGTAATACACTCCCGAAGTTTGTATGGGAAAAATGTGGACTAGATTCACCTTAATATAAATTGTCAGTGATTCCTATTAAACTGGAAACTGCCTTTGAGTTTTCTTCACAAGCTTCCTGTCGCAATAAAGGAAAGTTTTATCTCAAAGAAGCCTTTTAAACTTCAACTTTGACTTCTACTGCGACTTCCAAGCAACTGTTTAAGTTTAAAGTTTTGTTTGTAGGTCATGAATAGAAGTTAGTTTTGCTGTATTTGATCTAAAGGCTAATATAGTCAAATTGTGAGTAGATAGATATCCTTGATACAAATATTTTTTTATATCCACTATTTGCTATTTTTACCTTCTAAGAACGAAAACAGCGGAAAATCAGTGGCGTAGAGACGATTTTCCTAACCTAGTGTTTTATGATAATATAGATACTTTAATATGAAATGACACCCACTAAAGCTATAAGTGAAAAGCAACTTATCCGAGACAAAAGAACACAAGTTATTACTTCCAGAAACTTTCAACGAGTATAAAAACATGCCTAAACAAGGGAACAAAACATTCTATGACCGTGAAAGCGTGCCAAAATAGGCTGTAGTCCTGGAATTTTCTACATAATAAGTTAAACGTACAGAAGAGGGGTAGGCACTAAAGCCATACAATTGTAGGTAGATATTGCTCGGGGACTATGTGGTCCCAAAACATTCGGCAGTTTCCGTCTCCATTACCCTATGTAGAAAACTCACTGAATTATCATAAAGTTAGTCCATGTAGATTTGTTTGATGTAATATGTACACATACATATTTAACATAGTACTTGAGGTTTGGTGAGGTTTGGTTAGGTGAGTAGGTTTATACAAACACTTTTACATGTTAACCATATGTTTTTAAACTAGATGAGGTCGGCGTTTCCTATCTGGCTACTCTGAGAAGAAAGGCCGAAACAAACTCAGAAGTCATAGTCTCTTTTACAGTCCAGTCATAATCTTGGTCAGATCATGTAAAGACCATGTGGATCGATGTCTGAAATGGTCTTTTGAGGAAAGAACCACACAGATTGAGTGGATCTGTCCATTCAGTGCACGCATTTATCAGTAATCATGCAGCTCAACTCAGACCAAGGTCTGAGTCTGGCTCTGCTCCTCAAGAGGAGCTCAACGATTTGACGAAAATACCTAAGACAGGACATTTGGGTAGGCCGCATAAAGTACTCAAACTGCCAAATTAATATTAAAACTAACTGATAAAGAGATGAAACACAAAACAAAAAATACAAAAAACAAAAATAAAATATGACCCACTTAGTCCTCACATTCGCAATAATTAAAACAATAATAACATTATACTTCTCAAAGTAAATATTCATGTCAAAGTGTATAAAATAATTATCAAATGTCAAAGAGTTTATGTTTCCAAAAACAAAAAAAAACATCTAGTATGCAAAAATTGGAGCAGGTCAATCCCAAGCATTTTTGTCCTCAATATAATCTTTAACAGTATAAAAGGCCTTCGGGCATAACTTACGTTTAATGAAAGATTTTAATTTATTGAGACTTAGATCTTGAACATGGCTTGGAAGTTTATTAAAAAAGCGTATACATTGACATCTGAATGACCCACCCATTTTCTTGAGCCTTGTTGATGGTACAACAAATTTGTGTTTGCTCCTAGTATTTCTACTATGGATATCACGGTATTTTTTTTAACAATTTAATATTTTTAGGGCCATATAAAAGATTTGCAAAAATATACTGTGAAGGCACAGTCATTACATTAATTTCCTTAAATTTCTCTCGGAGAGAATGTCTCGGACTTAATTTATAAATTGATCGAACACTCTTTTCTGCAAGACAAAGATAGTCTGAATGTTGGCGGCATTTCCCCACAACAGAATACCATACGATATTACACTATGAAAATAGCTAAAGTACACTAAACGGGCTGTCTCTACATCAGTTAAATTACGAGTTTTTCTAACAGCGTATGCTGCAGAGCTTAGCTTTTTCGACAATTTATCTATATGTGTCCCCACTGAAGCTTAGCATCCAAAGTTAAGCCCAAGAATACAGTGCTATCTTCAGGACTCAATTCAATTCAATTTACACTAATAACGTCTTTCTTCTCGTAATACTGAGTTTCTATAGAGAAAATTCGGTATTGTCTACCTATTTACAATGCAATAAGGCATACATATAAAGAAGCAACTATGTAGTAAGCACACAATATTTGAACAGTAGTGGCCCAGTCATAACAGCTGCGATTTATGAGTTGTAGGTACATCGTAGGTTCAAACCCAGGAGGCGAGAACCAAAAAATCGAAGATATTTGACATCCACCAAACCACACTGGGCCCGCGTGCTGGTTTTCGGCCCTCTCCCTATCACCGAGAGGTAGCCTTTGTCCCAGCAGAAATAATACTGTAGGCTGAATTTGCTACGGAAAGGCAACACAGAAGGCTACATCTTTAAACAGAATTTATCAATTGATACATTTTTATCCCCAACTTTCACTAAACTCCTGGATTTAATACAGCTTCAGTGAAACCCACGCGAGTTCAAATAGTAGAACATTGTAAAGATAAGACCACATTGTTATCCATTAGCTCAGGTAGTTTCTAAACTTGGCTCCTCGTCGCGGAACTTAAGTTGCTCTTTCTGTAGTAATAGCTCTCAGAGGGGTATCTAAATAAGTCGTATCGAGTAAGTGTAGCTCGTGCCCACTAAAAAGACGGTACAGAAGGCCAGGTCTCTTAACGGGCGAAAACAGGCAAATTAAGGCATGCACACTGACAGGGTCTAATATAGGTGTTGTATATCGATATTATAACCATGACAATACTGCCTCGTTGGTCTAGTGGTCGCTAGCTTGGTTCCGATTCCCAAGTCAAGCAAAGTGTTATTGGGTTTTTCTGTCTGGTATTTCGCAGTAGCAGCCTGGAGTCTGGATTTGTGCCCGGTTGATGGCAATAGGCGCACCCCCTATTACATAGAACTTAAACATAACTGGCGAAATGTGGGTGTAGGTACTATTGGTAAACCTATGACAAACCCTTCGGGGAAAAAGGCGTAATGTTATGTTTTGTAAGATAAAGAAGATTTGATGATTTTTTTTCATAAACCTCTTGTAGTGTAGGTATTTGAAGAATGAGTTTAAAAAATAGTTTTGTATGTATTTATCGATACCATCACAATTGTGGAGTTTCGCTAGCTAGTTTAATGTGACTGTGTAGTCGTAGGTACAACGATATCCAACTAGATACAAACGAATTTTAGTCATGACTTCGCGAGTGCACTTGCACCCGCCGTATATGAGCCGTGTCTAAGTGTGCGTGCGTTTTTGATCGTCATGGAGAAGACCTTCTGCACTTCTTTCTCTATTCTGTGTCTTGCCTTACGTGGAAATTTTTAGCGCACTGAAAACGTGTGAGATTGAACCCAGCGTCACAGTGGACTAGTAAACATGTTTTTTACATAGATACTTTTTGTTCCCATATTTTTCTGGTTTTTTGTTTTGTTTATCTGGCTTTTCTTTTTAATCTTTACTTGAAGGCTTTGTTTTAACCAGCTTCTTATTTTAAAATATTCTCTCAATCTCCCACGAGGTGAGAATTTCGTAAAATATTTTTAATGCTAAAAGCTTTCCAAAACTTTATTATTAACAATTAGGATAAACTGAAGGTGTGCTTTGTTCCAACCAGGCCTTTTTTTATTTAAATCTGTCTAGCTTTTTCCCAATTATGTTGGGGTTGGCTTCAAGTCTTTCATTATGGTCAAACTGTATGGTCTATTCCCATCCTCGCGTGCCAAGCCAATGGGTTCTAGACCAGCTGGCACTCCGGCGCTGACAAGAGCACGACGGATGATGTGATTGGTACTGGCGAGCTCGTCAGCTTAGACCCGGTATTTTACATGGAGCGACTGTCTATCTGAACTCTGCAACCCAGTGACTGGATAATACGATACCCTTTGGTAAGATTAGTTGGTCAGTTTTTTTTTATTTGTTCATCCTTTGTTTTTATAACCGGTAGAACACAAACGTTTCGTCCAATTTCACCAGAATCATGTGTGATTTCGGCGTGATATTCAAAATCAGACTTTCATGTCAGGGACCTCCTCTCTAAGTCCGTCAACGAAGATACGTGCCATTCGTCCATTCGGGCCGTCTATCAATCAAGATACGGGAAGCAAGTTCTTCTATGAGGACAAAGATTTAACTAATGTTAACTTTATAAAGCAAAACAGTATTCAACTGCTAGTTTTGCTGGTATAGTAACAAATCTTCAAAAAATAAAAAAGCACCTAAGAACTTTCCATAAGAATTCAATCTACTTGAAAGGAAATATTATTGACCCAATAAAAAATAAGCTTCCAACACAATAGAATCACAAAACTCAGTGTAAAAGAAAACAGCTTTACAAGACCATTGCCCCGAAACCGCAGAAATACAGGCTTTCTTATATTACAAACAAAAGAAAATCAAAACAAATTCATCCGAAAATATTTTTTGATTTTTGTACAAATAATTCGACGTGATTTGATCTCTGTTTCATTCAATTATTATTTCCGGGTTGGTATCGACGTTTCGAGTAATGGAATAAAGTGGAATGCTCTCAACAGCTAACGGGAAGGAAAGGAAGTTTTAGATGTTTATGTTTTTTTTATTTTATTTAATCTTACAGAAAGCTTACAGACTAATAAAGAAATAAACTAAAAATCATTTGAAGGCAAGAAAAATTTGCTAAATTCCAAGCTTCCACATATACAGGGTGTAATTTTAATCACCCTTAACCTCATAAGGGGTCATTGTACTCATCATTATGAACAACTTTTACTGCGGGCCCAAACCGGAAATCGCGAAAATAAAATCAGCTGTTCCTTACATTTTGACGAGTTATGCGAACATAAATTTAGGAAACAACTGATTATTTTTTTCGCGATTTCAGGTATGGTCCAATAGTAAAAGTTGTTCATAATGATGAGTACAATGACCTCTAATGAGGTTAACGGTGATTAAAATTACACCTTGAATAAATCTAGGTACAAGTCTGGTGTCTAGTTAGTTAGTTATTTCACCTAAGTTCAAAAAGATGCTATGCTATATTCCTTGAATTTTCATAGATTATGCCTTAAGGTGAACCTAGTCCACATTTTTCCCATACAAACTTCGGGAGTTTTTTACTCCACTGTTGGACAATGTACATCAAAAATTAAACATGGTATAGTTTTGTCTCATTATTAATATTGTCTGTACGGAAACAGAATACTAAAATAAAAAGCCATTCAAAAGTTAGGAGCCAACAAAGATTCGTTTTTCTTGCTAATTTAACCTAACTTTGGGCGTGTTTTAGTAACAAAAGAAGTGTAAAATCTGAAAAACCAAGTCGGTACCGACAAAGCTCAAATATCGAAAAGTTCAATAAAGTTTATTGGTCATTGATTTATGCAGTGGTTTTTTCATAAAACCCGATCTTCCGAATGGCTGTTCTTAATTTTTTACGCGCCTGTTGTACTATAAATGATCCTGCATCTCACACAATAATGTTGTGCGTGTAGACTAGCATTTAACTGCTCATCCCTGATACTACCTCTGTCGGACACGATGCCTGGTGAGACAGCGTGCTTTTTAGCCAGGCCCATCAGTGAGTTCGAGCCCGCGACTAGGTTCCCCTTAAGCCGGATTATGCCGGAAGCCAACCCCAACATATTTGGAAAAATGCTAAGCAGACGATGATGATGTTGAATGATTTTACCTTTTTATTGATATGGGTATCATTCTTGACTGGCGTCTTTGGTTCTTGCCATAGGTAACCTACAAAATCATGACGAAAGGAGTGTTTTAGTCTATATATACAATGTGGAGAGAACAATACATAAATTGTAAATGAAAACACTGGCATAGGAGTATTTTGGAACTATCAAATTAATTGTAACACCGAAAAAAAAAACTAAATTTGTAGTAGTTACGGGCCTACTACCTATAGTTTTCCAAATCTTTGACTACACACCGTGACATTTTAGGCATCTTACAAAGGTGGTCCACTCAATGAATTCCACATAAAATACCTACAGGCGCGTTTAATAAATTGTTACCATTAATTTATTAAGATAATAGGTACGATGAAAAATAAATAATACTTTAGAATTATAAAACACCGTCCCTGTTAATAATGTTTACGTTTACTACATTTCATCATTCATTCCATCTCCATAACAGGCTGTTCAAAACTACATCATACGTCTTAGTGAAAGATATTTTTTATCTTATTAGGTATTATTCTTAAGTCCATTTTTTTTTTATAAATTATATTTTTTATAATAGTCATGAAGTGGGCTGCCGTTGTAAGACGACTAAAATGTCACGGTGTATATAGTGACTAAACTATTGGATATATTTGATTGAATTTTCTTGTGCAGACTGAGAACATCACTAGAATTCGCAGTTTAGCCAACACCACTCCACTTTGTTTAGCTTTATTGAGGATCGTAGATCACACAGCACATATAAGGCAAAAATATTTAATACGATTCTTTCCAAAGCTTCAATGAGTGCATTATCTTCAGCGCAGGCGTTAAGTGGTCTAAATTGGCGCTGGACCAATTCAAACAATTGTAGCGTATGCGCCGGCGACGCTAAGCTTGCGTTAATTAGACGCCATTTTAGTTTCGTTTCTTTGGGCGTGGATAGATGTTCCAGTATTTAAACTTTTGTTAGCGAAGAAATGGGCTGATAAGGAATTACTGATTAGCAACTTGAGACTTCGTAGATACTTTCATTTTTGGTTTACCGTAACATTTAGAGGGCTAATGATAATTACTTTGCATACTAGTACATAATTATTTCTCGTAGTTTGACAGATAGCTGTGTTGCTTGCGAGATTGTTGCGTCACTTCTTCCCAGCTAAAACACTAGGAAGTGATGAAGGGCGGACGTTTTGGGGAACAGTCCCATATTTTGACGTAAAACTGCTGATTGTCAGCCTAATTTGAATAAATGACTGTCAATTTTCAACCAGTCGCGAGAACCATTCGAATAGCGAGCGGCGTTGGTTTGTACTAAGATTAAAACAGGTAATCACAGTATAAACGAGGAGCTAATTTTGACAGCCTGAACGTTACGTACAAAAAGCCCACCCGTACCTAAGCACCTGCTATCTAATCTCTTCACCACCCTTGGTTGACTGGTAGAGAATGCCTAAGGCATTAAGTCCGCCTTTGTACCTTTTTGTGTGCGAGAAGTTTAAATAAATATAAAAATAAAAAACGGCGCTATGTAAATATTTTCGAACGTTAAAATAATGAAAATGAAAGCCCCTTGGATAAAATGTGTCAATGACTATGAAGCTAATCTATTCTAGATTGGATTTACTACTAGATTAATTCCAAGAAACCTCCGTTTCAAGACTTCTGACTGTAGTAACAGTTTAATTGGAACCAATTTTGAACAAAAACGTAATATAATAATTAATTGTAATATACCTACCAACATAGAAAGGTCAGAGGACAAAGATACAGACCTCCACAACATTGTAAACGCAGTTTACCTTCACAGTGACTAGATAATGATATAATATGCTTAATTGTAGAACTGACTGTATAAGAACTGACGCGAGCATAAATATATTATTAGAGACAACTTGGAAATAATATCTGACTTCATGATTCATCCGTTAATATCTGATGTTGTGATGACGGCAAATCCATGTCTACTACTTTTATATAATATATTATATATTATTAATATTATAAAGAGGAAAGATTTGTATTTTTGTATGTAACAAATACACTTAAAAACTACTGGACCGTTTTCAAAAATTATTTTGCCGTTAGAAAGCTACTTTATCATTGAGTAACATTTGCTATATTTTATCCCCGTATTCCTACGGGAACGGGAACTACGCCGGTGAAACTACGGAGCGCTTTTAGTATATTATAAAGAGGATAGATTTGTATGTTTGTAACAAATAGACTCAAAAACTACTGGACCGATTTCAAAAATTCTTTTTCCATTAGAATTTCACATTACCTCTGAGTAGCATAGGCTATTTTTATCACTTAAAAATTAAGCAGGGACGGGGCTAGTATTATATGTGATAATTTGCGGATGACAATACATAAGTGGCAGAACAAATATTTGACATCGAAGTGAACACCAAAACTATCTGACGAAACAAAATGTAGGATGCTGTATCGGCTTTGCTATGGCTTCTAAAAGATGTGTCACCTACCTGTCACTAGCACTTAAATAGGTACTTCATAGTTAAATTCAAATGCGATACCTCATTGTGATCAACAATATCTAACATCAATTAGGCAGCATAAAAACCTAACAGCATATCGATAACGTTTCAAGTTTTCTTTTACAATGCGTCATCTTGATGACAGATATTAATGGATGCATCATGAAATCAGATTTTATTGCGCTGTAATATATTTATGCTCGTAACTATACAAACATGTATGTATTCCTTTATTAAGTTATAACATGACCTCCGTAAGGAACAATATGGGTGGACAAGTATATCATTGTGATATTCTAGTGTAAAAAATACTATACTTACAATTGAATTCTCAAAGGAAGGCTATGAATGAATTTAAAAAACATTATCGGTTACGTAATCACAGTTATCATTGAGAGGGGCTCATGGCTAATTGATAACAGCCGCAAGGGTCGATTGAAGGTCAAGCTACGATTGTCACGGCTACTTCGTGGATGAGTGAACATCCATTACAAAGCGAGACCACTCCGTGCCTCGGAAAGCTGTTGGTCCGGGCTGTCATTTGTTGATATTTGACAATCATTACGGGTAATAAGTTAAAAAGCTCGAAAGTCTGACAACCAGTCTCACCAGTAACAAGGTTGTGGACGATAGGCAGTCGGCATTCGGAAAAGGCAGATGATAATGAACCAATGTCCAAAGAGTTGTCTCCTTTATTATCCGATTATTGAAATCAACATTCAAATTAAGCGTACGTAACGATGACTACAAATAGGTGGCTTATTAAACGTCTTTTGTTTAATATGTATTAATTAACTACGATTAGGATAATGCATTGGTACCTACATACCGATATGTGTCGCTGCTAATAATGGGCCAAATCAACCGGTCAGGTCGTCGGGAATCCCAGGCTGATTCCCGGCCACCGTAGGCGCGGGCTTGCGGACGGCGAGTAATGGGTACTATGGGTAGCTCGCTCTCTTGTAAGGACCAAGCGCGGGTCGACTGCGCGTTGTGTTCCACGCGCGCCTCAAAGAGATGTCAGCACCAACTGATCTGGTCCGCAAAGGCCGATGCCTGCCAGGGATGTGGGTTGTTCGAAAGAGATACCGTCGCCCCTGGCACACAGGCAACTGAAGGAACACGGGCAGGTTTTAGTCAGTAAAAGACTGACACGCCCTCCTGCCCCACCCAGAGCGGGAGAAGTTATTTGATGATTTCCCACCCTAAAAAAACCGATCAGGTCTGTACACATAGCCATTTGTGGCAATAGCAATTATTATATTAGCAAGCTTATATTAAAATTTATATTAATTATGATGTAAGTACTCCAATACAAACCTACTGTATCATTGATTGAGCGTTATTTTTTTAAATGTAAAAACCTTTGAACGCATGTGGAAATAAATACTTTAATTTTTTATTTTAGCCAGTATCCCATTGATTTAATGTTATAGGGGCATCGAATCGTTTTTCCGGTTGTTTTTTTTTAAAGATCTTTTTTTTATGGCGTCTCGCAGATCAACTTAGGAGGTTGTCGGCGGCCTAACCGGGCTTGCCTATCGCTGCCTCAACAAATTAAGGCCAGAGGTTAAAAATTTTAAAACCAAGGGAGTGCACGCTAAGTGCCCCTTGTGGAGTACGGACCTCGGCTTAGGATGTCTAAAGTTTTTATTTTTCTAAACTAATATGATATATTTGACTTTTTATGTTTGTTTTTTATGCTTTCACGCTAAAACGGCTAAACGGATTTAGATGAAATGTAGCACATGGTTAGACCATGACCAAAATTAGGACCTATCTGGATCGAGACCTGCTTATCCAGGTGAAACCGCGGGACACAGCTAATTTCAATTAAAGGAAGGAGTCACCTTTATTTTGAATGTAGCAAATTTAAAATTGACCTAACAGGATTGTCAGTCTGACCTCCAGTTTGAGCCAAATCAAAATGAACTCATCCTTTTTTCCACCTTTTTGCGCTGTACTGATTAATTGAACTGACTCATGTAATCATGACGGATGTATCAATTTATCTTTAGTCCAATGTTTATGGTGTTTTGTGTTTTGTCCTCTATATATTCCTGCCCATTGGGATGGAACAATGTCGGTGCACGCTTGATGGCTTGTTGGGCTCGGCTTGACCTCATGAAGTTAGTTCACGTTAGGACCGCCATTCAACACGATATGAGACTATATTTCATTATGATTTGCGTGAGAGATACCATATATTATGTTGGTTTTGCTTGATCGTTAGTTGTGTGCTGATGAGCCTAGAACATGATCCATGATGTACATCATCATCTTCATGTCCTTGTTTTATGTTACTTGTCGTTTATTTCGTCCTTTCTTTCCTGTCAACCGTCACCCTATCATTCACTTCCTAATCTCTCATCTCATTCCTCACACTATCCATCCATCTTTCCTTAAAAAATAAAACTATTATTCAGCCCTGGATCCATATGGTGTTAGTAATGCAGACTACTTATAGGCTATGTTGGTCATATCAGCCGAAAGACGTCCACTGCTGGACATAAGTCTCCCCCAAAAGGGGGGATTTACCTTAATCGCCACGCTTGGCAGGCGCTTGGCGATCGCAGTATGGTGGTAAAATGCATAGAGAACGCTGCTCCCCATTCTATAGTAAGTTCCTTAGTCGCCTTCTACGACACCCATGGGAAGAAATGGGATGGTGCTATTCTTTTACGTCCGCCACCACACGGAACATGCTATGTTAGTAAAAGAGGTAATAATACTATTTAGGTAATTCATATATCAGTTGCACTCATCTGACGCACCGGGTACATGCAAATGTGCAATCACCCATTGCGCCTTAATGGTGCAACAAGGCTTATCACTGATGACCTTCAGAATGCCGTTGACGTTGCCATGCACCTTGCGCATTGTGGGCGCAATCCTTTTACGCAGAATGGTATTGAATCCGTCAGCATGTGCTTCAGCAAACATTCCTGATGCACTGCAGTAACGTGGTAGCCCCAACAATATTCTGAAGGCATTATTGTACCGAACTCTGAGGGCGTCGTATGCCCTTTGCTTTTATTGAACCCACAGGGTGCTCGCCTTCCTGATGCATGTCATTATCAATTTTATTATTAACAAGAAAACCGTTCTGGAACCGCCTGCATTGCCTCATACATTCCAAGTCATCCATTTCAGCTTAAAGTTTTAACCAAAACAATTCGGACTCACGTCACGGTGCGTTCAGCCATTACTCCGAAGCAGTCGTTTGTCAGCTAAATGCGTGAGTCACGCGTCACGAGACTATACATTGACTTGGTCTTAATTGTCTTGGTCATGGCGCATTGTTTCCGTAACCCCAGAAGGACTTGGTGCAACGAGTAGTAGAAATATACACCGCAGAGATTAACTTTTAAGGTATTTGTTTTGCGCATCTGTGAAGACTAGTGGACGCTCAGTGGTCGAGGTTCGACTATAATTAAAAAATATTAGCTTTCTACACTCCTTCTCCATAATAATATATACTTTATCTGCGCCATATTTATTTGGTATACATAACGTTTTTGCTTCACGTCTTAAATAGATACCACACACTAGGATGTGGTAAAGGGCGTTTTTGCGGCTGTCAAAGTTGGTAATTTGACGTTTATACGTGCTGATTTCAGCCTAATATAAAAACCGGCCAAGTGCGTGTCGGACTCGAGCACGAAAGGTTCCGGACCATTATCTACAAAAACGGCAAAAAAATCACGTTTGTTGTATGGGAGCCCCTTAAAAAATATATTCTGTTTTTAGTATTTGTTATTAAAGCGGCAACAGAAATACATAATCTGTGAAAATTTCAACTGTCTAAGTATACAGTTCATGAGATACAGTCTGGTGACAGACGGACTGACAGACAGGCGGACGGACAGTGGGTACGGAACCCTAAAAAACGACTATTGTTTGGATTAATGTCCTAAATTGTGGATTTGACGCAAATTGACTATGGTGTCTTTTTAGAATTTTGAAAGAGTTAATAATTTAACTAATGAGAAATATCATGTATTGTTTCAGATACAAAATGGCAGACGACATCATGAACTTTACAGACGAAGCCAGTGCAACAGTGGAGCCCAGCGAACTGTCCAAGTAAGCCATCTTAATGTTGTAATGCTTGTAAATACTAGATTTCCGATGAACGCGTCATAGGACCTCAAATAACGTGGTGGTCTTGAAAAATAGATTTTTCAACCGAATTGCTGAGAATTAATGTTTTATTTTTCCTTAAATATTTTTATTCTTATTTATTTTTTAAATACGTTTGCTTTCCAGTCGAAGTAGTAAATATTGCAAACGATTTAAGCTTTATGTTCAAGTATTAAGGTTTATAATCAAGCTATGTATAAGTGTGCAATCGCGAATACTTGAGCGATATGTTTTGGTTCCTAATCCTTAATCTAGTTCTATTGTTGATAAAAGTTGTAACGATAGGAAAATAGATTTTTATTCTACTTATGTAGGTACTCGTAGGTACGTCAAAAAAATAAGTTGATGCGTAATATATACCCCTAAGGTTACAAGCAAATATTTTTTTTTGGAAGTAGGTAAGTACCAACTACCTGTTTAAGTTGGCCACCTAAAATTGATTATTAGAATTCGCCCGCATTTCATCATCGTCATCATCATCATTTCTGCCGAAAGTCGTCCACTGTTGGACCTAAGCCTCCCCCAAGCTCCTGCACTACGACCGGTTCTGTGCTTCCCACATCCAGCGGATTCCTACGGCCTACATAAGGTCATCGGTCCACCTTGTGGGAGGCCTTCCAACGCTACGTCTTCCGGTACGCGGTCGCCACTCCAGAACCTTTCGGCCCCATTGGCCTACTGCCACTTAAGTTTGGCAATTCTTCGGGCTATGTCGGCTGCATTGGTTCTCCTGCCAATCTCTTCATTCCTGATTCGATTACGTAGGGAAACTTCGAGCATAGCCCTCTCCATTGCCTTTTGGGTGACTTTTAGCCTTCTAATAAGGCCCATTGTGAGCGACCACGTTTCAGTGCCATGTCATCACTGGCAACACGCACTGGTCAAAGACTTTCGTCTTGAGACACTGCACTGCGGGATGGTGGGACGAGAAGATATTGCGTAGCTTCCCGAACACTGCCCAGTCGAGTCGGAATCGACGATTGACATCTTTCTCGAAGTTGGACCTACCTAACTGGACAGTTTGTCCTAGGTTAACATAATCGTCTACAACTTCAAGTGTAGACTCTCCAATCTCCATGAGAGTGAGTATTACATGGGCATTCGACATTACCTTCGTTTTGGATTTTGTCCATGTTCATTTTAAGACCCAATCTTTATGAAGCTCTACTGAGGTCATCAAGCATTGTTTTCCGCATTTCGTTTTCGTTAGTTATTAAATGATTTGTTTCGGTTTTCGGCCAAAAATACAAATTAGGCCGAATTTATTTTGGCCCAAAAAATCTGATTAAACAAACAACATACTCTTATGATTATTCAGCCTATTAAAGATTTATGAATAAAACTATTAATACGTAAGTAAGTACCTACTTAGTAGTTAGTTTGTTTAAAACACGATCTGTTCTTTTGAGTCCTTCGAGTCGCAGACGTGACCAACTCATTGTCACATCGGTTGATCTTTTCTACCTATTGTTTTGGTTTAAACTAGGTAGTTATATATTAACAGTAACATAATATACACACACTAACCTACGTACACACTATTATTGTTAAGATTTCACCTGCGTTATTCGAAATGTTAGAATAAAATAAAATAACAAAGTAACGTGTCGTTTTACATTTTACATTTGACATATTCAAATATTTGTATGCCAATCCATGGCGAAACATGTAAGATCATAATTCTATTAATAATACCTTAATTTAAGACCCATATTGTTTTAAACCAAATAAATATATTCTATTCTATTCACACACACAAAACTTGCTGTAGCATAGTAACCAGATTACTACGATATTTAATTTAGCAAATATTAGTCTTGTTAAACGAAAAATGTTGGCAGACAGCACAGCTTTTCAGATTTATTGATGAAAGTTTTTACAGAAAGACCCTGATCCATAATTTTAATATTAGCTTTAGTCTAGACTTAAACGGAAGCAAACTAGATAACTCATAAAACAGTTCAATAAGACTCTGTTTTTTCCTGACCTAATTTTCGGAGCTCACAAAATGAACCTCAAATTGGAAGGTTTTTTAATAATGTTAAAATAACCTGGACGTGAAAGGCGACTCTCTTGTTTATTTGCACAATAGACGGAATAAAATGAAGTCTGTGGTATAAAAGATATCCGGTACTTAAGCTCCACGACTATAAACTTGGCAAATAAAGGATATATGATAGCGCAGATCAGGAGTTTTATAGAAAGCGGCGTACAATATAAAGCTGAAATCTTAATATTAGTTTTAAACCTTCTTACTTCTTTTTTTTTTTTTCAAATGAGAAGTTGCCTCTCTCAGACAGCATCCGGTTTGTTAATTAGAAAACGCGATTAATAATTTCTGATATCTGTTTTCTAGATCCTTTAAACCATGTGCATATATGAGAGCCCGTAAACGTCCACTGTCAACTGTCAGTCGGCATTCGGCATTCACACGGGCGTAATAAAATCGCAGCGGGATTTTTTCGCGCACTGGATTTTCAACTCTATGTGTTGGACAGAGCAATGAGAATTCAACAGAGTGCAGCCCGAGTAATTTCCAACAAGTCGATAAAATGCGCACACAGTGTTAAATTTTCGATTTTCAACTTTTGCCGCTAAGCAATGCGTTGAAGATCGACGCTTGTCCTTTTTCATGAAATAAGAAAATACTGAAAAAAGAGCACAAAGTTTTTAGTATCGCAGCTGTTTCAAGAGGCATTCTACGTCGTTCTTTTGGCCCCGTAACTACCTACTAGAATTTGTGCAGAAA
This sequence comes from Polymixis lichenea, assembly GCA_949091785.1. NCBI lineage: Eukaryota > Metazoa > Arthropoda > Insecta > Lepidoptera > Noctuidae > Polymixis > Polymixis lichenea. The sequence goes on along the minus strand of OX420943.1, from coordinate 8,713,022 downwards.
TATTAGATCCTGGTCAAACGAGCGCCAAGTTTAAAATAAAAAGAAAATGAGTAAGAAACTAATTACGCGCCCCTTTGAGACTATTTCGTAATTAGCGTTTCAAACATGTCTCGGCTTACATACAGCTGCATAATTTCATCTTATAAGCCCGTTTTAGGCTTTTTATCTTGCCGTTATCAATCAACGAAATAAAAGGCATAGGTACCATACTGAAATTATACAGGGCGGCAAGAACATCGACGCGCAAACAGAAACCATTAATTCAGCACATGATTCCAGACCCCTTTGTGGAGACTATTTATCGATTATCAAAAAAAAAATACAGCTGTTTCGCAGAAAAGTAAAATGCTTACGCGGTCAAAATTTATAGAACAGCAATTTATTTTCTTATGCCCTCGAAAAATATCAGCGCAGCGGGATTCTGAATCATACGTACTGAATCCATGTTACCAGGTTAAGCGTCGATGTTTCAGTCATTGTATTCCCTTTTTCTACTAAACAAAAAAGTTTAGGGGAAGTAAAAAACATCTTAGGTACTAAAATGTTACTCTAATTTGTTGTCAAACTTTCCGCCTTTCTTTTAACTTGTCTTCTCAGAAGTTTTATCTTTTCTCTGTCTCCTAACTCCGAAATTCTTTGAAGAACAAACTTTTGACCGCAACGAAAATGTTAGATGTTACCTTTTACAAAACTACCAAGTATTTCATAAACTAGATACCGTTGAACTTGCAAACTTTTCCAACATTTCTTGGATTTTGTGAGAAAAACTTAAAAAATATTTTGTATCTTATCTAATCTTGTGAGTCATTAGGACCACCTCTGTAGCTCTGGTCTTGGCGCCACAAGCGACGAAAAAAAAACTCTTTTCGGTTTTTGGTCATAAAGCTGTGCCGATAAGTTAGCAGGATTAAGATGTGCAGATAATTTTAGCTAACTACCGTATCTAAGCCCTAAATATAATTTTCATACGGTCAACTGTGGCATCTTTACTTTCCAGGAGCATCTTTACCAATGAGAACTGTACTTAATTTTCTCTCGATAACTAAAAATCTGTTGCCGCCATTTAATATCTAACCGATACACAAGAAGAATAATCTACTATTGGTAACAATTTTTTAGTAATTGAGAGATATTTTTCTTAAAGTTGTCATTGATAAAGTTGCTTTTGGAAAGTAAAGATGCGACAGTTGACGGTACAAACATTTTAAGTCTGAACTATAGTACCATAGAAATATAATATATGTATGTCATTCTGCCCAGCCTTTCTCAAATGTGTTGGGGTCGGCATCCAGTCAAACCGAATGAAGCTTCTCAGAATTTTACATGGAGCGCCTGCCTGTCTGACCTCCAGTAACCCAATACCCCTTTGTAAGACTGGTTGTCCGACTTTTGGGCTTAAGATTACCCGGAACGACTGTCAAAGATCTACGAATGACAGCTGGGACCAACGGCTTAACGTGCTTTCCGATGCACAAAGTGTCTCGTTATGTAAGGGACGGTCATCCATCCAAAATCCGACCACGGCAAGCATAGCTTATCCTTTAATCGACCTGTACTGCTGTTATCATATAGCTACGAGCCTTTAGATCAATATATCATGTATTCCTACTTACATCATGAGCCCTTCCTCATTCCACGCGCTGCAAGTCATTCGTCAAACAAGTCTGTCAAAGCACCGCGCGATACATCCTGTGTGACACTCCCATTATTATAACTGAGCAGGATATCGTTCACTACACCGCATAACCCGATTACTATCTGTTATGAATATTACGTGATCAATTTAGCTTTCTAACGGAAGGAAATCAGCTGAGCACTTAAATCCAGGATACATAAAAGTTTTCTGAGAAATTAGTACTGCTATGCACCTCGCTTACAATGTGGATGTGATCAAATCTATCATTGCTCACGTCAAGTATTACGTACGTAATGATAAATGATTACATTTCTGTAAGTAGGTTTTACAAACACTTTTACACGTCAATCATCTTTTAAAAACTAGATGACGACGGCGTTTCCTATCTGACTATCCTGAGAAGAGAGGCCGAAACAAACACAGAGTTCACAGTCTCTTTTAAAGTACAGATATAATCTTGGTGAGATCATATGAAGACCATGTAGATCGGGGTCTGAAGTTGTCTTTTGAGGAAAGAACTGCACAGATTGAGATGATCTCTTCAATAAGTGCACGCATTTATCAATCATGCAGCTCAGCTCAAAAATTAAAGTGCAAGAGCCAAAGAAAGAACGTTTGGGTATGCCACATAAATTACTCAAACTGTTAGACCATGATTAAAACTAAAAGAGAAAAAAAAAACTTAGTCTTCACGTTCATAATCATAAAAACAATATAATACTTTAATGTTTTTGGTTATCGTTCTTTTGCATCTACTATCTATTACAAAACAATTGTTCAGAATCTCTAGTTTAAGAACCGATGCGAGTAAAGAGTTATTGCATAACTTATAAATTACTCCTCCTAACACCTTTCTCCGACTTTTCTAAAAAATTATAAACTTTGGTTAGGTTGACCCTATCTTAACACGTCCCGAAATCTTTACACGTAGTCAGATGCTTGTGTAGATCGTATAAGAGAATGCTGTTGTACAAATACATGGCATAACAGAAAAAAGTACCACTGCAAATTATTTCTATACGCAAATTATGATTGTATGCAACATTAATTTTAAAAAAATTTTAGAACACGCCACTCTCTCACACGTGTCCAGACTTCATGAGAAATAGACACGTGTTAAAACTCCATCTTATCTCCAATGCTGAAGCTTTTTCAAACTTTTTCATGACTCATTTTATCTGTGTTATTTGACCTGTTATCAACAATATCGATAATAGTTATATCATTGTTGAAAAGAGATTACTGAAAGCCAATACGTCCTGTTCAGAATACAATTGGCCTCCCAAAATGTCTGACCAACCTTACCCTTTTTATTGTTGGTTGAATGAAATAATTTGGTTCGTTTCCAGGTTTTCGCCAGGGCTGCTGACGTTTGCTGCGGTGGTGACCGGGACCATAATGGTGGTCGGGTTATTCGGTAACTTCCTGACTGTTGTCGCGTTGCTGAAGTGCCCCAAAGTGAGAAATGTTGCTGCTGCTTTTATTATCAGGTATGTTTTTGGTCCTTTGCGTCGATTATATTATTATTTTGTATACAGGGTGCAAGGCAAGGTCATGTATAATAAATAATCTGGTGTTTCGTAGAACAGTCCAATACGTACGCGGTCAAAATATATTGAACAGCATATGTTTTTAAACAAATGTCGTAAAATTTTTACGGAGGGTGTTTAGAACTATGTACTGTATCCATGCTAACCGGTTGCGCATCAATGTTCCCGCCTGGTGTTTTGTAAATTTATTAATTTAGGTACGTTTTGCTTTATTTTAATGTTATTTTATTATTTTAATACCACAAAATTTATGAGTGGTGTTACCACCCTATGATTAGTAAAGAGTAAACGATGATTTTGTTCCTTCATATTTCAACCCGCTTTGCAGTTAAATATACCGGAAACCTTCAAAAAGTTACGAAGTGCCATTCGAAGTAAAATTATTCAGTCGAATCGAAACCTAAATAAACCTAATTAAAGCTTCTAAACAAACATTAAAACGTACTTTAATGGCCCCTAATCAAAGTTATCCAATAACAGTTCGCAATAGTTTTCCAGCAATAATTTGCTAAAAGCAACCACAAAATGTTTAACTGTTGTTCCTCAGAAATTTAGTTTAATCCACCATTTTGTGAGGTTGAAAGTTGGAAACTAATTTTATATATAACTTTTACTAACACGGGAAACTTTGTGATGGTTTAGCTACAGTAAGAACATCTTTCCCGGAGTTTCACCCCAGTTCTTGTTCTTTCAATATTTTTGTTTTGTACCTACCTTTTCTTGTAAAGTGTTTCTTCACAATTGCTGGGCCTCTTGTAAAGATCTTTTTGCTACACCAAATAGCCCGAAAGTCTGGCAACCAGTCTTACTCTCGTATTACCTAAGAACTGGGTTGTGGAGGTCAGATAGGCAGTCGCTCCATGTAAAATACTGGTACTTAGCTGCATCCAGTTAGACAGGAAGCCAACCCCAACATACCTTGTTGGGAAAAAGCTTGCCAGATGATGGTCTTCTTACACCAATTAAGAAGTAGGCTTTTAGTCGAACTTTGACACAATCGAAAAACTCACAGAATAATGTTCTTCAGAATATTCATCAAACATATGTTATACATCTATGATCCAAAGTACCATCCAATATCAAAATGACGTATTTTATGATTATTGTAAATAAACACGCATTATCTACAGGGAAATATAAATATCAACGCAGTACGTTGATTATTGCAACAATGGGATTTACGTCATCATAACTCAATACATAATTACAGTACATAACTACATACATATTTGTACAAATTCCAAATCCAGAACATGATTTTCCATATAAAATAAACATACTTACATTAATAGATGTGAACAACTTTATATAATGCAACTGAACGGCTTTGAAACCAGCGGCGTATACATTGAGATATCCATTTATTCAAAAAAAGGCTCGTCATTTACCCCTTGATCTCATAAAGGCCTCTTTCATAAAAACCCTTCAATTGCTTGCCCTATCTTGATCGATGTTTCACCCCTAAGGTTATCGATACAGAATAACCTTTTAGGGGCTCATCTATCAACATCCTAATCCTTATAAGGATCACTATCAGAGTTAAAGTGACAGCCTCCGGACCATGGCTTTGTCTAATATTAGTTCAATCTGTCAAGATAACGATCTATAAGCAAAAATTTACAAATACATACATATTTATTTATTTATTTTATTCACGAAAAGTTACATAAAAAAATACATAAATCTTCTGACAAACTGCTGTACAGTTTATGGGCAGTGATCTCGTGGATACACTTTTGTGATTGACTACTTTATAATATACACATGGACGCAAAGTCGAAGCAAAAAGAAAAAAAAGGAAAAGGGTACACGAAATATCTAATGATATACACGTACATGAACATAATTACAATCAGATGAATTTTAAAGGAAATTTCTAATCCTTTGCTTCAAATGCCTGGAAAATGTCTTTCGTCTGCTCGACAACATAAATAACGCAATGAATGATCGTGTACTGTCAAAATGAATGCCATTGCGACTGTTGGTGTGTTATGCATTTGCCCCGCTGATTCCATTGATAATACGAGCAAATATTCACGTAAAATATAATCTGAAGTTAGAGTAAAACCATTCATGATGCATACTCGAAATCGAGCTTAAACGAAAAGCAATGACCACATCGATCGACAATGCAATGAATGTTCTCGAACTGACAACATTAAAATCATTGAAGAAAATTTAAATCATTCTGCTGGGGAGTTTGTTGCGCCACTTCTTCTTTCTAACTAAAATACTAGGAATTGGTGAAGGGCGGGCGTTTTGGGGGACTGTGTTATATAATTTTGACGTTCAAAAACTGCTAACTCTCAACCTAGTTTTAATAAATTACTTTTAATTTTGATTTATGATTTCAATTGTTAGTGTATTACGGAGTTACTCCGCTGGTCCTTTGATACATGCATTCGTGTTTACTCTAACATGTAATAAAAAGATTTATCAGTTCACAAAACCGTACAATGAATGACCTTCTCAAAATTCGCTTGACATCCAAATAGGTAACTCAATATTTTCGCATGTCCCAGAAACGTTTCCGCTTTATTCATGGCCCTCAATATGAACTGACAATAAGCATTGTATATCCAATAGCACGAATGAAAACTAGCTAGATATAGGTTTTGTTTAAATCCGAGTAAGTATGCCATTTCAACTATCCTGGAATAATTTTCACACAATATTAACGACGTCATTAATTTGCACATTTTGTCATGTGGTTTTGACCGTTAATGGTATGGTTTTACAGTATTGATTGTGCATTTGAAATATTATTTATGGGTTTGTAACTGGAAAGGCCATGTTCAGCGGTTGACACTCGGGTTGGTCAATGTCATATTAGGCGATGCTCAATTGTTTACGTTCAGAACGGAATGTACCTACCCATATCTAGAAGGAGGACAATACTGCTTGTACCCATTTTAACCGTTGAGTAATATCGGTATTAGTCCAGACCCTACATTTTTAGAGACAAATTACTTATAAATCTAGTCACTAGGTATATACGTAATTTGTCTCTAAAAATAAATTATCTTTAAATAAACAATGATTCCGTTCCATTCCGTGTGGAGCCGGACGTAAAAGAATAGCACCATCTCATTTCTTCCCGTAGGTGTCGAATGAGCAGCAGCGTTCTCTATGCATTTTATCACCATACTGCGATCGCCAAGCCGCCTGCCAAGCGTGGCGACTATGACAAATCCCCCCTATTGGGGGAGGGTTATGTCCAGCAGTGGACGTCTTTCGGCTGATGTGATGATGAAACAATGATTTCACTAGGTCCTAGTGTAATCATTGTTTATTTAAAGAGAATTTTTGAGAGCTGTCATGGTGGCCCAGTTATCAGCCCCGAATTAAGAGTTATAGGTCGTGTGTTCGAACCCAGGCAGGCGATTAACTTTGTGTAAATAATTTCATCTCCACTCCTCTTAAAACTGTGAAGGAAAACATCGTGAAGAAACCGGCATGTCCTAAGACCAAACATTCGAAAATTTAACAACCCGCACTGGGCCTGCGTGGTAGATTACAAGACCATTTCCTGGAGGCCTGTGTCCCAGAAGTGGGCACATTATAGGCTGATTATGTATACTTATGTGTTATGATCAGAGGTCGGAGTAGGTAGATTGATTTAAGGTCGTTAACGTCAAACGTAGAGGATAATATGGATATGCCTCCAAAATACTGGAACTTCATTTTTATTGTGATATTTGTTCCGGAATTTTAAAATTAGCACGAATTTGTGTTTAAGGTGAAAAATGTATTAATAATATCAACCTACGCTACCAGTGTTAGCTGATGGTGAAAGAAATCAGTATTTTATTTTATACAAATATACCTACCTTGGAATAGTTACACCGTATTTTGTCCCTTACTGTTGAATTAGAAATGACGCTTGACAGTATGAGACAAAACTTAGACAGGGCCTTTTGTTTCTTTATCTCATGTTCATGTATGTTCACAACGTATTGACCAATTCCGGAACTTTTTCGGGTACTTCCCGCACATTATGGATAAAATGGCATGTCCATATTAAAAAAACTTGACGCAAGTATATAAAATCAATCTACCTACTCCGACCTCTGGTTATGATGTATTGTTAATTTAACTAACATACTAACTAATTATAATTCCATTCCAGTCTCTGCATAGCCGACTTCCTGTTCTGCGCCATAGTGCTCCCTTTCGCCATATCAGGATTCTGGACCAGGACCTGGTCTCACGGGGGCGCACTATGCATGCTAGTCCCGTTCCTCAGGTACGGGAACGTTGGCGTTTCCCTCCTGAGCATCGCCCTCATAACCTTGAACAGGTAAGTCCTCGTGGGAGGTATTGTGTTTAACGAACTGAATGGTAATATTCAGAACACGTAAGAATTTGCTTAAGAATTTGCTGTTAGCGAAACTTTGTGAATAGAGCTTGGATTTTTAGATTTTTCTTGTTGGAAAAGATTTAAGATCTTTAGAGAGTCGCGTTTAGGATAATAAGTCACTTTCAAACTTAGATGGCTACAGTAGTAACCCTGGCAGAAAAATAAGATAAAGTTTATACTAGAATCTTAAAATTCTTAGACATGTGACATATACCAACCTGCAGTGGGCCCGCGTGGTGGCTTACAGCCCATTCTCTCTCACCAAAAGGAAGTCTAGGTCTCAGCAGTGTAAACATTATAGGCTGCTTGCTATACACCGATAAATTTTAATAATGGTTGTTTTCCCGTGGCAGAATAACTTGCCATAAGGAGTACTTTCGAAGCATAGAGTTAAAGTAAAAAAATAAAGATGTTTTGTTTTAAAATAATTTAAAAAAAATCATCAACTCGATAAAACACTACCCAATAGTAACACTAGAAGTAGCTTGTAGGTACTATCAAGCTTGATATTTATGCAGTACATGCGCCCTCACGGCCATAGCCGTCGCAGAAGATGCCCTGGGCGTCGGTAATCCCAGGCTGATTCCCGGCCACCGTAGGCGCGGGCTTGCGGACGGCGAGTAATGGGTAGCTCGCTGTCCGGTAAGGACCAGACCCGGGTCGACGGCGCGTTGTGTTCCACGCGCGCCTCAAAGAGATGTCGGGATGCGGGTTGTTCGAAAGAGATACCGCGGCCTCTGGCACACAGGCAACTGAGGGAACACGGGTGGGTTTTAGTCAGTAAAAGTCTGACACGCCCTCCCGCCCCACCCAGAGCGGGAGAAGTTATTTGATGATTTCCCACCCAAAAAACAAAAACAAAAAATCTTGATACTTTGTTCTACCTTGACATACAGAGAAGAAGGCTATCCATTTTCCATTTCATCACCATCATTTTCCTTCTCAAACAACCACGTAGTATCTATTGAAGTTATTGACCAATTGGAAACATCTTTGAATTCATGATGAACCATATCTGAATTCATCTCACGTTTGGCCTTGTGTCATAACAGACTAATCGCATTAACAAGCCATACTTGGTGGCTCGCCGAGTGAATTGACATTAGTTATGGCAATAATGCCATGTATAGATGCAGAGACGGAAACGGTAAAACGATAAAATGGAATTCTTGGTTCAGAAATTGGTCGCTGGTCGGTTATACTTCATGATGTGCTGCGTCAAGCTTACAAGTACAAACTTGGCTATTTATTGTTTTGGGCTTTTTCTAATATTATTAACAGGCCTTTAATTTATTCAATTCAAAATCAAGAAGGTACTACCCAGATTTGGAAGACTTATATCAATTCTTACCGGCACAAACCCACACACCCGAAATCATAGAATACATAGAGTGATTAAATCATCCTTACGACCTAGAATTAAATGCGGTATTCGAAAGAAATAACATAAAAGAGATAATATAGAAATATTGGTCCCAAGCTGGAATAAGATCCACAACCATATGGTACGCGGGCGAGGACTTACTTTCTAAAGCCAGTCAAGAAAACTCGATGTTTTAGACACATTAGCACCCAGATTGAACAATTCTAACTTAACAACAACTTCCTCGTCTATACTTAAACGATTTTTACTGTTAGACACATTTACATTGCACATTATATCCGGACAGTTATCCCCAATGCAAATTCTGACACGCTATTGTCTGTAACCTATAGATTAGAGGTCGACGGTTACGTCGCGTGTGGTCCGGCCTTACTTAACAATGTTCATTAATCAAGACTATAAATAGTATAGCTGGTAAAGTTTACAAATAGGGGACTAAAGTAGGTAATCCTTAAAACATACGAGCTATTTTTTATCGCTTACTGGATTTTCAACTCTTTGTGCGGAGCCCAGCATTTAAAATGCAACAGATGTAACCCAGCACCACAGTATTACAATATTTCCTACAGTAGCGCGACGAATGTACTTGCGCAGAGCAACGGAGGGGAACTCGCGGGGGGTCGGGCGGCGCGGGCCGCGTACCGCAAACACGCTTAGTTTGCGGTACGGAGCGCGAAGGGCAGGCGCGGGCGTGTTGTTTGTGTAATAATTTTGATATACTTACATATTATTCTGTAATGGTGCGCACAAACTGTTCTGTGTGTGGATGTAAATCGACATCGAAATCTCAGAAGGACTTAAAGTTTCATAGATTTCCCCGCGACGACGAGAGGTAGGTTTTTTCATTTGTGTACCATAGACTTATGGAATATTCCAGACACCCCGCCGCCGCCGCTAAGACAAAACTGACTTGTGCACACAATTTTGGCCACTTTTCCTTATATTTTTATGTCTGATAATTATAATTGTATAGGTATGTGTTTGTTTATTGAATTTATAGGTACCTACTTACTTTCCAGGCGCGAGTTATGGATAGAAGCTTGTCAAAGACCGGACTTGAAAAGTAAAACAGTTGAACAATTATATAACATGTACGTATGTGGTTTACACTTTGAAAGATGGATGTATATGAAAACAAAATTAAAAAACACTGCTATTCCCGTATCAAACTTACCGTCTGCTTCACTACATCCTATGAGTACACAAACTTGAGACTACAAAAATAGAAATTATACAAGATTTGACAAACAGAGGTGTTCAACAACAGATCGACATTGCTTCCGTAGGCGTATCAGTTGTGGCATCCACTAGTGCCCAAGCATCACAAACTACAAAAAAATTGACAGATCAAAAAAAAGAAAAAACAAACCAACCAACCAACCAAACAAAAGAACCAACCAAGAAAAAGAAAACTTCGAAAACAAGTTACAAGTTGTGCCAAAAAGTTGAAGTTGATGGAAGAAGCTAAGTCGACGGACGTCACCTATGAACAGTTTTTACAAGGATGTGACAAGTTCTTATCACCTAATCTAAGTAAAATTGTCAAAGCACAAGCCAATTTAAAACCTCATTCTAGGAATAACAGATATTCTAAAGAATTTAAAATATTTTGTTTAAATATTTATTACTCAAGTCCACATGCGTATAAGATTTTTTCAAATACTTTATGCTTGCCCTCTAGACGTACTTTGGCGACCTTGGCCATACCTGTGGGTACTAAAATTAGTGACTATATCAGGGGAGTTTTGTCTCAGGCTATCAAACACTTAAAACCTTATGAAAGGGAATGTACTTTTTGTATGGACGAAATGAGCTTAAAATGCTCACTTTTTTACGACACACGCAGAGATAAAATAATAGGTCTTCACGAAATTGATGACATTCAAAGTTCATATGCAGCTGGCTATGCTTTTACAATTATGCTCAAAGGCATTCTTGGCAATTGGAAACAAGTAGTCGGCTATGCTTTTATCACGACTAGTAAAATCGACGAACAATTGGAGGAATGGATAATAAATACGATTAAAGAATTGTTTGCATTGGGATTTAAAGTAAGGGCTATTGTGTCCGATCAAGGTTCAGATTTCTTAAAGTTTTCTAAATCTAGGGGGATATCAAAAGAAAAACCTTACTTTGAACTAGATGGGAATTTTTTTTATTATATCTTTGATGTTCCTCATCTCATAAAATGCGTTAGAAATAATTTGATTAAATATAATTATGATTTTAACGGTAAAACTGCTAGTTGGGACGATATCTATAAATGTTACCAATTAGACAAACAAAAAGATTATCGGTGTGCTCCTAAATTAACAGACTCCCATATATCACCCAACAATTTCCAAAAACAAAAAGTGCGGTTTGCGACACAAGTTCTTAGCAACTCTGTCAAGGCAGCAGTGGAAACTTATACCAAAGCAGGTGATTTGAACCCACATAATGGCACAGTTGAGTTTATCGATATTATGGATAAACTCTTTCATTTATTAAATTCCAGCAATCTTTTTTCCCCAAAGCTGTACAACAAGCCATATCGAGATAATGAATTACAGCGAAATTTGTTGCTTAAAGCGCAAGATTTGTTTAGTAGTCTTATAGTGAGGCGGAAAGATACAGGCCAAGAAGTCACAAATACAATAAAATTCATCAATGCATATTCTGTAACAATAAATGCGATTATCGGGTTGTATGATGATTTAAAGAAAGGGTCCGGCTTCGATGAATTTTACTTGATGACGCGTAGGCTGAATAATGACAGTCTAGAAAACTTTTTTGGTGTTATACGTCAAGCTGGTGGGAATTGTAGGGAACCAACTTGTATTCAGTTTGAGCGAGCATTCCGAAAATCTTTTTTGTGTCAGATGTTAAAATTATGTAACGTAAGTAATTGTGCTGATGATTTTGATAATGTTTTATCACAATATAATAGTTTTATCCAGCACAAATCCATATTCGCACGCAATGAAGAGGTAATCCGTCCAGCCACACAAACGCTTTCAACAAATTTTGATATCCCTGAGCAGAATAGTTTCCTATATGTTTGTGGTTATATATTGCGGCGTTGCGTAGATGAACACAAATGTTTATCAATGATTAACTACGCGTCAAATTATTCTGACGAACCAACAACAAGTATTTTTTACTTACGTAAACGTGCATACAATACTATGCATGATACCTTTGGTGGATTACAGGTACCTCCAGCTGATTTCGTTGAATACTGTACTAAACTGCAAGCCTGTTTTAGACAAAATTTCAACTCGTTTGTTGGAAACAATATTTTAGATAGATTATTTGAAATACTAAGTACTGTAGAATTTAAATGACAGCCATGTTCATGTTTTCCTCATTCTTTTCTTATCAGATTGTTCATCCGAATGCGAATACATTACGTAGTTAAATTTTATAATAGACAATTAAGAACATCCAAAAATAAAGTGTCACGTAAATATTTAGCAGTGCAACATATGTAAATATATATTTATGAATAAATAATTACATTAGATTTGATTAGATTTAATAATCACAATTATTTTGAATGTACATATAAATAAATGATTACATCATAATAGTAATAATCACAAATTTTTTATTTCCCATTTGGTGACAACCCTAGCATATTTGCATCTGACAGCGTAAGTACCTACACTGGCGGCGGCATCGCGCGACATCAAAGGCGTTGCGCTACTGTAGGAAATATTGTAATACTGTGCCAGCACGATGAAAAAGCGCTCTGTAGGTTGTTGAGCTCTCGGTACTAAGCACTGCATTGAAAATCCAGTAGTCAGTGATGAAAATCGCCCGTGAGAACAGTATCTAAGTTTGGAAATGGACGTCATCTGTAATGTAATACTGACATGACTGACTGGGAGGCGCACGTGTCGCTTCACATGTAGTCGTTGAAAGTATGACGATGTAATGGTTAAATTATTTGACTTCATGTCACTGCGGTTAAATGCTGAGCAAAGCTAAGCTCTGCCATGCTGCACAACTCTGTGTATCCACTACATATTTCATTAAAAACAGGTGTCCTCCGATTTGTTGAATCTATCGCTTATTTTACTAGATTGATAGGAAAGAAACATGAGATGTTTGTAAAGTATCGAATTTTCTTTTACATTTTTCGTTCGATAACTTGGAAGAATTTTGAAAAAAAACACAATTAAAAAATGTTTTCACCATTCCGACTTTGTGTTTTTTGGAAATTCGTAAATAATATCTATGTTCCACAAAAATTACAAAAGCACCTGATCGATTACCTTCGACCATCAAGCGATGAAAAATATTATTTTTTGTTGCATTCGTTTTCTATATCGATACCCAATCAGCGGGTAAAGTTTTGCCAGCTAATTTAATTTGACCCTGTAGAATCGAGCCTGCTGTGGGCTTTGTAAAATGTGTCTTAAGTTGACATTAACACGTCAATAAGTATTTTTGCCCATCTTGACTCCAATTTCTCTCTAGGACAAATTTTCAACCCACTCTTTTAATTCCTCAGGTATATAATGATAGCTCACCACAGCTGGTATGCCCGTGTATACCGCAAACACAACATAGCGATCATGATCGTGTTCTCGTGGATGTTCTCGTACGGCATGCAGATACCCACCCTTGTTGGAGTATGGGGTAAGTCATTTTCATCATCTACATGCCCTAATTGTGATAGATTTCTGACCTCTCTCAGTCAGAAAACTGTCACAGACTAAGTGAATATTTTTGGACACTCACCTTGAGGTCAGTGTCCAAAAGTATTCATATTAGTTGAATCTTAAAACTATACTTTTGCTTCATCATCATCATTATTCAGCCAAAGACGTCGTCTGATAAACGTAGGCCACAACAACTGCCGGTTTATTCTCTAAAAATCTTAAACCGTAAATACTTGAGTGAAGTGAGCTTGAAGTTTCGCTGTGAATTGTGCCAATCCCTAGCGGCAGGTGGAATGACAGATCATTTTGAGCTCACTTCACTGAGTATTTACTGTGAGATATTCACAGAATACCACCGCTGGTGCTATATTTTTTTATTGCATCCAGGTTGATTCCAGACTAAGTACTTACTTAGGTGAATTATGGTTACTAGTGGTCTCCCAGCGGTCGAAATTCGACCATAGTAACGTTCGTTTAAATTTTAAGTTTGAACAATGTGTTAGATACTGTCCCCCTTATTTAAAATCGTTGCTTAAACTTAACTAACGATTAGCGTCTAACCATAATTTTTTGAAGTTTAAATAGCTTCTAACCTTAAGCAACGTTAATAAATAAGGCGGTACATGAAAATATTAGTTTGCTGCATACCTTCGCTATATAAACTTTTACTATGCCTTTCAAACCTATGCCTGTACCTATTTTTCGTAAAAAGGGGTACAAAGTATTAGCGTCACGTATTAATATACAGATGATGCTAGTCATACTTATCACTTACCGAAAAGAAAATTAACCAAGATTTTAACTGTAGTTTTGCGATATTTTCAACGCTGGCTTACAAAATATTAGCTAACATTGAAAACCCTTTCACCCAGGTAAATTCGACTACGACCCAGAATTGGGAACTTGCTCAATAATGCCTGACGACAACGGACGCTCAGCCAAGACAGCTCTCTTCGTCATCGCTTTCATTGTACCAGCTCTACTTATCTTCATATGCTATGCCAGGATCTTCTGGGTGGTGCACAGGTAACAATATTTTATTTTATTTAGGACATAGTTTATGCTCTGCCTGCCTGGGAAATCTTTCGGATATTTTCAGGTCCCTAGCAAGTAGTTGCATTAATTTGGTGGTCCTAGTACCTACATACCTAGTAGCGTACCTAGTGGAAATAATATGTTAGTACTCTAACTTACTTTATTGACATCAGAAAGATTTCAGGCAATTTATTTTGCTATAAAGTTCTTTAGATCTCTAAAATCTTCAAGTAACCTTTTGTTGGCAAGACGCACTGAGATTATGAGTCCATTATCACGTTTCTGCTAATATGAAAATCATCTATCTATACCACCTACCAATAAGTCGTACATCTATACCTTAGTATCTGCATTATGTATACCTATGTGAGAGACAATACTAAACACTCAATAATTGAACAAAACATTAAACGGCACGTACAGGAAATACGTCTAAACAACTTTAAACCACGTACCGCAACTAAGTGTGAAAATGAATAAATACAACTCTCTATCAACTATGGAACCCTAGTAGGTGTTACCTACTCTTCTACAGCTAGACTTTTGTTATTATTAAGAGTTACGTTGGGATGAAAAAGTAGATTGAAAGATTTCCAAACACAAACCGTTTCAGAAATGCTGCCAGAAGCCAGAAACGAGATATAACAAATTACAACTCCATACGAACTATGGAAGCCTAGTACTTACCTACTCTTCTACTGCTGGACTTTTTAACTAAAGAGATATTTTTGACAAAAAAAGGTTAAAAGTAAACTAGCAAAAAAACTGTTTCAGGAAAGTAATTTACGCCAGAAGGCTGCTCAAGAAATAATAAATACAACTCCATGTAAACTGGAAGCCTAGTACTTACTTACTCTTTACAGCTGAACTTTTTGATTAAAGAGTTATTTTTGGCAAATATGTTAGGTTAAACGAAAACAAGCAAAGAAAACCGTTTCAGAAAGACTAGGTATTTAAGCCAGACAGGCAGCAACGAGAAATAATGAACTAAACGTCTTGAAGATAGGACGACAGTTTTGCTCATCATAACTTAGCCTCAAGCGACAAATCCCATTTACACTTTGGTGTCATAACTTTCTTGGATGAATGTGATATGACATAACAGTCTTACGCACTAACCCTCATACATTCTAAGAAAGAGGAACGAAAAACTGTATTATTTGCTCCTTCTGTTACGCCCTTCGACATTATTATTATGCCCTTAATTTTGTATACTTCACTAGTTCACTAGTTATCTATGTGCTTCAATTAAATAAATACCCACCAAAAAATTACGACGATTTTTTTCTCAAATTAATCCCTTCCAAGAACCAACTTTGAGGCTTACCTTTGATGGTATTCAAAGACCCTGTGACTATTCCTAACAAAGAGACTTGGCCTGTGATCGCGACTAATGGTTGCTGGGTTGCACCTATGGATTAGCCCATATTAACGCCTAACTGTACTAAATTGAAAAAGAAATTGGCTGTGTTTACCAAGCAGTAGGTACTACTCAATGAAAAATCATAATACAATTAATAACACAAAAATAAATATTTCCAGTTCTGAACAGCGAATGCGGGAGCACCAGCGGTCCCAGCACACGAGTCCTGGCACGCTCAACAACAGCACAGACAAGAGGTCTACAATCAAGGACAATAGAGAGACGAAAGCGAGGCGAAACGAGTGGAGGATCACCAAGATGGTGTTGGCCATCTTCCTGTCTTTCCTTGTCTGTTACCTGCCCATCACTATTGCGAAGGTGGCTGACAATCATGTGCATTACCCTGGTAAGTGTACCGTCGTTTTCGACGCAACCAAATTATTGTTTTCATAATTGTGTTAAATATTGTATAAATGAGGCTAACGCTACAGAAAGTTTATAGACAGACTAGTCTGCTTTGTTTGTAGCTTTAGACAATTTCGGCTGTCGAATAGGGCAGTAGAAATCGCTCCACTGCATGTTGCATACATATTTCAAATATTTGCAAATATATTTTAGTGCAGAAGAGTGCACTTTTAAATTAGACGATCTCTACATATGTTGATAGACTCTCTAAGTATACCTTAATAGGAGAGGCAGGGTGCAGTATTAAACAGGCCGATGATTCTGAAAATGACCTGTTAAAAATCAATAGCAATTATGGGTTCTCCAACAAAGAGGTGTTCAGCTCGTGAAGTCAATAATACCTACCGGTGCTTTTCTTGTTCCAGTATTCCACATCACGGGCTACCTTCTCCTGTACGCGAGCGCATGCGTAAACCCGATCATCTACGTGATAATGAACGCTCAGTACCGCGCGGCGTACGCGGCTGCCTTGTGCTGCCCCCTGGCCAGACTATCGGGCCTCACCAGCGGTGCGTATCAGTCCTCGCCGGTCGCATGCCAAGCCGTCAGGAAATCGGAACGAACGTCGGCTCTCGCCTCATATGTCAGACCGTGAAGGTATCATTCGATGCAATGCGCTATTGGAAACGGTGACGCTTCCGGGCTTTGGTGTTGGTCTTTTATTATTCGATTTGATTGTGTAAATACTAAGTAGGCCTGCAGTCGCTTTTTCATGGGTATTTAATTAACCAGATCGCGTACCAAGTAGGTAAATAATTTATCAGGAAGCAGTTTTTAGCCGAAGTTTTACCATGCAGCGCATTGTATCATATTCATAGTCTCATTACCTACTTGTATCATATTCATAATCTCATTACCCAATCTCATTAACTGCTTGTCAACCTATTTGTGAGACCACGTTCGTAAGGACATAAAGATATTGCGGTGGGATTTTTTCGCGCACTGGATCTGCACTGCTTGACTCCGAGAGTAGAAAATCCAACAGCGTGTGTTTTCAACGTGCTGGGTTGCATTCTGAAATCATAATGCTCGGTTCAACACCGAGAGTTAAAAATCCAGAGCGCGATAAAATCCCGACGCGAAATTTTTACTTTTGTGCGGACGTGGTCTGCAACCACCATGTGTGCACGTGCACGTACCTATCACCACCGAACATGTCTATATGCTTCATCGAGATCACAATCACAGCATCCACTTTGATAAAAATACACCACATCTTACCTTCAGCCGATTCTTCTGCATCTCTACAGCTTGCCAAGCACTGTATTAAACCCTATTCAACAATTAACTAGTCCTTTATTCTTTTTAGAGAAATGGAACGAGCGTCACGGGTACAGCTACAACAACACGCAAACGGCGCTCAGCCAAGTGTCACTGGGGGAGTCGAGAGTCGACCCCCGGGGCAGCCTGACCCCTGCCGGCCCTGGCGGAAGATAAGCTCCAGGTCTCCAAGTTCACACAGTGCTGGCCCCACTCAAGGCATTGGGACAGCCACTGAGACCGTCAGCTTTGGGCCCAAAATTGGAAAACGACTTCCTGGACTTAAATTAGGATCACAACAAAATATTGACGTTAAATCTGAACAACACATTAGACCTCAAATGATGGGATCGCAACACACCATTGGTTCAAAATCGACTGGACCCCCAATCAGACCTCCAAGGATGGGGTCCCAGTTGAGCCTAGGGCCCAAAGTCACTCGATTCCAGATTGACGACTTACGAAGTGATAAACAAACCAATGTATAGCGACTTGTCGCTCATTAATATGACGTACCAAAGATATTGCAAGACTAATACCAAATATTTTTTTGCATTTTGTATGATTTTAATTACGTAGCACTACAGTATTCAGTTATTGATCTTATCATAGGTGTATCTATATTTTTCACATAAATTATTTAAGTTCTTTAGTCAGTAATTTAGTCAACTCCAATCGTTCATTTTGAGTGACAAATATTTTAAAACATTGATCGAAAGTTTACGTAGGTATCCATTTTTAGGCTCTAAACTTTGATAGGAAGCTGCAGGGAAAGATGCTCTCTCTTATTTTAATTTTCTGAATTATTAAAAATAATAAGTAATACTTAATCACTCAATATCCGTCCTATAATGAGCGACAAGTACCTAAGCGATAATCGACATAATATTAAAATGTAAATAAGGTGACTTTTAGTAATAAGGTCATATTATATTAAAGTAACTAGAAAGGTTTCGGTCTTCCAAAATACTCTAAATCGATAGATAGGTATAGATAAGTTAGGTACAGTAAAGATACTGCAGTTTTTGAGAGGTTGTGTGCTATCGACATAATACAGCATGTCCAGTATATCTCATTAAGCGTTAGAAGAGAACCGTAAGTACCGAATTTTCCGAATTTGTAATAATAATATTGTAGAATATAGACCATTGCGCTTAAGCAGCAACAGCACTACTGGTTTTCTGAAATGACGTTCGCTAAGTGGCAGCAGTAAAAAGTTTGGATCTGTCAAGCATCAAAGCCTTTAAATTTTCTTTAGTCGTGACTGAATCATGAACGAATGCATGAAACGAATCATGAACGTCATCGTAATTTATATTGTCGTTATGGAAGACCTTTTGTCAAAGTGGCGCCAACTTGTGGCGTGAATTTCATGAAAACCCTTGTTGTAAAAATTATGAATTATACTGGGCATTCTGTATTTTCTTTAATCCTACATTCCGTAATAAATAAGTTTCTTAAATTATTATTGACAATGATTTGCATGTTTTACAGAGAAAACTGCTAATTTTAAATAGTTTAGTGCTAGAGAACTACATTCCATGTAATTTCGCGGCCAAAGATGTATAAAGTTTTAAATAAATATAAACTTATTTTATTCCACGACCCAACTACGTATGACTTTTATTTATATAAGACTAAACAGTATTTTGTATCAAATAAGTTATAAGAATATATGTAATTTACCAATAATTATGCCATATTATGTAAGGGATTTCTTGAAAAGTAAATTATTGTGTAAATAACACTGTTTGATTCGTTATTTATTATTTTGTTATTATTACAGTGGCGATAACCCAAATGTTAATGAATTCAAAATATAAAAGGTTGTTGGAAAAATATTTGTCTTATACAATGATTTATACTCATTTGTTTGATTTTAACCTTTTTCTCCTTACGTTCGTGTAGTCTAGTCTATGTTTTTATTGAGCTACGCGATTACTGGACAAATGCTTGCACTGACTGGACTGGTCCACTCAAATCTATAAAATACCATTTTAATCAGTAATCTACATTGTCCTTACAATAATCTGACCAAGATTATTTCTGGACTAGAGCCTTTGCTCTTGAGTATGTTTGGTCATTTTTCTCAGAGGTAGGAAATGTCGACTCCATGACATGTAAAAGTGCTGCAGCACCGAGCTTTTCTGTGCGCGCAGCTAACACCCGACTGGATCAGTCTCGAGTGAAAAGCCTAACTAGATGTTATATTAAGTGCAATGATTTCTCATTAAAGTTTAACATCTAAAACACATGCACACTAGTGCACGCAATCACACTACTTAGATGTGCTTTTGGTTCCTAATAAATTATGGGCAGTTGTAGTGTAGGTACTTATGTAGGTACCTACACTACAACTGCCTTACACTGCGGTTGGTTGAATATTGCTGATAAGAACCGATGTAACCCCTGTGGTGAGGTATGCTATAAAAGTAGGTACGTCGTACCTACACACCGATAGGGAATATTATAAATTAGCTATCAGTGTAGTTAGACTGAAACCAGCCAGTAACAAGGTTTTTAACGCTTTTTTTGATGTTATCGTACAGTATCCTATTTATTCTGCTAAACTATCCACTGGCGAAAACTGTTTTACAAGAAGCATGAGGATAAACAGGTATTTTACCGCGTCTGTTTACGCCTACCCAAACACCCAAGTAGGAGCAGATGGGTGTTTCCTCAGTATGGAGTTGAGCACAAAGCACAGACGAACTGTTAGTACTTCACAGTTCGAGTACAATTGTGCAGTGTGTAGAGTACCTGTATGGTTTTTTTGTGATCACTTTCACGACAGCTCTCTGTGCTCTCTCCGTACCAAGAAAATTTGTTTTGATTACCGTTTCGCCATTTCTTTTCTGCGATCAGTCGGCTAGGATATGCTGGCGCCATCTAGTTTTTAAAATTTTGACTAACAAAATATTACTTGTAAAAGTAACATAAAAGACCTACTTACATAAATAAACATTTCATTTCATTGAGCAGGGATATTATATACAGCAGGAACAGAGTAGGGCCCAGGATGCTCGCTTGTGGAACGCCATATGAAACTGTGTTTTCGTCAATGATATGTTAGTCCATTTTAACTCTTTACTTTCTGATAATCTCTAAAAAAGATATGGAGCGATAACTCGTATTCCGAGCTTTTCTAATTTTGCTAAGATAATGGGGACATAGACTGTGTGAAATGCTTTGGATAAGTCTAAAAATATACACAGACAGCAATTTTTAGCATCTAGGTTTTTCACGACTGCCTTTGGTAGGTTCATCCTTGCATCTTCGGTAGAAATACTAGAGCGGAAATCTTAATGGGTTTTGGCCAACATTTTAACATTATCCAAGAATGATAATCGCATGGATTGGTATTTTTTCCAGGACTTTTGGCAACGAAGCTTGAATGATTAAGGGATGATAATTATTGGCACAGCTTCTGTTCCCATTCTTGTAAATGGTATGTAATATTGCTACTTATAGGCATCGGGAAATATATCAGTGCTTATGGCGCAATTGCAGATATGTGTGATAGGAGGCAACACCTGTTGACATTTAATAATCAACATGAATGAGATACCGTCCCATCCCGATGCGCAGTCAGGACGGAGCTGCACTATGATGGTATCAATATCGATATCACTTATCTCCCTAATAACTAACGAGTTGGGTGGGCCAATTAAAGGCGAGGTTGAAGCTTTATCAGTGGCAGTGTAAGAGGAACAGTTACTGGTGGAAAGAGTCGAAGAAATAACTTTATCAGCCAAGATTTTTCGAAAAAATAAGCTGCAGACATGGTAAGCAGCCGTAATGGGGTTATGTATCTGATTCTCTTAGAAGATCAGAAGAACTGACCTTCACCTTTTGAGTTTGGGTTATGTTTTTATGGCTTTCCAAACCCCCTGGGTTCACTGCCTGGAGTTTTTCGTATGCTTTTCTCAATTTTCAGAGAAGACGATTACAGAAATTACAGTAGCGCCGATAATTTAAAACAGTAAGGATTTTGCGTGTAGTCTGCAGTAACACATCAAATTATTTTATAGGAATATCTCTTAATCAAAAACAAAAGCGTACCCTTGTGGGAAATAATTATGTTAGTAGGTATTTAATTTGATTGATTTGTTGATATTTACTGACAACCATCATGATTCAGTATTTTAATAAATTAGCGTCTTCACCTCAGACATATAAATTTGTGGTCTTTACTCCGTCTTTTTTGTAAGTATTACTAGGGTTATCGTCATCTGCCAGTGCCAAGCCAACTATGTTGGATTCGGCTTCCAGTCTACCTAGAGGCAACTGAGTACCAGTATTTTACATGGAGTGACTGCTTATCTGACCCCACAACCCAGTTACTGGGTTATTGGTACAGACTGGATGTCGCACTTTTGGGTTTTATTACCAGGGTATTACTATGGAATTAGTATGTACTTTATAACTTATATTGTAAGCAGAACGTAAAACAGAACGCCTGAAATTGACAATTCAACAAACGTCAACTCGTCAAGTCGAATGTCAAAAACGAAAATTATTGTTCAAGCGTGAATGCTGATAGAGAATTAGTTGATTCTGCCTTAAAATTATTAATACGACATGATGTGTTTATAATTAGTGTTATTTAACTTAAATAAATAGTCCTAGTGGTGTGCATTTGATTAATTTAGTGTAGTGTTACTATAGAATACAAATAAAAATGGATGTCGTCGGCAGCGAAATTGGTCAAAAAATGCGGGTAAATAGCTAGAAATATTTCGATATTTAACCTAAAATTAAAATTTAGGGAGACTAAAAGCGTATTTGTTTGATATTTATTCAATTTCGCATGCCAACAACAGTAAAAATACCGTTAATTTATGTGATACTATCAGGAATGGGCTTCTTCCGCATTTGTTGACACGAATTTGTGACATTTATGGATGATGAGTGTATTGATTATTACTATTTTACTTTCAGTCGGCCATCAAGGCCAAGCTGACAGAATTAGGATGCTATGTTGGTAAGAAAAACAACTTTCTTTTTTATACCCAATCTGATATAAGTAACTAGGTAATAACTTAGGTATGGCTACATATCAATATAGCCGAATGTTAAACATGTTTCGTTATTCACCCAATACAATGCAATGCTCATTTATTATAGACTACTTGATACCGTATCTTGTCATCCTTACAGAGTGTAAAACAAAGTTTCTTTTCGTGTTAGTATGCTTAGATCTTTAAAACTACGCAATGGATTTTAATGCAGTTTTCATCAATAGACAGAGTGATTCAAAAGGAAGGTTTGTAATATGTATAATACAACGAGCTCCACGCGGGTGATGTTGCTGGCAAAAGCTAGTCTATAATAAACTAATGTTAACCTTTAAATTGCAGCTAGTGAGACACAATTAATTTTCTATTGTGTGGGCACCCATCGGTGTTCTCCCGGACGTCACCGGTTAATAAACCTAAAGAGTATTCATTATTTTATATTAATACACTAATCGATTTGAAAAAAATCTTTTTGCATTTGATAGCTCAATTCACACAGTCGTAGAGGAAGCCAGTATTTATATATTATGAGTTTCTCACAACGAAACCTGCAACAATTGTTGCTGTAGAGTGTAGGATCTTTGTGTGCCATCATTATTAGCATTACAGATGAAACAAAATACTATTGTAATATCAATCACTACAACAATATACAAGATAAAAAAAACTCTTGCACAATCTGCAGATTATTATATTAAAATCTCATTTGTCACATGTGTTTCCTGTCTAGTTCAAAAAGCTATGGTCTTCTAAATTTGTTTCATAAGTTGTACTAAAATCAAATGAAGTTAATGTATTTTTAGTAAAAGTTGAAGTTAGAAAAAATGCAATGACTGACATGATTTTGGGATGATTATGTACATATTGATTTTTGGGTTGACTAATGGCCAATAGTTGGATAAAATGAAGAATCTTGTATCTTTATCAATTATGAAGCAAATACTAATATAAGACCTTTAGCTTTGCATAGTAGACCCACCCATATGGAAGTATCTATTTCTGTTCCCAGTTTGGCAATAAAAAATGCTACTATTGATAAGCAAAACAATCCATTTTTGTTTATAGGAACCGAGCATAAAATTCCTAAATTAACCACAAAAACTTTAATTCCCATTTAAATTGCCATCATTAAAGTCTAATAAATATTAGCAAAGGTAGATTATTCTACTGAGATTTCTTATGGATTTTCACTGTTATCTCATAGTTTTAGTCATCACAGAAGTTTAGACCATAAGACCACAAACGCAAATGTGAGAATGGCCTGTCTGATAACTTTCGTTTTTATTTATTTATTTATATATGCTTTATTGTACACCAGAAAATACATGACAAAAACAAAATTAACACTAAAAACATACAATGGGCGGCCTTATCGCTTTCTGCGATCTCTTCCAGGCAACCTTGGAATGGACAGTGATTGCGTGGACATAAAAATGGGGTTGTCATTGGTGCAAAAAATAGATACACTATACTATTATATACGGGTGTTTCTCTGTAAGCTCGTAATCGGCAGTCCCAACCGATTTTTGCAAAAAGTAATTTAATTATTTAAAAAAAAATCACTCGTAATGAAACTTTAACCCCGAAACTTTACGGGCCCATTGTTTTTATAGCTATAACTATTTTAAGTTTTTTACTAGACGTGATAGAAGCTCTAAAAACACAGTCCCCTGGCTGTCCCTATCACTGTCTTCTTACCTAGAAATGAGATTTACGAAGAAGTTATTGAAACTACATACATTTGACAGATAATATCATAAATTAAAATAATTAAATTATATTATTTTCGTAAAACAAGGTCTCATTACTTGTTTTATTTATTTAGTAAAGTCCTGTAAACTTTGTCCCCAGAATTTCTATACAGTCCCCTGCCAAAAATTTAAAGCCACATTAAAAAAAAATTGTAATGTTTACAAACGTTTTTTTGAGTGAAACGAAACGCAATTGTTGTGTAGTTGGCAACCTTGCCAAATGCGGCGGCGACACACCATTTTGTTTAGTGTCAGAGCGTCATTTGTGAGGTGAAAACGCCTTTGGACTGTTACCACGCACAGTCCTCTGGTAAGTAATAATATATATGTTAATTACTTTAACTATCTCCATATACAATTTATTGTTTTATTATTTATGTCTAAATTGATCGGTAGGTTCTTAAAAAAACTATTTAACATCAGTTTTATAAAAATTTAGAAATTTAACCGAAATACACAGTCCCCTGGCAACAGTCCTCTGCCAAAAATGCAGTAGGGGACTGTCCTACACAACAGGGGACTGTGTATTTTGCGTATTGGTGATTATTTTAATGTATTGTTTGTGTAAATTTATCCGCTAGTCTGTTTTATTAATGTTAGAATCATCAAGGTATCATTGCTTCGCATTATTTTCCTTTACCTTTACACATAATACATGATAACAGATCGTTATCAGATCCAGAAGTAGATACTCCGCCTTCAAGACCCTTCACTCCAGTTCCAGTTCAAACATCTCCAGCTGCAAGCCCAGCAGTTTCCAGTGCTAGTCTATAGCAAAGAAAAAAGAAGCCACAAAGCGACAAAAGAAGTTTAACAGGGAAAGAACTGAAAAGATCGCACGATTAAAGAAAAAACTTGAGGAGTACCGTCAGCTGTGGCATCTTTACTTTTCAAGAGCAACTTTACCAATGAGCACTGTATTAAAATATGTCTCCATTACGTAAGTAGATTATGCTTCTTCTGTAACGGTTGGATATTAAATGGCGCCAGCAAAAACGTTCAAGATACACCTAAGATAAAGATATTGAAAATGTTAGACGAGCCTGATCAAAGAAAAGAAGTAGTCAAGAAGAAGCGTTGCTTGGCGACGTCATTACTAAGCAGTTGAAAGAAAATTATTCCACAATGAAACGTACCAAAGAGACAAATCTTTAAAAAAGTTGTTATTGTTTGTAGCTAAACGGTGTAAAATACCTTATCTAGCTATCGAAGAGTACTTGTAAAGGTCTAGCTCTGAAATACAGCCTTATGGAATCGGAAGTGCCGTACTACAGGTATGTGCCCGACCCAGTTCTCGAAAATGGACATATAACACTGTACTGTGGGATCGATCCATCATCACTGACAGGACTATTGTTGCCAATAAGCATGATATAGTGGTGGTGGATCAATCAGACCGGCGTGCAATGATCGTTGACATAACGGTCCTGCATGACGGGAACCTTGTAAAAGCCGAGAAAGATAAACAAATCAAGTACCTTGACTTGGCTCGCGAGGTTGTCGACATGTGGGATGTGGACTCGGCGATCAATGTACCGATAGTCATAACAGCCAAGGGTTTGATAGCAAAGAGCCTCGACGAAAACCTAAGGTGGCTCTCGTTGGGCAGCTGGATCAAGGGCTTGACCCAGAAAGCGGTACTCCTGGACAGGGCTCGCATTGTTAGGAGGTTCCTTTCTCTGGAGCCCTGACCGCATCTTGGACCCTGTTCCCGATAACGGTGGGCTACTTTTTTTTATATTTTTAAATGTTATTATATATTTTATATTCTAATATTTAATAATGTAATTCAGAAGTAATTATTGAAATAAAGGAGATAATAATTTTAATAATAGTAAGTATTTCAATGAATACTGCATAAAGCATTATCTGATTGATATTATAATTATAAGACTATGTTGATCTCAGTGAGTACAAAATGTTTCTATTACATAAGGTTAATTTTTGATACGAATGTTTAAGGGGGAAGTTATGTTTTCTGTAGATTTTTTCAAAAGAAACTTTGTTGATTACTGATGCGCAAATATGCAATAAAAATAATAAATGATTGATTAATGTAAAATGACTTTCTTCTAAGTACAACACGTCCTCTCTCTGTCACGTTCAAAACAGTCCCCTGATGCTTCAAACAGTGTCATGATTTTTTGGAAAATCGCTAATAACTCAAGAAATACGTATAAATTCAGTGGGCCTCCTTATCTAACTAAAATAATAGTTAATTTTCTTCGAAATAGAACCCAGTTTTTTGGCAAATGTTAAAATTTTTTACCAGGACAGCATTTGTATGGGACCTGTACGAGCTTACAGAGAAATGCCCATACATAGATACATACACATACACAGTTTTTAACATTACAACACATTTATTTTTTGTCTCATGTTTAAAAAAAACATAGCAAGTAAATATTTTGTTTACTTTGATCAAATAATTGAATTACAATTTGGAAATGGCTACTTAGTACCAAGTTACAGAAACATCAATAGCTAATTTAAACTTGACTTGATGATGATAATGATGATGATAGGACTCCCTTTACCGCACGTAGACTCCCATTCGGTCCGTTGTGTGTGGGGATTCTGGCTAACGAGCTAGCCTAGCTCCGCCCAGAAGCACAGAAGCTTCCTGGGAGCTTCAGGCTTCGCGGAGCAACGTCACTGTTCCGAGGATTTCTTCGCGTTGAGTAGCCACGGCCGCATTCCAGGATGACGTGGGTGGCTGATTCCTCGGCGTCCAGGCAGCCCCTGCAAAGCGGGCTGTCTGTGGCGCCTATTTTATAAAGATGTTTGTTAAGGTGGTTGTGGCCCGTAATTGTTCCTATGATTATTCTAAGGTTATTTCTACTCAGGCTAAGAAGTTTTTTGGTTAATCGCGGGTTTACAGTTGGTAAAGCC
Organism: Polymixis lichenea; assembly: GCA_949091785.1. Taxonomy (NCBI): domain Eukaryota; kingdom Metazoa; phylum Arthropoda; class Insecta; order Lepidoptera; family Noctuidae; genus Polymixis; species Polymixis lichenea. The sequence continues at coordinate 8,685,659 of OX420943.1, read as the reverse complement.
AATTTTGCCTGTCTACAGTCTGTTGCCCGTGACCATCTATTGCTATGAAGTTTGGTTGATCTTTGGCGAATCCACGCACGAAATTGTGAGAAAGGCAGGGGGAGAAGTGGGTAGCACTAGCACTTTCATATCAGAGCCTCTCTTCGCAAGTTCATCGGCTACTCAAACTTGACTTTAATTTTAACATTAAAACTGATTTTTTTCTCATGTTCAAAACAGTGTTTCACTTAACTTGTTCAAGTAATTGAATTAAAATTTGAAATGGCTACTAAGTACCTACTTAAAGAAACATCAATACCTAGTTGAAACTTATCAAGGCATTTCTTAGTAACAATATTGTTTGAGTGTTTTCTCCGTGACTGGTTAAACCATATTGATTAATAATTTTTTATGGTTAATTTCATTATTATGTGTTACTCTTTAAATACTTTGCAACTGTGATAATGTTATCGTGGACGGAAATTTAAAAGCATCTTCATATAATATTTCCATACATTATAATTCCTGTGTTATCGTAATGTCTTGGACGTGGATATCCACGATAATATCGTCACGTTATCACGTTCGAAACTATAAATGCGCACTTTGAATGTAGTCACACAGTTCAACTGAAAGGCGTCGACTGCTGGACATAGGCCTGGCCTATCACCGCCACTTCGACCGGTTCTGTGTTTTTCGCATCCAGGCCTTCACCAGGTCATCAGTCCACCTTGTGGAAGACCTTCCAACGCTACGCCTTCCAGTGCGCGGTCGCAACTCCAATCTTTCGGCCCCATCGACCATCAGATCTGCGAGGAATGTGCCCTGCCCACTGCTACTTAAGTTTGGCAATTCTTCAAGCTATGTCCGTTACCGTGGTTTTCCTACGGATATCTTCAAATCTGATTCGATCGCGTAGGGAAACTCCAAGCATAGCCCTCCTTTGATTTAGGTGACTTTCAGCCTTCTTATGAGGACCATTATGTAGAGTATAATATAGTTATAGAGTAGACAGATATCGTGTCATATTATTGTAATCAATCCTGCTCACAATTTTGTGCTGCTTCTTGCCACCTGCTGATGACATCCAAGTTGTCTGCCCATCTACGTGGTGATATCCCACAACCCCATTCGCTGTTAATAATACAATATCTGGTATTACCGAGCACTGCTCGGTATATATTTTTTCCGTTTTCTAAAAATAAAACCTAGCTAGATCGATTTATCGCACCCAAATCCCCCTGCATACTAAATTTCATGAAAATCGTTGGAGCCGTTTCCGAGATTCAGATTATAATACCAGATATTAATACCTTTAACACTCCATTAGTCGCGCGTTCTACTATTGTAGAACGCGCATGCATTTCCTGGAATCTAAACGTGTATTGTGTGTACTTCACGCACACACTCATAGTATTCCTCTATGAGGAACTGTTGATCACTATTAGTGTCCTTGCGGCAAGCTGCGCGACCACACGTGGAAGAAAGTTCGCTCCAAAACTAAAATTCTACAATAGTAGAGCGCGCGAGCACTCGCGTAACAGCTTTGTCGGAAGTTTACCTTTCATGTTTATTTTAGGTAAGTGTTTTATATTGTGTATAAATATTGTTGTTATGAGTTTTTTTTTAGTTTGATATAATTTGTAACCTGAGTAACTATATTTCGCAGAATAATGGCACATAATATTTCGAGATGGTTGGAAGAAGTTAGTACTGATGATGAAGATATAATAGAAAGTGACGCTGAAGAGGAGCTTAGGACTTTTTACAATAATAGGTACCAAATACGGCGTGGATATTGTGGACAAAATGTGTGGTACTTACGACGCCTCCAGAAACTCCAGGCGATGGCCACTTACAATTTTTTTTGATCTAATGAATATAAGTGACATAAACAGTTATATTGTACATACAATAAACAAGGGCTACAGTAATAAGGCAAAGAAGGATTATTTATATGAACTTAGTTTTCGCCTTGTCACGGCATGCATACAGCGCAGAATAGCTTCACAGTAATCCAAAGTCATTGAAAATGAAAGGGAAAATGCTTTTGGGTTTGAATAACCCATCTGAATTATAACCATGCCCAGCACAACCCCCAAATACTGGTCGCGTTGGAAAATGTTCTTTTTGTGGCAGAGCGCGCAGCAAGTCCAACAGAAAACGATGTCACACATGTAATAAGTGGATTTGTCCTCAACATCAGGTTCTTCAATGTCCTGACTGTTGTAAAAATAATAAAGACCGAGAGGAGGATATGAGCGAGTAAAAATTTATGACTTAGAAGGTTTGATGCCAATAAATATTAGATTTTCCTCAAAATTGTCAAGAAGTCTGATTTTAAGTTCCTAATAAATGTTAACAGTTAGGTTTTGCCTGTTTTAGTGATGATAAAATTAAAACGACCTGGCAAATAATAAATAATGAAACAGGTAGAAATAAACAGCATAATACTGAATTTAATTTAGAGACTGCAAATGGCTCCATCAACTCAGATGTAGAAATAGCTCAGGAATTTGAAAACTTTTTCGCGAATATTCCTGTTAAAACTACTGAAGCTTTAAATTCCTCACCCGCGCGTTCTGCTGCCTTACTCAGAAAGAATGTAAGGGCATGTTCTTTGGAGTTCAGATTTCAGCATACCAACCCCCAAGCTGTTATAAAAGCTTTTAAAGATCTTAAAATTAAATCAACAGAAGATCTTTGGGGAATGTCTGTAAAAGTCTGTAGTGCTATTATCAAAACCATTGCACCCTATTTAGCTTTCATATTTAACACCAGTGTAGACCAAGGAGTCTTCCCGGATCTCATGAAACACAGGAAAGTAGTTCCTTTGTTCAAATCGGGTGATAGTAAAGAACCTAACAATTATAGGCCTGTGTCAATTCTGCCAGTTCTCAGTAAAGTGTTTGAAAAGTTGATTCTCAATCAAATGTTACGTCACTTTAATAAAAATGCCATCTTTCATGAACAACAGTACGGTTTCACCAAGGGGCGTTGTACCACTGACGCTGGTGTCACCCTAATAAAGAACATTTTTAACGCCTGGGAAGAAGCAAAAGATGCCATTGGAATCTTTTGCGACCTCTCCAAAGCGTTCGATTGCGTAAATCATGAGACACTTCTGCTGAAACTGGAGCACTATGGGATTAGAAATACAGCTCTTGATTTACTAAGATCATACCTGAAAGACAGAAAAGTTAAAGTTCAAGTAAATGGCATAAACTCATTAGGGTCTGAAATGGCAATGGGTGTTCCTCAAGGTTCAATATTGGGTCCATTCCTCTTTTTAGTTTACATTAATGATTTACCCTATTTACTTTTAAATCAACCGAAGATGGTGTTATTTGCAGATGACACATCATTAATATTTAAAATAGCCCGACGGTCACAAAATCTTGACGACGTGAATAACTGTATTCTTCAGGTCCAAGATTGGTTTACGGTAAATAATTTGGTACTAAATGGCACAAAAACCAAATGCATTAGATTTCAATTACCAAATGTTAGAAGTAGCGAATGTGACATCATATTGAATGGAGAAAAACTGGAATTTGTTAATCAAACGGTGTTCCTAGGAATCACGCTAGACGAGAAATTACAATGGGACCTCATATAACATCTCTTGCGGGGCGGCTAAGCTCCGCCGCTTATGCTGTTAGGAAGATCAGACAGTTAACAGATGTAGAAACCGCGCGTTTGGTCTATTTTAGCTACTTCCACAGCATTATGTCGTATGGCATTTTACTGTGGGGTCGGGCTGCTGACATTGAATCCATCTTTATTTTGCAAAAGAGAGCTGTCAGAGCCATTTATAATCTACGTCGCCGCGAAACTCTCAGGGACCTATTTAAAAGGATTAATATTATGACGGTACCTTGCCAATTTATTTATGAAAATATCATGTATGTAAGAAAAAATCTACATCTTTTTAATAAAATAAGTGATAGACATAATTTTAATACTAGAAACAAAGACAAATTAGATCAACCATTTTCCAGATTAGCTAAAGTACATACATCTTTTATGGGGTACTGTGTTAAATGTTATAACAAAATACCTTGTGATATATTGCAATTAAATGAAAGGAAATTTAAAACTCGTATGAAAAGTACACTTTGTAAACAAGCATATTACAAATTAGAGGATTATATCCAAGATAAGAATGCTTGGAAACATGCTGGTCCTGCTCCATAGGACAATCTAGAGTCTAGACAAAATCAAACTGGTTGCTAATTGAATTATGTAATTAATTATATCTATGACATTGATTACACTCAGTGATTACTTTAACTCACACACTGACTGATTACATACTTGTTAATATTCTAGGAAAATTGTATATTTACTTTTATAATGTTTGTAAATGTGTGGGCACTATGTATCTATCATAAAGTTAATTTATCTGTAATTGCTTCAATTTCATTCTTTTTACCAATTTTGGTACAGTAATTTTGTTCTGGATGCATCGTTTTCACACATAATTATACAATGAATGTATGTTAAATATTGTAGTTAAATCATTTTTAAAAGAGTAACGGTGGAGTTTCTTGCCCATTCTTCTCCATACGAAACTACATTTTGGAAGGGGCGACTAGAATCAATTCTATTTTAATGTAAACGTTGACGTTCAAAAGTGCCTTTTAAGTGCCTATTTGAAATAAATGCTTTGACTTTGACTTTGACTTTGACTTTAGTTTCTTAATAAAGTTTATTTTCGTAATGATATTGAAGCATTTTAAAATCTTTTTACCATCCCCGTAAAATCTTTACACAAAATAGTTCTATGTAGAGCGCGCGAGTACTGGCGTCCCAAACAGGGGCGCGTGTACTGGAGTGTTAAATGAGCAATTCTTGTATATAAATTATTTTTCGGTTATACAAAAAAAAATCAGCTGTTCCATACAATTTGACCACGTAGGTATTGCACTTTTCTATGAAACAGCTGATTTGTTTTGTATAGTCGAAATTTCTACGCTAGGGGGTCTAGAATGATATGCTGAATTGAAGGTGACAGTTTGCGCACTGGTTAAAAATTATCCTGTATAATAAGTCAGTACTAACATTTTCCCCGAAAGGATACGTAGCGAGCCTTTCGCGATCAACTGTGCACCAATCTAAACTCTCGGCTCTTACTGAGATATTCCCGGTAGAAAACTTTGCCGGATCTGAGAAACGAACGCAGGACCAAACAGGCCTGTACGCAAAATACTCGTTGCGGACACCAGCCCGTATATATATCCTATCTATCCTGCTAAGCAGTAGCGCATGCGACCATTAGAGCATCGACACGGTACTACTTATATGTATATATGTATATACCATAATTCTTCTGAGATTTTGATGTTTTTTTGTGTGTTTTAATCAGTAAGTGATTTAGATTCACAATGGGACCCGGTAGGTGGCGTTGCGATCGAGTTCAAGAAAACAAAACAATGTGTGTCCGGTCAGCCAGTTGTCTAATAAAAATTCCAAATACTTGTATTTCACAGATGATGAACTGCCTGACTATGTGATGGTGATGGTTGCAAATAAACGAACGCGTTCGCAGATGGAAGATGACCTTCAGCTGTTTCTTGGTGACAATACCGAGTTGTTCGTCAACTGGTTGCACCAAGTATTGAAGAAACTGCAGGAGGTGACGGTTCCTACTCCCATAAGTAAGTACCTACTATAGTCTGTTCCAAAGTTATCTATTAATAAAAGTGTAAACAAACAAACCCTATTCAAGTAAAATTCTCATCATCTAACCAAAAGTCATCAGACCATATGCGTATATTGCGTGTGTTTTTAAGATAAGAAAAATAATACGATTATTTTACAGAAACGGCAGAACGCGACAAAAGCAAAGAGAGATCTGATTCAAAGGACCGAAAAACGAAAGAAAAGAAAACAAAAGATAAGCAGAAGAAGAGTGAGCAGAAAAAAGCAAAGAAAAAAGGCAAAGAAAAGCTCTCACGCAAAAAAGACGATAAAAAAAATCATAAACTTAAAAAGAAGAGTAAACATCACGACATGATTCGCCCAAACATACCTCCTTTACTCATGAACATGGAGAAAGATTCTGAACCTTCAATCACAGATGTTTTTGCTGGGCAGATATTAAAAAACCATGGAATAACCTTAGAAGCAGTTCAAGAGGAAACAAAACCTGAAAAGAAACCTGTTATGGCAGATATCAAAAGGCCAATTCTGCCTGTAATAGACCCAGCAACCATTTTAACACAACCTGAGCCAGAGATAGAAGAAGAAATAGTAGCTGAAGAGCCTAAAACAACTAGTGTGTCATCCATGGGAGACCCAAAAGAGGATCAGATGAAAGAAATGACCCAAATTGAAGCTAAAATACAGGGTTTAAAGCAGAAATTGGCGGAGCAATTAGATTCTATGTCTGATGATGAAGATTTTTTGAATATCAGAACTGAAGCTGAAGAATTGATGAATGATTTTGCTGAAGATGTGTTTCAGGTAAAGAAAATTTCAATTCTAAGCATGCACAGTAGGTTTATACCTACCTTAAAAAAAATGCAACGTATTTAAGCTTATCTTAAATACGTTGCATTTTTTTATTATTAGGGGAATTGGCCTGCTTTTGACTTCGATCTCGCTCGATGGAAAGAGATGTATGAAACACTTAAGGTGTGCTTACACGAGCAACTAAAATTGCTCGATCTTGGGCAATTCTCGTTAACTATGACGTCACGACTACATCCAGCAATTTAGGACAATGGCAACATGTAGCAATCTGTTGCCAGAGATACGGCCACACAATATGGAGCAACTTAAAAAAAACTAGGCAATGCGCCTCCCCGCCGCCTCCGCAGCAGGCCGGTTCCTCTCGCAAAAACGAGACGTAGTTATACGTACAAACGAGATAGAAAGAAAATTGACAAAAAAAAAATTCAAACCGATTGGATATTCGGCAACTCTTGAAATATATGGAGCAATCAGAAGCAATATTGCCGAAACACATCGGCAATTTATTGTTGTTGCTCCAGATTGCTCCACTGAATTCTGATCTCTCTCTCATTCTGAACTCTGATCACTGATCCAGATTGATCCATAAGTGTTGCCGAGCAATAATTGCTCTAAAAACTGCCTGTGTAAGAGCACCTTTACGCATAACTCAAAAGCGATTTTCTCCTACAGTTTTGGCAGAAATTTTATTATTATTTTATTGTTTCGTAACGATACTACATATAATTATGGAATAGTCTTTTCTCAAAGTTAAAACTTATTTCACGAGAAAATCGCTTTTGAATTTTGCCTAAGTATAGTTTATGCTCGTGATGGTAACTGAGCGCTTCTTTTGACTCTTCTCTCCAACTTTCTTAAAAAAAAATCGATGTACCATTTAGTAATTAAATATATTTACTCAAATCAAATCAAAAGTTATTTATTCAAACTAGGCTGAGAGTCAGCACTTTTTGAACGTCAAAATTACATAAGACAGTCCCCCAAAAACGCCTGCCCTTCACCACTACTAGAAGGCAGTCTGTATAACTTTCATCTCATTGTTTTCAGGAAATATCACAACAGGCGCCACAGGTTCCCGTAACCGTTACACCGCCAATAGAGCGGACAAAGTCCCCTATCCCGCCTCCATCCCCTCCTCAGACTATAGAAGCTCCTAAAGACCCTCCAAGAGAGCCCATAGAAACCCTACCCCAAATAGAACTCAAGCTTCCCAAACGACCTATAAGAGACCGGCTGGGAATCCGCGAGGAACCCAAAAAGGTTCTCGAAGTAAAAGAAAAGGAATCAAAAACGAGGACAGATAGTCCCGAAAGGTTGTTAAATATAAAAATTTGAGGTAGTAAGAATAAATACGAGCTCAATTTAATTATGTTTATTTATTATATTTAAGTTGGCCATATTATTTTAAGGATGGTAATTATTTGATATTCAGGTACAATATTCAAAAAACATTTTTTTTTTCACTGAATTCAAATAAGTTTTTAAATTCGTCTGTTCTGTTAAATATTTATTTTTGGCCAACATTTTACCTCCTTAGTGCTATTGTTAACTCATGTTATTTTCAGGTTTACACCTGAAAGAGAGCCAGACTTCTGGCCTCAATCTAAGTCAGCCAGAAGTCGGCTCGGAGGGCCCCCGGAAGCTTCGAAGAGAAGTTCTGATGATACTGTGTTCGACATATCGGAACCGGCTCCGAAAAAACTCACGTCTAAGTAAGTGTGTCGCTTATTTAATCTGATATTTCTAATATCGTCGGGATCATTCCCAAAAAAAAAAACACCCAAGCTGCCATAGCACAACTTAGCTATCGCAATCGTGGTGACGGGTTTTGCTTTTGGTAATGCCTAAACGTATTTAACGATTTCTATGAATTACGCGATAACTAATAATTATGGTGGTAAAGCAAAATAAATCGAATGCTTTCACTCTTGGAACGAACAAGCTTTAGGGTTTACTATTGATATCATACAAGATGGCTTTAATATTTGGGTTACAGCTTCCAATAACACCTGACCTCTCATTCCAGAGTATCAGTGCTGGAGAATCGTCCCGGTCGTTCTACTTGCGCGAGCGTAGTGCGCGTGCGGCCTCGGCCGCGCGTGGCCACGCCCGCCAACAGTCTGCTGCTTAGAGCCGTCGCTGATGCACACAAGAGCTTGCTCAATGTAAGGACTTCTTATAACACCAAAAGGTTTTGATACGGCCGTGGCTTCGGTAAAAAAATAATGTCTTTTCCCTTAACGTCGATAAAACCAACTACAGTACATTTATTTTCTTAATGGCCCTCGGGAAACATCGCATTATTATCACTTAAAAGCAGCTTTCCTCCCACTTTTTTTAAAATAAATGAAATTAACCTAAAATATTATTGACAACTCTATATACATACTTCCAAGTCGATTGAGAGGGTCCGGTCTGCACCAAGTGCAAATGGCAACTGATAGAAATCCAACGACTGACGAAACACGAAGCTTGCCGAGGTACATTAAGAAAATAATTTTACTGTATATATCTTTCTCCTTCACTAACAAATGCAATGAATTGCTAGCCAATTTCCACATTGTAGTCTCACTATGCACTCTTGCATTGACAAATTCTGACACCGGCTCTTGTACCGTTCTCCAAAAGACTGTCTTGATTAAGTACCTTGGAGTTAAATAACAATTTAAGCATTCAAAGTTTGTGGTTGGAAAACCATAAATAGACAGCCTGACGTCGGGAATTCGCAAATGAATCTTTCTTTTCTTAAATATTCGTCACATAACTGACGGGGAGGTTGTTAGGTAGTTAGGTGGACTTACTGCATAACATTATGAGATGATGTTCCAAAATCGAACATTTTAAAGTTTTGAAGAACCCTTTGTATTAACTCCGTGGAAGAGCCAAATGGGAGACCCTGTTTTCTGCGATACTTGTATCCTACTTTCAATCTTTACAAACATTTGCAGTCTTGTCAGTGAGGCAACTTTTCCCCCTGTATATCTTAGGAAAACGCAGAAAATTCATCTGCAATACTGCTACAGGTTTAAGAACAAGCTTCTGTCAAAAATTTTACACTTTCTTAGGTTTCAACTCATGTATCAAAATAAATCGTATTGCTAACCACGATCTATCACCTAATAACAAAGGCTTGTAAGAGTGCTCTAGTAGAATGGGTCCATAACCTAGATTTTCAGCAACTGAGGGATTACTAACTCATCCAAAATAGTCCATTCCGCTAATTTCCCTACATATAATTACCCTTTTTTTTTCCTCTTATTTCATTGTTATTAATCTGTGAGCCTATCATTGATTTTATGCTATCCCCTATCCCTACACATTTACTAAATAACAGATTACTTATGTTTACATACCGTCTGATGGGACACTGGTGATCTGCGATACAGGTATTCCTAGTGCAGACACCAGTCTCTCACAAAGTAGTGTCACAAAGTAGTGTATTTAAGCTTGTGTTAATAATTAATATTGTGTGTGAAGAAAAAATAAATTATTTTAATTTGAATTACTTTTGCTTTTACTTTTAATTTAATCATCATTATCATTCAGCCGAAAGACGTCTTCTGCTGGACATAGGTCTCTCCACGGCTGCGCCACAACACCCTATCCCCGCCTTCTGCTCTCATTGTGTCCCCTCCACTTTCTTTGGGTTATCGGTCCATCTAGCTGGGGGGCACACCATGCTTGCCGATACGCTTTCTTCACTCCAAGACTCGTCTGCTCCACCGGCCATCGGTCCTTCAATAAACATTGCCAGCCCACAGCTTACTCTGCAAGCTATGTCGGTAACTCCAGTTCTTTTCCGGATAACTTCATTCCTGATTTTATCCTTCAAAGAAACTCCGAGCATAGCTTGCTCCATAGCGCGCTAAGCGACCTTGAATTTGTGGACCAGCCCAATTTTTGGTTTCCACTTTTCGGCACCGTATGTCATAACGGAAGGAATACACTGGTTGAAGACCTTAGTCTTTAAACATTGCGGGATAGGTGATGAGAAGACTTGACAGAGTTTCCCAAGCCAACTGGATCCTCCAGTCGACTTCTTGCTCAAACGTGTTTACCGAGCTGGATGACTTGCCTTAGGTAGATATACTCCTTCACAACTTCAAGAAGCGACCCTTCGACTTGGAAAGACTTGTAAATTGTAAATTACTTTCGTCTTCGTCTTGTCCCAATTCATGCGAAGGCCAATACCTGCCGAGAGACTCCATCCAGGCTATACAACAACTGGTGTGAGTCTCTGCCATTTCCATTATGACGACGTAATCGGAAAAGCGCAGGAGTGAGACGTAATCCAATCCAGGTCAGCGTCTTGAAAATGTCCTCCAATGCATCGGTAAACAGTTTCGGGGAAATCACATCCCCGTCTCACTTCTCTGAGTAGTTGAATGCTTTATAAAAAAAAAAAAATAGGGTATTTTACTCTTTATGAGAAAAAATCTAAAAATATATTATTGAGATAGCTTAGGCAAAATTCAGCCGGAAAATGCTACTTTTAGTTCATGAAACAACAAAATAAATTCTAAAATATAATTGAAAGATTTCAGTTTTTTTAATCTGTTTTTGAACACCATGAAATAGTAGCCGTCATGTTATTACGTCATACGGCATGTCAACTGAGCAACCTTTTACTTTTATTATTTTCGAAACGAAAGTAATTTTTATTTAAATAATATTTTGCATTCAGGAACAGCAAACCAACAATAAGTAGAAAAATATTTCATTTTTTTAATTATAAACATTTGTCCTATAAAATATTAGCGCATTTTTTATACAGCAAACTAACGTCATACCCACAGAGCAATATGGCGTCCAGCGTTTTCAGCAAATTACGCGCGAAATTTAAAAATGTAAAATTTAAATGCATTTTTATGGCACTAATCGATTAAATAAAAATGTTGTTTTTTTAGTGGTTTATTAGCACTCTAGAATATAATTAAAGCACTTTAAAAAAATGAGTGTAATACCCTATTGAAGTGCCTGTTTGTAATGTCCAAATGGCACCTGTTTACTAAATGCATATTAAAGTATAATACACGGTACAAAAATAAACATTTTATTTGTGTAGGTGCCTATTGCTGATATATCCTCGTGTCTCGGTAGCCCGTTCCCGTCGTATAATTTCCGACATCTGCCCGGGCCAAGCCGTGGGCACAGGTAGTAATAAATACCTAAGCGTAACCATCTCTTTCAGGCACCACCTAATAGAACCGAACCAGAGCCTCAAATCAAACGCGCGCTCGTACTACCGATGCGGCGCTGCGTAGACGCATCCAAGATCATCATACAAGTGCCTGTGGATAACTCACATGAGACGGATAGGGGAGATACCCTCAGTCTCGGGGATATCGATAGCGACGATGATAAGAGCTCTAAGTAAGTTGATTTTATGGATAGATTTAAGTTATGGATAGAAAATACCCCATCCTATGATTAAAATATTTTCAGGTAATCTGAAACGCACAGCACCTTTGGACATATTATATCAGTTATGATCAGCACTCTTAAAAAATCTAAAGCTTTATTAGTAAAATGGAATAAAGGTTCCGTTTTTTTTCTTTCAGAACCTCAAACATTTAATTATTTGACTAGTAGAATTTCATTTCTTACTTTTTCCGTAATTTTTGATTAGTTATTACTTTTTTCCATAATTTTATTAAAGTTTATTGTTTTTCTCACGTTTTTTCTTTATTTTCACCTCTTCAGAGTGGCAAGTGATTTAGAAAGAGACGAGTATATACCGGCGTCCATCACGAAGAAGATCATCAACAATGAATACACACCTTCACGTCGAAACGAGCACAGGACGGCAAGCAGGATAGATGACAAACTCATCATTGAGACTATGTAAGCTATTTTGTGTAAAACAGCCTTTGATACTTAAATAAGCAGTCTGAAACCGAGTTTTTAACAACTTGGTAGTCTCCACTAATGGAGATGCTTTAATGTACGACCAGGAAAACAGATTAAATTTAAATTGTTCATACTGATTTTGTGAAACTTCACAGACTAAGTAAGATTTAAAGCAACAAAAAACCTAAATCATAATATTTTCAGCTGATAACGAGGTCAACGGACAGTCTCGAGTTACTTGAAATTATGGTTTCTGTAGGCATTCGTTGCTAAAGACCCATGACGCGTGTGTGAAGTTTCACTATTGAATTTAAAACACCCTGTATTCAATCACATTCTTTTTCAGTCCTATCGGAAATCACGTTAGTCTATCTGCTGAACATAAAACTCCTGTCTCTACTTGCATAAAATATTTACGTCAACTCTATTACATTCCATTCTATTCCATTTATTAGTTCTGATTTCTATATTTCTAGCAATATCCACACCCCATCAGTAGACAAAGACAAAAACACCCAATTCATAGTCACTATGGATGGCTACCACCCAAATGCTTTTTTAGCCAAGAAACTCCTCACCGAGGGCCTCCTCACCGAAGAACAAGATCTAAAAATAAGTATAACTGAGCCAGAAAAAAAGCCAAAAACACTAGAAATAAAAGAACCAACTCCACCTAAAGAGAAACCGGTCGAAAAAGAGATTATAACAGAACCTCCGCTGACGAAACGTCTCAGTAATACGAGTGATGAAAGTGAAACTCAAGTAATTATCAAAATGGGCGACGAAAAAGCAGAGAAAAGAAGAAATAAGGAGGAGGAAA